>OX638372.1:12457057-13827316 GCA_951812925.1 Calliopum simillimum | reverse complement strand
GAGTTTAAACACGATTCTATTCGGCTAAGCAAAGTGAGAAATTCTTCGAAAGTGTAATGTTGACTTCCGGCCATCTTTTTGAAATGGACTTTAAAACTTTTGACTCCAGCTTCCCATAGACCTCCCATATGAGGAGCGCCAGCTGGAATGAAATGCCATGAAACTTCTTGATGGGCATATCGATTTAGTACAGCCAATTGAGACTGATCCAAAAAGGCTTTGAAATCCTTTTTAAGCTCTTTTGAAGCACCGACAAAATTGGTACCGTTATCAGAGTAAATGTTTGCAGGGCACCCACGTCGCGAGACAAATCTTGAAAATGCTGCTAAAAATGTAGCAGAAGAAAGATCACTGGTGGCTTCCAGATGAATTGCTTTTGTCGAAAAGCATACAAATAAGCATACATAGCCCTTAGTTATTCGGCAGGCTCTGCCAATGTAACTTTTGATATCAAAAGGACCTGCAAAATCCACACCTGTGGATGAAAAAGGACGCGATATGACCGTTCGCTCTGGAGGGAGAGCAGCCATAATTTGCGATCGCAACTGCTTTTTGTGAATAACGCAAGTTTTACAATTATGCAAAGTTGTTTTTATTAAATTTTTAGCACGAGGGATCCAATAATGCATTCGAATAAGTCGAAGCATTAATTGATTCCCACCATGAAGTGAAGTTTCATGAATAGATTGCACCAAAAGTCGAGTAAAGTGGCAATCATACGGCAATATTACAGGAAATTTTTCATCGTAAGAAAGCGTGGGTGAGGAGGCTAGCCGCCCGCCCACACGAAGCAGCGCATCTGTGTGCAAAAACGGATTCAAAGACAAAAGAGTACTTTTAGGACCAATAATTTGCTTAGTCTCTAGTTTATGGTACTCATCAGGAAAACGTACCTTCTGGCACAATAAAATCAATCGATTTTTGACCTGCTTGATTTCTGCAGAATCAATGTATCTTGATTTGCGTGCAAATGATGAATGATTTTTTGATCGAGTATGATTCATAAAACGGAATACATACGCTAAGACCCGTAAGCCACGCGATAACGATGAAAAACGCTCCAATATGTCATCATATTGAGAAAAATACGCAAAATAAACCTTTACAGGCTTACGTTCGAGAGACGTTTCAACAACTGGAATCTGAGATTGCGCTTGCCATGAATTTTGTAAAGAAAGCCATGTTGGCCCATGCCACCAGAGAGAATTATTGACCAAATCTTGTGGGGTCATTCCACGAGTAGCTAAATCGGCAGGGTTTTCATGTGTATCAACATGAAACCAATTACGAGTGCCAACCTTTTCTGCGATTCGAGACGCTCTGTTGGCTACAAAAGTAGTCCAAGAGCAAGGTGGCTTGCAAAGCCAGGCAAGAACTATTGTGGAATCTGTCCAACAATACAAACGATGCTTGTCAATATCAAGATGAGATATCAATGAATCAACCATATCAGCCAATAATGTGGCCCCGCACAATTCAAGACGAGGTAGTGAAATAGTCTTGACGGGAGCCACTTTACTTTTAGAATAAAGCAGGTGACTGACAATACAGTCACCTTGCTTAACACGAATATAAATCGCCGCTGCATACGCCTTTTCAGACGCATCACAAAATGCGTGAAATTCCACCTCGGAAGATGGTGAATAACTTACAAAACGTGGGATACGAATTTTCTCAATATATTCGTAATGTTGCAAAAAAGATTGCCAAGAAAGGAGACTGTGCGGGAGGATGTTGTCATCCCAATCGATTTCGTCCAGCCAGATTCTTTGCATTAGAATCTTTGCTGTCACAATAATTGGAGCCAGCCAACCGGCAGGATCAAAAAGTTGTGCAATGATGGAAAGAACTTCCCTTTTCGTGTATACCGACTTTATTTCGAGACGTTTTATATTGAAATAAAATGAATCAGAAGTGGCGTTCCAGCGAATACCTAACGCTTTAGCATAACTTTCATCTTCTAACTTCAAAAAGTTTTCGCGAAGGAGATGATCAGAAGGCAGACCGGATAAAATGCATGAGGCATTTGCGGTCCATTTTCGCATAGTGAAACCCGCTGAGTCAAGTGCGAATCTAAGCTCATTTCTAGCCTTTATGGCAGTCTCAACGTCATGAGCACCTGCTAAAGCGTCATCAACGTAAGTGAAACTGCGAAGAATTTGAGCAGCAAGGGGATACTGCTCTTGAACATCATCTGCCAATTGCAGCATGGTTCTTATGGCTAGGTATGGTGCACAATTGACACCGAAAGTTACCGTTTTTAACTCATAATCCTGAATTTCATCTTCAGGTGAGTTCCTAAAAAGAATTCGCTGGAAAGTAGAGTGCTTCGGATCGACAAAAATTTGGCGATACATTTGCTGAATATCGCCGTTGAAGACATATTTGAAAAAACGCCATTTTAAGATAAGAAGCGTCAAGTCAGCTTGAAGAGTTGGACCAACGTACAAAACATCGTTCAAGCTAACACCATTTGAAGTGGGGCTTGACGCATTAAACACTACACGAACTTTCGTGGTAGTGCGATCAGGCTTAATAATTGCGTGATGCGGCAAATAATAATGAGATGGCGAGATCTCGAACTTCGGGGAAGAAATTTTTGTCATATGACCCAGTGAAAGATATTCTTTGACCACTTCGTCATACTGAACTTTGAGATCAGGATTTTTGTTCAAACGGGCTTCACCCCGAATGAACTGTTTAAAGGCAATGCCTCGAGAAAATCCTAAGTTCATTTTGTCGGGATATTCACTTTTGAAAGGCAAAGTGACTATATAGCGACCTCTTTCGTCTCTTTTTGTCGTTTTTTTATAATTATCTTCGCAAAACTTATCAGCTTGCGATAAAAATTGTTTTTTAGGAAGCTCCTCCACCTCCCAAAAACGTGCGATTTGCTTGTCAATCGCAACCTCACTGAAATGCGTGAAGCAAGTGGTAAAACTGGATATTTCACTTCGAGGCATAGGGCCCGTGAATATCCAACCGAACACAGTTTCTTGGGCAAGAAGCGAGCCAAGAATATTCCTCTGAATGCCATCCAATATTATAGCGGGGTACAAATCGCCACCGATAAGTACATCTATTTGACCACTTCGGAAGAAATGCGGATCTGCCAATTGGAAATCAGGCAAGGTCTTGCATAACGAAGTGTCAACTGACACAGAAGGCAAGTCTCCAGTCACGCGAGAAAGCACAAAAGCAGTGGTTTCAAGCTGGAGCTGTCTGTTTCTAGGGGAACTAAGGATCAGATCACAAGCTTTTGAAACCTGTGCTGAAACTGCGTTATTTACGCCAGAAATTTGAGCATTGACGGCTCTAGTGGGGAGCTTCAAAAGCTTCTGAAGACGCTCGGAAACAAACGTACCTTCCGAGCCAGAATCGATAAGCGCTCTGGTGGTGTACGCTGCTCCTAGGTGACATACGGTCACCATTGCAGTACCTAACAATACGTGCTTGGTACTAGAAGCGAAGCATGTCTGAATGTCGTTGTTAGTGGACTGTATTTGTGTTGAGTGTGATTGCGTGTTAGAGCCCGGGGGGTTGGGTCGCGAATTCGATTTACTTGAGTCTACACTCAAAGTAGGGGCAGAGGCTGGGGTCGAATTGCGATGTAAAAGTGTATTGTGACGTTGCTTGCACGTCGCACAAGTATACGTACTTTTACACTCTTTCACTTCATGAGAATACGCTAAGCAGTTGATGCAAAAATGATGCTTGCGAACAACTGCTAAGCGCTGTTTAGCATCCATTTTTAGAAATTTGGAGCAATAACGCAGCGCATGTTGTTCCGACGAACAAACTTTGCAGCTCGTTGAAGATACCTTAGCTTGATAACTATTGAGCCGCTTATTGGAATGAGCACTCTGAGTTGAAGAAGAAGGCACTGAAATTTGACGAGGAATCGCGCCACTTGAGCTGCGAATGTCAGAAACGGTTTCTAACGTTTGAAACCGACTAGTTAAAAAAGAGTCGAGGTCTGTCCATTTTGGAATTTCATTTTTATTTGAAACGGACTGCTCCCACAACGAAAGCGTAACCTCAGGCAATCGTGTCGAACATAAATAAACAAGGATTGCATCCCAATTTGAGATATCAATGTTGTGTGTTTTGAGTGCAAAAATACAACTGTTGATATCCCGTTGAAGTTTTTTGAGATCTGTGCCAGACTCCTTTGGCACTTGAGGTAAATTAAATAAAATTTTAAGCTGGCTATTGACAAGGATACGCTTATTCTCGTACCTGTCTGACAAATTTTGCCAAGCTTGCATAAAACCATCATTAGTTAAAGGAGATTTCCGCACAATCTCCTTTGCCTCACCACGTGTTTTTTGATTTAAGTGGAAAAGTTTTTCCACTGAACCTAGCCGCGAGTTGTTTATATAGATGGCCGTAAACATGTCCCTGAAGGACGGCCACGATAGGTAATCGCCGTCGAAAACCTCTGTATCGCAAGGTGGTACAGCCATGCTGTGACCAAGCTCTGGCAAAGGAACATCGACGACCCTTTGCTTAGGCTTTTTCTGAGAAAACTCAGAAATTTTTCCTGCCACCCGAAGATATGCTTGGTAGCAGGTGCGATACTTGCTTTTAACAGAATCAATTTCACCTTCTTGATCTACTTCGGCTAAACAAGCTTCATAGGAACCTTTAATTTTCCTCCACTGCGCCTTAAGTTCATCGTTTTCAGCCTCTAGGGAGAAAACGTTATGCTCTTCAGCATTATCGAAGTCGGATATGAATTCGATGAACGAATCGGACAGACGGATAAAAGATTTTAGCTGCGACATATTTTGTTCTCCAAAGTATCAAAAAAGCCAAAGTATTTAGAACTAGGAGCAAATAGATTTATCAAAAAATGCGATAGAAAAACAAAAAAATAGTTGATCACCACGAACACCAATCAAAATAAGCGACCTTTCACAAAAAAGCGCTTTAAAAAATAGCGAAATAAAAATATAGTTCCGAAAAAACAACAGAAAAACAACAAAAATCTGAAAATTTTCAAAAAATATGCACTATATGTATGCGTAATAAATATAGAAATATAATATTTTTAAATAAAATAAAAAATTATTGCACGAAAAAACCACAATCGTATTGTAGAGAAAAAAATAAAAAAAAAAATTTTGAAAATTCAAATAAAATATTTTTTTCGACTTAAAAAATATTTGTTGTCCACTGTGCAGTTCGCTCACAATATATATGTGAAGAGAGAGAAATAAAAAAATCCACTACAAAAAATATTTTTTACAAGTTAAAAATATATTTGACCCACTGTACAGCTCTTTTACATGTACATATGTATGTATGTAAAGCAAAAGAAACTGCACTATACAAGAGCGTAAGAACCTTTTGTATTAAAAAATGGGGGTGGATTTTGCAAACTTACTAAGCACAAAGCGAGATTTTGGCGACGATCACTACGGATGCGACACAAAAGAAACCACGAAAATGTGCGTGGGTGAGAGCGCAAAAAGGCTGCTTGTACTCTGTATAAGCAAACGCAATTTTTCTATACGAGAAAAATGCGTATATATGTAGTTTAAAACGAAATTAAAAGAGCTTGAAAAAAACTCAAATTAAAAACCAAAATTGTTTCAAAACTATGTGTGCAAACAAAACCGAAGTGAAAGGCTTATGTACGTACGTATGTGTGTATGTACTCACTGATATGAAAATTTTATGTACAAAAAATAAGCCGGCTTATATTTACAGTATGTACGTATGTACACACTTTAATTTTTTGCGCCAAAAAATCTTCTGCAAATATATATAGATGTCTGTCCGTACATATAAACGGGAAAATAAACTGTATTGCTACAGCGATTTTCCGGTTCTTTTCCAGACGAACGTATATATATATTTTTAAAATACTTTTGGAAAATTTTTAAAATTTTACTAAAATTTCCCACTTTGCCGACGAACCGAAAAAATAAAAAATCAAAACCGAAACCGAACCGAGACTTTGAAATTAAAAGTTGAATTAGAATTCAACTAAAATCACTATTTTTCACTTTATAAATTTAAAAGGAAATACCTTCTAACTTTCTCTGTTTGGTAAAGAAAATTATAACCAGAATTCCAATTGCCGTCGGCAAAACGAACTTTTCCCAAAATAGCCTGGATGCTGGATTATACAGTCGCTGCTGTTGCTTATGTTGCTGCTGCTGCAGTAGCCTCTGTTGATGGGGATGGTGATCCTAAAAAGTGCCAATACTAGCACTTCGTGCACTTTTTATTATTTTTTTTTTTTAAAAAATATTGTATATATACAATATACACTTTTGTTTTAAAAAAAAAAAAAAAAACACTTTTAACACGATTTGTGTTTATATTGTTAAGTATTTAGTTCTTTTTTTTTTTTTAAATCACTCGCGGCGGCAAAAAAAATATAATTGTATTATATTATTATAATTTCGCGGCGGCAAAAAGTTAATTATTTAAAAAAAATTTTTTTTCCAAAAACCACGGCACTGAAAAAACGGGTCGAGTAGGACCATGAATATTTCCCGAAGAAAAACTGAAAAATATCACTCGAAATAAATGAAAATCACGACGTTGAATTTGTGCGGAAAAAACTGCGGGTTTTAATGTTGAAAGATATTCGAACACTGAATTTTACATTTTAAAGTCTAGCTTTAAACAAAAGAGAGGCAGCAAAGTGCTGCCCATAAAATCCAGAAGGGAATGAAAATGAAAAGGGAAAAACTTAATGCTAGAGCAAACACAGGGTGTTTGCTGCTGGCGTAAACAAACGTCACCTGGAGAACGTCGCTCAGTTGTCTCTGAGAGAGCACTAGCCGTTCATTTAACTTATGTGATGTGTGGCATTTTCGCAAATCAAAAATTTTTCTTTTGAGTTCTGAGTCTGTTGGGAATAGTTCTGGAGTTCGTTTGACAAAATTCGAAATAGTTCTGCAAAATTGGATCAAAAATCGGTGGTGTATAAGAAAGCGCTAGCCGGTCATAACTCCGAAATTTTTTGTGTTAATTTTTTTTTTTTTGATAAATTTAAAGTTAAATATCTAGATAAAATATTAGTAGTACCAGAATACCAAGAGATAACACCATTTTTAAATTTTCGCGTCTTAGACTTGATGAATTCAGAAAATGGTAATTTTTTCCAAAAACTCTTAAAATATGTGAAAGTTTAAATAAGTGTATCTTTAAAACTAAATCATTTTACCTCTTGAAACTTATAGTGAGAATAATTTGTTCTATTTTCTGAAGATTTGCATACTTAGATGTTAGTTTTTTTTTAATATAAAAAGAATATCTGGATCATCACAAAAAATCTCTAATTTCATTTCCTAAATTTACGAATTTTGCACCCTGTGGACTATTACTTAAATGTGTTATAGAGTTGCATCGGCTAGATCATTTAAGTGTGAAATATGAGGTTCTCCAAAGTTTCTGCGCATTTATCTGACTCCCCAATCACACTCTTTCTTGGACTACGATGAGTTTTTCTTCAGCTACTTTTCTGTATTCTTGCAACGCTCCAATTTCGTAAAACTAATAACAACAAGTGTTTGAGGCAAAACAATAAAATTCGATTTCTGATATAGTATTAGTAGCATAAATTTTTTTCTTCAAAATGGGCGTGTTCGGGTCAAGGATACGCATACCTCCTATATAATCAAAAATTTAAAATGGCTACAACTTCGTAAATATTTCAAGTACAAAAATAATATTTAATATCTGAGTTAGTATAGATAGCATTAAGTCACTTGGTGAAAGCCCACCTCCCATATAGGCCAAAATTTTAAATCGCCATAACTATGTGGATATTTCAGGTACAACAACAATATTTAATATCTGAGTTAGTATTGATAACATTAAGCCACGTGATAAAACGGGCGTGATTTGTCCGCCATTTTATTTACAAAAAAGATGATACCGAATTCGAAATCAGCGACCTCAAAAACCCCTTTAGCCACAATTTTGTCGTGATATAATCAATTTTTTTGAAAACTGTCCCCAATTTTGGATCCGCCATTTTGTTTACAAACAAGATGATACCGAATACGAAATCAGTAACCTCAAAAAGCCCCTTAGCCAGAATTTTGTGGTGATATAATTAATTTTAAAGAAAACTGTAGGCCATTTTGAATCCGCCATTTTAGATCCGCCATTTTGGATCCGCCATTTTGATTTAAAAAAAATCATTTTCAGATATATAGTCAGCGACCCCCAAAACATAAAAGCTGACTGTTTTTTTTTTGTAAAAAATAACCAGGATAGAGTTATGACCAGCTAGAATAGTATTCTAGACCACTTTTTACTTGTATAGTTCATAAAAAAGATTTCTGGAGATTTTTATATCTATATTATTTTTTATATTTTTTTTTTTGCGTTTGCCTTAGAAAACACTCTAGCTTATTAACCAAACTTTATAGTGTAAATATATTTTTTGTCTCGATCGAGAACATATCGACGCATGTTACGAAAAGTAGGATGATTCAATTCTCCTACAAAAAGTAGGTTGTCTTATATTCTTGGACGAAAAGTAGGACGTTTCAGAATTTTTAAACAAAAGTATGATGTTTCATACTTTTTTATGAAAAATAGGATGTTTTACATTCTTGAACGAAAAGTAGGACCTTTCAAACTTTTTTACGAAAAGTAGGTTGTGTTGAACTTTTAGACGAAATATAGGATGTTTCATATTGAACGACAAAAAAAAAAGGTGGATCATATCATAAGCGCGTATAAAAATTTGTTAACTTATTTTATGTATTTAAATGAACATTTATTTTCCCTGTGAGCTTCTTTTAGTTCATGTCAAAAAGTACATAAGACTGCATATAAGAATTAAACAGTTTATTCCATTTTTTTTTTGTGCCTGAGTTATTAACCAAAATTTTTATTTTGATAAAAAAAGTGGGCGTGGCAATTATTAAACCAAACCTTCTTTAACTTATCCGCATACAAAATTTCATCATAATATGTTGTATCATTTGCGAGAAATAGCATTTAATGTGTTTTACTTGTATGGGAGGTTCCACGCGCACTTTTGATATTTTGCCTTATTTCAGGTCGTAGGTGCCTAATAGCAAGTAGACTCCCTACAGTTAAATTCAGAAAGATTGCTTTAGTAGTTTTCTTTTTATAGCGCATTATATTTTTGTGGGCGGTGCCACGCCCTTCAACGAGTTTTCCCAATATAACGGCATGTCACATATTAATACCTGTTTGCATAAGTAACATCCCCTAAATTCGAGTAATATTGAATAAAAATTTCCAAGGGCTGAAACGTGGGCGTGGCACTTTTTCGATCCCGCCCACTTTTTGTTTGTTACAAGGTATTATTAAGCCATACCCGCTCACCAAAATTCATTCAAATACCTTGTATGGCTTGCGAATTATGGCCATACCAAATTTAAAATTTAATGCGATGCCACGCCTCCTGGTGAGTATTTACAAAGTTCAAACCTAGCTCAGTCTTCATTGTTTGCTAATGTCTAACATTAACCGAAGTTTCATTAAAATCGCTGTAGCCGTTTTCGAGAAAAAGTTTTGCCCGTGCCAAAAATACATACATAAGTACATACATAGGTACATAAGTACATAAGTACATACAATTTTATCTCGTATAAGAAGAGAAGATACCTAATATTAATATTTCATTTACATTAGGAAATTGATGTAACAAAATAAGAAACGTCAACCTAGTTTTCGTGCAAGGCATCGAAACGTCCTAGTTTTCGTCCAAAATGTTCAGACAACCTATTTTTCGACATAAAAACTTTAACGTCCTACTTTTATACACAAAACTTCGAAGAAACCTAGTTTTCGTCATATTTAATGAAACATCCTAGTTTTCGTCCAAATAAGTTTGAAACGTCCTACTTTTCGTCCAAGAATATAAAACAACCTACTTTTCGTAGGAGAATTGAATCATCCTACTTTTCGTATCATGCGTCGATATATACTTATGTACATGGTAGAAAAAACCAAGTACAGATTCTTAAATAAGCTATTGACTATGTACGTGAAGTTGGCCCTGCTTTTGTGGAGTTTCCTGAAAAAAAAAAAAGTTGAACCGGGATGTGCTCCACTTGTGCTGCGTTGTGCCGTTTTGGAAATCAAAATCGCTGATTATCAGCTGATGCTGAGCTGATATTAGGATTAGAATGATAAGGACATCCAAAGAAGAAAAAAAAACATGTTTTATGCTTAAGATAGTGTTGGCAGCATCCAGCTAATCGTTAAAAATGGGCATGATTGGATCAAGAAGACGCACATATAGCCTGAAATTATCCGCCATTTTAAATCTCATCAAATTCATGAAATCATCAAAGATTACAGTTTACAAGCCTTAAAACATCCCAGAGTCCATTACTACTATAAAACCCAGCTACAAATGGGAGAATTCCTGTGCTTTTAGCAATCGTAGGGATCCAAATCTAAAGCCAAAAACTTGCGGACTTAAAAACTTTTTGCAAAAATAATTTCATAGTCTTTGTTTCAGTAAAACTTTAAAGCTCTGCGTATTAAGTTTTGTCTAATTGTTGAAAAGTTTTAACTTCTCGCAAATCGACAGACACATGTTGCCAGCGCGCGACTTAAACTCGAATGTGGCCAGAAACACTTAATCTTTATAAAACTTTTAAGTTCTTAAGTAAAAAAAGCTGTGAAAATTTGATACTTTTTTCAAGCAAAGTTGACTTTTTTGTTGCTACCATTGTTGTAAAAGTTTTGAGCAAGCATTGTCCAGTTTCAAAAAAAAAAAAAACTACAAACGCTATGAGTTTTCCACATTCACATTACAAGGATATACTCGCACATACACAGTGCATGAACGTGCATGTATATTTATTATTTAACTGCGCAAAAACTTTCACCTTTGAAATTCACCTACAACTCCTTCGTGTACCCGTAGCGCAGCACCCGCATTAAATTGGCAGCAATTGCTACAGATAAAAATGAAGCAAAAAGTGAAAATGCTGAAAGTTACCCCTAAACGCTGACAGCAAATTTGTTGCTGTTAGCAATTCGTATGCGGTTCTGTTGCTGCAGTTTTCCTTTTTTGTTCATACTGCGCACAGCAACGAAAAAAGGAGTAAAACTTTATCGTAAGAGATTTTTATAGTGCAGCATTTTTGCTGTAACCTTTTCTTTAATTTTTTTTTTTCTTTTAAACTTCTAAGGATTTTTTCTTAGTTTTTTACTTTGGTTTTTTGCATTTTTTTCGCCCCATATTTGCTTGTTGCTTTTATTTCTTTTATTCATATCAGCTAAACAAACATTAATTCTATTTATTTCTTTGTCTGCCTTCATTTTTTTGCTACATTTCGCTTTTTTATATTTTTTACTGCATCTTTTCTTTTATTATATTTGTATTTGCTTAAGCTGCTGCTGACTACATACTTTTTACTCTAAAAAACTTCTTTCCCTCCTTAAGAGAAGTGCAACAAGACGTTTTGTGCCACGCCTGCAACAAATCCCACACAAATGCACTTGGCTTCTTTTAATGTTCCAAGTAAAACCACGTAACTGCATTAAAAATTCTCTTGTTAAAATTTTTAGGATTTCTTTTTTACTTTCAGTTGGGGTTTTTCAAAGTACTTCTTTAGTGAATTCTTAAGTTTGGTCTCTTGTTAAACTCTTTTGTGAGCCTTTTTGTTTGAGTTTGCGGGAACATTGTGGTTAAATATTGGTAATTATTATTCACAGTTAATTGCAAAAAATCAAGTGTCAATCGGCCGTTTTGAGCATTTCTGTGAAATCCGAACAGCAAGTTTTATGTGTATACCCTTTTTGAGAAGACTAAACTTCGTAGAATCTCGCAATACTGTCTGTAGGTCTCAAAAAAAAAAAAAAGAAGAAAATATGAAGACACTTTTTGCGTGGAATACGAATTCGAGGTCTTATCATGTATCATAAAATTTCCCAGTTCAGGGTCCAAGAAATTCTAATAAGCTTTTCTGACGCTTGACTCACTAAATATCTTTTTTTGGATGTTTTAGAATTTTTTGGTAAATTTTCTTTGAGTCAATGCCTATGAAATATGTATTTAAAAATGCCTAAAATCATGCAATAAAAAATTTCACATTGTTGCGTCTGTAATGTGCATTAGAGCTGCCGCACAGTGGGGTATTTGATACCAAAACACGATATTAATTCATACAGACTTATTTTTTTTTAGTTAATTATGCATAAAAAAGTAGAAAACTTATGCAGTTGTATAATATGTAGTAAAATTTTTTTTTAATAGCAATAAAAAAGGGAATTGAAAATTGTTTAATCACTTTAATTAATGGTTTGTGTTTTAAGTTTTGATGTGACATCTATCACTATTTTTGTTATATAAAATATAAATGTCACTAACTATTCTCTTTAAATTCTAGTTATATAAAATTTTTTGATTATGTAGCATAAGTATATTGTAACAAGAGAATAATGAATAAATAATGAAATGAAATGAAAATGTCATCAAATTTTTTACGCATTATTCTGAAGTTTTAAGAATTTCTGTCTTTGGTGAATCCTAGTGAAATTTTTTGAAGAATATTTTTGTGGAACATTTTAACCCATTTTAACCAAGTTTTTGGAAAAAAGTGTCAAGAAGACCCATAAAAACGGGATATAATGGGTTAAGATGCGATAGAAAACGGTTTCTTGTTTGATTTTATGATAAACTTATGAAAAACAGTTTTTCCAAGATGTAGTTTAAGAGCTTTACGGCAGGCCGAAATAACGAAAATATGTTTTCTTTCGGTTTTTTTATCTAAAACAACAATATATGAATGATTTTAAATTCGAGATATAATGTTTTTAGATACCTTGACTCAGGACAAAAAATTTGATATATCGGATGACTCATTCCGAGCAATTCTTAAATCATAATAAAATAAAAACTGTGCAAGGCCGAAATTTTGCATCAAACGGCGATGAGCGATCTCTTAATGACCTTCAAAAATTTTAAAAAAACTCAGCGTACTTTATTGACACTCTCTTGCAGATTTTTGGGTGCAATTGTCTGTCTATATGTCTGTATTTAACTTTTTATTTATTTTTTGCTCCACTTTCATACATATTGGACATGTCAGTTTGCCTTAAAAAAATGAAAATTTCTCACAGCCGCGCAAAAACGTGCAACCTTTTTTTCATAAAAAGTAACTTAAATGTCTACACTTTATTAAAATATATAGATATTTTGGTTTGAGCTCACTTTTGGAACAACTATATGTCTATGTATATAGCCAAAAAGCACTTAATTATACCCTACACCCAGGGTATATTCACTTTGTCCTTCCGTTTGTAACGCAGAGAAGGAGGCGTGGCAGGTATAGAAAAGTATATATATTCTTGATCAGCGTCACCTCCTAAGTCGATATAGCCATGTCCGTCTGTCTGGCTGGCTGGCTGGGTGGCTGGCTGGCTGGGTGGCTGGCTGGCTGTGTGTTGAAATACACTTTTTGGGAAAACTGAGCAAGATAATTCAATGAAATTTGGTACACTGCCTCCGTCGTCAAAGTTAGCTCGGGGGATTGAAAATGAGAAAAATCGGTCAACGGACACGCCTACCGCCCATACAAAAATTTTATTCAAAATGCAATTTTAGAAGTATTTTTCACGACAATGCAACCACAATACATATAAGTACTACGAATTGTAAGCGCAAGCTTTGATAAAAAACTGAGCGAATTCGGACAAGAGGGCGAGGCACCTCCCATATAAGCAAAAGCTTCAAAACGCTATACTGAAAGCGTTTTTTGAGATATTCGAACCAACTTTGACTCAGACACTAAGAGTCATAAATGAAAGCTCTCAGCAAAAATTGGTTGAAATCGTACAAGGGGGCGTGGCACCTCCCATATAAGCAAAAGTTTCAAAATGATATACTGAAAAAGTTTTTTGAGATAATCCAACTAAATTTCACTCTGACACTAAAAACTATGAATGCAAGCTCTGAAAAAAAACTGGGTGTACTCGCACAAGAGGGCGTGGCACCTCCCATATAAGCAAAAGCTTCAAAACGCTTTACTGAAAGCGTTTTTTGAGATATTCGAACCAAATTTAATTCAGACACTAAAAATTATAAATGAAAGCTCTCAGCAAAAATTGGGTGAAATCAAACAAGGGGGCGTGGCACCTCCCATATAAGCAAAAGATTCATAATGCTATACTGAAAGAGTTTTTTGAGATAATCCAACAAAATTTCACTCTGACACTAAAAACTATAAATGCAAGCTCTGAACAAAAACTGGGTGTACTCGGACAAGAGGGAGTGGCACCTCCCATATAAGCAAAATTTTCAAAATACTGCAGTGTAGGGTATTTATTTTTTGCCCAGGCCAAAATTTACACCCTTACTAGTTTTCGACTTACGAACAAAAAAAAAAAATTAAAATATACCAAAAAACGCTTTTTCACAAAACAAAAACCACTGTTATATTACAAAATACCTGAACTAAAAGGGTCCATCAAAATTTAAGAATAACAAAACAAAAAAAAAAACATATTATTGTTGGTGGCTGCACTAGCTGTTATGATTATAGCGACTGGAGTTATCTTACAAAAAGTTTAATAATTCCGAAAGTGCACAAAACGGCACAACTAAATTTTAAACACTTATTATGAACAGTCTATAGTTAAAGAAAATCATAATAAGATGAAATTCTTGCACACACAAAAATACTTTAACCCCACTTGAATAATAAAAAACCTTAATTTTTTAACACATATTTAATATATAGAAAAAAGAAAAAAAATTTTAAACATTAACTCAAAACAAATTTTGTGTAGTATGAACCGCAACTATCTGAAGTTGAAAGTTCCATTAAAAGTTTTTCCACAAAAAAACTTTTTTTGTTTCTCCAAAAAGTTGTAGTTTTTTTTTACAATTACACATTTACTAAAAACAACAATATTTTTCGTATTATTTACAGAAATACGTGATGGTGGAAGGTAAGAAAGCTTACGCATATAACCGTGAAATGCCTCTTATATTCATTGGTGGTGTACCGCGATCGGGAACAACGCTAATGCGTGCCATGTTGGATGCACATCCTGATGTGAGGTGAGTACGATATATATGATATAAATAAAAAATTTTCATGAGACCAAAGTCATCTTATCATAAGCGGTGTAAAAAATGCAAAAATTCCAAAGTAGTTAAAATTTTGACTCCGTTGTATACTTTTAGGCTTGATTTTTTTATAGACCGAGTATCAAACCAAAGTTTAAGTGTTCGCACTATGTTATTTGTTACGTTGTCTTGTAGTGCAATTTTTACAATTTTTAAATATTTTTCCTTTTATTTCACAATGAAAAAAGAAGAACTAATTAGTTCCACTCTAAAGCACACTGGCAGGCATATTAATTTGACTTTAAAATTGCTCTCTGCTGACACGAACAGAACAGAAAATAAAATGCCGTGCACAAAATGTTATTTTGCATGTAAATAAATGGGATTTCGCTTCCTTTTTCAATATTCGGTTCATTTCTGTTGTCAAAATGTCAGAAAAATGTGTCAGCCGTAGACTTTTTTTTTTGTTTATTTTTGGTTCGGCTTTTACTTTTGTAAGCTGATAATGGTTGGCCAGATATGAAACCAACAATCTTTTCATTTAAATTTAGATTGTAAAGTAATATTGTGTGGGTTAAGTTTTTGTTTTTATGTAGTTTAACGTTTTTTTTTTTTTTAAAAAAAATTTGTAAGTCTAGGGATTGATACTTTTTCCTTATTCTGAATAATTAATGCCAATAGAAAATTTTGGAACTTTTCCTTTTTCCAAAATTGATATTTTTACAATATTCGTTATA
Source organism: Calliopum simillimum (assembly GCA_951812925.1). NCBI lineage: Eukaryota > Metazoa > Arthropoda > Insecta > Diptera > Lauxaniidae > Calliopum > Calliopum simillimum. Next base: position 13,811,542 of record OX638372.1, on the reverse strand, counting down.
CAAATGTTTGGAAATAGTTTTATAGTAGTTACTCCCCGCAGAATTCTTGAAATACAGGATTATTACAAAAAAAACCCGACAAAAATTGATAGTAGAGATTTTTGAGATAATTTTCCCATTGGCCAGAAAATCCGATCAGATCCGCCCTTCGAGAAAACCGCTTTTCTAGTTACGGTATTGTCTCCGAATAAAACAAAAAATTGTAAACATTTTACAAACAAAAAATCAGATTTTCTTGCCAATGAGGAAATGATCACAAAAGCCTCTAGAATCACCGACGATTTTCAGTTTTTTTCGGAATTTTTTTGTAATAATCCTGTCCTTCAAGAACACTGTGTCCCATGATGAAAAACTACCACAATATTTGAACTCCTAACGAAATAGTTGCCCAATGCGCTGTTGTTGCAAAACCTCAATAATTATACCCTACAACCAGGGTATATTCACTTTGTCCTTCCGTTTGTAACGCAGAGAAGGAGGCGTGGCAGATATAAAAAAGTATATATATTCTTGATCAGCGTCACCTCCTGAGTCGATATAGCCATGTCCGTCTGTCTGGCTGGCTGGGTGGCTGGCTGGGTGTGTGTTGAAATAGAAAGAAGAACTCGGTAAAGAGGGCGTGGCACCTCCTATATAAGCAAAAGCTTCAAAACGCTATACTGAAAACGTTTTTCACTCAGACACTAAAAACTATAAATGCAAGCTCTGGACAAAACCTGGGTGAATTCGGACAAGAGAGCGTAGCATCTCCCATAGGAGCAAACTTTTAAAAATACTTTTTTTTTGTTTTTCTAAAAAAATCACGTATTATCATCATTTTTCTATTACTGCGTATACTTTTTAGAATTTTCAGCAACATCTCTTTTTTATTTTTAATTTTATTAGCCAACTACAACATGAATTTCCGCCATAAAATAATTTCAGCCTAAAAATATGCAACAAACAATTTTGTATTTTGCATATAAATTGGAAAAATTTTCATTATTTCTCGAGTATTATTAAATATTTTTTTGTTTTCATTTTTTTTATTCGATATTTTTGTGGTTTTGATTTTAGCCATCTACTCATGTGTTGCTGCAACTGCTGCTGTTGCATTTTATATGCAAATTTGTGTTGTAGTGATTTGTTTTTATTATGCACTTTATGCATTAGTGTTATGAATAATGTCTGCTGCAGTGCCAGTAGTGTGTTTTTGTATTTTAATTTTGATTTTTGAATATTTTCTTTAAATTTTATTTTAAAGCTTTAAGTGAACAATGGGTAAAAACTAAGTAAAAATCAGTGCCACATTTACATATCGTCACCTCAATACTACTACACACAACCAGTTGACTTTTAACTTTTCATTTTTGACATAAGTGGTCTATGTATGATATTCTTCTTGGTTTGGTTCACAATCTTCGCCAACGAGAGTATTCATAAGTGCCATCATCAAAAAAAGTGAGCGGAGATTATTTTAAATTTTTTTGAGATCACTTAAGGTCGATTTATGCAAAATCTCGGCTTGATGCGGCGTTTATTTTATTACGATCTCAAAAATGCTGGCAATGAGTCATACGATATATCAAGCTTGAATCAAGGTAAAAAATAAAATACAAACTGGAACCTTAGATCGATTTCGTACTGTTTTTCTAGCTAAAATACCCGCAAAGAAAGTATTTTCGAAATTTTACCCTACTGTAAAACTCTGAATCCTTATTTTCGTTAAAACTTGTTGTTTCAAGGTCATTGTGAAATTACGCAAGGAACAATTTTCTGAAACATATTAACCCATTCATTTTGTTATATTTGTTTACGCATTATTCTTAACTTTTAAGCATTTCTTGTCTTTGGTAGCCCGTAATGAAATTTTCCGTAGGATATTTTGTTGAACACTCTAACCAAATATAACCCATGTCTCTTGAAAGGGGTTCAAAAACTCAAAAAACTCCGTAAAAACAGGAAACAATGGGTTAGCATGTTGTTGTAAGTTGTTCTTGTTTGGAAACTCCAAAAAAAAAAATAAGCAAAAAACCAAATAAGTATTATAGTAAGGGTTGGAAGTAAAATAATAAAAAGGTAACGGGTGCGACATCGTTTACAAATGAAAAATATAACACTGGCGTTCATTTGATATCACGAATTATTAAATGCACTTGCATTGTTACTCTCCTTTATTTTTTTTTTTAATTAACTATACTATTTTCACAGTACTTTAAACTTTTGATATAAAAGGGTAACGGGCGCGAAAGAGATTACTTATTTTTCAAAAAACTCCCAAAATTTTATTTAAAAGGCTAGAAGTACGGAATTGCTGGTCGACGTAGACAAAAGTCGGCACTTTCAGCTGATAATAGTTTTTAGTGTCAAATGGGCATATAACAGTGTTACTCAAGTGTCCCAAAACTACTGCTTATAGTGGGACAGAAAACTGCAAAACACACCAGAATCAAAGTGATTTTGTTTTTTTTAATGAATTAAAACAATCTTTCTTTGATGTAGCAGATGAATGTGTTTTTTATATTCCAAGCAATAAAATTTAATAAAAATGTTGATTCTGTTTTTGAGTTGCGAAGGGTATGATCTCGTGAATACCTTTTGAACAAATTTTCAGTAAGTCAAAAATGTTGGTAAAATTAAAATATCCACAAATGTTGATAAAATCGAAGGAAAAGTAAAGAAAACACAAAAATTTTGGAAAGTTCGAAAAATATTAAAAAGTGGTATAATTTTGAAAAAACCGAATAAAAGCTGCAAAAGTCAAGAATTGTTAAATAGAAGAACATTTTTTAGAAAATGGGTATAATCGAAAAATAATCCTCAATTCAAATATGATTTTAAACTTTTGAAAATACTGAAAAATTCAAAATATTTTTTAAGATCAAGAAATGTTTACAATGTTAAATCTACCCGTAGACACTGTAAGCTTAATTGTTTTGGATTTTTTTCCGTTTCGTTGGGTGTGAAATGTCTTAAGCTGCTTCTCTATATAAAACACTTTTATAGAGCCACCAGCGACTTAATATTTTCATCATGTTAAGAACTGAAAACTAATTTCGCAGCAAAAAATGTAAACAGAAAACAAAAACTCAGCTGCAAATTACCATTTTCAAATTTCGCTTTAAATTTCACTCCAATACCACGCCTATGCGCTTCAAGAACCTCCCTTAATTAAAGTACAAAAAAATAAAAAAAAATTGTTTCATTAACATTTATTTTTATTTTTTATTTCATTCATTTAATATCACAACCATAGTCCTTTCCTGTTGTCTGTTGCTTACCGCCGTCTGTCTCCGTATCTTACACCGACCGCTAGCTGCAACTTCCTGGTGCCACACAGTCATTACTGGTTGCTCAGTTTTCCTTTAAGACAGCAAATGGCGCTGGCGCCAAGGGATAAGCATAGACTGGCACTGGAGCTGAATATGCACCTGCGGATTGATAACCACCGCCGCCGCCGCCTGATGACGATGCCGCACATGGTACTGGGCTCAAGCTGGGTTGACAACTGAATAGGTAGTTTTTAGGACAGGGTGGTGCTGGAATCGATGCTGATGATGATGATGACGCGCCACCACCATATCCACCGCTACTGCTGCCACCGCCATAGGCTGCCTTGCGGTAACGCAAATTTTCAACGGCATCCAAAGCATTTACACCGTTGTCGATTTTCGCGCCATTGATACCTTTCAATTGCTTTTGTTGAGCCTGTTTTGATTCTGAGTCGAGCAGCGCAGCACCCCTGGCAACTCTGGCATTGAGGCAGGTTATGGCAACGATAAAAAGTACAGCCAAGAGGAATTTCATTTTTGCGTTGGTTTGTTAAATTGTAGGTGAAAATCTGAGTTGCTACTGTTGTTGGCTTTCACGAATCTGAAGTCTTTTATTGTGAATGTTTTTTTTGCTGTTTGTCTTTTACTTTACCGCTGGCTGGATTGGCTGTTGTAGTTAAGATACGAAAATACGCAAAAAATTGAAAATGCTGAATATGTGAAAATTGTTCACTGCGAATATATGGCCTACTTTGTGGTTGGTGTTCGAGGTCTCTTTTATTGCAACTATGAAGTTTTGCTTTTCAGCGGAAATTAATTTTTAGTGCTGTTTATATTGAAATTACAAAACCGGGTTAATTGCATCGAAACCAAATTATTGCATTTTCAAGAATTTACATTTTTCGATTTTTAAATTTTTTTCATTTATGTTGACATTTTCAACATTTTATTCATTTCTTTAACATTTTGTAAGGCTTTTCTATTTTTCATGACATTATATTATTTACTATTAATTTTTAGAAACTTAAAAAATAAACCTTTAAAAATAAAAGTTTTTTATAAAAGTTTTTTATAAAAGTTTTTTATAATTTTTTTTTTACTTTTATTTTTTAAAGGTATTTTTTAACTTGTGTTTCAAAAAATTTAAAGTTTTTTTTAACTTTTATCTGAACGATATTTAAGTGTAAAATGTGGCTTTACTTAAAAAAAAAAAACCTTTTAAAAAAGTTTATTTTAAGGTCTGGTACTCGAGTTTTCTAACATTTTCGGAATCAGACTTTGCATTTTAGAACATTTTTCGACTCTTTAAAACTTTTTTGCAATTTTTACCTTTGGTTTCCATAGCTTTACTCCTCAACCGCTAAACGAATTGAAACTATGTTTACACGAAATGTTTTTTGGTGATACAATTGGTTTTATAGGAAAATTAAGAGAATCAGACAAAGGGGTCTTGTAATCCCATCGTCGCATCATGCCTACACCGCTAGATATATCGAAACCATGTTTTCACCTTTTCTGCGCTAAATATTATGTCAGGTTGTGTCGTTAAAAAAGAGAAAACGAACAATGGGACGTTGCACCCCGCATACAAAAATTTTATGCGAAAAACAAACACTTAAAAGGCTTTATCTACGAAAGCTATCTATTCGAAACTTGATTCATGGTTGTATATGATTTCTATGAAAAAAAATCCAGAAAATAGAAGGAATTGAAGCAGGGGGCATCGAACCCCCATATGAAAAAATTCGAAACATTCAATAACTCTGCACCCATACCCTCATACAAAAACACTTAATATGATACATTTCTGCATCTATAGCAACTATTGTTATCAAAATTTATATGTTCCAAAAAGGGAGGGGGATAAGACAAGGGGTGCTTAATGGAAAGTTCTTCATCTCCACACTCTTAGCAGCTATCGTTATATAACTTGATACATTATATCGCCCAAATTCTGCCAATTTAAATCGTCTCCATTCATTAAATGGAATTTTTTGCGGTTTTCTTTCTTGATTTTTGAATTTTCTTTCAAAGAAAGTTTTCAGATAATTTTTTTTCTCGCAAATTCCATTCATGGGCTAAATGACAAACTCAATTAAGCGATTTCCGGAGAGTGTGTTCCACATAGATATATACTATGGTTCAAACAAAATTTACAAATTTACAAAATCTAGGTGGAAGTTTTTGTACAGTTTAAAAAAAGTGTATCTGAGAGTTTCTGAGTATGATTTTAACAAAATTTTGAAAAATAACCAGGTGGCAACCCTAAAAATGTGTGTTAGATTTTAAAAAGAACAAGAACGATTTTACATTTTAACGAAATGGCATGAATCATTTTCACTATTGAAAGGAAAGGAAACGTTTCAATTTGGTCTACTAGTGTTGATTCGAAATGAAAAAAAAAAAAAAAAAAATCAATTTTCGCTAAAAAGAATACTGTTGTTTTCTATATTAAACAAAACCATAATATTTTGGTCAATGTAACTTAAATTTTTTTGCCCTACTTAACTTGTAAGCCAATTTTATTTTCTACGACATCAACGTATTTTTCTTTTTTTTTTTGCTTTTACCCAGATTTTATTAATTTTAATTGAGGGCAACCAAGTGTTTTCAACCGTATTTTATCATTATGACACCATTATACTTCTGAACAGAAACAACAATAATAATAACAACAACAACAACATTATTGAAGCAAACAACAAAATTTCATAGAAGAATTTTCACTATCGTTTGCATAAGAATGAATATTAAACAATATTGAATGTACATAAAACAGGGTGTTCGATTTTTACACTGGAGAGAGTGGAATAAAATCAAAAAAATGTTGTAGCTGGTCTTTCTTAGAGAAAAACTGCTTGAATTGAGCAATGCATCTTAGAAAAATCGTTTTTGTCGCTTATGGACTTGGAAACTTTCCGACAATTCTGATGAATTTTTTCAAATTTGTTTTTAACGATCAGGGGAAACTTTTTGTGTGTGAAAACATGGGCGGTACCACATCGCCTTTGACACTTTTTGTAATTTTTTGACACCTTTAGTACTTTTTTGGTTACTTGGTACTTTTTGTACACTTTTAGTACTTTTCTGCTATTTGGTACCTTTTGACACTTTTAGTACTTTTTGCTATTTGGTACTTTTTTGACACCTTTAGTACTTTTTTTTGGCTATTTGGTACTTTTTTGACAGTTTTAGTAGTTTTTTGCTATTTGGTACTTTCTTGACACTTTTAGTACTTTTTTGCTATTTGGTACTTTTTTGACACCTTCCGTACTTTTTTGCTATTTGGTACGAAATAGAAAAACTCATTTATCATCCCTGATATAATTCAAGCGAAATATAAGCAAAACAAAAAACACAAAGTCAGTGTTATGCTATTTTGTTGCTAATTTTCCTGGCTTAAAGTCAAAATATTAACATTATTGTAACTTTGTGCACATCTGCACACAAATACCTTTTTAATGGTGTATAGTTTAAAGTCGTGCTTCATTTCTAACATAGTAAAAAAAGATGGACAAATTTTTGTCTTGCGTATTAATATATAGATTCATTATTACATTATTAAAATGGGTCCTTTAACAACACAATTCAATATTTCTCTAAAACAATTCGACGCAGATTGATGAGATTTTGGACATATGTATAGGTGAAGTATAGCACTGGTCAACAGTACGTCAGAAATTATGAAATGAAACGTGCTTCCTTCCCGAATAAGGCCTTCTGAAAGGCCTCTTGCTTTCGTCCACCGGTATGTTACACAAAACCCAACATTATTTTAAATTTTTTTTTTTAGTTTTTCGCTCAGTGTACTTAACCACTTTTGTTGATTTAAAATTGTCCTCTCAACAAACCGTTGAAATTTATTTGATTAATTACAACAACATAATATTTTGACAGCTTTTGAAATTAATAATGAAGCTAACAACACAGATAGAGGATGCTCCTGCCGCCCGCCGCCGACGACGACGTCGACGCTTTGTTGATAGGGTAATGATGTTGTTGATTATGTTGCTGTTGTTGATGACTGAGTGAGTAGTAGCATTAAGAGGATTTATGTGCAAATTTTAAATGAAATTTAATAGAACGTGACTACAAGTGCAATTAGCGCTTTTGAATTGGTTTTTGACAAATAAGCTTAAAGTTTTCTTTGAATGGAAGTTTTAGAAAATATCACGCATTTCACATTTCACAGAAATATTTATAGCAGAAGTAGCAAATGACACAAACAATTTTTGTATCACATTACATTTTCAGGAAATTTGTGGCTCTTTGCTGATGGTGAAGAAATTCTGTTGTTGAAAAATTGGCTAAAAGTAATTAGATTAAAGTAAAATTGCTTTTTTTATAAATACTGGAGTTTACATTGTAGCCGAAATTCTACCATTTCGATTCGACCTTAAAAAGACCATGCATCTGTTAACTTAAGCAAACAAACTCCGAAGAGTAATGATGTCTATATATTTTCATTTTTGGGGCGTAACGCGGCTTTCAAAAAAACACAAAAGTCATATAACATAGTTCCTTAGTGGTAACCCTATCTCCATACCAAAATTCAGAAAAATGCATTTAGCAGCTTAGCTGTGAGAAAGTATTTTTCATTTAGGGGCGTGACACCGCCCTTAAAAGCATTAAAGTCATATATTATCGTACCTGAGTGCTAACCCTATCTCTATACCAAAATTCAAAAAATCGATGCAGCGGATTAGCCGTGAGAGCGTTGTTTTTCATTTAGGGTCGTGGCACCGCCCACTTTCGAAAAAGTAAAATTCTGTGTAAATCGGTAAAAAGTTGGTAAATTCTCAAACAATACATCAAATTTTCAATTAAAGTCCTCGACTTAGCAACGCTACCTCTGGAAAATAGCCTGTTGCGACTTTTTCCTAACTTTCACCGCTTTGCCATTGTGACAATTCCAGTATCAATAGATACATAATTGGTAAAACAAACAGTTCTACATTTTAACATCAAACTATAATCCTGGTAGCATTCAAGCAGAATATCTAGTTTAGTCCTTTATTTTGTCCCCTTTATTCCATTTCACACTTATGCAATACAACGAACAGCAACAGCAATTGCTGGCTGCCATCTTCCGGCAGCAATATAATACGCTGCATATGCTTAACATGAACAACGAAGCGAATCGAAGCATAAAACTAGGCGCACTTAGTACACAGTACAGCAGTAAAACAGACGAATAAACATATGCACAATGCATGTAAAAAGGAGAACAGAGGGAACAAAAAAACAAGGACACGCCATCATGCGCACATTTACACTGACAGCTAAAGCAGAAGATAGAAGAAAAAAATAGAAGACCCAAATCTGCAACAATGAATGGATCAGTGGTTAAGCAAAATAGACAACAACAGAGGGACTAAAAGTGATAAAGGATGATGTACAAAGAGTAAAACTGAACAAACAAAAAAAAAAAAAAAAAGCTGCAGAACAGTACATGACTTATGCTCTTGGGGATATTTCGAACAGCGAACAAAACTAGCGGAACCGAAGGACACAAAAAAAGAAAACACAAAGCTGTCAGAAATATAGGGGAATCTTGTTTGCATGGTTTTAGAAATAGGAAAAAAACTTATGTTTGAGCTTAAACTGCGCGAATCGAAAAAAGTTTTCTAATAAATTAGGCTTTTTGCTTATGTCCTAATTCATTATGACTCTACACTCTTTTATGGTAGAATATCTTAATCATTAAAGATCTTAAAACTTTGTGTGTAGCCGTTTGTAGTTATGATCCTATAAATCTTTCCCGAATAATCAATGTATAATTAAAAATTTTTCTAAGCTGCTCCTGGACCCCTTAGCTTATTGGCAACATTAAATTACATTAATTCCATATTTTACTATATGGCTTAAAGCAATTTGTTCTACATTTTAATTGACGTTATATAATTGCTTCCACTTGTTATCTACCATTGTTAATTCACAAAAAACAAAACAAGAATTCTCTTAATACCCAGGTAATATTAGGGCTTAAAAATCACAAAAGACTTTTTCTAAAACAAAACAGAAATATGCACACAACAGCGTTGCACGCTCGAAAGACTTTTCGACAAGTAAAAAACATTACTGCCAGCTAACAACAAAAGGCAAAGATGGCCAACAAAAAAAAGTAAAACCACATAATAAATGCCCCAAAATGTTTTGGCTGCTTCTGCTGTTGGCTGTTGCTGCCAACATCAGCATTAGTTCAGCAATTGCAGAACATTGGTATTGCGTTCCTTTTGGTGGTTTTTGCTTTTGAGACATTATGGCATTTGGTATAGTGTTATATAGTATGATGGTGGGTGGTAGGAGGCGGATGTAAACAAAAGAGGAAAATGACTAACTTCCTGTTGGCATTAATATGAATGGGTTTAAACGGAAATTTCCCTATTATCCACGTTTGTGTGGGTTTTTTGTGTGTACCATCGCTTTACAGAAATGCTAAAAGAATGAAGGAGAGAGCATACGAACAAACGTCTGTTTCTTTAAATTGAATTCCCACTTGAAATGCTAGTTTACCGTCTATTGTTTGGCATATTGGACTAGTACGGTGGTAAAACATCATATTTTCTCAATTATAGCTCTCAGTCTATTATATAATGTTATTCACTTCTCTCCACGAATCAAACCTTGGACTTCATACTTCACACTTCATACTTCACCTCGCACTTCACTTCACACCTCACTTCACACTTCAGTTCACATTTCATTTCACACTTCACTTCACACTTCACTTCACACTTCACTTCATACTTCACTTCACACTTCACTTCACACTTCACTTCACTCTTCACTTCATACTTCTTACTTTAAACTTCATACTTTATATTACTTTATATTCATACCTCATACTTATGCTCCATACTTCATGCTTCATACTTACTCTTAACATATACTTCATATTAGATATTGTACTTCATACTCCATTTCAAGTAAACCTAAATTTTTTTTACAAAATTTCTAATGATTCCACTGTGCATTGCTAGCACACCGCTGTAGCACTACTCACTTCACTATTCTGACATTGTTGTTTAAATCCTTTTCGTGTTGCGCTCCTTGATTTTCTTGTTCTGTTCTTTTTATCGGTACTGCTTTGTTGCTGTTTTGCTCCCTAAGCAGTCGGTCGTTTTCAATGAAGACTGCAATTGAATTGTATGGAGCTGGAATGGAATGGAATTTTTCAATAATAATTGCACAATTTATTGAAAGAGTTTTCTTGTTGCTGTTACGGCACTGCAGTGTCTGCGCAATTTTTATTAATAGAATAAACTTTGTTTTTTCTTCCTTTTCTTTTTTGTTTGTTGTCTTTTTTTTTCTAAACATGAAATCACTTTAATTCCATAGCAATTAAGCTCGTCATGTTGCAACCCAGCTAATGGAAGATGTATTTTGTTGGTAGTTTGCTTTTAGTTTTCTATTCCTTTAAAAAAAGTTTGTCATCTAAAGCAACTCTAATTTTGTTGCAACTTCTGTTTGTAATGATTTCATTGTTGCTAACGTTGATAAAAAACAGTGACAGTGAATAAGTCAGTTGTCTGCTGTAGCAGCCACAAACAATTGCACTTTAATTGGAAACTAATCCTGCGTTAAAAGAATGTTCTTAGGAATTCCATTTTTTTATTTTTTTTTTTAAGTGTATTGTTACTTAGTTATAAACGCGATGCTGGGAACTTGCGGCATTTTAGCATGACAGTCTGGATAAATAAAGAACATCTCTTCATTTTGACTTTTCTACAGGTAATGCGTTTGAAACCCAAGAAATTCTTAACTAGCTACTCAAAGTCAGAGCCTGAATACAATTGCTTCCCCCAAAAATAAGTCATTAAGAAATGAGAGTCTAACAACAAAATTTTTCAAGTCTTTTGTTATAAAATCTCATGCGATTATTTGTAAAAGTATCATACAATATAAATATTTCTTAATAAGAAAAATTTAAGAAAAAAGTAAAATCTCATGTAATATTTTCTAAAACCTCATGCGATATTAAAAAAATCTTATGCGTTATTTTGTAAAACCTCAAAATCTCGGCGATATTTGAGTCGCCAATGCAGTCAAGTCCATTTTTTGACATTTTCTGTTTTTTTAAATATTTCAGTAGAATAAATAATATGTATTCCTCTTGGTTATTTAAGAATTTACTCGTTTATTATTTTTTTTTTTTTGGTCAAACAGCCCTCTTTTCAATAGCTTCTGCATATTTCGTGATATAATTTCAGAAGAATTTTAAAAATAAAAATATTTGAAACCCTGTTTTCTTAAAAAGGTACAAAAATTACCCAAAACAGAGAAATATTGAGTCAGTATGTACTACAGAAATATTCGCTATAAAATTTCACCATTAGTTTTTAAACACGTAAAGGTCGAAATTTGAGCCCGAAACCAAAAAATTCGTTAAAATCAATTAGGACTTTTCACATTGCATATAAATTACATACCTGACGCGCTTACCTTAAGTTTTAAGAATTTTTCGTCTTTGCTAGCTCTTAGTGAAATTTTGTAGGATATTTTTGCAAAATTCTTTAACCCATTGTGGCTCAGTTTTAGAAAAAGGGGTCAAAAAGACCCATAAAAACAGGATATAATAGGTTAATGTAGTGTAGGAAAATGATCCTTGTGTGATTTCGTTATGATTTTGTGAGAACAAGTTTTGTCCAAAATGTAGTTTTAGAGTCTTACAGTGGGGTGAAATTTGGAAAATATTTATTGTTATACTTAACTGCCAACTGATTTTAACGATTTTTTTGCTTTCGGGATAAAATTTTGCTTTTTTAGTATTCAGCAACTAGTAGTGAAATTGTATAGCAAATGTTTCTGTAGTACATACTGACTCAATATTCCCCTGTTTTAGGTGTCATTTTTGTAACTTTTTAAGAAAAGGGCGTAAATGACCCACATGTGGGGGTTGTACAGGGTTAAAATTTTCTACAAAAATATTCCCCGTAATATCCTGCATGAGTTTGCTGAACACATGATACACCTCAAAGTAAGGATCATATAGTTAAATTCATCGATTTAACACAAGAATGCGGTATTTTTGTTTTTTTCATGTATGTACAGTTGATAAAAAAACTTCAAAAATCGATTAAAAAAAAATGTGACGTGCTGGCGAAAAACCACGAGACATGGGTATTTTTTTTAACGTCTACTTTAAGAATTTTTTGGATTTTCTCATGTGTTTTTTTTTTGTGTCGAACGGTGTAATATGTTCAAAAATCTTTCGGCACAAGAATTAATTTTACAGTTAAAAAAAAAAAAAAAAAATCCTCTCTCTCAACAATATCAATATAAAAATGTCATGCGATATTTCATGAAATCATTGAAATATTCTAATAATTGCGCTTCTCTCGTCTGTAAGGGGATACATAAACCATCAACAGGCAGCTTACACAATTTGGTCACTGGACGCTTCATGATAGACCTTGAAGTGTTGACCGTCGCTTACCGAACAAAGTTGTTTTTGCCTGAGTGCTTTTCAGTGATTAAGCCCACTTGCCAGCAGGATACTAGACCAGAATAATTGAACCAACTTTCAAATTTTGTTTTTCGATAAACTATTTACAGCGCTTACTCGAAGGACTATGAAATGGGGCAGTTTTACAGTTCTGCTTGCCGATTAAGTGGACTGTTTGGAGTCTAGAAAAGGAAGACGTTTGCTATTCGGTTGATAGTTCTAGACTAATTTATTTAAATAGGATTTATTGAATAGGATTAGAGGACTAACAGAGGGAATTATTATAATTACTAATTTAACATATTTTATTATTAAATAAAACCAGAATAGCATTTGAATCGTAATGAACTAAAAATTTACTCAATCTTGGTATATTATTGTTGTTACTTTATTGAAACCATTGGTATGCGATTGACTACTTTTTTTACTACAATCGTAAATTGTACGTGTTTTTTTCGCTTTGATACTTCAATTTGATTAATTTTATGAAGCTAATTTGTTATTTTGATTGTTCATAGTCATAAATTACTTCACATAATTCGATGACAAAGCTTTTAAAACAATGAAGTAAACAACAATGCACTTAATTATATTAATTTAATGTGTACGTGGCTTAATCTAAATAAACCAGAAGTGCAATCACTGAATTACACATTCACACACACAAAGAAACCACAATGCATACACACAAATCTACAGGCGTAAAGTGGTTACCCAAGGAGAAAAATTTGAGGCGCTTCTTATGAAAGCAAATGTTCACATAGAAACTTACAAGGTTTTTTGTAAGGTTGCATTCAAATATCAAATTTTGTCTCTCCAATTTTGTTTCAAAAGTTGAGTAGTTATTTTTTTCATCATAAGAGAGAAACAAAACAAGATCTGTATAAAGAGAGAATTAAAAATTTGTATAATATACATATTTTACACAACAATAGCACAGAGCTATGGATTCTGATGTGCTTATACGTTTGTTATTAAGCTACGGAAAGCTTCAGAACGCGTTTGCACCCTAGAACATGCAACATTACTAAGAAAGAACGCATAATACGGAGAAGCCTTTTGAAACGCCTTTTTTCCCCTTGGGTATAAAAATTAAAATACACATAGTGCCTGCCATGCATGTGGCAATACAACAAAGTGTGCAACAAACACGCATCAATGACAACTTTGTACGTAGAACAATAACAACAAAAACAGTAACACTAACAAAAACAATGACATTAGCAAATAACTGCGTGTATATATAAACCTACATACATATATGTATTGCAAACCGCAGTCCATATAGGCATATATGTACTCACATACTTAGCAACAACAGCAACAGCGTATTAGTTTAAGTGCAAAGGTATAGCAAAATACAACAAATTTTGTTGCATACTTTGCGGCTGATGTCTTTACAGAAACCCTTTTGACCGCATTAGTAACCGCAGTAGCAGCAGTGCCGCTGCACATAACGGCAATTAAAGTAAACACACATTTGCACAAATACTCGTACGGGTACTCGTACTACTAATGTAAATGCATATTGAAGTGATGGTGTGGGGGTTTTTGTTTATGGCAACCCAGTTAGAAATTGAGGATTTGAGCAAATAAGTAAATATCACATTAAATGAGCGTCAAGAAATGATTTACCTTTTACACCCTTCCATTTGTAACGCAGAGAAAGAGGCGAGGCAAGTATGGAAAAGTATGTATATAAATTTTTGATCAGCGTCATGCCATGTCCGTCTGGCTGCCTGTTTGTGGAAATATTTTTTTCACGGGAAAACTAAGCAAGATAGTTCGATGAAATTTTGTGCACTGTCTAATCGTAAAAGTTATCTTGTGGTATTGAAAATAGTCGAAATTTGCCAACCAAAATAGACACAAATACTAGGGATAGCAACCGAAAGTTCCGGACAAAATTTGTGTAAATTCGAAAAAGAGGGCGTGGTGCCTCTCGTATATGCAAAAGTTTCAAAGAGCTATACTGAAAGTGTTTTAGAGACAATTCACTCAAATATCACTCCGATACTAAGGATAGTTAATGCAAGCTCTGATCAGAAACTTATTTGATTCATACAAGAGGGCGTGGTATCTCCCAGAATCAGCTACAACTCCTCGTTTTTGATCATTGTTTTCACCTACGCGCTTAAATTATCTTCTCTTTGCTTTCGTTGTTTCTTTCCACCACATTCACAGGGTGCACTCATACATAATTTGTGCTTAGCAGTTGTAACAAATGCATAGCATGCTTTTAGGCTTACATTTTTTTCTTTTGTTTTTTATATAACACCTTTTTACTTATGAAGCCTTATGGTATATAAATACGATGATTATAATGCAATTATTTTTCTAACAGGGTGTCCTTGCTCTCATAAGTGCAAATACGTTTGTGTATGTAATAATTTACTTTATAGCTGTGCTGTAAATTAATTTAAATCGAAATTTGAAATTTTCAGTTGAAATGAATTGATGCTACAAAATGAAATGTTGCAATGCAAAATACTCACTCTTGTTATTTAGAGAAACTTTATTTCAATTAAAAGTCAAATTGAATTTAATTGTTTCATAAATAGTTGCAGCCAAATCGTTTGTGAAGTCCACAAAAGCTTATGAACACAAATTTGCATATGTTTTTTCATGTGCATAATTGATTGACATGCAAATGACAAATTTCAATTTAATTAAAGATAGATTGAACAAGTGTTGCGTTATGGTACACGTGAAGAATGAAACAATAATTTTTTTAAATTAGGATTCTTTTATCCGTTTTCTTCTTAAATTGTTAAAGAAATTAAATATTAAGCGACGAAGCCTGAGTTTTATCACAAAATGTGTGTTTAGAGAGCCTGCAGAAATCGTTCTGAAACAATCCCATGTTAAAAAATGTATTCCAACTGGGCAGTATCTAGTGAGAAAGGCTCGTATGCTTTTTCTTCGCATTAAAATACAAATTTGGCATGCATGGTCTTGTCTTTTGCTACCAAGGGTGTCATCCATTTTGTCCAGCTAATTTTATCTATACATTAATACGCAAGACAAAAACTTGTCCTACCGTTTTTATTATGTTAGAAATAGAGCACGACTTTGAATTATATACCATTAGAAAGGTATTTGTGTGTAAATGTGCAAAAAGTGAAAATTATTTTAATATTTTGCCATTAAGCCAGGCAAATTTTTCAATATTAACAACGAAAAAACACGCGTTCACACAGAGCTGAAAAGAGGATACAGCACAAAAAAAAAAGAAAAGACAAACATCTGACTGACACTGACTTCATGCTTTTTGTTTTCTTATCGTTTCACATTTGTCATTATTCTCTTTTTTGTACCAAATAGCAAAAAAGGTACTAAAACTGTCCAAAAAGTACCAAAACTATTTAATACATTTTTGGTAAAATTTTGACCATTGGGCGATTCTAGTTTTTATAAAACTCCATAGTGAGCTCCAGAATGGAGCTGACATACTAAAGTAAAATCTTAAATTTCTTTCTAGAACGCTTTAATTTTTAAATTTAAAATTATGAATTCAGAATTTTCAATTCGCAAGGCAGTCTATTAAAAATGATTTTTATAACATTTTAAAATCACATTAAACCTCGTAGAACTATAAAAAAACGGATCCTCGCTGCTTGTCGGCAACACGTTGCCTGTGAATTCTGTTTAGTCGCAGCACATAAACGGCGCTCTTGTTGTGATGCATAATAAATCATGTGACGAATTTTATTAACTTTAGTTAATAAAATCGTGCTTTATTTTAAAATGACTTTTTTTATGTTCTGTTAGCTTCTTCATTCCCCCCCCCCTTCCTCTCTCCCTTGCTGTTTTGTACTCCAACTCACATTTCTTCCTTCGTGATATTTTTTTTTTTTTCTTTTAAGGCCAGACAATGCATACAAAATTTTTGTTTACGTCGATAGAATAAAAAAAAGTTCAAAAGGCGACTGTAGAATAAGAAATAATAAAAAATACTTTTTCTAACCTTTGACCTTATATATCATCAAAATGATTAAGGTTTTGTGTGCTATTTTGTATGAGTAAATTTTTAATCCAGTCCAAACTTTTGTACTATCAAAAATAATAATATCATTGTGAAAAGCCTGTTTTTTGTGAACTTTAACCTTAAAAAAGCTCATGCTTTAATCTTAAGCATACACGACACTTTTCTCCACAGGCGCCTCTGCTCTGCCTAAAAGGACATGAAAAAATTTTATTAAAAGCACAACTGTCAAATTAAATGTCTGTTTTACTGCCGCGATGTTGCCTTTGGCAGTTGACGCAGCTACATTACGTTTGATGTGTGTGAGAGTTTGTATCTGCCTGTTATGGTCCTGTATATATAAGTATTTGCAATTATTGTTGTCGCTGTTTATGTTGTTGCTGTTTTCGACTTTGTCAATTCTTTGAGAATTTAAAACTTGGACAAATGTGACATTAATGTACTTACTACTTAGTTTCGGCCAGTGATTAAAATTCGACCAGAAAAATAAGTGAAAAAGCTAAAAAATTTAGGAATCATGAAGCGAAATATAAACAATAATGAAAAAAACGAAACATCAATAAAATTTATATTTAATGTAAACAGTGATAAAAGGATATATTTAAAGTGTTTCAAGATAATTTATTGTAGGACCGTGTTATTTTACTAATTTTTCTCAAGATAAATCATCATTTTCAATACAATAATTACAGTGGAATGAGTTAATTTTATTATGTTCAGGGTACGCAAATATAATTCTTGGTAAAGTCACTGCTTTATGGCTCATATTAATTACTCGATTTCAACTCATATTTATGTGGCATTTATGACGCAATATTTTGATTAATTTTTCTTTATTTATTTTCGTTTCATAGAAACTTTTTATGACCTTTTAGAAAATGTTTATCTTTATTGCTCCTTTAGTACTGACTTAGAAGTCTTTCTTGCTCATGAAAACCACACAAAATATTCTCATATGTAGTCAATGGCGGAATAACTCTAAGGCACCTGCCTAGGGTGGCAGATTTTGGACGGGCGGCAAATTTTCGTAATGATAAAAAAAAGTTGTTTTAATTTGAGTATTGAACTTGATCATATTTTACCTAAATGGTACTTTAAAAACATTTTAATTCGGCACTATTTATGCAATACCATGTAGCGTACCATACGGTTAAATTATGACGATTATAGAAAATATTTAAGAAAAGTTTACTCAATGCCCAGGGCGGCACGCTTAAAAGGCGGCAAAATGACTGATTGAAATAGATATTGTTCTATAAGATTAAAGGACTATAAGTTCAAGAACTCTTATCAAATGCAAAATGGACTTTAGGGGGTGCCAAAATGAGTGATTGAAATAGATATTGTTCTATAAGACCAAAGTACTATAAGTTCAAGAACTCTTATCAAGTGCAAAATGGACTGTAGGGGGTGGCAAAATGTACTGTAGAGGGCGGCAAAATGAGTGATTGAAATAGATATTGTTCTATAAGACCAAGAACTCTTATAAAATGCAAAATAGACTGTAGGTGGTGGCAAAATGGACTGTAGGGGCGGCAAAATGAGTGATTGAAATAGATATTGTTCTATAAGACCAAGAACTCTTATAAAATGCAAAATAGACTGTAGGTGGTGGCAAAATGGACTGTAGGGGCGGCAAAATGAGTGATTGAAATAGATATTGTTCTATAAGACCAAAGTACTATAAGTTCAAGAACTCTTATCAAGTGCAAAATGGACTGTAGGGGGTGGCAAAATTGACTGTAGAGGGCGGCAAAATGAGTGATTGAAATAGATATTGTTCTATAAGACCACAGGACTATAAGCTCAAGAACTCTTATCAAGTGCAAAATGGACTATAGGGGGTGCCAAAATGAGTGATTGAAATAGATATTGTTCTATAAGACCAAATGACTATAAGCTCAAGAACTCTTATCAAATGCAAAATGGACTGTAGGGGTGGCAAAATGAACTGTAGAGGGCGGCAAAATGAGTGATTGAAATAGATATTGTTCTATAAGACCAAAGGACTATAAGCTCAAGAACTCTTATCAAATGCAAATAAGATCGGTGTCATATGTGAAGGCTCTGGAAAAATTTGGCGGTCTAATTGATATGGCAACTTTGGGAAACAATGAACTATGCGAAAAAGCGGTAATATTACGAAAAAGTTTTCCTGATTGTTTAGAAAAATCATTAAGCGTTCAAGACTTATTGTGCTAAAAAAGCATTAATACAAAATTTGCCTCAGGATTTGCTTCAAATTCTTCAGAGAAATGATCTCTTCACATTGTTCCCATATGTTGACATTGCGTATACAATGTACGTATGTACACCATTTTCCAATTCCACTGCTGAAAGGTCTTTCTCTGTTCTAAAGCTAGTCAAAAATTACTTAAGATCAACAATGGGGGAAAGTAGATTGAGTGCGCTTGCTATTTTAACAAAAGAAAAAGATATTTTGCTTGCTTGTAGATTGTGAGGATTCACCAATTTGCACTTAACAAAATTAGATGAAAAATTTTTTAATGTAACCTATTTATTTGTTTTTATTATGTTTTTATAATAAGTTTCTTTTACTTTAAAGAAAATCTGAAGTGGGGGGGGGGGGGGCTGCGTAAAAATAAGTGCCTAGGGCGTCAAATAACTTAGATCCGCCACTGTATGTAGTTATGTAAAAAGTAGAATACTTATTGTCCCTATTAGAGTGAAAAACATTTTAACAGTTTCTTCTAGTTTTGAGTTATTTGATATTGTTGTCTTTAGACTAACAAGCTCCATTTGGCCATATCTCTGTTAAAAAGTGTATTTTGTGATACGTAGCTCACTGTAAACAAAATAAATAGCACTGGTACATCAAAACGTTGTGAGTACGTTTATGCTAAAAAATGTCAAACTTTATTATGGCGTTGCCAGATTTTAGCTATTGACATTAGTGTTGCCTAGGCCAGAAATATATTGAGCAGCCCACGTAATGCGATTTTCATACAAAAAACAAATTTTTTTAATTTCAAATATGTAGCTCTGAACCTTAAAACTGACTTGTGCTCGAATTCACAGTCATGAGTTAACTCATTAGTTAACTAAAACGACATGCATCGCTTTCGATATCAGACTTTAAATTTTCTATTTCTGAAAACATTTTTACAAAACTTATGTGGATACTATTTCTTCAGCATCAGTTGTTAGTTGACTAATGGTTAACCAATGAAATTTAAGGGCGTAACTTACAACTGGTTGCTGGTTAAACCCTTGTCATTAGTTAACAAATATAAGTTTGTGTTTTTCACTTAATAGGGAAACGATCATTAAGTCTAGAAATATGTGAATAAGTCTGATTTGAGCTGATCCACCTTCCTCCTTAGACATTTTTTTAAAATTCCTTATAACATACTTCCTTCTATACAAATCCATGGCGAATACAGGATTTGAGCGTACTTCTGTATACTACAATTTTAATTTTTATGCAGTGCCGTGGCTGAAAAACCTTTTTATTACAAAATATTTTCCAACTCATTTTCTTATTTATCGTGTCTCCAATTGGACTTTTTATCTTTGGCACGCCGTGGAGAAACCTTTTCCCCATGCACTACCCATAAATCCATCATGGAATTAAATAATCTCCCAATGTTATTATTTCTTTATACTCGTAGCAGCAACAACTACAGCAACTTAATGAATTATGGTATTGGAATTTTGCCGGCGGCTATGCGTTACGCACAGTTCATTTGGGATAAGAAAAAGCCGCAATCTCGTACTTCTTTGTACGACTTTTCTCTACTAATGACTGATTTCTGTTTTATTTGAGAAATTCATTTATTTTTTGCCGCGAGGAATATTTCGCGCTTTGTCACGTCAGACAGACGCGTGTTTTATTAGATTTGTGTATTTTATGAATTTTTTTCTTTCTGTTGCTTTTACATCTGACTCACACAGGCTATATTCCTTTTGTCCTGGCGTTTCTAATACAGAACTGATGGTATATGAGAAAAGTTTTTATGTATATTTCTGATCTGATATTTTCAATGTGTTTAATCTTTAAAAAATCCTAAAACCTACCATACTCTTGTCCTTATAATATAAATTTCTTGTATTTAATGATTTTTCCTTCTTTAAGGAAACATCAAGCGCACAATTCGGTTTCATATTTTCTGCAATATTTTTTCTTTGGTATTTGTAATTTGTTATGCTTGTTCTTTAGGCGATTTTCTTTTTTGGTGCACAAATTTTCTACAACTTGAAGCATAAATTTCATTATCCCGACAACAATTATTGATTAGTTTGCCATAAGCTATTTATTTTTGTATCTGCTTGCCTCGCATATTGATCTAGAGCTTGGCGTATGCACTTGAAAAAAAAAAGATGGTCATTTGTAGAGTTGATATTTATAACAACAGCATACATAATATACAGAATCCGTTTTTTGCTCGACATGGGGGGCTGAAATTAAAAAAAAACATCATAAACAAAGACGATTTATTTTTCGTGATGGAAATTGCCTGAATTTTTTCAGAATTTTAGAACTTGTTATGTGGCCGTAATAAGCAATTTAGACTTTTTAACCCATTCTGTCGCCATGACCCACATACGAATTTTCTGAATTTTACTCCAAAATATTTGGAAAGGTGCCCCGTAACATATCTACTACTTCTGAAACTTGTGCTCTCCCGTATATTATCGGAAATCTCGATTTTCCCAAAATTTTTAGATACACCTGCTGACACCCTCTCGGGTCGAAATATTTTTGTTCACCTATTGGGAATTACATTTTGTACGTCTAGGAATTTAGGTTGTTAAATTTTTAATAATTACTGAGAGATAATTATTTTTCTCATGTACATTTAATCCAATGGATTTGGTTGAACCTTTTTTCTTCTTTCTTTCTAATGTTATTTCTCCCACATTTCATTCTTTCAATAAGCAATAATATGCTATTTTTCCGTTTATTTATCAAGAGCTTTTGTTCCACTTAATTGGATATTATATAACGAGAGAATCCTTTTGTGCGTTCATTGAAATCATTTATTTACTACTTCCTTTTGCCCACTCACTTGCCACCCATGCCACACTCTGGTTTTCACTTCATTTAAGATGCCATTTTCGATGGGCTTAGCTGCTGACAAAGTTTGCAAAAAAAAAAATTATAAGAAATTCAAGTGAAAAGACTCAACCATGAGGCTGTCAATCAAATTAGAGGAATTTACTTGAAAACTTTGCGCAAAGTGTGGAGGCGGACGGAGGTGGAGCGGATTAAATTAACGAAGAGTAAAAAAAAATTTCAATTAAATTGTTTGCAAAAGGATTTGCTTCAAGTAAATTAAAAATAAAAGACAGGAACAATGCAAAATGCAGTAGAACAAAATAGAAACTTTTGTAGAAAACTTTAAATTCATTTACGTGGAAAAATAATTAAAAGAAAATCAGAAAAATGTGACATTTTGCACAAGGTAGAAAGGACCATGCAAATAATAAAAAAAATGTAAAAAGTTTCAAGAAATGCATCCACCTCCTTATAAATAACAAATAAAAAAAAAATGGAACAAAAAATTATCACAATTTCGCGTAAAAAGCGCAAAGTTTACTTTTTCGCCGACAGAGAAGCAGCATGCAAAGTATTTTTAATGCCGACAAAACTTTGATTGAAAAAGTTGAAACGAAATGCGAATCGACGCGACAAAAAGTTGCTTGAATGCAACATAGAAAAAACCAATACGATATTGAATTTGTTTACAAAAAAGAAAAAAGAAAAAGATATTGGTTCTTTTAAAATGTTTCATTGCGGAAATGTAAACCATTTTCACAATTCTATCAATGTAAAAAGTGCAAAAAACAAAAAGTGGAATGATAAACAAAAATTTTATTTACTAAATAAAAAGTGAAAAAAAAAAAAAATGTATTTCTGAATAAAAATAAGACTTATTTTTGGTAACATTTTTTTTTTTTTCTATTTTCTAACTGTACTATATTTAACTCACTTTTTTATGCGCTCTTTCCATCGGGTGTAATATTTATACCACTCTGAAGTCGACTTCTCAAAAACGTGGGACTTGGGGCTGTCAACTCATGGTTTTGATTATTTTTAGTTAGTGAGTCCTTTTTAAAGTAATTTAGTTCAGTTAATTGGCTTTGTACGTTAAATCAATAATTAAGCGACAATAAAATAAATTTTTATTTTCGTGAATCGTTATTTCATTAAATCATTGTTTAAATTAATCGATATTTCAATTAATCGATATTTTCATAAATCAATATTCAGATAAATAAACCGTTGTTTCAATTAATCTTTATTTTACATAATCGATATTTCAAGGAATCGATATTTCAATCAATCGATATTTCAATTTATCGATGTTAAAATTAATCGATGTTTCAATAAATTAACATTCGGATTAGACGATGTATCAATAAATCGATATTTCAATTAATCGACATCAATTAATCGATTGTCAATTATTCGATATTTGATTTAATCAATATTTCCAAAAATCAATATTTAGATAAATCGACGAATAAATAAATCGATACATAAATATTTTGATATTTTACTTAATCGATATTTAACATAAATAAATATTTTAATTAGTCGTTATTTCAATAAATCAATATTGAGATAAATCGATGGTATTGCAATAATATTATTATTCAATCGATATTTCAATTAATCGATATTTTATTAAATCAATATTCAGATAAATAAATCGATATGCAATTAATCTTTATTTTACTTAATCGATATTTCAAGAAATCGATGTTTCAATTAATCGGTATTTCACTTAGTCGATATTTCAATTAATCGATGTTAAAATGAATTGATATTTCAATAAATCAATATTCAGATTAATCGATATATCAAAAAATCGTTATTTCAATTAATCGACATCAATTAATCGATTGTCAATTATTCGATATTTGATTTAATCAATATTTCCAAAAATCAATATTTAGATAAATCGACGAATAAATAAATCTATACATAAATAACTCGATATTTTACTTAATCGATATTAAACATTAATAAATATTTCAATTAATCGTTATTTTTATAAATCAATATTGAGAAAAATCGATGGTATTGCAATTATATTATTATTCAATCGATATTTCAATTAATCGATATTTTAATAAATCAATATTCAGATAAATAAATCGATATGCAATTAATCTTTAATTTTACTTAATCGATATTTCAAGAAATCGATGTTTCAATCAATCGGTATTTCAATTAATTGATGTTACAATTAATCGATGTTTCAATAAATCAATATTCAGATTAACCGATGTATCAAAAAAATCGATATTTCAATTAATCGACATCAATAAATCGATATTTCAATTTCCACCTTCTGGGCTCCATGCCATGGATTGCAAAACGCACACGTACCTTTTTTTTGAGCATCACATAAAATTCTAGGAACCCATCATGCAGATTTCTTGATGTATCCAAGATCATTTTTTAATATTCGCGATACAGCCATGGCATTCAAGCCCAGTTCCTTAGCAATGATTTCCTGGGTCAATCTAGGATCTTCGTCAATGCATACTTAGTCGAAGGTTTTTGGGCGGCATTCTCGAGGTTCGTCCTCCACAGCAAAATGACCTGTCTGCAATCTTTGGAACCACTTTGAAATAGTCACGAAAGATGGTGCATTAACTTCAAATGCTTTTTGGCATTCACTAATTATTTCCACAGGCTTGAGCTTACGTTGAAATTCAAAAAGAATAGCAAACCGAATCTCTTGCTGCGTTGGTGGCACTGGGATATCTGCTGACATTGTTTTACGAATTTTACATTTTTTTCTCTCCATTTTGACCAATCTTTCTGAAAATTAAAATGACATATCGCAAGACTATAACAAATCGTACGCAATTTTTTGATTTACTAAAAAATGTATAACATGACATCTACTAAGCGAACTTTCGTTAGGCCCTCCGTAGAATCTAGGGAAATCCATTTAAAATGGAGTTTTCATTGAGTGCGTTACTTCCCAGCAGCCAAAAGGAATCTATAGGAATCGAACGTGTAATCCATAGCTGCCCGTCTAGAGTAAAATTAAAAAAATTTGGCATTCGCATAAAAAGTCGTGGCCCCCATGTAAAATTAATAAAAAAGAAAACATAAATTTTTTAAAATTATTGAAAACAACAACCAGCAAAGATTTTTAAACTAACAGTTCACGGTGGTTTTTAGAAAATTTTAACTTTTTGAAATACCACCCGCGATTTTTTTCAGGGATAATGTTGGGGGACCCTTCTAGTATCTAAATCCGCAAACCGCGAAATCGAACGTCCAGCCGTTTTTTTTTTTTCGACCTTTTAGTTTTTTTAACGATTTTTGAGTATGTCTCGGTGTGTATATCCATATTATGTACACATATATATGTATATACGTACATTAGTGTGTATCGAAAAACGAACACCCAATTCCACACTCAAATTATGAAAGAAGAGAGATAAAAAATTCAGGGAATATAAATTTTTTTACTTTAAAATAAATTCCTAGCTGGCCAAATGGCCATTGTTTATAAAAACCGAGTGATTTTGTACTGGAGTCTATCTAACGGTAAATTTTTTTCCCAAAAACACCATAGATATCGATTCGTGGTCTAAAATAACTTATGTGTGCAAATTTTCAGAGAGTTCGTATGACGTGCAGGAGCGTCAGCAGAGGAATAAGAAACGATTATCTTCAATGAAACGAATACTTTTTGTACTGGAGCCTATCTAACGGCAGATTTTTTTCCAAAAAACACTACAGATCTCAGTTCGTAGTCGAAAACAACTTATGTATGCAATTTTTCAGAGAGATTGTATGACGTGCAGGAGTGTCAGCAAAGAAAAAAAAGCACTTATTTTCAATCAAACGTTTAATTTTTGTACTAGAGTCCATCTAACGATTCATTTTTTCAAAAAAAACTTGTGGTACTTGATTCGTCATAAAAATAAACTATGCACCCAAATTTTAAGATTGGTGGAACGACGTGTGGGAGTGTCAGCCAAGGATTAAAAAATGGTATACAGCCATTTCATGCCTATCGCAACAAGATCTGCCACACCCCTTCCGATATCGCTGAAATTTGGTACATGGTTTCGTTTCATGCTTAAACTTTGAAAAATGGCAAAAAAAAAAAAATTTTGCGATTCTTTTTGTGGCTTGTGGAGGGGTGTAAAAAGTAAAAAAATAGGTAAAATGTAACAAACTCTCCTCAAATAATTACCAATAACTTGGCCATTTCTTAACCAATTTTCATGTTTAGACCTGTTTTGGAAAGGCATTAAATCAGGCTATAAGCTGAAAATAAAATTTTTTGTAGTTGATAAAAAGTACTACATTTATTACTATTTTAGTACTAAACTACAAAAAAGTGCCTGTGTTCACTTTTGTTACCTTACAAAATATTTTTTTTGGAAAGAAAAAAAAAAATAATCTTTCAGTCAAAAAAGAGAGAAAATTGGTATGTCTCGAGGCTTAGAAGTTATGATTTTTTGAAAATTTAAAAAAAGGTCCGATCAGAAAATGGCCCATAGCTGGAACATTTCTTATCTCATTTTTATGTTTGGATCATTTTTAGAAAGGGATTGAATCATTCTATGCGCACAAGTAAAAGTGTTTTGTATTTGGTAAAAATTACTAAATTTACTACTATTTAAGTACTAAACTACTAAAAACGCTATAGTACCTATTTTCGACCTTCCAAAATAATTTTTTAGAAAAGAAGACAAAATTACCTTTCAAATGAATCTAAAATTTGGATGGTACCATTAATGGTATAGGAGTAATGATTTTTTTAACATTTCAGTATATGCAACATTTCGTATAATGTAGGTTTTTTTGTAATTTACATCATTTTAAATTCCTCGAAAGATTTTGAAAATGAAATACGCCGTGCTGCAATACGATTACCATGTACCAAATTTCAGCGAAATCGGAAGGAGTGTGGCAGATCTTGTTACGATAGGCAAGAAATCGCTGTATACCATTTTTTAATCCTTCGCTGACACTCCCACACGTCGTTCCACCTATCTTAAAATTTGGGTGCATTGTTTATTTTTTATGACGAATCAAGTACCACAAGTTTTTTTTGAAAAAATGAATCGTTAGGTGGACTCTAGTACAAAAATTAAACATTTGATTGAAAATAAGTGCTTTTTTTTTCTTTGCTGACACTCCTGCACGTCATACAATCTCTCTGAAAAATTGCAAACATAAGTTGTTTTCGACTACAAACTGAGATCTGCAGTGTTTTTTGAAAAAAAATCTGCCGTTAGATAGGCTCCAGTACAAAAAGTATTCGTTTCATTGAAGATAATCGTTTCTTATTCCTCTGCTGACGCTCCTGCACGTCATACGAACTCTCTGAAAATTTGCACACATAAGTTATTTTAGACCACAAATCGATATCTATGGTGTTTTTTGGAAAAAAATTTACCGTTAGATAGGCTCCAGTGCAAAATCACTCGGTTTTTATAAACAATGGCCATTTGGCCAGCTAGGAATTTATTTTAAAGTCAAAAAATTTATATTTCCTGAGTTGTTTATCTTTCTTCTTTCATAATTTGAGTGTGGAATTGGGTTTTAAAACTCGCCCATATATTTCAATACACACTAACTCACATATATATACTTGCATATGTATATATGTGTAATATATATATATGGATATATATATACATACATACATACATACGTATAAAAGGTATCGTTTCCGCACCATTTATTTTTAAAAAAAATCGGTTTTTTCGTATTTAAGAAAAACACAAACAAAAACCGGAAACAAAAGTAGTGATTCCAGATGTGATTTTTGATGCTTAACCCGATTCCGGTATTAGAATTGCTCCATTACGTCTGGACTTTGAGATATCCTTACATATATGTTTAAAGGACACCCTTTTTTTTCCTATTTTTGAAGTTATATAACAAGATAAGGTAATATTATGCCGTAAAATCTGGTATGACAGCTAATAGCCCTAGTTTTTTTCTTGAAAACTCAATCAAACCGATAACGATATCTTTTTTTTTGTCGGAGATATCTTTGCCTAAAAAGTTAAGAAAGTGCAAAAACACGATTTTTGGCTATATTGGATGTTATATACAGGACACACAAAATTTTTTTGGGCCTCATTTAGCGACAAAAAATGACGAAAAAATAGCACTTTTTTTTCAAGACGTGATTTCAATATTGTAGAATCGAATTTTTTGGAGTTGCAGACATTCATGCACTCAGGGGAACACTGCTGAATAATAAAAAAATTTTGTTTTATTTTTCAGATAAAAACTTTGGGCTCCACAATGTACCGCGATAAATCCGACTTATTAAATGTCGCCACACGCGACATTTAATAAGTCCGCCATTTTGTCATTTTAGTTTTTAAAAAAATGCTTTTTTTATAGTTCAAACATATTCTTAAATATATGCAAAAAATTATTTGTGTGTTTTTATTTTCCGAGTGAAAAACAATCCCGAAAAACAACTACTTTTTGACGTGTTACATGACACAAATATATTTTTGAATAATCAAACTCGTTCGGTGAGCAATGGTAATTCAAAAGTTCCCACATTTCTTTATTTACTGCATGGAAAACCGAGTACTTTAATGCTTAAGCTACAACTAAAAGTTGCTTACTCTGCTAACTTTCTACTCATCCACCCAATTCGCTTCTGATTTTCGCGTTATCTCAAATTCAGTTTTGGCGCCGTTGTTTACACTACAACATTCATTTTCCTTTTTTCCATTTTTCAATATCCAACCAACCAACCATCCAACAAAACTTATGTTCATCTACTCTTTTATCAACTACTTGCAGATGCGGCCAAGAGACGCGCGTGATACCACGTATCCTGCAATTACGTTCACACTGGCTTAAATCCGAAAAGGAATCGTTACGTCTGGAGGAAGCGGGCATCACCAAGGAGGTGATGAATAGCGCCATTGCACAATTTTGTCTGGAAATCATTGCGAAACATGGTGAACCCGCACCAAGGCTGTGTAATAAGGATCCACTTACGTTAAAAATGGGAACCTATGTGATAGAACTTTTTCCAAATGTAATTAAGGCAAAAAAGAAAGGGAGAGGAAAAAAAGCAAAAGAAACAAAACAAAGAAAAAAACGCACAAAAGGCAGTGCTGACAGTGTATAGCAGAGGGAGCGCAAAAACTCGACTCTTATGATTGACTTCACTTACGGAAGGGCTTTTTTTTTTGCTACTCTGCTACTGCTGCACAAGCATTTTTTGTACGCGTTCTGCTTTTTTTGCGCAATTTCCTGCCACCATTCGATCAATTTTATTTCTTTCTTTCCTTCTTTTGGTATTCTGTTATTATTTTCTTTGTCTACTTTTAGGCGAAATTTCTTTTTATGGTGCGCGATGGTCGTGCCACAGTGCATTCGATTATTTCGCGTAAGGTAACAATCACTAATTTTGATTTGACGAGCTACCGCCAGTGTATGCAAAAATGGAATCACGCCATCGAAGTGATGCACGAGCAGTGCAAGGAAATTGGCAAGGATGGTTGCATGATGGTGAGTTTTGCTCTTTCTATATAATTTGATTTTTTGTTTTAACTTTGATTTTTTATTCTGGATTTTATCCTGTTTAAATATTTTACAAATTTTAATTTTGAATAAAAATTCCTTTTTATCGTTTCATCAAATATTAATTTTTCACACCAAAAACATTAAATCAATCACTTTATGGTTGTCGATTAATAACGTGACTTTAGATTAAAATTAATTATTGCCCAACTCACATCTGCTCTTTTGGCCGCAATCAATGCGTTTCATATTTAACCCACGGGTTCATCAGGGTGTACAGAAAAATTACTGTTCAAAATTTGATTTAATTGGAGCAAAGTGGGAAACGATCTTGATTTATGTGTTCAAATATGAGTCCAAGCCTCCGTCGACCAACGAAGCCATCAGTTCAGCTGGCGAGAGTTGTGGGTTCAATCTCTCGCGAACGAGAGATGTTATATCAGTTTTATCAGTCTATAGTTTGAGGTTAGGTTAGAGTGGTGGCTTAGCAATGTTAGAAGCCTAAGTAGCATTTTTAGTGCCATCTTAATACCAAATAAGTGGTCGGGCTAGCTGGTAGAAGGTGTTGTCAGCGACTGGATTGGGTATGTTTTAGGAGAAACTGTAAAGTATATTCATATCCAGTTTGTTCTATTCAGGTAGATGAGCTGATATCTGCGAATAACAAAACAATTTATTATGGGTGTTATAATCCCGAGAAATTTTTAAAGCTATTGATACATTGCGTTTGCTGTAGGCGAGCCAAAATTGGCCCATTTTTGTTCTACGCTCCTCGTTCTATGTCATATTTATAATTTAGTTTCTGATCTAGAAAGATATTTGGACGATTTGAAAAGTGGTGAAGATTTTCCTTTTGATCGAGAATGGTTAAATTTAGGTATTTTGCACTTAATAGCATGAGGTCTGTTTTAGCTGGACTTAGACCACATTTTGTGGCTCTCTTCTGTAGAGCTCTTTCCATGATTTTTAATGATCATGTCAAGGAATGGACCCGATACCAACAGCATCAAATCAACCGAATACGCAACGACCTACACACCATTTGTATTAGGCTAGTGTAGCGCCGATATATTTCTGGCCTAGGCAACACTAAGTGTTGTGTTGCCAGGTGCAATCTGACATTTCCATTGGAATGTTTGACATTTTTTAGCATAAACGTACTCAAAACGTTTTGTAGGATTCAAGATGGGATTCGGACGCTAAATGGGAGTTTTTGGCGTTTGAACGCCCGCGGAAGGCTAAAATCTTTTTTTACTCAAGAGGAAAGCATCTTACGAAAAAAGTGTACTAGGCAAAAAATGCTTAAAATCGTCCAAGCAATACGTGAGATTTTTTTGGAAACTTTTTTTTTTGAATAATTGATGCCTTGTACACTTTTTTCGTAAGATGCTTTCCTCTTGAGTAAAAAAAGATTTTTGCCTTCCGCGGGCGTTCAAAAGCCAAAAACTCTCATTTAGCGTCCGAATCCCATCTTGAATCATATTTAGGAAATTAAGCTTCATACCATACTTCAGTATGACAAAACGAAAATCCCACTTTAAGAATTTTTATATATCTATGAAAATTGCGATTTCTGGGTGGTTTTGAACCAGGAATCCCCAGTGTGCGCCGTGTTGAAAACTATAAGCCAAAGCAGTACATCGCCCTGAGGTGTTCCCTTCTTTATTATCCGTCTCTGAACTATCAGTTTTTTCTCGCAACACTCTACCATATTTATAGGCATTTTATTGGCTTTTGCCTGTGGTCATAAATATAAATTTTCTTTTTTCTCATTCGTTTATTATTTAATTAATTGTTTTTTGCGTATTTATCCAAACATAAATATGTGAGCAAAAGCCTGTCAACGCAAAAAAAAAAAATCAATTTAAATTTCGTATGATACATCTGATTTTGTGCGATTAATATCTTAATCAGCATTGAATTTAAAAACTTTTATCATGCCCTATTTAAAAACTTAATTGCTTTTACAAACAATTGTATTTTCGCGCACTTAATATTTATAATTTTATAATTAAATTATAACACTTTTATCTGTCTTTTTTTCATATATTTTTTTTTTTTAACTTTTTGCAGGTTTATTACGAACAACTCGTGTTGCATCCAGAAGAGTGGATGCGAAAAATTTTAAACTTTCTCGAAGTGCCATGGAATGATGCGGTACTGCATCATGAAGAGTTCATCAACAAACCCAATGGTGTGCCGCTATCAAAGTGAGTGAAATTAAGTCAAATTGTGTGTTTTTTTTATGATTTAATTACCTACAACCATTCAAAGTATTTACAACTACGTATCATGTTGCAGATAAATTCCACTATAACACTATGAATGCTTTATTTAAGTTATGTACCACAATGATATTCTAAATGTTTGCCATAATGTGGTATGAACTTTGCGGCAACGTAGCTATGAGAGACAGAGAAAAAAAAACAGAAATTGTTTCAATATTGTATTTACAGATTGTAGGAAAAAGTTTTTTGAACTTAAGGTTGAATCGTTTTAAATTTTTCATATGATCCGTGTTTTATTTATTTGTGCGATTTAAACCTCCTTGTAAACTTATAACTCTTATATTCTAGGGAAATTATAGTTTTTAAGTGAAAGCTGCTTTTTATTTGTACGACCATTACTTAATCAGTAATATACTAAGCTCAGGATATAGCCTTATACAGCAAGAATTTAAATAGAAATACCACATACAAATCATAAAATGTTCTTAAATCTGCTTTCATAAAGTCAACTCGTATTTTTGTTATTGCATTTGAAATATCATGCAAAAGCTTTTGAAGCACAAATGCAAAAGGTACTTACTTTCTTTCACATTCATGATTTCATAAGAAAATAAGGTTTTAGCTGCATTCAAATTCTTTGTTTTTCCAGGTTTTCCTTTACTTTGTTTAATTCAATGCTGCACTCAGCTTAAACTTACTTATTTCATAAGTTTTTAAAAAACTTATAAAACTTTATTTAAGTATTTGAGAACTTTATTTTGTTATCACTTTTTTCTTATCATTTTAATTTGTGTGCCTTGTGCGACGTTTTGTAGTCGCACAAAAAAAAAACCACCATTTGTTAAAAAATTAAAAGTGAGTCGCTTGCTCGTCACAGCGAATAAAATTAAATGAAAATGATAAATATGGGTTTTTATTTGTAACTCCGGATACATAAATACCAACCCACGTAACATATAAGCACATCAAAAGATCGTTTATGAGATTTAGACTTTTATTTCTAAAGTCTAAATAAGGTATCGGTCCTAAACTCAATTTCTGTATTGTCCCACGTTGGGCGCCAGATGTAACAAAAAATGCTTCATAAAATATTTTATATATATTATTTTTATAAATCCTAATAACTTGAGGCGGATAGTGTAAATAACTTTTTTAAGGTAAGTTTAAAACGAGCCTTTCCAGGGTACGAAGGCGGTCCTGGTGTCATCCAAAATTTTGTCATATTCGGCAATAGGGTTTTTCTATATCCGAGACGGTTTCTATTGATTTTCAAATTCTTCCTCTGAACTTTACCAATCAAAGGATTCTGTAATTTGCAAAAAAGAAATTCCAGAGAAATGGTCAAAAAGTGGATTTTTTCCGAGTGTCCGACAACAATGTCTAAAACACTTTTTGACGAAGTTTCGAGATCGACTCTAGGAAAGGTTCTTTTCAGTATCTGGTACGATTCCAATTGTTGTCCAAATTTCTTTTTCAAACTTTAAAAATTTATTTTCGGCATTTTCCAAAGAAATTGTTAAAATTTTTTTTTTCGAACGGTCCAAGCTCCCGATGACAATTTGTGAAATTTGTTTCTTACCCAGCTTTAGCAATTTTTTAGTGGAAAACAAAATACTCGTAATACAAAATTGCTTTGGGGTCGATCTTGCTGATATCAAATATCGTTCCACTTCCAAACTATCTCCATTGATTGATCCAAGATAAATTTTCGCAGCCGTTATTTTCGTAGGGTTTGAGGACCATAATCCATATACATGCATGCTTTCTCCATTAATTGGGGAAAAATTAATTTTGCCCAAAACGAGACTTTCTGGGATTCAGGGCTGCCATTTACAACATTTATTGATGCATTTCTTGATCTAAGTCATGTATTTTTTAGAAAATCAATTAAAGTTGTGTGATGGGTATTTTTTTCATATGAATCAAGTCGATAAAAACAGAAACTCCTTTTATTTTTTAATTTTTTTTTACTTTACCATAAAAACATCCCGTGTTAAATATATTTGTCTACCTTACCCTTAAGTAGTTAGGTATCACTCTTTATATGTTGTTTTCTTAAATGCTTTAAATTGTTTTTCTCATGCTTTCTCTTTTTATTTCCAGAGTTGAACGCTCATCGGACCAAGTAATTAAACCAGTTAACTTAGAGGCGCTCTCTAAATGGGTTGGCCACATACCTGAGGATGTGGTGCGTGACATGGCGGAGATTGCACCAATGTTGTCGGTGCTGGGTTACGATCCCTATTCGAATCCACCGGATTATGGTAAGCCTGATGCATGGGTGCAGGATAATACGTTTAAGGTATGTGGTGCAAGCTAATAATTGCAGTGTAATTCACGTCTCTTTGTTTTACCATTCCGCAGCCCAATAAACTTTTTGTTTTATGTTTTTTGTCTTAGCAAGCAATAAGGGTAAACAGTAGTATATGGATGATTTAAATTTTTGGCAAGATTTTGCAAGTTTTATTCTACATATAGCAATGACGCTTCTATGCAAAATATTACGAAGACTCTTACACTTTTATTCATTTCGAGTATTTCGTTTTCTTGAAAAAATGAGAAGTGTAATTACAATATATGGAGATTCAATAGATGAAAGAAACAAAAAAATTAATTTTAAACATTTTTATTTTTATCTGAAAACAACCAAATTAAATTTTAAATGAAATCAATAACTAAATTTTAACTTTCAATACTTCTTACGTCACATGCCAATCTAATAATTGCAAGTTCTACTGTATACCCTTAAGGTTTGAACTTTCTCACCACGTCATTGTTGTTTTTTCCTGTTATAAATTGTTTTTAGCGTCTCTATTATCGTTATGTTGGCAACATTGTTTTTGTTTGCTTTCGTTTTTACCTTACGAGTGCAATTATTTCGATCCATGGTAAACGATTCTGTATTTTTTAATTCTTTTTTTTTTTGTAATTTTGTTTGCACAGTTTTTAGTTGCTTCAATTCCAAATGGAGTTTTCTTTAGTTCAAGGACCATGAAAAAAAATCACTATTGCTATAAAAGCTAAAGGTTAATTTTAGTAATTTGACCGATTTTACTCTGTTCATTACTCATTGATTTAATAGAGTTTGATGTAATATATAATAAAAAGGTTATGTACGCGATATGTGTGAAAAGAGCGTTTTCTGCACTTAAAATCAAGGATAACGTAGATCTCAGACGTTATAGACTTTAAAACGGTTGCCAGAATTTGTTAAAAAAGGTTATAGAGATCAAATTTAAATTTTTGAGTTATACGGAGTTATCAAGCCCTCTACAATCAGATAAATTTAAATTCCTGGGTATATTTCTTGATGAGAAATTTATTGGAGATCAAAATTTAAAGTAAAATCGAGGAAAATTCATGTAAGTATGATATTGGAAAAAGTTGGAATCTTCAAACTGTAAGATTCAGATTAAAGCTGCCTCTTCATAAATAAATATTGTAACTACTGTCTGAATTTTACTTTGTATAATCCAATTTATTTTGATCTGATGATGTTTTTTATTTTCTCTATTCAGTTGAATTCGAAGAAATATTTAAAAAAAAAATATAAAATCATTTCAAGGAACAATCAATAACTAAAAATAACATCTTCTTAAATATCTTAAAGAAATAACAGATAATGTAAGTAATCTTCGACTTCTACGACTGGCGTTAATCTGTTGTCATTGAATTGGCGTCCAACGTGGGGCGTGGTGCACTATTTTGATTTTATACATTTTTTTAAAATATTTTTCTGATATTAAAAAATAGTTTTGTTGAAAATTTTTATTTCAATATTTCAATTTGTAATGTAAAACGAAACATCGTCAGGTGAAAATAAACTTAAACAATACAAAGTAAAATGAAGGCAAAAGTTATAAGGTAACGGGATTCGAAGTCGTACGTATCTGCCGGCCATTCAAAATTTTGAAGTCCTCCAGCTCGTTAAAATTTTTATCTGGATTCAGGGTTTATATAGGTACACTCACGGTAAAAAAAAAAAAAACCGATTTTAATTTTGTAATATTTTTTAAAATTGTTGTGTAAATCAATGTTTACCCTTATTTAACTGCTCTAAGTTTAATATTATTAAGTTTAATATTATTAATAATATTTGGTTTTTTCTGCCACACTTTTCTTTTTAAAATGTCCTTAACATTCTCAATCGGATTGAGGTTGGGGCTTTTGCCCTGCCATTTGCTTGACTTAATTCCCAAAAAGCCATTATATTTATTTGCCAACGCGAAAATATTATAAATTTATCGAAAAAATAAAGCAAAACATAATGGTAAGTGGGACATCTAGCGATTTCCAACGATGACAAGGTGCAGAATCATCTTGAAATATGACTTTAGCTAAGTGCTCGCTTAGTCGGTCAATTCTAGGTAAAACGCCGATTTTAATTATGTCAAAATAAACTGCAGAGTTAATATATCCTTCCAGGAGAGGAATCTTTCCAACCCAATGGCTTGCTATTGCCCCCCAGACCACCACATATAGAGTGCTTTGTACACATTTAAAGCTATATTATTCATTTTTTCTAAGGCATACCGCACATCCCAAATCGGAACTGATGAGGTTTGTTTTGCTCTCATCAGAGAATATGACTTCAGCCCAATCGGTATACACCCAATTCTTTTTTTCTTTACACCAGTTAAATGAGAAAGTCCGCATTTTGTGTGTGAGAATCGGTTTTTTTTTTGCAGGTCTGCGGGCAAAAAAGTTATTTTCTCTCAAGCGGTGCTGCTCAGTTGAGGTGCTTATTTCATATTTTGGTTACCATATACCTCCGCAGCAATTTTGAGACCAGTTTTAAACCGATCGCGCATGGTTATATTTACCATGCCTATGTTTTCCCTCACAGTTGTTTTTTTTTTTTTTTTTGAACGGCCACTTCCAGTGTGACGTAATAAACTCTCTGTTTTCAAAAAACTTTCCAAAATTGTCATATCAAACTTTACGCAATATATGCACATTCCTAAAATTTTGCTGTTTGCATGCAATCATATCAATTTTTTTGTTTCGGTCAAAACACTTTTTTTTAAATACCGTTGTTTTAATGCCAACAGATATGAAGTAAATGCATTATTTAACAACAATTTTTACTTATTAGCCATACTGCATATTAACAATCATAAAAAAAGCCGGAATACCAACTTTTTTAGTAAAAAGTTCTTGTCGGCTTTTTTTTTTGACCGTGAGTGTATAACATAATCAAAAATTACTGAAATCGGATACATCAACATTGTTTTCGTGTCTGGTACACGTAGAATGCCCGACCTGACAAATTCGCTAGAAATGGCACAACATTACCTTTGTTATTTGATAGCAGATAAATGGAGAACAAGTTTTTAAGGTTTTTTTTTCTTTTCTTAAACTCCTTAGTAAATCCTTATCCAAGGTACCTGTAAATACTTGTATAGAGATTTGAACATAATTTAGTATTATAAAGATAACTTATTTATATTAAAAAAAAAAAAAATAATAACAAACGGGTCTTGGTGCAGCAAGTGCTCCTTCCATTTCTTTCAATTTTTAAGGATATTTTTATCTTTTATATAGCTTTTATACTCTTCTTTTGCTTACTACACCTTTTCTTTTTTTTTTGTGAACATAACTCGCGTTTAATTTTTAACCCTTTCACTAATTTAATGCTTTCTGCTTTTTAACCCAACATATTCAGATTAACCCATTAAAATTGCATGTATATTATATACATAATTATAAATTACAAAATTATTTTTCCTTTATAAACTTTTCATCGAAAATTTTATTTTGCCATCATTAAACATAAAGGTAAAGGCCAATAGGAAACTATGGGAAAGTAAAGCAAAACAAGTTTTACGTTTGTTGCCAGAGGATACAGCAAAGGATACCAAATCGGAAGAATATTTAGTGCATGAAGTATTTGCGCCAGCAAATAGCAATAACAATAACAACAATAACAACAACAATATTGACGACAATATAAACAATAGTGAGGGGCAACAACAGCAACAGCAACAAAAACCACAAAATACAGCATATGATGTTGATGACAACGCCATCAACAACAATAACAGCAAACCAAAGGACATAATAAAAATAAAACAACTGAACAACAAGGATAATAACGTCAGTAGCAACAACAACAACAAAGTCAACACTTTATCATCAAAAACATGATATCGACGGCGAATTCCAATTCGTCTGTCATCTTCGAAGCGAAGGCAATGAAAAAAATACAAAAACAAACAGCAGAGAAAAATCAACAAAAATGATAAAAGTAAAACAAAATACACAACATATGAGTGATTGTATGTATATGTCCTTAAACCCCTTCTCTACCCCCCCCAACACTATAAACAAAAACACATGTGACCATATTGTTGTTTTATTTTCTGTATATTTATTTATTTATTAAGTGAAATCGAATGTGTGAGAGTCCTTATAAATAAAAAATTTATAAAAAAAAACCCACGGATACATAAGTGTGCTTTGTATATAAAAAAATAAAACAAAACAAATAAAAAAATTATAAATATTAACAAAATGATGTTGATGTTTTATAAAAATTTATGTTTTTAATTAAATATAATTTATTTTTTTTAAATTTTATCATAAGAGAATAAAAAAATCTAGTTATAATTGAAATGCCAGTTTTTAAATTAGTTATTATAAATACAAATACACTTGTTTACAGAAGTAGTAATTTCAAAAGGAGTTTCTTTTTATTTTGAACTTTAACTTTGTGTTCTGATTTTGAATCTGCTCATATGACCTAACTGGAGCCTAATACTGCAGTTCAAATGTGAAGTAAGCTTCGTAATTATGTCGTATAGATTCATAATTATAATCTGTTGGAATTATTTATTTAAAAAAAATATAACTTTTGCGCTTGAATGATTTACTTAAAAAAAATTTTAATTGTCTTACTTAATTATTTGTATAGTTAAAAAAATTTAGTTTTTTCTCTATTCGATTTTATTTTATTCGCCTAAAATGTAAATATAAGTTTTAATTGTTTTTCTAGTTGCATGTTTCGCGCTTTTAAATTAAGCTCGAGAAAAAATTTTAAAAATACTTTTTTAAAGTTAATTTTTTTCAATAAAGACACGAGATATAAAGATTATATTTTAAACTAAAATGAGCTTTTGATAGTAAAAACAATAAAAAAAAAACAATGTTTAATTGAAAGTTGAGAAATTTTTAAATGAATATATAAATAAATAAATAAATATAAGTAGTTTCTTCTAGGTACATGCATAAACATAAATACATACAGTAGGTCCAAGCCAAAGTCGTACACCAAACAAACTATTTTTCAATGCCCCAAAACTAACTGCGCAAATACAATTTAAGAAATTTGAAGTACATTTTTAAATAGCCTATTTAATCCTTCAATTTCAACAAAAAATCAAACTTGAAATTTTCCGTTATTTTTGAAAATAAATAAAAAGTTACATAAATCAAGCATATTCAGTACCAAAGCCAAAGTCGTACACCTTAACAAAATTATAATTTTTACATGAGTTCAGTAATTAGTGTACATTATTTTGTTTTTATTTGTCATGTTTAGCCCTTTTGGCATCCTTTGAATTAGTTTTTCACAATAGCTCGGATAAATTTTTTCCCATTTTCCATGAATACCCTTTTCAGTTCATTAATTCAGTTAATTCCACAAGATTTCAATAGCATTTATATCTGTACCCTGCGCCAGTGTTACGAATACATTGGGACAGTTGTATTGAATCCATGATCTCATATTATAAGAAATATGTTTGAAATCGTTATTTTATTAAAAGTACCTATTACTACATTGACCAAGTTTATCCTTATATTGCAATAAATTTAGTCTCTAAATGTTCAAATACATCTTATGATCCTTACTACTATCAACGAAATGGAGTATTCCAGGCCCAGCTGCTGAAAAAGAGCCCCAAACCATTAGTGAACCACCGTTATGTTTTACATATGGTTTAAGGTTTTTCGAACAAGGTGCTTGAGTTGGTTTTCTCCATATGTATGGTCTGCCGTCTAATCCAAAAGTATTAATCTTACTTTCATTCAAGAAGAGGACATTTTTCCAAAAGAAAAAATCTTTATGGCAGTGATTTTTAGCAAACAGCAACCGAGCCTTTTGATGCTTCTTCTTTATTAAAGAAAAACGTTAGACCAAATGTAAAACATGAAGGTGGTTCACTAATGGTTTGGGGCTCTTTTCAGCAACTGGGCCTAGAATACTCCATTTTGTTGATGGAAGTAAGGATCATAAGATTTATTTGAGCATTTTAAGACTAAATTTACTGCAACTTAAGGATATACTTGGTCAATGTAGTGATATGTATTTTTACCAAGAAAACAATCTCAAACACATTCCTTGTAATATGAGATCATCGATTCAATAGAACTGTCCCAATATAACACTGGCGCAGGGTCCAGATATAAATGCTATTAAAATCTTGTGGAATTATCTGGACACAAAAGTTCGCCAGCACAATATTTGTTCAAAAACTGAACTGAAGAGGGTATTCATGGAAAACGGGAAAAAATTTATCCGAGCTATTGTGAAAACTAATTCAAAGCATGCCAAAAGGACTAAACATGACAAATAAAAACAAAATAATGTACACTAATTACTGAACTCATGTAAAAATTATAATTTTGTTAAGGTGTACGACTTTGGCTTTGGTACTAAATAAACTTGATTTCTGTAACTTTTAATTTATTTTCAAAAATAACGGAAATTTTCAAGTTTGGTTTTTTGTTAAAATTGAAGGATTAAATCGGGTATTTAAAAATGTACTTCAAATTTCTTAAATTATTTTTGCGCAGTTAGTTTTGGGGCATTGAAAAATAGTTTCTTTGGTGTACGACTTTGGCTTGGACCTACTGTAGCTATATTTCATACTTAAAACTAAACTTGTACATTTACGATGTTAAGGAAAAAAAAAAGAATGAAACACAAATTAAGTAAAATAAAAAGGCTTATGCTGTGAGCCTGTGACAGTCACAAATACCCAAATGTTACATCACTTTCAACATTTTTGTCTAGCCTTGTCGCATTTCTGTCCTTCATATCTCTCTTTTTTGCATTGCAAACCGAGTGAG
Organism: Calliopum simillimum; assembly: GCA_951812925.1. Taxonomy (NCBI): domain Eukaryota; kingdom Metazoa; phylum Arthropoda; class Insecta; order Diptera; family Lauxaniidae; genus Calliopum; species Calliopum simillimum. The sequence continues at coordinate 13,771,047 of OX638372.1, read as the reverse complement.
AATTTATGAATAATACTTTGATGCCCTATATGAAAAGAAGAATGGTTTATATGACTTTTGAAAACTAGAACATAATAAAAGTTGGCGAAAAGTAGCACGTTTGAAAATTTCGTAAAAGTTCTGTATGTACTTTTCGACATAAGCCTCTTCCGAATCCGTGTGATTTCAATTACTCTTCATTTAGGAGACTTTTTGATGAAACCGTGAATCGAACGATAAAAAGTATTAGAATCTCTTTGGTGAAGAATTACAGGTTCTACAAGTAACCGTTTAGAAAATATTCTTAAAAAACTGCAAAAAGTCGAAAAATTCGATTATCAGGCCTGTTTCGTAATCCGTGTGTTTTCAATTACTTTTCATTTGGGAGGCTTTTTGATGAAAATAGTTAATCACACGATAAAAAGTATCAGAATCTTTTTTGTGGGGAATTATAGGTTCTACAAATAATATTGAGTCATATTAACGAAAATGTAACCTTTTTAGAAATATTCTGAAAAATCTGCAAAAAGTCGAAAAATTCGACTTTTTCAAATATTTCCGAAACCGTTACTTTTTCGTAAATATAACTCAATATTATTTGTAGAACCTGTTATTCTCTACAAGATTCTAATACTTTTTATCGTGTGACTCACCATTTTCATCAAAAAGCTTCCTAAGTGAAAAGTAATTGAAACCACGCAGATTACGGAACAGGACTGTTTATCGAATATTTCCTAAACGATTACTTTTCCGTTAATACAAATCAATATTATTTGTAGAACTTGTAATTCTCCACAAGAGAGTTTCTAATACATTTGATCGTGTGACCCAGAATTTTCATCATAAAGATTCCGAAATAAAAAGTAATTGAAACTACTCAAATCTATAATCTATCCTACTTTTCGACATGAAACCTCGAAAAATCCTACTTTTCGACATGAAACCTCGAAAAATCCTACTTTTCGTTATATTTAATGAAACCCTCAGTTTTCGTCAAAAACGGGGCATAGTCAATGAAATAATTTTCGCCGCAGAATCATTGGTAACATAATTTTCCTAAGCCAAATTAATCATCTTACTCTTCTTATTAGATATTAGTATTACGTTTTCAATTGTTTTTAAAATTGTCGAATTTGATATCTCAAAGTTTTCAGACTGATCACAGGTCACTAGTTTTAAGTCAAATTTTTAAGTTTAATTACACCTTTTAGTAATAAATTAAACCTTTTTGTTTTACGTTTTTTGCATTTGCTTTCAAAAATAAAAAAAAAAAACGGCAGGTGGCACTCGGGGAGTGGCCGATGATATTGGAAGCTAATGCTTATTATAAGCTAATATAAAGTGAGAGAGAGAGAGAGAGAGCATGAGCTGGTGCGCGCAATGTTTATAAACATATATATATGTATACATACATATATACTGTATACTGTACTTTGTATACAGTACGTCTCTATTTTTATATGTGTGACGCATTTTCGTTGCAAACATCCGTTACACTTTTTCGTTGCATGTTTTCGCTGTTCAGACTCTGCCTCTCAAAACGTCCGATAAGGAAGCATTAGCTTCCAAAATATAAAATTACTAAATCAAACGCAAACAATATAAAAATGCTTAAATCTAATAAACGAGTACATAAACAGTGACTGAATATTATGTAAATTAAATGCGATTGTATAAATAAATTGTTTTAAACATATTTAAAGTATAACTTACTTGCAGCTCAAGCCTTTTATTAAATTTAAGCGTCATGGTCTTTGATGATGTTAGTCCTAACGATTTTAAATATTTTGATTGTGTGTTTTCACTGTAAAGTTCAAGAAAGTTCTATAGTGGAATTAAGTGGGCATCATCACAACTATACCATTTAAGAACTATCTCATTATTAAGGATATGGCATAACTTTACATTTCTCTAATGAAATTTAAAGTTTTCAGACAATTTTCATTGCAAATTTAATTAAATTTGTAACATTAATTTATATATCCGTTTTAAACATTAATTTATGTTTGTTTGTTAAAAAAAAACTTTGTAAAAACTAGTTACTATTTTTTTTATTATTTTAAAATTAAATTTAATCGCTTTAACAATTATGATGAATGTATAAAAAAATTAACTTTTATTAATTGAGCTAGGTATAATTAAGTAAATATGAAATAAAATTTATTAGATAATAATTAATTATAAATTTATATATAAAAACAAATGACATTTAATGTATATTATGATATGGAAAAAAAAATAAAATAAATAAAATTTTAAGCTGTGTGTATAATTAGAACTACTTACTATATAATAGCAAAAAGAGAACATAAACCAAATGTAATTAAAACCTTAAATCGCATAAAGGATTTTTTATGAAATATTGTAAAAAATAAATTAAAAATAAAACAAAAAATGATTGAAAACAAAAATAAATAGAACTCTTAATTATTTGCTTATTTTGGATAATTTAAATTGAACTTTTACTTTTAGCTGTAAATGGTGGAGCAAGCGTTGCACAGTGTGAGATTTTGCCAATCTAGGACGTCGAAATTCAATTTTAGCCGTAGTTTCAAAGATATCGAGTTTTGTATATCGATACATTCATCGTAAAAGTTTGTAACTCAAGTTACCAATGTAAAAGTTTGAAACTCAAGTTACCAACTTTTTACGGGACAGTGATTTTCGAAATCTGCGTATTAGACTCTATCTTGTGTCAAATTTTGGTATCTCTAGCTTGAAATTTGAAGGGCTGGGAGCAATTTTTGAAGTTACAACCTAAGTATATTTTAGTGAAGTCTCCATGCAAAAACTTGGCAACTTAATTTGTTAACTTATGCACGGGACAAAAATGACAAATTGCGTTGGTAACCTAACTTACAAAGTTAAAATTGCGTTGGTAACTTAACTTACAAAGTTATTAGTTAATCTTTCATTAAAAATCGGTGGTTGTAAGTCCTACATAGCAACGTAATGTCCGTAAAATATTTTTTAATGGTTGTTGGCAAGTTAAGTTACCAACTTTTCTCATGGAACATTTGGTTGCTGAAAAGGAACATTAGTTGCTAACTAGAGTTACAACTCATATGTATTCATTTTTGTCCAAACTATAAGTTGAAACTGTTAGTATCTCTGTAAATCAATTTGGAATATAGACAACGATTTAATAGTCGAAAAACCTTTATTTTGTCTACAGATCTCAAAAGTATTTATTCAATTTTTGTTTTTGGTTTTCTCGTTTTAACGAAAACAATACAAAAATTATCATAACTAAAAACTACGATTTTCGAGTTACTTTTACGTTGGACGTATCGATATGTGCTTTAATTCTTTATGCGGAGGTTTGGTTCAGAGATGAACAAAATCGGACAAAATCTACTTACACCTCCGATACAAATGTGACTTTTTTTTGTAAAAAAAAAATTTGGAAAAAATTGGTTGTAATGAAGAAATCAACTTGAACATTTGTATTTACCATTTCAGTGGTAACTAAATACTACTGCCAAAAAATGGGAGTGATTAAAAAAAAGATAACATACATTTTTTTTCATGATTTCAGTGCAAATGTTCATTATAACACTTCATTCATTGTAAAAAAAGTAGCCTTTGAGCAAAAAATGGGCAAGATTTTATTTTTTAAGTCTATTTTATGGGTATGTATGCTCATACTGTATGCTTTGTCATAGCCTAACCACGCCCAACTTGTAAGTTATAGTCTATGAAAGATTCAAGATTTTGGAAATTTGTCTTACCTTTTAGCTGATTATAAAATAATTTGATTAAAATACTTAAGTGTAAATGTAAGGGTTGTGTATAGCAAAAATTTTTAGTGAAAGTATTGACCTTGAATGCAAAAAACTTTTTGCCAAAAAACAAACGCGCACAACTTCAATTTGATCGCTCAAAGTTTTGTTATCGATGCAAGCTTGAAAATTTGTTTTGGCATGCTGTTCAATAGTACGTGTTTGATAGCTGTTATCATGCCAATGACATTTATTTTATTCTATTTTATGCGTATTTTCGTAAAAATTGGAGTATTTTCTAACAAATTACAATATATGATCGATTTTGAAGCACGTTGTTTTTTTTTCATTTTGACATCCTAGATTGGCAAAATCTCACACTGTGCGTTGGGGCAACATTATTGAAAATAATACAACTTAAATGGTGACAGTTCTTTTGACAAAAGCCAGCAGCACATGTTTACATATTTTCCTTAGTACTTAAACATTAAACATTACTGTCCGATTATCAGAAAGTATCAACAAAAATAGTCGAAAACATTATGACCGACAATCCATACCAACCATGTAAGATTCAGCATTTAAGTTCGCCGTACAACGATTTGAACACGTTGATGTATTTTAATGACATAAGTATGTACATTAAATGGTATCGATCCCTATACAAAAAAAAATAAAAAAGAAGTTCGCTGTAAGCCCCCCATTTTGAAAACTTATCGGTTTTGATTTTTAAGAAAAAAAAAATTTTTGTTTTTTCGACCTCTAAATAATGCGCTATTTGATTTTTTTTTTTCTATTGCTCCGCCAAGGTTTTTTTTTTTGTGACTTTTTCAGACTCTAACCCTTCTTTAGAATAATGAAACACATCCTTGCGTACATCAAGGGCGGTGGATAGGGTGCTCTCATAAAGATGTTCAGCTTTGCCTAAGTTTGTTTGCAATAAGGATATCTTTCGCTATCTAATCTGACTTAACTATTTAACTTGTTTATTTCATTTCGTTTCGTTTACAAAAACAAAAAAAGGTTAATAGCTTAATTAAGCGTTACGTTGCGACTTTACGTAAAAACGTAATGCAATCAATTACATCGTTAGTGTAGCAAGTAACCGAGTTAAAGCGCGTAACCGCTTCCGCTCTGGGTTTTTTGTGTTGAAACATTTTGCTAACTGCTGCCATGTTGTTTTTCTTCTGTTTTTGCTATCAGCTATTTGCTGTTGCTGTTGTTTGTGTTTGTGTTGGGCTTTCCTTTTTGTGTCGGTTGCCTTTTTCATTAACTTGGTTTTTGTTGTTGTTGTTGTTGTTATTACTACTTTTGCTGCTGTTAGCTGATGTTGTTTTTGTTATTGCCATTAATGAGGATGATGCGTTGTTTTTATTTGCGCACCGCGTGCATCATTACCACAGGATCTGCCAAGTCCCAAACTTCTCGTCTCGCTTTCTCTCTCTGGCATTTAATCTTGTAACATGGCAAATTTGCGACTTAATTTACGCAGCACTATTTAGCTTGTTGTTATTTTTGTTGTCAGTGTAAGCACATACACACACCAAATTACATACATATACAGCTACAAACAGACACATCCTTTGCCTATACACTTTGACTTGTAGTTGTGGCATAGTAGCGTTTTTTCCAACATATCGTTTCCATACCGCTCTCGCTCATTGATGTACGAGTGCCTAACTTTTCCAGTGGGATTTTTTAATTTGTGGGTAAAAAACTGTTAGCTGACTACAGTTGTGTTCAACTACAGTGCCGTGGAAAAATTTTGTATGTAATTTAGGGATAAACCAGAAAAAGCTGTTGAAAAAAGACGATAAATACATAAAATATATGAAGCGCTCTACAAGCTTTTTTCGCAAAACTCATATAAAAATACATTTCTGTAGAAAAAAATTATTAAAATTGGTTCAGTATAGTTTTCGCCAAAGCATTTCATACGATTTCCATAAAGTCTGTTTTAAGCCCGGGATATATGGCACCATCAGGTGATATGGCACCTTCAGGTGGAATGGCACCCCAAGTGATATGGCACCCCAAGTGATATGGCACCCCAAGTGATACTTGCAGCTTTAATAGCACTTAAATATAGACACAGTTTAATTCAGTTACTCGAGAGACTTCATGGTGTTTTGCATACATAGTCGTAAGTATTTGATACAGTTTTTTAGTGTATATAGTCATCTCAATACTAAAACTATGTAACTCAAATTAACTGGTTTAGAGAAAAATCATTTTAAGATTTTTGGATATTTGAATTCGCACTGATTTAAGACTTTTCGGGTTTTTTTTTTCTTTCTTATAACTACGAAATGGTGCCATTTTAGAGAACTCTGGTTAGACAGGATTGCGCACGAAACCATGAAGGATATCATAGGCCTATTATCATAAAAATTATAGTTTAAGAAATACGTAGTTGTAGCATTGAGGTGACTATATGAAAACACAGAATTGAATGTGATTTTTCTTTCGGGTGAAAACGAGCACAAGTGAGCATGTTTATTCGTTTCATGGAATTTTCATTAGGTATAAACGATGTAGGAGAAATGGAATCCAATTACAGAGGGTAATATGGTTTGGGTGCCATTTTCCCCTTTGCATGTTACAAGTTATTTGGCAGCACAAAATCGCAGATTTGTAGTCTAACAAATATTCTATAGGAAACAGAATTTTTTTGTAAGTATACAAACAAAATTGTAACTCTTTTTGTTTTCTAACCTTAATCCAAATGTATATGGTTTTAGGAAGTAAAATGTGTATTTTCCCATTTTAATACTGCAGCGTATTAAAAACTCCAACCACATATTTGTCATTGCAATGTGTAGGCAACAGCCTAAAAAGGATTAAACAACAAAATTTATGACCCAGCCAATTTAGTCCCATTTTCGCAAACAAATACGAGCACATTTTTAAAATAAATTTATTAAAAGAAAAACAAAATATATTTTTTTTTTCACAAAAACCAACATTTTTATTTTTACGCTTTGCCAACCACAAAGAAATTTGTTTTTACGGTTTCCCGGATGCGAATACAAAATACACACAAGATACCGAGAGAGTATTATTAGTGTTTAAAAATGGAAAAAGACAAACATAAAGTTAGAGCGAGACAGGAGGAGAGGAGATATATGTATATGAAATTTTTGCATTGCGGGCAAAAAAAATAAAAAATTCTCTAAAATCCACACTAATCTGGCCAAGTATTTAAGTAAACAACGACTCAAACAAATGGGGAAAAAAGGCGCTTTGCTTCAACGCCACCATTACCATTCGAGAGCAAACAATGCTGCCAACGAATGGTATTTAGTTTACTTTTCATTTTATCCCTTTTGTAGTCGCCTTATGGTTTCATATTTTTTGCATTTTTATATCTTTTTTTGTTTTAATTTGAACAACGAAAATATGATGATGATGACTCGTATTAAAACATTTTTTTGCATTAATAAAATGGATACACTTTTGATGTTGGCTACAGTTAGAGATAAAACAAAATGGAGTATCAACGTACAAAGGCACGCTGATAAAAGTGGAATAAATGATAATTACTATGCAATCAGTCAACACATTTGATGAAAGTTATACTGTGATGCAGGAAGAATTTTATACCAAAGTAAATACGTTTATGAGTCATTTGAAATAAATTTCTTTTGACTGAAATTTGTTTTAAGAAAATTGATTTATTTTATTAAGTAGATTTAAGGTATATCAATTGAGTCACAAACGTAACGTAAACCGAAATTTCAAATGAACACTTTTTGTTTAATTCCTCAAAGAGGTACCTAATCCTTGTAACATATAAAAACTTTCTATCTCCAAAAAAATCTATTGCATTTTAGGTGTTATTTTTGGAGTACACAATTAAAGTAAGCTGAGTTTACTAAACATTTTGACGGTTTAGCTCCGGTTTTGGAGATATTGAAGTTAAAAAATTATTTGCATGCATATTTGACCCATTTTACAAGGAACATATTGTTTGTATTTGGTGTACAACTTAAAAACCGGAATTTGACGGTGGATGTCCGTACTAACAAATATCGTGAAAGCTCGAACTTTATATATATGTCATTTTGAAGGTACATTTGACAGCTGTCAAAATCAGTCAACAAAACAATTTTATCTTGTGTGCATCATTATTATTTTTCACGATGAATAACTTCGAAAATTGGAGAAAAAGACAGCATTTGCGGGAAGTTCTGTTGGGTCATTTTTTTGCAAAGAAAACTGCTGCGGAAAGTCATAGTTTGCTTGTAGAAGTTTATGGGGACTATGCTCCAGCTGCATCAAGCTGTCGTGAGTGGTTTCGACGGTTTAAAAGTGGTGATTTTGATGTCGAAGACAAAGAACGTCCTGGTCAGGACCAGCTAGGTGTGATCCATTATGAGCTGTTGCCAGGTGGCCAAACCATTAATGCTCAACTCTATCGTCAACAATTGATCCGATTGAAGCAGAAAATCCAAGCAGAGCGGCCAACGTATGCGACCAGACACGAGTCAATCATTTTCCACCACGATAACGCTCGGCCACATATTGCTGCCCCAGTCAAAAATTACTTGGAAAACAACGAATGGAAAATTTTGCCTCACCCGCCTTATAGCCCAGACCTTGCACCATCAGACTACCATTTGTTCCGATCGATGCAGAATGCCCTATCAGGAATACGGTTCACTTAAGTTCAAGATATCGAAAATTGGCTCGATTCATTTTTGGCCGTTAAGCCGGCGCAATTTTTTTGGAATGGAATTCATAAATTGCCTGAAAGATGGGGAAATGTTGTAGCTTCCAATGGACAATACTTTGAATAAAATATATTGTAACATTTTTCCACAATAAAGCATCAAATTTCGCTAAAAAATTCCGGTTTTTAAGTTGTACACCCAATATAATACTTCACTTTTTCTTAAAATGTAAGAACAACTTGTTTAGCCTGTCATTACGCTTCAGGGATTTTCGTCAAAAGCCTATACTCCTGTCTCATATCGCCCTTGCCCCTATTAGAAATCAGCATTCTTCGTCGATTATCCAACACTCTTCTGTCCCAACTCGGCCGTCCTCTTGTTAAGGTTCATACCATTCGTCAATCTCTTTACTTTCCCACATCATAGTTGTCTTCTGTCCCAGATCGCCATTGTCTCTGTTGGAAATAAAACCTCTCGTCGATTATCTAGTACTCCTTTATCCCAACTCGCCTCTCTTCTCTTTAAAGCTCAGACCATTTATCGATAGCTTAACTTTTCGACATCCTAGTTTCCTCCTGTCCCAGACCGCTCTTGCCTAGGTTTGAAATCAGACTTTTTCGTTGATTCTTTTGCCCCAACTCGACTCTATTCTCAGGTTCAGGCTCAAACTATTCGTCGATCGTATAACTTTTCCTCATCCCAGCTTTCTTCTGTCTAATATCGCGTTCGCCCTTTTGTCGATTGTCTAATATTCCTCTGTCCCATTTCGCCTGTCCTCTCGTTAAGACTCAGGCCATTCGTCGATCGCATAGCTGTTCCACTTCCTAGTTTTCTCTTGCCTAAGAACGCCCTTAACTGTGTTAGAAATGAGGCTTTTTCGTCGATTTTCCTACATTTCTCTTATACCGTTCCTACATTTTTGCTCTTTTTGCCCCAGATTTCTCCAGGCCATAAGGAATTTGGCATTTTCGACAGTCGCTCGGCTAGAAAAGCAAGCCGGACATATTATAAAGTACAAAGTTTATTAGAGAAACTGTTCAGAATACAGTTAAATAAAATAACGTCAAAATTAAGAAAATTAATATTAAAAACAAATCTTGAATTATAAAATGAAGTGTTAACTCTCGAAATATCAAAAAAAATCAAGTTGTTAAACTTGTAACTCACTCTCTTCTATCTTGAAATGGACCTTAAATCTCGGAAATGCTGAGTATAATTACTTCAGCTATCAACCCAGAGAATCCGAAGTTAAAGGCTCAAGACATAAAATTCAAGAATCAAAACTCAACAGTTATAATACAAAATTTAAGATTCAAGGCTCAAAGCTTAAAACTCAAGACGCATTACTCAAGATTCAAGACTGCAGACCCAAGAATCAAGACCAAGATTCAAGACTCAAAACTAGAGAGCCTCAATACTTTAGACTCAAGACTCAAGCTTCAAGACTTAAGAATCAAAACTAAAAATTAAGGACATATGACTCAAAACCATGACTCAAGACTCGAGACTTAAAACTCAATACTCAGACCAAAAATTTAAAAGTCGTACAAAAATAATTTTTTTTTTTTTTGACTATTCTGCGGTCGTGAACATAAAATTCAATAACAAATGGTTGAAAATATTTGACGTAACGAAAAAATTTTATCGAAATAAGTTGACTTCCGATGACGCCGTCTTTTTTTGAGAAGCCCCATGTATTTAAGAATAAATTCCTGTATTCAGAGCTATATTTTTTTTTTTTTTTTTATACTTAAATTCATTTATTGAATCTTCTCATCTTAGGAGACTAACAATAAGTTTAAAAATCTTAATCCTAAATAACATTATTATACATAATTAATCTTATATATAATTTAGTGTTCAATGTGTCTCCAGAGTTAATAGGGACTTGTACATCCTAGGAGTTCGGTAAACGCGCAGAAGAACGCAGTTGTTGTACGTTCAGTCTTCTCACAAACATGCTGCCCGCCTAGCAGGATGTTTGAATGAAAAGAACTCCATACAAATTTGCGTCAGTAGTTCCGGCTGCATGTGTAGCAGGAACAAGCAATATAAGAAAGAGTACGCGCCAGATACCGGCTGCATAGAGAAAAGTACGCGCCAGATACCGGCTGCATAGAAAAAAGTACGCGCCAGATACCGCCGGCTGCATAGAAAAAAGTACGCGCCAGATACCGGCTGCATATAAAATTTAGAATTCAGTCAGCTTAACATAGCTAATTGCTAACGATATTCATAGCAGGACGATCCTTTCTTTTTAGTCTGGAGAAATTTTCTAAATTTTTTAACCTCCGTGCCAATGGATTAGGATGATACAGCAATCTTGCAACGTAACTTTGCTTGTATTTGTTGATTTCGTCTTTGACCAAGGGGATGCAAAGGTCCCGATGTATGTTTTCGTTCCGTATATACCATGGAGCACCAGTCTTGATTCTTAGAATTTTTGACTGAGTCCGTTGTATTAGTTCAATGTTCGAGGAGCTGGCGTTATCCCATAACTGTATACCATATAACCAAATTGGCTTAATGATGGATTTATATAAATGGATTTTATATTCAAGTTTCAGACGGAGCTATATTAAACTGCTTAAATTTATGAAAAGAATCCCGGATAAGTCTGTCTGATACTCTTGATTTTTGGCTCTACTGAAATATTTTTTTTGTGTTTGTTTGTTTTTTTTTTTTTTTGAAGATAAGATCCCTCTTGCCATAGACATTGGCATTTAAACAAAAAAGAACATTACATGAAACAATAGGTTTGCTCGGCATAACTACCACTGACTTTGCTCTGTAGAACCAGCTGCTTTTGGCACAGTGGACATTTACATTGTCCAACAATAAATCATGTGATAATTTCTACAACAGCAAGTGCACATCCGGGCAACCAAAGGATACGCATGAATGCACAAACATAAATGTGGAACACATACAAATGTTAAGTTGAACAGAGTGAGAGAGAATATGGCAAAACAAAAACAACAAATTAAAAGCAGCAGCAACAACACATGTACAGAAAAAATAAACACACACACACAGGTACACAACCCACACAAAGAAAATAACAACAAACAATAACAGAAAAATGCCTCTCAAATGCACAACAAATGTGAAAAGTGCGCTTTAAGGTCATGCAACAATAGCAACAGGAGTAGCATGCACTGGTCATGTATTTTCACTTCCGTTTGTTACTCTGGCAATGTTTTTGATGTTAAAATTCATGTGAGCATGTTAGTGTGGCATAAATGTCCATTTCATAATACAAAATTTTAGTTGGTATTTAGAAGAATTCGCCACAAAGGACTATATATTTTGATAATGCGCAACAGATAGTGAAAATTGCCCATTTTCCAACACAAACGACGGTTCGGAAGACGAAAATAGATATCGGTATAATTTAACTTTAGATTTGGATTTCTCAAAAGCCAGAAGCTGAATTTGAATTTAGCATCGAAATTTAAATTGAAAATAACTTTTCATGTTTTTGTTTGTTGCTTTTCTTCAAAATATATGTAAAAACTAATTCTTTAATAAGAAGTTCTAAAAAAAATTCTTAAAAATACAATACTTCGTTAACACGGTCAGCTGCAATTTTCGAAAATACCATTTTACAATCTACAAATAAACAAAAAACTCAGTTTTTCAAATTTTTTTTTTTCAGACCTTAACTTTTTCCGATTATATAACGAAACAAGCTTACACACATAAAAACGAGCGGCACTTCGAAATGGTTATAGAACTTTTGTTCATGCTCCACACTTTTAAGGAGTTATATGATAGTAGTATGTAGTTACCCTGCAGCGCCTTCGACTAGCTCTGAACTAGTGAATTCACTGGTCTAAAGGGGTATAGTACTACTCTCTCTACTGGCGAATTTTACATTAGCTTGTCATTGCCGGTGTTAGTTGCCACCTTTTGTTCTACCGCTCACTAGCTACTTCACTAGTGAGAAGGAGCTTGCTTGCAAGGCGTTCTCTTAGTGAAAAAAAAAAAAAAAAAAAATTCAAACTACCCGTACTGAGATTCGAACCAAGGGTACAAAGTTTTTTACCTAAATTACGAAGTCTTTAGCTCATTCGTCTATAAAGCTTATTGACGTAGTTGTGTGAAACTCGAATTTAAACAAATAAAACAATTTTTGTTTTTTTTTTTTTTAAATTTTGCTCTTTCTTTTTTTGCTTTTTTGAAAAAAAAAATTTGTCAAAATTTTAAATTCAAACATTTTAATCGCTTACATTTTATGTTTTATTTTTGAACTGACGACTTCTTGCATTACCCGGGGTCAAAATAGGAACTATTATATGTTTCTCTAGCTCCTTCGCTAGTAATATTGTGCCACTTATCTCCTTGAGAACTGCTGGGTAGTACATCATACTGTGCGTTACCACCTGACTCAAACAAGCGACTCTCAAATACCTAGTGACGTCGCGGAGGTAGTTTTACCGGAAGCGAATATTTGAAATCTTATTTTCGAAATCGAATTTGAAACAGATGCCGGAACCAGAGTCAAAGATAAAAATACAGGGTGGCCCAAAATTCCGAAGGAGTTGGAATTCCTTATAGCTTTTTAATTAAAATTTTTTTTTTTATTATTTATTTTCAGCATTTTGTAAAGAAGAATTGCTGAATTTGAAATAGAACAGTACGCAATTCAATAACGTGCCCAAATCGTTGAAATTTATTTCTCAAACCAACAGTCCATAGCGTGCATATCGTCGTTATTTTATTTTGCGGGTCCTCAAAGTCAACAATAAACCGTCTGGTTGCAAATTTTCGACAACAAGAGTCAGTAAGAAATCTTTCTGGTGACGGCACATGACGAACGGTGCACACGAATAACAATATTGAACGGGTACAGGAGAGTATTCGGGAAGATGAAGAAACATCAACCAGTAGACGTTGGACACAACTTGGCCTCTCACTAGGGTCGCTACAAAGAAATTTGCATGCAATAAGAATGTTTCCATACAAAATTCAGCTTGTCAAAATCATGATTTTATTCATAATTTAATTTTAAGAGACAAGCCCATTTCCAGTTAAATGGATTCGTTAATAGGCAAAACTGCAGGATATGAGCTACGGAAAATCCAAGAGTAGTTCAAAAGTGACAATTGCACCAACTTATGTGTTCTGTTTGGTGCGGTGTTTTGTCGGAAAGAATAATTGGCCCATATTTTTTTGAAAACGAACACGTCGTTTCCATCAGTGGTGTTCGATATCGAAGAATGTTGGAACATTTTTTAAGGTCAGCCGTGAAAAATCATCTGCAAGTATGGTTCCATCAGGGTGGAGCCACAGCGCACACTGCTAGGGACACAATGGTTCTTTTACGCAACATCTTTGGTGAACGAATTATTTCGCGTACAAGCGATTTTAATTGGCCCTCGACATCACCGGCCTTAACCACTCCAGACTATTTCCTTGGAGGTTATTTGAAAGAAAAAGTCTGTATTAATAAGCCTAGAACCATCCAGCAATTTAAAAACAATAAACGCGACGAAATCAACAACATAACACCTGAAGTTATGCGAAAGGTTATGGAAAATGTTTTGGAAAGAGCACGAATGTGCCAAGCAGAAAATATGATTTGCGAGTTATAATTTTTCATAATTAAAGTAATAATTTATAATTATGTCTTAAATAAAAAGTTATAATGAACTCAAACCCCTTCGGTAATTTTAAGCCACCCTGTTTATATTACGGGCACTTTCATTGCTTTTCTGCTTTTTTTTTTTTCTTCTTTACTGTGGCTGCGAGAGCGAACATGCTTGCTATTCTATTACGAATATTTTACATTAAAAATTTATGGATTTCATTGAAACAATTTAGCCCTATAGACTTACTGTGCGAACTTGTTAAAATGGATCATTATCTAACAAACTAAGTATGTTGTTTCAAAAAACCATATGTAAGTAGATCCCATCTTTTAAATTTTTATTGAAATTTTGTTAAAAAGGACTTGGTGCTGTAACTTATATTTCGAGTAGCAACAAAAAAAGGGCAAGTGTGACATTGTGACCAAACTCAGTTAGACAACCCTTCTGCAATATATCACTGTTGCTTTTTCTATTTCTATTTTAAGTTAGTGACTTGAAAAGCCTACAGTTTTTGTTAAAGTTGAAAAAAAAAACGAAAAATTTCTTACAATTTCTAAACAGAGTAGTCAAATAAAAAATATAAAAATTGAAAAAAAAAAAATAAAAAATGCAACTGAGATTTCATTGTGGAAAAAAAAAGAAACCGTCGCCCAAACTTGGCAACACCAAAATTCTATAGCAACAAGAGTAGTTAGTGGTAAAAAAGGGAAGAACACAACAAAATCATTCATGTGAATGTACCAAGTGTAGTAAAAGAGTTGCATTTGTATGAAAAATACTACGATACATATACCATCAGATATAATTTATTTAAGTGTAATTTTTTATTTGTGCACCCTCAACAACCACAATTTCATACATATAATAGTGGGGAGTGCTAAAGCTGCGCTGACTGCTGAAGTAGTAGTTTCTAGTGCTGCTACTACCTACTGCATACATAAACATAAATGCATTCAGAAAAATATTTCTAAAAATTTCGTAAATTTTTCAATATTCCCAAAAACTAAATTTTTCCTTCTGAAATTTATATTCCTTGTATTTTCTTGAAAATCATAAAAGTTTTAGTGAGAACTCTTTTTCAGTGCAAAAGCATACAACTTTCATTCCCAGCAAGGACACATGGCATACATGCTCATGTTCTGAGCCAAGTTCATGTACGCTGCAAATGCAATAAAGTTGTCTGCTGAATGGCTTTTAAAGTGAAAAAAAAAATAAAAAAAATAAAAATATTTATATGCGAATTTTGTTGCCGTTGTTGTGTTGCAAAACTTTATAAGCCAGCTTTTTGGCCAACTTATTCGGTTATTGCTGTCGTATAACATAAAAGCAAAAAACTGTTGTATTGATTGCAGCAGTAAAAATGCAGCAACATAACAACAAGTAACTAAGTAAAGCACACAACTTGTACGAATTACTTAAAAGATATTTCTTCATTTTATTTCAGAGTTGTGGCCAATTTGTTTTCAAAAATTATTATTTTCATAGTTTTAGTATGATTTTGGTGTGAACCCTAAAATTGTTCCAAAAATGCCGTTTGACCATAAGGTTTATTCCAGTACTTGAATATATTAAAATATTGTCGGAGATATATATTTTTAACATTATTATCATTCTTCAACCATTGAACCATTGTTATAAGCAGATTGCTTCCATGTTACCCCTTTTGAAGAATTTTGAGTTTTTAAAAGTCGATAAGAGACGAAAAATTTCTATATTCCTAAATATTTCAAATAGATCTGAAAGAGTCAAAAATTTACTTTATAGACAGACTAAGACCAAGACCAAGACTAAGACCAAGACCAAGACCAAGACCAAGACCAAGACCAAGACCAAGACCAAGACCAAGACCAAGACCAAGACCAAGACCAAGACCAAGACCAAGACCAAGACCAAGACCAAGACCAAGACCAAGACCAAGACCAAGACCAAGACCAAGACCAAGACCAAGACCAAGACCAAGACCAAGACCAAGACCAAGACCAAGACCAAGACCAAGACCAAGACCAAGACCAAGACCAAGACCAAGACCAAGACCAAGACCAAGACCAAGACCAAGACCAAGACCAAGACCAAGACCAAGACCAAGACCAAGACCAAGACCAAGACCAAGACCAAGACCAAGACCAAGACCAAGACCAAGACCAAGACCAAGACCAAGACCAAGACCAAGACCAAGACCAAGACCAAGACCAAGACCAAGACCAAGACCAAGACCAAGACCAAGACCAAGACCAAGACCATAGCAATCTTGGTATTGGTCTTGGTCATCACTTGTCAAAAAAATTTCTAAAAACATCCAAAAATACCGAGTAACGTAGAAAAGCGTATACATATGAGAAACTGTTGAAAGAATCGATAAATGTTTAAAAAAGGAACTTAGTACTGCATTTGACAAAATTGATTACCATAAAACTCAAAAATTCTTGTTGTCTGATTTCAGAAATGAAACCCATTTTTTGCCCTTTTCTGAAGGTTTTATTATATATTTACATTATTTTGTTTTAAGAAACTGTTCAACTTTCTCGCACGCTTTTTATGATATTATCTGATACCTTTCGAGCTGCTGAAGATCACTTATCTCGAAAATCTTTAGCCTCCTGGACTAATTGCTTTGTTGTCTAGGTTTTTTTTTTTTGATTAAAGCATATGTATAATCTTTCAATTGACCTGCGTTCTGGATTATAGGGCGGATTTGCTTATCGAGGTATGAAAAGCACCTTACTGCTTAAGTGTCACCTAACGCTATTCTGAGGAACTGAGAAGAGGCTGGATTAGGCCACAAAAAAGGAAACCCCAAGTTATCTTTGGAAGGCCTTGGTCGTTTTTCCAAACATTTTTCAATACTTACATGTTTTTGATTTGATTGCTCCCAGGTAACAAACAGCATGCTCCTTTAGCCATTATTACATATTGTATCTTGCCAATTCAGGAATTTACGAGGAAATTTTGACTTCAGTTTTGACTTAAATTTTCGTCCATATTCATCCGTGAGTCTGTAGTGTAAAACTCTTGGCCAAGTAGCTGCAAAAAGTCGACTTAAACGTGCGTCTCGTCGTCCATGATGCAGAAATTAATTTTTTCCCTAAAAATAAAATTAAAAATATGAAGACGAAATATGAGGGTGCCTACATCATAAAATTTTCCCTCATTCTAGTCACTGGAGATGTCATAAAATAAAAATTTTGTGGCAAATATAATAAAAACTCAGCAAAAACTATCTAACTTTAAATACTTAAGAAAATACAATTTTTGCATATCATAAAAACATCTTTTCACAATGTCCTGTCATGCGACTACTCAAGGAGTGCTTTGAAATCGACGCTACTCGCATTTTATTTTTTGTTTTACTTCTTCTTTTTCATTTTTGCTTATTATGATCATGTGCCAAGTTTCATAACAACTACGCTCGGATTCAAATGCATTCTTCCAAGACTCTGACCTGCTACTGCTATATAACCACTGTCATAAAAGTTTTCTATGAACTAAAGTCCTTTTGCCAAAATATATATTGTAAGTATGTACGGGATAGCTATGTAAAATTTTTCGGCTTCAAAATCAAACAAAGTATAATTTAGTACAAGTATCTGCCATAAAAATATTTTAAGTTTTTTTTTAGTATTTTTGTCATGATTCTCATGAATTTAAAATAGTTTGAGTTTGAAACAATTTTTACTGTACATTTCTGACAAAACTTCTTATGGAGAAATTTAAAACTAAATATTGAAACATTTTGCTTTTGGAAGGATAGTGCTGACTTTAATGAAGAAACATGTAATGTTCATAAAGACAAATGTTGCAAATGTTTCAATTAAAGGGAGCATATTATTACAATTTTCAAGTGGAGGTCATGCTTTAGAGTTTGTTTTTCGTTTATTTATTCATACATTTTTTCTATTTTCTTCTGGTTCACTCAATTTTAGCCAGTTTTTTTCAAATTTTGCTAATCTGTTTGTTTACGTAAATTTTTTTGCTGTAGCGACAACTTTGCCCATATGAATGTTACACCATATGAACGTGAATTTTAGTGATTTTTTTCATTTTCGAAAGCTTAAGTTCGGCAGCATTATTTTCACCCCAAACGACACACTTCTCTTGCTATTACTATGGTGTTGAAAACATTATTCTCAGAAAAAGAGCTAAAAGCACTACTTACTAGCCTTACCCAATAATCTATACACATACATACATCTATGCATATATTAGTAATTTAAGATTTATTACGGTTACGGAATTTCTTTTGGAATTTCAATAAACTGTTCTACGCTAAACGTAGATGAGAAATAATAAATTAATCAACTGCAGCCCCCAAAAGCAAACTTATGCAAATTTTTTTACTTAAAATACGTACTTGCCCCAAAGCTCACTGTCGCCACTAATGCCTTTGCCTTGTACCACCACAATTGAGTACTCTCCTACTTACATCCACATCGACTTTTAAAAAATGTCCAGGCAAGCAATTTCTCCAGTGCTTCAGCGCTGTGTGGAACTACCTCAAATAAAACAATTTATCAAATTTGCAAAATCCGTCTTCAGACTGCCGCTGCCACACCGTTGCCCCCGTTGCTGTTGTTGCTTTAGAAGTAAAACGTATTATTTATACAGCTTAGAAAGGAACTTGTGTCCAAACAGAGTGGCGCTACTGCCGCTGCCTTCAACTCGCACGAAGAAATTAAACTATGGTAATCCACGAAATAAACTGCAACCCATAGTTGAGGAGCAAAAAAATACACGAAGTAAAAGATTTATTTTTAAGCGTTGCACAAGTGGGTGGACACTCAATTTTCGACATCGAGCTTACTACATTTTTCTATTTGTTTATTTGATGCTAGGGATTTTTGTTTAAGGGTTTCGCACAATACACTCGCGCATACCGAAGGACAAAGTTTTTGGTATAAAAATGAAAGGCAAACAGAAGCAGAGATATGCAATTTATTTAAATGTCACTAACAGTCTTCGTGATCCGCCATTTGTGCCAACTTTTACAGCTGGTTGGGTTGGTTAAACAAAGTATTTTACTTGATGTAGTCCATGTTTTGACAAGTTGTGGGGAAAAAAACAAATAAGTGATTGCATGCAACTGGTTGGACTGTTAGTTATTGGAAAATTATCTACAAATAATGGAGTTACAAATAACCAATAGGAATAATTTTTATGGCTCTCACTGTGCTCAAGTCGTTATATAAATATAAACTAAAGGAAATGTTGTGGAGAGTTGAGAATTTTATATGATGGGACGCTACGCCAAATAGTCAAATTTTTCATAGAGATTCTTTTTCAATGAAAACAAAAGTAAGTCATATCGTTGTTGCTTTTTCAAATGTATAGTTGGAAAAAATTGAGAGTGAGAGCGAGTGAATCAAACATAACCTTGCGAGTCAGTAGATGAGTCAGAACACGTTGTCATAACAAACGAATTCTGTTTATGTGATTTGTGGCTCAGAGCTAATTCGACGTACATAGCCGACGAAGCTTGCATAGTTGTACCGGATTAATCTTGGTTTGAGTGCAGTGCCATAAAGTTATTGGGGGTTATCGTGAATCAATATTCCCGGGGAATTTCTTTAAACTGCTATAGAGAATGCACGGCAGTATGAGAAAATTCCCCGGGAATATTTATTCACGATAACCCCCATTGTGTCGATAACACTGTGCAACACAAAAATCTGAATAAGATCTAGATAACTTTTTTTGAATAATTTAGAGTCACTGATTCCGATTCTGGCAATCGTTTTTACCTTTCAGGTCTAGGATCGCCGCAAATGGGGTATCTTGCCCCTTTTTTGTAGAGTGAAGTTAATATGCCCAAGAGTCTGTTAAAATCAATTTCTACATTCCTGACGCTTGAGAAAGTTTCCCGCATTGAGCCAAAAAAATGTTTTTCTTCAAATAACAATTTCCAGAAGCCTAAATGCATCTTTTGTGGATTATATTTTTGCAAATGATTTCCGCATGTACTAATGGGCTCTTGATTCAATTCTTTTGGAATATAAGGATAGAATTTTGCTGTGTAGTCCATTTTTTCTTATTTTTTGAATTTGCTTCAAGCAATAGCAATTGCTGCAAACTGCACTATCTCACATACTTAAATAAAGTACCATTTTGTTGCAATAATTCTGATTTATGTTGGCACTCCTTTCAGTGAGCGAACCTTCTTTTTGGTTTATTGCCCTTTTTTCAAAGCAGACTTTGTCATAAAGTCACGAAATATGATATTAAATCAGGGCGATAATTTATGATGTCTGCAATTAGATTATGTTTGCCTCTTGGTACAGAATGTTGCACTATCATGAAAAATCCAACACCAAAAGAAAAAAAAAAAAATGCAATTTTTAAGATTTTTGTTGTTTATTTTATCTGTTGCAGCAAAAGACCGTTGAAGATTCAAGAGAAATCGTTGCAAAACTGATGTAATCTCATCGAGTCTCTTTTCGAGGTGGTTTTTGGGCTGGTGTAATTGTTGAACCATTTTGCCTGAAAATATCTAGAGACGCATCATCTCGCAAAGCTCAACCAAGATAGTGAGATTTGAAGTCTTCTTAAAATAAGTTTGGTATTATGATTCGTTTTAAGCCGTCGAATTCAAAAACTGTTAAAAAATTTCGATAAAAACTTGTTATGTTTGACACTCAACGTTTATTCATAAAAATCTGTAATTGAAATCAAAGCTTAACCCCAATTTAAAATTCAATTTTGCAGTGACTTAACAAAACACCAATTCCATGGATGAATTCCAAAAGTAACTACCAAAGTTAAAATAATACTCATAAATAATCGTGGTTTCTTTCATCAGAAGCAGAGCGTAGTTGTAGAGTTCATATTTTGTGCATGTCATAATTGTTGTTGTTGTTGTTTCTTTTGTTGTTGTCACAGTAACGCTTTCAATGTAAAGTCAACTGCATACAACACCAACCAACTCAACACAATTCAGAACCAGAAACATTTTTGGTGACATGGAAAACTGTTTGTTTTTATGCTTACAACAATACGCGCATGTATATGTATAAACTATGAGATATTAGGGTGTTGCAGAAAAAAATCTCACATCTCGTAATATGGTGTAAACGATAAGGTTACGAAGCTTATAGGAGGTGATGGACAAAACCTAGACTAACGAAAAATTGGGGTCTAAAATGAGGATTATGGAGAAAAAACAGATTTTCTGACATGTTTTACAAAAAAAAAAACTTTCTTGGGTGATATTTCTAAACATGTATTTGGCTTATGTCACAGCCAGACGGCAGCTCTAATACACATTAGAGACGCAATAATATGAATCTTTTATTGCATGATTTTAGGCATTTTTTAAATAGATATTTCATAGACATTGACTAAAAGAAAATTTCCCAATTCAGGGTCCAAAAAATTCTGAAACATTAAAAACAAGATTAATAGTGAGTTAAGCATCATAAAAGCTGATTAGAATGTTTTTGGACACTGAATTGGGAAATTTTCTTTTCGTCAATGTCTTTGTAATATATATTTAAAAAAAAATGCCTAAAATCATGCAATAAAAAGTTTCACATTATTGAGTCTCTGATGTGCATTAAAGCTGCCGTCTGTCTGGGGCATTAGTAGGTTTGGAAGGACTTTTAAAGTTGTTATTTTCATTTTTCCTACTTGTTGACTTTGGTGGCCATTTTAGTATGAAAAAGGTCTATTAACATAACATTTTATATTTTTTTTGGAAAATTCGTTAAATTTCCTTAAATTTGGTAGCACATTTGCCATACCTATTTTTTGGTTTTAGGTCAGAAAAAAATATTTTTCATTGTATTAAAGTATATTTTTCTGATCTCAAATCAAAAAATTGGTATAACAAATGTGCCACCAAATTAAAGAAAATTAACGAATATTACAAAAAAATTTTAAAAAAATATGTTAATGGAAACTTTTTCATACTAAAATGGCCGTCAAAGTCAAAAGGTAGGACAAACAAGTTGAAAATATTAATTATAATGGTTCAGAACTTTGCAAAATCCTTCTAAATCCTACAAACGAAATACAGTTTTAGAAAGTCCATCTAATTACTTAAAAGCCTCCGTTAAAAAAATTTTCTCTAAAGCGTTAGGGTGCTCCAAGAAATTTTTTTATTTTTTTTGTAAATCAAGTCAGAAAATCAGTTTTTTTACCTATAACTTCTCTATCTCTTCCCAGAATATCTTTTCTATGTATAACTAATTAAAAACCAGCTTGTCGTCGATATTGTTTTGATGATTTCCAACTTCTTTAAAATACCCTTCACGTATTCTGTAATAAATTTTTCGAATGTAAAGGATTCTTGGGATTAGATCTTCTTTAATACAACCTTAGTTTGTGTCCAAAAAGAAATTAGAAAGATAATTTTGGTTTTTGATCGAATCAGTCTAATGCAGAGAATGGCAGAGATTTTTCATTTTGCATGATACCAATGCATGGCAGGACATGTAAGCAATTTCAAGTGTTCATAAATTCATCCAACATAAATATTGTGAATGTGAAATGTTGCTTTTATTGTGTTGCAGTACTGTTGCTGCTGCAGCTACTGATGTTATGTTTGTCTCTAACTTCATATTATTTATTCATGTAGAATAAGAGTTAAGACAAAGAATGCTGGTGTCTATAAATTTGCATAAAATTAAATTCAAGAAATCTTCTGAATCCAGCTTAAAAGTTTTACTTTAAAGCAAAGAATTTGATTTTAGAAAAAATTCCTTTATTGTCTCTGACCTTAAGCATGATCAAAATAGCATTAAAGAATTTGATATATGAAACAAATGTTTCAAATATCTTGTTGTAGATAAATATAAATATTTTACAATTCAAAAAAATCTGAAATTTTTTCTACTGAATCCCTCTGATTGCATTGAAGCTTGTTCATAAAAACCAAAGCCAAATGGCGAAATCGGGGTATGCTTATGTTATTTTAATTGTTAGCCATAAAACTTGAGTCGTACAACTCATTCTGAGTACTTTTGTGAAAATAAAAACCGCATCAACCCTATATTTTGCATAAATCGAAGTTGAACGACCTCTAATGACCCTAAAAAAAATTTTTAAAAAATTTTCAGCTCACTTTTTTCACCAGCTATTTCAGATATATGGGCGTCATTGTGGAATTTCCAAAAATGTAAATGAATATAAATGGTAACTAAATACTCCTTAGTAATTATTGACCAAATGAACTACAAAGCAGGTTCATTATATCCTTTACGGTTTTGAATTCAATAGAATAAAGAAATGAGTATACGACTATTATAAGGATAAAAGAAAAAACAGATTTTTTTGTCGTGACTGACCCTCTTAAAGGAATATCTCGAGAATTTATTCGTGCGTTATAAATACAAGTATGCAGTTCGTTTAATAAAAAATGTAAAAAAACTTAATATGGCATTAAAAGAAAAGAAAATTCCAAAAATTTCAACATTTCACTATGAATGAAAGAAAATGCCAATGCAGGAGACACAATGAAAAATAAAGTGCACTGTGATAAAAATATTCAATGACACTACAATGACAGGATATATTAATATGAAGGATATTCAATATAGAGTGAGCTGAAACTTGCATTTGGGAGCTACCGAAGAGAAAAACGAAACCAAAAGTATGCAATTCTTAAAGTGTGCATTCTCAGCAGATTCGACACGTACAGGAAGAGAGTCACATAAAAGCTACTGAACAGCACTGATAAATATTAATAAATATTTAAAATATTCCAACAAAGTAAGAAAAATATGCTCTAAGTTCTTGTTGTCGTAGTTTTTTTCGTTTTTTTATCTTTAGTGCAACAGCTGCCCAATAAATTCCACATTTCCAGCATTTTCCAAAGTTTCGAATTTTTTCGCTATATCCCCTTTTCATTCCGCATGCCATTTTGCTTCAAGCATCCTACGCGCAGCCATCATCATCTTGGTCTTCCGTTTCTTGCATGTTCGTGGTTGTGTACTTGACATTGCTAACCTGCTTGGCGTCATTGTTATGTGTCTTTTGTTGTTTCAGCTTTTTGTTGCTGCTTGCTGGTGGTGTATGCGCAACAATGTTGCCAGATAAATTGATTTTAAATTGCTATGAAAGTGGAAATTGGTTTTGTTGAAAATATTCGTATAAATTTGTGAACAATAGCCCTTTTTTCCACTTGAAGACGTTGTAAATGCTAAAGAGTTCATTCTTGCGAAAATTATTGGGACAAATAGGTCTGGCTTATTTTTTATTTATTTTTGATGAATCTGACATAAATCGTAGTTTGAACATCTTTCCTGATAGTTTGCGGTGTTTAAAAAATCGTTTTTGGGTAATTTGGTGAACTTAAATTATAAAAATCAATTTTTT
This sequence comes from Calliopum simillimum, assembly GCA_951812925.1. Lineage (NCBI taxonomy): Eukaryota > Metazoa > Arthropoda > Insecta > Diptera > Lauxaniidae > Calliopum > Calliopum simillimum. Next base: position 13,746,774 of record OX638372.1, on the reverse strand, counting down.
CTTAATATATTTGATATGTGAACATCTTGACTATGCAAGAAAATATTAACTGTAGTGAAATGGAAAGAATGGCTTACTTTTTTCAACAAGAATACAGTGACATTGCAAGGGAGGAGGGAAGACGTCTTTAAGGGTATGGCAAAAATCAATATTGAACTTTATTAATTAGATAACTACTGCGAACATTTTATTTGGTATCGTGAAAAAACTTCGCATTTCAAAATCCATTTTAAATATATGGAGACCAATATATGTTATTAATTTTAAAAATCGGTTCTTATTATAAAATAGGCTCATGCTATTGAGAGGAAGGTTTTGGGATTATTTCCAACAAAAGAGCTAAGTTTTTCGACATCTCTTCATCTATATCGTAAGTATTTTTGTGTTTGTTCAGCGATTCATAACTGATATCTCACTAGTTCCTCTTTTGAAACTTTAAAAATATAACTGTATCGTCAAAAATAATGCTTTGCAGCAATAAAAAAATAAAAATCAGCAAAACTTTTAGTATGACTTTAATGATCCAAACTGGTTCCGGTTATAAGTGAAGTTTTTGAAAATAAACATGCACCCTTCAAAGCATTGTAGGCTTTTCATCCATGCTTTGTTTGTGTTATGTCCTCAGCAATGTACCACATATTAAGTTGTTAGCTTAAGGCTGGATTCGTACAGCGCTGCTTTGTCATTGACTTTATTCTACAGACACAGAAACTACAATAGCAGACCCCCAATATAGAACAAAAGCTGACAACGTAACCGCTTACTCTGGATCAAATGCTTCGAGGATTATCTCCATTACGCGTAGTTGTAAGAGAAACTTTTGTCTTATCAAAAAACATAGTTATATGGTCACTTAAAAATGCCAAACAAATCAAAATCTATTCTTTCAGACCCATTTTGATAGGATAAGGGACGAAAAAACATAATTTTTTTCTGCAGTTCCGGGTATTTTTAGGCAGTTCCGATTTAACAAAGCTATTAAATACCTATAATATGATTTATTTACTTGAATTGACCCTTGTTCTCAAGATATCCTTGCTTAAAAATTTAAAATTGCTCTTTAAAGTAAATCATTCTTGCTAATGGCATCAGACCTCGACAATCTTCATCACTAAAGTTTTGCTTTCTAACTTTCCAATTAGATTCTTACTTTCCGAGTTATTAGCCATTCCAGTAAAGTTATCTAAGCTCCATACAAAATACTGTATGGAGTTGAGATGCCTTTTTTAAAGTAGATGATAATTCAAAAAGTAATTATCTAATTGGAAAAGTTGGTAAAGTTTAATGAGAAAGATTATTGCTGTGAGGACACAAATCGGAAGCCTCATTTGCGTCCTCATCTTTTTAATAATTACTTGTATTACTAATATTTAGAACTAATTAAGGTTAAAATAATTAATGAATTTAGTAATTTAGAACTAAGGATTTTTATAGTAAGTAGATAGTTTCAGGACAATCGCATCCAACGGGCTTGACAAACTATCGTGCAATCACTTGATAAACAGTCAGACGAGAGTTGCATGACTATCGCATGCATCAGCAACCCTGGTACCGAAATAGTGAGTGCCAACTGCGAAATCTTTTCAATAAAAAGAAACAGGTGATCGTGGATGAAAACGGAATGGTGGAATGTAAGTTCTGATGATGGTATCTTTCTCTAGTAACCCAACCGGCAACGATGTAAGAATTGTTCTTTAAATATGTCAACCATCCGTGGACGAAACTGAGATTTTCATGCAAAACCCAGTACCCAGCCACTGTAGGTAGGCTTTGTTTTATTGAGAATTTCCTGACCTGACCCGAGAGTGTAGTGGTGGCGCGGGTTCTACTGAACAAACAAGATAGACAAGGACAGGTTAGTAGAGGACAACGGGGAGGTAGTGGTGATGCAACTCTCTTGACTCCTGACGTCTGGACGGAAACACAGACCGGCGACGCGACAAGTTCACAAGGAGAACACCTCGATCATTTGAGCTTTAGAATAGCTGTTGTTACAAGGTTATTGACACAAAATTGACTGACATTCCAAAAAGACCGAACAAATTGCTCGCGGGGGGCAGAAATAAACTACGACTGTACGGACCATCTGGTGGTAGCGCAAGAAAATCGGTTAAATTGTGGATTTTGACATCAATAAACTTCCACTATATGCTTCAAATGTGATGTTGTTCTATTTCACACATACAAATGATATACGTTCATACATTGCTTATATGCTTATACATAGTACGGCTGCAAAGTAATGAAATTGAATAAAATTTTTTGTTCGAAGTTTAAATATGTCTTTTTTAGTCCGTTTTAAGTAAAATTTTGCAGAAATAATTACTTTTCTTCTTTACAATATTTTTTAGGCATATCTGGGTTAAATAAATATCAGGAAAGCAGAAGAATATATTGAAAAGGAAAAATAATTTTGTGTTTTAATTTCCACTCCTTACCTCCCATTTCACGGCTTAAGGCAGACCCTTTCGAATTCCAGTATTTTCGACAGTATGTTTCGACTTCTCAACGACTTTCTGATCAGAGTTATTGTAAAAAAACTCTAATTTTCTGTTTAAAATATTTCCGAGTTTGCACCCATTAAGTTTTACAAAAATTCTCAACAATCTGGTAGCACTGATATTTTATGCTTGGTGATTTTATTGTAACTGCATGTCATCTCCGCTGATACTCGTTGAAATTGCAAAAATTTATAGATGAAATTGAAATTTTGATTCGTTCGCTATGATGCCCTGGCTGGCGTCTTTGTTGTGTTCCTTTAAATTTTCTTTATTGTTATTTTTTTTTTTTGTGTCCAAATTGCCATGACATTTGTTGCATGTTCTAGATGTCGCATCTTCAAATTTTTTTTTTTTTTTTGTTTTTTCTTATTTAAGGAATGTGCTCTGTATTCAGAAATATTTTCTGATGGCGCAGTTGGCTTAAAGTATACTCAATGGTATTCTTATGTTTGATATAAAACGTTGAAGCTTTTCTTGCATTTTGCCCTTTGGATATATTGGTATTTCAAACATACAAGGGAATGTATTTGATGTATTGTATTAATCCCCTAACATATTCAATGAGGAAGGAAAATGTAAAACTAAATACTTGAATTCTTATTTTAAAAAGGAAACTGTAAGAAAACTTTAAACAAAAAACCAGAACTCGAAGAAAATTCCACTGAACTGTATGTAGATTTCATTGAACTGCATAGTCGCGCGAATAAATATTGACACATGTTGTAGCTGACACCAAGGTGCAAATGTTGCCAGACGCATCAAAACTGTCAGAGTAAAACACAAGTGTGATAACAGCAAGGACAACAATGTTGCCAACGTTGCAGAATTACAGGAAAGTTCCACCACAACTTCCTCAAGAATGTTGTTGCACCGCAAGAATGCAAACAAACAGCGTAGTCACTTCAAAAGGAACAATTTCATGAGTAACTACAATGTAGTTAACAGCTTTTGTATGGCAAAGGTAAAACTGTCTTTCACATGGAATATCCCACGCTCTTTGTAACGTATGATGCACAGACAGCTGCAGTAGCAGCTGCACACTCGACCGACTACGTCGAACGATGTTAATCATATTTAATGCAAACGTATGCAAATGCAATTTGCAAAGTGTCAGAGAGTAAAGTGGCCACAAGCAGCATTCTGTGTTGTGCCTGGTAACCCAGACAAGGAGTATTGCCACGCACACAGCCATGCAAACCACGAACATACACATTCTACCACATCATGCATATTAAGCAAAAGTTTACAGTACGAATTGTAGCCCAATTACTAAAGACGGTTTTTTTGTTCTGGGGTTTTTTGAAAAATTATTTCAAGAATGAAAAAGTGCTGGGAAGCAAAAAAATTAAGCGTTTCTTCCGCTTCCTTTTACCCTCCTTCTTCTATTCAAGCTTTTCAACCAGCTTTTATCCTCAGAAGATCAATTCAAACCTAAAACCCTGTATTTATTGTGCTATTGGTGTTGCTATCCTACCTCTTCACATCAATTGTTTGTTCAGCAGAGTGCAGGTTTTTCTGTCTCCATCGTGTCTGAATTTAAATCTTCTTTTACAGCGGGTAAAAATGGAATTTATCTATTCTGTCAAGATATTCAGGTATGGCGAAAAGCATTTTTTATAGTGTATCCATGTGCGTATATTTGTGTTACTGTTATACGAGTAATTCCGTTTCCAATCTTCAATTATGTAAATGTAGTTTTTTATTGTTTAAAAAAAAAACGGAGAACTTTGGGTATACCAAACTTAACAAATTTACAAAAATTTATGGAGTCACATATCGAGCACCCTGTAACTAATATCTTCAGACTAAGCCTATCACTAAGAGTAGCGCCAGTAAGTCAAATGAGGAAGCAATGATTAAAAAAGGTCCTCAACATGCTTCAAAATAGTACAGTCCTCTATGAAGCGGATACAGTAAAATTGTTATTCAAGGTGAAACGTCGCAAAAAAATATTTTTGGGAAATTTCTTATTTTGGTTAAAATTTTCAACTTTCTTCTTACGACATTGTTTAATTTTTTCAACATGGTTTATTTCTTTCAAAATTTTCAGATTTGTAAAATTTTTTTGTATGTTTCGACTTGTGCAAAATTTTACGACTATAGTAATATACTAATCACTTTTTTGAATATTTTTATATTTACTAATTTTATGAACTATAGTCATTATTTGAAAGAATCAATTTTTCTGAGGGCACATAGCGCAGTCCGTTGATAAATGCGCTGTGTAGAGAGTTTGACTTCAAATGTTCCTAGTTCAATCCAGACGTCAGATAAAAAGTTAAATTTTCCAAATGTTATTTCATTTAATTTAAAATAAATTAAATTAAAACATAAATTGATCTGATGATGGTTACGTGGCGGTAACCGAAACATATGTCACCATAGCCATGTTTAGTAGTTTTTTCTCTTATCCTAATTGTCTTGATTTTCTAAGTGTGAAAATGCATTTAATTTGCGATCCTTGCAAATAATGACTAAAGCTCATAAAATTAGTATTTTTCAATAATTTTTCGATAATTTGTCGACTTTACAACTTTTCGCAGTTATTGCAAACTTTGTCATCAAAGCTTCAAACTTAAAACGAAGGATTTTGATAATTTTGTGTACCCACATTTCCTACGAGGCTTTAGGACATGATCGCAAGTAAATCTATCGATCTGCTTACCTTTTTATTGATGAATGGAAATTCTTTATGTGCTGATTATTTTGAATCGTTAGTGTGCGACATTTTGGCACTTTGATGCTCCTACCTAGGAGTTACAGGACTCAGTGCAGTTGTTGCAAACACAAACTAACACTTACTCAAACCAAGATGAATTTGTTTGTATGCAAAATGGACCTATGAAGAAGGTAATCTACTATCTATACCTTATGGTTTCTTCTTTCCGGTGGCTCTAAATAATTGCATCAGCCATAGGTGTATGCATTTCGTTAGCATTGTCTTATTATGCTGTTGCTGCTGCTGCCATATCATGAACATCTGTTTCAGTTCCCATGCAAAGATTTCAATTTGTATGCAAAACATGCCATGCATTCCAGTCTGTCTGTCTGTCTACATGAAATCATTGAGTTGGTTGACGTCAAATGTTTGGGCTTTTAAATTTGCAATGCATGGGGTCCTTCATACGGTTGTTGTTGCTCTTGTTGGTGGTAGAGATTTTTTTCTTACCACTTCATATTGATAGACACTCAAAAGGTGATGCACATGAACTGATAAGTAAAGTACTCTTCATGCTACGAAGGAGCATACACAAATTTTTCAAGAAAACAATGTTTTGCAATCAATCATTGATGGTAAATTTTAACATTTTCCAAATATTGCCAGCCTGAGAACTGAATATAAGCTTTATTAAATGATATTTTTGATATAAATATTGATTTTTGTTTATTAATTTAAAATTAATTTTTCCATTAAAAAATACTGTTCATATAAACTTAAAAAATAGGTATTGAAAATTTGACTGCAGTCATGTATTACAAAACTGTATACATTACTTCCTATTTTGCTGTAAAACTTTATGTTATATCTACTAATAACTCCAGAGGGGCGCACACACATATATTCACAAATCATTGTGAATAAGTCGAATTCTACCAAGAATTTGCATTTATTAGCCGCACTTTTAACAAGTAAACTTTTCGCCATCCAGCCAGTACCACTAACAACCATACTGACTGAATAAAAGTTGAACATGAACTTTCATCAAAACTCCATAAGCAAAAAAGGTGGAACTTTCAAATTGCAACACGTATATATGTACTTACAGATGCACAAAGTGTGGCATGCACGCAACGGGTAAGCAACATTAATATGTGGTTCTCACAGAAATATATCGACTTTTTGGAAATATTTTTCGATTTTCTCAACATTTTTCAACTTTGCTAACAATTTTCAAAAATTTTCATACATTTTCAACATTTTCGACTGCTCCAACGTTTTTCGGTTTGTCAACACTTTATGGCTTTTACAATATTGTGTGTCTCTTTCAATATTTTTTTTTTAGCTATATTTTCGACTTTGATATGCAACATTGTTTTAACATTTCAATAATTTTTGGGCTAAATCAACATCAGAAAAATTTTTTGACTTCTCCAGTACAACGTTTTTCAATATTTTTCGACTCCTTTGACATTTTTCGGCTCTGCAGACATTTTTTGACATCAGCTACATGTATATCCATTTTCCGATATTAGCAACATTTTTTGTCTTACAATGTATTGCAACATTTTTTTAGTGTATCCGATCTTTTTCGTCTCTATCGCCATTTTTCGACATTTGCAACATTTTCTACTTTTTTCTTTCATTTCTTGCAACTTTTCCTCAATATTTCCCACTCCTTCGATATTTTTCGTTTTTATAAACATTTTTCAAAATCAGCAACACTTTTTGTTTTTGACAATGTATTGCAACATTTTTTCAATATTTCCAATATTTTTCGACTACTTCGGGATTTTTCGACTTCATCGACATCAGCAACATTTATAAACACTTTTCGACATTTATAACATTTTTCGTTTTCTTTAGTAATTGGAACTTAGTATATTGGAACTTTTTCTCAATATTCTCAATCTCAAATACTTTCCGACTCCTTCAATATTTTTCGTTTTCATAGACATTTTTCGGCTTATAAACACTTACATATAAACATTTTTCGACAACAGCATTTTTTGGCTTTCCAATAAAAAATTTGTTTCAACATTTTCAATATTTTTTGACTCCGTCGAAATTTTTTGGGATTATAAACATTTCTTGACATTAGAGAAGTTTTTCGACCTCAGCAACATTTATAACCATTTTGCGACATTAGCAACATTCTTTTGTCTTCTACAATGAATTGCGACTTTTTCTCAATATTTCCAATATTTTTCCACTTCTTCAATATTTTTCATTTATATAGACAATTTTCGACATCAGCAACATTTATAAACATTTTTCCACATCAGCAACATTTTTTGTCTTTTCAATATTTTGCAACTTTTTCTCAATATTTCCAATATTTTTCGTTTTTATGGACATTTTACTATATCGGCAACATTTACAAGCATTTTCGATATCTGCAACATTTTTAGACTTTTACAATATAGTTCAAAATTTTTTTCAATATTTCCAATATTTCATAACTCCTTCGACATTTTCCGGCATTGTAGACATTTTTCGGCATCTGCAACATTTATATTAATTTTTCGACATCAGCAACATTTTTTGACGTTCCAATAAAAATTTTGTTTCAACATTTTCAATATTTTTTGACTCCGTTGACATTTTTTTGGACTATAAACATTTCTTGACGTCAGCAACATTTTTTGACACACACAATATATTTGAACATTTTTATTATTTTTCAACGTTTTCAATATATTTCGGATTGATAAACATTTCTCGACATCAGTTACATTTTTGGACACATTCGTCAATAGTTGTCGGCTTTGGAAGCACTTTCCGACTTTTTCAACGTTTGCAACATTTGTTAACCTTTGCAAAATTTATCGGTTGTTTTTTAATATTTTTCGACTTTTCCCATGATTATCAACGATTTTCGACTTTTGCAATTTTTAAGGTCTTTTACAAGTTAAGGATTCTTTCAATTTCTAACGAATTTGCGACTATTTTTGTCTATTTCAATACTTTCAACTTTATCAATCATATCATTTATCACAACTTTATAATCATATCGTTTGAAAATTTTTCGATTTCAGCAATGCTTTTTCACTTTTCCAATATTTTTCGACTTTTGCAACATTCTTTCGGTTTTATCAGCATTTCTTATGTTTTACAAAACTTAATGATTTCAACTATTTTGGATTTTTTCAACATGTATCGCGTTTTCCAACATCTTGTGTCTTTTGCAACATTACAGTATACATATACCACCTCTAATTCAGAACACTACAAATACCATCAAAGGCTATATGCATGGATTGGTATATTCTGGTCGTAAAAAGTGAAAAAAACAAAATTATTCCAGCAAGTGTTGGATTGAAAAAAGTTTTAGATTACGTGAATGAACAGCAGGAGCACTGAGTTGGGATTAACTTGTACACTTCTTGCTGTATTCAAAACTCAGAGTTTAAAAGTTCTCTTATTAGCTGGGCTTACTGAACTTACTGGTCCAGTGTTGTAACTCTATGTTGGAGTATGCAATTTGAGGGGGCGTAGCTAAATGCTTTTATTTATTTAAACATGATGCCATTTCTGTTCATTTTTGTTCATTTTAAAGTTGTTCACACAGAAACTTTCTGCTGTTTTGCGCTATTTACTATGTGAAATGTGTTTTTTGTTTTTTCTCTTTTGTCAAATAGTTTTCAACATTTACCATGTAAAATGTCCTTGTTACCATCAACTATGCATAAATTGACTAGGAAAAATTGTTTTTACCAACACTCACATGCCCACAGGCGTGGTTTGACTTTGTGTTCTATATGTACTTACATTGTATGAAAGAATGTCGATATGTATAAGAGTTGCGTCACGTATGCATTTTAGGTCATTTCATAAGTCAGTGTTTTTAGATGCACTAAAGGCAACATCAGACATCAACATCAAGACCAAGATCAAGAGTGCTATGGTCTTGGTCCTGGTTTGCTTATTAATATTAGAGAAGGAAATCCAAGAATTCAGAAAGTGTGCAGAGAAATAAAAGCCATCGCTAAGAGTTATTTAAGATGGAGACGTTTCACTCTGAGTCTATGATTCTTTAAGGGTTACAGAGGAATACGTACTATTATTTCGATAAAGAAACTTGATGCATATGGAACCACGAAAAGAATGTTTAAATTCCAAATTCTCAAAACTATTAATAGCAACAATAGTCCTTAAATATGGAATACGCTTTGTGTTGGTACTTATTTTACTTTGTGTGCGTATGCATATGTCAGCTCCCTTGTTTTATTTTTAGCTCAGCTCAGTACATGAAATATGTAAAAGTAAAACTTTCTCTTGTTCGACGAAAAAAGAGGCGACCTAATGAAAAGTTACAAAAATATGAAAAAAATATATGAAACTCAAATTCAAATTCTCTTTGACAAATGAATAATTTATTAAATTCAACAACGGTGGTGGACCTTTTATGCTCATATGGCGTAAATTGAATTCACTTAGGAGTAAATAAAGTTTGTAACACAATTATTTTAAATTGTGTTTGTTGGCATGACTACAGGTAAAAAAAAATCACACCATTACAAGTAGTATGATTTGAATGGTACTTAGTTCTATTTGTTGGGAATTTTTGTTTTTGTTGATAGTGGCACTTAACTATGCATATGTGGATTGTAAACATGATATTTGTTTACCATTCGATAACTTGGAATCATTGCAAATCATTGAGTTCAATAAAATCACAAAACTTTAAATATGTTGCGATATTTAGCTGAAGCGGAGAGATAAGTTTATAAACTAGATACAATGCTGTATGAATGTTGCAACTACTAGTAGTAGTATTAACCAAATCGCTTAAACATATAGCTTACCACACCTTGAACTCAATATTGCTAACGAAACATAAATTCGATTTGGTGTTTATTATCGAAATGCTGAACACCTAAAATCGAATTCACTTCCGATCGAAATAAGATTTCAGAACATAGCAGAATATTTCGAAGTATTCGAAATTATCAATACATTTTTCGGTTACATGAAAATATTCTGACAACAATTTCAGACATAATAATCAATTTTCGACATTTCCAACCTTTGTTACTATATCAAACTTTCCGTCTTTATTAAGTTTTTTGATCATTCCAAAAGATTTCGACTTTGACGATCGATCTTTTCAACTTTTCGACTTGTCTCGGTTATATCCACATTTTTCGAACCTTTCAAAATTTTCGACTTTCTGAACATATCGTGAAAAGTGAAAGCACTAAATCAGTTTTATAAGTTTTGAGATATTTGAAGTTCAAAAAATTTTATTTTGTTTTTTTCTTGTATGGACATCGTTTTTTTTTTTCTTTTACTTTTATGATGAAAATAACTGCTTCTTAACAGAGATATGGCTAAATGGATCTGATCCAAAGACTATAATATTATGGACGAGACTATAATATTGTGGACGAGAAATACCAAATAACTTAACTTAGTGCTTTTCAATTGTAAAGGGTCTCTCAATAGGGACGCTACAAAAGTAGACCCACAGGGACAGCAAACGACGCCATATTTTTTTCCGCTCTCTTGACATTTCTCTTCAGTAAGGTTTGCCATTTCATCATGAAAAGAAATACGAGCCAACAACGAGTAGAAATTATTAAAATTTACTACCGAAATTCGGAGTCAGTGGCCTCAACTTTAAGAGAGCTACGTCCAATTTATGGTCGTCATAATCGTCCTACCAGATCAACAATTGAGCGTCTAGTAGAAAAATTAGAATCCACAGTAAAAATTTTCCCGTGCCAGTGAGACAAAGAAGTGCCCGTAGTGTCGAGAATATTGCTGCCGCTGAGGCTTCAGTTCAAGAAATTGGATGATACGGACTTGGACAATATGTGGTTTCAACAAGACGGCGCCACACAGCGAATGTCACAATCAATTTATTGAAAACCAAGTTTGGTGAACGTGCTATCTCACGAAATGGCCCAGTCGATTGGCCGCCTCGGTCGAGCGATTTGACTCCGTGAGACTATTTCCTGTGGGGCTACGTCAAGTCTATGGTCCATGCCAACAAGCCAGCTACGATTGATGAACTTCGTACGAATATCGAACGTAAAATTGCAGCAGTATCGGCCGATTTATGCTTGAAAACTGTCATAAATTGGGTTCAGCGTCTGGACTTCTGCAAGCGTGCCCGTGGTGGCCATACAAAAGAAATTGAGTTTCATACATAATGGCATCAAATGTACTTTCACAGGAATAAAGAATTTCATTGATATGCAAAACCGTTTTTGTTTTATTTAAAAAAACTTTTGTAGCGCTCTTATTGAAAAACCCTTTATAAGGACGATAAACATATAAAATTTTCCATTATTTTTCAACTTTGTCAGAATTTCCGAACCTTGTTAACAATTTATGCCTCTGCCAACATTTAAATATTTGTCGACAATACCAACATTTTCCCATCCACAATTATCTACTTTGTCAAAATATCTCACCCATTTCATTAGACAACATTTTCTGACTTTACCAAAATTTTTGGAATGTTTTTAATTTTTTAACACTTTTGATATTTTTCACAGATTCCAATATTTACGAAAAATAATTGATTTTTTCAACAATCTTTTTGATTTATTCAATATTTTTACCAAATGATAGCCGTCTTTAGTTTTATTTTGGCTATCCCAGCCTAAGATGCAATAGATTAGTTGGTCAGTGTTACATTCATAGTAAGTCTTCGGAAAAGTTTTAGTCTTAAGGGTTGGACTTGATCTTGGTCATTTATGGAGACTGAGGCTAAGGCTAAGTGACCAAGAACAAGACTGCCATTCGCTCTTAGCCATTTATTGTTATTAGGAGTGTTACGCCCCTACGAAATTTGGCATAATAAAAAAGCAACTGCTTTAATATCTGAGGCTCGATTGTCAATTATCGAGACTGAGGCGGCTTCATATGCTTTGGTTTTGATTTCACGTAAATCGTACAAAAGATTGGCATTATGTCTCACCCTAGTAAAGCATTTTTCAACAAATTTTAGCCCAAATTGAATTCAATCACATAGAGCATCTTGAAACCTCCCCATGTAACTCAATCAAACCTTAAATGAACATTTTTCGTGTCCACGGCTGAAAGTTCTTAGAAAAAATTTAATGATTTTTCAAGGTAACTCAGCAGCTTGCTTCACCGACTGCTCTAAGTTTCATTTTCCATTTTCAGTAAAAGCCATTGCAAATACAAAACTTCGAGTAAATAAGGACCAAGGCACTTATTTAAAATAAACTTAAATTCAAATGCTACCCAATGAACCAAATTCAACACTGAGTTGACATAAATTTATGTGAAAATACTTCATTGAGTCGATACAAATGCGAGGTTTACATACAGACTTACATAGATGTTCGTATATATGGAAATACGAAAACCAATACATTTAGCTTTTAAATGTACGAGCATGTTTGTATATTTGTGTATTTAAAACGCCTACGCGTTCAGACATCAAAGTGCTTTTAGATTTTATTGCATATTTGTAGGCGTTTGGCGGTGAATCACTTCTTGCCAATTTAGCGCGAAGAATATGAGCTTGAAATGGGGCGCAATTTTATTAACTTCATTGAACTAAGTAATTTGCTGGCATTTAGTGTTTGCATTTTGTATTTTAAACTTCAAGTTCAAATGATATAGCACTTTGCTAAAATCACTTGTTTAAAAACTCATTTTGTTTATTCAGTGTTTGCCTTTGATGAAACTAAGTAATTGAATAATTTAAAGACTTTCTATTTTAGAAGTTTATTTTGAATGCTTAGATATCTTTAAAGAGATATTCTGAAATAAAATTAATTTTTGGAAAAAATTATCTTACCATTGACCAAACAAAATTTACAATCTTAGTTTATATAATATACAGCGCAGATTTGTTTGATTTTTGAAGAGCAATACTTATTTAAATTTTTCAAATCCTTGCCAATATATTCGTAAATTTTAAATAAGCATTTGCCTTTATTTTTTTGTTTCAATGTTTTCTGAAACATATACAATTTCATTTAAAACCCCTCATGAATGGGTCAAATGAATCCATGCTGCCCCAACCAGCCCAACCAGCATTGCCACAGTATGTGTGGTTTTCAGCCTAATCGGATTCAGTTAAAATTTTTCAGCGTAAATTGTTGCGGCCAAATAGCTGTGTGCTACTGCGTCAGGAGATTTGTTCATTTGTTGTCCTTTTTTGTTGTTTATTTTGTAAAGCAACTTCCGCTGTTGTCTGTCTGTCAGTTGTAAAGTGACTAACGAATTTGCACATAAACGTAATCGCATTAATATTGAATAAAGTTTAAGCTATAAATAAGTGAACACAGCCATTCGGAAGTTGAAATAAAAATCTGATGTGATTTAATATATATGATGTGTACAATATGCTGTGTAAGGCAGCGGAAGATTCAAATATGAATATTTTTTTTATTTTGCCATCAGAAAACTGCGGCCAAGCTGACCGGTCACTAGGATAAGTGTTCATATGAGAAACCTGAAAAATTTGAACGAAACATGAAAGTACTTTTTACGAAGAAAATAACTACGATATAAACAAAACAAAATATTTAATGTGGCATGAATGCAAAATCGTTTATTAGATAATGAAAGACAGTAACGAAATGAATATATTTGAACCATCGCACTATGGAAAATTTGAACATGTTTTCTGGCCAAAAGTACAAAAATACAGATATTGAGCTGAAATTTCGTGGAAACTTTTATAGTAGTGTAGAGAAATTCATATCTTAAAATTGGTCAAATTGGACAACTGTCATGCCCCTTTTTCAACCTCTTTTCAAAGAAATTATTGTAAAACATGTTTTATTAAAATTTGGTATGGTATATTCATATTTTCTAAGAATATACATACACACAAATGTACATATATTAACAATAACAGTAAAATTACAGAGATCTAAAAGCATACTATATTAAAAACTAATTTTTTCAAACATTACATATACTGAGCTAATTTAAAAACATGAGTAAAATACATATTAAAAGCTCGAAATTTTCCAACATATCCTCGAACTTTGCATCTATTAAAGTACAAATATCATTACTTTTTACTTCATCTTCATTTTCTATTAGTTTGTTTCCTTATTATTTTTAACGCAACTTAATAAATTTATGACTTCTAGTGCAAACGAGTTCGATCTATCACCTTTATTCAAAAGATTTATCAAATGACTTAAAACTGCTGACTCTTTGTCTTCTTCGGCTCTCCAGATATCGAATAAGTCAGCATTTCGTATTGAGAAGTTGTCTGAGAAAAATATCGATTATTAAAAAATCGCAAAAAAGCGCAAAGAAATTTTTTCCAGAAGAGCTCAAAATTGGTTGCTCTATATATTTATATAAGTTTGAAAGAGGGCTAGGCTGGGCTATGTTTTTCCGGGTTCACCAAAACATAAATTTAAAAAAAAAAAAATTTACAATTTAAAGCTCACTGAAGAAAACGTAAATTTCTTTAAAACCACTATACGAAAAGAAAAATTTTTTTATACACAGAGTAATTAATTTCTATTAGTTCCCGTTTCCATTTTAAATATTTTTAATTAGCTTTGAGTTAAGAGAAATATTCACTTTTTAATACATGCGAATTTTTTGAGCGAAAACAACAAAATTTTTATTTTTTCAGAAGTACAAACTTTGACACTTGTGTAGCTGAAGAATAAAAACTTTAAGAAAAAACTAAGTATCGGGATTTTTTCTCGCAATTATTCACATTTGAATAGCATACCCAAAACTTTATTTTTTAAGTGTTTAAAATACGACTTTTGGCCAACAAACTGGGCAAAATTTCTCACAGTGCGTCGAGATGCTTTTCCTTAGTAGTGACTAAAGAAATTATTATTGAAAATGGCGTATCAATTAAATAAACATTTGGTCCTTAAACTTTTTAACAACCCATAGAACAAAACTAAAGTTACCCAACTTTTATTTCTAAAAATTCATTTAAAATACTACACAAATTTCAAATGTGTGTGTGTGAGCATATCATCTATTGTATCGTCACTTTATTTGTGAATGTTAATTTTGAACATAACAGCACCTACGCGCACATGTGCGACAAAGTAAGTTAGTGTGTGAGTAGTGCACGTGCGGGTGAGAACTTCCGTTGCGCACATTGAAGCTGTGTGCAGACAGCTCACTTCCGGTGCAAATTTTGTTGTAAAATAAGATGAAAAGTAGCGCAGCTGTCCGTAAATTCATATACATATGTATGAGAGTAACTGCTAGTGTTAGTTTGTGCTTCATGTGTGTGTACTTGCGGGCACATGGACATCCATACAAACATGTACTTATGTATTTATGTTAAGCATTTAAGCATTTATAATTTATATTAAACTAAGACTTAGCATAAAAGAGATGGCAACACTAAAATAACATTTAAATACATATATATGTACAATAATAAAGCGGATGTGTTAAGTGTTTCAGGCTACAGGCAACAACACTAAACTGAAGTGGATACTACCAGTGTAGCAAAGCAAAAACCATTTACATACTACGTAGCAGTTTAAAATTAAGTTGTCCATGTGTGTCAACGATGATGAACCACAGCTACCCAGTAGGAATAAAATTGAATTGTGATGTATTAAGTGCTGTCCTTAGTAACAAATTTAACACTATTTGTGTACAGTACGAAACAAGATGTAGAAGCACAGTAGAATTGAAGTACCTATTGGCTATTGAGAAAAAATAATTTCAATCAAAAAGCGCGTTGGTACTTTCATTAGTGCTATACAAGCAAAAACAGTCAATACACCAACTTCGTAATAAAAAGATGTCCATCTTCCATCAGGAAAATTTTCAAGGAAAACTAGTAAAAATTTCCAAAAATTTTGAATTGTTACTACGCTGAAACAATAGAGGCTTGAGTAATGGTTTTGTCGACTCCGTCCAAAGAGTTCACAAATATCATTTCATTGCTACTTGAGCTACTTGTAACTTTTTTCCTCAATGGGGTCAGTATTGCGTTTGTCAAGCTCAAGTAATTTAACTCAAATTACTATTGTGTCTTTTAAAGTGTTTTTTGTGCAATTGAATTTGTCATATGAAACAAAAAGGAAAGTTGTTATCACCTGACACAAACCACAATAGAACAAAAACTTGTTCAAACTTTTTGTTGAGTTTTATTGAAAACGAATTGAAATTGCTTTTGTATGTTCTCTCAAGCACAATATGTAATTTGTAATAAAATTGAAAACATTGTAACGTTAAGGAAACAGCAATCAGTAACAATCATTTGAGCAAATTATCACTGTCACTGGGCATAAAATTTAGAAAAATGCACTTTCATATGTAAAATTTTATTTTGTAAAAGATTTCTGGTCTTATGAAAGTTATTGCATTGATATTTATCATTATTTTTTGTATGCTTTATCTATTGGAGATGAAAAGTAATTATTTTTATGACACATTTGTTGGTAATTAATATGAATTACTTTAGTCCTTTGATATTGCCTTATCATAACATAATTGAGTTTTTCGAAATGATTTATTTGGCATTGTCAATTTCTTGCCGATATTCAGTTGGTTTTACTTCTGCAAAAGGTAGAATTAGATTTCAGTATATCCGTAAAACCCTTGTACTTGCAGTTGAATTAAAAATAAATTCTTCTTCTTGTCTGTCTACTACTTTTTTATAATTTTTGGCATAAAAGGAAACTTATTCGATGATTCATGAAACCGTTTTTTTAACACTGAGATGGTAAATATTTCGGAAACTTTTTGACTTAGATTGAAAGAGTATATTCTTAACTTTTATTTCTTCATGGTTAGAAGAAGTAGCTAAACATAGCTGACTTAATAATTTTTCAAGAAAAAATTGCAAAAGCTGCAGTGCATAGAGCTACTTTCATTTGCTCATATCTTTTAAATCATTAAATTAATTAAAAAAAAAGACTATATTTCATTAAAAAATGCAATTAAAATGTCTGTAGCAAAAATAATTTATATAAATAAACCATTGACTAGAATGGAAATTGTAACGAACCTTTTTGCCAGCAGTTTTGCTCGCCGGTAACTAGGGGTTTGGCTACAAAAATTTATAGAAAGAAAAGGACGGCCTCTTGTTTCGATTAAAAATCACGAGATGGAGTTTTGATAATTTACTTCATTTTTATTTCTTTTTTCGGTTTCTCTCAACATACTTATAATAATATGATAAATAAAACACGTCTCTCTATTCCCCACCACTCTCTGTTTCTGTGTATTGCTTTCTTCGCCGATAGCCTAGTTGAGTGTAGTAGTAGTTCACAGCCACTCCCCAATGACTAAATGTATTCTCTTGAATGCGTACTCTCTAGTCGTGAGTAGCTGATATGTTATTGGGCTACTCACACCTAACGCAATGGCTACTTTTCTCACCCTACGCTATTTTAGCCGTGAGCTACTAATTTACTATCGGGCTACCCACGTCCAATGTGATGGTTCTCTTTCTCATCTATCTCACATGCCGTACTTTAGCTCATCACATACGTTGTTTCCTTCTCGGTTGCTGCTTACCGCCTTGTCCGCTACTTCTGCTTACTGCTGCTGTCGTTCACCGGTTGCCGGCCACGCAAAGACTATCCCGATTCACTGCGATGTGTCTAAATTTATTTGCTGTTCTTTTGACAGCAAACGAATCGATTGGCAGCTATGCGCCAAAAACAACTGATGCGCAGTGTTGTCATTTGCATCTCTTTTGTTAATGTGGTTGGGATTTTCCCTAAACTAATTTTATGGTGATCTCTTCTTAATTAATTACTTAATTAATACTTATAAATTTATTTTAATAAATAATAATACAAACTAATTATAAATTGAAAGAAAAGAATATGATATAAATTATAATATTAAGAGCTGTGGTCTGTAGGAGGAAAACGTTGCTCCGCCAACTTTTCTCATCACAAAATGTTAATCAGTTTCACATGTACAGCCTTTAAGTGACTTTGGCTCATTTCTTTGAAGAAAAAGTTTTACGTTTTAGAACGAAAATGTTAACGTTATAAGATTTTTTAAATTAAGTGGTCGTAAAATTGCTTTTTTGAACCCAAAATACCATTTCACGTTGCATTTATAGGAAACAAAATTGATAATAAATTCAAATACAGAAGGTATTTCATCTCGTCCAACTAACGTGCTCAAACACACTCATAACAAGCTTAACAACTCACGCGGGATCAAATGACAAAGTGCCCTCTTAAGGCAAAATGAAGCATCGAATGTTCGTTAATTGCATTGCAAATATTTTAAGCGTTTAACTCGAACAGCGGCAGCGTAAACTACAACGCTCAAAGACAAAAGCACGGGATATCAAATGGGATACAGCACTAACAAGCAGCAGAATATTGGTGTTGTGGTGGTGTCAATATCCTGCTTACATTAATGACAATAATTAAAATTTAATGAGTCACAAAGGACGCACACAAAGGATGCCACTTTTTCGCTTATAAAATTTTAAATGACATCATTTTCAATGTACGCTGTCGAAGATATATGGATGTGTTAAAGCTACAGCAATTAAAAACAAATATGCGTCAAGGGTCCCACTACTGCTGCTTAAAGTACCAATAAACCAAAAGAACGTACGTCAGTCAAGTGTATATGCGTGCGCCGTCAAGATGACCGACCGGAAAATTCAGGAAATTTATGTGAAAAATTATGGAACAAATACAAATAAGCGTAAATTTCATATGAAAACCATAAAATTAATGCAGCGTGCATGCAGTTAAGTGTTTCATTTACATAAAAGGACTTTCTTTTGAGACATACTGCCATGTGGCATTTAAGCTTAATACCACAAATATGTTGCTCTTAAAGCATGCATACTGTGCTGGCATTGAACATTGAAATTATATCGAATTGAGCTGTATCGAAAGCAGAAATTTATCGATTATGTCAATTTATTAAGGAATTCCGACGTTAAATTTTTGAAAGTAAACAAACCAAAGCAACTCAATTTACAATAAAAAGAACAAAAAAAATCTAATGCACGCCATTTAGTTACGAATCAACATGTTCCCAACAAAAGTTTCAAACTAAACGTTTGTCAGCTTTGTAAGCTTTCGATACAACCAATGCGCAAAGTATCAATTTATTAGAATGCTCAATATAGAATCAAAAGTATCGTACAACAATAATACACTCATAGGCATAAGTATTTTGACAAAAGAAATGAACATAAATATTTAAGATCCTTGTAAGATACATATTTACATACCAAGGAAAGCAGCATAACATAAAGTTCCATATATGGTTTCACATGTAAATGAGCCAAATGAAAAATGTACTGTGGCATAAATATTTTGACATCAGCTTACAAAAATAATCACTGTTTTACAACAAAAATTGTGCCTCGAACAATTGAAGTTTATTTCGATTCGATTGTTTTTTCGCTCGTGTAGTGTTGCCGTTTTCAGCAAAATATATATTTTTCTGAGTATGACTTTACTTCATCTGTTCTGTAGATAGAACGGCTAATCCGATTTTGATAAGAGATATTTCTTTTAAAAGCCAATTGAATTATAAAAGTGGAACACTGCTTAAAAAAAACCGACTCAAGCTCAAAAATTTTTAAATTTTTATATGGTTTTGCTCCTCAAGTGCAAAAAAGTTTGTAATAAAATAAATACAGTTATAGAACTTGAACTTTTTCAAACGATTAGTTGACAAAAATTTAGCTGGAGTGATAAATGTCATCAAAATTTTTATTTTAAACCACTATTGCTCAACTTTTTTTTAATTGATTCCAACAAATAATGCATTGTTCAAAGCATAATTTATGTGATTTAAAAAAAAAAATACATTTAGATGAAATCGGACTAGCCGCTCTCTCTACAGAACAGATGAAGTGAAGCCATACGCAGAATTTTTATTTCTTTTTGAAACGGCAACACTGCAAGAGTGTACAAATTCTTAGTTCAGAACACTCGTTATAATCGAAATAAATCTAATTTTTTCGAATCGCAATTTTTACTTTGAAATAATGATTATGCTCAAAGTGATGTCAAAATACTTATGCCACAGTTCATTTCTACATTTGGCTCATTATTATTTTAACTAAAGAGTGAATTTTTAAAAATTTATGGTATTTACAAATTAAACTATATATGTTGCTTTTCAAGATATCTAAAAATTTATATCGTATAAGACTCTTCAATTTTTTTTTGTCAAAAAACTTATGTCTATGAGCGTATGCTCGTATGCGTACCTGTACTTTATCAGACAGAATGCATGACATTTACCAGTAAAACGTCAAATACAGAAATAAAATAAAATTCAATGACATTACACGATAAAGTTGTTAAAGGATTAAAAGCTGCATGATATGGATGAATGTATGTAGGAAGTCACAAAGGAAGAAGCATGAAAGGAAGAAATGAAAGCAGCAGAAAAATTCCAGGGAAAATCGTTTTCAATTCAAATCGGCTTTCATTTCATTGGACCATAAAATGAAGCGCACCGCAATTGTTCATGAATGTCTGTCTGTTCTGTCAGTAACGCGCATTCATTCAGGTGCGCTTTTTATACCGCTGTAGATTTTCACTTGTATGTGTGTGTGTGTGCGGCGGTTATGTAAAGTTTTCCTGTGGTCAATTTCATGTTGTGGTATGTCGAGCGTTCACGATACTCACAATATTGACAGCTCTTTGTTCGAATTGTAATTATTTTTGAATGTTAAATTCGTTAGTGAATGCAGGAAGAAAAAATTGACTTCAATTTAAACCAACAAAAAAAGAAGATATAAGATGTAAAACATGTCTACATATGTGTGGGTATTATTATAATTCAGAATTTGTATGTGACATAAGACAGAATTTTTATTTTTTCATTGTAATTAAAGTTAAAAGCTGACATATTTTAAAAGGATTTTAAATTGAATTTTTTATCTCCTGTCGGAGCATAGTGTCTACGAAAAACTCCTGCAAAGTACAAAGTGAATAATTATTTCCAGCATTTCTTCAATTTACTTATTTCTTTAGTCAATGATCGTTGGAGCCCCACGTTGGGCGCCAAAATGTTGTGAACCTTGTTTTAAAGTGACTTGCTGGCGTTAATTTTGCTCAGCTGAGATCGCCAGAAATTAGTGGTCCGTTTAAAGTTTTTTTAATAAATTTATTTATTTTTTTTTTGCCAAATTTCAAACACCAATTTTTAACATAAAATGTCCGCGAATCAGCTAAACGTCGCAGTGACATCCCTTATATGTACTTTAAAGTCTGGTTCAAATTTTTTATTTTTATTTTTTTTTTAAATTGTTAGACAGCGCTAAATTCTAGAGCGCTGGGATCGTATGACCATTTTTATTTCGTTTGCCGTTATATGGAAAGACGAGAGAGGAATTTTTGTTGAATTAATGGGGGTTATCGTGAATAAATATTCCCGGGGAATTTTCTCAAACTGCCGTGCATTCTCTATTGCAGTTTAAGAAATTCCCCGGGAATCTTGATTCACGATAACCCCCAATATTCCTATTTTTAGAATTTTTAAATTTTTAATAATAAATTATTGGTGAAATTTCCACCTGGATGCTTCAATCTCTCCAAATTATTTTCTTGTCCATGGTTGTCGTGTTCAGCTCCCAGAATAGAAAGAGCCGAAAGTTTGTTATTATGGCAGACGATGGACATTGTAACGAAACTTTTTCGCCGCTAGCCGGGGTGAAGCTGTCGGTACTCAGGGTTCGTATACAAAAATTTATTCCTCGCGAAGGAAAGAAACACTTTTTACAATTTTCCCTGGTTTATTACACTGATGTTATTCCTCCTAAAAAGCACTCTTGCAATATATTAAACTAGTTTAGTAATACGGGTGACAAATGGGCTATTTGCGGATGATGGCAAAATGAAAAAAACGTGAATATCAGAGTCAACCGAATTAGGAGTCGTGCCACCACTAACTCCCAGAGGAGCGTCGCTGGTCTGTATTTCCGTTCAGACGTCAGGTTTCAAGACAGTTGCGCCATCGCTGCCTCCCCGTTGTCCTCTGCTAACTTGTCCTTGTTAGTTCACGAGAGCCCGCGCCACCGCTACACTCTCAGGTCAGGCCAGGAAATTCTCCAGAAAACAAAGTGGGCTGCTCGATATATTTCTGGCCTAGGCAACACTAATGTCAATAGCTAAAATCTGGTAACGCCGTAATAAAGTTTGACATTTTTTAGCATAAACGTACTCACAACGTTTTGATGTTTAAGTGCTATTTGTTTTGTTTACAGTGAGTTAAGGAAAACAATTTTTCCATTGAAAATTTAAGCAATTGATAAATTATGGGGTTTCCAACGAGAACAAACGTTTTTTATAACTAAGTATTCATGCAAAATCGAATATATTGAAATGGAACTAATGCCCAAGGATGCCTCTATCTCACGGTATGTCACATGACGATCCTGCATTATTAGTTCACGCACGGCATCAATGTTCTCTGGCACAACAGACGTTTTTGGACGATCTTCATGGAATTCGTCTTTGAGCGAGCGTCGGCCACGTTTTTCACAGTGCTATAGGATGGCGCTTCATCGCCATACAAAGATTCATCGATGCTCTTTTGTCGTGATAATCCACGTCGACAGTTGTGAAAAATTATCGCACGAAAATGTTCACGAGTTAATTCCATCTTTTTGCCAAATTGATTTTTTCAAGTCACTGTAAACAACACAAATGATGGTCATACGTCGAAACGTTCTGAGTACGTTTATGCTAAAAAATATCAAACCTTCCAATAGAAATGTCAGATTGCACCTGGCAAAACTTAGTGTTGCCTAGGCCAGAAATATATCGAGCAGCTTACGTAGTTATTGTCTACTGATATGCGTTTATTGGTTCTGAATTGAAATTCTCAATTGTGTCCAATTCCCGTTGCCAGTTGCGTTACTAGAGAACGATACCATCGCCGGAAATTGCATTCCACCATTCCATTATCATCCACGATCAGCTGATTTGATAGTTGGCACTCACTGCTTCGGGACCAGGGCTGCTGCTGCACGCAATAATCATGCAATTCATGTCCAAATGTTTGTCAAGCGGTTGCACAATAGTTTGTCAAGCCCGTTGGATGTAATTGTCCTAAAACCATCTATTTACTAAAAATCCTTAGCCATAAATTAATTCTAGATTTATTAAACTAGAAATTCTTTACTTCATTTAACCTTGATTAGTTCTGAATATTATTAATAATTTAAGTACAAGTGATTCTTATACAGATGTGGACAGAAATGAGGGTTCTGATTTGTGTAATCGCAACATGATATTTTATTCATTTGGCTTTAGTTCTTTGGTTGGGCTCTGAGGATTTTTATTACTGAGGCTTTTTATTTTATCGATTATGATTTCCAGAATACAGACGTCCTTGAGTTAATTAAGTGCATACCTTCTATATCTAAACTTTTCATAAACTTTTCTTTAAAATGTGTCTCAGTTAAGTTTCTCCGGCGGTGTTTTGCAAAATAAAGGGCTTTTCTTTTGCCAATGGAAGTTCACTTTTGTTGCAAACTATTGAAAGCACTCATATTTTATGAAACATTATCAGGGAAGTTCTCCACTAGTCATGCTTAACTAAAGGCTTCCAGCTTTTTCAACTTTCAGATTCAACAAACCTAACTGTATATCAACGTCTGTCAAAAAGCTTTTTGTAAGCAAATCCAAAATTTGTGAAATTTTCGTTATGTTCGCTATCAAAACTATGTTTTCTATGACATGCCTATTACAATGTCTAGATTACTTTGTTGCTTTTGAAAGCAATTTGTATATTAAGTCAACTCAGTATTTTTATTCCTTTTAAAAAGGACTTGTTGGGAATGCCATTAGGTGATAATTTATTTTAAAACTTTTGCTTGCAAATTTGATTGCAGTCAACATTTTTTTTTTATTTTTTTTTTTTTTGTGCTGCAACATTTTATTTTTAATTCCCATCATTATATTAGTCGTACTACGCAAGTATGTATTTATGTGCTTATGTTTATAGGATACAAAAACAAATATTTTTGTTGCACTATAAAAGTAACAGAAAAGTTGAAAAGTTTCGCGTTACAAATTTATTGCATTTTCACACGCTGACAAATAAAACTTTTCGCAATTCTTTCCGCGCACTTTTCATTTTGTGTTGGTGTTGTGTCTTTGACTGCGACTGTGTTCTGTCGTTGTCACTGTCTGTGCGTGTGCCTGTATCCTTTTAGAAACTTTGTTTAGTTGCTGCTGCTGCTGCTCTTCATTGTTTTTATTTACTTTGTTTTAAGCATGAAATGTGATTGTGTGTCACGTGGGAAAAACTTGAATTTTTAAAGAAAAACGAAATAAAAGCATGAGACAGAGGGAAAAAAAACATTTTCATTTTGTTTTCGAAAATAAAAAGGCAACGCACACACTGTCATTTACTTCATCTTCTTCATATGCTTACGCATACACGCACATTTATGAATTTTAAGTTATTAAATTTAATATCCTTAAGTGAACGAAGAAGAAAAGAAAAATTACAAAATATAATGACAAATAAAAAACAGTAGACAACTCTCTCTCTCTCTCTGTCTTTCTTGACAAACTTGTAAAAACTTTGTTAATAAAAATTTATGATAGCAAGACACAAGAAGAAGAAGCAGTAGAATCTACGCAAAATGACTTTAATATTTTGAACAATCAAAGCCAACTCAGCAACGAATAAACTCATGCCCTCCTTACACCATGCCATTTGCAATAGAAGCAAATCCAGGATATGAAAAACAAAATGTAATTTTGTTAAGCTTAGGTATTAAGGATGCGTTTAACCCATTGTTAGGATATTCAGAAAGCACATGCCGCACAGTGGTCTGTAAGAGAGCGCTAGCCGGTCATAATTCATAATGTCAATTTTCGGCCTTTGTTTTAAAATGCCAAAATAAAGCAATTTCAACGGAAAAATTGCTGGCTCTATATTTTTGAGCAGATGTTTTCTTAGAGTTCAATTTTACTGGACGAATATGAACCAATACAAAAGAAACTTCAGAAAACAAAATAAAAGGTTGCTGGAATTTCAAAGCATAGAAAACCTTGAAAATTTATCGTTTTCAAAAATGTATCCTTGATCTGTGAAGTGTAAGGAATGGGTTAATGAAAAACAAAAAAACTCCAAATCGTGTTCAAATTGCAAAACTTAAAGCTGGATGCGTTAAGAAGCAACATGATACACGCTGAGTTATGATTCATACAACACAACACAATCATACACACACACATACAATCATATTTTGGAAAACTTGGTTATCTACCCCATACATGCTTATCTTAACTTCCGCTTGTCGAACAATATAATGCTTACTCGCTTGCTGCGCGTGGTTGTCTGCTTTCCTGCTGCTGCTACTCTGCTCTGCTGCTGCTACTTATTACGCCAAAGGCAGGATAATTAAATTGGCCCCATTTCCGTTTCCTTGGCATTGCATTACGTTTTCTTTATTCATTACCGCGCGCATACAACGTTCGTTGATTGTGTGTGTGCAAAAGTAAAAGCAGCAGCAATAGAAAAAGAAAGAAAAATTAAAATAGAAAATGCTAAAGAACAAGCAAAATTGAATAGGAATTGAAAGTTTAAACGGAGCAAAGTCAAGCAAAGGAAATATGCTTGTAAAATCATGCTGCAATTAAAATGTTAACATAATGTAACATTTAATACATAAAGTTGAAAAAATGATATCATATGAATCCTTAAATTTCCCTCAATTCCAAATTTAGTAATTTTTCCATTATCGCACATCACACAAAATATATCTTTAATATAAATCAAATGAAATCTTTTCTTTCGAAAACTTATAAAATAATCTTTCAATTTTGCAGCAGAGAGACAACGGACGACTCAACAACGTATACTCGACAATATCCTTCACTAAAGATTTTGTTTCATATTAAATGTCATAAAATATTATCATCTAAAGTAAATGGGTAAAACAAAACTAAATAAAAGTATATAGGGCATTACAGTCAATGCTGCTCCATAGATCTATATAAATATTTGTACAATTGCACAAAATAAGAGTATCATCGTCATCATCATCATCATCACTGTTATCAGCATCATCAGCAGCATCATAAAAAGTCACCAAACTATTTCCGTTTCCTTATTGTAGCTGGTATAGTGCAGTTTTGTTTTGCTTCCCCCTCAGTCTTTTTTACTTTGATTCCTCTTGCGGGAGGCTTAAGTGCGCCATGAGGTCGTACAGTTGCTGTTATTGCAGTGGTCGCTTTGTGTCCCAATGATGTTGTATAAAGGTGTACCATAAATTCAGAACTAAATTACAAACCCTACCGTATAAGCCCAACAATCGATGAGGAAGCGTCCAAAAATCGTTTTCGACCTTTGGTCATATTCATAAATCATTTTTGACCTTTCCTCAGTGATTGGTGCAAAAAAAAAAATATTTTTACAAAAATGACTATAATGGTCACCTAGAGGGCCTGGAGACATTTTGGGTCATGACCAAAAATCATTTTCGACCTTTCATCATCGATAAGTGCATTCAAACTTTTTTAAAAAATTGGTCACTTAGAGGGATTTGAGACACCTCTAGTCATATCCATTTGGGGTCGCTCGCTGAGCATGAATCTGAAGTCTTAAATCAAAGATGGCGAATAGCAAATAGAGTTGGTCACATTTGTCTAAGCTTACACATAGCGTTAAGAGGGTTAAGAAATATTTAAGAACTTGCCTGCCTGGTTTAAGGACTCTAGGCTTATTTTTTTTATCTCTCGTTGAAGTTTCTTCCACTCGGCTTTCGAAAGTTTTAAAAAAACAAAAATTTTTACATCCAAAACTTGATTTTTCGCATGCACAATTTTTGGCCGCAGACCTGGTCCAATTGATGTGAAACGACCCATATATTTATAAACATATTATAATACATGGAATTAATGTATGTCACCCTTTCTTCAGAAGTACATTCGATAATACTTATGTACTCAAAAGTATTCATTTTACTCACTTTAGTTGGAAAATATTCGATGACACTGCTGAACTCTCGCAAAGTATAAATTATTTTTGGGTACCGCATTCATTCATTCATTCATTCATACATCCATCCATCCATCCATTCATTCATTCATTCATTCATTCATTCATTCATTCATTCATTCATTCATTCATTCATTCATTCATTCATTCATTCATTCATTCATTCATTCATTCATTCATTCATTCATTCATTCAATCATTCATTCATTCATTCATTCATTCATTCATTCATTCATTCATTCATTCATTCATTCATTCATGCATTCATTCTTTCATTCATTCATTCTTTCATTCATTCATTCATTCATTCATTCATTCATTCATTCATTCATTCATTCATTCATTCATTCATTCATTCATTCATTCATTCATTCATTCATTCATTCATTCATTCATTTATTTGTTTATTTTGACTGCACATTATAAGAAATTTATTAATTTTTGCACTCAAGTCAAGTTGTTTAAAGTTTTTATCTTACGATTTAAAATTATAAATTGTTGCTTAAGCTTGAAAAAAAAAACTCAATAAAGAGTTTATTTGAAGGTCTGGTTGACCCCTAATTACAAAAAATGATTTGAAGCTAATTTTCGAAATTTCGTCAAGAAGTACACCTTAACAGTGTGCATGTGTGTGTGTGAGTTTATATTCGAGCGAATTTTAGCTTGATCCTTTGGTGTACTTATGTTTAACAATATTTTATTTTAGTTCATTTTTCAGAGTGAATCTTATTCACTGCGGTCCTTTCGTTCATCGTCTGTCTGTCTGCTTGTTGCTTTGTCTGTCTTGCTTGTTTTCTGTCTTACTCTCTTTGTGTGTGTGCACTTTTATTTAAGATTTTCTCATAAGAAAATACATATTTTTGCTGCACTTTTCATTTGCGATTTATGTTTTTGTATGTGTTGCATTATGAGCGAGTGTATGTGAACTTACTTTTATTCTTCATTTTGAACATAAGTTTTGTCATAAAATGTTGCTGATGAAGTCATTACATAGAAAGTCACTTAAAACACCGTAAGGCATTTGATTTTGCTTTGGATTTTGGTGTGGTTCTATTGTGAATTTTGTATTACTTTACAAATAATACAATGTAAGATATTCATATTTTTTACTTTCATACTTTATCCGCTTTGATGTTTTGTATTCTATTTCATTATTGATGTAAATAGCATATTTTCGGGCTTATATTCAGTTTTAATATTTAAAGTTAAGCAAATAAATGCCTTAAGTATACTTAATTGAATGGAAGTAGAGTATTTAATAAAGCAGCTTATAAAACAATGTGTAAACATTTATTTCAGAAATTTGTATTATAGAGCATTGGCTTTAACCCAAGAGCCTAGTAAATAATAAGTCTTAAGGTAAAGCTCAGTACAGAAAATTTATAATCATATGAAAACCCGAAGTACATAAGATGGATTTTGAAAAGTTTATTTAAGCGTTGTAAGACTTAAATTTAATTTCATTTTGAATATATGGATTAAGCAAAAATTACAAAAAAAAACCAGTCGGCAACTCTGAAATTGTATATACATTTTTCAAAAAGATTTCAAAATCTACGGCCATCATATTATATTTCATCAATTAATAAAAAAAAAATAGGTGAAGGCTATAAAAATAATGTTTTAGTACATTTTTCGAAGATTCAACCGCTTCTCTTTGCGAAAGACCTTTCTTTGTATCTCCTTTCGATGACACCGACAGTGACAAATCTTAATAAATCTTTAAAAAAAAAACATTTATAACAAATCCCTGCGACTTTTGCAAACTTTTGATTGCTTGGAAATTGCGCGCTCATAAACATCTGCCAGAGACAATGGATATTGTCACAAGACACCTCTACACTTTGCCAGAAACGTTCAAGTAAATTCTATTCATACGCCGTATGGGGGCGAATATGAAAAATATGAGCGTTTGTTATTGCTGTCAACACTGCAAATTATTTGTCATATGTTTTTTCACTTTTTTTTCTTTCTTCATTTTTGTTTTAAAGCGACAGTGCAAAAATTGAAAGAGAAAACAAGGGCGCCCCAGTCAAAAAAAAAACCATCACACACACGTAGGTGTACTCGCATTTATGTGTGTTGACAACAACACAGCAAAAAAAATCTCCACTTGCACTTCCGCTTTAAAGATCCTAGCGTTATATTTTCGCACTTTAGTGCTTTTTAGTGTGCAGATGCGGAAAATCGCACTAAAAATTCGTTGAAATTACCAACGATTTCATGGCAAATTAAGTTGCTGCAGGCTACAAAATATTCAACATCTGTGGTGTGTGTGTGTACAGGATACGGCTAATGTGAATTACATACCTGGTATGTAGTTCTGCGCTAACAGGTGCACATTTGTCCACGTATTCTCATTTGGTTGCATAGAATTGTGTGAAGACGGCAACGGAGAAATTGAAATATTGTGACAGATACTGCGAGACTACGTACCAACTTCCCTTAAAATAGCTTGTATAGCTTGTGAAACATACACCTTTTCCGAAGAAACATTATTTTTCAAATATCTTCGGATCCCCTGTGAAATATTTATGCAAGGCTTTTTGATACTTCACCATAGATGTTTTCCATTTCTATTATTTCTTAATCTTCTTCGTTTGCCTTCAGCTAACCTTCGAGAACCTGCGTGCAGAGCATAAAAACGTTTCCATACCTGTGATACACATACTGCCGAATTTGTAGCTCAAATAGCCATATACTTAGTTTCTGAGTGATATTGTTTCGGACACGCACACAGTCAGTTTTATATATATAGATTAAAATTCTTAATCGTTAAAAGGTGGCCGTGGCACTAGTTTGATCACGTCCACTTTTGGACCAGTATAAGGAATTTACGTTTCACACTTACCTACGAATTTTCATTAAAATAAATTGCATAGTTTGCGAGATATAACGAAATTTAACGAAAAGTGTCGCCAAAAAAGTGACACCAAAAATGCGTCACCAAAAAAGTGTCACCAAGAAAGTGTTACCAAAAAAGTAACATCAAAAAATGTCCCCAAAATATATTCGCTAAAAACCTGTCATCAAAAAAGTATCACCAAAAAAGTGCCGGGAAAAAAGTATCGCCAAAAAAGTGTCACCAAAAAGTGTCGCCAAAAAAGTGTCGCCAAAAAAAAGTCGCCAAAAAAGTATCACCAAAAATGTGTTACCAAAAATGTGTCAACAAAAAAGTGTCGTCAAAAAATTGTCACCAAAAAAGTGTCACCAAAAAGTATCGCCAAAAATATGTTGCCAAAAAATATTCGCCAAAAATGTGTCGGGAAAAAAATATCGCCAAAAAAGTGTCACAAAAAAGTGTCGCCAAAAAAGTGTCGTCAAAAAAATGTCACCAAAAAATGTGTCAACAAAAAGTGTCGGGAAAAAAGTATCGCCAAAAATGTGTCACCAAAAATGTGTCAACAAAAAAGTGTCGCCAAAAAAGTATCGCCAAAAAAGTGTCACCAAAAAGTGTCGCCAAAAAAGAGTCACCAAAAAGTGTCGCCCAAAAAATGTCACCAAAAAATATTCGCCAAAAATGTCTCGGCCAAAAAAGTATCACCAAAAATGTGTCTTCAAAAATGTGTCACCAAAAAAGTGTCAACAAAAAGTGTCGACAAAAAAGTGTCGCCAAAAAAAAGTCTCCAAAAAAGTATTACCAAAAATGTGTCACCAAAAATGTGTCAACAAAAAAGTGTCACCAAAAAAGTGCCTCCAAAAAAAAGTCGCCAAAAAAGTATCACCGAAAATGTGTCACCAAAAATGTGTCAACAAAAAAGTGTCACCAAGAAAGTGTCACCAAAAAGTGTCGCCAAAAAACTGTCGCGAAAAAAGTGTCACATCAACTTGAAATTTTACACCTAACGCTGCCACAGAAGTTTCACTTCAAAAAAAAAGCTTATAAAAAATTAAAAGGGTATAACTGTATCCAAGAAGCTACTCAAAATTCAAGCTTATGTTTTCGTCAATTTGTTGAGTCCTGAAATAGTCCATTCAACAAATTGAGTGTCATGTAGTTTATTTGAGCACGACACCTAATACTTCCCGGGGTACCACGACATACCATAACGCATTACATAAAGAGTTTCCCATAACTCACGCAAGATTTGAGTTTACCGTCATTTGTGCAAAATGGAAAAATTATTTGATAGTTGATAGCTTTGGGCTTGATAAAGCAAAAAATTATATGAAGTATTCTCGTCGTGCAGGGCCTTGAAGACCAAAAATATACGACATGTAGAAAACATAATGTACCCCTTTTTAATAAAAAAATGCTTGGCCTCTGGGGATAATTTTCATCAAATACGCTTAGCACTCAATGTGTTAGAGTATGACGAAATAAAAGGCAATTTTTTCTTTATGGTTATTAATGTAATTTGCACAATTTTTTATGCCACTTTTCACACTAAAACCTTAATTACTAAAGAGCAATGCTTTGAGGAAAAAAATATCTTAACTAAATGCAAAAAAGGCAACTTTTTGAACAACAGATTTCAATGCTTTAGTTCGCAATCTGATACCGACTTTACACGCGACTGTTGAGTGTGGACGAGTAAATGGGTGTCTGCACAATATGCATATGTATACATATATATGCATTTATGTGTGTGAATTCTACAATATAGTGTGTTAAAAAAATTATATAAATTTATTTTTTGCTTTAGCCGCGAGTTATTTTCTCAAATGCATTTATCTTTATTCAATTAATTTATGTTTTGGTTCTTTTGGAATTTCAATTTATTACAGTTATTTTGATTAAACTTTAAAAATTATATCTATTTTCATTAATTTCATACATAACATTCAACCTAAAAAGCTAAAACTTCAAGTTCAACGTGTCGTATGCGAGATTGAAATTTAATTAAAAGTTACTCATACGCACCGTTGAGCTTTATAAAAACATTAGTTGTTGCTGCACGATTTCATTACTATTTTAATTAAAAAACACTAAGCAAATAACACGCACACACACAACACTATTTATATACATATGTATGTGTATAAATAAATGTTTTATATGCATGCATGTTGTCATAAATAAACCAACTGTGCTGGTGCCCAAACATTCATCATCATCATCAACGACGTGTAGTCATCGTATGTAGTCGTTCGGTCTCAATGCAACCATAAAAAGGACATAAATCATAATGAAGTTAATATCAGTTCATTGCATAGCACATATACTACAACATATATACGTGTCCTTCGCATGTTCCTTATTTTTTTACATGTACGAGTAGTAGTTATACACCGAATGTCGCCTTTTCTCTCTTTCTTTTTTCGGCTGCTGTTTTGCGGCGTCAACTCATTTCATATTTGTCTCATGTGCATTTGTCGGTCAAATTTGTGGTTTAATCCCCCAGTCACATGTTTACGTGGGTGCTTCAATCAAAAAAGAAAACAAATACATAGGAAAAAGAAAGGAAGGACGCGTTTTGCTTGGTGGCGCGTGCTTTGATTTCCAAATTAATCTGATTTGACCGCATTATGTGCAAAATGCTATATAATATAAATACAAACAACAACAACAACAACAACAAAACACAAAAAGGAGAAAATGCAAAATACAAATACAAACACAAATAAACAACAGCAACAGCAAAGACAAATAAAACTAAAAACCCCAAAACGAAATTGAAATGTGATTGTGTGCGAGTATTTTATGGCAACTCATCGCGTACACTTTGCTATCAATAAGGTATTCATTTATTTAATGTTGTCATATGCTTAACCCTCAAAGGCTTAATGTGACAAAAGTGACCCAACTTGTACTGCGCATTTTCTTTAAATTTAATCTAAAATTTAATATTGTGATGTAAAATAGGGCATTTTAGTAATTTCATGTACCTTATACGATGTTAAATGGCGCTTCTCTTTATTTTTAGAACATTACTTTTGCCCCTTCAAAAAAATGCATTAATAATATATGTACATATTGCGAATAAATTAAGTTACTTAATTTTCAATATCAAAAGCTGTTAATCACACACTTCCGGTTCATTGATTAAACTGAATTGTAGCGTGTGAAGCAAAATACAAAGAAAGAAAGAAAGAAAGCAAAAGAAATGCCAAACGATATACAAACAACAATTAAGAAATAAAGGCCAAATTTCACTGCTCGATATGCAACAGAAGCAGACTCTAGCGACCTCAAAACTCAACCCACAGACATTGGTAAACTGTTCATGGAAAACATTTAGTGCGAAGGAAGATTCAGATTCAGCTGAAAAAACATAACGATAAGAAGATATACGAGACGAGTGAGAGAAATCGTATTTTGAAAATCCTCTGACAGCTTGTTTACAAACAGCCAATCAGTTTGACACAGACGCACACACACACAGCAAAATACAAAACACAGATAAATGAAATATACAAACACGTACACATACTCACGCACACATACACACATACTTTTACATGGAATCAAATCACACTTTATGATTCCAAGTGGATGATGAACGCGTTGATGTCTGCTGCCAAAATGAACGAACGAAAGAACCAACGAGCGATTGAATGAATGAAGGGAAACGGAAGCGGAAGCGGAAGTGCCAAACAAATGGAGCGCAAGAAGATGTAGCAGCAACAACAACAGCAACAGCGACTAAGCAACAAGGCAGCTAAGTTTACGAGCTCTACAACTGAAAATGATTTATGTGCATAAATTGAAAAAGCAGTCGAAATACCAAAAGATGCAAATACTAAATGGAACACAACAACAAATAAATCAACGAAAAAAGAAAGCGACGTTTTCGATGTCGAAATCTGCTTGCGATTGATATTTGATTGAATGCACTAGCAGTAACAACAACAACAATAACTACAGCAATAACATTGACGGAGCTTAGCATTCCCAAATAAAGCAAATCCTTTCAAAGGAACTTGAAGAAATACTCGTACACAAATGTCGTTAGAATTTCATTTTATAGAAAATACAACAAAACACAACAACAACAACAACAAATAGGTTTTTAGTGATATGGGATTTAAAGCTCTAGATACTTAGAACTTATTCTCTAAGAACCCAAGAGATTTGATTTTTTTTTAGCATTTGGGAGTGACTTAATATTATAACATTCATTACATTAAAATCAAAAATGATATTTGGCAGAAAAATGTTGACAAAGTCGAAAGATATTGCCAAAGAAAATCGAAAAATTTTGAGAAAGTCGAAAAATTTTGAGGAAGTCGAACAATGCTGAGAAAATTGAGAAAATTCCAAAATATGAATTAAGGTTTTACAATTTCAAATATTTTTTCAAAAACCATTTCAATTCTTTTGAAGAAACACGTTTCTTTAAACAAAAAGAATCCTTACTATTTAATGAATATACACTTTCCACACAAATTAACTGCAATCCGACGTAGATTTACTTTTATACCCATCGCCAACGATTGTTGGGAGCTTCGAGAAATTTTCCCAAAAAATTTTATGTTTATGTTCTGCAGTGTAGAAACCTTCTCGATGGTTCTAGCAACAGCTGCCTGTTGTAAAAGATTTATTTTAGATGGTACAGGGTACATTGATGACTTTTTTAGAATTATTTTTACATTTATAAATGCCACAACATTGTAGTATTATGGTCTCAATGCAAACTGTGCTGAGAATATTCAATTCGAATATTTGAATTCGAATAAATCAATTCTTCAGTTATGATTTCTCACTAAGTTTTAGGTGAAAAACGTGATTTTTGGCGGAATGCACAATTGAGAGTTTTTCGTTTTTGGCTCGGCATGGGGGCTTAAGTCAAAAAATCATCATGAACAAAGTCAATTTATTTTTTGTCAAAGAATTTGCTTGAATTTTTTCAGAATTTTAGAACCTCTTATGTGGGCGAAAAGAGCGCTTTAGGCTTTCTAGCCTATTCTGCCGCCACGACCCACATACAATTTTTCTGAATTTTACACCAGAATATTTGAATAGGTGCCCCGTAGCATATTTAGTACTTCTGAAATATGTGCTCTCCCGTATATTATCCAAAATCTCGATTTTCCCAAAATTTTTAGATAAAATGACCTCCTCCGGTCAAAATTTTTTTGTTCACCTATTGGGAATTTCATTTTATACGTCTAAGAATATATTCTACCACATTTTGTTATTGAACATGAAAAAAAAATTTCTTAAAACCTGGGTCATATAAGAAGAGATTATTTTCGGATATGCCCATATAGGTCGAAAACCGAGTTTTTGGTCCTTTCCGGAGCTCAGTTCTCAACCTCAAAATTGCTTCGAACTAAAAGCAAATCATAGGGCCTAACAAAAGTTCGCTTAGTAGGTGTCATGTTATAAATTTTAAGTAAATCAAAAAATTGCGTACTATTTGTTATAGTCTTACGACATATCATTTTAATTTTCAGAAAGATCGGTCAAAATGAAGAGAAGAAAACGTAGAATTCGTGAAGCAATGTCAGCAGATATTTCAGTGCCAACGCAACAAGAGATTCGGTTTGCTTTTCTTTTTGAATTTCGACGTAAGCTCAAGCCTATGGAAACATTTAGTGAATGCGAAATAGAATTTAAAGTTAATGCGCCATCCCTCGTGACTACTTCAAAGTGATTCCGAAGATTCCAGACAGGTAATTTTTCTGTGGAGGACGAACCTCGAGAAGGCCGCCCAAAATCTTCGACTAATTATGCAAGTGTAGCGCTGGTTAAGTCAAAAATTGACGAAGGTCCAAGATTGACCCAGAAAATCATTGCTGACAATCTGGGCTTGAGTGCCATGGCTGTATCGCGAAAATTTCAAAATGATCTTGGATCCACGAAGAAATCTACACGATGGGTTCTTAGAATTTTAAATGATGCTCAAAAAGAGGCACGTGTGCGTTTTGCTAAGTATTTTCTTTAAAATTACAAAAACGGAGAGTCTAACACTTTCAAAAAAATAGTAACAAATGATGAAACATGGTTTTATAAGTACGACCCTGAAACCAAACAACAATCCATGGTATGGAGCCCAGAAGGTGCAAGTCCACCTGTTAAAGTAACGCAAAAAAGAGTCAGCAACAAAAGTAATGATGTCAGTTTACTTCACCAGAGAGCAAGTTGTAGCTGCTATTCCTTTGGAAATAGGTCAGACGGTTACTGCTTAGTGGTATAATGAAACCTGTTTGCCAGAAGTTTTCCCAAATTTATTAGGAAAACGACAAAAAAGGAGCTACGCCGCTACTTTCAACATCACGATAATGCGCCAGCGCACACTGCTGAAAAAACGACCGATTTTATTGCGCTTTCAGGCATCGAAGAAATTTGTCCAGCACCTCATTCCCCAGGTCCAGCGCCTTGTGACTTCTGGTTGTTTCCAAAAATAAGAAAAAATTTGAGGGGGAGAGTCTTCAACAGCAATGAGGAAATAATAAATGCCGTTAATGATGAAATTGTAAAACAGCAAAAACCCGATTTTGAAGACTGTTTTTCAAGATGGATTTATCGACTTTAAAAATGTATCAAAATAAATGGCGATTACGTTGAAAATATGCAAATAGATGAAAATAAAGCTATAAATTTAAAAAAATCTTTAATCCAGTTTTTTCAATTCTACTAAGCGAACTTTTGTTAGGCCCCTCTTATTTATTAAAAGCTTATTGCAGGATTAATTTTAAAACACCGCATTGCCAACATAAATTTCTAAGATGAACGTCACTGGCGTTAAGTGTATGTGACTCTGTTATTCTAAAGACCCCTTCAGGTAAACGGTAATTACTCATAAACGGTTTGCGCTACTTCGAAATTTTTAACGGTTTTTGAAAGCTAATAATGTTTACTATGAGACAAGATATGACGTTTTAAGCCAGATTTGGGCAAAAAAGTTATAGCGAACCAAATAAAAGTTCATGTAAAACACTCGTTTTTTAACTTTTGTTAGAACAATCACACGCAGAATACAAACTTTCGTGAATTTCTGCTTCAATTCAATATTATCGGTTTGGTGGCCCCACACTATCTCGAGTAGCAAACTTTATATGACACCTCCTGTATCACCTCCTGAGATCAGGAAGAGACTGCAAATGGTATTAAGTAGTATGTCGAAAATTGGAACAAACTATCACTACATAAAACAAGAAGACATGGCTATAGATCTTTTGTGTAGGAACTATACTTCTTAGAAGTTATTAGAATTAAGTATGAGTTCCATCTTCAAACTTTTAAGCCTTCTCCATAAAATTTGTTTCACTTATAAAAAATAACTTTAATTTTTTTTAAGGTAATTTTTTTTTTGTATGACGCTAAACAACAAAAAAAAAAAAAAAAAACAAGTACCCGTTGCTTTCACTACTTGACATATTTCAGCTCCACCATAACTGTGTAAAGGAAATTCTCTTAAAAATAAATTGACTTTAAAACCACCAACCTACATAGCACACACGTCGAAAACCAAAGAATTTGATTGATTTGTGGCACCCTGCAATGTAAAGTGAAACGATGCGTTATATTTCAATTGAACCCTCTTTTCTTAATATCATAATAACAATAGTAACAACAACAACAACCACAACAACAACAATAAACAGATAAGTAACACTTGAGATTTGTAGTGTATTGTTGTTGTAGTTGTTAGCAACAATGAAATGCTTTTTCCTTCCGTTTGATATAAAATCTACGAAGGGTTACAAAAATATATATCACGCATACGCATACGCCTCCTGCGACAACAATTCCCAGCAGACAAAGACAGCATACAATATGTTATGTGTACGCTTTATTTTCATGATTTTCGAATATATGATAGTCGCTTCTGATACCCTACACTAAACAGAAGTGAAATATTTTTCACTTTTCTAAGAGAAAATAATGAAAAGTAATTTTTCCATATTCATCAAACGTTACTCATACGACATGTTGTTCGCGATTAAATAGTAAAAATTTTTAAATGTCTATAACTTTTGCAAATACAGCAATAAATTGTTGTGAGGACATAAATCGAAACCCTCAATTGTGTCCACATTATTCAATGTATAAATAATATTAAGAACTAATTAAGGTTAAAATAAATAATGAATGTCTACTTTAATAAGTCTAGAATTAATTTAAAACTAAGGATTTTTTAGTAAGTATGTAGATAGTTTCAGGACAATCGCAACCAACGGGCTTGACAAACTAGCGTGCAACCGCTTGATAAGCAGTTGGACGAGAATTGCATGATTATCGCGTGCAGCAGCAACCCTGGTCCCGAAACAATGAGTGCCAACTGTCAAATCTTATCAATAAAAAGAAACAGCTGATCGTGGATGAAAATGAAATGGTGGAATGTTAGTTCCTGTGATGATATCGTTCTCTAGTAACCCAACCCGCAACGAGGTAAGACGTGTTCTTTAAATATTTCAACCATCCGTGGACGAAACTGAGACTTCCAAGCAAAATCCAGTACATAAGTATCAGTGGACAGAGATTAAGGCCATAGGCTTTGTTTTCTGGAGAA
Organism: Calliopum simillimum; assembly: GCA_951812925.1. Taxonomy (NCBI): domain Eukaryota; kingdom Metazoa; phylum Arthropoda; class Insecta; order Diptera; family Lauxaniidae; genus Calliopum; species Calliopum simillimum. The sequence continues at coordinate 13,708,300 of OX638372.1, read as the reverse complement.
TTTTCTGACCTAACCCGAGAGTGTGGCGTTCGCGCGGGCTCTCGTGAACAAATAAGGACAGGTTAGTAGAGGACAATGGAGAGGCAGCGGTGGCGCCACTCTCTTGAATCCTGGCGTCTGGACTGAAACATAGACCAGCAACGCGACAAGTACACAAGAAGGCAGTAGTGGCACGACTCCTGGATCGGTTGTGATTCACAACTTACAGGTATCCTCATCATCGATACCCATTTGTCACCCGTATTACTAAGCTTGTATTTTAATATATATTTAGAATGCTTTTCTGGGAAAATATAAACAGTAAAATAAAATTTTTAAGTAACACCCAGTAAACTGTGAAAAGTGTTTCTTTCCTTGGCGGGGAAATGCATTTTTGTATACAAACCCTGGCCGCCGACGGCTACACCCCATCTAGCGGCAAAAAGTTTCGTTACATTGTTAACTTCTGCACCATTTTGAAGATATTTCAAAGCCAAACCCTAAAAATGGTTTATGAATAGTTTTATAATTTTTTAACTTAAATTTTACTAGAACAAATTTGGAAACGAAAGCAGACTGTTTTGGGCCATAGCGTTTAAATAAATAGCAAAAAACTAATCTCGTACAAAAAGTTATTTACATTTCGAATTAATTTAAAGACAAAATTTTAATATAATCACTATGTACTGAATATTTATGTACTTAGGGTATTTTAATGTAAGGTAGACCAATATTTTAAACAATTTTTTGTCTGTTTTCATGCTCCTATCAACGCATATAATAAACAAGCTCTTAACAATAATATAACCTCTGATAAGCGAAGAGCTTCACAAATAAATATCAAATAAATACAAAGCATAAAATAAAATGTGAAACTGTGAAAAAAAGGGTTTCATTCTGTTGTTGTGTTAGTGTTGTTATGCATACATATGCACATTCATCCATAAGTATGTATGAGTATTCTAGCGAAATGTTTATTTCCATTTATAATGTGTTTCTTTTTTTTTTCTCAAAATTTTCCTTTTTCATTGAGGTCCTTTTTACATTTTTGCTATGATTGCTGTTGTTTGTTTAGCCCCCACTCCTTTAACTGGGTTACGCTCTATAACTTTGATTATTTGCGCATATTAGCAAAATCATCATGATTTATTTTGTTATCCTTCATGTATTTTGTTTTTTTTTTTTTCCTTCTTTTTCATAGTCCCCTAAGGATAACTTGCATTAACATTAACAAAGCAGTTGGAAGGAGAGCATATTTCTGCGTTTCATTTAAAATTAAAATGACTTTTTGAACTAAGAGGTCGATATTTTTTTCACTTAAATAAATATTAAGTGAACCTTTTGTGGAAATCATGCAGGAATTGACTTATTGCGTATGACTATGACTTAATACACTTAAGTTATTAAAGCGTTTTAGCATTACAGCATTATAAATAGAAATTAATTTCAAAAAATGGAATTTTTTGAGTTTATACGCACAACGACACTTGTCTTTCTAAGGCTCAGATTCACAGATATTAGTTAACCAATTAGTTAACTAAAATTATGGCAAGAGTTTAACTAATGTTCACAGTGTTTTGGTTAACTTAAGTAATGAATAAACTTTCCAAATATCGTTAATATCTGCGTCGTTTTTGATATGAGACTCAAGATTTCCTACGTCTGAAAACATTTTTAGAATTTTCACAAAACTTTTGTGGACTGCATTTCTTCAGCATCATCTGTTGGTTGACTAATGACTAACCAATGACATTTGGTTGCTTAACTTATGGTTAACTAATGATTAAACCTTTGTCATTAGTTAACTAATGTCTGTGAATCCGGGTCTAAAAGAAACACAATAATAACAGTTATAATGCCAAAGCAACTTCACCAGAATAACTTACCATACATAAATAATCTCTATAACAGTAGCGGCAGCTAGAAAGGCGATATGTGATAACTCTATTTGGGTGACAGATGTCAAAATGGCAAGTCAAAAATGTCAGATTTTTGTGGAATACTCGTGAAAGGTAGCATTTTTGCATATGAAATGGCGTCCATTCAACTTATTATCTGTTTAGATTTGTGAGAATGTTTGAATAACTTTGAAAACTTCAATAAACCAATTATTTCGCAAAAACATAAAATATGTATATGATAATATTATGACAATTTAAGGAACTCAATTCTATAATGCAAAAGCAAAAATGTCAACAGCCAAAATAAATCTTTTTAGCCACCAATGAAATCAGTACAGTATGATAGAAGGAAAAAAAAAATACACCCACACCAACTGCGAGAAAAGGTTTGTGTATAACATAAAGTACATTTCAAGTAGCTAATGCTAGAACCATAAAAGATCTAAGTTATAGTTTGATTGCAGTGTCGTAAAGTTAAAGCATTGGCTATTATGGAAAAAATGTTTAACCAGTACAGTAAAAAGTTAAAAAAAGTATAAGTTAAATGTCAAATATTGTAAAGTAAATAAAGTTAAGTCTTTCGAAAAGATTGCAGATTATTGCAGTTGTATCCTTATACATTGGTCCAACTAGTAAGCAGCACAAACGATAGCTTAAAGGCTAAACTTTATAACAAAAAATTTTGCATTCACAATTTTGATGTTATTATTTATTAATGGAACTCTAATTTATTTAAGAAAAACAATATTAGTAATGCATTTAAGGATATCAAATCAATATGCAGACTTATGTAAACCGAAAAGCTTTTCTTCCTTGAATCACTTAAAGAGCAAACAGTATTCCTTGAATGCAACAACTTCTAAGCTCTTTACGTCAAATGTATATTTAAACACTTTGACTTGACTCTTGTAAAGATATTTATAATACATGTACCCTTATATTTTTTTTATAGATATAAATTTTTTTGCATCCTTTTTGTGCGAAAATGAAATTTTTATTTTATATTTTTTTTCTGCTTGTCAGCGCCCATAACACGACAGCCGGTAGGAATGAAGAAAAAATGTAAATTGAATTTCCTTCCTTCGCAATATTGCAGTGTTGCATGACCACAAAATTTCATTTCATTTCATTTCGTGTAGATTTGATACGAAAAATATTTGCGGTTCTACATTTATTTTATTATGTTGTATTTTTACAACGTTAGGAGGGCAGAGTTGCCATCTATAGTAGACTCAGGGAAGTTATAAAAGTTGGTTCAATGTTTCACAATAGGGTATATTGGGTATGGTGTAGAATATTGTGTTGAGTGGTTTACGATATCTTCTTTTCGTATGTTTTTGGCTTTATTCGATTTGTATAATACTTTTTTTACAGTTCGATAATTGAATTTCATACAGGTTTAAGCTTCAACTGACTGTAAAGGTTATGCAAGATGTGACGAAAGTTATATCATAATGTATATTGGCTGCCATTTTGCCAGATGTTAAAAATATTGGTCACTGTTATCACGAAAAAATTACATAAAGATGTCAAATAGATAATATTAAGTTCAAAAAATGATACCTGCCAAATGATTTTCTCCTGAAATGATGCACATTTGTGAGGTCCCGGAAATAGTGCCATAAAATTTGTTGGAAATAAAGACAGAAACATCCCCATACAAATTTTCTGGCGTTATTTCCATTTTGTTTTGTTTTTTGGAATTTATTTTTCACAAATTTGGCTCCCGGAAAAAAACACCGAAGGAAATAATGGCAGAAAATTTTTTGGAAATAGCGCCGGAAAAATCTTCATACAAAATTCTGGCGTAATTTCCATTTTGTTTTGAAAATATAACCAAACCCTAGCGATATTTCTAAAAATTGTGGCTCTATTTTTAATAATAGTGTAGTTTGCAAAAACGAAATAACGCCATAGAAAACATCGCCAGAAAATTTTTTCGAAAATAAAGTATTGGGTGTACAAGTTAAAAACCGGAATTTGACGGTGGATGTCCGTACTAACAAATATCGTGAAAGCTCGAACTTTATATATATGTCATTTTGAAGGTACATTTGACAGCTGTCAAAATCAGTCAACAAAACAATTTTATCTTGTGTGCATCATTATTATTTTTCACGATGAATAACTTCGAAAATTGGAGAAAAAGACAGCATTTGCGGGAGGTTCTGTTGGGTCATTTTTTTGCAAAGAAAACTGCTGCCAAAAGTCATTTTTGCATCGGATCGTGACTGGGGATGAAAAATGGATCCATTACGACAACCCGAAACGCAAACATTTATATATGAAGCCCGGACAACCAGGACCTTCCCAGCCAAAGGCAAATATCCATGGTGCCAAGGTAATGCTCTGTAATGCTCACAGGTGACCTCTATCGAACTCAATTAATACGTTTGAAGCGTGCCATCATCGAAAAACGCCCGGAAAATGCGACCAGACACGAAGCAATAATTTTTCATCATGACAACGCTCGGCCACATATTGCTGCCCCAGTCAAAAATTACCTGGAAAACAACGGATGGGAAATTTTGCCTCACCCGCTTTATAGCCCAGACCTTGCACCATCAGACTACCATTTGTTCCAATCGATGCAGAATGCCCTATCAGGAATGCGCTTCGCTTGAGTTCAAGATATCGAAAATTGGATAGATTCATTTTTGGCCGCCAAGCCGGCGCAATTTTTTTGGGATGGAATTCATAAATTGCCTGAAAGATGGGGAAATGTTGTAGCTTCCAATGGACAATACTTTGAATAAAATATATTGTACCATTTTTCCACAATAAAGCATCAAATTTCGCTAAAAAATTCCGGTTTTTAAGTTGTTTTGTTCCAGAGGCTGAGGTAGCGTCAGCGGTTGCCATGGTCAACTAAAAGACAATCAAACATTTAGTGGTATAATGATCGTTTATTAAATTCACTCAGAAATCGTCCTAAAACTTATGGTTTTACAATTCAATTTTCTTAACACAATTCAATATTCTTAGCTTACAATAGTATTTAAATAATAATTACAATTTAAGTTCTTAGAAGGAATATAATACAAAGTGTCTTAATCTTAGTATGATCGTTTGTAACTGCGGCTCCTTTTTAATTCGCGCGGATCTCGCAGGGTCAGCTGCTTGCCACCACGTATCTCCTCTTGACTTTAATTCTCCGTAGGAATGAATCAGGGTGAAGTGTTATATGGAACACCTCGAATATCGAACTCACACCTGTATGAGTACTATATGGAGTACTCGGTGTGGTCCACTACGACTTTTTGGCCACTTAAGGTGTTCAAAGGAAGCTCGGGTTGAAGTGCTATATGGAGCACTTCAGATATCAAACTCACACTGGAGTGAATACTACATATATGGAGTACTCGGTGCGGTCCACTACGACCTTTTGGCCACTTAAGGTGTCCAGAGGAAGCTCGGATTGAAGTGTTATATGGAACACCTCGAATATCGAACTCACACCTGTATGAGTACTATATGGAGTATTCAGTGTGGTCCACTACGACCATTTGGCCACTTAAGGTGTGCAAGGGAAGCTCGGGCGAAATGCTATATGGAGCACTTCAAGTATCGGACTCACACTGGAGTGAATACTACATGGAGTATTCAGTGTGGTCCACTACGATCTTTTGGCCACTTCAGGTGTCCAAAGGAAGCTCGGGTGAAACACTATAGGAGTATTTTCAATATCTTATTAATACGAGGCCTTTGCACTTTCCTATAAGCTTTCGATGGTTAGTTATCAATATTAATATTTTAACATTGATGTTCACACGACGAATGCTAGGCTGGGACTGCCTGTTGATTGCTCGACTGCTGCTGCTTTTATAGTCGCGGGTCTAGGTATGTATGTGTGTATGTGTGTTCGTACTGTGTATTTTGTTGTTGGCTCTTTGAACACATGTTTGACGACGTTAAAATTGTTTTTGTTTGTTTTTTTTAGTTTTAAATTTGGTAATCCCGTTAGAATTAGTTCATTTTACAATTTTTTAAAGTTTTGTTACAAATGGAAAAGTTGTGACGTCACTTGGGACGTTACAAAAGCCAGAAACTTACTGGCATAAATTTTTGGAAATAATGCCAGAATTTGGTATGGAGTTTTTTTTCTGGATTTATTTCCAAAAATTTTTTTCGGCGTTATTTCTTATATTATGTTTGACCATATTTCTAAAAATTAATACCAAAAAATTTCTGGCTTTGTTTCCAAAATCCAAAAGATTTTCTGGCACTATTTCGTATTGCGATATTTCCTTTTTGTAAACTACATAACTTTTCCAAAACGAAATTCCCCCTTAAACTATGCAATATTCTTTTTTTTACTATTTGATATTTCAAACAGTATGCAAATAAATAAAAAAAATAATTTTGGATAATTTTTGGGGGGCGATTTTCGTTTTTTTAACATCCTGTTTTCATAATTTGTACTGAAGTTTTAGATTCGCTATAACTTCTTCAATTTCAACAAATTGATGAAACTTTGTAGCAATGAACCTTTTGATTTTTTATGGGCCTTAATTTTATTAAGTGTTTTTGGCAGCTTAAGGCAGTAGAAACTGAGATAATGAGTACAACTACTCAAAAAAAAAAAAACATTTGAGATAAATTATTTTTGTGTATGAAATATAGCCCACATTGAGATATTTACAACGATATACAATACTTTATGGTCGAACGTCAAATGGTAGAGTAATAAGAAAAAATCAAATGGCGTATTATTTATAGGTCGAAAAAAATAATGTTTTTTTTCTTTAAAATCAAAACCGATAAGCGATTTAAAGCGAACTTTTTTCTTGTGATACTATCTAGTGCTCAGCTTATATAACACGCTAAAGATATTTCTCTGCAATAACTTCATGTTAAGACTTACTATACTTCAACTAACTTAAGATTTTTAAATGAAAAGCAAAACCTTTTTTATGGATAGAAAGAAACTTCCAAATGGCAACCCTATTTAGCTACGACCTTGTCATTCTTCTACATGCCATAACTAATGTTTGTAGTGTAACGTATAGTTAGTTGTTGTTGTTGGCGGCATTGCTTACGTTACGTTATGTTATATACGTTAACATTTCTACGTCAGTCATGTTAAATTTAATCAAGGCACATGCCTGACATGCCACTGCGCTACTACAAACAACCAACGTAAGAGCTAAAATTACAATGAAGGTTATGAAATTAAGGACATGCGAAAGAACAGAAAATGAAATGTTACGAGCATCAAACGTGAAGAGCAAAACGAATTATAAAACTAACACTAAGCAACAAATAATTATTTTTTTTATATAGAAATTTGAGTTTTTTACGTGGTTATTACATATTCGTATGTATTAGAATGCTTAGAAAAAAAAAACTTTTTTGGAAATTCCACGATTACGGAAAGCGAGTATCAAAAAACTGAGCTGAGATTTTTTAAAATTTTTTTAAGATGATTTAGAGGTCGCGCAACGTCGGCTTGATGCGGCTTTTATTACGATTTCAAAAGTGCTCGTAATAAGTCAAAAAATGGGTTATGATGATGGAAAAACTGCTCGTCACCAAAGACGAGAATCGCTTAAAACTTTGGAATAATGAATAAGAGAGTAATAAAAATACTAAAATTTTGTTCATTAGTGTTAATAATGCTCCAATTTTTATGCAATCTCTCGTATTAAAATTCCATTATATTCAAAGATTAAATCATGAAAAGAAAAATGCAAAGCCTATTTAAAGGAGCTATAAAATGTTTATCTCTCACATCTACTTAGATTTGCTCTGTTACAGGCTTTAAATTTTTCTTGACATTCAGGGGCTCTTTTTTTTGTTTTTGTTGCACTAATTTTATATCCATTTGAACATCCAAGCAGGCGTTACACCTTATTAAAAGGGTATTTTAAGGTCGAGTGACAAGTCAACACGATTTGTATGCCATATTTGCATATCTTGAAGTTTTTCATTTTTTATTTCTTGCGCTTGAAATTCTTTTGACTTTGCGACATGACACATAATGATCTCTTGACATTCTTTGCACACATTGACAGCTACAAAATATTTTTGTATTTGACACCAAGTGAAGAAAGGAAAAATATTTACCTTTATGTATGTGTATATGTTCATATGTTTATGTATGTTTGTAGGTGTTTACTAGATACGCAACTGTTTGTGCTTCATTGAGAAGTAAGTGGAAAATCAAATTTTACTTTTAGTTACGAAGATGTGCTGCAGATACATTCCTTTTATAATGCATAAGTCACTTTCTAAGCAAATCCATTTACTCGTATTTACGTACATACTTTTCCTGAGTAAATACAAAGCTGATGATTTTTCTATAAAGTTTATGGCATTTTATGAAACGTGGCAACAAAAGTTTGCACAAAAAATAAAACTAAAGAAATAGATAGATTGTACGATCCACAGATTTGGTGTTTTCAATTTTACCAATATTTTTTTGTTGATATAAACATCAAATCAATTTCTCTTTTTCAACTATATTACACTTATCAGAGTACTGGGATACGAGGGGCAAGAGAGCCAATGAAACGGAAAAAAAGACGCATTCAGTACTTTGGTAGGACCAGAAGACTACTGACGTATAGCTGAAAACAATTTCTGAAGGTTCAGAAGAAATTGCGCGGGTGGTTTGTTTTCGAATTCAAATCATTTCCGCCTAGCCTGTAGAGTAAACTATAGCTTCAAAAACAATTTAGTTGGAGAATGAAAGAAAAATGTAATCGTAATTCACCACCTAAAGAGAGTGGGTCTGGTAAGCGACGGCCACTTTAGTGTATTTAGAAAAAGCTGAACTTCCAATAGACACTTCCCATGCCGCAATGAGACAGTTATCAGATCAGTTATTTAGGTGACGGAATTCTAGATCGTAATGACTTGGGCAAACTTACATAATTCTATAGCAGTGACAAGCTTTCTGCATATTAGACCGGGTCGATTTTGTATGAAGCAAAATAAAATCATCCCAAAACCAACTCAAAAGTTAAAGGGACTCTTCGAAACGATATCTGCATTATTATTTTTTTTTTTTTTTTTCAAAAAATTTATCAAGTTGAGTTTTCAGCTATTAAGCTCACGTTTGTCAGCAAAATGCTAAGTTTACTTAAAACCAAGGCATCTACGAAAAATTTTTACATGACATAAAATGCTTAGAATCCTTAAAAAAATTGGTCTGAATTTTTTCAGAATTTTTTGTGAACTTTTTTAATTCTTTTTTTTAACATTTTTTGAAAAATTATAAAAGGTCCCAAAAGAATTCTGAAAAAATTTACACGTATTTTTTGGACGATGCTAAGCAATTTTTGCCATATGCACTTTTTTCGCACGACACCTTGGTTTTGAGTAAAAACTATTTTTCCGATCGAAATTGTATTAAAAACCCGAAAAATGTTGGCAGAAAAAAAAATAGACTGAGACAACCTAGGTCAAAAATATGAAAAAGTTGTTAGTTTTGAGTCAAATAAGCGCCAGACAAAATAGTTTTTCGAGTTCAAGTAAGTTTTATTTAAACTGCTGATTTCAGCATCGTGTATTTTATTAGCTAGCTAAACCCATTTGTATATATTCTCCTTTAACTCCTAGGAGGAGCATAGGGCCAATATGAAATCTCTCCATTTGTCACGATCCCTTGCGATGACTTTAATCTCTTGCCACGACTTTCCCGATTCCTGGATTTCCTTTTCCAGCGATCTCTTCCAGTTTGTTTTGGGTCTACCACGTCTTCTACTGCCTTGTGGATTACACTCAAGAGCCTGGCGACAAACTTCGCTGTGTGGTTTCCGGAGAGTGTGACCAATCCATCTCCATTTGCACAGCTTGTCCTTGATTGCTATAGCCCTCCGATTGCATTTTTGATGTAGCTCGGCATATGATATATTGCGAGGCCACCAAACCTTTAGTATTCGCCTTAAGCATTTGTTGGCGAATACTTGCAGCTTTTTCGTTAGTTATTTAGTAACAAGCCACGTTTCGCACCCATATAACAAAACCGATTTCACATTCGAATCACAAATGCGCATTCTCGTTTTGGTGGATATAACGGATGAAGACCATATTTTGTTCAGTTGAGCAAACGCGCCTTTTGCGTTTGCTATTCTTGAGTTGATATCCTCTTTTGCTCCACCATCCATGGAGATAATGCTGCCTAAATACGTGAAGCTATTGACGTTTCCGATGTCATCACTACCAGCTCTAAACGTGATGTCATTGCTTGCGTTTAGCTTCATGCTTTTAGTCTTGGATACGTTGATTTTTAGGCCGGCCTTTTGTGATTCCAAGACAAGGTCATCAATTTTGCTTTGCATATCTGTATGTTTGGACGATAAGAGGTAGATGTCGTCAGCGTAGTCGAGATCTTCCAGATGTTTGGTAAAGTTCCATTGGATACCCCTTTTGGCCTTATTAAGATCTTTATCTAGGATATCATCAAGAACGATAAGGAAAAGTAATGGTGATAGTAAACACCCCTGCCGTACGCCTGAATTAGTAGTGAATGCCGGTGACAACAACCCATTGTGTAACACACTGCATTGTGCACGTACTAAGTTTATGGCCTTTGCGGCAATACCTCTTCGTTGCAGTGAGACCCAGATGTTTTCTCGGGAGACACTGTCGAAGGCAGTGCTATTGATTATATGAAAATATAACGATTAATAAAAAAGAAAGATTGGGATATTTATGCTCGTTCAAAATAGGGTTTGAACTTAGTTCTTTTATTAGAAAAAAAGTTTCTCCAAGAAATAGATATGAACATTTAGCTTAAGATTTTTACCACCTTTCACGTTGAGAGTTTGCAGCAAGAAGAAAGAGACAATCTCCTTCATTTCCATTGAGTGTTCACAACTTGATCAAAATTTGTAAAGTTAACAAAATTTAACGATGAGTTCGTTAAGTTGAAACGTGAAAGTTGGTAGTATAAAAAAGGTTTGAGTTTTGGCTTGAACAGCTATAGTCTACGAAGACAAGTTGAAGTGCAGCACGCCACTCGCATGATTGACATTTATTCTGAGAGTGTTGATTTGATCCACGCATGCGGTTTTGCCGGAATCCTGCTTGCTGCTTTCGAATGGCCGAATCAAGTTTTTCGTTTACCCTGTTCAGAAGTACTTTCGTCAATACTTTTGATGGTACTGAGAGCAAGGTAATGCCTCTATAGTTTCGGCACTCGCTTAGGTCACCTTTTTTCGGCAATTTGACTGACATGCCATGTAGCCAATCTTCTGGCAAACGCTCTTCGCTCCAGATTTTGGTGAGCAGAGGATGCAGAATTTTAGCTGATGTTGTGGGGCATGCCTTTAGCAGTTCAGCTGTTATTTGATCTATACCGGCGGCCTTGTTGTTTTTCATGCAAAATTTTGAGAAACCATATTGGTTCCAGTTATACAAGAATCATTCCTAACTATGCATGTTTCTTGCACCTCAAAATCCGATGTGCATGCTGCCGAGGCAGGTGGATTAACCACACTCTGGTGGGTACCACTTGGAGAGTTATTTTCCATCGTTTTTCGATCCATGCTTCATTAGTATAATCTTCTCGGCAACGCCCTACGCAGTTAGTTATAAGCTTAAAGCTGGATCCGGTAAGCGCTACAAATATAGTGGCCAAATTCACTTTTAATTTCAGCCGCCCAATCTGGAACAGACGCTGACCTGGGAGCCGCCCACTCTGAGTCAGACGCTTCAGGATTTTGACAAGATGCTTATTTTAAGGCGGCATCGACTCGCCTTGTCAGTGCCAGTTACAGGCATTGTGGGTTTTCTTTCAAGGCGCAACGCTGTCCAACGCTACGAACTTCCACACCCTGGCTGGTCACCCGCTTTTAGTCGCCTCTTAACCAATTTAGTAGCAGAATAATTCCAAAAATCTTCAGAGGCTTAAATGTATTATAAAAAACTTTATACTTTATAAAATAACATACATATAACTACTTAATCCTTTATACAAAGAAAATAAATTAAAGAAGCAAAGCACAACTTTCACTTCAAATCAAAAAACCAATTAATAAAATTTCCATGCACTTAAGGCAACATTTTGTTTTTGACTTTTCTGTTTTCTTTTCTTTTCTTGTTGTAAAAACTTAATTTGAATAAATTTCACACAGACAGAGAAAACTGCAATTTCGAAATAAATTCGCAAATTAAAACTAAAAATAAAAAGTTGAAAACTCAAGCTACTTATGGTGGGTAATGAATGCAGCAGCAACACAAAAATAAATTGCAACTTTTTGCTACAATTTGACAATTTGTTGCCACTATGCCACCGTGTTGTTGCAACATTTTACCTTAATAAAACTACAAAGTTGTGCAATGCGTCTGTAAGAAGTTAAGCGTGTATCACAACACACACACACATCCACACAGGTAACATATTGACACAAACATAAACGCGTGTACAAACAGATGTTCAATTTGTAGCAGACTTTCGGGCTTGAAATGTGTGTTCTGTTGTCTTCAAAACATTCCCGGAAAAGAGAGCAATATTATGTACATTTACATATATACAACAAAACTTCAAGGAAATAACAATAAGAAACTACAATAAAAACAATAACAATGATAACAACACGTACACATATACGCATCATACAATCACACACGCATTAGTCAAATTTACCAGACCCAAACCCAAAATGTGCTGCTTTTCATTGTGAGAGTTTACTTTTACGTTTCACATGTAAGTATTTGTACGTGCATGCATATGTGTATGTGTGGTGCACAGACAATGTTGCTGCCAAGTTAATTCAATTAAAAATAATACCGGATGCGTGCGTGTTACACTGTGTATGTGACAAGTGTTCCTGTTGTGTGACTTTTACTTTGTGTGTGTGCAACAGATTGCTCAAGATTTTAACTGCTGGGGTTGTGTATATCAGAAATTGCAAGACAATTATGAATCATTGTTAAATTGTACTTTAGTCTTTATGGAAAATTGTTACTTATTTCTTCAATTTTGGACTACAACTACCACTACTAATTTTTCTGGTCAATATTTTGCTCTTTTGGAGCCTTCTAAATTCCTTTAAAACTCTATAAAAAATATTGAAGAAAAAAAACGAAAAATATTGAAAAGCTCAGAGAGATCGGTTGTACAAAAAATGTCGAAAAATAAAAGAAATGAAGAGAAATGATATAACAAAAAATTCTGGAAAAGTTGAATAGCATATACCAAAAACCTAAAACTTGGCCTGAAAAACTTGAAGAAGTTGAAAATGATTGCAAAATTTCAAAATATAGTATATCTGAGCTACTAAACAGCTTCTCAATAATATGGCTGAATCTCCATGAAGCATCGTTGAATTTTTTTGATGCATCGTTGAAAAGCCTTTTTCAATGTGTTTTTTGCTTACCTTAACCTGTCGGCTGTCAGATTGTTTTCTTGATTTTGATTGGCAATACTTTTTCACATAAATGGCGATTAATTCAAATCTTGCGCGAGCTATGGGTCAACTTTGTATCTTTGGAACTATGAATTATAGAGACATGGCGATTACAACAAAGACGCTTACTTAAATTATGTATTTGTTATTAAAATCCTGGAAAATTGCCTTATCTCGAAATAGTTTATTTTGTCAAAAGTCCCACATATATGTGTTTTGTTCTGTAACTCCTAAGGCTAGCGTGAAACATTGCTTTCGAATGCAATTATATGGAATAACTTCGATTTCATTCTATAACTTTCCCAATTTTTGGTTTTCCTACTCTAAGAACACTTTCTAAGTGGGCTACTTTTGTACTGCTTATGCTTCACAGCCTTGTGAATTCTATTTAATGACGTGGGAATAAATTCTGTCTGGTGATTTCCGTAGAGTATATCCAATCCACATTTATATACCTGGCTTGATCTGACCAAATATAAACATTTAGTAATAAACATGGTAGTCGGAGTTTTTTGTTGTTGAAAAGAGGAATGTTTCTTTTTTTGAACACTCTTTTGCGACACCATTTTTGATCACTTTTTTGTGGCAAACTTTTTTCGATACTTTCTTTTCTTGTGACACTTTTTTTTCGATACTTTTTTTGCGACACTTATTTTTCGACACATTTCTTGAGGCACTTTTTTCCGACACTTATTTTTCAACACTTTTCTTGTGACACTTTTTTTTTGACACTTTTCTTGAGACACTTTTCTCCGACATTTTTTTCGACATTTTTCTTCTACATTTTTTCTACTACACTTTTTTTCGACACTTTTTTTGAGCAATTTTTTCCGACATTTTTTCGACACTTTTCTTGAGACACTTTTTTCCGACATTTTTTTCGGCATTTTTCTCTACATTTTTTCTACTACACTTTTTTTCGACACTTTTCTTAAGACACTTTTTTCCGACATTTTTTTCGGCATTTTTCTTCTACATTTTTTCTACTACACTTTTTTTCGACACTTTTCTTGAGACACTTTTTTCCGACATTTTTTTTCGACACTTTTCCTGCGACACTTTTTTCCGACACTTATTTTTTGACACTTTTCTTGAGACACTTTTTTCCGACATTTTTTTCGACATTTTTTCTGCTACACTTTTTTCGACACTTTTTCTGCGACGCTTTTGGTTGCATCCCTTTATATCTCACAAGCTAATCAAGCTATTGCTATGAAATTTCGGAGGTGGATAAAGAACGTAAATACAATAATGATTGTTTTCTGAGACTTCCCAAGGAAAAGCATCTATGGCGAACTATAAACTAGCGCCTTAAATGAATATTCTATGGGACACCCGATGATTTTAGAAAGTCATCCGAAAGCTTCATAGTCAAAACGAAGAATATTTAGACTAAAGGGGAAAATTTGTAGTGGAGTATCAACAAGCCTTATTTGTTTCAGTTTTTGCGACACCCAAAGGTTCCCGATGGTATCCCAAAGGCAAGGCAAAAAAAAAACGGCAGATCGTAACGTTACCACAGTAAAATTAAAGCATCCGTCACGACGGACAAGTGCTCCAAAAATAAAATATTATTTAGAGTGTTTATTTAATAAACAAATGAAATAGAATCGAGTAGATGAATTTTATTGCCAATTTGTTTGTTATTGAGGAGATTACGTTATGGTAGTCGAATTTCTGCCGCAAGGTGAACTCTGTTATAAATAATTGCACTTACCGATTTCCATATAAAATGCTATTATGTATAATACAATACTTAGTACCAAATATGATTAAATGCAATAAGAACAACTCAAAATAATGAAAATATTTTATACAACTCCATGTTACGCACTCGACACGTTGAACTTTGATTTTATTCTAAATTAACAATAATTATGTATTTATTGGATTAATTCGCAAACAAATAACGCAAAACTAAAATCAAAATTAACCAACTATTAAATCCATATAAATTGCAATAAAGCGAAAGCCAAATTAATATCTAGCTACCTAACCAGAAAAGTAAAACGTATGCAAATACAAATTACGAAAATAAAACCAACAAAAATAATTCATTATAAATTAAAATTATGCAAATTTCCGAATTAATACACCAATAAAACAAAATTAAAAATACTCAAAAAATACAAACAACAAAAGTGTGCAACAACAAAAAACAAGCGCGTATTCATATTACAAAATAAACAATAGCATATCATTAGGCGCCAAAAAGGCATTTTCGGTGTGTGGCCAAAATAGGCGTCTGCGTATCGTTTGGTCACACGTGTGAATTATGTTTCACTGTGCCGGGAGAATAATAGGACTAAATCAACATAACAACACATACACGTACATATAAACTACCACAGATAAGTACTCAGTTTTGAGTACACTAACACAAAAGGGGGTATCGAATTTCGTACACACATACACACACACAACATCTATCGCCACAGCAACAGCTGAAAATTTTGCTAATTTCACAGCAACAAATACATACATATAACTATACTCGTTTAAGTGCAAACAAACACACAAATGGCAGTTAAATGCAAATTATACTTTGCACACATGCAAACACTATTAAATATGTTTACACACAAACATAGGCATAGCCAACATATGTGTGTATATATGCATATACATTAGGGTGGGCCGATTTGAAAACTGATCTCGGCTACCCCCCTGTGTGAAAATTCATTCAATTCCATGAATATTTGCCCAAGGAACTATACCTCTGCGTTCAACTTTAGTTCGGCGCATTTTTGATCGAAAATTGTACCTTTCATCAATATTTTTTTTTATTTTCATAATAAATTTTACAAATTTTTATAAAGACAAAAGTAATGTCTTTATATGATTTGGCTGGTATTCTGTCAGTAATCAATTAAATTGCGTTCTGTTTACATAAAAAATTCACTTGATGGTGTGAAATTGATGTTATATATTTAAAAAAGTGATATGGGTCAAATAGCCGATTATTATGACCGACTTTGAAAATAAACGATTCATATTTTTGGATGAATTTTTTTAAACAAAACACCAACCTAGGCTGAAAGTTCATTCAATTCTATGAATATTTGCCCAAGAAACCATACCTCTACGTTCAACTTTAGTTTGGCGCATTTTCAATTGAAAATAAAGGTAAAATTTTCAATCGAAAAGGTACAATTTTCGATCAAAAATGCGCCGAGCTAAAGTTGAACGCAGAGATATAGTTCTGTGGGCAAATATTCATAGAATTGAATGAACTTTCACATAGGGGGGTAGCCGAGGTCAATAAAATTTCCTCCATACAATTTGGCCCACCCTAATATGCATACATATTTCAAATTGTACGCAATTTTATGTGAAGCAGGCTCTTGATTGCGAATCAAAAATCGGCTTTATTCCTTTTGAATTTTTCGGTATTTTTCATACTTTTCAATGATTTTAATTTTTCTCCAAAATTTTCAGCCGACTTAAGCTTAAAATTTATAATGATTTTGTTTTATAAATTTTATTCCAAAATTTTGTATTCTGTAGCCTTATATGCGCTAAACATGTGTGATTATTTTGCATGTACATATTTGTGTTCTGTTAATGTTAGCCAATACATTTATAGCTGCCTGTTGTCGTAATTTTCTCACAACAAGCTTGTATTTATGAGCCCAATAGGAAAAGTAAGCCTTCACGATTCAGATTATTGACAAAATTATTTGCTACACAGCAAATAGTTTGGGTGAAAAATTCAAGCCAAATTGGAATGAGCACAGATCCACACCAAACTTGGTATAAAATCTATGCTTCAATTTCGTATACAAACCGTTTATGCTTGTTCGTATAAAATATGTACACATAAAGCATTAACACAATTTAAACTATTTTGGTTTAAATTTTATAGTAATATCTATATAAAAATCTTTCATACTTTTTTTGTATAAAATTTATATAGAACTTCATATAAAAGTATTTTAAGCCATTTTATATAAAATTGATATTATCCCCATATGAACCAATCACTCAACGCACATTAGACCGGTTCGATTTTATGTGGAGCAAAAAAAAATCATCCCGATACCGACTCAAATATTAAAAGGACTCTTAAAAACGATATCTGCATAATTTTTTTTTTTTTTTTTTTACATTTCGAAAAAAATCACTTTTGATTCTAGGGTTTTCTGGTCAAAACTTTTTTTCATTACAAAATAGATACCCAAGAGTGCTTTAGAAATGTTATTACAAAAATGTTGGCGTTTAAAAATTATAAAGTTTTTTGGTGGTATAGATAATACCTTTCCGCGTCTCAAATTCGATTTTTTATGTTTTTCAATAACGCAGTAGGAAAAATAATTTTTTACACAAAAGCAAGGTATCTTTGGAAAAATGTGTTTAAGCCAAAAAATGCTTGAAATTGTCCAAGGAATACGTGTGAGTTTTTAGAAATATTTAAAAATTTTTAAAAAATTTGTTAAAAAAAAAAATATATAAAAAATTCCCAAAAATTCTGAAACACCCGTTTCCTATTGAGTAAACACGTAATGGTTTTCTTTTTTTATGGGCGCGCATTTGTGTGCGTTATTATATGTATGTATGTATGTATATGATTCTAGTTAGCATTAGTTACCAAGTCTAATTCGCATAATAAAATGTGATGTTGATTATTATTTGCAAACGTTAACCTAAAGATTAATTGCGTGATTAAATTAACGACAGACTGGATATTTTTATATGCTTAATTATGGTAATAATAGTTCAGTAATGCATAATACTACATGGGAGGACCAAAGTAATGTCATGCACCATTACTGTTGCAAATGGTAACAACTATCATATTGTATTTATATAGATAGAAAACTAGTTGACAATAAGCCAACTTAGTCACTGACCGATATCATTCTTTGAACTTAAAGTCATCAATTGAGGAGTGGCCGTACCAAAGGACCTAAGTACCATTTCGAGGCAAAAGTAGTGTCATTATATGAAACGGGTGACATTTTGTTAGAAATTAATAAAATTGTTTTCTGTTTTTACTAAAAATTTGCCTGATAGTGCGAAATTTATGTCATTGTATTAAAAAAATTATAACAGTCAAAGAACTGACTATAAAGCACATAAAAAGTATGACACTACTTTTGCCTCGAAATGGTACTTAGGCCCTTTGGTACGGCCACTCCTCAATTTACACATATAAATAAAATTTACTCATAAAACGTATACGTATAAACGAGAGCTTCTTGGGTAAAAAATGAACAGACTGATTACACTGTTCGACACAAAAAAAAAGCACATGAGAAAATCCAAAAAATTCTTAAACTAGACGTTAAAAAAATACCCATGTCTCGTGGTTTTTCCCCAGCACGTCACATTTTTTTTTTAATCGATTTTTGAAGTTTTCTTATCCACTGTACATGAAAAAAACAAAAATACCGATGAATTTAACTATATGATCCTTACATTTAAGGTGTATCATGTGTCCAGCAAACTTATGCAGGATATTGCGGGGAATATTTTTGTGGAAAATTTTAACCCTATACAACCCCCACATGTGGGTCATTTTTGCCTTTTTCTTAAAAAGGTACAAAAATGACACCTAAAACAGGGGAATATTGAGTCAGTATGTAATACAGAAATGTTTCCTATACAATTTCACTACTAATTGCTGAATACTAAAAAAGCAAAATTTTATCACGAAAACAAAAAAATCGTTAAAATCAGTAAGCAGTTCTAACAATAAATACTTTCCAAATTTCACCCCACTGTAAAACTCTAAAACTACCATTTGGACAAAACTCGTTCTCACAAGATCATAACGAAATCACACAAGGATCATTTTCCTAGAACACATTTACCTATTATATCCTGTTTTTATGGGTCTTTTTGACCCCTTTTTCCGAAACTGAGCCACAATGGGTTAAAAAAATTTGCAAAAATATCCTACAAAAAATTTCACTTAGAGTTACTAAAGACGAAAAATTCGTAAAACTTAAGGTAAGCGCGTCAGGGATGTAATTAATATGCAATGTGAAAAGTCCTAATTGATTTTAACGTTTTTTTTGGTTTCGGGCGCAAATTTCGACCTTTACGTGTTTAGAAACTAGTAGTGACATTTTATAGCAAATATTTCTGTAGTACATACTGACTTAATATTTCCCTGTTTTGGGTGTCATTTTTGTACCTTTTTAAGAAAAAGGCAAAAATGACACACATGTGCGGGTTAAACAGGGTTAAAATTTTCTACAAAAAATATTTCCCGCAATATCTTGCATAAGTTTGCTCAACACATGATACACCTCATAAATAATGTGTTTTAAAAAAAGTTCGAAATTGTCGAACAGTGTTATGAGATTAGTTCTGCCTCATCTGTGGAATACATTAGCTGATGCTAAATCCCGATTCTTGGGTGGAAGACCATGCTTTAAAGCAGTGATACCAAACTCGATACTGGCATACTCTGTCAATGTATAAAAACTCATTGAAAGCTTTTAAATTTTGCATAAGATTCAAGCAAGTGGCGCAGATCTTCACAGCTACTGACACAACTCAATGCTTATGTTTGAGTGGACAAGCATACGGAAATTTTTAAACTACAAAAGCAAAAGTGGCCACGGGCATAGGCTGTGGACATCACATGCTTTAGAGATTTGTTTCAGAGAATGCCCGGCATTGAAATATTTCCTTTTTTTTCTCGGAAAGCTAAGTGAGTCTAAAATTTTTTAGCTCTTATTTTGTATCAGCCAATTAATTTTTCATAAGGTAAATTAAGTATTATAATACTCCTTGAATAATATAATCAATTCAAATTTATTAAATAATCAAAAATACTGTCAAATTAAAATAAGCTTATAATATGAAACCTGTAAAATCTGCAATTGAGAAGAAAAGAAGAAACTCTTGAAATTGACGATCCAATTTGAACACATTTATTATTATTATTAGGAGGATACTAAAAAAACAATACCCTCAGCATTTACATATTTCACCTGAATTTCCACTAAAGAGAAAAATTTTGCATATTTCTCCATCATGAGATATGATATGTCTGCCATAAAAAAAAAAACAACAAAAAATATAAAAAAATGTTCTTAATAAAAAAACGAGTGTTTCTGCTGCGTCTTCCGCTTCTCCTGGCGCCCTTCCACTGGTTATGAAATTATTACGTTGTTGAAAAAATTTTATTTATGACTGGCGCACCCTTAAGTCTGCTTCAATGAATTTCAACTAAACATACAGTAAAGAAACAAATAACCATTTTTATTGCAATCTCTCCTGTCTCTCCGTCTCTTATTCTTATTTCGGTGCTTAAAATTCATTCTTCCTTATTGGCGCCCCCCACCCAAACTACTCAAGAAGACTCAGAATCAGCTGCTTCAGTCTGGAAATGCTTTGGTAGGGAAGGTAATGTACAATTTACTCGTCGTATTGCAGCTTTGTAGCAGAGCATTCTTTTCAATTTTAATGGACTTTAAAATTGATTTATTCTTCATCAGCTGCGCTCACAAATTTAAAGCAGCAGCAGCAGAAAGTATCAAATAAATTAGGTTGAAGTTTATTTGGTTGAAGTTTGTTTCCTTTCCCACGCCCTACACTGGCGGAATACAACAATATGTTGCTGCAATTGGCGTTTCCGGATTTAAAACAT
Source organism: Calliopum simillimum (assembly GCA_951812925.1). NCBI lineage: Eukaryota > Metazoa > Arthropoda > Insecta > Diptera > Lauxaniidae > Calliopum > Calliopum simillimum. The sequence continues at coordinate 13,687,460 of OX638372.1, read as the reverse complement.
TTCGACCCCTAAAACTCTCACAATTTTCATTCATGCAACATCGGGTATTGAGATTTTGCATTAGCACAAAACAACTCCTTGACTCCTCGTATTATGTTAAGTGGAATAAGCCAAAAAAGAGAAAAACAAGTAGTGAATAGAAAAAACACCAACGCGTATAAACGTAGTTGCAACATTTAGTGATTCCACATCCATCTCTCACTTTCTATTGAAAATGCTATAAATCAAGAATAATTTATTTAGCAGCAATGGGAAATGCAGCACTGACAAAACCCAGTATTTCGGTCGCTTGATGAAATAAAACTTTTTCTATGTTTCCATTCCATTCATCATGTTTCTTCTCTGCAATTCACTTGAACGCACACTTACGAATTGCAAATACTTTTCCAAAGTATTAAAGTACAAATCTAGCTGATTTAAATTAAATTTTCAAAGCTTTTAAAAAGCCACTGTCAGGAAGCATATAAAAGAATATATCCCTTAATGCAATGGAATAAACATAACGCACTTTAAAAGTTACAAAAGTCCAAAGTATCTAATAGCATTATCGGATACCCAGTGAAGAAATGTTAAAGCAATCAGAATTGAAGATATAATGGAGCACACGCTGTTTTTATAGAAAAAGTGAACAGTTTTAATGTTCAACATCTTTGAAGTAAAACTCTCAATTAAACACCATGAAATTTAAGTAAACCTTTATTATTGAAGTTTAAATACGTAATTTCTTAGCTTAACTTCCCAATTCGAAATAAGTTTCGATTTGGATCTGATTCTGAAGTATGATCAGCAACGGATCAGGTTTTTTCTGTACTGATTCTGATTAGAAAAGTATAGGATGTAGGTATGAGAATTGGATCATTGTTATAAGCTGATACATATTAGTCACGTTGCTGAAATCAGCAGTTTAAGTAAAATTTTGCTGAACTCGAAATTTATTTTGTCTGGCACTTCTTTGACTCAAAACTAACGACTTTGCCCTAAGTTGTCCCTGCCTGTTTTTTCTGCCGAAATTTTTCGATTTTTTAATACAATTTCGATCGGAAAAACGGATTTTACTCAAAACTAAGGCGTCTTACGACAAAATTGTATAAAGCAAAAAATGCTAAGCATTGTTCAGAAAATACGTGTGAATTTCTTTTTAAGTTATTATAAAATTATAAAATGTCGCAAAAAATTATGAAAAAAATCACATGTATTTCTTGGACGATGCTAAGCTTTTTTGACTTACATACTTTTTTTGTAAGATGCCTTGGTTTTGAGTAAAATCCATTTTTCCGATCGAAATTTTATCAAAAAACCGAAAAATATTTAAAAGTTGTTAGTTTTGAGTCAAAAAAGCGCCAGACAAAATAATTCTTCGAGTTCAACAAAGTTTTATTTAATCTGATGATATCAGCACTTTCCAATGTGTGACTCATTTGACATTTTGCCATAGATTAAGACAAATCTTTGGTCATAACTTAGTTATTTGGAGCACAAGACTGTGAAAACAGACTCAAAAAATAACTAAAGAACCTTTTTTTAACGAAGTATAAGGAAATTTTAAAAAGTTGATATTTTCTGATTTAAATTGTTGTTTAACTAAGTGAAGCCACATAAGTCGTATGGTCATAAATCAATTTTGGACCAATTTGCTTTTTAATCAAAAATCGGATTAAGCTGCTACTACTCATTGTCACAGGCAATAAGAAAGGATATCGTAATGAAAAGTTTTGAAGTCAAAAACCATGTCTCATAAGAAACAAAAACTTTATGGTTGATTATGAAACATACACTGAGCCGAATTGGGATCAATTTGCTAGTCCCCTTTTATAAATTTTTAAAACTTCTTTTAGAGATAAGCAAACAATTGACATTTTACATTTTAAAATTTAATTTTTTTTTTTTTTTTTTTCATTTCCCGTTTTGACATGGAATGACCGATTTACAAAACTCTATACTGTGCTCAGAAATTGATCAGATAGCTGTATCAGTATTGTACGCAAACCCGAAACTGAGATATGTATATCTAACAACTTTAGCACCAGGATACTTGATCTTATTTCTAGTCGGATTCACTGTAGGTACTAAAAGCATGCAAAGGTGGTGTACGTGGGCTGCTATATATATCTGGCCTATTAATGAAAATGCGAATATTTATCATCAAAAATGGTTTTATTGTTTTTCAAAGTATTCTCTGATTTATACACTTTTGCATGCGCTCAAACCAATTGTCGAAGCACTTTTTCCACTCCGATAGAGACAACATGGTTTTTGATCGCTTCAACAGCATCTTCTGGCGTCGAAAATCGTTGACCAAGTCAGGGCTGTACGGCGGATGACCCATCAATTCGACGTTTTGGGCCGTCAAAAAGGCGCTGGTTTGAGCCGATGTGTGAGAGGTCGCATTGTCATGGTGAACAATGATTCGTCTTCTCTTGTTCGTTTTTCGAATTTCTCCGAAGACTTCAGGCAAACAAATTGTGGTGCACCACTCAGAATTGACCGTCCTACGTTGCTCAAGCGAAACAGTTGCCACATGACCAGTTTTGCCGAAGAAACAGGCGACCATTTGCTTTGAAGTGCTTCTTCCACGAACAACTTTCGTTGGATTTGGCTCGTCTTTGAAGACCCACACGGTCGATTGCTGCTTTGTTGCGGGCTCATACGCATAGATCCATGATTTGTTTGAAGCACCGCGATCGTATTTTTTCAACATTTCTTTGCACCAATCGACACGAGCCTTTTTTTAAGCGATTGTCAAATTGTGCGGGATCCAACGAGAACAAACTTTTTTTACGGCCAGGTGTTCATGCAATATCAAATGTATGCTAGTGAGAGAAATGCTCAAGGATGCTTCTATCTCACGGTATGTCACATGACGATCTTGCATTATCAGTTCACGCATGGCATCAATGTTCTCTGGCACAACGGCCGTTTTTGTACGACCTTCACGGAATTTGTCTTTGAGCGAGCGTCGGCCACGATTGAATTCATTAAACCAGTTTTTCACAGTGCCATAGGATGGTGCTTCATCGCCATACAAAGATTTAAGTTCATCGATGCACTCTTGTCGTGATGATCCACGTCGAAAGTTGTGAAAAATGATCGCCCGAAAATGTTCACGAGTTAATTTAATTTTTTTGCCAAATTGATTTTTTCAAGTCACTGTAAACAACACAAATGATGGTCGTACGTCAAAACGTTCTGAGTACGTTTATGCTAAAAAATGTCAAACTTTCCAATGAAAATGTCAGATTGTACCTGGCAACACTTAGTGTTGCCTAGGCCAGAAATATATGTAGCAGCCTACGTATTTATAAAAACATAAAAAAAAATTTAACAGTTACAGACAGACATTTGCTTAATATACTAATTTTATATCTCTTCATCATATGGGTCTGTGGTGTAGAGGTCTAATAAGGTTTCTTCCTATCATATGGGCGAACCACGGTTCTGAGAATCCTAATGTGGTGAGTTAGTTTTTTTTTGTCGTTTTTCGTTTGAACTTTGGGCATTTTTAGTTTAGGATATTTTAAAATTCTATCATGACAAATTTCATTACCAGATCAAAAAGCTAGTTAAAAAAGACTATTTTTGTTTTTTTTTAAGTGATTTCAGTTTTTCCATTTAGTGTTGACTTAACTTAGAAAATTTTTTTTTTTTTTTTTAGTTAATATGAAAATTGAAGTACCCCGAACAAAAATATATAAAAAATTTTCAAATGATGAGCATGAAACTTGACACCTTTTTCTGTCTGGGTGTCCAAAAAATTAAAAGCTTAACGTACTAATAGATATCTTCAGGAATTTTCCGGCTTAAGCTTTTTTGCGAAAACTCTGAAATTTTCTTAAATTTAAATAAAATCGAGTGCCGATAAAATGTCACTTCAAGCAAATTTATGCAACAAATTTCTATGCTCAGTGAAAACTTATTAAATACTCGACTTATCAACTCAATATGATAAGTTAATTAATTAAACTCAAAAACCACTCAATACTCCTGTTAATTGAAGTAAGACACACACTAAAGAGTATTACAAAATCACATTGTGCCATTGGAAAATTAAATGAATTGTAACCAATTGACAGTTAATTAGCAATTTGAAAAGTTTTTGCCAACACATTTCTCTGTCTCTCTCTCTCTCTCTCTCTATGTACTTGCACTTACATTTAATTAACTTGAAAGACACTTTTGAACCTGCATTGAGATCTTTTGCCATCATCATCAACCCCTCAGCTTGAACCCAATTAACACCGTATTGGCCCACATAATGAGGTTGGAAAAAGTACAAAAAATTACAACAACATAAAGGAAAATGGATCGTTATCGTAACTCATGCCATGCGATGTCGCTACATTGCAATGACCAGAAGAAATAGCAGCCAAGGAAGGAAGAAGAAAGAACAAGTTAAAATGAAAACAAAATTAAAAATTATGAAAACCACGTCAGAGATGTTGTAGCTGTTTTATGCTCTGTGTCGTAAAAGAAAAGTTGGTGAAAGAAAATTGAACACAAAAAACCATCATTTTGCTAATTGTGGCTAATAAAAGCATTTTCATTTAACTGAGGTGACAATGGGTAAAATTTGTAATTTTTTCTTAATTGACTTTAAGTAAATTGAATGAATATTTCATTCTAGCTAAAACCGCAGTTTATTAGAGTTTAATGACAGATTTAGCAAATTTGTGAAACAAAAAAGTTGGTATCACAAAGTTATGCATAAAAAATTTAAAGGATTCAATACATAACCCATATGAGTTAGTCGCTAGTTCAATATAATGACTTAAGGTAAATACTCGACAAAAAAGTAGTCGCAGTAAACAAAGAGTGTCGCGTTAAATATTACAGTAAAAGCAAATGTAACAGATGTAATCGTCTTAGGATTCTGTGTCTTACATTTCTTCATCATTGGTTTTTTAGAATTTGGAATAGTTTTTAAAATGAGTTCATCGAAAGAAAATGTGCTTGATTTAATTGTGCGCAAAAAACACGATTTTCCACATTTGCCTCACAAAAATATTGCATAGAGTATAAAACTGTGGTCGCGCGGAAAAACCAGGTAACTCCACAAATTTTTTAATTTAACTAGAAAATTCAACAGAAATCCAAATACAATTTCCGATTTCGATTTCGCTGAAATTTGGTACATGGTTTCGTCTTTGAGAAATGGGAAAAAAAAAATTTTGCGATTTTTTTATGGCTTGTGGAGCGCAAAAAAAATGTGACGAACTCTCCCCAAATAATTGTCAATAACTTGGCCATTTCTTAACTGAATCATGTTTAGACTTGTTTTGCAATATTATGACATTCCTTTTGCCTCGTTTAGGAGTTGTGACCTTTTCGAAATCGCACTTTCATATCATGGAAATAAAAAATTTCATGTTTGATTAATTTCAAATGTCTGCTTTGATGAAATACAACTACATTCTCTTTTGTCGCAACAGGCTGTCTTTGCCAACAATAGTTCATCAATTTTTCTACCCGTCAAGAGAGGTGTCCCCCAGGGATCTGTTTTAGGGCCTCTTTTCTTCTCCATGTATATCAATGACCTCCCTGATGCTTTGGGAAATTGCAAATTTCATATGTACGCTGACGATGTGCAACTTTATGCAAGTAGTAGAATTGACAAACTAATGGACTGCGTTAAGTACTTGAACAGGGTTCTTGTATGTATATCCGACTGGGCACTAAAAAATGGCTTAAGTCTTAACCCTAAAAAATCAAAATGCCTAGTTATATCAAAAAAATTTTTTGATATTTCAACATTGCCTCACCTAACATTAAGTGGTTGCAGTATTGAGTATGTTGATACGGTGAAAAATTTAGGAGTAACTTTCAATAGAACGTTGACTTGGAATAACCATATTAACAAAACTGTTGGCAAAGTTTACGGTATGCTCCGAGCACTCTGGACAACACAATACTTCACTCCACTGCATATTCGATGTCTGCTCGCTAAAACATATCTCGTCCCTACTCTGCTTTACGGCTGTGAAATATTTTCAAATTGTGATTACTTACATAAAAACAAACTTAACATGCTTTTTAATAACATAACTCGTTATGTTTTCGGGTTGAAACGGAGGGATCACGTTTCTCTGTATGCAAAAAAAATTTATAATATGACTTTTGAGAATATTCTTAACTTTCGCTCGCTTCTGCTTTTGCACAAGATAGTATACTCCGCTGAACCTCTTTATTTGTTTCAAAGGTTAAATTTTTCTCGCTCTAGTCGTACAAATACAATAAACTCTCTTCGGTATTCCTGTTTAACTTCTGAAAGGCAATTCTTCATATATTCAATTCGTCTTTGGAACGCGCTTCCTACTAGTCTTAGATCCTGTAATAACGCGGTGCAATTCAAAAAACAATTGTTGATTCATTTTTCTTCTTTGTAATAGAAACTAGTAATGATAATTTTCAATTATTTACGTATGTTTAATTGTTTTGTTCTTTCTTTCTCACTGGCCGAAATGTTAAAAGGTCAAAGTTTATAATGATGTATAAAATAGTCTTAATTTTTATTTATGTTACTTATATTTTTAAGTTTATTTACATTAACTATTTATATGATAATGTTTGCTTTGTGTTCTGTACATCTATGCTGCTGGTGCTGTTGCATAAGGTTTTAAACTTTGTAGTACCAGGAAATCAAAATTAACTAATAAATTAAATTAAGCCTTCATCATTCGATCGATGATTAATAATGGGGAGCAGAGCGCATCAATAGTGCTTCCGAAGCGCTTTAATGCAGCAGTGAAGCGCATCTCTGTCGTATCCAATAGCGCAGAAATTAACATAGGCAGGTCATTGGCTCGAAGCGCTTCGTTGGGTTGTAACATTCTCATATATTGAAAATAGAACATCTTTTTGGAAAAACCAGGTAACTCTATTTTTGCGGAAAAACCAGGTAACTGACCGTATTTAGCTGTATTTGTGCTTAAAATTGAGTGAAATGTCTTAAAAAATCTTGATTCTTATTCAACATAGAGTTTCCCCACGTTATTTTATGCCAGAAAACGAATAAAAATTAAAAAACATGCTTAATTCATCAAAAAAGTTAACGCGTTTTTCTCCCGTTTTTGAAAAATGCAAAATATTGCAAAATCAACTTTAGTGAACGATTAACTACGGAAAAAAAAGTTAGAAGTGTTCGAAGAAAAGGATTTACCTCAGAGGAAAAAGCAATAGAAGTGTTACGTACCTATGAAAAAATACTGGACTCTCCATTAGAGATGTTGCTAAAAAAGTCCACAAAAGCTCTACGACCGTTTTGTATACAATTTTGACTTAATTTTAATGGACGGGTCAACTTTTTTACACTACAAAGAAGAAAAGCGATGTTGCACCAAATTTGAAGCAAAAAAAGTGGACAAGTTTGCAAAAAAATATTAGGTTTGGCAAGCAATTGTAAATGCGGTTTGAAAAGCTCAGTATTTGTTACAACTGGTACAATTAACCACCAAATTTATGTGAAAAATTGCTAACAGAAACGTTTGCTGAAAATGATACAACTTCACAAAAATCCTGTGCTATTTTAGCCAGATTTGGCCAGTTGTCACTATACAAAATTGGGCATGAATTGGTATGAAGATAATGGAATTAATGTTGTATCGAAAAATGCAAATCCTCCAAATCCTCCTGAGCTTTGGCCGATTAGAAAATAGTGGGCTGTAATGAAGAGAAAATTGCTAAAAACGAAGAAAATTATCAAAAATTAAAAGAAACTAAGACAAAAATGTATCAAAATATCATCCCAGGTCACCCAAAGTGATGAGCTGAGCCTCAAGGCAGGTGTTACTTAAAGTTTCGATATTTTGCATATACCTCAACCAAATTTTAATTTTCTTAAAGATATACCCTTGAGCTTCCTTTTTTTTTTTTTGGTCAAAAAATAAACTTTATATACCCATTTTTTGTCGACTACTTTTTTTCGTATACATGCCTTTAATATGAAAAAATCAAATATTTTAAAACTCAAACTGTTAATGTTTTTTAAGCTACTAAATTCAAAACTGTTCTATAATTTTGGAAATATTAGCTTGAATGAACAATATTATAAAAATGACATAACTTACGGAAAAAAAAATTGCAGATTCATATTTGGCAGCTCAAAATTCATGTAAGAAATGAATGACAATGGAAATTAATAAAAGGCAATACTTAAAAAATCTCAAACTGTGCAAAATTGGTATTCGCCAAATGACATTATTGTGTGGTACACAATGACAAAAGCTTTTACCAAGATTCAAAAAGAACATGTTAGACATCGAATTAAAAAAAATGGCTCAAAATAAGAGAAGAGAACTAAGTAAGAACACGAAACAACATTTTGACATTTGCACTTTTGTTAAATTACTCTCTAACCTTAAGTTAAAAGAGTCAAATAGTTACTTGACTTCAATTCGAATTCAATATAATTATGATAATTGGATACAGCTACAGTGTCCTTAAAATTACTTACTTTGAGTCATATTAGCCATCCGATTTATGAATATGATGCCTTGTACTACTACAGTGCCATCTGTACTTGAAATAGTTGTTGTTGTTGTTGTTTGGTTGCTCCCACACCCAAACACAACTGTCAAATCTACTACGTACACTGCCAATGGGCATGTTTACTTACAAGATTTGCCTGACAGGAATTACTAATAAGTAATCTCTGCTGTGTTGAACACAATTGAGTAGGTAGTAGTCAGTCACATCGTTGCTGTTGTCGTCGTGATATCCAGCTCGTCCACCACTTACACATCATGCAACATGACAATGACTGTAATTTTCATCACTACTACTGCTGCTGCAAGTCCTTTAAATTTTATTGACATTTTGAAGTATTATTTCATCTGAATATTGATGTAAATTATTTTATTGTGGCTGTAGATGATGATGATGTTTTCTCTTTGTCCTTGCTAGTTGTTTACTGTCGTTGTTTTAGATTATTTTGTCCTTTCCTTGAGCTGGCTTATAAAATCTTTAGTAACAATTATGTATATACATATTGTGCATATTTGATATAGAGAGTAAATTATTATCTTATTATTCCATTGTTTGTGTTGATGGAATGACAAGTATTACAATTTATTTATGATGTTATGATTCATATTTCAGATACAAATTAGATATTTCTTGTGAAACTAATGAAAAATAAAACTTTTTCAAACGAAACTTCCGAAAATTTCAAGAACGCGAAACTTTTTCGTTACATCAATGTCATATATCGCAAACTCTACAAGCTATTACAATAAATTTCGGTAAGTCAATGCCGAGGCGTGGCAGATATAGAAAAGTATATATATTCTTGATCAGCGTCACCTCTTGAGTCGATATAGCCATGTCCGTCTGTCTAGCTGGGTGGCTGGCTGGCTGGCTGTGCGTGGAAATACATTTTTTGGGAAAACTAAGCAAGATAATTCAATGAAATTTGGTGTACAGCCTTCGTCGTCAAATTTAATTCGGGGGTCAACGGACACGCCTACCGCCCATACAAAAAATATATTCAAAATGCAACTTTTGGAGTATTTTTTACGATAATGCAACCAAAACACACGTAAATACTACAAATTGTAAGCTATGAGCAAAAACTGGGCGAATTCGAACAAGAGGGCGTGACACCTCTCATATAAGCAAAAGCTTGAAAACGTTATACCGAAAGCGTTTTTTGAGATATTCAAACCAAATATGACTCAGACACTAAGAATAATAAATGAAAGCTCTCAACAAAAATTGGGTGAAATCGGACAAGTGGGCGTGGGACTTCCTACATAAGAAAACGTTTCAAAATGCTATACTGAAAGAGTTTTGTGAGATGATCCAACTGAATTTCACTCAAATACTAAGAACTATAAATTCAAACTCTGAGAAAAAACTGGGTGAATTCGGACAAGAGGGTGTGGCACCTCCCATATAAGCAAAATTCGCAAAATACTGCAGTGTAGGGAATTTAATGTTTGGCCAGGCCAAAGGTAACAACCTTACTAGTTTTTGACTTAACTCTTAATTTTTATTTTTTTTATATGATAAGGAAAGTATCCTGAACAAGAAAATATAAAAACTTTCCGAGTGATGCAACGTGAGGGTTAAAAAATGTTTGGAACACCCGTGTGTAGTATTATTTGATGGTATAAAGACACATATCGCCTTCTTCTGACCTCTTTAATAAAACAAATTCGTTTTCAGTTCGTTTTGTTTTACCTTGAATTACTCATATTTAGTTTATTTCATTTTAACACCTTAACTTTTTTCTTTTGTCTTGCTCTTACACGAATAGTATCGAGCTTTATCCCACAACTTAATTTAAAAACAGTATTTTAAACTTTTATTCAAAGTTCATATACCAATTTTTTATTTTTTCGACAACATTTTTGTTTCATTTATTTGTTGTTCAACTCACCCCAAGAGTACAAAATGAAAAAGGCGATAAAAATAGGTTAATAAACGAAAGAAAAAAAGTTTGTACACATTTTGTTTTTTGTGAATGGCCAATTGGGAAAAGATGTGAAAAATATTAAGTTAGAATGGTCATGTATTTTAAGGACTCCCACAAGAATAAAAAAGAAAAAAGTGAACGGGAACAGAATATAAAAACTGTAACATTTGAACTGAAAGTGTGCAGGAAGATGAAAATAATTATTATATTAATAGCAATTACTATTCAACTTGTGTCTCGAATTACAGACTTTTAAAGTTATGGAATGTTAAAGAATTTTAAATAGATAAGTCAAAGTTAAAGTAAAGGAAAAACAAAAAGCAATAAAAGAGAAGAAGCTTCTTGAAACAGTCGGGGTCAAAAAATCATATGAAATTATTTCATATATTTCGAATTTAAAAAGCCAGTAGACCGGAACAGGAATAGTCATTCCTATACGTAAGTTTGTTCTTCTCTTTGCTTGAATACAAACATATTAAATGAAATTTCTCTGGAAAAAAAAATGTTTGCACAATAAAACAACAAACAATTATTTATGCACAATTTGCACACGACAACAAAAAAGCAAACAAACTACTGAGTAGCGTTGCCATCATGACTTTTACTTTAGCATACATTTCTGCATAACCGTTGTTGTTTGCATAAAATCTCTACGAAAGTTCTTCATTTAAAATACTCTCCATACTTTGCGTAATGAACTTTGGATGAAGTCATGTCAACTGCCACGAACAAACATGTGCGTCTGTAGTATCCCACTGTTTACATGATGTCTTTTGTCTGGCTGACTCTGTTGAATACTTTGTGTTATGCGTCGTCTGTCCATCAGTAAGTTTCTCTCACCACAGGCTGTCATGTGGTTTAAGTTGTGTAACTTCTCCACCAGCAAAAAGTGACATGTGCATTCGCCTTCCTTACGTTTCTTATTCCGAGAGGATCGCTTTACTTTGCTGCTGGAATTCTTCTGCAAGACATTGTTTGCAACGTGATTGCTGTGAATTGAATTTTCCCTGTCTTTGCAGTTGTGCACAGGACATTTTTGTGTCTAAGTATTAAGTAACCAGTTATAGAAAAGAAAATAGGCTAATCAATTTTTAATTTCTTAGTACCAAGATCATTTAGAAAATTTTCTTTTGGTAAAAAAAAACACTCGTACTTTTAATTTACTATTCATTTACTACATAGTTCAAAAAGTCCCGGGAATTTTGACAATTGATCAAAAGCAACATTGTGTCGGTGATACGAAGGCCAATTTATTTTGGGATGCACATGGCATAATCCTCATCGGCTATCTTGTGAAAGGCAGAACTAACACGGGCGACTACGTAGCGTTATTGGACCGTTTGAACAATGAAATGAAGATAAAACGGCCGCATATGGCAAAGAAAAAAGTGCTGTTTCACCACGACAATGCACTGGTTTTTTCATTGCTCAAAGCAATGCCAAAATTGAACGAATTATGATACAAATTGCTGCCCCACCCACCGTATTCTTTAGACTTCGGTTCCAGCGACTATTATCTGCTTCCAAGATCGAGTTCGAAACTGATGCCTATTTTGAGAGCCTCGACGTCGACTACTATAAAAAAGGTAGCAAAATGTTGGAGGATCGTTGGATGAAGTGAATCTCCCTCGAAGGGAACTATGTTAAAGAATAAAATCGATTTTTATCAAAAAGTTTGTGTTTTCATCATTTTTTCCGGGACCTTTTGAAGCATGAAGTACTTAACGGCTTTTTTCTTTATTTTTAAGTTTCTCACTTGTTTTTGAAATATTGGCCATATTTGATCATGTTTAGATTATCGGAGTCGTGTTAAGTAAAAAATCATGAGCTTATTTTATAAATTTCAGCTTGCTATTTTTTGCGATTTTCGAGAAAAATTAATTTTTCGTAGACACTCTCTTTATTTGGAAAAATTTATATGCAAAACTTTAATTGATTTTTTAATTGAACTTTTAGTCATAGATTTGAAAAGATCGATTTACATATACTACATAGACTTCTGCTACCAACCTGGGGGTCCTTGGTTCAACTCCCGCCCAGGCCAAAAACACAAAAAGTTTTCAAACTTGCAATTTTTCAATTATAATTAATTTAGTGAAATATATATAGGGTAAGGGAGGGAAATATGGACTACGTGGGTAATATGGACCACACGGTTATTTCCCACTGCATACATAGGATTTACCGTTATTCATTATTTCACTTCAAAGACATCGCGTTTTTAAATAAATGGTTAATTATATAAAGTCAGTGAATACCATTTATAATTTATTAGCACAAATAAGTTCATTAACAAAAAGAGTTTTTGATAAAAAACCATTTATTTCACCAACACGTGCTGTGGGTAATATGGACCACCAAAGAAAAAAGCCTCAAAAACAAATGTATTTATCATCTTTTTCAGATGGGGAATCTAGTTGCAGTTTTCATGACGAGTCTGATGGTCATTATATGTAATTCGTTAACTACAAAGGAAAAAAATTATAAAAAATGCATATAATGTAATACCCTTTACTCAGAAGATCGAAGTGGCGAATTTTGGGTTGAATGTGTAATCTGACGTCCTTGGAGTCATGAAAAATGTGCCGAATATGGAAATGATATTTTTATATGCAACTTCTGTACCAAATGGACTATATGGTCCATATTACACTACACTTTTTTTTATCTTCATTTTGAGTATTTTCAGTTTTTTAATTTTTTTTCTTTATCCTGATGAGATATTTATCTAAAGGTGAATCAAAATAAAGGTAAATTGTTTCCTTTACTGAATGACATAAAATTAATTGCTTTGTTTTATGTATTTTGGGTTTTATATAAAAAAGAAAGATGGGTGGTCCATATTTCCCTCCCTTACCCTAATTATAATTACAACAAAAATAGTCTGATGAGTCTTTGTGGCGAAAGACGAAAAATATGTCACTATAGTTGTGTTTTTAATCCGTTCCTTGATTTGTCATAATTATGTGTTAGAAAAATGCATTGATAAATTTATATGTAAATCGATCTTTGCAAATATATGACTAAAAGTTCAATTAAAAAATCAATTTTCAATATATAAATGTCATTAAGTAACACACTTAAAAATTCTCAAAACTTTAATTTTTTATTTTTTTAAAAAAGTCTCTACATACATATAAGTTTTCCAAAAAGCTTTTTTAAGAAATAGGGCCAAAAATGTCAATTAGAGGGGTCATGTCCAAAATATATTTTCGACCTTTTCTCATCGATTGGTCACATTTTATGTTCTAGCTCTATAAATAAGTAAGTATGCAATTTCTTAGTCTTCAGCTACTGAGTCTGTTTCAAAGCTTTTTATTCTCAATGAGATTATTCGAAAAATATATTATGTGACAAGGTTTTATGGAAAACTTTTTTCTTTAAATATTAACTATATTATTTGTTGAGTATCATGTTCAGCTGTAACCAGCTATTCAAAATGTTGCTATTTTAATATTGGCACAATAGGACAATAACTGGAGTACCTTAGATCGTAGTTCAGAGAAATATTTGCCAGTATTTACATGTATCAGCAGTCTATTAGTAAAATCTACAAAGATTTCTCTAAACCAGCACATTCACCCTAAGGCAAAGATTAACAGCTGTACGTTGTGTTCTTAAAGGACTCGTCGCATAACACTACAAAAGTTGCTTGACCAGACAGATACTCAGCATAAGTAAATTTTGTGGTACATTTTCTTCGTCCTGGTGCTTTGCTGTCTCTACACTGTAATACTCTTTTGTTCAAGTGTTGTTGATATTCTTGTTATTGTTGCTGCTGCTGTTGCTGTTGCTGCTGCTGCTGTTGTGTATTTGATGTCGCTTCAACGTTCTACATAGAAAAAAAAAAACGCCGCAAAACAACTTCAAAGGAATAACGAAGGATATTAACAGTACAACTAAAGAAAAGAAAGCTTTTATTTTTGATGCTGTTGTTGTCATCGCAGCATTTGTGTTGTTGCTTATGCTCCTGTCGCCTTGCATAAATGACTTTTTTTTTTTGTTTGTTTGTTTGTTTTTTTTTTAGTTTTTGTTGTTGTCCCATGCAATACCAAGAGCATCATTCAAAGTATTTTAAGCGCTAAATTACACATATGAGACATGCACATAAATGTGGATTAAATGAGCTCACACTGGCACGCACACACAAACACAACCATACAACGTACGCAAATATACTCGAGTTGTATCATGCAATCTCACATTTACACACAACATAGAAGACGCACACAAAAGAAAAACCAAAATGCATGCAGTCAGCTCCTTAACAAGGACACACAATTCTAAATGCATCGCTTTTCAAACATGCATACAAGATGTGTGAAAGAGATAGCAAATATTTGTGTTTAAGGTGCAATGGGATAAATGTGGCTTTTGAGATCTTTAGTTCTGTATTTACAAGTATCCGAGCTTAAATAAAAAATCCGAGAACATTTTTTTATTTTAGCAGCCTTCTTTTTAATCATTATATCTCATTAAATAAAGGGTTTTTTTAATAAGAGCGCTACAAAAGTCAATGAAATTCTTTATTCCTGTGAAAGTACATTCGATGCCATAATGTATGGAACTCGATTTCTTTTGCATGGCTACAACGGGCACGCTTGCAGAAGTCCAGACGCTGAACCCAATTTTCGACGGTTTTCAAGTATAAATCGGCCGATACTGCTGAAATTTCACGATCGATATTCGAACGAAGTACATCAATCTTCGCTGGCTTGTTGGCATAGACCATAAACTTGACATAGCTCCACAGGAAACAGTCTAACGGAGTCAAATCGCACGACCGAGGCGGCCAATCGACTGGGCCATTTTGTGAGATAACAAGTTCACCAAACTTGGTTTTCAATAAATTGATTGTGACACTCGCTGTGTGGCTTGAAGCGCCATCCTGTTGAAACCACATATTGCCCAAGTCCATATCATCCAATTCAGGCCAAAAATATTCGGTTATCACTGAACGGTAGCGATTCCTATTCACAATAACGTGCCGGTCTTGATCATCACGAAAGAAGTACGGCCCAATTACGCCCGTCGCTGAAAATGATTTTTCGATGAAAATCCGAATCATTTTCAAGTTGTTGCTCAGCCCAATTCACATACGACGCTTCTGGTGGTCAAGCAGCTTCAGTTCTTGCGTCAACTTGATCTTGTAAGGATGTAGGCCAAGATCTTTTCGCAAAATTTGCCACAACGACGTGACAGAGATGCCCAATGCTTGAGAACGACGTGTGAGAGACACATTTGGGCTTTCTTGAACTGAAGCTTCAGCGGCAGCAATATTTTCGACACTACGGGCACTTCTTTGTCTCACTGGCACGGAAGAATTTTGTACTGTGCCTGTGGATTAAAATTTTACCACATTGTTGATCTGGTAGGACGATTATGACGACCGTAAATTGGACGTAGCTCTCTTAAAGTTCAGGCCACTGACTCCGAATTTCGGTAGTAAATTTTAATAATTTCTACTCGTTGTTGGCTCATATATCTTTCCATGATGAAATGGCAAACTTTACTGAAGAGAAATGTCAAGAGAACGGGAAAAAATATGGCGTCGTTTGCTGTCCCTATCGGTCTACTTTTGTAGCGTCCCTATTGAAACACCTTTTACTTTGTGTTAATCATCTGAACTAAGTCCTTGTGATTTCGACCTCTAAATAATACGCTATTTGATTTTTTCCTATTGATTCGCCATTTGACGTTCGATCATCAAGTATGGTATATAGTTGTTAATGTCTTGATGTGGGCTATATTTCATACATAGAAGTAATTTATCTCAAATGTTTTTTCGACTCATTGTACTCATTATCACATTTTCTACCAACCTAAGGTGCCAAGATCACTTCATAGAATTGAAGCCCATAAAAATCATAAAATTCACATCTACGAAGTTTCCTCAGATTGTTGAAATTGAAGAAGTTAAAGCGAATCAAAACCTCAGTACAAAATATGAAAAACAGGAAGCTTCAAATACGAAAATCGCCACCTAAAACTTTGCTGGATTCTTTATTTTATTTATTTGCATGCTAATTGAAATGTCAAATGTTAATTCTCTTGTGGTCTTTAAGATATCGTAACTGAAAAGTTCTAAAAACACCGTTTTTCGCTATTTTTGAAACAATATAATAAGACCATACTATTTTTACCTATAAAACGAGATATGGTGATTGAAAGCTTCAGTCGTTTTCGTCAAAACGTAATTTGAATTATTCCGATATCTTTTTTTTTTCGGAGATGTATCGTAAAAAGTTAAAAAAAAATCAAAAAAAAAACGTTTTTTTCAATATTTCAGTTTACGATATTTCGAAGGAAAAAGGACACAAAAAATGTAAATAAAATGGCCTTTAAAGTGATTTTTCTTTTTAAGAATTTTATATTAATTGCTTGCAAAGTTTCAGCCTTTTAATATTAATCAATTAAACAGTTTTTTGATACTTTTTTCGAACTTAATGACGTGCTTTGAGAACTGTTTGGGTATAGAATCCAAAATTTTGCACGTGTCCTAGTTTGATGATGCTCAACCACTATACAAGCTTTCATTAAATATGGTAAGTGTTGAAAGTCCAAATTTTTTGGTTGAAATAATATGGTTCTCCTCATTACAATCATTGTCAATAAATGTGGACATTCAAAAAATATTATTTTCCAATTTTTCTAAAATTTAAGTAAAATATTGCCCCATGCCTCATACCGGCCCACTTTACCATATGTTAAATACGAGTGCTCCAAAGGATAGCCTGTTATTGTTTGCATTCAAAGATGTGAAACTTCAACAAGGTGTTGCTAACGTCGTCAACACGTACTCGTACATGTAGCCGTACCTTTTTTTTTCATGTATCGTAGTACACAAAATTTTCTCTCTCATTGAATGTGGAACTCAAATTGATGGGTGCGAAAATGGTGCAGTTTTTTGTTTAGTTTTTGTTTTTGTTTTTTCTGTCAGAATATTGTTAAGATTTTAATTTCAGATACTGCTGCTGTAAAAGCAAGTTACAAAGGAGCAGGAAAAACAAAAGAGTTAGAAATGAAAACGAATAAGGAAATTCCTACGCATTGCATTATAGAAGAATGTGAGACGTAATCCTTCTTTATGTTACTAAGTCGTCTAGTTAATTAATTTTTTTCCTTTCAAAGAGTCTTAGTTATAGACTACTTTTATAAGAAAACATCATACAAATAATATCTTTAGAATTCATTCCCGCTCCAGAATAGTTAAAGTGAAGTCTTACCTACAAAAAGAGATTTTTTACGAAAACGGCAACACTGCACGTGCGAAAAAAAATGTTTTTACATTTTTTAACTCAGCACACTTCATGTAATTGAAAAATAAATTTGAATTGTTCGAATCATTATTATGCTAAGTTGATGTAAAAATAATTATGGCACGAAAAACAAAGTTCCAATCAAAGCAATGCACAGTACCTCGTTTAAGTGTGCTAGACGTATAAAATTCAAAATCTTAATTTTAAATTTTTGTATGCAGAAGTGTTTAAAAATGTTCACTTACCTCTTAAATGTATTTTTATGTTCTTTGGTTAACATTTAGTACACATATTTGCACTTCAAAGTTGATATTTTAAATATAATAAAATATAAAAAACTTTTGTTCCGGAAAGCGTTTCAACCTCAGTAAATTTTGTGGTAATTTTTCCATGAAATAAAATTAAGAAAAAAAAACCAAAATTAACTTTATGTATAAGCTTTCCAAAAATATATATTGTTTATATATATATTACATAGTGTTGTCACAAACAATTTAAACGGAATTGCAATTTTTTTGCTTTCGAAAATTATATTTTTGTTGTATATTGGACTAAAAAGCTATGAGCACCGCTCCGCAACGGTTAGAAATGGACATTTTAAGAAAATATGTAGTTTTTTGTTGACGGCACGTGAGATTTAAATCCTCGCACTTTCTCGAAAAAAGTTTTCGCCATACTATGAAAAATGTATAAGATTTTATAATAATATTTACACTAGGTGCAAGCCCCCACACAAAAAACATTCGAAATATAAAGGTAAAATATAACGAATGTTTTTTGTGTGGGGGGTTGCAGCGTCCCCTCATTTAATTTTTCCCATGTTATTTAAAAGATAACAGGAACATCCATGTACCAAATTTTATAATGATAAGGATACATAAATAGAGCATTTTAGGTATTTTTGTGTAGGGGTGTAAAGCCCCCATATTTTAACCCCCTGTCTATTCGTTTAGTATTTTGTAAGTAAAATACGCGTTATAAAGTTTTGCAGTCATAACTCCATCGTTGCAAAGATATAACAATTGATATATTTTTTTATATGGGTGGTGCAACCCCCCCTTGTTCAATTTCCCCCAATGAAGCTTTTGGTGAACACGGTATAATCTTGTATACAAAGTTTTGTAACAATCACTGTTATATGTGCAGAGATATAGCTATTGAGGTGTTTTTTGTATGGGGGGTGCAGCGCCCCTTTGTTCAATTTTCTCCAGTTTTTGCAGAGTGCTTGGTGAACGCAGTGTACTCCTTTATACAGAGTTTTGTGATAATAGCTACTGCATCTACAGACATATAGAGTTTTGTTCATTTCTTTCGTATGGGGGCTACCTCCTACACCCCCGCCAAAATCACTTCACTCTATTTCATAAACCCAGTGGACATATTTTAATAGTTCTGCATACTAAAAAATGCATTTTGAATTTTTCACGTCTAGATTGTATGAAACAGTGCACAGTGCAACGTTCGAAAGTTTCGAAAGATTTTGTAAAAATATATTTGCCAACCAGTGTAGGTCTTCGGGGTAATTTTTTTTTTTTTGGATATATTCTTCATGCCTACACTGTCGCACGCTAAGTTATTGAATTTAATGTTCTTTAAGTTAGCTATATGATGATTTTGTTGTTGTTTTTTGAAAATGTTTTTTGTTTTTTATTAAATAGGAGATTTATCATCCATAGTAATTAAAGAAATAAATTATTAAATATATTATGATACGTACATTTAAAAACTTGAGCGTATGTATGTATGTATATTAAAACTACAACAGTTTATATAAATGTTTGGATTGTTGTTTTAAACTTTTATTCTTTTTTTTTAAGAATAAAAGTTAAAGGAAGAGTAAAGTGTGTGTTTTTTATTTTTATTTTTTTTAATTTTTTATTTTTATTTAGAGTTTCAATAAGAAAAATAAAAATATCTAGAGTAACGAAAAAGGAATATCAAGAGAGAGTTCTTTTTTTTTCTTTGTTGTAATGATGTTATTTGCTGTTCTTGTACTTTTCATCATCATCATCATAATCATCATCATCATCATCATCATTATAAGTAATTAACATCATTTTTATCATTAATAAATAAATTGGTTTTTCTTTACAAATACATTTTTTTCAATTTTTTCTTTCATTTTGTTTAGTATCTTTTTAAAATAACATACAAAAATGTTTCAACCATGAAGTACAATATTTCTTAAATTGATGTTATCATGTTATTGTTGCTGTTGTTGTTGTTGCTGCTGCTGCTGCTGACATTTTATTCAAGACGAGAGAGAGATAGATAGAGTTTTCAATTTCCAAAAGAAAAAGAAGTTAACAATGGCATTTAGAGTGAGAGAAAATATGTTCACAAAAACCTTCCATAACTCTTATACAGAAACATCACTGACTGATGTTTCAAATACATTAATGTAGAGTTTGTTTTTTGTTGTTTTTTTTTGTTCTTGTTTACTTGTTTATTTGGAGAAATGTTATCATAAAATTTTTTTTTTGTTGTTTAAAAAAATCTTTAATGTTGAATGAATAAGCTAATAATAACTATTTATTTTGGTTTTTCATTTTTTTTTTTCTTCTTTTATTTTAAATGTAGTTAAATTAATTTATTCTTCCTCCTCTTCTTCCTCTTCCTCTTCTTCCTCCTCTTCTTCTTCTTCTTCCTCCTCCTCTTCCTCTTCTTCTTCTTCCTCCTCCTCAGCCTCTTCCTCTTCGACGACTTCCTCTTCTACCTCATCCTCATCTTCAATGATATCATCGTCGGCCTTGGCATCTTCTTCGCCTTCGGGTGTTTCGGGTTCGCCAGTTTTCTTGCCTGGTCGTTCTCCGAACCACTTGGGCAATTTGGCTAAAGAAAAAAAATTTTTCATTAATTTTGATAATTAATTAATTGAATTAGGTAGGACATAATGCACAAAATAAAACAGTGACAAAACAAGTTAACATTAATTTAACATTAAACTGCGTTATAAATTGGAAACTGCGTGAAAATGTGCAATTGTGTTTTTGTTGTTGTAAGAATATGAGACGCTCCAATACGTACATTTTTGACGGCCGGTATATTGATCCTTCTTCTCGTTCCAGATCTTTTCATTTACTTCCTTGGTGATGCAATCGAAGCCCTAATGTGAGCAAATGTGGTTTTTTTGTGGTATTTTTTGTATGAAGATGTTCGTACACGCAACATTTAACATGGGGGTACAGACATAGATACATTAACATATAGAAAGAGAAAAGATATATATAGATAGAGATTTGTGTTGTAATAAGTTGTGTATTTAGATATTTCTCAATGTAGTGGTGATATTATTCATTTACCAATTAATTTGTACTCAATAATTGTTTAAAGAAATACTTTAAAGAAATTTATCTGCGTTCGGCGCCCAACGTGGGGCGCCAAATGTAAAAGATAAATCTCTTAATATAAAGTATGAATTTGGTTTTAATTAAGCAACTATGTTACATTGACAAATGAATAGAAGTATAAAATAATATTTCCTCTACATCAACATTTTTTTATAATACTCGTTAACACTAATGTCGCGACAAAATATATTAATTGTACATTTTATTGTCGCTAAGTGTAAATGTAATCGTTAATTTTTTTAAAACATTTTCTAAACTGTTTTCAATACACGCTTAACAAATCTTTAATACTATGCTGTTTACTAACATAAACCAAACGTCCTGAATTTTGCCTGCTCGTTCCAGATTCAAAAACGTACCGGAAATGTCCCGGATTGTGTCAGTTTTTTTATTTGTATTTTATTCTGCAACAATATGGACCATAAAGAACTGAACATAGACTATATATTATGGTTTATAGTCTATTAAAGATAGATCATAGACCAACGATTATGGACCAAGACTATAAAAGACAGATCATAGACCATATATTTATTATGGACTATAGACCATAAAGGATAGATTAAAAATTATGGACTATAAGCCATAAAGAAGAGATCATAGACCATATATGTATTATGGACCATAGACCATGAGTGACAGATCACATATTATATAATATGGGCCATAGGCCATAAAGAATGGATCATGGATCATATTATGAACCATAAACCATAAAGGACAAATCAAATATTGTGGCCCATAGAGCATAAGCGACAGATCATAGACCAAAGATTATGGACCAAAGACAATAAAGATATTGTGGACTTTTTCTTCTGCACCAACTGCTTAAATAAAAAAATATGCTGCCCATACTAATATTATGTTGTCATATAAATGTCAATGAAAATTGTTCTGTAATGCTACTATCTAATACTATCCTAATACTCTTCAGAAGCATACGGCCTGAAAAAAAATTCTATAACTATTTCTCTGTAATAGACATTTTGTTAAGAATTTTGTGTAAGTGTTTTGTATAAATGCAAATACTAAGTTCTAACAAATATTTTTGTTGAAGTGTATACTTATAAGTTTATATGTATGTAATACATTATATTGTGCTTTTTGCTGTTATATTACTGTTAGCACACTGTTAACGCTTTGTTCTGTGATTGTTGGCTGTATTTTACTGCTGTTCAAGAGCTTATTATCTAACAAAGTTTTGCTCTTGTTAAACAATAAAAAATAATAAAGTTTATTCATTTAAAAGAAGCACAAAGTGACAAATCAAGTCCTTTGTTATTCAAATCGTATACATAAATACATTTGTAACTCTGTTGACAACATCTTTCATAACGCTGTGAATAAAACACACAAAAATTATGTTATGATGACATTTAAAGAAAATGTTAACATTGAAGTAGACACTTTTACGTGAAGATAACTTGCAACAAAGAAATAAATCAACAATGGGACAAATCTCGAATATCTCGATTACTGAGAATCTCTTACATTTCGTTCGTGACATGAATCTTTCTTGTTTTTCCTGCCAAGCTTTTTCTGCAGTTTCCGCATAAACTGTATTATAACCCTTTTGTATTTATAAGAAAATCAAGTATTAGTTAAATATCGTTTAAGGAAAACTTTAAACAAGCAGTGGCGTAGATAGCTCATAATTTTCGTAGACTCTTAAGATGATGGGTTTCCTTAAGCCCCTATCTACGCCACTGCAAACATGTATGACTTTTGGTAGCTGAAAATTTTCTTATCGAACCTGACTTTAATTTATAGCGCTATCGATAGAAAAAGTTATTATAAAAAAAAAGTTTATACTTACACCCTCAAAGAGTTTCTTTTTGTCATCATATGAGCGTGTGTCAACGCGTCTTTCATATTTGGACGCGACTTGGATCTTTGGCTGTAAAAGCATGTATAAAGTGTCAGTATATTTCCAACTGTATATCACGAGTAGTTAAACTATTGCACTTACCGGGTATTTGCCAGTCAAAGCCTCAGGGTCGAGACCCTTCTTCAAGGCTTTGTGCCTGAGCTGTTGCTTCTGTCTTTCCTTCAATTCTTTCAACTGTTGAATTGTTGGAAAAGCGCATAAGTTTCTTCAAAGCAATGTTTCCTTCATTTTTTTTTCGCAAATACTTACATCGTAGTCCTGACGTTTCTGCCTTTCTTCCAAGTCATACTTCTCAGTTTCCAATTTGACGATAAGTTCCCACAATTCTTGGGCCTTTTCGCGCAAAGATGCTTCACCCATACCTTCGATGGTGAGGGGCTTAATACGGAACGACAGCGAGATCTTCTTCTCTTCTTCTAATTGTTCCTTAGTCTTGTTACGTTCCATGGCAGCGGAGGAAAGTCCCAACTATGTTTTTTTTTTTTTTTTTTTGTTTTGTTTTTTAATGCATTTTGGGATTTATAGTTTTATTTGTTTAGATAGAGGACAGAACCAAAGACAAACACAAAAATCATTAACGACAAAGCGAAGAAAGAAAAAAAACGTAGAAGTTGTTTTTTCAATAAATCGAATTTTTGAGGCGTTTTTGCATTTTGTTTTGTTTTTGGATAGAATTTAAAAATGTATCAGTGTGTGTGTGGGTGTATGTGTGTGTATTTGGATGATATAGAAGAATTAGATTTGTAATTAGATGTATCGTAAGTAAAAAGAAGATTTTTAAATGGCATTTCGAATGGTATGTATGGGCCAAGTTAATTGTAATAGTTTTAAAGAAGTGAAGTGGAGAAAAAGTGAATTGGAAAAAAGTAGATTATTGGAAAAAAGAATTTTGAAAAAATCCATGGTATATTATGTGAAGTTGAAAAAAATCCAATTAAGAAGCAGCACAAAGGGGAAGGTACAAAAAAAATACGCCACATAAGTACAAAGCATTACGGTATATTGAAATAATTACCACGCCAGCATCCTTTTTGGCGGCAATAGTGAAGTTGGGTCCCTTCTTGTCCTTGTCCTTCATGGCTTGAAGCATAGCTTGACGCTTCTTCTCGGCCTCTTCGAGACGCATACGCTTCTCTTCGATATCGCGTTGTTTCTTCTCCTCAACTTCACGTACACGACGCTCTTCCTCTTCCTTCTTACGTTGTGCCATCTTTTGTTCTTCTTCGGCACGTGTCACCTTACGCTTGGCTTGCTTTTCTTTGAGCGTCTTAAGCTCATTCTCCTCCTTTGCTCTCTGTTTGCGCCATTCGGTGATGTATTCTTTCAGTTGATCGTCGAGATCGGAACGTTTTTGATCCTGACGTTTAATGAACTCTGGATCACCCTCACCTCTGAAGTTTTTTATTTTTCAAAAATTAGCGTGAAGGTGTAGAGTAGGCAGAGAGAGAGAGAGAGAAAGGATTGAAATAAAATTTAAATTTAGTCAATGTAAGTTAAGGTAAAAGAGAGAAATTCGTTAGGTTAAAAGTGAAAGAGCGCGTTAATATCGTGTATACGTTTCTATTTTTTTTTTTTTTTTCCTTAATAGATAGAGTATTAAAAAATATATGCATAAATATGAGCTTTATTGGTCCTTAGTAAAAGCTTAGGTTTTCTTTTGTATGTTTGTGTTTTTTTTTTTCCTTAATACTCTGTACACTTTTCTAGACGCTCAAATTTGTCTTTTGTGTTGAAGAACAGTACAGTGGTATAAAACACAAAATCACAATAAAAGCATAACAATAAATATATTTTGATAGGAAATTCGCATACATAAATAAAAACCAACTAAGCTATACACAGTGAAAAATTTTGTGAACATATGAAAAAATACTGTTGCAGTTTCTTTTGTACTAATTTTTGCATTACTATGCTTCTCTGTTAAGTCTATGTATGGAGACTGTAATTGCATTTTTCGATGACTTTGAAAACAATTTGCTATTAATTTCCTCATTTATGACTTTGTTCTGTTAAAGCTCTGTTAAAAAGTATTTTTTATTAATTTACTAACCTATAACTTTCCTATGTTAAGGTTTGTACAGACTGGTTGGCACTACTAATTCAATTATGAATGTTGAATTGTAACATTTCTCTGTTATGGCAATGTTATCAAACTCTAATGGGTATTTTCTATTAATTTTCTTATTTTTGATTTTTTTCTTTTAAAGCTCTGTTAATAAAGTGTTTTATTTTTTGAATTTTGTGGTCAATAAGGAAAAATAATAAAAACATTGATAATTAATACTTATTTATAACTGCCCTTTGTTAAGCCTTTCTGAATTGCTATTGGAATTTTTTTAATAATTTTCTCATTTAAAAAATTCTTCTTACGTATCTAAAATTTTTTGTTTGTTAAGGCTTTGTCAACACATTACTATTTCAATCATGGATGTTGCATTACAAGTTTTCTCTGTTATATCTAAGTTATCAAACTCTAATCGGAAATTTCTCTTATTTTTTCTTATTTCTGATTTCTTTCTAAGTATTTTTAATTAATTTAATAATTATAAATAACATACATATTTATAACATTCCTTTGTTGACCCACTGTAAACAAGCTGTTATTGAAGTTAT
This sequence comes from Calliopum simillimum, assembly GCA_951812925.1. Lineage (NCBI taxonomy): Eukaryota > Metazoa > Arthropoda > Insecta > Diptera > Lauxaniidae > Calliopum > Calliopum simillimum. The sequence continues at coordinate 13,661,942 of OX638372.1, read as the reverse complement.
AAATGCTCCACTACAACATTTCTCTGCTAAAGCTATATTAACAAATTCAACTTGCATTTTTCTATTAATTTTCTCATTTATGGCTTTCTTCTGTTAAAACTCTTTTAACACACTGTTTTTAAAGTTCTTATTAATTTAATTTGAAGTCTGCTTTATTTTATCATTATTTAATTGATTTAGAAGTAATTATGCTGTTAAGTCTCTGTTAACTCAAAAATGTATGCCTCTTATTACTCTGTTAACCATATGTTAGCGCACTGTTAAGCTCTTAACCTCTTCATTTCTTAATAAATTCTATTCAATCTTGTTATTTTGCTAAAGTTAATGTTAACAAACTCTACTAGAATTTTTTTCTTCATTTCTTATTTATGGCTTTCTGCTATTAAGACTCTTTTAACGCACTGTTTTTAAAGCTCTTATTAATGAATTTAATCTGTAGTCTGCCTTATTTTATCATTATTCAATTGATTTAAAAGTAATTACGCTGTTAAGTCTCTGTTAACAAAAAAAGTATGCGTCTAACTGCTCTGTTAACCATATGTTAGCGCTCTGTTAAGCTCTTAACCGCTTCATTTCTTAATAAATTCTATTCATACTTGTTATTTAGCTAAAGTTAATGCAATTTAATGGATATATATTGAAATTTTAAAAATTTCTCACTGTGTATTTTATTTTGTAATATTTACAGTTGCATAGTTAAAATTTTCAAACAATACTTTATCAATAACTTGCATAGGGGAGGACAATATTTTACAAAAAATTGAATAAAATATGGTGTAAATATTAATTTAAATGAAACTGTTATAAAAAAAAATAAATAATTTTACATTCGATATATTTACAAATGTGCTCTTTTGATGCTTTCAATGGAATGCTTGAATTTGCTTGTATTTATTTTTAATGTAAATGGGGACAAAAATGGGTTAACAAAAAAAAAAAAAAAAGTTTGTTTCTTGAACCAAAAATACAGCGACAATAGTAGGTATATAAAAACAAAAAAAAAAATTGTTGCATACTTTTCGACTGCCAGTAAAGCTTTTTTAATTGGGTTTAAGAGGAAATATTGAATAACGTTTTTATTTTTTCTACTGTTTGTATACACTTAAAAAAAAAAGTTGTTTAAAAGTATACAAATATTACGAGAGTATTGAAGAGTGAGAGAAAAGAGAGCACATGAAAAGCTACTTTGTAAGCGCAGTGTTAACCATAAATTTGCAATAGGATAATGCCTTAAGACCATATTGCTATATGAGTACATATATAATATGATCATAGAGCATTTGCATACCCACTAAGCGCTTGGTCAAAACTGTGTTAAATGTATTACAAAATACAATAAATAAATTTAGATTTTTTTTTTCGTTTGTTTCAGTTTGTTATTTTGTTACTTAAGCTGCGTTTAATTTTAATAAAATTTTTTTAAAAATCAACAGCTTTTTTTTAAGAGTTTACAACAAGGTTACAATATCTTTAGATAGATATTTCATATATGTATTTATTTTTTATAATTTAAACTTACTCGGCTGGTGTTTGAGGTGGTTTTCTATTTGCAATACATTACAAATATGGAAGGAGTATTTATATTGATTGAGGTTTGATTTTGTTTTTGATGTTGTGACACAAAAATGTTATTGATTTTTTTTTTAATTTGTTTGTTATTCCCCAGGACAATGCAATATACAAAAATATAATTTTTTTTTTTTTTGAAACAAAAAAATTTTCAAACGTTTCGTTACATATAGTTTTTTTTTTGCAAAAATGTTGAGGAAAAAATTTGTGGAAAGAAAGAAAAAAAGAAAAAAGAAATATTTTGTTTAACATTTGTGAACAAAATTGCTAAAATGTGACTAAAACTAAGCAAAAAAAAACAGAAAAATAAGCTTATTAAAATCTTAAAAAAACTATACAATACAACAATTTCTTGTTTCGTGTACTTTTTACAAAAAATTTGTGTTGAATCTTGTGTTGTTATATTGTATAAATGGTATTGCTGAGATGTTTGCTGAGATACTGATGTTGTTGATACTGATGTTTGTTGATTTTATTATAAAATAACCGATGTTGACGATTTAACTAACTTATATTGAATTAAGAGTTTAGTGCAAAGCCATAAGAATGAAACGAATTCAAAAGTACACTAAGTGTACAGAAAAAAAATACAAGAAAGTGCAATTTTTCAAAAAAAAAAATGATTTGAAAATCGTAAAGAAATAGTTTAAGAGTAAGCCCCAGTGACTGTTGACTCAAACAATTTCCAACGATAAAGGATTTTTCTTTTTTAAATTAAAATTTCTATCCCCACGTTGGGCGCCAAATACAAGTATTGTTGCGTATAAATTAAGAATAGAACTAGAGAATAAAATAAATGCTAAACAGCCCAAATATCGTCTCCAGATATTCTCACGACTGAGATGTTCCGAAAGATTTTGAAAAATACGACTTAAAAAAAAAAAGATTATTTTCTTCAAAATTGTACTGATCTTTTGAAAAACAAATTATTTCATTACATTCTGTGCACATATAAACTCTTAATCTAATATTTTATCAAACTTAAATTCGGCTTAAACTTATTTGGCTATGTTTTTTTTGTGCAGTGTATTGTTTGTGTTTTTGTGTGTGTGCTGTTATCTGCTGCATACTTTTAGTTGTTGCGCTTACGACACAGGAGGCTCTTACACTTACCCCCAGATAATAGCACATTTTAAGCTTAGAGCATAAATACATATGTGTACTATACTATACAAGTGTGTGCATTACATAAACTAATGTTGGCGGATTAAGAAATTTGGTTGGATTTTTAAATTTTTTTTTTTTCGCAAATCAATGTTGTCAAATCAAATTAAATTTGCTTATTTATAATATACCATAAGTATATTTGACTTAATGTTATAATTACTAATAAAACTTTGCTAAGTTTATATTTTATTTTTTAAATTTTTTTTTTTTTTTTTTTTGAGTTTTACTTACTTCCTGCAATTAAAAAAAGAGAAAAATATACATTTTATTTGTATGAACTTTGGAGGAGAAAAAAGAATCAAATTGTAGTACTTTTTTTTTGCATATTTACAAATGCACAAATATAGCCAGGAAGAGACACAGGAAAAAAGTAAAGAAAAATAGGAAAGAATTGTAAAAATTTCGTTTCTTTTCAAAATTAACACTTTTTTTTTTTGTATGGCCAATAATAGAAAAAAAGTTCTAGTAGACTGTGAACAAGTGTCGAAAATGAAATTTATTAATAATATAATCATTTTGTTTTAATTTTTTTCACCTAACATTAATACAGTTTTCCTTGTGTATTGAAAATTGATGGTCAAATTTTGCACGCAAATGTTTTCTCAAAATGCTATACATTTTGGCTCATTTTTACTGTGTACACAATTTTAAATCACTGCGTACATGAGTTAAATACACATACACAGTGCTTACATACACAAACATAAGTGCGTAAAGTTTGACCATCAATGGTGTAGCATGTACCTAGACCCATCATAGCATATAACAAGGGTGTCAGCTTAGAATAAAAGTGAACCAATTTGGGCACACCCACAACAAACACTATATTTCAATATTTCCAAAATTTCTTCGAATTACAACACCCATGAAAAATTATGTCTGATATTTTTCTAACTTGTCTACAGCAAACACAACATATCAACAACAAATAAAACAATTTTTCAGGGGTGTTGTAATTCCAAGAAAAATGTTAAATATTGTGTTTGTTGTAGATGCACCGAAAAAAAAAACAAAAAAAATTTTTCATCGGTATTGTAATTCCGAGAAATTTGCAAAATATTGAAATATTGTGTTTGTTGAAGACGCGCCAAAATTCTATGCTGACTGCGCTTGGCTGAGTGATTTTGAAACGCTGACACCCTGGCATATAAGAAGAATTTTCAAATTACTGCGATTGCTGAGCACCGGATTTCCATTCGAACTAGAGCTCTTTGTTATATAATTGATGCGAGATCGAAATTTTAAATTACAGTCGTAAGAAAAAAAGTGTCATAATAATTTTTGCAGAAAATTGCGGGTCTACAAATTGAAAAAATATACGGCAATTTGTGGTTTTCCGAAATAAATAATTTGAAAATTGTAAAGAATAAATTTAGAATAAACCCCAATGACTGTTGGCTCACACAATTTGCAGCTGTAAAGGATAAATCTCTTAATGTTTAAAGATTTATCCTTTGCATACGTTGCCCCACGTTGGGCGCCAAATACAAGTATTGTTGAGCTTAAACGAAAAGAAGTAGAACCGTTTTTATAAAAAAAAAACTGACTACTTGAAAGATATTATTTAAAAACGGGTTTTGCAGAACTTTGACGATAATTTCAAACCAAAATTGAGTGCATTTTACGTTATCCGATTCGCGCTGATTTTTTATAACAAATGGATGTCCAGTGCAAAGTGATTGCAATAATTTTAAAAATAGCGATAGGTCTAGTGTAGATATATATAAAATAGCCAATTTTTATGTGTTTTAGCCGATTATTATTTTTTTTATATATAAAATTTTAGTAAATTTTGTTTATGCTAATTATGTGTTATAAAAAAAGTACGAAATTGTAAATTTATATATTGTTAATGTAGTGGTTTTTGGTGGTTGTGGTGGTGATAGCAGTACAAGAGCGCAATATTTTTTTTAATATGTAGTTGTAGTAATTGTTACTTACGTTTCCTCTCTGGTCTCAACAACCTCCTCCTCCTCTTCGGAACTGTATTTTGATACGTGTTTATTTATGGTTATATATTTGTTTATTATTTTATTTTATTTTTTTTTTTTATTTGTTGTTACATGTAACAAATATTGTACGTATATTTGATGATGTTTGTATGTTTTTGTTTTTTATTTTTTATTTATATGGATGCGATGGAGGGATATAACATACAAGGATTCAGGCGGGCAAAAATATGGAAAGAAAAACATTTTTACATTAACAAAAAAATTAATGATTAAAAGTATATCAAAAACATTAAATATTCCTTTAAATTTTATTTTAATAAGTTTAAAAAAAAGTACAAAACCTCTTTACATTCTTTGAAGAAAAAAAAATACTTTTCTTCAAATAATATCTAGTAAAATATTCATTTATATTAAATCAAATGCATTCAAAAAATATTTTTATATATTGTAAGTATATAATATTATAATAATTTTCGCTATATCATATGTATGTAAGTGCTCCATGAATCCGCATTCATTTACAAATGTGTGTTTGAAATTTTGTAAGTTTTTATGAATTTTGTACATAAATACATGAATTTTCATATATAAAACACTGTTAACATGAAAAAAATAGTCCCAAACACTGTACAACATATTGAAATATTCCTATAAACATTACTAGAGTATTCCAAATTCAATTCGAATTTTATAGATTTTGCTATAATGCCCCCTCATTCTGATGTTCATTTGAATATTGTTTTTCAATTTAATTCTACATAGATGTCACACCCGTTACACATGTGCAAGTTTTTACTTATCAAAACTATTTAAGTGCTGCTTTAATCAAAAATAGTTTTATTATACTTATGTTACCAAAACTTGTTACTATCATGTAACGGGTGTGACACGTCCAGTGTAGTCACTCATATTGATTTTCTCTGTTTATATTAGTTTTCTTTTGTTTCCTATTTTGTTTTGTAATTTTTATTTCTATCGTATATACTTACGTGTACTCCTCATCGTCGGACATGGTTATGGTTTGGGATTAAAAAAACCTAAAACAGAATAAAAAAACCAATTGTTAATAAAATTTACTAACATGTATGTATTTAAAAGAAGTATGGAAAAATTTAAAAACTGCTTTTAAATTGAAAATTATATTTGTTCTTATTATTTTGCCATATTATATTATAACTTAGCATTGTTTACTGGACAGCACAGATTTGACAAATTGACGCCTCTCATTTGCGTTCACATCCGTGGCTTAATATTATGATAGTTGAATAAGAATCGGGCGATTATCGCCTGCTCTCGAAATAGCTGATTGCCAACGGTCAAAGTTATTGTGCTGAGGAAACAGCTGATCGTAGATAAAAATTTAATGGTGGAATACAAGTTCCGGCTGTGGTAAAACAACTGGCAATGAGGTAAGACGTGATCCTGAATTACTTTTACCATCCTGGAACAGAACGAAGACTTTCTCAATAAGACGTGATCGCGAATTACTTTAAACATATTGTGACAGAACAAAAGGTTTCTCAATAAATCATGACACTCTTATCAGCGGATAGTGCAGGTACCATGAGCTTTGTTTTCTTTTCATAAAAAATTTCCGGACCTAACCTGAGAGTATAACTTAGTGGTATGGGCTCTCGTTATCAAACAAAATAAACGAAAATAGGTTAGTAGAGGACAACGCGGAGGTAGGTTGATTCCAGGCATATCTTGTGACACATAGATTTTGACACATAATAAATAACCTTAATACAATTGCAATTTTGGCTACACAGAAAAAAAAAGGGTTTTAAATAGAAAACGCTTCCGTTTTATTTCCCCAGATTACAATCTCAAATTATCACAAAAAGGAAATTGTTTAATTCTTTCATTGTTTGTGGCATACTTTTGTTATAAGTGTTCGAAATACACTAAGAAAAAGTTTTTGGAAATTAAAAAAAAATTCATTGTTAAGGGTTTTTTAGTCTTGAGGTGGAAAAATTAAATTGTGCAATTAGGGTATTGCTTAAAATGTGTAAAACCTTCTCACGCGTAAAATTGTCAAAATTCCCATTGATTTTGACAACTAAATATTACGAGCTTACGAAGTTTTTAAGGCATTTAGAAGAATAAAAGAATTAATGTGCTCTCTGAATAGGGAACAAGTAGGAGGCATGTTTAATGCACGAGTACACTGTACAAAGTAATTCACGAGAGATATTTCGTCATTCCTAAATCTTTATTATTTCCATCATAAATCATATGGCGAGCATGAAGGATAATGTGTTTTTTTTTTTAAACTTAAGCCCACACAATTATAAAAGCTTATTGCAGATTTTTACAGACAAAAGTTTGGTAGTAAAAAAATTAAATAGATTCCGAACGCCTACACAAAATCATAAATTATTTGCAGATGCTATAAACAAATCAAAAATAAACAATTAATTTACGTATTTTTGAATTTTCAAGCATAAGCAATTCTATCTTATACAATCGGGTCGATTTAAGCATACTGGAAAAACTTGGCTATACTATTTATAGATTTAAAAAAAAAAAAACTTTTGTAAAGTTTTGCAAAAAAAATTGTTAAAGCTTTGACATGAATAAGTTATGAAAAAAGTTGTACTAATTACTCGTATGAGAAGTGTGCTATATAGTAAGTGCTGCATTTTTTTGCAGCAACTTAGCTCGAATGAACCAAAAAAATATGAATGTTAGGGGTACTATTTCCATCAAATTCATTAATTCAAAAATTCGTTGTTGGCTAAGTTTTTACCGATATTTTGTTTGTGTAAAATTATTGAACTTGCTAATTCAGTAATTTTACTATGCTTGAATATCGCTTTTACTTCTGCTAATGAAAATTTGTAGTAAATATTTGCAATATGTAAAAAAAAATTTGATAGAATTTTCATAATTTGTCAAAAATTTTGTCATAATAAAATGTGTTCGTGTTTTTCGCTCAATTTTCTCTCTCTCTGATGTGATGTGACAAAGAAAAATAAGAAAATCTGGCAACAATATTGCATTAGCTGCCAAAAAGGGATGTGTTTAGTTCTGCTCATTTACGCTCGCACAGTGTAGTTTTAAAAATAGCCACACGAAAGTATTAAATTTCGATTGCTACTGCATTGAAAAATCAACAAAGAATACTCTGCGAGAATATGATTGAATTCAGAGCCAACATTATGTGCATACATATGTAGCTTTGAAATTGAAAGCTTTTTACCTTGGCACTAATACACTGAAATTATTTTGAAATTGTTAATTGTGTAGGTGGCGTCCGAATATTTATGTTGCTATGCTATAACGTCATCACCATAGCGCGAAGAGCTTTAGGGAGACGAGAAAAACTGTACGGAAGTATAAATCTAATGAAAGTACTCGTATTTATCCAAAGGAAAGAATAACAATTAGTAAAAAAAATATGGCACATATTTTGTTTGTATATTATCTGTAGCTTGCCAAATATATTTGTGTGTATACACTTGGCCTTGTCTTTCATCTTCCATTGACGTTGTTTATAAGAACAAATATAGTACGTACTATTAACCCTTATGTTTTTAATGTTTTCGAGCAACTTTCATTCATAACTTTTCAAGTTCAAATAATATATTTTAACCTCAATGGCATTAGACGAATATCAGCCCTGATCCCAACTTCCTTACATACACTTAACTGTATACTGCAATAAATCTGAATTAGTTATATCAAAATCTTTTGAGCTTTCTAATTATACTATTTTTATATTGTGACCAAGTGTTATCAACTGACTACAATTTTTCAATTTACAAGAAAGCCAATTTTGAAAATATTTTTCCAGTATGTTCCAGTTTTTATTTCAACGAATTGAAGTCCCTAATATTCAGTTTGTTTACTCCAAGTTTTTACCCGAAAAGCTCTCGCTTATGTACGTTGTATACGTAAACGAGAGCTTTTCGGATAAAAACTTGCAAAAACTTGGAGTAAACGAACAGAATGAATACAAACCTCTCCTCTATTGCTCTCCTTCTGATCAAACAATGGTTTGTATGGCTTTTAGTTATTGAAATCCATCGATACGATACTTCATGTGCCTCTGAAAAGTACACATTCTAGAATCTAGACATAATTTCACCGCCTCTTTATCCCCCCTATCTGCGCCACTGATTTAAATTTTGCATTAAGTCTTTGTTTCTACTACAACCAACTTCTTGACTTGGAAAAGAGGAGGGAAGAAACAATTTAACGAAGTTAGCTTGAGAATAATTGAAACTATCCCAAATTGCTTATGTAGAAATAAAATGAATGATGACTTTTAACTAAATAATTTTGCGCAGGATTTTGATCTTTTTTTTTTCCTTTAAGTTGCGAATTATTTTGAGCATTGTTGGCTTGGTGTTCACTATAATACCGGCATTTAGAGTTCATTTTCCAATGGCTACAAAGCAAAAGAAAAGTTTGTTCTTAGAATACCACGAGACTATTTAGTTAATATCATCAGATCTTTCAATAAAATAAATACTACGTTTCCACCAGAGATTTAGCTATGGTGAGATCTATAAATCATGTCCTTAAATCCTACCCATTTCCACCGGCCGAAAGAGATTTATTTTTAACAGTAAATGTCATAAGCGGAAAAATTAAAGTTGTTTTTCCTTGTCTTCTTAAGAGGTGCCAATTGGTCAAAAATAGCCAGAATCAGTATCTCTGCTGAGATTGGTGAGCAGATTAAAAATAAATCTCCGCAAAATAGATTCATTTTCATATCGAAAATCGTGTGATTTACGCTCCAGACATAGTGCTTAGTCCTGAAACACTCTTAAATCACCGCATAAGTCTTCGATGGAAACGTAGTATAAGTATATAAGCTTATGAGAAATATTTATAGCAAGATCTCACCATATTAGAATATTTTTATTCTCAGATATGTGGCACGACCACTATGAAGAAAAAATATGACAATCTTTAAACCGTTATTTATCGTAAACTAGAAGAGCTAAGCCGTTAAATCTTGTTAACTAGAAGAGCTAGATAGCCTAAAATCATATTGATATCAAATGACCGCTTATGTGAGAAGAAAGACATGTTTTATTTTTAGAACTTAAATGCCTTGTTTCTGTTAAATAAGTAAAAATAATGTTAATATGTCGTAAAATTTTATATACCAAAAATAATTAAAACAAAACCGGGAAAAGTTTCTACGAAGTAAATATTAGCTTATCACATGTTGTCTCAGCTCTAGCTAATTTCTGAGTCTCAGAAGCCCTAAATTTATATATCGTTGGGTTAATGAGAATAGGTGCTGAGTCCATTTTGTGGCAAAAGTAATGTCATAAAACTAATTAGCTAGCATTTTGTTAAAAATGAATAAAACTGGATTCTGTTTTCACGAAAAGTTTACTTGATGGTGTGAAATTGATTATATGTATTAAGTTGAAAAAGTCATATTTATTCAATAATTGATTATTATGCAAATATGCAAAATGGACTTAGCACCTTTTTTCTCATTGAGCCGACGATATGTTTGTGTATACATACATATATATCTGACCCATTGACCAAATTAAAAAGTTTAATGTACGCGCTTGAATAAATCAAAATTGATTTTCGATAAAAGGTCAATACATGGTGTGTAATAGTTTTTCAATAGGCTTTTAGCACCATAATAAATGTTGCCAAATTGATTGAAAGTTTCAAGTTCGAACTAGTTTTCTTCTTCTCAGTGTATACATATACTATATAAAATACAAAAAAGCTTAAAAGCACACACTTAAAGAAAATAGTGAGAGCAAAAAAAAGGCAAGGATATTTAAATTCTTGGCAATTGACGTGGCTTAAATAAAAGTTTTGTGTGAGGCGGTGTAATTAAGTGCAAGTGTGTGTTTGTGTATTATCGTGTGTATGTGTCTGTGTGTGGGAGTAATGTGTGTATTTTGCAGTCATTTTCGTGTTTGTGAATTTTCATAAATTGGAAATATTAATGTTTACTATACACTTATTTTGGATACTATCCATCCAACCATTTCCATAAAAAGTTTTTCACAGTCGATCTCATCTTTCACACCACAAACACACACACGACTTTTTTTTACGCTACCACGCACACGCCGGACACTAATAGAAACAACAGTTTTTGCGCTCAGCTCACACTCTCTCTATCTCTCGCATTAGCACGTATGCGTACAGTGGCACAAAATAGCAAAACGCACACACACTTTTTTGCTTGACTACTGCATAGAGAATTTTCTTTGTTGGTACGTCGTGATGGCGTTGTGGTGCCAAGGTAATAGAAAAAAAAAGTGGCTGTTGTCGAATTCCAAGAGAGGCAACAAACGGCAGAGAGTATGAGCGAGCGAGCAGTGTGTGGCATAAGTTGGTACAGAAATTTATTTTTAACGTACGAATTTTTCCGATTTTCTTTTTTTTTTTTTTTTTGACATACGTTTTTCTTTTAATTTTTCGTAGTATAACGCGTCGATCTTTATGTCTTTGGGCCGACATTCTATATCATGTAACACACTGAGCTCATGCGAGCTGCTATTTTTAGAGCTAAAAACATAGGAAATTCATTTAATTTCTTTTATTTTTTCTTTTTTTTTCAATTAAATTTTTGAAGGAATAGAGTATTTTTTTGTGAATTTATTTTTCATAAATTTCGCTGTTCATTATTATGTCAAACTGTTCACTTTTGCAGCACTTTAGGTTATTTTTCAATTAAAATTTCAAAATGTTCACACAATGTTCTGCAGCAGGATCTTTATAATCCACATTTAGTATGAGAAAATCTGCTTTGATTTTCTATATATCCAGTTATGTCCTTGTTGTAGGCGTTATATAAGGTAAATATATATATATATTTTCTTAATTTCAATTTAATCCAACATGATGTCCTTTATGAGACAATCGCTTTATATATTTTATAATTTTCAATTTAAGTTGCATTTTTTAAACTTTTCTTCTTTTTTTAAAATTTCGTTCAATATTTTATCTTTTATTTTAACGATCGTTAACTTTTTTTGTGGATTTTCTTGGCAAACTTACTTAAGGGAAAAGAACGAATTTAAATCTCTACTATAGTCCGAGCAGCTGACGTCGTTGGAGCGAATGCTGCGGTTCGACTAAACTGACTGACGATCAAACAAGAAACAACACGTAATGTTAAAGATTTTTCGAAAAATGAAAATTTTCTAATTTTCCACACCAATACACAGACGTTCCGACGACGAATTCTAATACAAATCCAACTAAAAGATCGTATAGGATTTTCGTTTGTGCGAATGCAATAGTTGCCTTCAAAAGCTTTATATATTTTCCTGCGAACGAATGAGATAAACGAACTTTGTGGAAAATCGTCTTGGTCGTCGTCGAAAACGGCGCTCTAGGTCGTGTCAGGTGGGCTAAAATTGAGTATGGTCAAAAGGGGGTAAGGTGTGCAATTTATGTATCTGTATATTGTATTTTTTGTTGTTTTTTGCTATCATAACCAACTCATGTGAAATATAAACTTTCATAAAATCTTAGATAGGAGGTGTTAGTAAAAATTATGGTGGGTGGTAGCGGCACGAGTGGGGGTGAGTGTTGTATGTATATGTATATTTGCTTAATTTGTTAGAGGTTTTCATTTTATTTTAAAATTTCGAAATTTTTCAAATTTTTCTTTGATTTTCATTTTTGCTATCTTATGTATTTGTTGAATTATACTTCTTTTTTTTTCAATTTATTGTTCGCTATAGCTCCTGTAGGTGTGGTATGCTCGATTCTAAACTTTTTTCTGTTTTTTCGTATTTTTTGTTGCATTTGAGGTATCGTTTAACATAATAAGAACATGTAAAGTTGTTTTATAAAATATAATATATGTACATACTTATATGTTTTTTATTTTTTTATATGAAAATAATTTTATATGCAGCTGTTTGGCATTTAATTTGCTCTATTCCGTTTTGTGTTATGGCGTTAGAGAATATTTTGAGATCTTGCGTTCATTAAGCATTTGGACTTTTTTCATTGTCTATTGTCTGCAAGTTGATTAGGTTCATGTGCTATTAGCAAAATATTTCCCTTAAAATGATCATTTGGTTTTACATTTTTGTACAGAAGAACACTTGTTGTTTATGCTGACACTTGAAAGCACTTTCTTTTAAAACAGAGATCAGGTTAGATACAGTATGGGAAGTAGCGCTGCATTTGATAAAGCCATTTCATACCAGCTGACAATAATAACAAAAAAAAATCTACAAGATATTTCGGACTGTTTTAAGATTTGTGGCGCGTCGTTACAATAACAAAAGGGACCTTACCTTGCCAGAGGCCGAATTTGAGTTTTTGAAACCATTGGATAAAGGTAAAACTCTAAAGAGATCGTTGAAAAACCGCGAGATAATTTTATGAATTAAAGAAGTTATGGCAGTTGAAATTCTGTAGCTCAAAATAGATAATTCAGTATAAAGTTCGGAAATTTTCATGTTTTGTCCTTTTACTCTAATACATACTAACTGAGTGCATGAAGTTTCTTAATGAAATACCAAAAAAAAAAAAAATGCAACCAGAGTTGATGTGACCGTTTTTGTAATATCACTCGTAGAGGTTTAAAGCTAACCAGCCCTACTGTACCATAGGTACTTAGGATTCACTGCGCATAATATATTTATGACGTCAGATTCCCGCTTTAAGCACAGCTTATATATTTTATCTGATTGGGAGAGAGTAATTTTGCGGCGAGGCACAGTGGACATGTTTGTATGAAACGGCGGTCATAAATAGTTATAAAGGGCCTAGGATCTTGAAATTTGGTACGAATGTTCCTTAGATTAAAACAATAAAATTCTGTAAATATGAACAAAATTTGCCGATGGACACACCTGCCTCCCATACAATGCTTGGGCATGATTAAAGCTTTTTTTTCAAAATGTTGATACCCATTCATTAATTTGACAGCGATGATTTCAAAAATCTTACAAATTTTGAGTTGTCTTCTATAGTTTTCAACAAAAAATTAGCTACTCATATCTCCGAAACTTTTTGACGCGGAAAGATGAGATGAAATATATAAAAATTAAAGAGACAAATAAATTTATCATATCTCTGAAAATATTTCACATATTTGGTACATCCATATGTATGTAAAAAGAATTAAAACAAATAATCCTTACGAGAAAATGGGGGGTGCTACGCTTTCCTAAAAGCAGATTCATTATTTTTCTAAAACTACTGAACGCAGATGAATAGAATTTGTTGCATATGTATACAAAGGGCATATGGAGAAATAATTTTCCGGGGAAAACTGGGCGGTGCCACGCCTTATAAAAAATAATATTCTTAATTTATCTGAAATTATTTAAAGCAAATTATAAGATTTGGTGGGTACAATGCTTTATTATGGCATATCCAAGCTTAGAAAAGGCTAGTCCTAAAGGGGATTGGAAGGGGACATAAGCCCCTTATCTGCTACCCTCTCTTTAAGAAAACTATCTTCCGAATTTAAGCAAGCTTAAGCTTTAAATTGATAAAACCATTCCAAAGAGTTGCACAACGTACAGAAATAAAAAAAATTTATCCCATCAAAAACTACAAACCTACAATACAATTCAATCATGAACGATTTTTTCACAATGATGCATTGTTTAGTTATCCCGCTCTATTCGATTATGAAGCTATAAGTGGCTAAAAAACATTTTCATTGTTTTAAAGCAACCTAAATTATTAGAAAATAGTTTTTGCCATCAAGTGTGGGAGCCATCTACATACACTTTGACCCAAAATCCCAATTTCATAATAACTTTCAAAAGTATGTACTACAAAAAACCTTGAAACAAATTTTGTGGTCACCTAGACATTGTATACCTTAGATTGCATATTGGTATAATGTAAAAATGTTATTAATTCAATTATTTTTAATTTGCCAATTATTGCAACATCATCAGCCTTGTTTTTATGTCGAAATGCTGCAACTGCTCGAAATAAAATTAGTAATTCTGGCTGATAGCCTAAATTGCTCGTGCCTTATATCAAAGCTTTTATGATTGAAAACTCACGTGAAAAACAACAAATGTTCATGGGTTCACAAAAACATCTGAAGAAATATTAGTGTACTTCTTAAATCAGGATACTGCAAAAACTCTTGAAGCTCCGATGTATGAAAAACTTTAGTTGGTTAAAAAAACCAAACAAATTACCAAGTGAATATTAAAATCTGAATGAAAAAAACTTTAATTTTCGATACAATTTGATGCATTTTAGTTTTTCATAGCATTTTAAATGGTTTTTTGGTAGTTTTTCAATGCTTCTAACCAATTTTACCAACATTTTTTATTTCAACGCTGGTTGGATGTGCTTGAGTTTCAATTCAACATTTAAATTTTATTTTTCATCTATAAGTAAAAGAGTAACTTAGGGTAATATGGTTACCTTTTTTCTTCTTTTCCAATTTCTACCAAAGTGATAGTAGTAGGTTAGCTTGGTCAACTTATTTGTATTAGTTATTTTATTATTTTTGCCATTTGATAATTCATATACTAAAATACTAACATTTTCAAGCGCGAGGCCAGTTAAATTGAAAGAACCTAAAAATAACTGAAAAAGAAAAGTGTCGGGTAATGTGAATCACCCTGTCCATTTCCTAAAGTAGTACCATTATTCGCAATTTTTGTTGACAAAAAGTCTAGTAGTATTTTTTTAGATTATATTTGCTATGAAATAGTTTTATAGGCTTATTAAAGAATATTTTTTAGCAAGATAAACCAAATTCATACTAACAAGTGAATAATCATTGAGGGTTACCGAATCATACGTAAAATAGTACTGCACATACTCAAACTCGGGTGTTTCACACATGCAATTAGCTTCTGAAGGTGTAATAGTCATCAAAATTGATACACGATATATAATATGGGGTAGTCCACATTAATCGAATACATCACTTTTTTGAAATAATCATTGATTATATAAAAGAAATATAAAATCAGACTTGCTTATGCATTTCTTCGTTGAATAATTGTTCCATAATTGAATTAGAGTTATTCGAATTTTAGAAAACAGAGTTCTGAAGAAGTGATTTAGTTATTCACAGAGTACTACAAATAAGTCAACTTGACCTCACAGCATATGCTAAGAAATCGCACAGGAATAATTAGCATAACAGAAAAGCCGAAGAGCGTAAAGAATATGTTTTTCGCGTTTTAATGTGCTTAAATAACTAGAATTGTTGTACAGTCTTTAATATGAGAAATAAAAGTGTGCACCACATTACCCGCATAGTCCACATTACCCTATCTTACTATATAATGTTCCATTCCGTACGATATTGATTGTCCCTTCTTCGATGTTCTTGAAATCTTTCTGACTTATTCAATACCAGACGAGAATTTTAAGGTCAATAATCTTTCTTTCTCATATCTTAATTTCAACTATATCTAGATTTCAACGATATTTCAGTAGTCAGAGGATTTCATCCGAATGTTGGAATAGTTTTGTGATTAGCCCTTAATTGATTAATATTATGACTTCAATTTGGATTTATAAACTTTTTGATTTTAAATTTTTTTCGAGTATGTTAAATAAGCTTCATATTTTTAACCGAAATTAAAGAATTTCCGTAATCCTACGTATTACATGAATTATGCTGAAAAACTTTCTTGACCCAGTTATTAACGTTAAAATCCCTGCTCGTTTTATTTATTTTTAAATAATTTTGCTACCAAAAATATGCACAGAAAATGACTGACAAACAGAAATAAATGTCGCACATTCGCGTCCGCTTTGGCAGACAATATCAATACATCTGTATGCAGCAGCATCAGAGATTCGACGCTTGCCAAAATTTACACTTTTTTTTATTTTTTGGGATACGGATAATTCTAAAATTTTGTAAATCTCCTAGTAGTGTTTTTATCGCTTAAATTGTATTTAGAAACAAAAATTACTTAAAAGTATTTGTGACAAAGAAAACAGAACGTTACACCGTTTTACCTTCATATGCCTACCTTCAGCAAATCGCACATGTGCGATGTACATAAAATAAATTATTTGTTTTGATCAATTTATGAATGAAATACTCTTCAATAATTGAAAATATCGATGCATTGACTTTATCTTTTGATTATAATGATAATAATAATAATAATCTACTTATATTTTCCCTTAGAATCCGCATATAGGGCTAAAAATAATGCTAATAAATTACATGTAGTAGTGCGTGTAAATCAGTTACTATTGTTAGTTCCTCGATGACTTTATCATTGTTCACATATCTAGATATTATTATTCTTAAAATATTTTAAACATTTCTATTTTCAAATATTAAAAATTAATTAGAGAACAAATAGGACTACCATTGCCGTCATAGATGCAATTTATATTCATTAATCTTTGCCTTATGTACCTACAAATATTTTATATATATATTACCTACATGTTCATTATATTTAAATTTTTATATATATTATATACAATATGTTTTAAAATGTATAACTCAAAAACAAAACTTTTTCAAATCTAAAAAGCAAAAATTTGGCATAAAAACTATTTTTGGGAATACTGTGGGTGGAATATACAAACATGCATATGTTGGCGTATTTTCTGTTTGCATTTGTATGGGTCTTCATGACGATAATAGCTAGTCTCTTTTTTACAGTCGTCGTTTTCGTCGGTGGTATTCGTTGCCTGTTTCGCAAACATTTACTTCTTATACACAGCTTAGTTGTTCTGGAATCTTAATCTTTCTGAAGCAAATAAAAGATATCATACGAATTTAACGATGCGCACTGGAAAAAATAAAAATTGAATCAACCGTAGAAAGCTCATATGTGACGCGGTCTAACAAAACCATACTTAACTTGCCAAACTTAAAATTTTCAGTTCAGGTCAAGACATAAATACATTTCAAATTCCATGCTTGGGTTTTACCAAATACCTTAGATATATCTTTAAATTGATTAAAGTTGATATATAGTAGATAGTAGCCGTGTTTCTTTTGACGCGTATATACAATTGTGGATATTTTTAAATTGCGATAACTCATGAACAGTGAGCCGCTCAATAAAATCTTTAATTAACTTTTTTATGTAGAATCACGTTCTCTACAAAAACTTTTCATTTTATATTTAAAAAGATTTATCCTTTAGGAGTTATTTCTATAAAAACTGTTTAAGCGACGATAAACGTCAAAAAATCACTTTTTTAAATAACTTCTAAATAATAATTTTTTTTAGAAAAAATTAAAAAAATTTGTAGAGCATGTGGTTTTCCGTGAAAAAGATCCTTGGAGTTTTTATCGCACGACTCATCATTCATAACTTATCGCAATTTGAAAATTACCACACGTCAAAAAAACACGGCTAATGTAAAAATATTTTTTTCCGAATATTCACGTACATTTCCGAACCTGAAACTCAATTATCTATTTTGAACATTATTTTATTTATTTTTATTTATTTATATTTGAAAAAGCTATAGAGTGAATTTTTGGCGTAATGTACCACGATTCGAGTTGGCATCTTTGATTTTTACAAAAATTGGTTAAAAGTTAATATTTGACATATACATTAATGTGATAAAATGATTTTCCGATATTCCGAAAATTTCCAAGATGGCAGCCATAGGAAGTTCGATCATACTTTTGGATACTCACATATTTGAAAATTCATAGCTTTTACGCTTTTCATCCGATTTTAGTAAAATTTTCAAGGTTGCTGAAAAGTATGAGCTTTTGAAAAAAGAATAAAAACAAAAAAAAAAAACATTTTATCTTGGCGGATAGTTATTTAGTTGCTATGATAGTTGTTAGTTTTAGTATTTGTAAAATAAATCCGTATCTGATGTTATTTGCGGAACGGATCTAATTTGCATTAAATTAATTTAAAGACTCGAATATCTTAAATACCAGATCTAAACTGTAAAAATGGCTATAATCATTACGCTGGATTTGCTCTTGGGGGTTTTCATATACATAGATTAATTTAATTTTATTTCAATATTTTCAATTCATATAAAATTTATATGGGAAAAAGATCTTCCTGGGCGGCAGGCTTAAGCCCCCGAAACCCTCCCCGTGTGCACGGGCCTGAACTACACATGGCCCCAAATGGGAAAATTTCTGACAAGCAAAGGTGTAATTTTAAAATATTTGCTTCAAAAATAGAACAAAAAAAATTCTTTCATAAATTTCTGTTAAGCAACAACTCATTGAGTTATGTCACTCTGGTAATTCATGTGTGATATGTATGTATTCTCCTTTAACTCCTAGGAGGAGCCTAGGGCCAATATGAAACATCTCCATTTGTTGCGATCCCTTGCGATGACTTTGATCTCTTGCCATGACTTTCCTGATTCTTGGATTCCTTTTCCAGCGACCTTTCCAGTTGGTTTTGGGTCTACCACGTCCTCTACTGCGTTGTGGATTCTACTCAAGAGCCTGGCGACAAACTTCGCTGTGTGGTTTCCGGAGAGTGTGACCAATCCATCTCCATTTGCGCAGCTTGACCTCGTTTGCTATAGCACACTGATTGCATTTTTCATGTAGCTCGGTATAGTGATATAGTGCGAGGCCACCACACCTTTAGTAAACGCCAAATGACAAATACTTGCAGCTTGTTCGTTAGTTGTTCAGTAACAAGCCATTTTTCGCACCCATATAACAAAACCGATTTCACATTCGAATCAAAAATGCGCACTCTCGTTTTAGTGGATATAACGGGTGAAGACCATATTTTGTTCAGTTGAGCAAACGCGCCTTTTGCTTTTGCTATTCTTGAGTTGATGTACTCTTTTGCTCCTCCATCCATGGAGATAATGCTGCCTAAATACGTGAAGCTATCGACGTTTTCGATGTTATCACTGCCAGCTCTAAACGTGATGTCATTCCTGTTTGCGTTTAGCTTCATGCTTTTAGTCTTGGATACGTTCATTTTTAGGCCGGCCTTTTGTGATTCCAAGACACGGACTTCAATTTTGCTTTGCATATCCGAATGTTTGGACGATAAGAGGCAGATGTCGTCAGCGTAGTCGAGATCTTCTAGATGTTATTTGTGATATGTAATAAACTAAAAAATAAAATACAAATTTTCTATTTAATTTTAGCTAGACATATGTATAATATACATATATATATACATTGTATATACTTTTTTTATGAGAGAAAGTTTAAAATTTGCTACTTCTTTCAGTGTACATTTTGTGCAATTTTATTTTCGTTACCATGTGGGAGTTATGAAACTAACACTACAAGAACGTTGACATGCGTATAATCGAACTAAAAAAAATAAGAACAAAATCAGTAAATTTACTAGTAAGTATTAACACACAATTATTAAAAGCTTTTTTTTTAATGTCCTATGTAGATTCATGCAACTAGACATCCTTAGAAATATCTACACTATGCGACAAGCATCGAATTGGAGGAACGGATGACAACTTTGTGTTTCGGTACACGGTGGTGTACGGAACTAAGTACTTCACCAAATTTTTAACCAAATTTTGTTCCTGTACATTTTGTAGTTGAGTCCCTTACTGAGAGCATATTCGGTATAACTCTATCAACCAATTTTTGACAAAATATAGTATTTTTCTAAAAATTTAATTTAAAATGTATGTACCAATTAAAAACATCTCTTTACGACATCCCTTTTGCGTTAAAAGAATGTCGAGTTGAAGAATTTCATTCTTAAAGATTTCCAAATAATTCATGCAAATATGTATGAATGCATGAATGGTATTTACTTCAAAAATCCGGCGAAAAATTGTTAAGTGAACAGTGTTTAAAATTCGATATTAACAAAACATATTGAACATAAAGGCATACATACTCGTACATATCTACTATGTCAACAGATTTAATTTTGCCACAAAAGTATTTTTAGATTTAAAAAATAACTAAAATATTTGTTTAATTCAAAGTAATTTCATGCTTTTGGAAAATTTGCTAAATATTTTAAATGAGAATCAAAATTATTTTGGATTTCTCAAACAGTTCTGCTACTTTAATGGTTTTATATAAATTAAAAGTGGATTTTTACCTACTTAGGTACATTTAATTAAAGCTGTACCTACTTTTTTGATCCAAAAATTAAATATATAGCAGAAAAAGAATTTACGAAATTTGAATTTTAACTCAATCTGCACACAAGTTACTGGTCGTTTTATGTATTTTGAAATTATTCACATAATCTTTATAACTTTCAGATATTGTATCGGATTCTACGTATGAATGCTCTATACTCTAGTTATATAGCTTCAAAATAAAGCAAAAACGGTATTTTTTGCTTGCTTAGACTAGGATATCTCAAAAACCATATGAGATACAGCAATTCCAAGGCCGGATTCGGATTCAGCTTTGCAAAATACATTTAAAATAAATACTTTTATGTTTGTTTGTTGTGTTTCTTTATTTTTTTATTTTGTATGGGATATGTATTTTTGCGATAATTCGCGAAAATGAGCAGCTACGATTTCGGGGTTTGCATTTTTTAGGCCACTAAGCTAATACAAATGAAACCCCATTCACAGATTTTATCGAAACTTTCATCACACCTATCGACTGTTCAAGCCCAGTGTGTCGAATGGTGCATTTTCCAAAGGAATCTACCCAGAGATACATATGTTAAAAATTGATGTTCGACTATTTTCTATCGGTTATTTCGCAGGTTTTCATTTAAGAACCCGAATGTAATTTAATATTTCTTCAAAAATAAAATTTCTTTCAAGTCCCGAAAACATAAGGATTGTAGGTGTAAATTCTTAAAAGTTGCTTCCAAATTTTTGTAATGTAGCAGTCATGTTTGACTGCTAACAACACGAAAACCACACAATTTATAATAAACCAGGCCTGTTCAGTAATCCGTGTGGTTTCAATTAGATTTTTTATTTTTTCTTGTGGAGAATTACAGGTCCCACAGATAATATTGATTTGTATTTCGTTAGTGGAAATCAATATTATTTGCAGAGCCTGTAATACCCCACAAACAAAATTCTTTTATCGTGAGACTAACCATTTTCATCAAAAAGCCTCCCAAATGAAAAGCAATTGAAACCACACGGATTACGGAACACGCCTGAATCTTTTTCGAAAGAAATGTGTATATCGAAAAGCTTAATAATTTAGAATTCTTAAACCATGAACATTTCAATTATTTAACATACACATACATATGACCAAAAAAGAGCGTTTGAATGTAATGTGGTTGACTTTGAGATTGACCATATGTATAACAATAACAGAAATTACAATAAATAACAGGATTCTTATTAAAATGTAATAAATTTTTTTTTTTTTAAGTGAACTTATTCCATAAAAGGAACTCTCTTGTACAGTGTATTTATTAAACACACCTCTGTGTATACGAGACTCGAAAGTGAAACATTTGACATTTCATGTGAAGTAAACAAATCGTTAACATAACCTCACTTTTCGCGCTGAAACGCTTAAACTTAAAAACAAACTTTTTTATATGTTGTACTTTTTTATAGATATTTGATATCCAATTATTTTCTAAAAAAAATCATGAGGGAAAGCCCACTTTCAACATGTGAAAAAAATTTCATCACCAAAACAATAATTGAGAATCAGGTGAGCCATAATGAAAATAACTAATGGCCAAAGTTTCCCTCTATTCCCTCTAATATTTAAGCGTGTTGATGGTCGCAAAAATGATGAATTTCGTCCACTGAAAATAAACTTTGGCGCTGATTGGGGCAGTGTGATGGTATCACTCGGTGAAACAAAAGTGCTGGCACAAGTATCTTGTGAATTGGGAGTTCCAAAGGCCACTCGTCCAACAGAGGGTATGATGTACATCAATGTTGAATTGGGTCCAATGGCAGCCCCACATTTTGAAGCTGGACGCAATTCTGATTTGACAGTGCAAATAAATCGTACACTCGAACGAACTTTTAAGGATTCACGCTGTGTTGACTTGGAATCACTTTGTGTTCGCGCAGAGGATCACGTTTGGATATTGCGTGTGGATATAAATGTACTCAACCATGAGGGAAATTTAATAGGTAAGTATAGATTTAACTAGATATTTGAAAATGCTTAGAAAAAAATTTAATAAATTGATTTTTTTATTATAATTTAGACTGCTGTTCGGTAGCCACTTTATGTGCACTGGCACATTACAAGCGTCCAGATGTAAGCCTCGATAAAGATTCCATCATAATTCACACTGCTGCAGAAAAGGAACCTATACCAATGGTTTTACATCATTACCCAGTCTGCGTCACATATTGCACCTTTGATGATGGGTAAGTGATAAATTAGAAGCGAACTGTCCTGGAAATAGCTTTTCTAAAAAAAGTAAAAATATAAAAAAGTCATTTCATCAAGTAAATGCGATAAGATCTTAATAGAAAATTTTTTAAAACCAGAGGTAATTTTTTTTCCAAAAATTCAATATGTTTTTATTGTAGCAAAATTGCTGTTGCCGATCCTACTGCAATGGAGGAACGCACTGCTGAATCCCAAATGATTTTTGGTTTGAACTCATTTCGTGAATTATGTTGCCTTAATTTAGGTGGCAGCTCATTGACAAGTTCCACATTGTTATTGCAGTGCGCTAAACGTGCAGCGCAACATGCTAAAGAGGTCGTTGATCTTGTGAAAGAGTTGCTGGTATCCGATGCAGCTGCCCGCGAAGCTGCACAGTCTGTCAGTTTTACCGAATGCATGCGTTTGCAAAAGATTACCGCATTGGCAGAAGATCGTTTGGCATTAAAATTACGTAACTTCAGTTTCGAACAGCAACAAAATCGAGATCAAATTATGAAGGAAGAGTTGCATAGTGAAGATGGAGAAGATGATGCAGCAAAAACGGGAGAAGGTTTTTAATAGATTTTTATTTTACATTTAAAGTGCCTAAAGATATTCAATAGCATTCTAGCTGCAATACGCAATATTGCATACTTTTAGGTACTGACTAAACAAACTGACAAAATTAAAATTCATACTTTTAAGCTATTCTTTTGTCTTTTTCATATCTGGTCAGAATTCTACTTTAATATTTAAAAACTTTTTTTTTAGCAGTCGTTTCACTTGGCGATCGAGCTGCTATTTTGAATTCATATAAATCAAACGTAAAATGGGTGCCCGAAGATGATGAAGATGACGCTGACAATGATGAACTTATGGACTCGGATAATATTATGGAGGAAGATGAAGTAGATGGTGATGAGCATTTGGCACATCAAGTTGAAAATGCGCTACAACATGCAAGCAATCGTTCCAATCAACCTATTAGTAAACAGAAACGCAATCAGCCACGACTGCTAAGTAAACGTAACCTGCAGCGTAAGTTAATATTGTTAATAAATCAATATTTTGGATTTTAATCCTATTTTTCAATTTAATAACAGAGGCTACAAATGACAGCGACAGTGAAGAGGAAGATAAAACAGTTTTATAAATACGTTATCAAATAAACAATTTGCCTAAAATAAACCCGTTTTATTCAATCTTTGATATTACTTTTTACTTGAAATTACATTTACATTATTTAAGGTCGATTTCACAACGTTTAATGCAAATTTAACAAAAATTATTTATGAAATTTTGGGTAAAACGCCAATAAGATTATAAAGTAAAAGAACTATGTTTAGGCCTCAAATTTTATTCATAAATAATGTTTATTGCGGGCTTGATTCACAATCTATGCATAAACTTCCTGTAGTTTTTTTTTAACAATGCCACTAGATATGAGTATCGGAAAATTCGACCATATTTCTAAAAAAAAAGTAAGAGTATTCTTGTTCATACTTTAAACAATTATCTTGACATGCATATTTTACTTTTGCCCAGAATCATTAACACTCGGTCGGTCACCGGCGTATCTATTTCATAAGTAGACCTTTGAGATTTGTTATTCCTAGATGCAATTATCTTAATTCAAGTAGTTACTTTTTCACTAGTATCCTAGGACGTCCTACCTACCTACAGAAGTTTCAAACATGCAATTTAGAATTATTTTTTTATATGATTTATACAGTATTTTTTTATATTTAAGATCAGGGTTTCAGAGGTTTAAAGTGATGTGCAATATATATGTAGGATTAGGAAAAAGTTAACATACTTAATGCAGCTCGTTTGCATTAACAAAAGGAAGTAGGCCAAACTGACTTATCGAATGCATAGAGCTTACTAGAAGCTTGAGGAGACGCTTAGAAGTAAACGAACAGTTATTGGAGGTTATCGTGAATCAAGATTCCCGGGGAATTTTCTTCAACTGCAATAGAGAATGCACGGCAGCTTGAGAAAATTCCCCGGGAATATTTATTCCCGATAACCCCCATTAACAGAATACCGTCGTAATTGTGTCGTCGTTGTAAAAATATAGAATAAACATCTAAAATATCATTACTAATCTATAATGTATTTTAATAATAAAGAAATTAATAATTAGGGTATTCACAAATGTCATTTTAAAATCACAAAAAGTTAATTGTGAACGCCTTCAAACAAAAGCATATTAATCAGGGCTGTTCCGTAATCCGAGTGGTTTCAATTACCTTTCACTTAGGAGGCTTTTTGATGAAAATGGTGAGTCACACGATAAAAAGTATTTTTATTTAGGAAATGTTCTTAAAAAACTGCAAAAAGTCGAAAAATTCGACTTTATCAAATATTTCCGAAACGGTTACTTTTTCGTTAATACAAATCAATGTTATTTGTAGAACCTGTAATTCCCCACAAAAAAAGATTCTGATACTTTTTATCGTGTGACTAACCATTTTCATCAAATAGCCTCCTTAATGAAAAGTAATTGAAACCACGCGGATTCGATTCTATCGAATATTTCGTAAACGGTTACTTTTTCGTAAATACCAATCGATATTATTTGTAGAACCTGTAATTCTCCACAAAAGAGATTCTAATAATTTTTATCGTGTGACTCGCCATTTTCATCAGAAAGCTTCCCAAATGAAACAACATTGAAACCACACGGATAACGGAACAGGCCCGATGTAATTTTCTTTTTTAGTGCTGTTTGTCTAACGTTCTATTAATTGCTATAAAAGTCTAAGGCGGTTATCTATTGGCGAATTTGTCGATCAGCGCTTTTGAGGAACACACAGAGAGACAAAAGCAGGATAAGGCAAGTGGCGAATTGTACCAACATAAAAAATGAGCCAGCGAACTTTTAATCCGACTTTACGTTACCAAGGATCTATACACCCCTTAGAAATGCTTGCAAAATAATAAAACCAATTTTTGATTTATGTTTTTATTGTGTGTTTTATGCATTTATTTTAATATTGCATAAATTTTGTTAATATTTTCTCTTCTTATAATTACAGCTTATTTAGTCTTAGAACTAAAAACATTTACATTCTTTGTAAATATAAAATTTCTGTTAAATATTAAATGTATATAAGTTTATAGTTAAAAGGGAACAATTTTAATCAACATATGAATGCGTTCATTATTAAACTTTATTTTTCTCGGTTGCTGTATATTTAGTTTTTTCTTTTCGCAAAATCTCGTTAGTAAATTTTAAAATTTACAAATATTAAAGTTATAATTGGAAGAAGAGATATACAATAGCTTTAGTAGCAAATTATAGTTAATTATCTGGGAATCAAATGAGTTTGTAAATAGATAGTGATACTTAGAGTGAGATAGACGGAAGGATAAACTTAATAAATAGTAATTGATTGCAACACAAACGTCAGTGACATTGCGGTGAAATCAAACAACTTAATAGCAAAATCATTAGTTTAATTTTACGCCATAGGAATTAGCATGATGGGAGTTGGTGGGGATAGTAGAGTGAGAAAACGCGGCACCAAAATGCAATCAAGTTCAAGTTGTATCGTTACCGATGCCATTTTTTTGATCCAATTTGTTTGAATTTGATTTAACCATATAAACAAAATATGTAATGATTTCTCGCTCTTTGATGGGTATCGTTTTAAAATGTTTCATTATGGTCTGAAAAACAAAAAACGGAATTAGTTATTATCAAATAATATAAGCAAAATAGTCAAATTCAAATATCTTTCTTTAGTTTTCTCAAGTTTTACAAAATTTTATGCAAAGTTTTTGACATTTTTATTTATAAACACGCGCCGTTGACCCAATTTTATTATAGTTTACAAACACCACAACAGCTTGCAAATTAGGTCAGTAACCAGTTTAAGCAATGTATGAGAATATGATTAAAAAAGAAAACAAACAAATATGTGTTTATAAGAAATCTGTTTGCTTTTCTTTGGTTTAGAAAAATATACGCTGAAGTTGGTACTTACATCAGCCAGCTGAGCGCGTTTCATGCCCGGCCTAGTCTGCACCTTGTAGTGACGCTTATAGCGACGCAGTGTATTCACTTGCAATTGATAGAGATCTGGCACCTCGGGCAGGTCGGTATCTGTTTCGCTATCATCTTCAGAGTCTTTTCGGCGTCGTTTGGTACGCGCCGATTGTATGCGGCCCTTATGATATTCGCAAATGTAAATGTGTTTCGCCTGAAAAAAGAGAGATTTAATCAAAAATTATAGTTTACATCAATTATATATACATATACAATAAAAATCTTTTAAACTAGCTAGAATGATCGGATTTTTTTCTTAAGGGAAAAGTAGCGTTTTGATGTCGCTCAGATTTAGTTTCGGAGATAGTCATCGGAAGTTGCAGATATAGCTTTTATCAAAACGGTACAAGTTGGGAGTCCTTGAATGGGTTCAGAAAATATTGGTGTCAAACAAAAGGCGATAAGTCTGAGGGTTTTCAAAATAGTATGTACATATGCAATCTGCCACAGGTCAATGGGAGCAACCACAGACCATTACACTTTTTCTTACGTATTTTCCAGTGGCTCTGCAATACTTTGTATTCGATCTTTCTCCTTTTGACCTGTGTAGACACCTTACTTTATCCGAATCTTTGATATTATACTACGAGTCCAAGTACTACGGATTCAAAGCCCCCCTCCCCATTGCCTCATATGAAAGTAAGGAAACATGTGGGGTTTTAACAATCATCGACTCAATTGTTTGTCTCGCTAACTAAAAATGCCTCCGTTGCAAAGTTAATGGTAAACATAAGTATATGTACATTTGGGTGGCTGTCAAATGGCTTTTATCGAATTCCAATAATAGAAAAAATTTTCCATTTCTTCAGATTTTTTTAATTCAGCCCCGAGTTGCTCTTGGGTAAATTTGTCCGTCCGTTTGAAATTTGGTACAGAAAACAACAATCGTATTGCATTATCGGGATAAAAATGGGCGTGATCGATTAATTTTCACGCCTGCCTAGCTAGCTACTAGCAATTAGATCACGATTCTAAGTATTATTTGCACCAAATAACGTGCATCTAACCTAATCCGTTTCGACGTGATTTCATATTTTAAAGGCCACCCTAATGTTCATATAGCATACTAGATAATTAAAACCTGAAGACGTGAGATATTTCAAAATGGAAAAATTAATCAAGTGATAAAATTTAATAAAAGAAGCCACATCGAGCCACATCGACTTACCGTGGGATCGGTACTCAATTTCAGACGCTTCTGGGAGACCGTTTTCTGAATGCGCTTACTGTAAGACGCGTATCCAGCGGGATTGCAACATCGTTCATTGTCATCAATGAGGCAGCAGGTTTGATCCGTATGACCTCGCGAATCATCTTCGCCTGTGCTAAAGCCGCCGTTGTTCATTTCAAATGGCAAATAATTCTGCAGTTTTTCTCTAAATTTCCAAATTATGAAAATGTTTCAAGTATTTCTTTTCTATTCGCTCTAAAATCTGGAACTGTTGGCGTTTTCTTCAGTTATATGTGTTAGTTTTTTTTTTTTTGCTTTTCCAATGTAATAATATATAAATTATTTTGTAATTTGATTCCATACGCTTTTTTGCAGTTTATGCTCCGATTTTTTCGCAATTTTCTCCAGGTTTTCATAGAAAATTCTTTGTGTAAAATGTGGAAAATTTACTTCAAAGATTTTTCTTCCTTCCTTCCTTTTTTCACAAAAACGATTGAGAATGCGAAGTTGACAATCAAAAAAGTGAAGTACAAAGTCAATTCCAAACGTTCCAGTTTGAAAATGCGCTACAAAATGGAATTGGACTGCTGTCTTTTTTTCTGACGTTGTTTTTGAGATGCCAGACTGGGAAAACTTGTAGCAACTTATTGTTTAGTAAGGATGCTATGTTATGACAAAAAACAAAGCCAAATTAAAAAAACCACCTCTCTTTTTTTCGTTCGGCTAAAAACGAAGGGCAATTTAAAAAATCGACCTTCGTTAGGCAAAAAACGAAGGCAAATTGTCCATCTCACATATCCCAGCGAGAAAATTTTTCATCAAAATTTGTCCATATAACATATGCCAGCGAGAAAATTGATTATTGGTGACTAAATCCTCAGAAAACCTTATGAGAAAATTGGTCATTCGTCAAATAAAACTATTCCTAGTAAAATTAGTTAAAATTCATTGAAAACTTTTTTCTGCTTTTAAATAGCTTTTAAAAGTATTAATTCGTTATCAAGTTAAATTTTTTAAGGCGTTGACAAAAACTTTTTTTATATATGCGAAATTGTTAGAAAAAAGAAAAAGTTTAGTTATAATTTTAAACGAAAATTTTCCAATAACTATTTTTGCTGTAAGGTCAATAGTTTTTATTAAAATTGAAATAAGATGATTTTTTCATATATTTTTTGATTTAAGAAATTCAGTTCTTTTCATAAGAAAAGTAACTTACTTCGAAGAAGTGCTTTTGTCAAACTTTTTATTGCCATTTAATCTGTATCTTATTTCGACTTAAGATGTTTTGTGAAGAAAAAACCATTTTCTTCTGTCGATTTAAGTTGTTTTGTAAAAAGCATTTATAAAAGTTTTTTGTTGTTGCAAATGCTTGAATTTTTTGGCCTTTTTGAAATAAGATGTTTTGTCAAATGCAATTCGAAATAAAACATCGATATAGGTTGACTTTCGATTCAATTTTCGAAGTCATAGAAATATGACAATTACACCAAAATGATTAAAGTCCTGGAAAATTGTCTTATTTCGAGTTAGGTTGTTTTGTCGAAAGTACACAGTTTTTTGTAATTTATTAAAAAATTAAATTATATTTCTGTTAAAGGAAACATTATTAATTTTTTTATAGGTAGATATATTCCACTTATTTTGCAAATTTTGAAACTATAGCAAAATTGACTTAATTTTTTATTTTTTTACCTATTAATAAAATTTTACTTCGCTAAATAAATTGAAAATTTATTGAAAAATTCAAGTTTTAATAAATTTTTCAAATATAGCAATGCCAGCCTGTTCCGTAATCCGTGTAATTTTAATTACTTTTAATTTCGAAGACTTTTTGATAACTTTTCTATTCAACGACTGTTCAAGAAGTTTAACTTTTCACAGTAGAAACGTAAACTTTTTCGCTGTCAGTTAAAAAATATTAATCAAAATGTTTTTTATTAAATTTATTAACTTTAGTTTCACGTTAACAACGGCTGCTGCAATGTACTTGAAACTATAACTGCTTGCAATTTTGTCTGTCAAAATAATGTATTAGACGAGATGCCCAATTATGGGGTTTCCTCTGATTTGAGGGAATTTCAGAAAGTTTTTTTCTTGCTCTGTAAATTTTATCGGGTTAATTGGATGATTTAAGAAATAAAATCAGGTGGCATCCTGTTTTCGAACTTTTCTTACTAACACAAAAACGGAAGAAATATTTTTTTAGTTAGAGTTTTTTTATCTTAGCAATATTTATAATATTATGTTTGCAATATAAATGAGAATTACTCGATAAAAAAGAGAAGAACCCTGTACGTATGTGTATATTTTTTTTTTTTTTTTTCAATTTGATTGCAAAACAACTTTAAAATAGCAAAATTAATGGAAAAGTTGTAGCATAAGCTCATTAGTTTTGCGGACTTTTCAAAAAGTTTTGCATTCCACTTCATACCCCAATTGAAAGTGGAATTGGGAACAGGACGTATGATATCATATTTGAATAAAAATATAAATAAAAATAAAATACACCAAGCGTGAAGAACTGAAATAAAATTTTAACAGCAGATGATGAAATTGACAGGTCGTCACTGAGTTGCGAATTTTAGCAACGCAGCGCGAAGTAAATGAACTGATTAATTATTAAATAATATTATAATATTTTTTGTGAACCAACCACTTATTGTATTATTCTATTTAATACAAAAAAAAGGCCTCTTAAGAAAGTAATAAGGAATGACCATATTTCCTGCAGGAAATATGAAGTATTTTGGCGTTTTGATTTGACGTTTGACAATGTGACAATGGCAACCAGTGCTGCCAACTGTGGGGGAATTCCTCAAAGTCGGAGGAATTCAGAATCCGCTTGAGGAATCTTTATTTGAGGAATTTTTGAGGAATTGCCTTAACACGTATAATTCTATTAAAACTCTGAAAACAAACTTGCCCTTTGGTGAGTCCGTCAAAAATCACTGAGTATCTGTTACACACAATGACTTGTCTATCGACTAATACTATGTTTACACCAAAGATTTAGCAGTGAAGATATAAATAAATCTTGTTGCTAAATCTTATCCATTTACACCGGCCGAAAGAGATTTAGTTTTGACAATAGCTGTCATTTTGATTTATAAAGTGTGAATTTTCTCAAATTGTAAGCAATAAGAAATTAGATATAAAAATTAATTAAGAAACTAATATAATAAATACTGTAAAATGCCCTTGGAAAAGATAATCGTCAAAATATATAAAACGTGGCAAGTCAAATAAGGCTCCAGAATTTGCACGTCATCCAGATTGTTTTGGATGAGTCGAGCAATGACCAAAGAAATAATCATATAAGCACGACTATACGAAATCCCTGATGCAATAATTTGATTTGAATCCACATAGTTCATAAAAATAAAAATCATCACTGCCAAACAAGAAACTTATTGATATTTTATTTACTCCAATACATTTTTATTTACACTACATTTCGCAAAAAAACTCCTCGAATCATTGTTTCACCAAAAAATAGAAAATAATAACTAAAAAGTTATAAGAGACAAAATTTAACAAATAAAAATTATTATAGTTCTTCTTCTACGAATATGCTACTCATTGCGAGTAACATAGGTCCCTAAAAACGAGAGCTGCCGTAAACACTAGGTTTTTATCACAGCTCTCAGCGTAGCGTCTTTACAGACTTATAAATTTTATATATCGAAATTTTCAGTCTAACTGAAATTGATTTTTCTTTTCAATCTATAATTAGGTTATGTACGTTACACGCGCCTTCAAAAAACACGTGTAACGGGTCTAACTTTAAGACACACGCGAACGATTACACCCGAGAGTACGTCTGTACTCGGTCACGGACAAAACGAAAGACCATAAATATTATTCTTGGCTTTTGTAAGCAAATAAATGACATTAACCTGAAATACTTGAAATGAGGGAGCACGCTTTGTTAGATCACAAAATTTCTTCCAGATTGCAGTTGAAATGAGATTTTTAAAGAAAAACACATTGAGTAATCACCAAAATGTCCTAATTTAAAGACAGTTGTATGATTATTACTCATACTGTATTTTTCTTAATAATATTCATCAAATGCAAATATTATTGTGTATAAACTGAACAATTATCCATAAGCAGAATATAATATAACAAGTTGTATGACTTTACCCATCAAATTAATGTTTAAGTTCCGTTTTTTGAAAATCTTTAAAATTGGACGAATCATATTTCGTTGTCTTTTTTCAGATTTGACGAATTTCACTTATAATTGTGGATTTTTTCTCGATTTTCGAGGATTTTGAAAGTTTTTTATTGGCAACACTGATTGACAACTCTCCACAACGCACTCTCCAACAAGCGTTGCCATTTCCATTTCATTGTTTTTTTCAAACCACCAAACTTAAGTCTCGCTCAAATTTCCTTCATTCATCGTTCGTTCGTCGTGCGATTTTATAGGATTTATTTATTTGGTACAACACTACAACATTGTAATTGTTGCAAATAAAACGAATTACAAGTAAAAATAATTGGTATTAGTTTCAGTTAATTAAAGCAAAAAAAAAAATTTGTGATTATTTGGAATTTGTTAAAGAAAAAGTGAGAAAAAAGCACAACAAGAAGAAAAAAAATATAAAAAATTTGCGAGTGCCAAAACTGAGGAAGTGCTTAAAAGAAGAATAAGAAAAGAAGTGGAAGCAAAAAGAAAAGTTTAAGATTTTGTGTAGTCCGCAAAAATATAGAAATAACCAAGATTTAAATATACATAATTATATATATATTTAAGTAAAAATAAATTGCAAATAAAATAAATAAATAAAATGGCATCGCTTAAAACACTCAGAAAAAGTTTATCCGCTGATGAAAAAGCCGAGATTCAGGAGAAGTTCATCGAAGTAAGTAGCTATTTTTTTTTTGTTTTTTTCTGTGAATTTTTATGTGTATTTGTAAACAATTTACATTATTGTTGTTGTTTGTTTTTACGTTTTGGGAGTTAAAACTGGTTAATTGGCCGGTATCCCAAATTCCATAAGGGTGAGTCATAATGCGAATGGATGGTGGGAAGCGTTAAAACGGGCGCGGCATCATGTCGTTAGAGCGCATTTACCTTTGACATGTTTGGGGGGTGGGGTCGGACATTGCGTCGATGCATTCTGTTAGAGTATCCACTTTTTAATTTTTAAGTATATATTGGGAGTGATAAAAAAATTTATTCATTCGTTTCCCTCGATTCAAAATCTACTGCTTTTGCAATATCTCGAAAACTATATCATTGATAATATTCGAGTTTGAACATTGATTGTGAAAATTTTGACAGCACTCTCGAATGTGATTTATCTTTTGAAAAGATTTTTGTTGAATAATCATGGTACTTAAATCTGAAGGATGACGTCATGTTAATTTCTATAATGCTGACGAATTCTGTAAGTATTCAAAACTTGATTGAATGTATTTAAAGATCGTTGGCCAAACGCTTGAACATTTGATTATGGTCTTATTACATATACATAAGTGCAAACGTTAAGCTTAATGAATTGCCAAAGTAAATAGATTTTATATTGAAGGTATTCCACAAAACGTGAAAAGTTCGTATTGAGTTTAAAGCTCTTACGAAATACCCTAATAGACTTCATAAAACTACCTGGTTTATATTTAGATCATAGGCGATTTTTCACATATTCTTCGAACTGGAGTTTTTCGTATTATGTTAGTTAGCACCCTTAATTCACGAAATATGATTTATTGCGGGAAAGCAACTATTATTTCGTTTTTGTTTTTTTTTTATGATATAGCGCCCAAAACAAATACCACATAACGCTCAAACTTTTAACGAAATAAAGCTCAAATTTTGGGCGTTATTTCCAAAATGATTATTGCTCAAATTTTTTTTTATTTTTTATTTATTTCTTCAAAAAATCTAATTAATTCATGTACAAAGTTAAAAAAAAATAATAAGTAATTTACATTAGACTGCTTCATAATTTTTTTTTTTGCTTCCGATTTGCTTTCCAACAAGTTTTTTTGTTAAAACGATAGAAACTAAAAATTCTGGTGCAAGGAGAGCCCATAATATTAATATTTACTGGTGGCGCATCGTATTTCTTTGTTTTAAGCATGAAAGAGTACTCTTCTAAACTCTTTTGTATATATCTCGTGAAAGATAAAGCGCAGACAAATGAGACTGCTACCATTGGAAAGAACATAAAATTTTTCATAAAAAAGTTTAAAATAATTTTTTTCGTAAAGATGTTACTTCGGTAGTTTTTTACCTTTCAAAGTATAAAAAAAAAATTCGACATATATAAGATACCTTTATTTGAGATAGCTAGACATGATGTCAGCACGTTGATTGGGATTCAAAAAGTATGCTCATATACAGACTTTCTACAGAAAAGAAACTCAAAGTGTTTTTTAAGAATTTTTCTGTAAAAAATTTCAAAAGATTATTAGATGCAACTTCACATAATTAATTTCCTTTAATTTTAATCGATACACATTTGACAATGTTCATTATGTTTCATACTAGATTGGTATACATACATATGCATGTACATATATCTATTAATATTTACCGAATATTTAATCTTCATTTTGTGTAACTTAATAATATTTCCTATACATAAATTCAAAAAACCCTTCCACACTTGGCGTAAAAAACTAAACCATCCCCAACTGTCAATGATTATTTTACAGCTCGGTGCAGCTGCACTCGCAAAGCCCCCTCTAATCCATATAAATAAATCGCAAAGAAAAACGGCACACTTTCTTACAACGTCGCACTGGCTGTCACACCCTTGCGACAATGTACAGGACGACGCCCTCGTTACAGCACCGAGCAACCAAGAGAGAGAGTTATATGGAAAGTGAAACCAGTACAGCAGCAGCAGCAGGGTTGAAAGTAATTACCATATGCGCTGTTAGACTCGTCTTCCCTGTTGGAAGATCAGCATAAACAACTTGGCCACATGGGTGGTGGCTGCTGCTGCATGGTTTTTTCCTCAGAGGAAGAAAATAAAGTTTGCCGGCTGCAAAATCCGATTTGAAATCAAATTGAAAATTCCAGACGCAAGCACGCACAGCTCTCAAAAAAAAAAAAGCCAAACATGCGAATGAATGAATGTAACCAAAGCACCAACGACGACAGCATCATTGGAAAAATCAATGTTTCTCTTGTTGATTTTGTGTTGTTTGTTTGCTATTTTTATGTCTTTTTTATAAAAAAAAAAAAAAAAAAAAAAAAAACAAAACACACAAACGAGCCTGTAAATGAAACAAACAACGTATATTTTTTATTGCCATTAACTTATGCGGGGGGTTTCCTTGGTTGGCATTACTACATACATAGTATTGCCCCGTTGATGTTGCTGATAATGAACTGCAACAACAGCATCCCACAAAAACAAATGAACTGGCTCGCTGGCTGGCGCAAGTTCAATGGCAAGGGAGCATCATTGGAATATAAAAAAAAAATATGTGTATGTAAATTGTATATATATTTTTAAAAAATACATACTATATAATAATGTGACCGTCGTCTACTTGAAGATTTTACCATGTAAAGCACTTGAATCGACCGAGATTTCAAGTGGTGTACTTCATTTTATTTTTAGGCACTTTCTGAAGAATTTCAAAGGGTGATTTTTTTATTACATTTTTTATGCTTTTTTCGAATTAACGTTATTTCAACTCGTATAATGAGCAATAAAGTTTACAATTTGAAATCGCGCAAAGGTTAGAGAATTTGTTATTGGAAAGATTTTGTGAGTTTTCACATTTTTTGCAAAAAAATAAAAGTTCAGATAGAAAAATATTAGAAATTTCTGGTGTCAAAACATTCTTTTGGATAGTTTAGCGCATAGACCACTAACTGCTGAAAGTAAGAAATTGACGAATTGGCGCCCAACGTGGGGCTAAATGTTATGGATATTTGATACATTATCAGTGTTTAACACAAAGTTTTGATTAACCCAACCTTATGACTTCCATATAGGACCGATATCAAGCTTTACGTTTAAAAATACCAGATATATATTTTGATAAGGTTGTGATTTATTTTCGGAATAACTCATGTAACTCACACTACTCTCGAAAATCAAATAGATTATCGAAGTATAACGATTAACCATGTTCATATTTCTCACTGGGAACTAACACAATATGGATACCAGATGCTCACCAAAAAGATTCGCGTCAAAAGATTAAACAGGAATAAATAAACAAATATAAAAGATAACAAATTTCAAGTGCATTCAACCAGCTCAAGGCGCAGCTTTAAATAAATTAAAAATACTTAACTCAACTACTTGAAGTAAATGAATGTGTTTTATATATTTTTATCATGTCACAAGTAAAGTTTTGCAACAAAACGTATGAAATAAACAATGCAGATCAAATGTTGAGTCATTGAAATTCTTAACAAGAAATTGGTATTCAAAAAATAAAATCCAATTCACTTTTTTTTATTGTTCATCATAACAAACACACTAAAAACGTTGTTGGCATGCAAAATGATAAAAAAGCGCAATTTATGCAGCTCCACTTAAGTTGAGAGATAAAAATGAAAAGAAAATTATTTAATAATTTGCAAAAGAAAGCAAAATTGTTGCTTAACAAAGTCAGTCGGCGGACATTTATTAATTGCATTGTATGGTACGCTTATCAATTATCGACGAGCAAAAGTGGAATAGTAATGGGATAATCAAAAAAAATAATTGTGCCATTTGCTTTAGCTGATGGGACTTTTTTTGGATTGCTTTCTGTAAAAGTTCATCTACATATTAAAAACCCACATTTTATTCCCTTATTAGTCTTGGCCTTGAAAAAAATTCTGCAGATTGTTGAGTATTCAAATTTTCCAAGCCTTATTTTTTCAAAGCAGTTGGGTTTTTAATAAACAATTCTCACTGCTTTGGTTAACCAAGCTGATATATAAGAATCTTGTTAATGAAAGACCCACGTACACACTTTTTAACTTGACCATAGCAGTCTTGATCTTGTAATTAAATCAGCTTCATGGCTCGAGATTGATTTTGCTCATCACTAGAAAAAATGTATTTTAGTAGTTATGTATGTTTGAAAGTAGAGGAGACTCTGAGTGTACAAATCAGCGTTATATTTATGTAGTTAATATACTTCGTAACGAGCGTAAATTCAATATTGTAATTTTAAATAGCGAAATTTAAACCTCAAGAACTTAATCTTTAACTTAAAAGGACGGACTTCGTAGAAGGGTTTTTCCAAGCTTTAGCCGTGTTCGTGCAGAAAAGATAAGTTAATAATTAAATCAGAAAGCCAACTTTCTCTATATTTAAATAAGAGT
Organism: Calliopum simillimum; assembly: GCA_951812925.1. Lineage (NCBI taxonomy): Eukaryota > Metazoa > Arthropoda > Insecta > Diptera > Lauxaniidae > Calliopum > Calliopum simillimum. The sequence goes on along the minus strand of OX638372.1, from coordinate 13,624,538 downwards.
TTTCATGGGAAAACAACAAGCTTTGTTTGTTGTATACTTAACCCACATCGTACCAAAAATTTCAGCATTTTTTTTTAAAATTTTTGTAATAAAAAGGTTAATTGAGTAAAAAAAGTGGCGGAAAACAAGTTTGAGCCTTGTCAAAAAATGTTCATTTATAGAATTGCAGATTTAAAATTGATGTGTTAACCCATTAATAACCACTTCCCATACTATCATATAAAAAAAAATTGTTGGTTTTATGCCGCTAATGGACTTTACAACTGAAGTTTGTTTTTCTCTCAGGTATTTTACGCACCGAAGTGGCCATTGTGTTTTATACCCATCACCTATTACAGCGCTTTATTTTGCTCACCTAATAAATCTGCGATGTTAACCATTGCTGCAGAAAATACGTTTAGTCATTTTCAAACCATCCTGTGTGGGTTTTGTCCACATTTAATAGATTTTAATATTTTTAACTAATTTTCAACGCATCAATGGTACGATATGGGTTAAATAAAAAACTTTTCACTTCACGGGAATAACCATAGATTGTGGTTGATTTTTTTTTTAAAAATGATTTAATACATAGTTTCAAATGAGTATAGAAATGGTTACAAATATGTGTGTACAGACTTTTTTTGTAAACCTCTACATTTTTGAAGTGCCTAAGTCAAATCTGAACCATAAATCAGTAATTACATTGAATCCTAAATGAGTTATTAATACGAATCATAAATGGCTGTTAAATACGACTCAAAACCGGTTACCATTATGAACGTCAGAAGAGGTTTATTCATTAATATGCGGTATGAATCAGTCAATAGAAATATGAACCAAAAATTTAATATAATAGGTTTTAAATGCTTTGAAAGAATTTCCCTGCAGGATCACGGCCTATTCCAAAACTAGTTTACAAACTACTCCATGGGAGAACCGATTAGTCCAAATTCTGTTCCCATCACATATAAAGTTATATTTACGTTTTTCATTGTTTGTCATTTGTCTCCCTACGTACTACAATTGGACCAGAAAAAGGTTAATTGTCTGCTTATGTATTACATTCGGACCAGAAAAAGTCTTATTTTTTTTTTATTTTATTTATAAATTTCAACAAATTTAATTTGAAATTCAAATTTTACACAAAAATATCAAAAGGTTTCATAGCCGAATGTCTCAGTGTGGATGAAAATTTTTTTTTTTATTAATTTTTCATTATTTTTATACCTCGGCTATGTTGGACTTATGTTTCATTTTCTGCTCCGAAGACTCTTCAGACAAATTTGTGTACAAATTAATAGAATATAAAAATTGGTATTGAAAATCACCGAGTGGAGGATTTTAACTCGGGCGCAAGTTACTAGACCGATACACAATCGACGAACAGTACGTAGTCAGTAACGTTATAATTTTACTGATACAATCGATACACAATTGGACGACTTTTGGTACTAATGACGAATTATGCATTACATTTGGACTATTTTTGATATAATTGACCGACTTTGCATTACATTTGGACCATTTTTGAGACAATTTATAATTAAAGTGAATTTATTCTAGTTTAAGGTGAAGTCTATTATGGACAACTTACAAAAAAACTAGACCAAAGATTGGACCGTTGAGACAGTTGACTACGTCGGTCCTACAGGGTTTTTATTAATATGAATACAACCATGCTTATAAATCCTAAATGAGTCAAATGTGAGTCATAAATGAGTCAAATATGAGTCATAAATGAGTCAAATATGAGTCATAAATGAGTCATTAAGCTGATTCGTCATTAATGTATTACAAAGATGACTCATAAATTCCATCCAACAACTTCTCATAATATTGGGCTAAAGCAATGCATTATTAAACAATACTCATAAAATACTCATAATAAGGATTCGATCTTAGAGCAATTAGCAATCTCAGAAATTGCATTGTAATGAACAATTTTGATTTCTTGACAGCACTTTAAAATTTTGTGGCATAAATAGGTCAGTAAATGTGTAAAATAACAAAAACTTAATCAAAAGATTCTCTTTAATATTCGATATGTTACAAAAATAAAGAAATAAAAATACTTAAGCATATGCATGCCATCATGTCTATTTGTTAAAGTAAACAACACTTAACATAATCAATAATGACTAATGAACTGAAGAAAATATTTGGCTTCGATATACCTACTATAAATTTTAATGTAAAATTCTTTTGGCGGCTTAATTTTTTTTTTTATTTTACTTTGGTGCCATTAACTTTAACATTGTCGTTGTAACCATAATTATAGTAAGTTGTTGTAGTTTAGTGGTTCCATTTTTTGTTGTGTTCCTTTTTCAACTCTGATTTCTATAAGAGTCAACAGGTTTTTGGTTTATGCCAAATTGTCAATTTCTATTAAATTCGATTTGTTGTTCAGTCGCGTTCACTTGCAGAAAACGATGAATTGACATAAAAATTGAGCAAATTGATGATTTAGTTAAAAGTTATTACTCATTCTTAATATGCTGTCATTTAGCGATTTTCTTTAGAATTTCGTTATAATTTTGTTTGATTTCTAACTTGTTAGTGGTTTCGTTTTCAAAAGTAATTCCCAAAAAGTGTGGTTTTATCTTAAGTAAACACATTTTTTTGTAGATCCGGTTTAGTTAATATTGAGAAATATTTGTATTCTTTCTATAAACACAATACAATGTTTTGGTATAGTTCATAAAAAAAATTTTAATAATAACTTAGCTCAAATCTGCACCGAAAGTGATTCCCAAAAAGTGATGGACTCGAAAATTTATGAAAAAGTAGAAAAATGTTGATGGACTCGAAAATTTATGAAAAATAGAAAACTGTTGCAAAAATTGAAAAATTTTGATGGACTCGAAAATTTTCAAAAAAGCAAAAAAATATTGGAAAAGTCGAAAAATTTTTTTTCGTGTTTCCAAAAATTCATATAGTTAGTTATCGCTGAAAATATTTTACGGACATGAATGAGATTTGGTATATGTATTAAGAGTTTCGGCACGAATAATGTCCAAGGGAAAAATGGGCGCTCTTAAAAAAATGTCATATCTCTGAAACTATTTAACCCACATACTTAGATGAGACAATTAACATTATTTGGTATAATTTAATTAGAGATGCCCCGCCTTTTGTACAAGAGAAGGTGCAGCAACGTACACCGGGAAATGCAAGTAAATACTACACGTATAATTATCTACTAATGCACTCAAAGTAAACTGTCACATAAATTGATGATAACTTTTGATCATCCAACTTACAGACATGACATTTAATATTTCGAAAGTAAGATGTATCACTTGCTGACTCATAGTCTTATTTTACTATGCTGCAACTATGATGGCTTTACGAAAAAATTCTAATTAAATTGAATGTTATTTCTATAAAATTTTTTGCCAATAAATATTATTCTTAATTTTCTTTAATTAAGAAGACAAGCCATACGATGCTGCTGCTGTTGTTGTTGCTGATGATGTTGGTAGTGATGCTGTTCCACTATTGCTGACTGACCGCTTGGATATCTATCTGTCATTTCATTTAAATGTCAGCTGACTAATGAAGATGAAAGATTTTTCTGCTTTTATTTTTCATACGTATGTTACATTTGTACATTGTTGTTGTTGCAATTATGGTGTTGCTGTTCCGACGCGGCAATGTCTTTCAATAATTTCAACTTTGTTGCTGTTGCTGCTGGTAACTGTACGATATAGTTGCAGCTGCGCACTGATGACAGTGAAAGTTTTTTTTTTTTTGTATTTTTATCTTTCGCTTTTCAAAGTGTTGCTGTTGAACAACCAAGAATTGAAATAAATTTTCTTGATTAAGCGACACGTTGCTTAATTTAATGTGATTTACTGCTGGTATTTACAAATAAAAATAACCATAATTTTGAGATGTACACAGTTGGCATTTGGTAAAGTCAACGATGCAAATGTTGCATATGACAAATTAAAGACATTTTTGCAAAAAAATTTGTTGAATATTATCTGAGGTATGAGGAAATGTGTAATTTGTGCTGTATGAGTAAGAGCGATAGACTTGTATGTTAAACATGAGCTTGTTCTACGGCACCACTTTTTTGAAAATTTCCATTGATAAAATGCCCAATGGCAAGATCCATGCTACATATCTTGCCTACATTCTGATTGGGATTCATCCACAGAAGTCCTACTGAACTACTATTGAATGGATTTTATTATATCTTTTGCTACATTCTTATATTAAAATTCAAACAAGACGTCTTGCGAAGACCATTAGTTGAAAATAATAACAAAATAAGAAATATGAACTCTTAATTTTATGTACATGCATATATTTTAGACATGTACACATATTTCTTTTGACTAAACTCATAACAATCTCTAAAATCATAGTGTCGATACTTCATGCGTTGCGTAGGTCTTTCAAGTTGATATCTTTCTTCATTACTTTTACAATATTTCTGCTGCTATTTTTTCTTTTTATTATTTGTTTCTTTTTTTGGTGACATTAAACATTAGATAGGTTCGAAATTTAGATTCATCCCGAATCCGACTCAGAAGTTAGAAAGACTCTTAAAAATGATATCGGCATAATTTTTTTTCGTTCCCCAAAAAATTCTGAAAAAATTCACACATATTCTTTGGACAATTCCAAGTATTTTTTGTCTCATACACTTTTTTCGTTAGATGACTTGCTTTTGAGTAAAAATCGTTTTTCCGGCCGCTTAATTGAAAAACGTAAAAAAATGTATGATTTTTAAACGCCAAAATTTTTGTAAGAACATAGTCTCTATTTCTAAAGCACCCTCGGGTGTCCCTTTTGTAATGAAACCAAAAGTTATGAAATGGGCCTTCAGTAGAATCAAATGTGCTCCATTGGTCTTGTAGATATCATTTTTAAGAATCCTTCTAAGTTTTGATTCGGTTTCTGGATGATTTTTTTTTTTGTTTCATACGAAATCAAACCGGTCTATTATACATAGTACATTTTTCTATATATTTTTTCTATAAATCCATTCATTGTCTTTGTTTACCACTTTTTTTGTTTGTTGGCATTTAATACGCCAAGTTGTTTTACCGCCGCAACAGTAGGCGTTCTGGCAATTATTGACGTGTCTCACGTCGTTAGATGGATTCATTGTTGTAAAAAAAACTCTGACAAACCGTTTGTCAGTCAGTCTGCTGTTACTTTTTCTACAGTGGGAGTGGAAATATTTACGCACTATTTCGTATTATACTCTGTTGCTTTCTTGTGACTTTCGTGAAGTTGTGAATGAAGTGTGAAGAAAGACAAGCGATGGTGAATAAATCATTTTGCCATAAAAATATTTTTATTCTTTCTTTAAGCCACAATCTATGTTTTCATATATGAATGTAGTACCTATATTGGTAGCTATTTTATTTTTTATTTAAAATCTTATAAAATAAATACGTACTTAAATTTTCTAACTAAGAATAACTACTAGAGTACGTCTCGTAGTCGAAATTCTAATATTACTGTAAACTTAAGCAAACAAACTCTCGTTAGTCACCATGCCTGAATATTAGACTGATGCAAAAACAAAAACATTTTTAGAAATTCCACGATTACGCCCAAAAATCTGAAAGAGGGTGTCTAAAAAGTGACCTGAGATTTTTTGAATTTTTGTGAAGATCATTTAGTGGTCGCTCAACGTCAATTTATGCAAAATCATGGGTTGATAAGGTTTTAATTTTTGTATTACAATTTCGAATGTTCTCGGAATGAGTTGTACGATTCATCAAATTTTTGCTTTGAATCAAGGAACTTTTACGAACAGAATTTTAATTTTTTTCTTAAATATTATTTCATTGCACTTTTGCATATATTAAACTATACCTACTAAAACTGCAATTAATTAAAAAAACAATTTTAATTAAAAGCAAAGATCAAAATCTTTAATATCTTCTACACAACAGAAGATTTATATTTGTAAACAAGTAGTAGCAAATAAAAATTAAAAAACAAAACAAAACAGAAAGAAAGCATTTAATTCAAAGCACATAAACAAATAAGTGAAATATTTGGGCCAACTCTTTGAACTGTCCTTGAACGGATTACGTAATGTGAGTCACTATCGTCGCATTTTAATACACAATGGATTGAAATAATTCGCATAGAAAGAGAGGGGGAGGGATGACTAAAAAGAGAAAGAAATATATAAAAACGCGCATATACAAAACAGATCTTAACTACTCACAAGTGTTGTGTGTTGTCATCGTAATCGTAGTCGTAGTTGACTTTGTGCACAAGTAAATCAACAATTGGATTGCATTCAAAAGTACGACGACTATACAGACTGACTGACTGAGAAACTACTTAAGTACACTTTGCACGCCTTGGAACTATTATAGTACGTACATATCTATACCGTCGACTTGATGCAAATGTTGCAGCTGTTTTTATTACAATTGCTATGGTATGGGTACAAAAGGTTTGCTCAAGTGTTCCAAGCGCGATTATAAGCAGATAATATTGGCCAACCATACAACCAACAAGTGAGCCAGCCAACTTGAGAGCTAATTTTAAAGGCTTATCACGTTTTTTTATCCAACATACAAAAAATTTGCAATTGAGGGTGGAAGTAAAATGGCTTTGGCATAAATATAGAACCAAGTTTACGCTATTGTAAATTAGTTATGACAAATTGATTTAATGTTACTGCTAATTTAGTTAACAGTAAAATAGTAAATATAGTATATAAAAACAAAATTTTCTTGTACACGGAAAAAAATATATAAAAATGACCATAACATGGTTCTAAAATGCGTGCAAACCATAGATTAGGTGTTATACTGATTTTTATAAGTCGCGACCTTAGAACAACAGGGTTCTAACTGACATTTTTTGTGAAATTGAGTTATATATTGCTTCGTACTAAATAGACCACGCTCTTTCGATTACCGCTACTCAAATTTTTCTATCTCGTATGGTTTCTGAGGTAATTAATGAAATTGAGATGCACAAGGTTCTATCTACACATATTCAAATTGAAATTAATTTCACAAAGTTCTAACTGCCAAATAGAACTTTGTGCTTCTGTAAGAGAGCAGGCAAATTAGATAAAATCGTATAATTTTGCTAAGCAAGCCCCGATTTCGAGCCGACATGGCTCATTTTGTTAGTAATTGAACTTAGAAAAAACCAGGACTTAAGATTTATGCAGTTTTGAAAAAAGGTCGAAAAACAGTTTTGGAAAATTGAAGAATTCAAATCAAAAATAGTCATTTTGAATAAACTTGCCAACGCTGAATCCAAATCTGGCATCAGAGTCGCTATATCTTATATGGTTTTTGAGATATCTTACCCCAAATGTTCAAAAATGATCAAAAACACGATTTTTGTGGTTGTGTAGAAGACGTCCAAAATTGTTTTACTCTTTTTTATTGAATGCAACATTTTAGTACTGTTCTTTGTCTTCAAAATGAGCTATAAACTGGCTTTGTGTGATTTTTCTTTAAAAAGTTATACTCGCTTTAAATGATACATAAAGGGTATGTCAATTTTTCAAAAACGCTTTTTCGACCTTTTTCCAAAAACTGCATAAATCTTAAGTGTTGGTCTTTTGTAAGTATATTTACTAACAAAATAAGCCATGTCGGCTCAAAATCGGGGCTTGTTTAACAAAATTACATGATTTTAACTAATTTGCCTACTCTCTTACAGAAACACAAAGTTCTATCTGAATAAAAAAAAAAAATCTTACAGAAACACAAAGTTCTATCTGGGAGTTAGAACCTTGTTTCTCAATTTCAAGTACCTTATCGTTTAGCAACAAAGTTCTATCGATTTTTTTAAACTTAAATTCCTTATTAACTAGGCAACGTATTTAAATTATTTTAGTATCAATGAAATCCTCACGAGAATAAAATGCTTGTAATATAAATGATATTGTGATTAAGCTCAATTCAAAAAAGTTATGCGACACAAAATATTCAAACATAGATTTCTCGAAAGAGATGTGAGTGTAGATAGAACCCTGTTGTTCTAAGGTCGCGAAGTAATAAATAATTTAACTTCTAAATATAAGAAATTATATATAAAATTTTCGTTTCACTTTATTGTTGGTTTCTCGTTAGCTGCGATGCAAATTTGCGCGAGCAGATTTTGAACATAACCAAATTGAAAGTTTATATTTATTAATAATTATCAAATCATATACTGGTTTAAATAAATATTTGTTTGTCGCAAATATTCATTTGTTTATAATAACTTGATTATGTGTTGGATGAAAAAAATCAAATATAATCAAAAGCACTTAGTATTAGTCATTATTAGTTATTTTTATAAATTGCACTATGACAATCAAAAAAAGAAGAAAAACCAAAATCCAAAATGAAAAAATAAACAGCTTCATTAATTTTGTCAACTTGTCAATTTTTTGGTTTCCACATCATAAATGGAGCTTATTAACGTTTACATTTTGGTTAAAACAAGTGTTGTTGACACACACCAAAGAGAACAGCACGCAGCAGCAACATTCAACAGCAATATAGTTAAGGTGAGGAAAAGGTCTCAAAAGGTGTGTTCCGCATGAATGACAGACACAACATAGCGACAGTAAAATAATAACAACAAACAAACAGCAACAGTGAACGAAAATAAAACAGCACGCGACAAAATAAACGCGTAACAATTTTTCATACATCATTTGAGTGGAAAAATGTTTTTGCCTACAAAAAAAAAAAATTACAACAACTCGCTAGCTACACATAAAAGAAAGAAAAACACATGTGTGCCATGTGAAATATGCATGCTACACAGAGAGAAAAACTGTGTTATGCCAATGAAACTTTTGCTAACATGAACTCCCAAAATTAGCAGCATATCGTGCATGTTCTGCTGGCACCAACATCATCAACATACAAATGAGGTCACTGTCACATGGTATGTTGTGTTGCTGCTGCCATAGCGTGAACCTACTTTACGGAAGAGTTTCATGATCCACTCAAGTTGAACATAACTTAAAACTGGCATGTGGGAAAGTGAAGAGACGCCTGCCTGCATTAATATGAAGAAAAAGCTTTTAAATGAAGAAAGAGACTTTCTTTGTTCAGCAGCAGCAATGCGAGGGTCTTGACACTTAAGGTTTATTTTTTAATCCGATTTCTATTTATTTGTGACAAAGTGAGTGTTACGTTGAAAAAAAGAAAAGAAAAGAGTTTTAAGTAGTAAATGGAGTTCGGTTTTAAATAAAAACTGTTGCAATACATGATGCATTTTCATAGGCAAGATATGAATATGCTTAGCGTCAACTAATGTGTTATGGTATTAAAGCCCTTCCCAATAATAATAGCAAAATTTCAAAATTAATTTAACTGATTGGATTAATTTTAAATTTTTAATGAAATGATGTAACAACCGCTTCAATCGCTTAAAAAAATGGCAGTTTATTACTGAATTTGTATTGCTTAAGTATCATTACTCGTATACACGTAATTGCAAAACCTTAAGTACATAGTTTTTGATCAAGAGTTATGTTAATCAACGTTTTCATTACTTCCTTAAAAAGAAGATTTAAATTTTTTAGTACCTATTTTAATTTACATATAAATTTAATGATACTTTCTATTAAGAAGCAGGATGCACTATAAAATGAAATAATCTTTTTCATTAAGAAGCAGGATGCACTGTAGAATGAAATAATCTTTTTCAAGTTTTGTAGCATCATAAACTTATTTTTATGAACTTGAGAACTATGAGATACAAAAGTATCTGTAAGATAAAAATGCAACTATGAGATACAAAATTATCTGTAAGAAAAATGTATTTATGAGATACAAAAGTATCTGTAAGATAAAATTTTATTTATGAGATACAAAAGTATCTGTAAAATAAAACCATACCTGAGATACAAAAGTATCTGTAAGATAAAAATGCATCAATGAGATACAAAAGTATCTGTAGAATACAAATTTTTGCGTTTGAGATACAAAATTATTTGTAAGATAAAAATTTATCTATAAGAAGCAAAAGGATCTTAAAAGTATTTTTGATCAATATAACGCCACTAAACGATAAGGTTTGGCGAAGTTATATGATATTTTGAGCTCTTTTTCATCTTCCATAAGCTTCAATTTTCTCACTACTTTGTAATCCAAAAAAATAAAAGTATATATTTTTAAACACAACATTTACACCTCGTTGCCATATTGATGGTTATGCGTTGTGACACCAACTAACATCGTTGCATAGTTTTCTATTATGTTCAAATGTGCATGAAGCAAGAACCACTGATTATGCATGGCATGGCACCGATGTCCGTCGCATAACCCGCCGTATGAAGCTGCAGCTGTTGCAATTGATGCTGTTTTTGTAGCAATTGTTGATTCCTGTAAACGGCCTGGTTTCTACTCAGATTTGTGTGAATGTAACACAAAGTTGTCGTTAAATTCCAATGTGCAGAGCGAAGAAATGCCGGTTATTTTTTATTCATCTTACAATGAAATTCGAAACTTGCAAAAAAATACAAGAAAGTTTTATTATTCTTGACTATATTTGGAATGTGGGTAATTTTTTTTTACAACTTAATACCGTTTTCAAACTTAACGAAAATCATATCAATTTACGGTTTTGATTCTAAAGAGAATTTATTGAAAACAAAAAGTTTGAATTTCAATTGACGAATGAATCGTTAGTGGCAGATTTGTGAAATCTGGTACTATCGAATTGTTATCATCATTACGTTTGAGTACAAGAGTAGTTTACCTTACCCCGCCCTTTTAGAAAGATTTTAAATTTTACTAATTCTTCATCTTAACATAATTTCTAACACCTTCATATACCAAATCACATCTGTTAATTCCTCCATTTGAGACTGTCGTGGCTTTAGTTATTAATGCAGACAATAAATCAAGTTTTGTGACAAGAGGAATCAAAAATTTGTCTTTTTCTCATCCAAATGTAGTTCTACCGCTTTTCGCATTCTTATCGCGAGTATATAGTAGTTTTTATATTATTGTACCTTACAACTTTCTTTGTACATACATAGTTAGATCCATACATACAGTACAATAAAACACAAAAACACGCACAACGAGTTTTCTTTGATTTGACATGCTTCCTAAATCAATAAAATTGCTTTAAAAATAGAAATGTTGCTTCCTTTTGGATAGCTTTTTAGTTTGTATTGTTTTATTGCGTTGTGTTATTGTGTCCGAAACACCTTTGATTTTTTGTAAATGGAACCCAATAAAAATGCCACGCAATTGAATAATTTTTATGAATTAGAGAAAAATTATACGATATACTTTTGGAATGAGTTTTTTTTTTCTGATGAAAACGGCGTTTTGTTTGTTATGGTGTAATGGTTTGTAACGCTTTGGCGCAAATTATACCGAACCGATTTAAATAATTTTTATTTTAGAACAATATATTTGTGCTAGAGAGGAAACTGTCACTTATTAAAATTTCTTGAAAAAAAAAGAATTCTGATTTGCTCTCGAAGGACTCTACAGAAAGAGAGTATCTCAAAATATTTATTCTATTCATGTTAATAGCTGAATAACGTTCCATAGGTCATTCAGGAAAAAAAAAATTGTATCGTAGAAGAGTTCTCATTGGAGTTCTGAGTAGCACTCATAGAGTTCTAAAGAAATTCGTAAAAAAAAAATTTTTTTGTCGGATACAGTCGACGTCCAGTAATACGAATGCTCCGTACACAGTGGGCTCCTACGTGTTTTGAGTTTGACTTTGTTGACGACAAAATCGGGGTATTGGGATGTGTTCGCACATATTTCAGGATTACAAAACTGCTTCAAGTAAAATCGGAGCTGATCGGTTTCGTAAGTTACAACCAATTACATATTTTTTTCTTTTATACTGTGCAGTAAATAATAAATTAGTTCCCTATGAAGGAAAAACTGATAAGCAACTCCTTACATTTTCCTCTCAACATTTCTTTCTAAAATGTCCGTCCCTTATCTCAATACAAATTTACCTGAAAATGTAAATAAAATGTCTTTTTAAATTGATCATAGCTTTGTAATGGAAAATAATACGAGCTAATTTTGTAACTCATTGTAAAGAATAAGAAATGTACTAAATAATACAGTTAATATAAAATAGCATAACAATTTCATTCGTCCTATATTTAACCCCAAATATAGCCAAAAACCGAGTTTTAGCACTTTTTCAACTTTTAAGGTTAAGATATTTTGGTGAAAACAAAAGAAATTGATGTAATTCAAATTGAGTTTTAAAGAAAAAAATTGGATCTTTCATCTTCTGTATCAGGTTTTAGGACATACAATTATCTGGTCTTATTATTTAACATCAAAAATTACGAAAAATCGTCATTAGTTTTTTTTATATGTTAGAATATTTCAAAAACTATATGCGATAGAGCAATTCTGCGACCGGATTCAGATTTAGATTTGGAAAATCCATTATAAATGACAATTTTTGCCTTAATTTCTTGTTATTATTAAAGGTTTTGGGCCAATTTGCAAAAAAAAAACAAACATTTTTTTACAATATTGCAAAGAACTACCAATGGTTTGATTTCAGAACCCTGTTTTTTTAGATTCCATTAGTGCTCACGAGTAATTTTACATGATTTCGTGTTGAATCCATGACATTTTGATTTAAACTTTTTTGTTACTGTACAGTAGAAAATAAAAAACCATGTAATTGGCTGTAACTTTCGAAACCGATCAGCTCCGATTTTACTTGAAGCAGTTTTATAATCCTGAAATGAGTACGAACACATCCCCATACCACGATTTTGTCGTCAATAAAGTTAAACTCAAAACACGTAGGAGCCCACTGTGCGTATTACGAATGTCCAATGATACGAATGCAATATTTCTTCCACACGTGATTCTATAATACGAACAGCGGTAAATTTTACGGTTCGATAATACGAATGAGATTTTTTTCTTAGTAGGCTTTGCTCTTTTGCTTAGCATTAAATGCTTAGAATGAATGAATGAATACGTGAGAAATTTTGCAGAATTTTTAGAACGTTGAAATGCTTTTTTTCCTAATATTTGGAGAAAAATTGTTGAAAAATTACAAAAATCACCAAAATCAATGGCACCACTCTGTTTTTTGACAAAAAATTCCATAGCAAAATTCTCGTGCTTTTATAATGCTAGCATCGGTAATGCAACAATGCCAAATTTTAGCCAAATCGGTCAGATCATGCTTTTATAACTGGTACAACTGGCGTGTTTTACTTCAAATTTCTTCTTTTAGTGACAACTCATTAAGTATATTTTTTTTGAAAATTGAGCTTAACCATCAAATATTTTTTTGTTTTTTATCAAAATATTGGGGGTATCCCTTAAAATGTGTAAATGCTTCGAAAATCACATAAACTCGGAGTAGTTGTCAAAATGAATACCAACTTTGTCAGTTTTACGAGCTTTCGAGGCTTTTATATGTTTTAAGAAATACCCTAATTGTGTTTTCCGTTTCCGTACCATATTAATCAGAAAAAAAATTCATAAATTTCCTATTTTTCATAAAATTTCTTTCGTAAATTGATATTTTTCTCTCAAATCAAATATTCGAGATAATGAGTTTTATCTGTAAACCGACTATATGTCTCAATATCAAAAAAAAAGGACCAAAATTTCGTTGCGATAATACGAATTTTTCGATTTTACGAATAGGCCTGACATTATATAATTAGTATTATTGGACGACGACTGTACTTAGAAAAAACTAAATTTTTCTGTTTTTCTATTAAAATGAAAAGTACGAATACAAATAAAAATAATAAAAAAAAAAAAATCCAGAACTCCATCTTGTGAGCTCAAAAATGTTATCAAATGATAAAGCGGCGCTGAAAATAATGGTGAAAAAACATACAATTTGTATAATAGTGGAAAATGTACCTACTGTTTTTATTCAAACAGCACTTTGACAAAAAACAACACAGCTTGGCACCTGCAAAACAACAGATAAAGTATTAGCTGCCAGAGCGATAAATGCATTTTATCTCACACTAAACTCAGTTGAAAATACATTACAGGAATTTTAATTAATAAATGCAAACCAGATTTCCTACATCTGTTTATTGCTTCTTCTATGAAGCATGCAAAATATGCATTTAAAGAAATGAGTGCTTTTTTGTGAAACTCGTTCGTTTAATTTAACTCAGACTGCTTGTGCACTTTTTATTTGAGTTAAGAATTTTATAATGAATTCTTTTTCATGAACAGTAAATTCGAAATAAATTGAACTCGTTAAAATCATTGCACAAAGGTCAAATCTTAAGTGGATAATGAAATTATGATTACAAAGAGGTTTTTCTTTTTTTTCTACTTTTTAGTTTTCCTCTTTTTATCGCCAGCAATTAAAATGCATCTATCTGTTTCTATGTAGAATTCAATCAAGATACAGTCGACGTCCAATAATACGAATTATATAATGTCAGGCCCATTCGTAAAATCGAAAAATTCGTATTATCGCAACGAAATTTTGGTTCTTTTTTCTTTTATACTGAGACATATCGTCGATTTAGAGATAAAACTCATAACTCGAATATTTGTTTTGAGAGAAAAACATCAGTTTACGAAATAAATTGTGTGAAAAATAGAAAATTTATGAATTTTTTTTCTGAGTAATATGGTACGGAAACGGAAATACAATTAGGGTATTTCTTAAAACGTGTAAAAGCCTCGAAAGCTCGTAAAATTGACAAAGTTCGTATTAATTTTGACAACTATTACGAGTTTACGTGATTTTCGAGGCATTTACACATTTTAAGGAATACCCTCAATATTTTGATAAGAATCAAAAAAATATTTGATGGATAAAATATGGAAACTGAGCTAAACATACTACACTGTTAAGCTCAATTAAATATACTTAATGAGTTTTGCCACTAAAAGAAGAAATTTAAAGTAAAACACGCCAATTGATTGTACCAGTTAAAAACCATGATGTGACCGATTTGGCTAAAATTTGGCATTGTTGTGTTACCGATGCGCGAGGATTTTGCTCTGGTATTTCTTGTCAAAAAACAGGGTCGCGAAATTGATTTTGGTGATTTTTGTAAGTTTCTTAGAAAGACTTCTTTTCAAAAACTCAATATTTTTTTTTTTCAGATTTTTCGAAACGTTTTTGAACAATTTTTCTCCAAATATTGGAAAAAAGCATTTCAAAACATTCTAAAAATTCTGAGGAAATTTCCCACGTATTCTTTCATGCATTTTAAGCATTTAATGCTTAGCAAAGCCTACTAAGAAAAAAATCTCATTCGTATTATCGAACCGTAAAATTTACCGCTGTTCGTATTATAGAATCACGTGTGGAAGAAATATTGCATTCGTATCATTGGACATTCGTAATACGGAGCATTCGTATTACTGGACGTCGACTGTACATTGAATTCAATCATCATATGCTTCCTTCAACCTCTAGCACTCTCAAGTCAATGTAGTAAAGTGTTTGATTACCTTTCTATTGAAAAGGTTAAATATTGACAACATACATACAAAGAAAAATAGATAGATAGACGGATAGATACAATCAACAGACGTTTGCAGCATTAAATTCTTTACATTTCAATAATGCGAGTAGATGGCAGATTCTCTTTGTATACAAAGTCTGCTTCACTGCATATTTGGTCCGAGCATGATGTCATTCAAATGTTGACAAGTAAAATATGTGGAGAAAAAAAAAAGAAAAGAAAAACTATCATTCTACTTGACAGCCAAGGAAATATAAGACGTGCTGGATAGCGTGATTAAAATTACTTAATGGTATGCAGCGTCAGTATGTGTCCAATTGACAGAGCTGTAAATAATTGTTATCATTAAGTATTTAGACGCTTTCATCGGAGGAAAACAAAAAAATTTTGTTTTCTCACTAGAATGTGTAATTTACAGCGCTGTATTTGACAAGTTTTTGCTTTAAAAATCCTTTCTAAGCTTTCATAAAAGGTTTTCGTGCATAGACACAATCTTCATACATGTATGTATAAACCCTTATTAACATGGTAGGATTTAATTAAACTCGTAATTACATAATGTAATTAATAAGCGAATATAAAAATCCTTTATTATTTAGATTTGAGATTTTGTAACCAAAGACTTAAATAAATTTGTAGTGGCTGGAATATGCCCCAGACAGACGACAGCTCTAATGCACATTACAGACGCTTTTTATTGCATGATTTTAAGAGTTTTTCAAATACATATTTCATAAACATTGACTAAAAGAAAATTTCCCAATTCTCAGGGTCCATTCTAATTAGCTTTTCTGAGGCTTAACTCACTATTAATCTTGTTTTTGATGTTTTTGAATTTTTTGGACCCTGAATTGGGAAATTTTCTTTAAGTCAGTGTCTATGAAATATTTATTTAAATATGCCTAAAATCATGCAATATTAAATTTCGCATTATTGCGTCTGTAATGTGCATTAGAGCTGCCGTCTGGCGGAGGCATTAAAGTCATATTATTTTAAACTTGAAATCAAATACATATACTATATTGGCGTCAATTAAAAACTTACCAATCTTCTTTTTGAAGTTTTTATAAGAGCTAAAAACGGCTCAGAACTCAAATACAATTGAATTTTGATAGAATGTATTTATTCATAATTCGGAGGGACCAACAAAAACTCTCATTAGTAACCATATTATCGTTCCTTAGTGTTAAATCTATCTCCCTTTTTATAAAATTCGATTGAGCAGCTAAACCGTAAGAGCGTTTTTTCCATTTAGGGGCGTGGAACCGCCCACTTAAAAAAATAATGGTCATATAATATTGTTCCTTAGTGTCAGCCCTATCTCCATACCGAATTTCATAAAAATCAATGCAGTGGTTTGGCTGTGAGAGCATATTTTTCATTTAGGGGTGTGGCACCGCCCACTTCTAAAAAAGGAAAAAATTTTGTGCACTCTTACAACCATTCAAAAAAAAAAAAGTAAAAAATCAAGCGAATATGTTGAGATTAAGGGATAGAAACAGGGACTGAACCAATTTCGTTTGTCTATTCTTCTCTACATAATCGCGATTCAATTCAGTAAATTTTTTAGCCGGTAGATCCACTTTGTAAAACAGTTCTAATAATCGTGTTTTTGAAGCTTCTAAATTTCTGTATTGCCTGCATTTTGCACTATAGCTACATGTTATTTTAGCAGTTTTATTATGGGTTTTTTAGTTTTCCGACAACTGTTCGACATCTTTTAGTAAGCAGTCTTCAGTAGGGGTAGGATATATTGGACAAAACTTACTCGAGCTTCTTTTTGGATTTAATTTAAAATTCATTGAACCCATTGAGCATTTCTTCGTGAACAACAGATCATTGTGCAATATTCGCGATACAGCCATAACATTCAAGCCCAAATCATCAGCAATCATTTCTGGTTTCAATTGTGGACCTTTGTCAACGTAAGCCTTTGTTCTCTACAGAAAAATGTCAAGTCTGGAATCTTTGATTTGGTTTCGGAATATTTTTCGACTTTTCATCAGTTATTTAACAATTCCTAGTCTTCATTTCAATCGATCTTTCTGAAATTTAAAATGAAATATCGTATGAAAATCTTAAAATTTTTTAAAAAGAAATAAACTATGTAGTGAACTTTTGTTAGTCCTCTCATATGATTCTGTTTAATCAATAGAACAAAATCATCTACAGTAAATCTGATACATTTTCATTTTGAGTCATTTGACCACATATTAATATCTTGTTGTATTCTTTGCTCAATCTGGGTCAAACTTAAACTTTTTATATCCACTATAAATCCCATAACATCCTTTGTAATCAAAACAAACAGCCTCATTAAAATCATCCCATAAAGAGAACACAGTTTTAATCTCTTATCTGCGTTAAATTTTTACGATATGACGCTACTTTGTATGACCGCAAAATACATATCACATACATATATACGGGTTATAAATTATTTTTTTTTTAATTTGTTTCTGCACAGTGTGCTAAAGATTTTATTTTAACTAATCAAGCATGAAAAGCCTGACTCGAAGTCTGGCAGCAATAACTTAGTGATGCTGTAAACTTGTTATAATTATCAAATAATGAGGCTGAGTTACTGTTAATCGTAAATTTTAATTACTGTATATTTAGTGTATTAAAGTTCTCAAGAATGATGGTTATCAAGCAACTTAAAATTTTCTAAATTTCATTACACTCTACGCAATGCTCTCAATGAAGATTAGAGCTAAGTCTTAATATATTCGTATGTTTACATAGTGAGTACACAAACCTACAATTTTCAATTTAAATAAAGCAACAATCGCGTCAAAGGCATTGGCTTGAAGTTCGCATTTATCAAAATGCTTCATTATCGTAATTTTTGCAAAATTCTTAATTACTTTTAGCGAAACAAATCAATCTTTCAACCCCATTTATAGTGATCAAAAAGAACGTATTGTCACGGGAGGTAATGAGTTTTATGGCTAGGTAATGAGATTTGCGAGATTTAAAATCGAGAGTCCGAATTTGCATAGCATTTTTTTTTGCAACCACGTAACGAATAGTTAGTTCGCAGGAACATTTTTTAAAATTTTTGCCAGTTATATGAACAGAACATTTCTGTTTGATGAACGCATCTAACCTTCAAATAAAGTTAAATATATGAGGATTATGCTTGAAACATAATATTTTGGAGTCCTCAGACGGTGGAGAAGCTGAACTGAACTTAACTTGATATTTTTTATTAATACTGATTATAAATATTTGAAACTGGGGTCATAATTAACTAAAGTAAACAGATATTGTATGTAACATACATTTGCACAGGTATTTATTTAAATGCGCATTAAGTTATGGTAACTTATAGTCACCTGGTATCTAATAATTCACCGTTTAATTAATTAAATTCCTTTACGTTTTTAGTAATGGAAACTTACCTAGTGCACAGTAATTATTCATTGTTGCTTTACGCCTTAACATACGTCATCATGTCTAATGACTCAGGCGGCTTTGTTTGCATATGTTTAACATATTTTTATAATTTTGTAATACTCATATTGGTTTTGGTTTTCATTGTAAACATGCTAACTTTACACTGAGTCACCCTCCTAAGAAATTTACGTATTTAATAGTTTTTTCAAGGAAATTTGATAAAAGCAATTGTTTTTTTTCTCTTTCTGTTTTTAATATTTAATTTCTTAAAACGTAGGATGGGTCAAAAATGCATAAGTACAAGTATGTATCTTAAAAACCATATTTATAATGCCTTAAGTAATGTTTTTTTATCACTCTTGCAGGAACAGTGGTAAATTTTGATTTTTTTCATCAATAAAATTTACTCTGCATGCAGACTGCACAGATCTTTTTGTGATTATTTTTTACTGAATTCATCACGTAGTGCTACTCTTTTCCTTTAGATTGAGGACTCGAAAGTTGCCGTACGATGGTTTTTTTTTTAATATAAAACGACACAGGCTTTGGGTTTTCTGATGTCATCTTGAGTCGGCCATAACTTTTGATGGAAGCATCGCACGGCACCTTTCAAGAGCTCATTTTGCAAAGAAAGAGTTGTACCTCATGATGAATTAGATACTTCGGAATTGAGCTTAAACTGCCTGGAAAAATTCACAACCCCATTATTTGTAGGTGTGTGTTACTATTGTTTCTGTAAAAGCGTCAAACATCAATCTTCGTGAGTGAGGAATCCAGAATATTCATGACAATACTACATTAGACACAACAGTATGAATTTAAGAAAATCATGCTTGACGTATCTGTGGACTTTTTGCAAAAACAACCTAACTCGAGATAAATAAATTTTCCAGGATTTTAGTCAAACGCTTCTTTTGTTGTAATCGTAATGTCTCTAATATTTTTAGTTCCAGAGATTTAATTCACGCAAGATTTAAATATGCCGCCAAAAAGTGTTGCCAACTAAAAAAGAAAAGAAACAGTTTGACTGCTGACAGTAAAAATGTAAATTCAGCCACATTATTGAAAATTAGTTAATCAGTCTTGTAGCTTTCCTGAAAAGTAACCAATTTCGAGTTAGGTTGTTCGGTCAAAATGCCACAGACATGTACTTGTAATGTGTTATCCTTTTTTAAGTTTGTTTCACTGTGCACTGTGGCTCGGTCATTTGTCAGTAATATATTTTATGTGGCATTCAGTTTCGAAATATAGTGTTGTGGTTTTTTTCTTCTTATATCTTTTTCTTGTTAAACTTCGCGTCATAACAAAAAAAAAAAAAAAAAAAATTTAAGTCTACACCTTGCGAATGTTTAGAATACTAAACAGATTGGTACGTGTGTAGTAGATACATAAATACCGCCGTCAATATCGTAACAGACATAATGAATTAACGTTACGCCATGCAATCGCCCATTCATCGATCGAGAACTCTAAATGTGTTGTAAAACGTCGACGTAAACGTAATGAACTGTCGACAGACAGGAAAAGGAAGTTCACGCCATTATCGATATTTATTTGTTGGTGCAATGAAAGAATTTCTTAATTTCTTATGGTGGTTGGTTGTGTTTTTTGGGTCTGGCTGCTTTTATTTGCAAATATTTTGTGGTTTATTGATTGGCAGCTTTCGTAATGAATGAAAAAAGAAGAAGTAAAATATGTTCAGCTTGCACGAAATCCTGACTGACAGACTGACGCCTTTGTGAAAACAAAATTTTGACTATTAAAGGCCAATGACCTAAAAGAGGGCGGCTAAAGCTTACGACAATTGAACAATTTTAAGTGAAAAATTTTCATTTGGAATATGCTTAAAGGAACATGAAATAAAATCTTTTATTACCAGCTTTTGAAGTTTCAAAAATATTTGACGGCATTTAATGTAACCATCGAAAATAAAAAGCTTGAAGCAAAATATTGTTTCGAGACCAAGTAGCTTATTACATCTAAGTTTAGTATAAAGCTTTGAGTACTACGCTCAACGCATTTCTTTACGTTTCCTACTAAAGATAACTTAATATATTAATTTTTCTTCTTTTTTTAATTGTAAATTTATTTAAATTTCCAACTGGTTTTACTATTTTCAAGATTGTATCTACCAAATAAAATACAGTATTCAGTCACTCACGATAATATTAACATACCAATTCTGCGAAATCCATTATGCATACTAATGTGCCTTTCAACGCATCTTTTTCCCCCCAGTTTTTCATCTTTTTTTTGCCACAGTAAAGTAAAGTAAAACTCACACTTTTTTTTTTCTTCCCCCAGTTTTCCTCACAATTAATTTCAATGTTATGAGAAAATGTTGATTAAAAACGACGTTTAGAGTTATTTACGTTTACGTTAACGCTAACGTGTTTGCGGCTTATGTTGATATTGTGATTGTAACCTTTAGCAGCGGTTGAATATTTTAATTTTTATCAAGTTAATTGCGATAAAATGCAAGAAAAAAAAGTTCTTCTGATAGAAAAGTTTTTGATATTTGATATGTTGGAGTGATGGACGCATCTTATAAATTATCATTATAACGCTATATCGCGTGAGTGCGTGTCATTTCTGCTGGAATTTATGCCAAATTTGAGAGGTAGGGGTTTTGTGTGGTGTCTGTAATTATAGCTGTACCTTAATGGTTCATTAGTTTGTTGCCTTACTCTATGAAAATGTTTGAGTCAGATTTATTTGCTTTTACGCCTTTCACCTATTTTTGTCTCCAAATCAGTAGCTCTGTTAGATATTGTGGCAAGTATATAAAGCTGATTTTTTAGAAAAATAAATGAAATGCAAATTTCTAGAGACTTGGACTGAATCTTTATATATACTTAACAAACAAAGATTACATTAACGTCTAACTAAGCTTTGCAATTTTTTATGGAATGGTCAATAACATAGATAAATACAAGATACTTAGATAGCAAAAGTAATATCATATTGTGAATGTATCATAATTTTTGAAAACTCTGTCTAATGTGAATGCACTTTCACATTTATGGTGTAGACAGACCTTAAAATAAACTATTTTTAAAAGTTGTTTGAAATTAAGTCAGACTTAACAATTTTTAATCATTTGGATAAAAGTTTAGAAACAGACCACAGAATCATACGCAGCTTACTGATTTCCCAACAGACCTTCCAAATGTCGTCAGTTGTATGTCATTGGTTCTGACAGCGATTCCAAACCTTCAACAAAATTTGCCATGAAAACATAGTATAATTTCTATAATTTTTAACAAAATTGCAGCCAATTTACGTTATGCTATTACTTTTGCCCCACCTTGTGGTACTTATGTTTGCATTTGCAAAACAGTTTCTTATAAAAATGGTTTCTTTTAAAAAATTATTCATTCTGAAAACATGATAATCTATCAGAGACATGTTGCAATTTCTAGCCAAATCGTTAGAAGTGTTACTTAGTATGCAATTTTTCTTTCACTTTTTATCTGTATTTCTTTTTTTTTTTTTGTTTAACTTTTTTCATAAAACCTCATTAGTTTGAATTTGAATGCATTTTGTTGATTTGCTTTTTGTTTTCTTACCAATTTTTCTTCTTCTAACAAATACACTCATAAATAATTTATGGTAACAACAACGAAACATCAATTTTTGAACTTTTACTTAGCGGTACAACTGGAATTTCGAGCGCTTAAGTATACATGTTGTTTATCACTTGTTTCTTTTCACATACGTATACATCGTTTTATTGCTGCTTCTATGTTTTCCTGTTTATTGGTTAATTGGACATCATTGATAGAAAATTTTCCCAGCTGAAAACATCCCGCATCAAACATCATCATTCGTAACTTTTGGTCTTATCGAAAGTATCATATGCATGTCATTTGTTGAGTTGATTATTTGACGACTTAGAAATTTACCGCAGCTGCAAATATCTATCCACGTCTATGGCTTTAAAGGTGGTTAGCTGGAAAATTTTGTCAAAAACATGTTTACAAATTGTTGGATTTGTTGCTGTTGGGGTTTTTTATGTCCGACAGTAGTAGCTTCATAAAAATTTCATGTATTCAATAATGATAGCAATATACGGGTAATTTACAACAATTACTTTCTTTTGATGCCATTTTGTACGAAAAAGATTTTTATCTCAAAGCAATCATGTGATTTGATTAGAGACAATTGAAAATAATTATTTTGATAAAAAATAAAAATTATTTCCCTTATACTGCTGTTGTTATTGTTATTTAATTTGCCAGAATTAATAAAACTTTGATTTCTCATTTTTCTCGTGTATTTCGTGAAGATTGAAAGTGGAATTTATAAACTGTTAACTAAAGCAATAATTTATCATTAGTCATAATTAAAAATCATTTGGCAAATTAAAATGTTTTACTACTACGAAGACGATTTCGTTCACTACTTGTATGAATGCCCTGAGCGCATCAGCACGTCAAATGTTGTCATCGCTAAACGTAAAGTTGTTCAGTCCATAAAGAATTCAATCAAACAATTTATAGCAAGTGGTGTTTTCTTTTTTCTTAAGGCAAAAAGTGTTTTTTTTTTCGGAATTGATTCTGAATGAAAATACACACAACACCCTATTCAATCAATGCTGTGTTTGTGTTTAGTAAAAAATCTCGTAAGTTTTTGTGTTAAGTGTTAAAATACACTTCAAAAAATGTTCTAATTGATAAAAAAATGGTCTGATGGATTCGAGTCAATGAAGTTGATTATTTGTTTTAAGTTAAAAATGATTCGTATTGCTAGTAATTTTAGAAAGACTTTTTGGAAAAATGTTAACAGGATTCGACTATTTTCTGTTAACTGTTTGAGCGCTGTCCAGAACTCTTGTTTGCAAGAAATTTTTTGTGCATATGAAGCAAACAAAACACGTGTGAAATATTTGGTAATTTTTTGGGAAGTTTAAAAATTTTTTTTTAATAATTTTTTAAAAAATTTAAAAAAAAGTTCAAAAAAATTTCACAAAAAAATTTCAACAAAATGCACATTTATTCCTTGGACGATTCTAAGCATTTTATGCCTTGTACACTTTTTTCGTAAGATGCCTTTTTGTTGATTAAAAAAAAGTTTTTTTTTTTTAATAAATTTTTTAAAAAAAAAAGGTATAAAAAAATTCACACTTATTCCTTGCACGATTCCAAGCATTCTTCCTCTTGAGTAAAAAAAGAGTTTTGCCTGCCGTGGGCGTTCAAAAGCCAAAAACTCCCATCTGGAGTCACACATCATTTTAAAGCTAATAAATTATGCTTTTAAATAAAATTTAAAGGTTTTTTTTTTTTTAAAAAATGCCAAAGTATGTTTAAATTTAAAAAATTTTATGAAAATTTTTTTTTTTTTAAGTAATATTTTTTTATAAAAAGAACATTTAAAAATAAATAGGATAAGTTTCTTACAATTATCAATGCATAACGTTTTGTGTAAGCTATAAATTTTTGAAAATACACACCTTTTATGAAAATCGTCAACTTCAACACCTTGTATTTTAATAACAAATGGTACTAGAACCAAATCCTCCTGCATTATTAATCTTGCACACGGGTACTACCATATTGGCAAAGTTGAGCGAAATCGGAGACAAAAAAATTTTCAGCTGGTACACTTGGCGTGTTTTGCTTCATATATCAAATTATAATTATATACCAAAAGTAGTTACTAATAAAAACGTACTAATCCAATTTGAAAATTTCAACCTGACAGGTTCTGCATTAAGTAAACAGCTGATTTGTTTGTTAAGCTATTTTTTTTCTTTTTGACAGTACTTTCAAAATTGACAGTCAGATGTTTTGTAACTGTCAAATAGTAACAATCGATTACAATTATCAGTACTAATCCACTTTTATTTCATGCATTAGTGTTAGAGTCGATGCGTATTGAGATGGGGATGATGCAGATTAGCGCTGCCGTTTATCTACCCTATAAGATCCGAATTTAGTATTTGACAATCTGTTGAACAAAAGGTGGACAAACGCAAAAAGATTTTTGTTTCATTGTATGTAGCCTTCAAACTTTGCAGGCTAGTGCTAAATCAAAGTTACTTTTGTACTAAGGATGAATGAAACTTTAGGAACACATGAGCAGATACTTTTTTTAATAAAAATAAATTATAAAATTCAACAAATGCTGTTAGTAGGGTATTATTAATGGCGCACTACATACATACTGATTTATAGTAAGGTATTAGTTGATTCACAGTCAAGTTTAGTGCAACCGCGAGCAACTTCTATTAATCAATAACAATTTCGCTTTCATGGCATGTCAATGAATTGTATTTAAGTCTGTTTGTGTGTGTGTGCGTGTCCTATGTGTTAGTGTTTGCATTTGTGTAACCGTTAGCAAGTCAACAACCATTAGTACAACAGTTGCTGTTAATGTGAATACCATTATGTCATTTAAGCCTGGCCTTAATGGTGATGTTGCACTTTTAGTTTTTTTTTTCTTTCTGTGTGTTTTTTCTTTCACAAATATGCTACGCATGCGCAATAAAACGTTTTGATTTGAGCATAAACAAAAAGAAAAAAAAAGCGGCTTTTTCGTTGTTGTTGTTGTTTTGTCTTGAATGTTATATTTGGAATTTTTCCCGCTTTTGTTGTTGTCATCACTTCGTTAGTCAGCTATGACTATGCGTTGGGAAGAAAATGCAAAAATGTTTAAACATCATTAATTTATGGTTTGAATATACCGGCTTATATTTATAATGAGTCTTTTTTTAGTTAATCACTTTTGCTGCACATTAATGACACTATAATTAAATTAAAGTCATTGTCACCTTCAATTCTATTTTTTTTTTTTTGAAATGCTTAATAAACTATTTACCAATTTCACATGGTTTTATATATTTGCAAAAGCAGCCTTTATTTGATTGAAATCATGCTTAAACTCCATGTCATCCTTTGTCAGCCCCTTTAGAGATGCTTTACCATCTTTCCAAAATATGTTTTCGAATTTAAAAAACATCTTTAATGAAGCATACAACAAAACATCATCGACGTCACTGTTCAGTTTGAGCGTTTGGCTTTAAATTTGTATACAAATGTAATTTTTATTTACACATTTGGCCCGGTTAGTCAATGCCAATGCTTCCACATTTGGCTAACCGGGTGCACATTGTTAGAAGAAAATATTTGCAAAACCATTTTACCGCTCTTTTTCTTTTAGATTAATTTTTGTCTGTCTTTTTCATTTGTATTTGTTTATTGATTGTTTTTTTTTTTTAAATATTTAGTTAATATATTTGTTTAGGTTCATTAAATATCTTAAAAGCTAGAGTAAGTTGTCACTGACTTATTAATTTATTCGTTATACGAGTAATTACAGTATGCGAAATAAATATAAGTTCTTGTAATCTTACTAACTAACTTAATGTGATGCGGTGTGAAAAATCGGACCTTAACTTGCCAAAGTAAAATTTTAACTAAACATTGGCTTAGGTCGAAATTTCATAATGATATTTTTACTCATTTGCCCAGTTTCGTCCTTACCCAATAGTACCTAAAATTCTTATCTTAACAAAAAAAAAAAAAAAAAAAAAATTTCAGTACAGACCAAAAAGTAAGTAGCTCAAAATTTCTAAACTTCGTTTATTTTTTAGCATATTTATATGATTTGGTATAATTTTTTGAAAAAACTTGGGCTTTATCCAGTAAGTTAAAAATATCAATTTTGACCTCTGTCCTTTTTGTCAGACTGCGGAAAAAATTATTTTCACTTTTCGTTGCACAAAATTATCTTTACGTTTTACGTTTGCTAGGTTAATACTTTTTACTTTATTATTAACGCCAGAGTTTGCCTTGTAGCTGAAATTCGACCATTTTAATTTGCAGTGTTTCCATGACTTAAGCAAACAAACTCTCATTAGTAAACATGTCTGTGCATTTTCTCTTTAGGGGCGTGTCACTGTTAACTTTCTGCTTAAATTCCGAAAATATTAAACTTATACATATTTCGCATACTGTATAATTCCTTTATCAGTAATAGGCTAAGGTGTGCAAAAATCTATTTTAATCGGTCGTTAAACCTGTTAGATGTTCTTTTTATATTTTAAAATGTTTGCTTGAAAAGATCGCCATATATTACCTTGCAGAAGAGGACCGTCTCTTTATCATTGTGAGTTATTTTTGCTTTTTCTAACTTTCAGAAGTAATTTTAATTGTTTTTTGGAACAGAAAATGATTTACATTACAAGCATGGATCAATGTGTTTGTTTGAAACACCAACAAAATCACAATAACAAGGGAAAATGCATTAAAGTAGAAAACCAAAAATTTATTGGAAGGCTGGCTTGTGTTACTATTTTCGGGACCCACCTTAGGTCAAACCTCATCAGACGCATTTGACACCCAAAATAACTTTTAAGCATACTATACTACATATACATAGATTTGTTAAGAATCGCAATACGGTACATTTAAAAATGTAAATAAGATGATTTTCCTGGATAAATAGCTTAAAGATAGTGGAACAAAAAGTTTGGTTTACACAGCCAATTTTGAAAGCTTCTCTGAAATGATTTTTAACGAAAAAAAAAAAAAATTACGACCTCAAAATAAGTTGTGTTTAATTTGAATGTATAAGTGTATCTGTTTGATTTTGAGTACATCGATAGTGGCTTGACTGTCAGTCAAAATTGTAGTTTGTAGTTTGGTTTTATGTTGACTCATTGGCTCAAAGTAATTATTTTGCCTTTGGGCCATCTATGTAATTCGAGCGCTAGTTTTATACAAAGTATCGATTAATTTTTGTCCTATCTACATAAATAGACGAAAGTCGCACCTCTACAAAGAAATACGATTCATATATGAATCATCACGTTTCATTTGCAGCAATCGCAGCACAATATGTTGAGTCATTTTAGTACTTGAAAATTTTGTACTAAAGATTACAAGTAGAATTTTAATCATTTGGCGAAAACTTGCGAAGGTGAACACGCGTTTGGCTAAGGTTTGATTATATCAAGTGACAATTTGTTCTACAATACTGAATATGCAAAATCGAAAAGTATAAATTTTTATTTCAAATACGAGTAATTACGCTGAGAATACATATTAAAAACACTGTTATGGTATATCTGATGCTGTAAAACATAAATCAAATCAAATTAAAATAATAAATACAGTTTATTGTTCCAGTCAAAAAAGCTTACGAAACAGAGTCATGGATATGCAAACACCATATCAGTTTTTTTGTTTCTTTTTCGATGACGAGTTACTTCAAAATATAGTCAATGAGAGCAATGCTTATGCTTCGCTAAAAAGTCTTAACAAAAATTTTTCCCTAAAAATTGAAGATCTACGCAAGTTCCTTGGAATCCTAGTACTTTCTTCAATAGTTAATTACACCAAAGTGCGGCATTATTGGGATAATACTATCGGTATGGATATTGTAAAACGTACAATGTCAGTTAATCATTTCGAATATATTCGTGCAATTTTACACTTTAATAGCCAACCACAAGTTGTAATAGATCAAACTGATTGCAATTACGATAGATTGCATAAAATTCGTCCAGTTATTGATGTATTGCAGCAAAAGTTTTCATCAATTCCAATGGAAGAATTTCTCATTGTCGATGAAACGAACTTGAAACCACATTTGAAACAGCTGGGTGAGTATGTTTTCAAATATTGATGTTTTGGAACTATTTTCAATTGAGTTTTTTTTTTTTTAATCTTGCAGATATATTGACTTTGGGGAAGAAAACTGAAAAATCTACACCACCCAACTCAATTGATAGTGAAACTGCTGCTGAAGTCTTTAGAAAAGACCAAAAGAGTTTATCAATATCAGTAGACAAATGCCACATAACAATTGGCACTAAAAATACGCATATGGGTATTTTTTACCAATTACTTGATATAACAATTCTCAGTTCTTGGATACTCTATCAACAGGATTGTGTAGAAAAAAGTTTTAATGCTATAAAGCTGATAGAATTCAGAAAGGAATTAGCCATTGCTTTATGTACAGTTGGTGCTAGTACAGCCAAGACATTTGAAAACGCCAACAGCAGCAGTACAATAAGCACAAAGCGTAAGTCAGCTATTAAATCAATAAGCTCACAATATGCTAAAAAGAGTAAAGGTTCAACTCTAGCTGCTCCACCACCTGTTGACGAACGCTTACACAAAACAGAACATTTGCCAGTATGGAATGATCAAAGGCTAAGGTGCAAAAATCCCAATTGTGTATCGCAAAGTTTCGTCAAGTGCAATCAATGCGGAAATGCATTGTGCCTGAACAAAGATCGTAATTGTTTTCTTGAATTCCACATAATGAAATGAATTGTTGATATATAAAGCTTTAGGTTATCTTAAGATAAATATAAACATTTGTATAAATGTATGTATATTATATATAATTTTATCAGTTAATACTTATTAAAGTATAAACTTATGTTAATAGTATATATAGATGTATTAAAAATTCAAAGTTGTAAGATTTCTGGTTATTTGAGTCATTTACAAAATATAAATTGAGTAAAAAGAGAAATTTATTCTCTATCCGTGTTAATTGTTCTCGACTGCTTCCTCATTTCAATCAATACCCCTATGTGCCTGTATTTCATAAGTGAAACTTTAAGCAGTGATACATTTTTTAAGAGTGTAACGTCTTGTTGGAGTATTAAGACATTTCGTTTCAGAATACGTTAAATCTTGCACACGATTTTTATTTATCAAGTTCAGTTCAGTTCGTGCAAATGTCTTGATTGCACTTGAATATGAAAGAAGAAACAATAAATACTGCACAGACCTGTCTTGTTCGATTTGCTTCAGTGCAGTTCAGTGCATATGCTGTAGTTATGGTATACACTACAAAAAGCTACTTTAGACATAAAAGTAGTTTTCGCTCTCTTCGTTTGCCTTTTTGTTCACGCTTTCTGTCACTTTCGCGAAAATGTAAGAAAGCTACTACAATCCTGCATTGCAAGTGTTACCATATCATAAATTTTACAGTAGTTTCTCTATTCGCACGTTTTACACTGACTTGAAGTATTTGTTTGTATAAAATAGAGTACGCTGAAGTATTCGGTAGAATCAGATTTTTTTATTGACACTGATAAAACAGGACAGTGCACTTCAGTGTGAAAATTAAATCACTGTATACAACTACAGTATTTGATAACTAAAAATCAGACACAACAAGACATAGGTATCTTGAAATGAAATGTCTTGAAACCCTTAGAAGACGTCTTGTGCAGACCTGTAATTCCTGATGATCCAGGTTAGAGTAGTGGAAAGTAAAATCTATCAAGCTTAAAAATATTCTTCAAATAGATAAGAATATATTTATTTCTGGATAAAGGGAATCATTGCTAATAAAAGTGACCACTACTTTAGAATCGCAAAGTCTTCCTGTTGGCGTCAATATTCGGTTTTCAAGCTTTTCCTATCGGTTGTTTTAATAAAATATGTTTGGACCAAAACTTCATCAGATGCTGTTTTCAACTGGTGATTTTGGAAACTTTTAACTTGCGGCCTTTTTCCATAGATTAACAATATTTTTTCCAAAGCGTGAACTTTGATAAGGTTAATTATAGTGCTATTCCCATTTTATTAATTCATACTTAACTACGATGCTACGATTTATTGCATACCACATGTTGCTATCTCATTTTCAATATCCTTGTTAACATGTCTAATTGGTGACTTTCTTGTTTTCGTCTGACTACAATGGTGTTATTATCGCTTGAAATTTTAATTATTTTTTTTAGTAGTCTTATAAAATAGCGGTTTAACTATAGAAATTAACAA
Organism: Calliopum simillimum; assembly: GCA_951812925.1. Taxonomy (NCBI): domain Eukaryota; kingdom Metazoa; phylum Arthropoda; class Insecta; order Diptera; family Lauxaniidae; genus Calliopum; species Calliopum simillimum. The sequence goes on along the minus strand of OX638372.1, from coordinate 13,593,983 downwards.
CCAACTTTGAAAATATCATCATCGTTATCGTTCTTATCAGTTCTAATAACAAGTTATGTACATGATTGGTTGCGTCATATGACATAATTTTTGATTTACAAACAAAATTAGCTAATTTATACAATATATCAAAAATTCTTGATTTAGGGTTTAAACAATTTTCGATCAACCCAGCTACTTCTATGAAATTTTTTGTATTCAAACTCTTGAAATAACTGCTGACTTCAAATGAATGTAGTAATTGCCATAGTTTTGGCACATTTATTGATGACTAATATTGCCAAATTAAACCGAAAACTTGGCAATTTATATATATTTTTTTCTCCTACACCTCCTAGACTTTTTTGATTCAACAAAAATAATGATAAAGTAAATGTATAAATATATCAAGCAACTTTGATGTATTGGTTAATATTTCATTATGTTGCGCTGATAAGAAGTTCTACTTTTTATATTTTCTCACTCCCCTATTGATAAAACAGTATATGGCCAAGTGTTTTGATATTGGCGCGAGCATTTGAAATGAATTTACCTGTTCAACGTGGAAATCAATCAGAACTGTTGTTCAGTCGTATTTCGAATTTTTGACTCTACGCAACGCTTTAAACGCTTGAGTGTCGGTGGTACGTGCGGTTGTTATCAGCTAAAACCTTGTGACGTCAACTCGTGGATATTTTTTGTTCTTTCATCGAATATATATATTATATATTTTGTTGGCTAATATCCGTTTTTTGAATTGCAATAATGGCAGATATTTTGGATGTGGAAAATCATAAAATCGTTGAGGAATACAAGCAATCCTTGGATGAGTTATTACCAACTGTAGGTTTACGTTTCTCGTCTTTTAATGAACTAAATCAGAGTGAACTTTGTACAAGTGATAAGGAAAAAATTGTGATTTCTTTTTAGTGGAAAAATGAAATTTTTTAATAGAAAAAAATTGTGGAATTGAAAATAAATCACTGAAAAGTGTCAAGTGATACTTTTTATTATTCTGAATTTTTTTAAGATACCGAGTTGTGTTTGTAAACAATAAAGTATATTTAGTCCTTAGATCAGTAAAACTGTCTAGAAAAGGTCTTCATTGAAACCCAAATATTTTAAAAATCAAAAATTATTGCCGCTCAAACCAACAAAAGTTTTATTCCTATTGAAAAATCGCATCAAAGAGTTGCAGTTTGAACGTTGACACTTAATAAATTTGTCTTCAGCATGACCGTCTACAGATAATCATTCATCTTATGATCTTGGTGGCTTAACAAAAATATATACACGGATTTCGGCTTCGTATTTCTCGTACCTGAAATCAATATTCTCATTGTCTCTGAAAGGCTTAACTATAGTACTAATTCACGTATATTATATTATGATCTTGTGTTCAACGCTTGATTCCTCATATTTCTCAAACAGTTTATATATTGATTTGACTTGACTTGTTCCTCTATTAACACCGCATGTACTCGAAATATACTTCACCCACTAAATGCAAATTATGTAACGTTTTCGTTATGCTTCGTCATTCTGAGCTGACAATATTTAAACTTATTTTATATAGCTATTTTAACAGCTTTTGCCCTACTGTATATGGTACTTTTGTACTCATGTTTCATCATAAAACCACATTCAAAGCCATAATTTAAACTTCTGGTCTTACGTTTATTTAAAAATGATATTAATCACACTTACTCTGAGTTTAAGTAGATCGTTTTCACGGTATGTACCGATAGTATGGTCTATTAATATGTGTGCAAAAACCACAGTAATTTTACCTTTATAGTGTGTATTCTTGCTTTTAGTTAAGTTTGTTAACATTCATTTTGTCCTCAATTTATTAAAATTCTTGAATGTTTTTTTTTTCTTTTTCTACCGGTACTGATATCACATTTCAGCCGGGTTTTTCTACCGATTGGCGGCGTTATCTTTACTAATGAACACTTATCGATTTTCATATAAAGTGCTAAAAACACCGTGCAACACGAAATTTTGAATGAGATCTCGATAATTTTTTTTTGAATAATTTCGCGGTAACTGATTCCGAATCTGGCAACCGTTTTTTCCTATCTGGTCTAAGGTTCAAGTTATCCTTTAAAACGCTTTTTTCAGACATAAGGTGTAGCAAGTAGTGTCCAACCTCATCATAAAGACTTTCTTCCTCAAGCCATATCTTGATCATTACTTTCTGAGATATCATCCATTGAGGTAAAGGTATCGAAAATACATGTAAATTTCTATGGGGTTGAGATACCTTTTCTTCAATGGATGATGTCTCAGAAAGTAATAAACCAAATGAAAAAGTTAAAGTTCTGGTTTTAGGAGAAAACTTAGAGCTGTTTGATGCCGTTGGCAAAAAGTGAACTTCACTACTTCCTGGATACACGCCATATGTCTTAGAATAGCATTTTCTACACTTTAAATCAAGGATAACTCGGATCACAGACCTTATAAAACAAAAAATGGTTATCAGACTCGGAATCAACAACCCTGAATTAGTCAAAAAAAGTTATTGAGATCAAATTCAGTTTTTGTGTTGCACACTGTAAAGCGAACGGTCCATTCAGTACGTCGAATACGTCACGTCGTTTTTTTCAACTGACTGCGACGCATTTGACGAAGAAGCCTGGCCCAATGAATACTTTCAAAACGGATTAAAACATCACAACTCTTTTTATAATATTAATTTCAAATTTTAATATGAAATTGAAAATAAATTTATTTTGCGGTTGTCAAATCACGACGTACGTCGAAAGTTGAGAGTTGGGCAACTTTTGTACGTTGCGTTGACGTAGACGTACTGATTGGGTCGCACTTGATATAAACTCATATTTTTAACTTAGCTGTCAGTCGAAAAAAACGACGTGACGTACTCGACGTACTGAATGGACCGTTCCCTTAATTGTCGTCGTTTTGTTTGAACCGATTAAAAATTTGAATAGAAACTGTTTTAATTTCATTTTCGTGAATAGGCGGAATAGGCGTTAAAAGCAATCATATCTATGACTTTTTCGTGTGTAATTGTTCGTACATACAATATTATTTGACGGATATTTGAATTCAATGGCCTCATAATATACGAATACGAATGATATCATATGCTGTTGCCTTATCAAACTTCAAGTTTTCATTTGACTTTTGTAAAAGTAAAGAAATCAATAGGGGGTTTCCATAAAAACAGATAAGTTCTTTGTATAAAACAGGGTTGTCAGCGTAGAACAATTTAGGCTCGCTTACAACAACTACAATACTTAAATATTTTCCAAATGTCTCGGAACTAAAACACCCATGACGAATTATTTTTGTTGTATTTATTGGCCCAATAACATAATATTTCAATAATTTTAAAAATATCTTGGAATTACAAAAACCATGAAAAATTATTAGGTATAAAAGATTTTTTATACCCTACACCAAGGGTATATGTCCTTCCGTTTGTAACGCAGAGAAGGAGGCGTGGCAGATGTAGAAAAGTATATATATTCTTGATCAGCGTCACCTCCTGAGTCGATATGGCCATGTCCGTCTGTCTGGCTGGCAAAACTAAGCAAGATAATTCAATGAAATTTGGTGTACACCCTCCGTCATCAAAGTTAGCTCGGGGGATTGAAAATGTGCGAAATCGGTCAAAGGACACGCCTATCGCCCATACAAAAAATATATTCAAAATGCAACATTCGGAGTATTTTTTACGATAATGTAACCAAAATACACATAAATACTACGAATTGTAAGCGCAAGCTCTGAGCAAAAACTGGGCGAATTCGGACAAGAGGGCGTGACACCTCTCATATGAGCAAAAGCTTGAAAACGTTATGCTGAAAGCGTTTTTTGAGATATTCAAACCAAATTTGACTCAGACACTAAAAATAATAAATGAAAGCTCTCAACAAAAATTGGGTAAAATCGGACAAGTGAGCGTGGCACTTCCCATATAAGAAAAAGTTTCAAAATGCTATACTGAAAGAGTTTTGTGAGATGATCCAACTAAATTTCACTCAAATACTAAGAACTATAAATTCAAACTCTTAGAAAAATCTGGGTGAATTCGGACAAGAGGGTGTGGCATCTCCCATATAAGCAAAATTCGCAAAATACTGCAGTGTAGGGAATTTAATGTTTGGCCAGGCTAAAGGTAACACCCTTACTAGTTTTTTTTTGACTATTATTTTAAAAAGTTTTTTCTAAAGATTTTTAAACTTTTATTTCAAAAAGTATAGTTTTTTATCCAAATGATTAAAAATTTTAAACTTTCTGACTTAACTTTAAAAAAACCTTTAAAAAAGTTTATTTCAATAACTGCAATTTTACTGACCAATTGTAGTCTGATGGTATTTGCAGAATATTTTAACATATATAAATGTTTGCAATGATTACTTTTATCAGTGGGTACACATTCTTTTTTTTTCTTGTCTTCACATGCGCTTTTTATTAATATCACATCCAGCACATAATTATGATGCTTCTTTTATAAGTATATATATATTTTTTTATTATTGAATGCTTCAATGTCATAATCGACATTCTTATCTTATCATTTGAATTAAAATTTACTGGAATTTTGCTTGCAATATTTTTATTACTGCCATTTTTTATCATAATTGCTTTACAAAATGTCACATTTTCCATTTGAATGACCATACCTTATTGTTTTAAACTTAATGGTTTCTTTGAAATACCTTTAATATTTAAAATAAAATAGATTTTCCTCGTATATTCTGCGTCATCATTAATTTTTCATTAGATTTAATTGTTTACATATCTTTTTTTTGTACTTAACACAAACATTTTAACTAAGATAAACAAATCTCACTTCATTAAAGATTATCTTTTGAATTTTCAATTGATGAATCATAAAAATTAACAAATTGTAGCGCTAAACTACAGGCAACAAAATTTAAAGACGGTTTTTTTTTATTTTTAAATTTTGTTTCACTTTTTTCCGCTGAATTCAGCTCTTGCATTGCCATTACTTCATAAGGACTTAGGCAACATACAGCATAATTAGAACAAAACTGCACATAAACAAACCTTCTTTATTTTGCAGTAACTAAATACTTACGTAGAATCCTTCTTGTTCTGTTCCTACCCGACAAGAAATTGGTTGAGGAATTCCGGATTAGGATCAGATACAGATCAGGTATTCCTTAATACGGCCATCTGATCAGTTCCTCATCAAAATCTGATACCAAAAATCTAAATACGCACAAAAAATTCACTCTGTTTTATCCGGCGTTGCAGGGATTTCGTAAAATTTTTCATTTGAAGTTGGCTTCGGAATTTTCGTTCGAATCCAGACATTTTTTTTTTAGAGTTCTGAGCTTGTTGTGAATAGTTCTGGAGTTTTTTCACAAAATTCGAAATAATTCTGCAAAACTTTATTTTTTGATGAAAAAATTTTGTATAAAAATATCTTGCAAAAAAAGAGATCTGATTAGAGTTCTAGTTAGCGCTTGAATAGTTCTACAGAAAATTCTTGTTCCACTTTTCCAAAATATTTGTTCTTTTCATGTTAATCGATAAATAAGGTTCCATCGGTCACTCAGAAAAATAAAAATGTGATCGTAGAGGAGTTCTGCGTAGCACTAGAAAGAGTTCTAAAGAAAATTCTAGTATCTTTTTTCCAAATACTCTAATTAGAAATTCTCTATGATAAAATTTTGTTTTTCTATACGTAGAAAATTCGATTAAAATGAAAAGTACGATTATTTTGGAAAAATGCCACTAGTATTATTCTTTAGAAGTCTTCGAGTGCTGCTCAGAACTCCTCTTTCGATAATTCCGTAGCCACATGAGTTCATCAGCTGAATATTGGCGTGTACGCCAAATTAAAATTTTTGGAAAATCGTATTTTTTAGTTAGAGACTTGGCAAAAAAAACCTGGATAGCTCAGAGCTAGAAAGATTAAGGACAAAATGGAGAAAAGATTTAGAAAGAGCGGACTCGGTGTTTTGGTGTTTATTCAGCCGACGAAATTGCAGCTATAATAAGAGATAACAATACAAATTTTTTTCCATAATGGGGCTTGCAGTCTGAGAAAAAATGACGAGAATATTTGTTCATGATAAGACCAAAGGAAATCGATTTCTTATTTACATTTAATTTTTCACAGTAATGCCAAATTCTCGTAGTTAATACGCCAACTAGCTTGGCGCCATTTCAATCTTTATTACTTAGATGATGTCATTGAAGGGTGCAATGAATATGTGCTTCTTTCGTTTGTATTATTTTGCATTAAGTAAGCCAACAATATCTTAATCTTTTCTCTTCGAACCAATTGTCTCAAAAAAAGTATTTGCCCTCAAGTCATTTGTGTTATATTTAGCATTTAGGCTTAAACTTTGTTTATTTGCTTTTAGCGCTGAAAATATTACAAAAGCAACAATTATAATAAAGATATTGTGTGGGCTATGGAACTTGTTTCAGTTGCTTTCAACATACTTTTTTTACCATAGCATCTCTGAGTCACACTTTTAGCGGTGAATACAAATGTATTTGCTTAACTGTTTTTCTAACAACTTATTCATTTGTTAATACTTTGCACCTTGTATTTTTTCTTTTTAATGAGAAAGCAAACAATTGTTGCTATAAAAATAATAAAGCAAAAGAATGTACATAAATTATTTGTTTGTTAATTTCTGTGCTAATTAATATTGAATTAAACATTATTTTCCAATTATCAAATAATTCTTAACTAAAAATAACTTTTTAAAAATAAAATCAATTAATTTTCATTTAAATTTTTTTTCCCCTTTTTCAGATCGATGCCAACAAAGATGGTTTCATCGACCTTAGCGAACTTAAAGATGCACTCGATCAAGTCGGTTTCAAATTACCCGGCTATCAGGTACGTGAAATGGTCTCCGAGTTTCAAAACAAACAGCGATCTTCACATCCGGGAAAAATGGATTTGGAAGAATTCGAGACACTTTGCTTGGACCTCAAGTCAAAGGATGTAGCGAGCACATTCAAAACAGTTGTTTCGAAAAAAGAAAATCTCGAAACACTCGGCGGCATGTCAAGTATCTCATCCGAAGGTACAACGCATTCGGTACGTCTCGAAGAACAATTGGCCTTTTCCGATTGGATTAACTCGAATTTGGGACACGATCAGGATTTGAAACATTTATTACCCATTGATGCAGAGGGCAAACATTTGTATATCTCCATTAAGGATGGTATTTTGCTGTGCAAAATCATAAATCATTCCTGCCCCGATACAATCGATGAGCGCGCCATTAATAAGAAAAACCTCACCGTCTACAGGGAATTTGAAAATTTAACGCTTGCGTTGGTGTCATCTCAGGCCATCGGTTGCAATATTGTCAATATTGATGCACACGATTTGGCCAAAGGCAAACCACATTTAGTGCTTGGTTTACTATGGCAAATTATACGCATTGGCCTGTTTAGTCACATTACGCTGGACAGCTGTCCGGGACTTGCCGGTTTATTATTCGACAACGAACGTTTAGAGGATTTGATGAAGCTATCGCCCGAAGCAATATTGTTGCGTTGGGTTAATCATCATTTGGAACGTGCTGGTGTATCACGTCGTTGCACTAATTTCCAATCGGATATTGTCGACTCCGAGATCTATACGCATTTGTTGAAGCAAATTGCTGCCAATGATGCTGGTGTCAATTTGGATGCTTTACGTGAGAACGATCTGACGTCACGTGCTGAGATAATGCTGCAACAAGCGGCCAAGTTGAATTGTCGCAGCTTCTTGACACCACAGGACGTTGTCAATGGGGTCTACAAATTAAATTTGGCTTTTGTTGCAAATCTATTTAACAATCATCCTGGCTTGGATCAACCAGAACAAATTGAGGGTCTTGAAGCAATTGAGGAGACTAGGGAGGAGAAGAGTAAGTAGTTGCACAAAAGATAGATTGAATTAACATTCAATAACACTACCTATCTTTTTTTACAGCCTACAGAAATTGGATGAATTCTATGGGTGTAGCGCCTCATGTCAATTGGTTGTATTCAGATTTAGCTGATGGTTTGGTCATATTCCAATTATTCGATATCATTAAGCCTGGTATTGTTAACTGGAATCGTGTACATAAACGTTTCTCACCTTTGCGTAAATTTATGGAGAAACTGGAAAATTGCAATTATGCTGTGGACTTGGGAAAACAATTGAAATTCTCTTTGGTCGGTATTGCAGGCCAAGATTTGAATGATGGCAACGCTACCTTAACATTAGGTAAGTGCACTTAATGCTTTTATTTTGTGAATGTAGTTGACATATTTTCTCCGTTTCAGCTTTGATCTGGCAATTAATGCGCGCTTATACCTTGTCAATTCTTTCACGATTGGCTAACTCCGGCAATCCAATTATCGAAAAGGAAATCGTACAATGGGTAAACAACAAATTGTCTGAGGCTGGCAAGGAATCACATTTGAAAAATTTCAATGATCATGCTATCGCTGATGGCAAAATTGTTATTGATCTTATCGATTCCATTAAGGCTGGTAGCATCAGCTACGAGCTTGTAAGGACGAGTGGAACTGAAGAGGTAATTAATTGGTCATAGTGATGTTTGTTATTATATTTCATTTATTAAATCCGTATCTATCTACCTTGCAGGACAATTTGGCTAATGCCAAATATGCCATCTCGATGGCACGCAAAATCGGCGCTCGTGTCTATGCTCTTCCTGAAGATATCACAGAAGTTAAACCAAAAATGGTCATGACTGTGTTTGCATGTATGATGGCTCTCGATTACATACCCAATATGGATAGCGTACAAAATCAGAACAACATCAACAGTAATTAAGCACAAAGCCCCGCCTACTACTACTCAAAATACCATCAACAACTACAATAATAACTATAGCAACAAAAATGAACACAAAATCGTAGAAGAACGCCATGGAATTAAGCAATACTTACATAAATACAAATGAAAACAAACAAAAAAGAAATGTTGAAACATCCGAGGACAAAGCAGATATTTTGTGTTTTTCTTTTTAATTTGTATTTAATTGCTTTTAATTTATTTTGTTTTATTTCATACAAATTTATATTTTTATTATATCTATCTTTTTTATTTTGCCTAAAAGTGTTGTAATTTAAAAGTGAGAAAATTTATTTTGTTATATATTTGTTTCAGATGTTAAGTAAAAAAAGAAAAAACAAAACATGATTTACCTTATTTTATAAATAAAGGTTTTTTTACTAAAAAAAAAATATCAAATCTTAAAATTTACAAAAATTATTGCTTAAATTTTGTAGTTTTGCTCGTCTTTTTGTAAAATTGTATTTTATTTGCTTGGAAAAATACATAAAATAGAATTATGTGAGAGAAAAAACATGAGAAGCCTACATTGAATAGGGTGCTGTAATTATTATACATATAAATATATTGTATTACATACTTTTATAAAATACAAATTAACATTAATTGATAATTCGTAGAAATAAAAATCAAGAATTAAATAAATTGAGTTTATTTAACAAATAATTAAATGATTTTAATCGATTTTAAAAATATGGTGTCCTTAAAAAGTCTGCTGCAGAGCAAGCTCATGGAAGAAAATTGAGTTTCAAATTTATTTTCCCAACTATGTAAAACCCCTGCAGGCTAGTTCAAGTATAGTTCATTAACTAGTCCTCTATCAACCAGTACGAGTCCGACTTCAATCCCTTTTGCATACAAGCAACTGTTCTTTGTGTGCTGAAGTGCTACGAAATTTCAACTGACTCCTGCATTACGTTTACACCAGTCCGGGGCTAGTTGTGGTGTGAAGTAGTCTTCAGCCAGTGGTTTCGTGTGAAGTCAACCCATAGAAATTTTTTTTTTTTGATTTGAGTTTATATTTTCTTAAAATAAAGTAAATAAAGTTAAATTACATTCATAACAATATTAACAAAAAATAGTTCATTAATTTAATTTTTTCCACAATATATTTTGACACAATTCAATTGACACAAAACACAAATTATTTGAAAAACGAAAACTGTATTTTGTTTTCGTTACGATACAAATTTATTTGCCCCTTCAAACTACAAACTGATATGGAACTGGCCCCCACTGCATCCCTTTTTCACTAGTTACCGCTGGTAATAGTTCTGGAGGTTCTTTCATAAAATTCAAAATAGTTCTGCGAAATTTTGTCAAAAATCGGATAAGTGCAATTTTTTGCTCAGCGCCGCTTATTTTGCGTAGGGGAGTTCGAATATCTTTTTTGAAAGAAAGAATTCTGGAGTTCTTTATATTTTTTTTTTATGTTTGTATTTGGTGGAAAAAATTTCTTTCAAAAAAAAGTTCTGATGAGAGTACTGGATAGCGCTCAAAGAATTCTACAGAAAATCCGGGTACCACTTTTTTAAATTTCCTTTAGAACTCTTCGAGCGCTATGCAAAACTCTAAACAGAACTCAGATAAAATTTTTTTTATGAACATTCCAAATCCAATTTTTTCACCACTATTTCAAATTTTGTGAAAGAACCTAGAACTATTCCCAACGGACTCAGAACTCTAAAAATTTTTTCGATTTTCGACAATTCCGAAGCCAAATTCACATGAGTCAAAATTTATACAAATAATTTTATTTTTTGAGTCTCAGCCGTCCATTTTGCGTCAGATTTATTAATAAATTATGAAAATGTAGAACATTTAGTTAAAAATACAAGATATAGATTTTCAGCCTCAATGTAAAACTCAAATTTTTTATGAAAGAAAACTCCGCAGAGTAAATCTTGTTAAGATTGTTCAATCGCCTTATGTTTTAAGAATTTGAAAATGATTTTTCGTTTCACTCTTGGACTTGCTATGTTGGCGTTGTTTTCTGCAACATTCTGATTCTCATTGCTTTGATCAAAATTTGTACCATTTTCATATGAATATGTTACCATGCGTTTATAGATTTTCTTTTCTGATTTTTGTATTTGCTTTGTACTTTGGTTTTGCTTACCACCAGCAGTATCTCTATAAGATGGCTCAGCTTCCTTAGCGAAGCATTTGCTCAAGTTTTTATCACCAGGATTGGTGCAATAGTAACAAGTTTTATATTTGTAGTTTTTTCTAGTGCACGAGCTGGCGTTATCTTTACGCCTTTCAAAATCTTTACCATTACGTTTTCCTAATCTTCTATTATGCTGTTTAACTTTTCGTTTGGTATTGTTTTTTCTTTTAGGCTGTTTCGTTCGTTTACGTTCGGTATTATGCTTATTTTCATCCTGAACAGCATCATCATCATCGTCATCATCATCCTGGGTTTCCAAACTTTCATCTGATGAATCTCTATGCTTTTTATAGCTTTTTTCCTTCGTATAAGCATATGCTTCTGGTTCGCTTTCAGTTGAAAATGAACAGGTTTCCGATTTTTCATTATTTTTTGGATTTTTACAAATCAGACACTCCTGTTGATTTTTTAGCACTTTTTTACATTTCTGCCTCGATTTACTTTTTGTTGCAGATGCTGTAAAAGGTTCAGCACTATCATACTCATGGCTATAGGGTTGTTGCTCATCAAACTCAACGCTACCACTTTGTACCTCATCATCTAATGCATCATCTCTTGCTTTGCTGAAATAACGCTGCACAAATTGTTCATAGGCTTTATCATAATCATATTCATTACTGTGTTCCGTATTTAAATGATCTTCGGTTGAGTATTGATTTTCCGCATCATTCTCGATTCTACGTTGTATTTTTGGTGGTGCTTGTGAAGGAATTTCTGTAGGCTGTATTGTGCCGATTCGAGTGTCAGTTGATAAAAGCTTTGAAATAGTTTTTGGGTGCTGTAGAAGAGGTGCATTTATCGCTTCTGCATCTGCTGTAATCAAGTCTAAATTATGTAATAATTCACCAGGACGTAAAGTATGCCAGATATTCATGCGCGGATAAAAACTTGTTGTATTGGAAGCCTGATTGAAGGCTAAAGAGTTAAGCAATAGCGTATACAGTATAAGCGTACAATGTGATTTCTTTGGAGCCTATAAAAAAAGTAGTTGTATGTTATTGAAGTTTAATAATAATTTTTAAAGAATGTTACCATTTTTCTTTTTTTTGTAGTTTACCGACTTGAATCAATTGCAAATAATAACTGCGATTTGTTACACTTTATCTGGACCATTTATATTACTTGCAATCAATCGTTCAAGCGACTGTTTCTGTGTGACCGCTTTAACCCTTTGCGATGCATTCTGCCTAATTAGGAAACATTATTTCTTCAAATAGCTGCATTTTTGTGAGACATCGCCGATTTCAGTATACTTAAAGGAAAATTTTTCTGGAAGGGCGAAATTCACTGGAAAGTAAGGTTATCGGCAAAAATTTGGAAGGGAATATTTTGCCATTTTTTGTACGTACTTATTCTCCAATTTTTTAGAGGGAATTCGAAGCGCGATTAAATAATGTATGAAAAAGTAGAAGTTTTTGTATGACAATTTTCTAGTTTATTAAAATACCTTTCATATGACAGCAATATTTTTGATATCCAAGGGTTTTCAACTTATACCGGATTTTCTAAAAGCTATATCCGGACTATCCGATGGTTATATAACCGAAACTAGATCCGAACGAAACTTTTTGATAACATATTCTTTCTTCGAATTAAAATATTCATAAAATAAGCTAAACTAAAAAAGGTGTCACTAAAGTAAACTTGACTCAAATTTATCAATGAAAATAGCATTGTTATTTTCCATTTCGTCCCTTTTTTATTTTGCGATTAACGTTACTCCGTCAGCTTCTCACAAGGTGTGAACTTTTAGAGATTTATTTGGCTGATCTCGTAGATCATCAGCAATTTTGTAAGTTTACTTTGTTTTGATTGTTTTTAATATCAGGGCTGCCTAGTACTTTTTTAGGCGAAAATTGGAAATATTTCCATTCTCAAAATCTCAAAATATTCACGATTGCAAATGCTGTAACGAAGGGTTAAATTAAAGTGCACTGAAGCGTTTACAAGTAGAAATTAAGTTAAAAAAGACATAGTTTTCGTTACCTATTTAAAATGGTGCAAGTGTCATAAACCACAAAACAAATTTCCCCTTTTAAGCGGAAGTTGATTATGTATGCAATTTCAATTTTGTTTTATTTATATGGATACATTCCAATATACAGCAGGAGCGTGTTAGCCCATTCTTTGAAAAAGATCTAACGAAGGTTATTATCATCGGCAGAAAGATTTTGGACATTGTATGCGAAAGTGTTTTTAAATTTAAAATTTGTTTATAATCGTGAAGCGTCGAAAGGTGCTTCTTCTTTTAGTTTGAATTATGTATTCCTTTGCAGTACAACTGAAAAATAAAATTAATTTTCTGAATACATAGTTAAAACTATATATATAAGATATTTATGTAAAATCTTTGTTTTCTCGAAATACTAATAATGTTGGTTAACCTCTTGTATATTGATATAGATTAGATTAGATAGATTTCTTAAGGAAAATGCAATAAAATATCTATCTTATCTAATCTATGTACATATATAAACTGAGATAGCTTATACTTATACCATTTACTAACATAATCAATAAACCTCAATATTGCATGATTTTTTAACACGATAATGAACATAATTTATATATTTTAAAGCAATTAAATTTGACTATTTTATTGAAAATTTAGTTATAAATACATTTTGCAATTAAATTATCACAAATTTGACGAAAGAAACGAAAAACACAAGAATGTAGATATGTTATAAATAACAAAAGCTTATTTTAAACTCATTGCACGGATACAAAGTGACATCAATTAATATATTTTTTGTAAGTATAAAAAAATCTGTAAATAATCAGGAAATAATAAATGAAAAACCCAAACTTTGAAGGGTTTGTTTTAAAAAATCAAAACCTATGGATACTAAATCAACAGAACTGACTTCATAGGGATTGAAGAGAGTGCGCTGATTACGTTATACAATTCTTAAAAAACTTAAAGTTATAGCTTTATGATATTATAAAAATTAGTTTACGCTTTCAGAAGGGATAACATCTTTTTAACTCTTTTGAAATCAATCAATTGTACCAATTTTAGCTTTTGAATAAAATATATTCTTGAGCTGATTTATAACTAAAGTTTAAATCATTTATTGGTTTTTTTTGTATTTTACTAACTAATGAAAGCAAAAATTATAATAAATTTAATGAAGAATTGCTTGAAACTTACTTATAAATAAATGTTTAACTTAAATTGCAATTGCTTACTAAGAAAGTTAACATGTCTTTTAACATTTCACTACGCTTGCCGGGCAACATTAATTTGTGTATTACCAGGCAGCCGTGTGGCAACAATTCCTACATCGTGTTTAGGGCTCTGTTGATCAATTCCAACTGTTTTTGTTGATTTCTGACGTTGATTGCGCAATTCTCGGCGTTTCTCACGTATCATTAGTTTAGTTTGTTCCGAGTCTATTTCTTCCCAGCCACCAGGGTCTTCTTCGGCCCAATCTTCAAGATCAGCCTTTGAAAATGAAAGCAAAGAAAAATGCATAAAGATTTTCGTTTAATTCAATAGAGAAGTGAATTTTTATTTGCGCTTATAGCTTTTTCGCTGAGTTAAGAAAGTGTTCCTAATTAGTAGCTGTACTAATGCGCATGAAAAGTATTTTATGAAGAGAATTGTTCACACTGTTCGATAGAAATGAATTACTAAAACTATTCGACATACTTAGCTGTATTCCTATATACAATAGGGTGCACTTTTTCCGATATTGATATCGGCTCGGATTGGAAAATGTGCTACTAGTATACTTGATGAACGCTGAAAAATATTATATTGGTGCGATTTGATCAAAATGATGAAAAACAGTATAATGTAGGCAATCCGAAGTACGACAATAGAGATTTTTCAGCCGGTGAACTTGAACTTATGGTAAGTCTCGAACGATATTCTTCTCCTCTGTCCGTCGTGCTACCTCTAACAAATTCATGGATGCCTCACTGTCCAAAGTATGGCAAACAGCAGGTTTTCTGGATGAAGACTTTAGGAGTTTTTTGTTATCACATGGACAAATATATCTCTCAGTTTGTTTGGTAAGTACCGAGAGAGCTTACAAACTTGTAAGCTTATATTGTAAAGTTTCCACAATACTTTAACAAAAAAACAAAACTTGTGTATAAGCCTTAAATACAAACTCTGTTATTTTCAAGTTACTGGAGGGCTTTTTTGCAGCAACAATCAAATTTCTGATATTATTGCAGTAAATTTGACTACAGACATTAATTCACAGGGCTTTAATTGCCTTCCGAAAGAGCCCGAAAAATACTTCCGGCCCACTGTTTCTCTATCTAGGCCTATCTAGGTCAGATATTAAAGGTCTGAGAAGCAATTCACTGAAGTGGAAAAGGGAGACCAGCCACTGAAGATTGCAATTAAGGTGTACCACTATGAGCATTAAAATGCCAACCTTTGGAACTGTATTTGTTACTGCTAATATATTATGAACTGAACACTTTTCGCTAGGTTCTTCAACAAGAGAAATGTGTACGGAATGTACTGTGGACGTTTCTTCTTACTTGTACTTACATTAATAGCAATGGGAACGTCCGTTTTTGCCTCCAACCTGGAGAAATCAGTCTTTTCTTGTGTATCGCTACCCAAGTAATATTTAGGTTGTGGTTGTATTACTGGTGCAAGCCCCTAAAAATAAGAAAAGGATAAATAAATGTTAACGCTGCTTGTCTAACCCTCCTACACTAAAGAAATCTGGTTCTGCTTCTTCTTTTTGTGGTGTCGGTGGTTTGCCAAAACGTTGTCTATACTGTTCAATATGTTCTTCAACAGTACGTGGACTGTCATCCCATGAATTCCAATCACGTTCAGGATGCTGTGTTGTTGGAAAAATTGCATATTATATTGGGACAAGGCTTTGAAAAGTTCCTTAATACCTGTTGTTGTTGTTGCCGTCTGTTGGGTGCACAGTTGTTGTTTTCTACAACAATTTCAATGTCCGAAAAACTTACTTTTCTTCTGCGCGAAAAACAACACAAAGCACGTCGAAAAAGTCCCAAAATATTTAGGATAAGCATTTTGATTTGTTGTAAAACCATGATGAACAGAAGAAACAAAACAGTAACGGCACCAATTTACGACGGGATAGAAAAACTTAATAAAATCAATGTAATCCGACTGAATAAACAAAAAAATATGCGGTGAAAGAATGTAATTGGAACAGTCAACGAAGGCAGAAAAATTCTACTTTTTCTGTTATTAAAAAGAAACGTCAAATGGGAAAAAATTGATTTGTTGACAAAAACTGACAGGTGGGGAAAGAAAGAGTGTTGCCATATTATGAAAAGGTAAAATTGCAGTTTAGCGACTTTTCGTATATTTAAGTGTAGAAAAAAATTTTTGCGAAAAATGGCTTATTTTGGACTCCCACATTACAAAAATGGCGGGGGAGCTCATCGCTCGGATCTGGTTTCGGAGATATAGCCATCGGAAGATCCGGATATATCTTCTATGTAAACCGCTATAAGTTGGGAACCCCTGTATGGATTTTAATAATATTGGTGTCATATGAAAGGTATTTTACAGGAGATATAGCCATCGGAAGATCCGGATATATCTTCTATGTAAGCCGCTATAAGTTGGGAACCCCTGGATGGATTTTAATAATATTGGTGTCATATGACATATAATTGTCCCACAAAGTTTTTAATTCTGAGTAATATTTTTCGAGATATGACAATTTTTCAAAAATTCAGGCTATTTACCCCTACTCTTAACTTACCCTTACTGATCCGCGGCCGAAGGCCGCCGCGAAGCCGGTGTTGGATTTTTGGGAGTTTTAAATCCTGAGTTGCGGCCGCAGGCCGCCCACTTACCCCTACTCTTATGTAAAACTACTGTGGCTAGAGAAGCCCGTGTTTGATATACTACAACAACAACAAAGTTTTCGCAAAAAACGCAAAAAACCGCGGATTTTGACTCACCTTATTTTAGACGTTGTAAAAAGACAACAAGAACAACTTTACTACTACTACAACAACAGTAATTTTATACAAAAGTAAGGGTAAGTGGGCGGCCTGCGGCCGCAACTCAGGATTTAAAACTCCCAAAAATCCAACACCGGCTTCGCGGATCAGTAAGGGTAAGTTAAGAGTAGGGGTAAATAGCCTGAATTTTTTATATAGCATGGTAAAATACCTTTCATATAACACCAATATTATTAAAATCCATCCAGGGGTTTCCAACTTATAGCGGTTTACATAGAAGATATATCCGGATCTTCCGATGGCTATATCTCCGAAATCACGCAAAATTCTTGAGCTCCCCCGCCATTTTTGTAATGTGGGAGTCCAAAATAAGGCATTTTTGGCAAAATTTTTTTTCTACCCTTAAAAATACGAAAAGCCGCTAAGCTGCAATTTTACCAATGAAAAACCGTCGCTAAAGACAAAACACACTATCGATCGCGTTCGTCAGTTTGGCTCTTTCTCATGTGAGGTCGATCTTTTTGGTTAGCCATCAGTCAATCACAAAAACTTTTATCGGAAGATCCAGACATATCGTCACATCAATACTACAACTAGGTAACTCCAATTTTATAGTTTTGAATTTACACTAATCACTAAATAAATCTCCGTTGGAAACAGGCTATAATTTTGGGCTTTTCTTGTTTTGTTTTTTTATAACTTTGCAATTGTGCCACTTTAGAGAACTCTGGTTGAACAGGATTGTGTACCAAGCCATGGAGAATATCAATGATAACTAAGGAGTTACCTAAAAAATTTTTTTTTTGAGACTTGGCAGGATTCAGTATATTTGCAATACCTCGTAAATTCGTAGAATTTGTCAAAATCAATACAAATACTTGAAAATTTAAACATAAACTTGACAAAATTTGAAGTGATTTTCCGTGATCTTTTTTGATTTAAAAGTTTTGTGGAATACCCTCAAGTTACATGTAAGTAAATATAAAAATTCATTAAAAGTTTTTAATCATCTATGTTATCTTTCTCTAAAACGTATCTTAGTGTACTAAAATGTTAGAATTATTTTGCGGTTCCACTGTTTGTGGTACGTCACCAATTTTATCTCTTCGTTTAAAATTTAAGCAGATTATTTCTAATATCCAAGGTATTGCACACATTGCCATAAAAAAGTTCAAACAATGGAAAGTCAATATGTAGTCTTGAGTTTTATCCCGCAAATATCCGACCAAAGGACCAATGGCAAACATGATGTTGCCCTGTAGGAACATAAACAATCCGTAACCACTCGCAAAACTAAGGAAAAAAATATATTAGCTATGAAGAATTTTTATTCACATTACGCTTGTACCGTTCTTTTGGTAGATATTCTGCAAAAACCAGTGGTAAAGGCACATGTATCCAAGTTCGCAGAAATCCCATGACTGCCGTAACCAGTGCCATGCTGGTAAAAGTGCGAACTTCAAGAAAAACTGAAATATTAAAAACATATTGTAAATTAAGGAAATTGCATCTCTATTTTATAAAGATAAATTGTAGAAAAAATATGCTCTCAACGAAGGATAATATCCTCCTTAGTTAGATGCCAATTAGGTTGCCCACGAGATAAAGGAAATGTGCAATGTTGTGATTTTGTTTTCGTAAAATCGGGTTTAAAAAATAATATTACAAAAAAAAAAAATATGGAATTGTAGTGGAAAAAACTCTGCGGGTTTTCGAATTGAGACCAAGACTCAATGTCCAAGACCACGACTGCTATAGTCTTTATCAAAACCAAGACCGATACCAAGACTCAATATCGAAACCATGACCTTGACGGCTATGGTCTAGGTTTGCTCATCACTACCCAAAATGCCATTAAAGGTCATTTGTATGAATTTATGCAATTTCTTAAAACTCAATATCGGCTGAGATATCAAAGTTACCAAATTTTAATTAACTTATAAGTATTTTTCACTCTCAAAACTGTTTCTACGCCTGATGATTTGGAATATAAGTGTGGCTCTGGTGAAATAAGACTATGATCAAAGATTGACTGCACAAAGTATTCCAAAAAGCATGTGCTTGCTTAAGGCCATTGTATACATTAATTTAATCAACAATTTACGTATACGTACTGCAAATATTTCAGATTTTTAAGATTCCCTGAATGAAATGAGACTTTTTCCAACTTCCAGTACAAAAAAAAAAAGTTAGAAACATTTAGTGCGTTGTCATATACATATAACACTTCTACTTAAATACTAAGTGTTAAGCAAATATAAATAATGATAAAATACGATATTAGTACACTGAATTTTTCTTAAGAGTTTAAGAATCATAAACAGTAAAAATTTACGACGACTCTAATCTTGGTTTAACCACAATAGCGTAAAGAGGAAGGTGGGAGCGATGATCACGAGCGGCAAAATAGGCTCCTTGGGTTTCGTTTGCAACCAACAAATTTAGGAAGTTATTTATGGGAAATAGAGTATTGTGATTGTATTGTGTAAGACTAATGTAGAAGTTATTATAACGAAGACCAATTGATCTTTTTTTGGTCATAAAATTTGTTTGGCCCTGACCGGCATATAATATAAGTACACCAATGGTTATTCATTAAAATTGCACTGTGAAACAGAAAAATCTGAATTTGATCTCGAAAACTTTTTTTTTGGCTAATTCAGGGTCGCTGATTCTGAATCTGGGAACTGTTTTTTTTCTATCATGTCTGAGATCCAAGTTATCATTGATTTAAAGTGCGGAAAACTCTATCTTCAAACATCTACCGTGAATTTGGGAAGTGGAGTATCGCTTTTTTGTAAGCAACATCGAATAATTTTTATCTTTAAACTTTTTTGTTAACTTTCTAATTGGATTATTACTTTCCGGGCAAAAGTATACAAATGAAATATAGTCATTTGCAGGGACTTGCGATAACCTTCAATGGATGATACTTATCTCAGAAAGTAATGGTCCAATTGGAAAAGTCAAAGTAATAGTTTAAAGGAAAATAATTAGGGCTATCCCATGTCACTGACAAAAGTGAACTACACTACTTCCTGGATATACGCCATGTGTCTGATAATATCAAAAATCAAAGATAACTCGGATCTCAGACGTGATATAAAAAACAGTACCCAGATTCGGAATAAGTGACCCTAAATTATTCAAAGAAAGTTATCGAGATCAAATTCAGATTGGTTTCCCCTGAATTTGTTGCACTGTGTTATTATGCTGATTTATGATTTAGAAAGATATATCTATATAATATTAATACGCAAGCAGACAACTTTTACTCGCTTTTCCAGTCGATTTAATGAAACGATTTAAGTAAAACTTGTACCATTGGTATAGTACAAAATAGTTTTCATATGGAAAGTGGGAGATGCCACGCTCCTTAATGGAAAATACGCTCTCGCAGCTATACCGATGCATCGATTTTCTTCAAATTCGGTATGATAAACGATAATACATATAACCTTTTTATTTTGAAGTGGGCTGTGCTACTTAAAATCAAATTAAAGTCGTCGAATTTGGGCCCCAAGGCGAATCTAGTTTATGCATAATTAATTAAATATTTTCAAAACTTACCAAATCTTACTATCACTGTGAGAAATGTTCCAGCTAAATAGATATAACGCGATGGCATCTGAATGCATATTGAAGAAACTGCTAGAAAAATGCGCGAACCCAAATCAGCAGCTGCTCCAATTGCTATAATATTTGCAGTATCCGGCTATAAAATGTTCGGTACAAAAATTAGTGAAATTGTCACTAGGTTATTTTTGAAATTTTGTCAAATCATAGCACTTACCTTATTAAAGTTCAACTCAAACAAATACATTGGCTGAAGTGTAAAAAAAGCAATATCAGAGTATAAAGCAAATGACATGCCCAAAACAATATTCACGTAAACTGGGCGCTTTAGTAGTGACAAATCCAAAAAGTCGACCACTTTCTGCCATTTCGTTTTGGGCAATTCAACATGACCTTGGACCGTACTTATTACCGACTCACGTCTCGTATGTGCAACATGTGTCATTTCTGGTGAAGCATCACTTACAACAATCGGACCTGTCCAGTTCCCAAGACTAGTAATACTCGACGCACGACTACAAAGTCGTTCAATATCTTCTTTGGAGAGTTTTTGCAAAGCATCACGGCTATAAATAAGTGGAGATAAATGTTGTGTCTCTTCTTCAATAGCATCAGGAGCAGCTACTTGGGTATCAACTATTTCTGTTGTAACAGCAACACTTGGTAGCTCGGCCAATTCCTCTTCAGTTATTGGCACTCTTCTCATATGCCATTCAACAGGTTGCATCAGTGCCATACCCAATATAGCGTGTGAATTAATCGCTGCTAAAATGGCAAGACAACCGCGAAAGCCAAACGTTGTAAGCAATTGTTGAATTACTACGGGATAAAACATAGTGCCCACTCCTATGAGGGTTTGCGCGAAACCCATCCACATGACACGTTTCTTAACAAAGTAATTATTGAAGACTGTATATGAAGTTGGTACCATGAAACCAAATCCAGTACCTTGTAATAAGCTAAATGCTACCAATAACTCTGTTGTGGATGTGACAAAAATTTGCATAACCGAACCCAGGAAGTATAATATGGCACCTGCAATGCCAACGGTACGGTAGCTGAATCGTTTAAAAAGTGAGCCAGAAAAGAGTCCAGCCATACTGAGGAAACAAAAAAATGCGCTTGTTATGAAAGCGATAGCGCTTGTCTCGGCACCGATACTTTTTAGAAAATCAGCAAAAAGTAGACCAAATGACGGTAACGAGCCCAATGCGCTAATCTGAAATGATAATACTCGTAAATATATAAATGTGATAAATAGAAAAAATTGCTTTTGGTGAAATAAGAATCTGCTTAATTCTTCAGGGGAAAAATAAAAATAGACCAAATCATGCCTTAACAAAAAGACAGTCCCTCTAAAAGTGTAACTAAATATAATTTGATAAAAACCCTGAAAATCATCGCGCGAAAAAAATCTAAAGTACTCATTAAGATCATTCAAAGAGAAAACAAAAAATGCTCTGCTCTATATAGATCAACAAGTGTGACTGCCTAAAACAAGAACTCAAAGGTCTACTTCTAAGGAGACGTAACGGAATTGGAGTTTTGAATGGAAACTTGAGGACAACAGTTTGAAAATCCATTAACTGTTAATATCAACCAAGGAAGAAAAGATTTATTTTAAGATAATTATTTAAGAGTTTTTTATGATTTCAATGAAATCAAAGTCTAACTTTGTGCTCAATTTATAAGATTTATTCTTGTTAGCACTGGATTCAATGTTTCTAATAAATTAAAAAGCCTATATCTTTAAAATGTTTTTCACTTTTCCGATCCATCAATTCCTTCGATGCATTGCGTTAATATAACATTATAGAGTTTAAGTGTATTTTATTGAGATAACTCCTCAATTTGCAGATTCAACCCATTTCCATTAAGAACTTATTTGTTTAATTGATTCTTCCAATGTTAATTTCTGTTCTGTTATAATCCTGTTTTATTACCATTGTAATTTCAGTTCCATTTTCACTTTTTACTTACAAAAGCCATGGGCATTCCTATGCATACGAAAATGCCCCATCCACCGTCCGGAGCTTCTAAGCGTGTTGGCACTTTCATTATGTACTTATATGTATGCGTATATATATTTATTCTAATTTTATATTCTTAACTAAATTCAAGCACTGCTAATACGGAACTAAAAGCAAAATAGTTCTTATGGGTCCAACAGACAGCATCTCAAAAGCGTTCCAATTCATCAGTCAGACAGCAGTTAGATAGATATCGTATTGATAAGATTGTACGTAGAGAGCATAATTATACATTTTATTATATTTGCTTATTGTTTGAATACATCTACCTACATACATTGTACACACGAGTTTACACTCTTCGGTTGTCATAAACTTTCATTATCTTGCTACCTGTTTAATAGTTGTTATCCTTATATTTTCTTCTTTTTTTTTGTATTTAAAGATTGCACATATTAACTAAAGACAAATATGAAGTGTGACCGGGACTGGATTTACGAATAGACCGACCACAGGCCTAGGGCACTAGTATAGAGATTATCACAAGAAGAGCACCATTCGCCCCAGAATATCTAGGGCACCAAGAGACTTAAATTCAGCCCTGAGTGTGATAATAAAATCTAAAAGTTTCACTATCATTCACTATCATTATTACTTTGTCATTTATCTTATTGTAAGTGAAATAACGTATTTGTGCCTAAAGTTTTGCACACCATTTTGGTGACACTCCCCTATTTTATTTGTTAATTTATATTTATTATCTAAGAAGGGCAAATAAGATGTTGAATGTGGTTTTTTTTAAGGCATTTACGGTGTCGAAAACTCAATTTAAATCAATTTTTATGTAGCCACATTTTTTATTGCATGTATATGTTTTTTTTGAGCAAAAACAACGAAATAAAACTATTTTTCAAATAGTTTGTTTACTACTTTTTAAAAAGAGGTCGAAAAACGGTACATTTCAAAAAAAAAAAAAAAAAAAAACAACAAATCACAACAAAAATACCCATTTCCGATGTAGTTGTCAATGTCGACTCCGATCATAGTCTTGAAATTTCCCTATCACATACGGTTTTTGAGATATTCTAACCTAAAAGTTTCAAAATACGATTTTTGAGGTTATATAGAGGATGTACGAAATTTGCGCTTTTCTACTTTATGCATCACTTTAGTACTTTAGTTTTCGCCTTCAAAATAAGCTACGAGTTGGTTTTCCATAATTTTCCTTTAAAAAGTTATAATCATTTGAAAATCACACAATGATATCGTCAGGTTAGAACTACAACTAGACATCTACATTTTTCATGTTTTGAGAAAAAAGCATTTTAAGTTTTTGGAAAATCGGTTTTTTGTATGGGTTTTTGCAGCTTTCTGCTTTCTATTCTTTATATAAAATTGAATGGGGACTACATTTCAAAAAACCGACTAGACTAGGGCATAGAGCCATTTATTCTTCATGTTTCTGCACACTTAACTCAAAACATCAATATATGTAGATGTCTAGTTGTAGTTTTAACCCGACGATATGAAAAATCGTATTTGGTTTCTCATTTCAGATCAAAATATTTCAAAAGCCATACGTGATAGAGCGACTCCGGATTCGGATTTAGCACCGGCAACTACATCAACAATGGCTATTTTATTTGATTTTCTTTTTTCTTTAATCCAAAACTTTACAAAAGGCAAATGGCCATTCTCCTGCAAGTTCTGAAAGGCGAATGTATATGGGCATTTCCGAGGTGACGAACGCGACCGTCATACACATTTAAAGTGCAAAAAAGTAGAAGTAAAACATATTTTTATTTTAGTTTTTACTTTACATTATAAGTCTTAGGTAGAAGTAGTTTTCGTGCCTATTCAAACAAAGTCAGAATTCAGCGAGACAAGTCAGAATTTAGAATCTTATGCAATAATTTTACTTTATGATGTATTTTGATTGATTCATATATTTTCTGTACTTTTCTTTGTTTTGCTCATAATCTGAATCGATACGTGACAATATGAACGTGACATTTTTTCCACCATATAAATTTTAAATTGAAAATTTTTCAAAAAACCAGTGAACGTTGGATCACCTAATCTTGTTAAGTTGACATGGCATAACCAATTTCTCCAAAGGATGTCATTTGTCCCTATCCATTTTACATGTGTACCAAATCTCATAAATTATCAATTTCTTTTTTTAGGGGCGTGGCATCGCCCATTTTCAAAGGGAAAGTCATTTGTCCTGGCGCTCTGTAAACATGTATCAAATCTCATTCATGTGCGATAAATATTTTCGGAGATATGATAAAGTGGTTTTTGTGGGGGTGTGATAACCCTCATTTCTTCCGGTACACATTATTTGTCTTGGTGCTTTTTACATATGTTCCAAATTTCATATATATACGTTAAATAGTTTTAGAGCTATGATGATTTAATTTTTTGGCTCTCGGTGAACCTTTTGACGGAAATGCCGATATCTGTTTGTTGGAGCCGATTTTAGTTTTAAGGCATTTCACAAGCGCGTTTTCTTCTGAATTGGTATCTGGGGACCTTCAAGTACAATGCCCCATGTTCCATAAAATCGTACGTGTGGCCGTTTTTGAGAAATTCCAATTTCAATTAAATTTTAATCGGTTTCATCTAGCCATGTGCGGTGATGGATGAAACGATGACATTTTTTCTTGCTTGGGAGTGTCGAGTAGTTTGGCGGTGCATAGAAGCATTTACTGAAAAGTGTTGCAATAGAACGTAACTAGGTAATATAGTTTGTATGGTCAATAAAACAAGCAATTGATCTGTCAAGTTAAATAAAAGGGTGAAAGCTTCTGCATATTTTTCGTGTAGGGCAATATAACTAAAAGTGCTACTACCCATATTGAAGAACAACCCGAATCACGCGAGTTTCAACAAGAGGATTGTTTGATTGCAAAATACATAAAACATTTTTAGTTTAATCATTTTAAAGTTTTGTATTTGTTTTCTTAGAAATTTCGTTTGTTCATATGTGTAATGTTTATTTTCTACACCTTAACATTTTAAGTAAGTATTTTAAATAAAGACTAAAGTATAAATTAAGTAAGTACTGAAAAACTCGATAACATATTTTATTTTATAATAGATAATATCTTAAAAACACAATGCAGTTTCCATGTATAGAACAGAAATGTTTCATTATGATGGCAACGTGTAGAAATACAGAACAAAATAGTTAATTTTTTTTTTAAATTAAATTAAAATTTAATGGAAATAAATCAGAAAAAGCCATCATAACGTCAACAATCTGACAATAGAAACAACAACACATTTTTAATGCTAAAAATTTGTTGCTACTTAAAATATTGTTATTTAACTACAAAGATTAAAGCTGTTTCTGCAATAAAATTTGTGATTTTATTGAAACACCTTTTCTACTTAATTATAAACTTATTTTGTGAAAAAAAAAAAAATTTCAAATTGCTCTAATGAAAATTGAATAATGCTTTAACTTAATATATGCATATGTGCCCTTGATTTTGAAAGTGGTATAAGTCAATTTCGGAGCAAAAGTAATGTCATTCACATTATGTGCTGTAATAATCGGTTTTTTTCCGATACTATTTTTTAAACATAACACCATTAATTTCACATAATGTGGTAAACTTTTTGTAAAAACAGAATTCAATATTATTCGTTCTGAACAAAATGCCACCTAATTCATATTATGACATTACTTTTGCTCCGAAATTGACTTATACCACTTTCAAAATCAAGGGCACATATGTTCTTATCATTAATGTTGTGAAATTTCTTTGAGAACTTAAAATTTCTAATATTTGGATAGTAAACTTTATGAAAAATATCTCAAATTTATTTTTGTTTCAATAAAATTAGGCACTTAAAATGTTATACTGTTACACTTAAAAGCTAAACATACATACATATCTGTAGGTATTTAAGTAATTAATACTTTCAAAGTTTCACTTATGTATATTTAAGTGGTTTATACAAAAATATATATGTATACATTGTATTTACCCTTTCATCTTAGTGGTGGTTACAGTTTCAATATTGTAAAGTACTTGGCTTTTCACTGTTTCAGTTAAAAAAAGAAGGAAAAAAAAAAAAATTTAAATAGAAAGGACATAATGGAAGCTTTGGGGTCAACAATAATGCCTTATTTGAAACCAACTTTTAACTTAAATATATTGTATGTATGTGTATAGTTTCAATATCAAATTTTCAATTATACAATAAAAATAAAATAAAAAGTTTTTACATGAATAATTTAGGGTATTTCCAGAACGTCTTAATTTAACATTTATTTCGTTATTCGAATACCCTTGATGTTTTTAAGCTTATTCACTAATCTTTGAACGATCACATAACAGTTCAGTTTTTATATATATGTATAATTTTTTTTTTTTTTGATAATTTTTGTCAGATAATTTTACATACATATGTACTTGTATATAACAACAAATGCTTTTGTTATGATATTATTGCCTAATATTAGGATTTTGTCACATTTGTTTAAACTTTTTAATTTCATATGTACTAATATTTTTATATAAAAAAAAATTCTTAAAATTAATTTTAACTATTGTTTTATTTCAGAACCTTCTGTTTGTATTACTTTTTTTGTCTTTTTGCTTTGTAAAAATTCAACGAGATACTCGATACTCCAAGCAATGACGCAAATAAAGATGCAGACACTTTGAGCGTGAATACAAATAGGATAGCTGCCGGTGACGTCGCGTATTAGACCTGCAAATATAGAATATGTTTGTTAAGGTTTTTGCATTTACCTAGTTTATATATTTCTTGCGAGTAAATAATTTGAACTGCTGAATAGATACACCAAAACCAAGACCATAGGAGTCTTGGTCTTGATCTTGTGCATTAAGTCTTCTTGGTCTTGAAAAAATTTCTAAAGATGGTTAAGTATTCAAAATTTTCAAATGTTATTTGGATTTTTAAGATGATAAATTTCGAATTGAGAGACAATTTTCTGCTTGAAATTGGCGTGCCGAAATTATTAAACTGCGAAAACTGAAAAGCAGTCTTGGCCTTGATGATCACCGTGACCGTGAAAAAATTACCAAGACCGAAACCAAGGCTTAAGACCCATACTAATTTTGCTCATCACTAGTATCTGCTAATATTTCGACTAGTCCACACTTCCCGGGCACACCTATCCTCAATCAAAAATAAGTTTCATTAAAAGCCCATGCATCTTATTCTGGTAACTGCATAGTTTCGTAATATATTCCGAATGAAATACTAGCTGATCTCTTTTTTTTTTAAAAAAAAAAGACAACAAATCAAAACCAAAATAGTAATTTTCGATGTATTTGTTGGGGCTGAATCTGAATCTAGTCTTAAAATTGCTCTTTCACGCATGGTTTTTGAGATATTCTCATCTAAAGGTTTAAAAACAGGATTTTGGAGCTTCTATGTAACCTGTATGCACAAAATTGTTTTGCTCTAAGTGCAACGCATAGTACTGTTTTTCGTCTTCAAAATAAGCTATGAATTAGTCTTGAATGACGTTATGATCATTTGGAAATTAGACCACGGAGTGAAAAATCATATGTGAATCCAAATGCGATTTTTAACTTTCATAAATCATTTTGAAGTGGTCATAATTTTTTGAGAAAGAATCATACAAGACGAAGTACTTAGCGAAGCATATAGTAGAAGAGAGTAAAAAAATTTCAAGAGCCCTGTGTTTTTTCAAATGTACCGTTTTTCGACCTCATTTTAAAAAAACAATCAGCTAGGATTTCATTTGAAACAGATTTCGAAACTATGTATAATATGCTGGCATAAGCACGGTGCTCTTGAACAGTCGATAGGTTTGATGAAAATGTGGAGAAAATCTGTGAATGGGGTTTCATTTGTATTAGTTTAGTGGTCTGAAAAATGCAAACCCCGGAATCGTAGCTGATCATCCTCGCGAAATATCGCAAAAATACATATCCCATATAAAATAAAAAAAATTCAGAAAAAAGAAACGCAACAAACAAATATAAAAATAGTTATTTTTAATGTATTTTGCAATGCTAAATCCGAACCCGGCCTTAGAATTGCTGTATCTCATACGGTTTTTGAGATATCTTAGCCTAAACAAGGAAAAAAGACCCATGCAATGTTTTATTGCTGTGTTTTGGAGCTATATAACAGAATGTATATCCGTATACTCTGATGCAGAAATGGAAAGCTCTAATCAGTCTTCTAAACCTAATATCAAATATTGTCGACATCTTTATTTTTTTCGGAGATATCCTAACCTTAAAAGTTAAAAAAGTGCAAAAAACGTGTTTTCTATTATTTCAGTCTAGGATATTTCGGAGAAAAATTAAGCTATTGACATAATTTAAATGCGGTTTAAAGAAAAAGATTGGAACTTTTAGATAATGTATCGAATTCTGCGTATGAATGTTTTATATTCTAGTTATTTAGCTTCAAAATATAGCAAAAACGGTATTTTTTCCTTGTAAGATATCTCAAAAACTGTATGAGATACAGCAACTCTAAGGCCGGGTTCGGACTTAGCATCGCAAAATACATTAAAAAAAACTATTTTTATAGTTATAGCGTTTTTTTCTGAATTTTTTTTTATTTTATATGGATATTTTTGCAATATTTCGCGGGGATGATCAGCTACGATTCCGGGGTTTGTATTTTTCAGACCACTAAACTAATACAAATGAAACCCTATTCACAGATTTTCTCCACTTTTCATCAAATCTTTCGACTGTTCAAGAGCACCGTGTAAGATGCCGTATATCGTTTTATTAGGCATTTTCATGATTTCTTTTTGATTGACGATAGGTATGCGGCAAGGTATAGACAAACTCGAAGTTCTGTCTCTGAAGGTTTTTTGATGGGGTTTTGTTCGTTAACTTCTCCTGACAGCTCCTCGCGTCAGCTTCTTCTTGTATATAAGTCCCTTTTCTCGATGCATACGTTTTGATCCTGCTTTATATAATTCAACAAAATAAATAAATAAACTCACCAATCAGTGGCCCAAGGCAAATGACAAATACGGCCTTGCCAACTAAATGCCAACCAAAAGCAGATGGCAACTTTTCCAGCGAACAATATTCCGATACAGTTAATGTAAAGTTGGCCAATGCAGAGCCACGGAAAAAGCCACAAATAGAAAGCCATACCATAAGTTGTGTCCATTCTGTTTGTTCGGCCATAACTGCAAAATGCAAGAAAAACCAAAAATTTTATAAAAACTCCAACGTAATATTAATTGAATGACTTACTTGATCTTGTTATCGCTACAAAGATAATAGATACCAAGAAGACTGTACGCTTCTTGATATTCGTACGATCAAAAATCGGTGGTAAAACTATACGCGCTGCTATATCCGTTATTGCCGTAATGGATAAACAAAAAGCAACGTCCGCCTTTTCATAACCCAAATTGGCAAAAAAGAATGGTGTCACCATTTTGAAGTTCATTTCGGCAACATAAAAAATGGATAGTCCAAAAAGTAGATTCAAAAATAGCTTATCCTTCAATAGATCAACATCCATGAGATCAGCGAAACGTGCCCAGAAACCGGGTTTCTTTTCTTTCGGCTTATTCACCGCCGCACTCGCCTCGACATCTTTTTCTATTTCAGTCGGTCTCATTTTGATGAATGAATCACGATGACCATTTAAAAGTCCACCAGTTGCGGTGCCTACACGCCTTAGTTGACTGTCTTTTTCCTCGAATTCATCATCGCCCACATTCAGATGAACCTGAAGAATGGAACCGGTAAAATCCATGTATGAGAGATTGGAAGTCACCGATGCCTTGCGAAAACGCAACTCTGTATTAACATCATTCGAGGCATAACCATTGGCGGCACTTTGAACACCCGCTAGTGACATAATGCGTGGGAAAGTTGGTCGCTTTGGCAAGCCCATACTCCGGCCACCAGTGTTCATAGTATTCATTGCCATTTCGGAGAAATTCTTACGCATATGCTGTTGATGATGTTTATTGAAGAGTAATGTATTCATCTCAGGCAGTGCATCCTCTTCGCTACCATCATCTTTGGTTATTTTGACATCTGGTGTGGGTAGTACTACCATCTCTTCATCTGCGACTTTTTCATCTATCATATGCCATTTCGCAGGTTGTAAGAGCACTGCACCAAAAGTCGAGTGTAAAGCAAAAGCTGCCAGTATAAGCACAGCTCCTCGAAAATTGTAGGCGTCCAGCAGAAAACGTACCATTTGTGGCATAATTAACATTCCAATCGCAGTACCAGCCATTGATAGGCCCACTGCTTGACCACGCTTATATTTAAAATAGTGATTGAGTGCCACAAAAGCCGCTGAGGTAGAAAGGCCAACACCAATACCATTGATTACACTATATGTGCCCAAAATGTGAGCCATCGTTGTTGCCGGCGAAGTAAGCGCCAATCCAAGGCAACAGAGTAGAGATCCAGCAATGGCCACTTTACGATACGAGAATTCTTTTAGTAGCGGTCCAACGAAAAGACCTGAGAAGTTCATGCAGACATCCATGGTACTGATTATCACAGCCGCACCAGTGGTACCGACATCGAGATCATTTAGCAAGTCACCAAATAGTAAACCAAATGAAGGCTCAATGCTTCGTGTTGCTAACTGAAAGGAAGAAAATAAAAATTTAGTTGAGTCAGAATTTTGTGGTGCAATGTACGTATACAGTTAAAAAAAAAAAAATAAATAGCTTGATTTCGTTTAAATTTTATGACGCTCTAAAATACGCCGTTTTTTGATATACCAATAAATTCAATTTTAATTGGGATATTGAACTTTAATATCGTTATAAGCAGACATATAGGAAGAAATCAAATTCAGATAAAATAAAATGGTTACTGTCCTTATTTTTAAGTTCGTTGTGTTCATGAGAGTACTTTTAGGAGTGGTTTTTATGAAACGAAAAGTAAAAGTAAATGAAAGATTAAATAATCGATAAGGTAGAAAAAGACTTCAAAGTAGATCCTCAAATATAGAGGGCTATTCTGAATAAATATTCCTGGGCAACATTTCTCAGACTGCAATCGAGAACTCATGGTAGTCTGAGAAAGATTCTCCGGGATTACTATTCGCTATCACCCTCATAGATTTAGGGCTGTCATATTCATTGCCAGCCAGACTGAAGAAGTAAAGAAGCAGGAAAACGGTTTGCTGACATGATTCTCATCTAGGTTCCAGAAGTATCAGATTATTTTTATTCCCCTGAAGATCGGCGAAAGACCCATTTATCTTTACTACCATTAGCTACCTAATAAGAGTTGAATGTCGCTATCACCACTAACTATTTCCCGAGCGGCATGGTCTGTGTATTTATTATACAGTCTAACTCCTCAGTTATGCCAGATTTTTGGTTCTCAATTCTGAATTCAGAATCTCAGCTCAAGCAGAGAAGTTTCTTATTCTTTTAAAAAATCACTGTATTCCATAAACTAAGATATGAAATGATCGCTAGAATTTCTTATTATAAAGATAGAAGATAGTTTATGAACGTCACAAGTTTATAACAAAAAATAGTAAATTCCCAAAAACTGTTAAATAACACGTATACGTGTAATAACAATACAAATAATTGAAAGAAAAAACATTAGAAATTATGGGGAAATAACAAAATAAAGATATTAAATGCATATTTAAACACAAATCAGCAAATCGAATGAAGTTTGTGGGTTATTAGAGAGTAGGTGTCATAAATAATATAAACTTGGACTAAGAGACGAATTGTGGGCAATATAAAAAATCATATTTTACAACGGTTAACAAAGAAAATAGTTATAAAATTTTACAACGGTTAACAAAGAAAATAGTTATAAAGAATTGATATTAAGGTTATTCGCGATCTAGAGTAACCGGTTGAAAGTATACTCGGTTACTCTATATTGTGAGCACATTAAATCAGATTTATGTGTAAAATTCAAGAATGGAGACGATTGTCTTGTTATGAAAATGTGGAAAAAATCGGCTTTCGGGGCTTCATTTGTGCTAGTCTTATGGTCAAAAGAAAAAAAAAATGCAAGCCCCAATTCGTTGCTCATTATCTATTATATAAAAATGAAATGGTGTCCGTATGTAGCTTATGAACGCGGAAACTACAAGGCCGATTTACATAATTTTTTTTTAAAATTGTTTGTTATGGTCTGTAGAAGGTTCTTAAGGGGGTGGGATGCTACTGAGGGGAACGGGGGTTGCACCCCCCATACGAAAAAAATACAAAAAATGCTATATCTCTACAGTTATACAAGTTATGATTATGAAAGTTGATGAACTTATGCATAATGTACATATCTACCATTTACCATGCAAAACTTGGGGGATATTGGGTGTAGAATTGCATCCAATTTTCAAAAATACACAAAATGCTATATTTCTTCACATATCGCAGATATTGTTATAAAACTTGGTACATACATGAATATTCTATCTACCATTTACTATGAAAATCTTGGGCGGGGGGTGAGAAGGGGGAGTTGCACCCTTCATACAAAAAATATAGAAAATGCTATATCTCTGTACCTATGGGAGCTATGATTACAAAAGTTGATACATGGATCTTTAAAAACCTTGGTGATTGGAAGAGAGGGACGATGGAGATGGGTGGGACTTCGTACGTATAGGCATCGGGAATGGGCGAACGAAGTCGCAACCAGGCCAGCTAGTCTTTGATATAAAAAAAACTTTTAAAAAAAAATATTACAAACAAAAAAAAATTATTCACTTTCGATGTGTTTTGCTATGCTGAATTTGAGTCCGGCCTTTGAATTGTTCTATCTTGTACGGTTTTTGAGATATCCTAATCGATACAAGCTATTTTTTGAAGCTATCTTACTAAGTAGAAAACAGTTACTAAGATGGCTTACTGCCATACCTAAATTGGAGCGTCAGCGTTATTTTACTGTCAAAAATTTCTCATGTACATACAATTTCTATGGCGCATACCGAAATTGCCAACGCTCAACGCTCAGCTATTCGAATTTCCAATTTTGACAAAGCGTTATGAGGTGAAGCTAGCTGCAGAAAAGTAAAAAAAGGAACAACAATATGATTTTGACAAACAAATGACTTCAACGCAACGCTTTTTATTCCGGTATGGCGCTTGACGCTTTTGTGTAACGTTAAATAACGCAACGCCTGACACTCCCATTCAGGTATGGCAGTTAGAAACAAAAGAGCCTTAAAATCTTTGATTTTGTTTTCTAGAGATAGTGTAGATTGACGACTCAACGGTCAGGACATGTTGCGGAATTTTTTTATTATTATTTTTTATTTATTAAAAAATAAGTACAATAAGACATTGTATATCCAGTGATTTTCTTTTAGTAAAGATAAGATTCTTTCATATTAAATGTCTGTCCAAATGCTATTTTGAAAGATCTGATTGAAGTAGATTGAAGTATTGCTACAATATTCAGTTTGATTTGAGGACAGGTATCTTTTCTCGTTGTGAATGTAATATAGACAGACTTAGATAACCCTTTTTCCCTACATAAAAAAAACTAACTACAACAAACAAAAATCCAAATAATCACAGTCGATGTGTTTTGTGATGTTGAACGCGAATCCTATCTCAAAATTGCTCTATCATGTATAGTTTTTGAGATATTCTAATCCAAAAGCCAAAATAAAATAGTTTTTTGCCATTTTTTTAAGCTACACAACTATTTAATGTATCATTTATTCGTTAAATCTGATAGAGTACTTGAAAGTCCTAGTTTTTATCTCTAAAATCTAATTTAAATTATGTTGATATCTTTTTTTCTCAGACATATCCTAACCTAAAAAGACAAAATAGTGCAAAAAGCAGGTTGTTTCAATATTTCGGTCTACGATATGTCCTAGAAACATTGCAATGTTTTAACCAACGAGATATTGCGTCAAGATTCTGTTGAACCTTTAAGGGAGCTTCTTTGAGATACAGCCAAAACTGCAGTATCGTCTGTTAATGTTCCACTAAGGCTTAGGCATAGTAAAGTAAAGTGTACAAAGTAGGTACAGGGTAGGGTTCAGAACACTTCCATGACTCCAGCTTTCAAAGAGAAGAATGTAGAAATTTCGTCTTCTGCTTATAAAACTAAATTGGTGCTTAGGAAGCTTCAATAAAAAGCATCAGGTCTTTCGAAATTTATGTTTCAAATACTTTGGCAAGCACAGGAAGAAGACTGATGGGATGGGCTTTCAATTTACATTATAACATTACTTTTGCTCCACCTCTTTATTCAATTTTGCTTAATTAATAAGTGAAGTTTTAGTCATATGATTACTTTGGTTAAGAGTAATTGTTTATTTAAATTGTTTTAGATTTGAATGCAAATTTATTTTCAAAATATTTTTATTAAAATAAGAACTTTTGCTTACTGTTAAATTATAAAAAAATACCTATTGTCGTCGCTAACATTCGTGATACAATTATTTAGCAAACATGTCAAAAATGCAAATTTTTCATTAGCGTTAAATTTCTTAAATCAATTACGAATTCATTATTGTTTTCCTAATAATTTTCAAGCTCATGCTGTTACTATGCAAGTTTAGCTCCGATCATAGAAATACATAGTACTAGCAAAGTCACAAATGTTTTGTCGTTCTTAATATTCTAGTTTTACTTCTAGACAAAATTATCTTGCAAAAAAGAAAATAAGTGAACATCTAAATATAAAGACAATTGAATTTCAAAATAGAGAGTAATTTCCTATTGATGGCATATGAATATTTAACAAAATTTGTTAATTGTTAATAAATATTTTTGAAAATTTTCAACTTAATACATTTGCTGGACTTAAACAAACTCTCTGCTAAGTGTAAAGTTTTAAATTTACTCAAATAATTAACAGTCAATCAGCAAATAATTTTGTTACAATTGTGAAAGTAGTAAGTAAATAGCACGTTTTGAAATTTTTAAATGGCGTATGTTAATTGTTACAAAATGATCAAAACAGAAAATCACACGAAATCTAAAAACAGCTGACTAATAAGTAATGTCTATTTATGTTAATACTCTGCACTAGCAATTTTAAATATGTAGGTTCATGTTAAAATGCAAATAAATAAAATTATTAGCATTTTTTTGTTGATTTTAACTTTAAAATTCTAAATTATGACAAGGCAATTGCCAACAATATGTGAAATTTATTATTTTCATTAGAGAGTGAATAGAACTTTTTTGTGTTCCCCGAATTTGATGTTGTTTTTGTGTACGAAAACACGTAGCATGTAGAAGCCAGTTTAAATATTTTGATGAAATTGTTTTATTTGACTTTGATTATTTTGAGATTTTTTTTTTTTAATTTGCAGGAATAATAAATGGTTTTTAATTTTTAAACATTTTTTCAACACAGATTTTTGCTTAAATAAATTGTCTCAAAACTTTGAAAATTTTATGATAGCATATCCTTTTTATACCCTACACCTATGCCCATAGTCATATAACGTAGACAAGTATGCGTGGAAGTAGATAAAATCTAAATAATAGAAATTCGTTAAAGTTTTTTATAAGTTTCAATCTAAAATTTTATAATCTTTAAAGTGAAATTCAAATTGTTCTTCTTTTATACATAAGTATATGTTTATTAGAACATAATATTGAGAACGCATTAAAACCTGTTAAAAATTCTTAACCCCAAGTTGCATTTTACTTATAAAAAAAAAACAATATAAACCTTTAGCCTTGAATAAATGCGCGCCAAAGAAATTTGATAGTTCTTTTTTTGGCGAAACAAAAACGAAATTCATATATACCCAGCAGGAAAGCCTGTGATGCTTTGAGTTTTTCATTAAACAAAGAAAGTCCTAACAAAATATCTAACCAGGTTGTCAAATATCAACATTAGGTAAGAGTTCTAAACTAAGTTACTTCTAGTCATTTAACCGTATACTATTTATTTGTGAGATTTACATTTGAAAAATATATTTTATAATTACAATTTTCTTATGATTCTCTGTTTAAAATTATCGAGTACATATTTTTATATCCTACACCAAGGATATATCTACTTTGTCCTTCCGTTTGTAACGCAGATAAGGACGCGTGACAGACATATAAAAGTATATATATTCTTGATCAGCGTCATCTCCTGAGTCGTTATAGCCATGTCCTTCTGTCTGGCTGTATGGCTGACTGACTGGGTGTGCGTGGAAATACATTTTTTGGGAAAACTGAACAATATATTTCAATGAAATTTGGTATTCCGCCTCCGTCGTAAAAGCTAGCTCGGAGGATTGAAAGTAAGCGAAATCTGTCAACGGACACGCCTACCGCCCATACAAAAAATATATTCAAAATGCAATAATGAGAACATTATTTGCAATAACAGAATTAAAATACACATAAATACTAGGGATAGTAAGTACAAGCTCTGAGCAAAAACTAGGCGAATTCGAACCAGAGGTCGTGGTACCTCCCATATAAACGTAAGATTCAAAATATTATACTGAAAGCGTTTTTTGAGGTAACCCAACCAAATTGCACTCAAAAACTCAGATCAATAAATACAAGCTCTGAGAAAAAATTAAACGAACTCGGACTAGAGGGCGTGGCATCTCCCATATAAGCAAAAGTTTAAAAATGGTGTACTGAAATCGGTTTTTGAGATAATCCTACTAAATTTCACTCAAACACCAAGGACTATAAATGCACGCTCTGAGTAAAAACTAGACGAACTCGGAAAAGAGGGCTTGGCACCTCCCATATCAGCAAAGTCTTCAAAACGCTATACTGAAAACGTTTCTTGAGATAATCCAATTAAATTTCAATCAGGCCCTAAGAACTATAAATGTAAGCTCTGAGCAAAAACTGGGTAAACTCGGACAAACAGACGTGGCACCTACCATATATGCAACATTTTTCAAAATACTGCAGTGTTTGGCCAGGCCAAAGGTAACAGCCTTACTAGAGGGAAACACGTATTAATTTTAGAGATATTACGACTTTTTGAACATAACGTCGTCTTATTTGAACTATCAGATAGCGTGATATGGATCGGTTTACATTAAGTAAATTAAACCTTATCATGTCATCTGTAAGATGAAATGGGCCTATTTAACGGATGTTTGAACAGAATTCAATAAAGAATTTATGAAAAAATGGAAATGTTTTGGGCACATATTTTGCAAACCACAGACGGAGGAAAGTCTGCTAACTAACATTGAAATGATAATTTTAAGGCAGCAGGAGTCCCGGCCATCCTACATCGTCGAAACGATTGCTTAAACAAGAAATACGTGAATTGTTGTTATGTAGAAGAGAATTAAAGGTACTTGTAAATCCCCTTACACGATGGAGACCACATGCTTCAAAAGATAAGAAATGTCGTAAGAAGAATGATATTTTCATTCGAAGCCAATACTTAACTTCAGCTTACCTTTCATATGGTTCAACAACACAATAGACAAAACTGACAGCAGAGCAATACCTCTATAGTTGGGACACTGAACTAAATGAAGGAACCATCGTTTTATATTTTAGTCACATGTTGAAAAGCATTTGAATAAAAATTATATATTTAGTACAAAAGTATTTTGAAATTTGGCATTAATCAATGATTTTGTTTTATATTCACAATAAACAGTGGTGTCGCCGATGGAGGGGAGGAAGCACGTGTAGTTCTGAGAATTTTGTTTTGTATAATGTACTACATCGTTGACACAACCAAATTTTGAAAAGTTAATCAAGTTAATGGATTTTGTTTAATGCCACCTTTGATGATATATGCTACACAAAATTGTACCAGACACACAGATTTGTAAAAGTAAATAAGTAAATATATTATATTTAAAATGATGTATATCTAAATAAACATTTTCAGAACATATCACGCGATCTTAAAGTTTAAAAAACAGGAATTTAAATTTGTATTTTACTTACGAGACATTCTGGCATTGCATCCATTTAGTTAACTATTTATAGCCAGTAATTAAAAGCAGCAATGAAATAATTTCCTATAATTAGATTGCAAAAAAAAAAAAAAAAAAAAACGCTAATTTCAGGGACACTTTGTGTTTTTTTTTTTGCTCATATTGGAAAATAATGCGTTGGTTTGAGTATTTTCGTCAATGTAACATTAAGTCATCTTAAATAATATTTGACATATTACGCATTATGCCATAATATTATTAGGCCAAACGTTTACGTATTTATTTGGTAACTATCATTATAAAATTATATTCAAACATATATTTTTTAGTAATTACGAAATCATATTTAAAACTTGGCAAGATCAAAACATTGCTCCTTGCTGTGTGACTGAACAGTAACTTTTCAAACAAATACAATGGAGTTTTTCCATGAAAACCATCTACAACGAGATGGCTGTACAACATTCTCAACATTTCTCGATATTTCTATGGTGAAAATGAATTGCAGGTAGGTGGTAAGTTATACAATTATGTGATGTGTTATATCTGCTACTTGTTTGCCTCATCGAAAAGCATCGTGACTATGTAATAACTGCTTTGTCGTATGCCAAATCATTTTTCGTTAGATGGTGCCGATAGCAATTAATGGGGTTTATCGTGAATCAAGATTCCCGGGGAATTTTCTCAAACCGCCGTGCATTCCCTATTGGAGTTTAAGAAAATTCCCCGGGAATCTTGATTCACGATAACCCCCAATATGTATTTCCTGTGGTTGCTAACCTTTTTGTTTCCTAAATGTAGGCAACATTAATTTTGCATTTATGCCACAATAGGATAATAAACCAGTGAACAATAAATAGTGTTTTCTATGAAGTATCGAGAAATTTTAAAATATTGTAAGGCGATAATTTTCAAGTTGTTTTTATTTTAACAATCAATTAGAGTGATTAATCTTAAAAGAATTTATTTCATTTTTCGCAAGATTTGTTTTTTCAGCTCATAAACACAAAATATTTCATGTCGTTTTTATAACCATTAATAGGTTTTTGTTTTCTGATAATTTTTATTGCCAAATCGACTAACGCGTGACTACACATATCAATATTAAACTAATTTTCTTATTGTAGTAAACGTAGTACTATAATATTTTAATCGCTTATGTACTTCTATATTAGGGTGGAGTGTCAAAAAAAAAAAAAAAAAAAAACAAGAATTCACGGCTATGACGAACGAATAACTACATATGTACTTCATCTTAAGTGAATTCTACGGATAACATACTGCAATTCTGAATGCGTAAATACAAAATAAAGACATTTCAATGTTATTGCAAAATTAGATTAAAATTATCAATAAACAATTTTTATCAGTGATTTTTGAATGAAACAATGAATTGTATATTTAGTTGTCAACAAGAATTAATTGCAGTGTTAAAAAAGAATATTTTATTTTGCATTTTTTTGTACGAATTGGAAGTAATTAATGCTTTATTTGTATTTGTACTTATATTGATGCAAATACTTATCATTGTAATGATTTATAGACTTTTAAGTCTATCGAAAGTAAAAACTCTTATATAACCTATCAGAAATTATCAATAATAATCTAAATAATCTATAAAGAGAATAAAAGAACACAGCTTATCGATTGTTATTAAAGTCAGAACGTCAGAAAAAGCATGTTATCGTCATTAATTATAAGACCTCACTTTTATGCGGCTAAAAAAGTAAACAAAACGCTTAGCAAAATTGACATCTGTCACATGTATATACATATGTGTGTACGTTTATATAGGGCAAGTGATGATATTGTTGTGATAAATTTCAAAGCAAGGTGTTTTTATGTATGTGGGTCATGGTGAAAAGATAAAAATATAAGTTATCCTTAGCAATTTCACCGTTAACTTTAATAAACAGGGCAGAAAATAACTTAAAATGATACATTTGAAAGAGATTTGTATATGTTAGCATTAAAAACATCTCAAAACGATAAGTCGAGAAATGAAAGTCTATTTTCGGAAAAATGTTAGTTAGTGATAAATTTAGTTTAACTAAAATTTTTCAGAAATTGGATATATTTCACTATAGAGAAGACTTTTACACTTTCAAAAAAAAAAAAAAAAAAAGAAGAGATTCAAATGTTGAAAAATGCGAAAAATTTTAATGAATAGGAAAATTGTGGTGAAACTCGACAAAAGCTGGAAAAGTTGAAAATTATTGAAAAAGTTTAGAAACATTGAAATATTCCAGAAATGTTTAAATATGTAGTTGAAAAATTTTGAAAAAGTCGATAAGTTTGGAAAACGTTACAATAACCAAATAGAAAAGTGTTCAAAATTTCGAAAATTGTTTGTGGAAAAATGTTATGAAATACAACTAGTAAGGGAGTAAAATTTGGCCTGGCCAAACATTAAATACCCTACACTGCAGTATTTTTAAAATGTTGCTCATATGGGAGGTGCTACGCTCTCTTGTCCGAGTTCACCCAGTTTTTGTCCAGAGCTTGCATTTATAGTTTTTAGTGTCTGAGTGAAAAACGTTTTCAGTATAGAGTTTTGAAACTTTTGCTTATATGGGTGGTGCCACGGCCCCTTGTCCGATTTCACCCAATTTTTGTTGAGAGCTTTCATTTATGATTCTTAGTGTCCGAGTCAAATTTGGTTCGAATATCTCAAAAAACGCTTTCAGTATAGCGTTTTAAGGCTTTTGCTTATATGGGAGGTGCCACGCCCTATTGTCCAAATTCGTTCAGTTTTTTTTAGAGCTTGCGCTTACAATTCTTAGTATTTATGTGTATTTTGGTTGCATTGTCGTGAAAAATACTCCTAAAATTCCATTTTGAATATATTTTTTGTATGGGCGGTAGGCGTGACCGTTGACCGATTTCACTCATTTTTAGTCCCCCGAGCAATCTTTGACGATGAAGGCAGTGTACCAAATTTCATTGAATTATCTTGCTCAGTTTTCCCAAAAAGGGTATTTCAACACACAGCCAGCCACCCAGCCAGCCACCTAGCCAGCCAGCCAGCCAGACAGACGGACATGGCTATATCGACTCAGAAGGTGCAGCTGATCAAGAATATATATACTTTTGTATATCTGCCACACCTCCTTCTCTGCGTTACAAACGGAAAGACAAAGTGAATATACCCTGGGTGTAGGGTATAAAAATTGCTGACGAAATCAAAAAAGTACAAAAATTTTGATCAATTCGAAAAACGTTCAAAGATATAAAATATAAATATACATTTTTTCATTATTCAACTGTTTAACGTCCCTTAAATGAGTGCAGAATCGGAAAGAAATTCGTTACATTTAACTTTATTTCTTCGAAAAGGACTATACGACTGCGAAGGCTCACAGAAAATTCAGTGAATATTAAGGAAAAGGTACTTTATCAGAAGGGATAGTTGGAAAATGGTTTGATCGATTCCGCTCTAGAAATTTTGATGTAAAAGACGCACCTAAATCTGGTCGACCATGCACCGAAAAAGTGGAGGAAATTCTTGAAAAGGTGGAGAAAGACCGTCACATAAGTATTCGCGACATCGCTGAGTGAAAAAAATCTTATTGACCGCATTCCAGTCTGAGAATCTCTTCTGAAATGGAATTATCTCAAACTTTTTTTGCACAGATTGGTTATGTACCAAAAAGATCATGGTCAAAATTAGGTGAGCCTGCCCAAACGAAGGGGAAATCCGGAGCTGACGCCAATGAAGGTTTTTGCTTAGTATATGATGGGGTTGCAAGGGTCCTGTATGAGCTGCATGGCTGCACCTTCGGATTACCATTTGTTTCACTCGTTGTAGAATTATTATATGGCATAAAATTTAATTCCTTAGAGAATTGCCAAAATGTCTTGTCCTAGTTTTTCGAGTAGAAACCCCAGAAATTCTTTAATGACGGTATTATGGTGTTGCCCGAAAGATGGCGAGAGGTGGTCAATAACAATGGAAATGGATAATGATATATAAAATTGGTTAAGCTTAGCTCACTTTTTTGAACTTTATTTTTACTCCACCTTATGTTTCGAAAAACTTTAATAAATTTTAAGAAGTAGAAAAAAATTCGAAGAATAGGTAAAATGTTAAAATGTTTTAGTTCAAAACTTGATAAAAATACACCACTATAGTAAGTAATTGGAGTGTTGGAGCCGGGCGACCGGCCATTCTTACTTCACTTGGGTATGAAAAATTCGGTTGTGCTAATCGAAAATAACACGCATCAAAGTTAAACATGGTTGATGATATGAAATTGTCGAATTATGATCCTTTACCCTATGTTTTGCGCGAAATGAATGAATTAATGTGTCATCAATTAAAATTGTAATCTGTCATAATTTTATGGTATTAAAATAAAATTGTTATCATTACACGTTTTGAACACATGTGTTGCTGCACCGGCATTACATGGAATTTTAGTTATCGAGAATAGTAATACTTTCCTTTAATATGAAATAGACATTACTAAAACTTTTCCTCAGATATTACAATATTTTTATACAAATTTTATTTTATTAATTTGACATTTTTTTGCATAAGAAATTACTGAAGTCATATTGATACAACAGCAATATTTGAATTAGGTGTCAGGCTAAGTCGCTTCACCAATTTTTATGAAATTCTGCGTGAAGGTGTGAAAAATATCAACAATCAATCGTATGACTTTTGTCAAAGAAAAAATGGTGATTCCGAAAAAACAGACAAAAATAGAATGGATATTGTAATATAGCTAAAGAAAAATAAGTCATTGCTTGTTGTAGGCAAAATTCAGAAATTTTCCAGAAATAAAGTGATCTTTACATATTTGTCTATATTTATAAAGTTCTATACGAAATTTTTTAACACATATTAAGATCATATAATAAATGAAGTATAAAGTTGTTTAGCGATTGACTTATTAAATATCTAAATAGTTACCGATTAGCACCATCAATCAACGGTCAAATCTAATAAATAAATTAAACACAAAAATTCTTATAATTTAAACATATGTATGTATATACATAAGTGTGAATGCATGAATATTCATATTCTTTCAAGTTATTTTTATTTTTTTGCTAATGAGTATATAATTATTGATTTGTGCAAAAATTTCCATTTTTTCCACTAAGGTTGCCTAGAGATACTGCAAATTTGAAATTGCAAGCAAAATAGAAAATGTGAATTTATTTGTAATTTTATATTAATATTCACTATTTATTCGACCAGAATTGAGTAAATGGCATCTAATATATCCATCGCAATGTTTAACTTTTAAAATAGTAAAATTTGTTTTATTTTTGTTTGCTTTAGTAATAAATCTCGTTCCAAAAAATACAATTATCTAGTGAATATTTTTCGTGTGATGTTTTACGGCGACTTTTGACATGGGTTATCTAAAGAACTATACAACGATTCATTTATTTTGACTTTAAGCGATAAAGCATCATCTATAATCATTGCTTATTAATGGCTGAGTAAATTTAATCATTGTTGTAGTGTGTCCAAACACAAATTTAAAGAAAGTCATCCAAAATCGGATGTTGTGCTAAAAAAATTTATATATAGGCGCGAATCGATAATGCGAGATCATCATGTGACATATTATGAGCTTAAAGTATTCCTTAATATTGATATAATAAGCATATAAGAGATTTTGCATGAAAATATAGTTATGGCAAAAAATGTTCTAAGTGCATGGAAATAAATCCTCCAAAATTTTTTTTTGACTTTTATTTTAAAAATTTTTTTTCCTTACACCTTTACTTCAAAAATTTTCTTATTTTTTTATCTTAATGATTTAAAAGTTTTAAGCTTGACTTAATTTAAAAAAAAAACTTTTTAAAAGTTAATTTCAAGGCAAGGTCTGGTTCGCGTTCGTCAAACTGATAAATATGTTAGATCTTTAGATTAAAATTTTTTTTTTTTTGAGTTTAATTAACAAAAAACTGTGCGCATTTCAAAAAATATTCCGTGGCACTATCAAATTCATTTTGCCCGGAAGATTTCGAACCAGTTCAGAAATTTCAACTCATGTTAAAACTCTTACACAAACAAATCAACTAATTTATAATAAAAAACTTAATTCTCATCTCATATTTATCACTTAATTGATCAACTGTAATAAAATGAAACAAAAAAAAAAAAAAAAAAAAACTTTTCAATTTAATTGATTTCCTACATATCCCATATGATAATTTTTTTATTTGAAATTTTTTCTCAATTAACTTTTATTAAAACCAAATGAAAATAAAGCAAAAAACTAAACGAAAAAAA
Source organism: Calliopum simillimum (assembly GCA_951812925.1). NCBI lineage: Eukaryota > Metazoa > Arthropoda > Insecta > Diptera > Lauxaniidae > Calliopum > Calliopum simillimum. The sequence continues at coordinate 13,549,443 of OX638372.1, read as the reverse complement.
TACAATTTAAATAATTAAAACAATTGAAATAATGCAAAGAAAAGCCAAACACTTTAATTGAACCCAGTTTAGCGGATAACAGTTTAGGCATTTCATATTAAACTCGCTTCACTTTAGCATCACGTGAACGTTGAATAATTGATGAAAAAAAAAAAATTAAAAATTAATTGATTCGAGTCATATGTTTTTAATTATTCCTAATGGGTTACATTTAAACAACAATAAGACAGCACGCATGCGCCGCTGTGCCGTACTCGCAAAATTGTTCTTCGAACTCTAGTTTTGTCAGTAAACAGAAGCAAACAAAAGAAAAAACGAGTATTTGTCTGTTAACCATATGATTAAACACAACAAAAACAACTATTGTATGTATATCAACAACAACAAAAACAAGTTATACAACAACATTTAAAAAAAAAAACTCGTTTTTGGCATGGAAACACAGTTCAACATAAAAAGAAGCTTCAACTCACGTGATACAGTTGGACAAGCTGTGCCATGATGCGAACTGATACCACCGCCAGCGGTAATAACAACAACGGCAACAAAAAACGAGAAACACAACAACAACAAAAACAATATCAGCATTAATCAATACGCGCGGCTCTTGAACTTTTTTTCTTCTTCTTCTTGAACAGCACAATAACAACAGAAAAAACAACAATTTTAAAAGCAACAACACCAGTGTTGCCAGATTCGATTTGAAAAAGTTTTCAATAAACCTTAGGCTTGGATTTACAGTCATTAGATAAGTAATTAGTTAGCTAAAATGTTGACAAGAGTTAAACTAATGTTTCATATTCACAGTGCTTTGGTTAACTAAAACAATGAACAAGGTGAAAAATATGGCAGCATGACTAAATTTGTGGATTTTGTCAAAAAATATGTTTTTTGTTTATGTTTGTTTGTTGTTAACTAATGGTTAACTAATGAAATTTAGGAGTTTGAATAAAGGGTAAGAAATAACTGAAAATAAAATTTTGTTGGTTAAACCCTTGTTGTAAGCTAATGACTGTGAATCTGGGTGTTAGAAATGAATAAAATTGTGCTTTGTTTTCACGGAAAGTTTATCTGATGGTGAAGAATTGGGGGCAATAAGTTTTAAAAATGATAAAGTCAAAGTCGGAGGTCAAAACCAATCGAAAGTTCTGACCACAACACTTCACTCAATAGAACTTGTCGAATTACCAGAACAATCTGGTCATTGTTTAACAACTCGAAAACTTTAGAGCTGCAATCCGCACTGATATTGCGATTTACACTGGACTCTGGGCCATCAGCAGTATGCCGAAAGACTAGGTATCCCATTTAATTCCTTCCGTCGTTATTGCATGGATAGTAACAAGAAGAAATCTTTCAAACACTTCCTCTGCAACTGCACTGCTCTATCTAGCCACGCTTAAGGCTTTTGGAAAACCCTTTTTTATTGATCCGAGTGAACTTGTCAACACTTCTAGGCCGATCACTTATGTGGTATTACTTTGTCTTCTAGCATCGTTTGCTAAGCGTTCACTTTAATCTCCCCAATTTTCACAGAATATTAGATGATTTAAAAAATAAATTGATCTGGTAGCACTGTACAACATTACCATTCACAACAACATCAATAACAAATAGTCATGTGAACAAATACAATTACAACAACAACTAGTTATGCTCCAAACTAACAACAACAACAAGTACATAGTACTCTTACGTACATATATACGAGTACATAGATAAAGTAATGCTACAGCTGTAGCTTATGAGCTCCCCATCAAATGCTCAGCTGGGTTCAATTTTTTAATTGAACGACGCTTGCACGCTTCAGTCACATGTTCAGCACGAGCTCTTGATGTCGTAGTCAATGTTGTTTTTGTTGTTGCTATTGCAGTCGGCGGAGTGGTCACGTTCACATATGGAAGTGAGTCACTTGTGGAATTTTTTTGCTTTTTTTTCTTGTGTAGTTTTTTACACAGTTTTATGTGATAGCGGAAAACTTTTTGTAATGTATCCGTATGTAATAAATAGGATTAGGAAAGTAAATAATGCAATTTGTAATTTTTGATCAAGGAAGTATCGACATGTAAATAGTAGGTATTCTAAAACATATATGCATGTTTTTTTTTTCAGTGTAAGGTAATTCAGCTAACCGTATTTTTCATTAACAAAGTTGATTAACATTTGAATTATTTAAATTACCTTCCAAACGTGTCATTTGCACGATATCTTTTCGTGTTTATAAGCAAGGTGTTAAAGGCATCATTACCATAATTAAAAGTAAATGGGGGCTTTTTGTGTAGAGTTCCAAATACTTGTATACATCATTGTAAAAATTCGACGGAAACAGTTTTACTGTTAAGTGTACTTTTTTTATTCGCACATTTTAAACTGAACTGAAGTATTTGTTCTAAAACATTCAAGATTCAAATCTTCACTGTACACTAGACCGGGTCGATTTTGTATGAAGTAAAGTAAAATCATCCCGAAACCGACTCAAAAGTTCTTAAAAACGATATTTGCATCAAGTTTTTTTTTTTTTCATGGAGCACTTTTGATTCTATTGAAGGCCCATTTTTTCTAAAAAAAAAAACATGGTTTTTGGTGATACTTCTTTTTCATTACAAAATGGATACCCAAGGGTGCTTTAGAAATAAAGATCATGTTTTTACAAAACTTTTGGCATTTAAAAATTAGAAATTTTTTTTGGAAATATAGGTAATATTCGCATCCCGAAATCGAGATTTTTATGTTTTTCAATTACGCGGTCAAAAGAAAAAAAAAAAGGATTTTTTACTTAAAAGCAAAGCATGTAACTAAAAAACTGTATCAGGCAAAAATTGCTTAAAATCCTTCAAAGAATTAATGTGATATTTTTTTTTTTTTTATTTTGACCAAGTTTTGAAAAATTATAAATTATCTCGAAAAATTCTGAAAAAAATCACACGTATTTTTTGGACAATTTTAAGCATTTTTTGTTTGTAGACTTTTTTCGTTAGATGCCTTGCTTCTGAGTAAAAATTCGTTTTTCTTACCTCGATATGAAATTTCAACCCGGTCTACTGTTCACTGATTTCATTTTGAGAAGTACACTGTGTGTCACAAATAAAACTGATTCTAGCAAATATATACTTCAGTGTACTGTATTTTATGAACGAATACTTCAGGTCAGTGTGAAACGCGCGAGTAGAACAACTACAGTAAACTATATGATATGATAGCACTTGCCCACGTTGGGCGCCAAAAATAATTTATGTATCTGTAGCATGCAACTGCTTAACTGTGCAGACAAGAAGAGGAGTGGATACACTTATTAATATCCAGCTTTGCTCGCTGGTTACACTGTTCAACGGCAAAAAATTATCTGAGTTCAGACCATAAAATTATTATTCCTTGCTATTGACATAATAGAACTGCATTTACAAAATTTTTCCATCACGTCTCAATTTTCAGAAAAATTGACAAATCCAAAATCACGACTTACATCCGCGCGAAAATAAATTAAAAATTTTTTATCCGTCAGAATTTTAAAACAAAAATGTTGAACGATTCAGAAAATAGCAATAATTTGAAATCTGAAAAAAATTTTGAAATCGGTTCGGCAGATTTTTTTGTATGCCCGTTTAATTGTGAAAATGGACTGAAAAAACCAAACACCAACCATCTTTAATTACATAAATCTTGCCTAAATCAATACAAAATTAAAAAAAACTTTTCACGAGCTTGTGCGCCATTATTTTAACTTTATTTTGATATCAAAAACTTAAGGATTGGACCATGAATAACCAACTTATTTCCTTTTGAACAAAATATGTACACATAGAAAGTCATACAAAAGCTATTGAATGTTGTATCATAACTACTTGGAAATAAAAGTACTTGTATGACTTCCTGTATGTACATTTTTTGTTCAAAAAGAAATAAGTTGGTTATTCATGGTCCAATCCTTAAGTTTTTGGTATCAAAATAAAGTTAAAATAATGATGCATAAGCTCGTGAAGAGTTTTTTTAATTTTGTATTGATTTAGGCAAGATTTATGTAATTAAAGATGGTTGGTGTTTGGTTTTTTCAGTCCATTTTCACAATTAAACGGGCATACAAAAAAATCTGCCAGACTGATTTGCAAATTTTTTTCAGATTTGAAATTGTTGTTATTTTCTAAATCGTTCAACATTTTTGTTTTAAAATTCTGACGGATAAAAATTTTTTAATTTATTTTCGCGCGGATGTAAGTCGTGATTTTGGATTTGTCTATTTTTCTGAAAATTGAGACGTGATGGAAAAATTTTGTAAATGCAGTTCTATTATGTCAATAGCAAGGAATAATAATTTTATGGTCTGAACTGAGATAAAAACAAAAACCTGAAATTCGTTGAACAGTGTTATTGGAGTGTTAGTTGAACACCCAGGACTGTAGTAGCTTTCATGCATTTTCGCTAGAGAGAGTGTGTATTTGTTTAGCATCCTACGAGAAGTGCTGAGATTAAGTCAATTGGTAGCCTGAATCTTGGGAATTAAGTCGCTATGAAGCATTCCTCAAGAGCGAACCGCGCGTTGTGCGTGCAAGAGTTTTACAAAAACACATTTTCTGCCGTTCTTAATGATATGGGTAGTTCTTTTCTTTGTTTTTCCAATGTTGTACTGGGATCTTCAAACTTCTTCATTTATTTTCCATTTTAGGATGAGAGGTATAAGTGGCGAAAGTCAAAAAGCAAATATTCATCACGAAATGGCAGCCATCAAAGGGCCTACCTGTGGCAAACGAAATTTTAGTGTTCGAACAAATGAGTGTTCATGTAAGAAAAAAGAGCTTGTAACTCTAAATTCCTTGTACCTGGATATGGCTTGGGACTTGTGGCCTCTAAGTTCAATACGGTAAGTGGACAGAACATGCCCATGTGGCCAACACTGGAGGAGTTTAAGTCCAGAAGTTAAAAATGTTCACATATTTGTTGCTGTGTTCATGAATGTGCAAATTAAAAGTTAATGATGTGCCATAATTGTATATGTAAGTACGTCAGATATTGATAAGAAAATATAAAAAAAATCACACTCTATTAAAACTATTCACGGGTTTAAAGTCAATTGAAATAAAAACTTAAGTCATATAGATAATTAGTCAACAGAGCTGTAAAAACAAATGTATGATTTATAAAGTGAGCACGTATATGATGAAACGGAGCTATATGGATAATGTAAATGTGAAAACGAAACAAATAAAAACTCATAGACCCTGTTATTGGATTGAACTGCTGATACATTTTTGTAAATTGTCGGATTTGCAAGTATTTTCTTTGATCTTTTTAATTTAAAATTTTGTTCTCTGGATAAGTTTTGTGTTATTGAAAGGTCGCATTGTTATATTTATCTTTAAGTATTGTATATATTATTTTACAGCTTTGCTAATTACACTATGTTTAGAATTTTCTAGACAAACTGTGCAAATGACTATAATGTGAAATCTAAAAATAAAGAAATGCAATATTTATAATTAATGAGTAGTTCATGAGTTATGATTATGGACACTGTCGTTAGCCATAGCCACTCAAGCGTTAATAACGCTTGTAAAGATGTTCCAATAAGACTAACGGAATTAGATAATTTAATTTTTATTTATTACTACTTCAGTGGGTTGACATTTTTTGCAAAAAGTTTTAACAAAAAGTTCAAATAAAATTAAATAAAATAAGGAACCTTGAAAATTTCCAGTGCTTCTGAAAATGTCTAAAAAGTCATAAAATGTTGAAGAAGTGTAAAAATAAAAAAACTAAGTCAAAAAAATGTAAAAGTTTAGAAAACTTGAAAAGTAGAAAAATATTGAAAAAATGGAAAACACTAATTAAATACAATCAGGCATGTTCTGAAATCCGATTCACTTCGGAATCGGAATTAAAGCAATTTTGAAAAGCTTCGCATTTCAATAATTAACACCAAATCCGATTTATGTTACGGTAAATCGAATAGGAATCATTAGTAATTTTTATTTGTTGAAATACAAATCCAGTTCCATTTTATTTGTCGCAATGTAGAGCTCTTGAAGATATCTTTCATTCCGATTCCGAAGTGAATCGGATACTAGAACATGCCTGAATAATTGAGAAAGTACATAAAATAATTAAAATATGTAAAAAATCAAACAACAGTCCAAATATTAGGAAAATTTTGAAGAAGCCCAAGAATTTTTTGACAAGTTGAAAACATTTAAAAAGTTAACTTATTTCGGCGCGGTACCCAATCCCATTGAAATTTTTTTGTAAATTTTAGAACACAGTCTAATTTGGGTCTTAGTCAAGAAGGATCCATTGGACGGTATTCGATAAACGGTTTGGGTAGTTTTCTACCGATTGGGTTAACCACGTATACTTGATTCGGAACAAAAACTGGTTTTTGTTAAGTTGTTTTGATAAGTCGTTTCAAACGTTGTCCTATGATCAATGGAACCCGCTCAGGCATTAGGAAAAAGAAACTACACTAAACTAATATCTTGTTTCGAATACTGTTCTATGGGTCCCATTTGGTTTCATCGGACCACACGCATGTTCTAGTGGTCTATGAGTAGCGGTCAGTTCGAGTTATAGAGGTTTCTATGGATAAAAATGTAAAAAAAAAACCATAATGTCGTATTTTGCAGACGGCAAAGAAAAGAGAGGAAAGCTGATAGTAATATCAACTGTATCGGGTGCTACCAACCATGATTGTTTTAATAATACAATGAAAGTAAACTCAAGAATTCATTATCTTCAGATACTTTATTTTATGAGTATTGCTTGAGTAACCTTACGGTTATTACAAATAAAAGTAAAGTGCATTTTCTTTGAGATATCTTACCAGAGAGTTCTCTTATCAGCGCTTACATTATTACGAAATTCTTTTCAAGTGACAATTAAAGACAGTATGTAGGTACTCAGAACGAAAATGTCTTGTCAAAAGATTACAAGCTGCATACTGGTATTTAGTGATAAGAAAATGATTGGCATAAGGCTGACAAAGAAAGTCTACCCAATTGCGTAAATTTCTGTTGCAAATATCATGAACAAAATAATTGTATTCGGATCGTTTATCATGATATTATTTTCATATATGCATTATTTATCTTACATATGTATGTTTATAAATAAAGTATTAATTAAAATTAATTTGTGTTAATTCAATATGCTAATTAAAACTGTAGCGATGATGACCTTTCAGCATTTACTTAATGAGCTAATTAATATTTTGTCAACGTTCTTTTTTTTTATATATATATAATTATTATCATTGCTAAATTAACATAAGGTGGGATTTCATAAATCATTTGATTTATTTATTTGAAGCAAAGAGTTGAGCATTTCAATTCGATCAATTATGTAGGTTGCTATTCATTTAATATGAATAGGCGTCTCACATTCCAGCTTTATTCGAATTCATCTTCATATTTTTAGTTTTGAAGCAATGAAATTTACGGAAGCACTTTTACGATTCCAAGACAAAGTCTAGTTTTTATTTTGCATGTCTGAACTCTCGTATTGATTTAAGAATTTTAAGAATGACGACTTTTTTGCTAACATTATCATAAGTGTTCCTACAATTTGATACGGATACGTCAACACTTTCGCTTTTTAATAGTTCAGCTGTTTTTGCTTGAAGATGTATTGTATTTTTGTATAAAAAAGTATTGTCTGGAAGCAAATGTTGCCAAAAAAAAATTTATATGTAAAAAAACAAATGCCAAAACGAATAAATAAACTTAAGAAAAGCAAGCAAAATAGTCTACAATATGTATGTTCATCAAGTCGCAGACGTCCATATATAAATATTTTGCAAGGGTTGTATAAAACTTTCAATAAGATATCGTTAGCTGAGGATGAATATTCCTAAGTTTCGCCTGCTTGTAAAGTGACACTGTATGTAATTTATTTTTCCAAATTATTCAAAAATACTATAAATTGATTATTGTGAACATAAAATTCGCATAACTACTGTTGCTAACCATATAAAAAAGGCTAACATTGTTAACATTGGATGTCCACAACAGAATAGGTAATATAGATATCAAATAAGGTAATGGTCAAAGATACGGTAAGCCAATGTCATTTGGTGGTTTAACTTCTGGTTAACTAATGACTGAAAATAAAATGTTGTTGGTTAAACCATTGTAAGCCAAATTTAGGTAAATTTTGACAAGAAGGCGTAGCTTCTCTCATACAAGCAAAATTTTCAAAATGGAAATTATCTGAGCGAAAAATTGTGAACCGATAGTTTTTTTAGAAATAACCCTTAGCAAAATATCTGCAAAAAACTGATTTTCTCGACCTTCTTAAGAATTTACTAGAAGAAAATTGTATGCCCATTATTAAAATAAACTAGTAAGGGTGTTACCTTTGGTCTGGCCAAACATTAAATACCATACACTGCAGTATTTTCAAAAAATTTGCTTTTACGGGAGATGCCACGACCACTTTCCAGAATTCTCAAAGCTTTTGCTTAGATCTTGCACTTACTATTCTTAGTGTCTGAATGAATTTTGGTTGCACTATCTCAAGAATTGCTTTCAGTATAGCATTTTGGATCTTTAACTTATATGGGAGGTGCCACGCCCTCTTGTCCGAGTTTCTTTAGTTTTTGTTCAGAGCTTGCATTTACCATCCTACACAGAAAAAAAACTGACGGTAAAATTAACTATAAATTTTGTATTCTATAGTTCTTCAAATATTCTATAGGAAACAAAAACAAAAATTCAAAATTTCAGAATCAGCTTTACTTTTCTACAGTTGAATTCAACTGTACATTTTGTATTCCATACATTTTTTTTTTCATATGAATAACATTTTGAATTGAGTTTTTAACAGGTTCATATTCAATTCTCACATTGTTTAAGGATAAATCAACATAAGTTTTGCTAGAGTTGTACTGATATTTTGCCATTTGAAATGGTGTCGCCGTCGAAGTTGTTTGCTTCAACTTCTACGAGTTTTTGGAAACGGCTAGTTACAGCCCTTCTGGGGTGCTAACTATTAAACCGTTCCAAAACAGTTTTAACTGTTTGGAACAGTTTATATTGTTAGCTGACCTTTTAAGAAGGTTATTTTTACTGTAACTGCAATTGATAGTTTCTAAACCGAGTAAACTGCAAATTTACAGAGTTCTACGATCAAAATACAAAAACTCCGAGTTGGTGCAATTTCTATCGAAAATCTGGGTTAAATTAACTGTTTTCGCAGTACCTAAACATTTTAACAGCAACTGTACAGTACTATTTTTACAGTAATTTTACTGGACTACACACTCAATTTAACCTTTACTGCGGGTTGGTGCAATTTCTATCGTTGAAATCGGTTGGATTGACCGATATTTTTTTTCTTTGTAAGTGTTTTAGTCAAATTTGGTTGGATTATCTCAAATAACGCTTTCCGTGTAGCATTTTGAATCTTTTGCTTGTAAGAGAGGTGCCACGCCCTCTTGTCCGAATTCACCTAGTAATTATGTGTATTTTGCCTGCGTTATCGCAAATAATGCTCTTAATATTGCGTTTTGAACATATTATTTGTATGGGCGATAGGCGTTTCCGTTAACCGATTTCGCTCATTTTCAATCGCTTGAGCTAACTTTAACGACGAAGGCAGAGTAAAAAATTTTATTGAATTATCTTGCTCAGTTTTCTCAAAAAATTTATTGCCACGCACAGACAGCCAGACGGACTTAGGAGGTGACGCTGATCAAGAATATAAACACTTTTCTATACCTGCCGCGCCTCCTTCTCTGCGTTACAGACGGAAGGACAAAGTGAATATACCCTGGGTGTAGGGCATAAAATCAAATTTAATATCTTACTAGCAAAAGCAATAAAAAATAAATTTTGGTTCACCCTGTGAATGTGAAAGTAAAGCAGTTCAATTTTGGTTTGACTGCAGTGCACTAAAGTTGAAGTGTTGGCTATTGAAATTAATAATTATAAGTAAATTTTTATGATAGTTAATTAAAATGAAGACTTCAAAATATATAGATATTTTTTGTGATAATAATTGCACCACAACTCTATTTCTTAACAAGTGATAAAGATAACTTGAAAACTAAATTTCGTAACAACATTAAAAATATTAAATTTTTTTAGCCCATATGAAGAACCCGATATCAGTAGCAGTTACAATTTTCACGTGTTTTTTTTTTGATAATTATAAAAACATTTTTTTAAAATCTTTTATCACCAAATAATAACACCCTTATTCTACATGTATTGATTTAACAATTACGCGTAATTTTTTTACGATTACGATAAGAATTTTACTTATCTTGCATTCGTAAGGTTTACTTTATTCTAAGTATATAATATATTATAGATTTTTTTGTTTGTTATTTTTTATTTAATTTTCATCATCGATTAGAATCAATGCCAAATGCAGCTAAGCAACAATCTTTTTAAATTCTACTTCATTATAGATACATACAACCTCGCAGATATGCGTATTTTATTTTGAAATTTTGGTCAATATTGAATCACTTGCTTAGCACAATTATCTTTGAGTGCATTTTCGCTAGCATTACATTTAAAAAGTCTATTTGTTGTTTCGGGATTTTCCCGCTTTTGAGATGTGGCTTGAAAAACTGAGTATTCAGATCAAAGTCTAGAAAGCTACAGTTTATCATTTATAGTAGAGTTTTGCGATTCAATGCGAATTAATTAAAAGTTTATTAAAATAAATGTCCTATTTCCTATAGCTATTTATATATTAATGATTATACAAGTATTTTATATACAAATTTTATTGTTTATTTTCGTTTAATATATAAACTATATAATATAAATTGAAAAACCAAATCATTTCCTTACATCTAAGCACTCAAAAAAAAAAAAAAAAAAAAATCTCAAAAACAAACTATAAAACACCCACCGAAAAAACAAATAAAATTAGTGACATTGAGAAAATGGCAACCGTTAGGCAAACTCATGTGCCAGACAAAAAATCGTAATCACAAAAACAAAATACCTTCATTATAAAGAAAAAAAAAAAAAAAAAATCTCGAACAAAACAATTAGAACTCAATAGCTGAATCGAAGGGGGGTTCCGATAAATGGCATAGAACGAAATTGTGTGGGTGCTGACTAAAATACAAAAAGACAAAAGCAAATAGAGAACTTTGAACTTGACACATGAACACAATTGAAATTCAGAAAATGAAAAAAAAAAAAAAAAATTAAAACTTGGGAAATGAAATAAAGAATAGTTGCTGATATGCAAATTGTTTAGTATACAGTAGCCACATTAAAAAAAAAAATAAATTAAAAATAACAAAATAAAATATGAGAAAAATGATTAATTTTTCTGATATTGATTATATTATAACAAAATCTAATCTTTGAATTAACGTTATAACTTTATAAAAATTTGATCCCTGGACTGTGAACGCCAAATGACACCAAATGACACCAAACTCTTTGAAATATGTTTATGATAATTCATTTTATTTAAATCTTATTTAACAACTAGCATTTCCAGATGTGCGTCGCCGCACCTTCTCTTGTACAGAGCCCGGGGCATTTCCAATTAAATTAAATCAAAGGATCTAAATTTTCCCAATGCAATTTCTTCACGTACTAAATATCATCTTTGTGCGTTAAATAGTTTCAAAGATATGACGTTTTTTAAGGACGTGCACCGCCCATTTTTCTCTTAGACATTATTTGTCCCGATACTCTTAATTCATATACCAAATCTCATCTGTGCCTACTACAAACATTTTTAGTAGGGGAGAAGGGGGAGGTTTCGGCACCCTAACAAGAAAGTCCTTATATCTTTCAAATTCAATTGTGCATGTTATTTTGAATACACTTAGACTATGCACAAATATGTGTGCTTCTTTTGTAAATTACCAAAAATTCGATATGTTTGCTATTTTCGGAACTGTGACAAAAAACCATAGCTAAAATAAATGACGAAACCTCCCACTTTTGGGGAGGCTTCATCAGTCATATAAATTCTTGATTCCCTTGATTTTTTGAAACCTTCAACCTTTTTAATGTAGATGGTAAAAGACGATTGTGATACAATGGGAGAACGAAAATCAGGGATGTCGTCTTCAATCAGGGCCATATCCTGCAAATTATTCGGATCAGGAAGGTCAGAGTCTTGAACGAGTTCGAGACATGATTCAGGCTGATTCTATATCCATTTGTACATTGGCATTAGTACCGAACTCCATATCTTGTAAAAAAACAGATTCATGGAAAAAAATCATATGTATAAATTTCAGTTGTCGAATCCCGCTTTGTTCTGCAAAAACATCTCGTGGTATCTCTTAGTAGCTGACATAGCATTCTCAACTATTCTTGTCATATGGACGGCGCCGATGTTTGTCAGGAAGATCACTTCACACTAGATGACGCTAATGGTTGTATAATATATATGTGTGTATGCACATCTTTATTTTGGATTTATGTACATCACAAAGTGTTTTTTTTTTTTTCAAAAGATACAGAGTTTAACGTTATGTCCTTTTTTTTAAAAGGACCTTAAGGTCAGAAAACATCGACATTGTATTTATTTTATTTATATTATCCATGAAAAGACGGCTTAGGTTTCAAACAATCATTTTCCACTTTAGTTGAAAAGTTTACTAAAAATTTAGAGAGAGAAGACTACAAATACAAAAAAGCTGATTTTTTGAAAATGTGGCACAAGTCGAGAGAGATTAAATCTTTATTCCGGAACCATCCTTATGGCTTAACTCGCGATTACCAACTAACGAGAAACTGACGAAAAGAGTTGTTTATTTTTAACAGCTGTTTCCTCCAAAATTTGTTTCGCACGTAAGCCTCCTTTTCATAGACCAGGTATTATTCAAAAATTTAGTCTTTAAATTATTGTTTTCGTTTTTTAAGAGTTTTGCCCAAGTTTTGTCAGAATACTTTCAGATGAGACAATGCCACAGTCAACAAGTCAGAGATTTCTGAACTATTTCATGAAGGGAACCTGGCTGTGAGCACTTAATTTTTTGATTTTCAGTTGTCTTTCAAAGTCAATAGTTGCGCTTAGTGTTGCAATTGTACAAACAGCTCCTGTCTCCCCTAGTCTACTAGTATCATAATTTATTTCGTACAAGAAAATATAGCTTTGATTATCTTTTTATCAATATTATAGTAATTGATTATCTACTGTTTAGAATTTGCGCATATGTTCACTTACATACTGGTATTTTATGTATGTACCTCATCGTAAAATTTATGAACTTTAAGTTATCTTTGCCGCCGACTTATCTAAATCTAACTATAGTAAGCTCGCACATGCGTAGCCTCAATATAAATATTAATTGGCATCACTTAAAATATTTTTTTACAATCAAAACAGAACACTTTACAAATGTTTACTTAGCAACGTTGCTTTATGTGAGAAAATATGGGCTGAGAATCGTGTGAATCTCAATTTGTTTTCAAAAGTTGAAAAATATATCTACTACTCCTATAAAGTTTCAATTATGATATATAATATAAACAAAAATACTTATAGCGGAAGTGATAATGATCATTTAGCTTTAGTATAAATATTTACTTTATCGTCATGATTAAGTTTACGAGCAATAATTTTGGGGGAAAAAAAAATTAATTACTTTGTTTGTGTCTGCACAAAATGAACTAAAACTCTTAAAGCTGATTATGACTTACGAGTATGTGCTACATGACTTATCAATAGTGTTATCAAATTTATACAGCACGTGAGTTTGTTGTTCTTGTAGTTTTTTAATTTGACACACACAGAACTTGTTCAAATAATCTGTTTATTGGTTAAAACCCAAATTGTGTAATTAATTGAATTTTGATTTGCCATAAATAGCAATACTTTAAGTATAGGCAATATACCAAGTTACTCATTTTGAAAAAATCTGTTTCTATGCAGTGCTTTATTGAAGAAAAATTATTTCTGGATATGATGATAATACATTTAATTAATAAAGTTGTTTTTCTCTGTCAACGAAAGAACTAATTAGAGTTGCAGTTGGGTAATAATTTTTAAAAAGAGTCTTTTAAACATAATCCCCAGAGAAAATCTACACTATTTACATACTAAATCGTTTGTAACGCTTTGACGCATAATTCATTCCATTCGTTCCATGGTTTTTACGAAAGCTGAACTGATGGCACAATGTTTCGTTGAATAAGATTCGGAGTAAATTTAAAAAGCAGTAACTTCTCAAATAGCTTAGACAAGCACGAAAGCAAGCTTATACTTAGGTCTGTATGAGAACGGTCTTTCAAATATTGATATCCAAATTACTTACATTGATCGAAAAAAAAAACATATTCTTTGGAATTATGTTAAAGACCTTTTTTATGAAAATTGCTTATTTCAATAAACAAACAAATGATGAAATACAAAAATATGCAAACAAACAAATATTATATGTATGTGCATATGAAATTCAATTTGATGTTATTTTTTAACTGCTGAAAACTGTCGCATTCCATTTCATTTTATCCATTTTATGTTTTGTTTTCATTTTTTTTTTATCACTTTGTCATTTTGTTTTAATTTCTTTATTTTTATTTTTATTTTCGTATGGTTATTGTAAACAAACGTTTTACTGATTTTTTGTTATATTCCACGACACTTTGGAGTTGGGTTGAGTATTCTTTAGCTACTTAATGATATCTGTAGTTTTCTACAGCGCAATACCTACAGTAGAATTTATAGCTATTGTTTTTTTTTATTATGGTTGTTGTTGCTGTCTGGATATAATGAAAATGAAATTGAAAAACACATTGGCATCAATCACGTCCCCAATGCATGATCACCGAACATCATTCAGGCTGTAGCCGTAAAGCTGGATGATGACAAACGTGAGGGACGAGCGGACATTTTTTTGTTGTTATTTTGGACATTTTGGTTTTCATAAATGTTTATGTATCAGCATTTTTATTGTTGTTCTTTTCATTGCAAACGCATTTGAAAAACAAAATAAAAATATTGTAATTTTTGAGACTTTGGACATTAAGAATACTTTTGATTTAAAGGGTAAAAAAAACCGATTAACATAGCAGTTTATTCTGAAGAGAAATATTTGCTCAGTATATATTGAATTTCCTGTTGATCTTTCAAAGTGTTCAACTTTTCTACAGCAAAGGGAAATATTGAAGTTGTTCAATTTATCTTTGAAAGGTACCCATACACGCAAATGAAAAAGTTTTAGTAGTTTAAGTTGCATTTAACAAATATGGTATCGAATTTGCTGTTATTTTGAAATGAGGAAAAATTACTAAAGCTTAGAATACTTTCTGTACTAAGATGAAGGAATAATAATTTTATTGCATGATATGTTGTTGTAGAGCTGCCAAATTTACAAAATTCATCATCTCAAATTTTAGATTGATCGTTGCAGAGAAAAAATGCAAAATTGAAGGCGCTTTGCCATTTTTTAAAGTTATTTGTAAATTTCTCCAAGTAATGCTTGGAAAGCATCATAAGCATAAAATGAAAATTTCGTAGAAAAAATTTGTATTTTTAACACACAATAATACTCGATATTTCAAAAACCGTTATAGCGACTCATTTTCAAAAAATCCCTTTAAAGTGTTTTTGTACTCAAGAATGCCAATCAACAGCTTAATAGTGGACCTTTTCAAAACAAAAATTTTATTCAGGTTTTGGACTTCAAAAGTGGTGAGATTTTACATATTTTTGAAATTCTTTGTAGTTCGTTTTAATTCAGTTATTTTTGAATGGATCTGCTTTCAGAACTTTTCAAAACATTACTTTTTTGTCACGACTGTATCCTTAACCCTTTCCGAACCGCTTCTGAACCGCTGGAAAATTTGTAGTTTTTTTTGCAGATTCATGCTAAGCGATATAACATTTCTATTCAAATATGTTTAATGTTTTTAATTCCAAGTGTGAAAAAAATAATGGGACACATACATACATATGTCCCAATGGTAGAAAAATAGTTAAATTTTTTTGGATGGTGTGGGGAGTATGCCCAATTTTCAGTTTTCCAACATCATATTCAGATTCAATTACACCGAAAATCACCTTGGAAGCACTATTTTCTATTTTTAAATACAAATTTTAAAACAGTTTTATGGATTTTATTGGTTTATGAGAGCTTCATGTAGGAATAAAAGAAAAGAAGGCTGAAAAAATTTGTATTCACATAAAATTACGAACAAAATGAGCCGTGTGCGATAAAAATCGGGTCATGTTCAACAAAATTAGATATGTTTACCTAGTTTGTCTGGACTAATTTTGTTTCACAAAATAACAAAATTTGGTTAAAAATAAACCATAGATGATTTCTGTATAGTTTTTTTCTTTAATTGATTTCGAATAAATTATTTTTGTCACTATTTTATGTAAAAAACAGCAGAAATAAGAAATTTTACCGAAAAAAAGTATCTAATTTTTTACCTTTAAGGACCAACGGGACACGGGTGTCCCATTTTATCTAAGCACTATATAGGAAACTAAGCCGGTGAATCGAAAATTCCTTGACATTTCTAAAAAGCTGAAAGCCTGTTAAACTTGCTACTTAGACGAGATAAAATCTACTGAAAATTAGTTTAAAAAAACAATTTTTTGGATTAAGGATCACCCTGTGAGGTCCTGAGGATATAAAGCTCAATTTTGCTGACATACTTGAATATCTTTATCTATTCTCTATCGACGATGGCCTGTCTGGCTCCAATTGCAAAGAAAATGTGGGTCTGATATTGAAAAATTCAAATGGGACATATATGTCATGATCTGATCTAAAGCTTGTTCATAAAATTTAAGGCTTGACCTTGTTTTCGTACCAAAAATTATTAACGGAGTAGAAGAAAGATTCTGAAAATCATCGAAATTTGCGTAATATTTTAACTTTGGTTCATTATAGATTGTGGGAGCAAAAGTACAAAAAATTTTTAAATTTTCGAGCACCCTTTATATGCAGGTAAACAAAATGCAGAATTTGGTTAAAGGCCAAAAGTATTAAAAACCATCTAAAATATCAGCGAAATTCCAGGAGTATCGAAAAACAACTTAAATATGAGTAAAGCCCAGGAGTAACGAAAATCGTAGCTGATCTTTACGAGATATTGAGTTTTTACCCATTTTTTTGATTTTTTTCGTGTTAAAAAAAAAAAAAACAAACAAAAACAAGAATATCAATTTTTAATGTATTTTTTATGTTAAATCCGAATCTGGCCATAGAATCACTGTATCAATTCTGGATTTTGAGATATCCTAATATACACATTTTTTCTCTAAAAAATTCTAAACTGAAATGTCCAAAAAATTGTTTTCGCCTATTTTTGATGTTACTGATTGAGTTACTTAGAACAAAAAACCAATGTAATCATAACTTTATTTATTATTGAAAATGTTTTAAACATGTGCTGGTACAAGTTAAAATTAAAATCTAGTAGTAGAGAGCCCGATATGAAGCCACACCTAGTCTGGGATTAAGTCTACATGCTCCAGAATATGCTACAGATAATATCACACGAAGCAATAATAGTTTTTTACTTTATTAATATCCATAATTTTTATTAAACACTAAAGTAGATAAAAACAAAAATTATATACTCACATTAACTAGACTGACGCCAAAACAGGCAACCCATCCCCAGCCGCCATCGGGTGCAACTTTTTTTGGTTGTGGTTTCATATTGAAATTAGCACGTTTTTTTTTTGTTCTTTTTCTTTACGATTTGTGATATAAATGAGAGTTTTATGACAGACTGTATTTACTTTTATTTTTATTTTTTAATTAAGTGTAAAATGTCGGAGGTTTTTTGTTGTATATTAACTTTTATATTCTATTTTTTTGCGCTTTTGTAAAATAAGGTCGTAAATAATATTTTTTTTTTTTATTTTTAGTATGGGTTTTTAAAGTAAACTTTTGCCACAAATTCACACTTAAACTTTTTTTTTTAATTTTTTTTTCTTTTTTTTTTTTTACTGGCAAATCAATTTAAAACAGAATAATTTGTTTATGATGAAAATTATGAAATTCGATTGCAATATTTCTGTTGTTGTTGTTAAATTTTGTTTCAGTTTCACTTCCGTCGTTGTAATGGAGATCGCTATGGTGGCGGCCTCGTTGTTTATGCAGTTTAGTCAATGTTGTTGTAGTTTTTGTTGTTGTTTTTTAAGCTTAAAGCAGTTGATGTCAGCGTTGGAAATTTTATTAAATATTGCTGTTTTAAAATAAAAATGAAAAAAAAAAAAAAAATATTGTATTTAAATAGTTCGAATTAATTGTTGTCGTAAAGTAGCGCAAAATAAAAAATTCAATTTTCTGTGTTATGCCTCACTGGCGTTGGACTGTCTTTGCGAGGAAATTGTGTAGTGTCGAACAAGAAAAGATTTTTAAGTAGAATAAAACTAAATAGTTTACACTCTGCAATTTGAAAATTTTATACTAAATTAGCACTGGTTTTCGATATATTCGGGTTTGACTTTTTCCAGAAAGAACTTTTCGTTACATAAGTTATGTCGCTTTTTTAAAGTATCAGGTTTTTCTTTGAAACGGTGAAAAAACGTACAATATATCGTAATATTTGTAAAAGTTATAGCTATTTCAAGATTATTGTCAACATGCACAGCACGGTAACGTTGCACACACCCCTATCAAAGTTAAAGTTTTGGAATAAATTTTTAAATTAGATATAAAAATTGTGCAAGTGTTGTATTTGGCCGTTTTGAATACGCCATTTTGTTTTTTAAAAAATCTGGTGATTCGTAATCAGTGACCCCAAAAACCCCCGAGTAAATTTTTTGTTGGATTTGGTTGAATATTTATGCAAATCGTCCACCATTTTGAATCTGCCATTTTCTTTTTTAAAAGTCCAACATCAAATTCATCATCAGCGACCTCAAAAACCCCCAGGTAAAAAATTTCGTCTCGAAACTTTAATGATTTCGACTTTTGGCCAGCTTTTAGGGATTTTGAACCAGTGTGCACCGACTATTCTAGCACAGTGTTATTTTTTCATATAGGTATCACCATTTTTCTTTTGCACATTGCATTGAAAATAACAAAGCGCTCAGTTTCGTTAGAGGGAGACCTCAAACCCCCATCATGGTTTATAAAAACCGTGAATAAAAAATAAGTTGTAAATTTGCAGGCCTGTGTAATTTTATTTGTGTGTCGTAATTACAAAGCGAGAAATTTGACGCGGTAATTTTTTTCCCATAAATTATATGATGAATGTACTAAACTATAAATAAAGTAAAATTTTATAGAGTAAAATTACATTTATTATAATTTTTGATTAAAATCAATAAGATAACAATAATTAAATGGTTAGGGCATTAATGATTATTTACCAAAGTTGAAGGCTATAAATACGAGGTAGAAGCTTAAACTTACTGATGCACATTATGCTATTGATTTCAAGTTGGTAATTAAATCCGAACCAGCAATAAATGGGATGTTTCCCAATCCAACTTATTAAAGATAGCGACCAAACCTTTCCCTGCGTGTTTCATAAGAAGAAGTTAAGGGTCTTTTGTTGAACTTTAGTTATGGGGACCGTTTTTAATTTTTTTAAAATTGTCACTAAGCCTTGTACTTGAAATTATAATTACTAAGATTACGATCAAAACTCAAGACCAAGACAAATGTTGCTCATCACTATGTGGAACAATATTCTAGAATATAAGGCAAATTTTTAAAAATCTTTTGAACTCTAAAATCTATTAGATTTATTATTTTAATAATTTTTAATAAAATAATAAATAATGCAATTTTCGTTCCCAATAATTTAGTCAATAAACTAAAAAATAGAGGAGGACCATATTTTAAACATTTAAGGTAAGGGTTTCTTAAAAAAAGGGGTTTTGGAGAAAAAGGCCAGGAATTTAAAATTCTTTATCATACATAAGACTTTTTTGCTAAAAATTATCTATCCTTGATAGAGCAATTCTGTGACCGAACTGGTATTCGAATTGTTTCTGTTTGTTGTTTGTTTCTTTTTTTTTTTTTCAAACACGTAAAGAAAATCAATGAAATGTTAAAAATTCAATATCTCGAGTAGAGCGGTCAGGTTTACCTGTTTTGCATTTTGTTAATTCAAAAACATGCGGGAAACTTGTTCCGAAAAATTTCGAAATGGCCGATCCAATTAAAAAAAACTTAAAAATAGGAAGCTACAATCAGTGCATAAAAAGTATAAAAACTCGACACTTTTGAAGTTCAAAACCCTTATAATTTTTCGAAATTGAGTCGTTGCGCAATAACGGTTCAAAGTTTGAAACATTGAGTATTATGTTAAGTATCGAGAATTATGGAAAAATCGTGTATTTAAGTCAAAAATGCAAATTTTGTATACGAAATCTTTGTTTTTTGTTTATAATGCCTTGTAAATATAATTTCATCATACTCTAGTAATTAATTTTTCTAAAAATTTCAAAAGCATGTCCAGTACAGTTTTAGAGAAATTTACAGGAAATTGTTAAAAATGACAAGTGTTCCTCAATTTAGCATTTTTTCCCTTCTAAGATCAATCCAATATTTGGATGATTGCTCGTTACCAATAAATATGAAGGGAAGCCGTTCAAAGTTTCGACCTTTTAAGGACATAATTTTAGATAAAAATATTATATTATCAAATTTTGTTTTAAAGCGTATGATAGGATATTAATATTATTAATTTTGTTTTTTATAGTTGAGTGTAAATTTAATTTCACAAACTTGTAAGAAATTACTTCAAATTTTATTAATGAAAAAATAATTTCTCGCGAAAGCCCTTTACTCCCCTCTCTCGTCTGGTCGAATCTAATAAAATCATGCAATTGTAACTCCTTTTTTCAAGAGATTTCCATCATTAACGGCTTGTTGGAAAATAAATCCTTTTACAAACAATTTTAAACTTAATCTTACAAATAACATTAATTTAAAATTTTGTAAGTTTTAACCAATTATTCCCAATTGTAAATCAAAACATTTAAATTCAATTTTAAGTCGATGTTTCGTAAAATTTTGACATCTTGATTAATTTTATTCTAAAATAGAAATGAATTTAAGCTGCTTACACATTTGACATTTGATAAATAACCGTATTTTCCCAAAGTGTTTTTTTATTGTTCAACGAAATTTTACGGAAATATCCCAGATTTATAACGAAAGCATATTGGATTGTATAAAAAGATATGAGGACTTCAGTCCGGGATTGGAACACTAATAAAACGACTAGCTCAGTAAAGTTTTCTGAAGAAAAAGTACTAAATCTACTACTATTTTTTATTTTAATGCAAATGACGTCAAATGCAACTTTAGTACCATTGTAACACAAAACAGCTGATTTTTACCGCTATACGTCAAAACCATAAAGCGTTAACACACAGAAAATTAAATGATTTTTTTTTTTCCATCTTTCACAAAGAAACTCACAAATGGGGCTCACTGGTAATGTCTAAACAAAATGTAAGAAAAAACTGGCTGGAAAATAAATTCACGTGCTGCAACAAAGCTGCATGTTGTTGTAGAGATATAGCTCCATATTTTTATTACTGCTCACATGCTGCGTAATTTCATGGTAAAAAACCAAATTTATTTTTAATTTTATGTATTTTTCTGCTTCTCTAGATTTTGTCTGGTTCTAAGTTTTTTATTTTTTATTGAATTTTTTTCTTTTAAAATTTTGAATTATTTTGCGTTTTTTTTTTCAATAATTTTTCTTTCCTTCCTTAAATTGCACCAAAGAATATTGTTATGTTGAAGCGTGTGCTTTGCCGAATGCGTACTGATTAAAATTCGCGTATGAAATCCACTTTTTGTGCTTTAAAATTTAAAAAAAAACACAAGAAAATTAAACACAAAAAAGAAAACAAATTTTTCTTGATAAAACAAAAAAAATTATCGCAGTGCTATAAATTCGTCGTTACACCTCCATCGGGCAACGTTTAAATAAAAACTGAAATTGAAATTAAAATTGAAACCGAAAACAGCAGTGATGACGATGACGACGACGACTCTGCTGTTGCTGTTGACTGCGGATGGATACACAAGAATGAGTTTACTGAAACACAACAAAACCGAAGTAAATTCTCAAGTGAGAAGAGACGACAACGTCGGACGACGGACGACGAACGAAGCACGATTTTATTTATGGCCAAGAATTGATTTTGTATTGGCGGCGTTCTGTTCTGTGCGTTTAACGTTCGCTCTCTCTCGTTTACTTAAGAATTTAATCAATTAATGAGCGGAAGCGTTGTTTTATTGCGGGTTGCCGTTGTAAATCATTTGATGTATCGAAAATATGGCACCACTGTTTTGTGGCCTACGTATGAATTTATTATTAAAATGCTAAGTTCTTGCTATTCTTTGTATAAGTAAATAAATGATCGTAAAACGATTTTGTCTTCTTTTTCTTGAGTGCTTGATCGTAGCAGGTACCTTTTTTTTTTCTATAAACCCTTTTACAATTTGGCCATATGGAGAATTTGATGAAAAACCCGTTTTCCATACAGTATACCTCATAAATTTAAGAACACTTTATAACTGACTTGAAGATGTATCCGTTTTATAGGTATTAACAGATTATTAGGGACCTATAGTTATATACAGGGATAAGTTTATGAAGCTTCTGGTAGGTGATAGAGGAGACCTAGGCTAACAAAAATTTGCACATTTAGACGCCCTAAAATATACTTTTGAGGAATTATAGACAAGAATTGATTTTCTGACTTGTTTAACAAATAGAAAAAAATTTCTTGGGAAACTTTTTTAATTTTCAATGAATAAATAGGTTTTAGGTTTGATTTTTTTTTTTTTTGTTTAACCATTGTTTTCGGTTGACTTTTTGGTGATGGATCGAGGTAGTGGACGATGCATTTTGAAGATAGAAATATAAGTAGTTATATTACTGCAGGGATTAAACATACATTAAACCTTAATTTTAGCTTTTTTTATACCCTACACCCAGGGTATATTCACTTTGTCCTTCCGTTTGTAACGCAGAGAAGGAGGCGTGGCAGATATGGAAAAGTATATATATTCTTGATCAGCGTCACCTCCTGAGTCGATATAGCCATGTCCGTCTGTCTGGCTGGCTGGCTGGCTGGCTGGCTGGGTGGCTGGCTGGCTGGGTGGCTGGCTGGCTGGCTGGGTAACGGCTGTGTGTGGAAATACATTTTTTGGGAAAACTAAGCAAGATAATTCAATGAAATTTGGTACACAGCCTCCGTCATCAAAGTTAGCTCGGGGGATTGAAAATGAGCGAAATCGGTCAACGGGCACGCCTACCGCCCATACAAAAAATGTCTTCAAAATACAAATTTTTGAGTATTTTTCTCAACAACGCAACCAAAATACATATAAATACTACGAATTGTCAGCGCAAGCTCTGACAAAAAACTGGTCGAATTCGGACAAGAGGGCGTGGCACCTCTCATATAAGTAAAAGCTTCAAAACGCTGTACAGAAAGCGTTTTTTGAGATAATCGAACCAGATTTGACTCGGACACTAAAAACTATAAATGCAAGCTTTAAGCAAAAACTGGACAAAATCGGACAAGAGGGCGTGGCTCCTCCCATATAAGCAAAAGCTTCAAAACGCTATTCTGAAAACATTTTTTTAGATAATCCAACCAAATTTCACTTAAATACTAAGAACTATAAATGCAAACTCTGAGAAAAAACTGGGTGCATTCGGAGGGCGTGGCACCTCCCATATTAGCAAAATTTTCAAAATACTGCTGTGTAGGGTATTTAATGTTTGGCCAGGCCAAAGGTAACACCCTTACTAGTTTATTGAATATTTTACACAAGCCGTGTTGACAATCCAGTCCAAGGGATCTTACATCATAGCACTTGTAAACAGGCGTTGAAAAATTTATTTTTCTATACAACAACAAAATATATAAGCTTGAATTTATCATGCTTTTATACATTTTCTTTACTAAAAATCTATAAAATAAAATTATCTTAGCTCAAATAGTACAATCATTTGGGAGAATAAAATTTAATTGCCTGGAAAGTTTTCCAAGATTTTTGCAAATGTGCTATTTTATAGATTTCGATGTGCTCTTTCAGAGTTTCAACTTTGCCACCTCGAATTGTGTTCGCTCGCGCCACCATATTGGAAAAGTGTCGTCCAAAATCAGTTTTTTTACAAATATCTCTTTAACGGTTACATTTAGAGTAGAATATTGTTGGGTAATATTGTAGCTAATAAAATTTTGTAATAAAATGATCTTGCATTTGTATTCGTTCGACTTATAACTCAGGAGATATCGTAATTCAAAATGTGAAAAAAATAAGTAAATTGTGCATTAGATAGTATCACTAAAACAAGGTCGTTTTAAATCGCTCATTTTAAAAGTTTATGCCCTCAAACAGACGGCAGCTCCAATGCACATTACAGACGAAAGTTTTTTTTTTACCTTGAATTAGGAAATTTTCTTTTAGTCAATGTCTATGAGACATGTATTTAAACTAGTAAGGGTGTAACTTTTGGCCTGGCCAAAAAAATCAATACCCTACACTGCAGTATTTTGAAAATTTTGCTTATATGGGAGGTGCCACGCCCTCTTGTCCGAGTACACCCAGTTTTTGTTCAGAGCTTGCATTTATAGTTTTTAGTGTCAGAGTGAAATTTAGTTGGATTATCTCAAAAAACTCTTTCAGTATAGCATTTTGAAACTTTTGCTTATATGGGAGGTGCCACGCCCCTTGTCCGATTTCACCCAATTTTCGCTGAGAGCTTCCATTTATAATTCTTAGTGTCTGAGTCAAATTTGGTTTGAATATCTCAAAAAACGCTTTCAGTATAGCATTTTGAAGCTTTTGCTTATATGGGAGGTGCCACGCCCTCTTGTCCGAATTCGCTCAGTTTTTTCTAAGAGCTTGCGCATATAATTCGTAGTACTTATGTGTATTGTGGTTGCATTGTCGTGAAAAATACTCCTAAAATTGAATTTTGAATATATTTTTTGTATGGGTGGTAGGCGTGTCCGTTGACCGATTTAGCTCATTCTCAATCTCCAGAGCTAACTTTGACGACGAAGGCAGTGTACCAAATTTCATTGAATTATCTTGCTCAGTTTTCCCAAAAAGTGTATTTCAACACACAGCCAGCCACCCAGCCAGCCAGCCTGCCAGCCAGCATGCCAGCCAGACTGCCAGCCAGACAGACGGACATGGCTATATCTACTCAAGAGGTGAAACTGATCATGAATATATACTTTTCTATACCTGCCACGCCTCCTTCGCTGCGTTACAAACGGAAGGACAAAGTGTATATACCCTGGGTGTAGGGTATAAAAATGCCTAAAATCAAATGGGGAGCAATTAAATCGCGTATTATTTAGAGGTCGAAAAAAAAAAAAATAGTAGTGCGCATAATACAAGGAATATAAAATTATCCCAGAGCATATCAAAACTGTTTGAAACTGAATTAGTTTTAATTTACATACAATATTTTGAATCATTGTCATTTCTTGACACGACTAGACATATGTGTTTGCTACTTATTGGGGAAAAAACCATTCAGCCAATCATTTTCAATAAAAGAAAATCATTTTAAATACATACATGGTATACACATAATCACACCTCACACAGCTGTATCGATACTTTTGAATGCACCTGTGCGCATAACAAAAACAACAATGGTACCCATCGCCTGCACTGATTTTGTTGCTGTTGTTAGTTTTATTCCCAACTGCTTAGCAAATGCATTCAACAGCTGTTCAATCAGATGTGCTTCAAATAGCAATACGTACTCGTGTGTACGCGAATGTGCCGAATGAGTGTGTGTGTGAAAAAATCAATAACATTTGTTTGTGCTCGTACGCATACATACAGTGGCAGGTATAACCTTAGTTGTTGCACTTGGTGGTGGTAAACTCGTTGAAGAATAAAGTTGTCAAAGTCAGCTGTCGGTTAGACGCAATGAGAGAAAATTTTTCGGCATAACAAAGTCCTCTCTCTCTGAGAAATCAGTCCGGAAAAATAGTAGCAGCATTGAATGTTATTGGAGCTTACTACTTAATGCTATTTTTATATACATTTTTGTCCACTCGAGTAACTTACTTGAAGAGTCGTACAGTGACTTGAAAGGACAATTTGGGATGAGGTTAATTTAAGAAACATAGCACAGTTATTCAATGGTTTTCTTTTTTCGAATTTTCCAACCGGTTTCGTTGCCTTGTGGACTCCAATTTGCAGTTCTGAAACTGGTTCTTAGATACGCTCGCATTAAAATTAAAAAAACGCTCTAGAAATTTGTTCAGGATCAAAACCAAGATTCAATATCAAAGCCAAAACCAAGACAAATGCTCAATGCCCAAGACCAAGACCAAAACAGATATGTTTTTGGTTTGCTCATCCCTTATTTCTCAAATATATTCTTACTTTCCGACCTTTCATCCATTGAAGAAAAGTTATGTTAGCGAGTCTATATATCCGAAAAGGAAGCAATTAATAAAAAAAGCTAAAAGGCTTAGTGTAATGTGCAAGAAGATCACAATTGGCATAACACTGATCTTTAATAAAATGTCCAAAGGCATCAGCGAACGTTGCTTTTTCCTAGCAATTTTAAAAGAAACAAGTAGGGATGGGTAGATTGCCGCTTATATTAAAAAAAAGCAAACTGCATTAAATGTGTTGAAAAAAGATGGCATCTTTTAGGAGCCAGTTTGGTAGTCGAATAGCATCAAAAGAATTTTATTAACTGTTTCGCCTAAAGGTATGCTAGAAATTTTTGATTACATGACGAGTGATATATTTGCTTGCATTATTTATTATCTATTTTTATTCTCTTTAAAATTCCACAAGACAAAGGCAAAAATAAATAAAATAGATGCATTTAATCCTTATGGAAACAAAAGTCGCTCATACGTCATGTTGTGCCGGCATTATATGTGAAGTATGCAATTTTTAAAATTTAATAATGTAGTTCCGTTTTAAAGGAAATATAAAATCTATATAATATATTATAAACAATCAGCCTATACTGTTTATAACTTATGCTAAATTACAAAATCTATAAAAAAGCATAAAATATTGCGATTTTTATGGATTTCGGAAAAGTAAAAAATCGGTAAATTATGAAAGCACTTTATAGCTTCCACATTTCTTAATCGATTTGGAAAAGGCACTGAATCAAGCACAAGGTAATTACTTCGCATTTGGAAGAAAGTCCTAAGCTTAATACTTTTCTAGTATTTAAATACCAAAAATCGTTTATTGGTCTAATTACTTTTCGAACTATTTAAAAATATAAATTAAATAAAAATTCAAAATATATTTAAAGAGTTTAGTTCTCTTTTACATCGAACAAAAATTTTTTATTTATTATTGCAAAACGCGTTTCGAACGTCACACAGTGCTGCGATAGAAGGCATTTGCGTAAAAAATTTTTGTGTAAATTTAAATTTTTTTTAATGTCATCCTACTGCAAATAGTCCAATTAAGAAATGCCCTCAATATTTTTGAAAACAAGTTTGATTTGTAAGTTTTACAGCTATTTAAAGTCAAACTTTTTTTCGAAAAAAAAATCAATTACGAAAATTTCCTAATCGCAGGCCTCT
Source organism: Calliopum simillimum (assembly GCA_951812925.1). Classification (NCBI taxonomy): domain Eukaryota; kingdom Metazoa; phylum Arthropoda; class Insecta; order Diptera; family Lauxaniidae; genus Calliopum; species Calliopum simillimum. Next base: position 13,521,978 of record OX638372.1, on the reverse strand, counting down.
TTAGAAATAATTACTGCTCCTAAGCCGCAGAAGCAATTCTTATAAAATAAAAAGCAAACAGAAGACAACATACCAATTTATTTTTAATATTTTTTTTTATGCAAATTTATTGAGCCAAATTAAAGTTATTTTAGAATTTATATGAAAAAATTTTCAAACATTAAAATCCGGAAAATGCAAAATTTCTTTAGAGCAGAAAAGAAAAAGACGGGACTTGCGGGCATTGCTCAAAAACGTGAAGATAGAACAGGCATGATATTTTAAGAGAGAGAAAATTCACAACCCCGTTTTTCCCCGTTTGCTTTATATATCAATCTGAATATACCGTTTTTACGTAAAAATCAGTGATTTTGTGACATTTACATTTGTAAAGGTATGCAATATTTTTCAAATTTTTTTAGATTTGTGAATTTTTTTGTAGCATACTTTTACATGCTATAACTTAATTTGCTTGACGTTACTGTTAATTGTTTATTGTGTGTCATTGCGTGCAAATATAAATATGAAATTAAAAGAAATTTTTGATTTTTGGCTTTCAGCGCTTAGCGCTACAAAAAGTGAATCAGTTTATCAGTTAATAAGAAAGTGTAAAGATTTATTTATTCAATTATTTATTATTTATTTTTTCTAATATACGTAGTTTTTCATAAAGCCTACAAGTATGCACAAACATTTTATGCTGCCAACTTCCATTGTTTTATTTACTTAAATAACTTTTTTTTGGTTTGTTGCAGATAAAAATTAATTGCATTTTTGAAAATAGATTGAAAAAATACATTAGTGTGGTAAATTTCATAATAATCGGACCAAAACTGTAAAAATGCCGTTCATTTGTATGGGGTGACAGCACTGTGCGTCATGCGTTCATCATCAGTTGCTACACAAAAACTAAAAATTTGAAAATATTGTAACAAAACAAAGAGCAATAAATATTAACATATTTTGTCATTTCATACATATAAATATTTAAGTATAAGAGAATTTAAAAATACAATTGTAAAGAACGAAAACGATCAAAATGTGGAGAGCCAAAAACTGCAACATGCATAGAAAGTAGAGAGCAAAAAAGGTTTTTCATAATAATTAAGTTATTTATGTTTTAATAAATAAAACAAAAATGATGGATTGTTGCCGATATTCCTGTTCATTGTTTTTTGTCCAGAATGAATTTGTAGAGATTCTAAAATATTTAAGCGATGATAATTAGATTCTGTTTCAATTTATTTAAAGCAATTGGCATCTACGTTATGGTCATGTTTGACAATATGTTCGACTAAAAGACTCAATATCAAAACCAAGACCAAGACCAACACTCAATGTGCAAGAACAAGACCAAGACCAAGACTGCTATGATCTTGGTCTTGGTCTTGGTTTGCTCATCACTAACAGTGATATAGAATACTAGCATTTCTCGGTGTGCGTTGCTACACCTTCTCGTGTACAAAGGGTAGGGCATCTCCAATTGAATTAAACCAAGAAATGTAAACTGTCCCGATGCAATTTATATACGTACTGATTCTCACTTATTTGGTTAAATAGTTTCAGAGATATGAAATTTTTTAATGGAATGGCACCGTCTTTTTCTTTTCGGTTTTATTTGTTTTGTAATCAAAATTCTTATAATTTTTTAAATGTCGTATTTACTGGAGCGCGACAATTGCTGTTAATAGATTTACCTTCTAATTAATTTGCTTATTATCGTAAGATAGATTGCAAATAAATACTTACATAAAAAAAATTTGTCCCGATATCCTTAATACATATACATAATATCATCCATGTCCGTTAAATATTTCCATGATATTTAAATTTTTTTTCGAAACACGAAAAAAAGGCGAAAAAAGTTGTTTCCACTAAAATGTCGTAAAAAGTCATGAAACGCGTAGAAGACACGAAAATGGAAAAAAAAAGTTTTAATTGTTGGTTCCGACATCCAAGGGTGAAAAAAATTTGTTTCCAGTCGAATGTCGTAATAAATCATGAAACGCTTAGAAAACACGAAAAAACCCCAATTAAACAATTTTTAAAATTTTTGGTTTCGACATCCAAGGGGGGACTCTTGAGTGAAAAATTTTTTTTTTAAATTTGAAGAGTTGTAAAAAGTCATAAAATGCTCCACACCTGCTCCACAGGTAAGAATGGGTCTGCCGATTACTGTTTACATCCAGAGGCAAAGTTTTCGGCTGAGTCCCCAGTTTTTGCCTAGGAGCCTCTTGCCTTTTGGATATTGTATTCTAGATGAGGGTTCTAAGTAAGTTTTATACCTAAAACTACACCAATATAATTGATCTGATTAGAAAATGGTATAACTATTCCATCGAGAACAGGTTCCCGGAAGATTTATTTTTTTTGTGAATTCATATACCACGCACTCTAATTCCTTTTGTGCTGCTATAAGAAACTTGGCGACAAACTTCGTTGGGTGGTCTCTGGAAAGTGTAACTTAAACACTTTCAAAACATGATGTCGTACATTATGTGCAACTAGATGCATTTTACAGGTAATTATAAATGTATCTAAAATAAAGTTTGAAGGAAATGGAAATATAATCGATTTTCCAGGGAGCTCCATTGGTGTTATACTTTATTGTTATGTTTCCTAAATCTATTCTGATCTAAACTATTTTCCTGTGTGGGAATTCATTAATTTTTGTATAGAAATGTTTATATTTGCTGGACTTAAAATAAACTGTTCACTAAACCAAATGGGAAATATAGCGGAGTAAGCTTATAAGCAAAAATGACAGAAAATGTGCAAATAAAATAAAGTAAAGTAAATGTTGTAATTTAAATTAAAATAAATATTTACACAAAAAAAAAAAAAACAAAAAAATACAAACAAAAATAAAATAAAAAGCAGCAAACTGACCGAATTCGGTTAATTTGCATTTTAGTTTCGTCGAGGTTTCTAATATTTCGTCAGTTTCTCAATTCTGCGTTTCTTTTTTTAATAAAACACTTAGTTATATTCGTACACATGTATGTACATGCATATATTTATATGTATGCTACTTTATTCACTACTAACGTGACACACCCCCTTTTTTTTGACTAAACTGTGTACTTTGCCCGCTGAAAAATATAAGAAGGCGCGTACAAAATATCTAAAAGAAAACAACAAAAAACACGTTGACCAAACTAACGCTTAGATACAGCGCTAAATGATAATAAAATTATATGAATATTTGCTAGAAAAAAAAACAAAAATAACACAAAGTAAAAAATCGTAAACTTTGTTGAATGTGCGAAGTAAAGTTTAAAATACCTGCAATTAAAAGGCAAATACAACCTTTAGACATTTGTATCCGCACGATAAGAGACAAATAAAGTTTTTTTTTATTTTTTTATCATAAATGTAGGTATTGTAGTAAACAAGTCTTAATAGATGCAAGCGGGCGGTGTTCAAGTTGTAAAAAGCAAATTTAATGTTCCTAATTAATACATTATTAATTTCCTCCCTTAGCGGTAAAGTTGGCAGACTGGTAGCTTTTTCATGTGCATTCGATTTTTTATGACGCTATCATATGTGATCACAGTTATTAAAAACAAGTCTTACGATCAACGTCACGTCACGTCACGAAAAGGCGAGTGTCAGCTTAATAAAATGAGTAATTAGTTTTACGATTGAAAACCTTTTTGTCAAGAGAGCTTACGCTAAAAGATCGAAAGGGTTAATTTTTTCCAGAGAGCAAATTCCGCGCTACACTGGTATTACTCGTACACTGAGAAACGTATATGTTTCGTTGAAACAAATTTATTTGGTTGACAACTTCAAAAGTGTTCTTAACATTTAGGAAATTTTAGTTTATAGGGTAAGGGAGGGAAATATGAACCACCCATACATAAAACAAAACCATTAATTTTATGTCATTCAGTAAAGGAAACACTTTACCTTTATTCTGATTCACTTTTAGATAAATATCTCATCAGCATAAAGAAAAAAAAAAAAATCCAAAAACTGAAAATAAGAAATGAAGATAAAAAAAAGTGTAGCGTAATATGGACCATATAGTCCATTTGGTACAGAAGTTGCATATAAAAATGTCACTTCCACATTCGGCACATTTTTCATGACTCCAAGAACGTCAGATTACACATTCAACCCAAAATTCGCCACGTCGATCTTCTGAGTAAAGGGTATTGCATTATATGCATTTTTTATCATTTTTTTTCCTTTGTAGTTAGATTCCCCATCTGAAAACGATGATAATTACATTTGTTTTTGAGGCTTTTTTCTTTGGTGGTCCATATTACACACAGCACGTGCTGGTAAAATAAATGGTTTTTATATCAAAAACTCTTTATATAACTAACCCCCGTAGTCCATATTTACCTCCCTTACCTTATATATTAAAGTGAATATTAAAACGTTGACAGTGCAACAAACTGAGGAGAATTTAATGTGAATGAGATCTCGATAGCTTTTTTTGATTAACTTACGGTCGCTGATTTCGGATCTGGCATCCGTTTTTTTCTATCAAGTCGGAAATGAGGTAGCTTATCTCTTTTTTTGTAGTGAAATTAATATGCCCAAAAGTCTGCTAAAATAACATTCTCAATGACTTGGAGAAAGTTGGGCAAATTGAACCAAGAGGTGTAGGGTATAAAAACAGGATGTTCAAAAACAAAAATCGCCCCCTAAGACTATGCAAGATTCTTTCTTTTTTTTCATTTATTTGCATACTGTTTGAAATTGCATACTGTTTGAAATGGGGGGCTTACAGCGAACTTTTTTTTCTGACACTATCTAGTGTATAGGATCCCTAAAAATGCATAAAATGCACCAAAAAAGCAATAACGAAGTATCAGGCGAAATTGAGGAGTTGCCGTACTAAAGGGCCTAAGCACCAGAACGAGGCAAAAGTACTGTTATAATATGAATCGGATGACATTTTGTTAGAAATAAGTTAAATGTTTTTCTGTTTTCAAACTTTTTGGTGTGGAATAAGGTGCAGCAAAATTCAAAAAAATTGAGTGCATCAAAAATTATCATAGATTAAGATCTTAAAACAAAGACTGCATACTTAGTTTTGGTCAAAACCTCCGAAAAGATTGCCCGCCTGGGACTTGAATGAAGGTCTAAACGACGAAAATCATTGTTTTTTCACAGTTTTTTTAACTTATCTCAAAAACAACGAAAATATTGGTAGTAATTCATCCCAAATCTTTGAAAAGGATTAATTTTATATATTTTTTTTTTTTTCTCGTTGCTCTACAGTGAAGTTTGCCCTATGGAAGTCCCGGAAAAAATTTTTGATTAAAAAAACGGTTTTTTTTTTCTATAACTCAATATACAAGACACACACAAACACTTTAGACCTCAATAAATGTAGGAAATCTGTTTACCTATAGTTTTGCTTTCAAATCTTTATTCTAAAAGTAAACGGTTTCCCGCTAGAGGTCGAAATTTGTTAAAAATAATTGTATATCACGAAAAAGCGACCTTTTATGTTCTTGTTCTAAAATATACCCAACATTTTGACTAAAAACTAATGGACAAATTAAGGGCTTTCAAACGTAGTCTTCAGAATGGAAATCGGATTAAAAATGCGCGAGATATGATAACTCTGACATTCTTTGTTTTTTTTGTGAAGGTGTGATTTTGGGTATTTTTGTTTCACAGTGTATTTTGCATCCAAAACTTAAAACATTTTTATGTGTACTACATTATGTTTAGGCGTGATAAACGGCGCATTTTTCAAGACCAAGAACGTTAAAATTAGTTTGTGGGTTCTTTGCGACTTTCAGCCTGAGAGTTCCGATATTTTTCAATTTTTGTCAAAAACGCCTTTTTTTGAATATGAGAGAGTGTATACCCTAGAAACTGTAAAAAATGTGCACAGTTATGTTCCAAAAACTGTAGGATCTATTATTTGCTATATTTTGTTCCTGAGGATCTTGTTTCTATAGCTAACAGTTTGTGCACTAGAGGCCGATTTTTGTGATAAAAAAATTCCACTCTGGCAATATGTTGAAAAAATTATAGCCGTCAAATAACCTAGTATTATGGAACATAATATGTATGATGACATTACTTTTACAATGGTACTTAGGCCCTTTGGAACGACCACCCCTCAATTGGTATTTGAGCTATCGAAGTTCTCAATGTCATCATTGACATTTTTGCATGGGCTTAGTTGTTTGTTTTGGATGCACTGATTTTTAGGACGGCATTTTGCCATTCCAAGACAAGGTCTTACTTTGCACGATAGGAGTCAGATACTGTCAGTCGAGATTTACTAGCTGTTCAGTAAAGTTCCTACGGATGACTTGTTTGGTCTTATTTAGAGCATTATCTAGGAAATCGTCAATGACTATAAGGAAAAGAGATGGGGATAGCAAATAGTAAATGACTCGTACGATGTTCTAAGGGTGTTATTTTGATCCACGCATGATCGGTTCCGCCGGAGTCCTGCTTATTGCTTTCGGATTGCGAAATCAAGTATTTTACTTACTTACTCTGTTAAGAAGCACTTTTGTCAGTACTTTTGATGGTACTGAGAGCAAAGTTGTTCCCATATCTGGCAAACGCTTTTTGCTCCAGATTCTATAAAGCAGAGGATAGAGAGTTTTATGTGATGTTATTTGACATGGTTTTAGCAGTTAAGCTGTTTGTACGCGTGGCCTTACTCTTTTTTTTCTATTATTAGTAAAAGAAATCAGTTTATCGACAAAAACAAAAAAAAAAAAAAAAAAAAATAGTTTAAATTTTCCATTAAGCTAAATGAATGCTTCATACGCATGCATGGGCTTAATCTTAAACTGATTTCTCGATTTGTTTTTAAAACCACTTCAAAATAAATAAAAAAATAAATATTTTTTAGGTCTTAGATGTAAAATAAATCACATTTAATGGAGCAAAAATATACATAGAACTAATGTGAACATGGGAAAAAAATGAATTCAATTTCTTATCTGCACGTATTGAAGCACCATATTAGCGCTTATCAATAAACTTGTTATACATTTGTATTTAGACATCATAATTAGGGAGTTTCAAATGTATAAATGTTGAAAAGGTAAAAATGTGTATGCCCACCGTTTTTAATTCCTCTACGATAGATAAACAAAACCATAGATACATTTTTGCAAATAGTGTTAATGTAAATCATTTTTAAAAATTGTCTTACTTGTCTTGCGATGTTTCATTTTAAATTTCAGATAGATCAGTTGTAAGGAGACGAGAAAACATAAAATAAGGTCGAAAAAAATTTCGAAACCAACAATCAAAAAAGTCGTCATGCCATTTTCCATTTTCTGTAGAGAACGAGCTACGAGAAGATGAGAGAAATATGGCTCTGGAGAAGGCTAAAGTTGACAAAGATCCACACATGAAATGATTACTGACTGTTTGGGATTAAATACCATGGCTTTTTCGTCAATATTGGAACTGAGCGAATCCTCCTAGTAAATCAAGACAACCAAAAATTAACAAAAAAAGTGATAATGTCTATGGTATTTACTTCAACAGAGCAAAAATTTTTCACTGAATTTTGGATAGACAGAAAATTAAAATGGTATACTGCTTACCAAAAATAATCGAAAGCTTGTTGGAAAACCTAAAAACATGAAATGTGTCGCACTGCTGAAATAACCCAAGGGGAAAAGAAGTGCTTCAAAAACCCTTCTGAAGTGCATCCTTTTCACCAATAAGCGCTTCCGCTCCGTAAGAACAATACTTTCTTTTTAACATTGCATGTCATAGGATGTAAGTGAGCAAAAGCTTACCGCAGCCTTACCAAAAAAGAGTTTTTAAAGCGGTTATTTGTAATGCTGCGGTAAGCGTTTTTTCAATAAAATTAAAAAAAGAAAAAAAAAAAGAAAAAATAGAAAAAAACTGGCCGCGCCAGGATTTGAATCCACGACCCTCCGCGTGCTAGATATTTTTTTCATACATTTACCAACCCCTTAGACCGCTCTACCAACGCCCGATGATATCAAGAGGTATTAAATTTGTATATTAAGCAAATGTTGTCTTGCAGCATTACATAGAATCATTGTGCAATCAGTTTCAATTCAAGTAAGCAAAAGTAAATAAAAATGAGAAAGGAAAATAGAAAAGTGAAACAAAAAAAGGGTGAATAAAAAATATTTTAATAAAAAAAAAAATAAAGCAAAAACAAATAAAAAAACGGAAAAAAAAAATCACCCGGGCTGGGTTCGAACTCACGTTGTTCTTACTGCAGCCTTATAAAAAACCATTGTGATAGTGCTTCAAAATTTCTATGGGGACAAGCACTTTTGAAGTGCTTGGATCAGAAGCGCTAGAAATTTTTCCTCTTGGGAATAAATAGCTTTACTGCGGTATCTGGGGTAGATGAAATTCGCCCAGTACAATATTCTTCAGATCTGACGCCTGCTGATTTCTGGTTACTTTAAAAAATTAAAAAAAAAAATTGAGGGGATATCAATACGGAGCTTATGAATGCAATTAAGGCAGAAATGAAGAAGCTACTTGAGGCTGAAGGTCTTAAAAACAGTTTTTTTTGTAAATATCTCGTTTAGCTTACTTTTACAGAAAAATGTTGCAAAGAAATTTTGTAGCTCTAAAAACTTCCTACAAAAAAGATTAAGAATTTTTTTTTTTCATATACTCGTATGTACATAGCTTATAGCTTAGAAGATATCCTAATTAAATTTAGTACAGCTCACATTTCCATAGCAGAGTATACTCCGGCTTATGGCTATATACTAAAAAGCATCTGTCTTTAAAATATCAGCACGTAAAGCGTCTGTCTCTTATATTTTTATGCTAAGGGCCATTCAAGAGAACTGTGACGCTTGACGGCAGATACGATGCAAGTACTTAATATAGTGATTTTTTTTTTCATTTTTACAAAATTACAGTTATTTTTTGCAGAAATATCAGAATGGCAGACATGGGTTTTATTTTTCCTTAGGATGTAGTCTTAAGTAACTTATTTTTTAAGCTTACCCAATTTTTTAAAAATGTTGGAGGACACAATATTATTTCATACCACATGAATTTTTTTTCTTCCATTTTTAGAGTGCCACCATTTTAAAAATCCACAACAAATAATTGGCAGACATGGCTTATATTGACTGGTTTACTCCAATCTTTAAAATAATAATCTTCTGCCGATCAAATAATTTTTGCTGCCACCATCTTCCTAACTAAGTAATATGGACTTTCTTCTGAGAAACTGTTGTCGCTGTTCATATTAAGCTACTATTTTTTCGCCATTCAAATGTAAACCACCCTAATCATTACAAATATAATTTCAGTGAATTTAAAATTAAAAGTGCGAAAATTCATTAATTGAATTTCGTACATTGGTATCAGACAAAAGTATAAAAAGTAGATAATTCATTTAAATTTAGAAAAAAATGCAAATAATTCACTTGGGGACTGACAGCATTTCACGTGAATAAAATGAATGACAATAAAATAAGCGTTTTAAGCTCTAAGCTGTGGCAAGATCACGCTGTTTGCATAGATACACCAATACATACGAGTAAAAACGGTAGCAATATTAGGTATAAAAGCCGCTGCTCATTAACAAAAAGAAAAAAAGAAAATAAATAAACAAAAACAAAAATAAAAAAAGAGGGCAAAACCTAAACAAAATTTCTAGTTAACAAAAAACACCAAATTTCGTACATTGATATTGACAAGGGGCAAAAAAAAATAAAAAGACTAAACATTTTTTTTATCAATAAATTCAAGCTCAAACGATACGCGCGCGATATTGTTTTTCAACTGTATTTGTGCGCGCTACGGCTGACAACGTAGAGCGTCTAGCAGTGACGGAAAAAGCGCAATCAGTACGCGCTGAGAAACGGAACGGAAAAGTTGAATTTCTAATTTTAAAGAAAAAAAAAAAACTTGAAAAAAAAAAAAAAAAATCAAACCATGTTATAAAATTCTATGTCAGATTACAAAATCTTAGTGAAGTAGTATAGAAACTTGGTCGTTTTAGCCAAAGTTTTTTGTACATATCGTGTAAAGTTGTGTTTTTTTATTTTTTATTTTTATGTTTTGGTAAAAATTTACGATTTACCGCAAAAAAAAAAAGAAGCTGTGTAAATATAAAAATTTATTTTGTTTGTAAAATCGTGCCAGCGTTTAACGGAGGCGTGTCGCATTAGATAATACATATGTACTTATAATCTAAAGGTATGTAATACCGGATGTCTGATAACATTATTGCTTCAAAGTGCAATTTCTTTTTAAAACTTTATATTTTTAATTTATAGAACAAATATGTATTATGTTCAAAGTTCAATAATAATTTCCTTTAGACTTTACACGCATACTAATTTTTATTTTTAACTGTTTTATGTTTTGTGAGTGAGATTTTCGCTTAAATTCAGTAATAGTTTTGGATTTTTTTTTTTTCAGTTTACTTTATTTGTTTATAATCATAATTATTAGCGTCTTTTGTCAAATGGGCCTTTTAAATAAAAGCCTGTAGAGAAGGAATCATCACAAGTGTTCTTTAAAACCTTGCGAAACACATGGTCTCAATAAAAGTTATCCAACGAATTTCTCTAATAATGTAATAGGGTTAATCTCCTCGATATTCTGGATCGATTGCTTTTGGATAAAAAATAAATATAAATCACAATTTCTTAGCAATCAACCACACATAATGATTCTAAAAACTATTAAATTTTTGAAAAAGGTGTCAATGCCACTTGATCTCAGGCAATTTGCCATGAAAAATTTAAAAGTTACAAATATTCAAAAGATATTTCAAAAGTACGCAAAGGTGCTAAATTATTCGTGTCTACTTATTATTGTTAATAAATATGTCAAATGCTTATATAGTAAAATTCCAAGTTTTATGTTTCCACATGACAAACTTTACTTAATGCTTTTTTAAAATATATTATTATTATATATGCCCTCAGATTATAAGCCAAGCAAATAAGACAAGCTACAATATTTTATTTAATTAATATTATTTATTTTGTAGTTAGCACTTTTATTATCTCTAAAATAGATACAATGACAAGCACTGAGCAAAGTTTGTTAAAAGTGTTACTCATCATGTTGCGTTTTTTCTTTACATATTTATATCATAATCAGTCAAAAATGGTGTCCAAGACATTCTGATTATATTTGGAGTCAAAATGCAAATTTTTTTAAGTTAGTACTTTCAGAGCTGTCATAAATAGTATTCCGTTTCATGAATGTGACACTTAACGCTTTCATGTAAAAAAAAATTCCTAAATTTTGAGTCAAATTAGAACTTTGTAGTGCGAAAATAACAGAATAAATACAGAGAGTATGTCATTATTGTCCCTGTGTTAATTTCCCAAAAACCGCAAGTTCCGTATTCTTTTACATAACAGTTTTGGAAAAGTTTTTTGTGATCTTTAGTATGTACTAGCATTTCCCGGCGTGCGTTGCTACACCTTGAAAATGTAAATTTTATCAATGCAGTTTAAATACGTACTGATTCTCACCTATTAAAAAGATTCAGAGATATGAAATTTTTTAAGAGAGTGGCACCGTCTATTTTACCCTTGGGTATTATTTGCCCCGATATCCTTAATACATATGGGCACGGCCACGTTAGACGAAGCTATACAACTTTATTTTTTCTTTAAATCTCCCACTCATTTGCCCATATTTCATAAGTTTACATCTAATGCTGTCAAAAAATACCATTTTCAAGTATATAAGTTGATTTAGGGGTGTTTTTTTCATAAAAACTTACTCTTGCTTGTGAAAAGAAAAAAAAAGTGCCATGGTGAACATAGCCACTAAATATGTATAACGTTCCCAACATTTTTTAATCAAAAATCATAAGTTATATTTTTCTACTAAAATTTCTTCTAAGTCCACGCGATGAGCTTTGTTGAAAGGGATAGAAATTCCTTACAATAATGTAAATCAACCAATAAGAACTGTTGGATTGAAGAGGAAGTTATGGACATAAATCACGCTAATTGCTATTTTGAGATCTATCCAAGTGCATAAGATATCACAAATATTTCGTTCCTTACAGGCTTTTTGAATCTTCCGAAATAACCTAGTAATATTTTTGTTACATGTACCAAATTTCATGCATCTAGCTTAATCCGTTCGGCCACCTGTCAGGGCTCAACATAAAAATCTGAAAAAACCAGAAAAAAATTAATTTTCGATTTCATTTTTTTTTGTTGAACCCAGACTGGCGACCATATGAATTTAGCTAGATGCATGAAATTTGGAACAGATAACGACAATATCACTAAGCTGCCTGAGGCTAAAATTGCACGTGATCGGTTAATCTTCACGCCTACTTCCCATACAATGTTTTAACTAGCATATATGGGAGGTAGGCGTGAACATTAATCGATCACGCTCAATTTTAATCCTGAGCAGAAATTGGCTCTCAGTATTATCTGTACCAAGTTTCATTTAGAAAGCTTTATTCTTTTGGGAGAAATCGTAATTTTATAAAAAAATATGTATCGAGGTCTTGGAGCAAAAAATTTGTAATGTAGTGTAAATGGGAACCTTCCAAGGAATGAAATATTCACATATGTATTTTCATCTTTATGGATGTTTGGACTTTTTGGCTGTATTTGCCCTCAATTTATTTATGGAAATTCGTACGCATAACGTTTCCAACGCTTTTGCATAACGCAACCAACATTGCTTTAACGTCTATAAATCCACCAAAAATAATTTTTTCTGCACAATTTTAAGTTCAATCATAACTTTGATCCTTTATCTTCAAATTATAGAAGATGTTCGGGAAAATACATACATTACTAGGTTCGCAGACTTTTTAGAAAATGTGCACTGACCTCAAAAATCGCTTGCAAAAAAAAAAAAATAACGTTCCCAACTGCACTTAAACTCTTATAACTCCAAAGCCATAAACGATAGACAAAAACTTAGTTCCAATGAAATATTGGCCTTAGGGAGCCTTATTTCATGCACTTAAGATATCATGATGTTTGATTATTTTTCAAAGAGATATGGGCAAAAATGTGCGTGCGAACGTAACGTTGCCAACGGTGGCCGTGCCCATATACCAAATATTCTCCATGTCCGTTGAATATTTTCATGATAAATAAATTTTTTTGGAAACACAAAAAAAAAAAAGAGGGGAAACCCTTTGGTGAAAAAAGTTTTATCCACTAAAATGTCGTAAAAAGTCATGAAACGCGTAGAAGACACGAAAAAACGGAAAAAAACTATATAAAAATTTTTGGTTCCGACATCCAAAGGGGGACCATTTGCTGAAAAAATTTTTCCACTAAAATGTTAAAATGTAATAAGTCATGAAACGAGTAAAAAGCACGAAAAAATAAAAAAAAAAAATTTTTACTTTTTGGGTTCGACATCCAAGGGGGGACCCTTGGGAGGAAAAAAATGTTACCCACTCAAATTACGTAATAATTCATGAAATGCGTAGAAAACACGAAAAAAACGAAATAAAAAATTTTTCAAATTTTTGGTTCCGACATCCGAGGGGGACCCTGGGTGAAAAATTTTTTTTACTCTAAAATGATGTAAAAAGTCATGAAACGCGTAGAAAACATAAAAAAAAGGAAAAAAAAAATTTTAGGTTCCGGCAAAAAAAACCGAAAAAACTAATGATGCAGAAACATGTCGTATCCAAAAACCTATTTTCACGTTGATCGGTGCAGCCGTTTGGGAGTCTATAAGGAACATACAGGCATACAAACATTCATTTTTATTGTTTAGATTTATAGCCTTATCATGTATGACGAACGAATAAAGTCACTGATTTTCACTCATTAATACCAACTAATTAAAACTTTTTATTTAGAACTAATTATAACCTAAGTGTTCAATTTAGTTCAAAGAATAATGTTAGTAAGCATAAACTTCAAATCATCTCTTAACTTGAAGGATATAAGTAAGCAGTTGAAAATTAGGCACTCGATTCGTTCGTCATATATGACAAGGCTTTTTATTAGTGATGATTGGATCAAAAACTCAAATTCAGTAATAATCTTTTGTGTTAAAAAAAAAAAATTATGTAGATGTGAATTTTGTGAAGCAGATAGGCAAATCTTGAAAAAACACTTTACGTGGCATATTTCAAATTGTATCAGACTTACAGTAAACAGTGTACTTAGTTTTTGCTGATGGCATCTAATAGCCATTACCTTTCTCACTAAATCTTACCTTTCAACTTTTCCGATTAGAGCTATCATCCATTGAAGTATAGCAAAGAGATATAAACTATATACAATAGATTCAAAATTGGAAAAGTTGAAAAGTAAGGCTTAATGAGGAAGGTAATGGCTACCCGATGCTAAGTATTACATATCCTAAATGAACCTGGATTAACTCAAAAAACTAAGGCCGCGGAAACAATTTTTTTTTTCGCCCTGAGCTCGTATGATTTCCGAAAACAGAATTTATATAATAATATTTCATAATTTCTGAAAAAAAAAAAATTAATTAAGTAGTTATGGTAATGGCGAAATTAAATTCTAATTTGCATCATTTTCGCTCTTGTCACTCAAATACTCGTGACAAGACTCTTTTTCCGTACATTCAACTATAAATTTGCTAAGCATTTTTTAAAAACAAAAAAATAATAAACTTTATTCTATATTCCTTTAAAAACAAGTCTATTTAAACAACCATGTATTGGCATAGTATTTGTTTATTTGTTGTATTTAAAATATACCAAATACAAAAATAACAACTCATAAAGTCACACAAAAATATGCCACACGATCAATCAAAGTGAAACCATGCGAAGCATTTGAAAATCATCACCAGCAATCTATCAAAATTTGGTAAATTCATCGTCGGCGATCAAGTGCAAAAAGACAACGAAATTTGACCTTGAAATAAAATTCCATAAAGCGAAATTATGCCCAACTTTTCGTCAAAATTGTGAAATACTCATATACTCATTTAAATTAATTTTATTGAGCTAATTTACGCTAAGTATCTCATTTAACTTAGATCACAAATCATGTTCTGCTCATTGAGTGACACAAGGTTCAAATAAAATCGTAAACTCTATGCGTATAAATATTATCGCACAATATTTATTCATTTGGTATTTTTTTATGTGCCATAATTTGTGTCATTAGCTGTGATATTTTTTACGCACTTAGAAGGCTCAAGCTTGATACTGAGGGCTTGAACATCTGATATTTCCTTTTCGAATTGATATGGTAATCTTTTGTGTAAAATATGCAAATTTTTCCCTAAAGTGTATCGGTATCTTTGAACAGTGGATGCTTGAAAATTACTTTGGACATATAGTTGCTTCTGAAATTTTTCTGGAGCTCATGTGATTATTTAGAATAAATGCCACATTCCAATAAATGTGTATGTATGTATTCTCCTTTAACTCCTAGGAGGAGCATAGGGCCAATATGAAATCTCTCCATTTGTCACGATCCCTTGCGATGACTTTGATCACTTGCCACGATTTTCCCGATTCTTGGATTTCCTTAAATGTAACTTCCAGAATTGATTATAGGCTCTGGTGGGTTTTAATTGTCATATTCAGATTCTCCTTTACATTTATATATGTGCTATAATGAGGTAAATCTTCTTCAACAATTAGCCTAATTTTGAACTCATCAGTTATTTTCCTACTTTTCTAGCTAATTTATCTAATTATGTCATGTTTTTTTGGTTTCCTATAACTATCGTTACCATAGGCTTGACACATGGAGTGATTCAACTGGTTTTGGGTTTACATAATTATTCATACGCACTACTTACGCTCAAAGCATTATCTATTACTGATAATAAAATTTCTGATACTCTTTAATACATCAGCGTTGCAAGCGAGTAGCACAAATTGAGACATAGGTCCAATGTTTTGTAAATTCCAATTTTGACTTGAACTTTATCGCTTATCAATATAAAAATGTACGTTTTACCAAGTTAGACGTTATGAATACATACATACATGCAAACATGATTATTAAAGTGCCGATTTTATTAGATACTGAACATTTTTATTATCAAAATTTGATTAGAAATGTATAAAAATGTTTTTTTTTTTTTTGCTTTTGTATTGCAAATTATGACAAAACGCCAAACAGGCGTTCTAGGCACATTTGCAAATATATGTATATAATGAGAAATGCTTTTATTACATATTATTGTTTATAGAAGTTAAAACAAAAAAACCTTGAGAAGTTGTATCCAAATAAAAAATAAAAAAAAATATTTTTATTTTGTTTTGACCAAGGGTCGAATTCTCAATGCTAAATAAAATTTTATCTAAGAGTTTAAGGTTCAATATTTGTCGTGTTGAATAATATCGAAAAGTGTATAAGATATTCATAATGTTATGGAAAATTTCGATAAAAACGACAAAACTAAAGACATCGAAAAAGTTGTCAAAGGACTGCAGTACAGAGGAAAATCGGAAATATTTATGAGGGTCGAGAACTTAATAGATGAGGAATGAAATTTTAAGATTAACGAAAAATTTGAAAAAGACGCGAAATACGTTGTAAATGAGTCAAAAAGTATTTAACAACTCCATTGATAAAAATTGAAAAAGCATCAGATATATAAAAAAAGTGGAACGGCAGCGAACAGAGTCCAAACATAACGGTAAAGTTATTGAAAGTTAGATATAAAAAGATTCGATAATCAGATAGAAAACAAAAAATATCAAAAATTCGATAACTTGAAATTGAAAAGTGTCGAAAAACATTTTGAAAGTATTAAAAATGAGAACTATCGAGAATATTTCTGTGCAAAGATGGCAAAAACTGCAGTTTTTGTAAAAATAAGTTTTTTAGTCTAGGGTATTGTTCTCGTTGAACAAGCTGGCAAAATCAGATTTGCTCACGGACTTGTAATTTCTTAGAAAAACAGCTTGAATTTTGTGATTTTTTCATATAAATGAAAACTTTAAATTTGCTCTTCTGAAATATTGTGAAAACATGCGATAGCAGCTTTTGCACAGATTTATAAAATATCGACGAGGTTCGTGAAAGTAAAAAGGACTATGGCATTAAGAAAATAAGACAAGTGTATAAAAGTCAAAAATTCAATAGAAGGAGAGTAATGTAAAGAACCAACAAAACGGCAGAATGTCGATAAACTTTGTAGAGGTAAAAAAGAGTCGAAAATGTAATAGATCTCGATAAAAGAGGAAAGATTGGACAAACATAAAAATGTCGACAAAAGTAGGAATTTATAAGTGTCGCCAAAAAAGTTTCAATAATATCAAAATAACATTTGAAAACACTGAATGCTACACGGAGAAAAAAAATAGTACCTGCTACTTTATTTCTCATAAATTTTACCAGATTTTCAAGTCAGAATAGTGACAACTTTACACCGAAGTAAGATTCACCTTACTGTTTTAGTCAATTCAGATTGTTCGAATGATCTCACAGTCTAGTAATTTTAATGAAAAAATTGGCGTGATATTTACCTTACTGTATAGTTCAAACAACAAAAAAAAAAAAAAAAAAATTAACTGACCCGGCCGGCGCCGGGATACGAACCCTGGCCCCTCCGAATGGTAGTCAGATACACATCCTCTGGGCTGCTTCCGCATATGATGTAGAAGCAAAAAAATTTGTATATCAAGAAAATGTCTGTCCAAAAATATAAATTGTTACTAAAATTGTTAGAGTCCGACCGATTAATCGGCTTCGGCTTCGGCCAGATCCGGCCAAAAAAACGCCTTCGGCCTCACATTCGGCCTTCGGCCTAAAATAAGCCGAAGGTTTGGCCGAAGCCGAATGTTTGTAACTTTAATTAAAAAAGAAATTATTTCTTCTTAAACAAAAATGTTAAAAAGTCAAAATACTACTAAGACAGAAATTTTGAAATTTCTGCATCAAAATTATGCTGAAAAAAATATAACAGATAATGAGTTTATCGAAATTGAAGGATCTACACCTTCCTGTTCAAATTCAGCCGCTTCCAATGGAAACCAATACCCAAAAGATGATCTGTGGGATTCGCACGATAAAATGCCTTTGACTGGGACCGAGGAAGCAGCTTCTGACCACGTTCGTTTGCTTTTTGAGGAACAATTAGCTTGTTATTTAATGGAACCTTTGCAGTTGAGGACCACGGATGTATATCATTATTGGGCCTGCAGTCCATATATTCATTTACGACCAGTATCCCAAAAATTTTTGTCAGCTCCTCCTACAAGTGTCCCAAGTGAACAATTGTTCAGTGCTGCGGGTCAAATATATGCTGACCGAAGAGCCAATCTTCATGCAGAAAATGCAGAAAAACTGCTGTTTCTAGCTTACAACATTAGGTTATTTAATTTTTATTATTAACTATTTATTTTTATTTAAGAACTAATATAAAAAAGTAGTACAAAAAATAAGTGTTACAAATATAATGGAACCTTCGGCTTCGGCCGAAGGTTATAAAAAAACCGATTAATCGGCTTCGGCTTCGGCCAAAAAGTCACCTTCGGTCGGACACTAAAAATTATAAAAGTCGAAATGACTCTATATTTTTGTGATACTTACCTTACTCGCGTAAGGTGACAATTATGATACTCATTTTTGTGCGTGAAAAAAATTGAAGTTATTTTGACTAGAATCATAAATTCAAAATGACCACACATTTTTTTTCTGAAAGTGCAAATTACCTTACATATAGTCAAATGTAGGAAATTTGTAGTAAATATTCCTTTATTATTTAACTACATTTTATTTGTAAATGTGACTCTACGGTCCCATCAAATAGTTCATACGTAAGGTAATTTATATTTGAAATTTAGTGTTGATTACTTTAATTTTTCGACTAGCCAATATATGTAGTAAAAATTATTATACAATACGTATTTTTCTCCGTGTAGAGACACTTAAAAATATGAATATAATAATAAAGAAAAAGTACGATTTTAACAAAATTTCAGAAAACAACCAGGAAGCAACCCTAAAAATATATGTTGGATTTTTAAAAACTTTATCTAAGCGTTTGAAGCGTAAAATTTCATTCACTTTTTTTAAATATATGATTTGAGCAAAATTTACAAAAAAGACCAGGTGGCAACCCTGAAAGTTTATGTACAATTTTTTAAAAGTATATCTGAGCGTTCTCTAAACTAAAAATTTTAAATAAGTCACAAAAAGTATGATTTTAACAAAATTTCAGAAAATAACCAGGTGGCAACCCTAAAAATATATGTTGGATTTATAAAAAGTTTATCGTTTAAGCGTTTTAAGACTAAAATTAAATTTTTTTTATATGCATATATGTATATGGCTTAAGCAAAATTTACTAAAAGAAAGCAGGTGGCAGCCCTGAAATTTTTTGTACAATTTTTTAAAAGTTTTTCTGAGTGTTTCCTAAGCTAAAAATCTGAATTTAGTCACAAAAAGTATGATTTTAACAAAATTTCAGAAAAATAAACAGGTGGCAACCCTTAAAATATATGTTACATTTTTTAAGAGAACGTTTCTCAAAGTAATTTTCTTTGCATTCCTTAATAAAAAAATATTTCTTGTGGCGACCCCTCTTGGTCAATCTATTAATCCAGCCGTGGTTGTATGCAACAAATTGGAATTATGCGCTCGAACAGTACACACTGTTCGAACGCTTGATCTGCTCGATGTACTGATCGAACAGAAATTTCTGTTGAAATTGCTCGAACTGCGAGTTGGTTCGAGCGAACTGAGTTCGTTACACAGCCTGTGTATTGACAAAGATTATAAAAGTAGAGATATAACGAACCATGTATCGAAAGATCTAAAAGAGTTAATAGTCGAGAATTATGTAAGTAATAAGATCGAACGCATAAAAATTCACGAAAAATCAGAACGCTTCAAAAAAACTGTCAAATTTCATAATGCACCAAGAACTAAAGAATGAAAAATTCTCCATTATAGCTGCAAATACTCTAAAAATGTTAAAAAAGTCTACAGATGTTGAAAGTGTTGAGTTAATCAAGAGGTGCCGTTACCAAAAACACCGATAAAATCAACAAATCATGTACATATTGCAAAAGTCGAAAAAAGTATCGAATGACGAAATGTAATGAAAGTCATAGAAAACCGATAGTAGATTTATAACACCGAAAAGTCCACAAAAATCGAAATTTATCCTAAGGGATTGAATTATTTTAGAAACAAGACAGAGAACTACATGATTTTGAAATCACAATTTCTCATAACAACACTGCTACTATGACGGAATTCCGCCAATCGCACAAAATATGTGCCACACATGTTAACTTAAATGTTGCAGATACGCGTAATATTGCTCAATGAATGCGAATGGGATTTTAATAAAATGTAATCATGTTTGAATGACATATTTAATATACGACTCTATCGATAATGTCAATGATCTTTGAGTATGATTATCCACTCTTAATTATAATCTTATCGTAAAGCTTTTTGTTTTGTGTGTACTAACAAAACAATCGACCTATTTATAACCAGACGCATTTTGTAAGTCAAGGCAAAAAAATGTTCACTGAAGTTATCATTTTTGTTTACCGTAGTTATCAATTTGGCTTAAACAAACAATTATTATTAGATTTATCTTAAATGTTATTTTATTTTTTTATTATTTTCAGCTGTGGATTAACGTAATGCCAAGTTAATGAGGTAGCTGGAATAAACATATACAAATATATTATCAATATGACTGAGGGCAACACCAACATTAGTGATAACCGCATCAACGACAATAATCAAGATAGTACATCAAATAACAACAACATTAGCAATGTCAATAACAATGCAAACAACAATGTCAGCAGCAGCACCACCACCAACAATCATCCGCAGCGTCATTCCATATTAAAATTACACATTCCACAACCGATACCACAAAAGCCAATAGAAGAATCAAAAAATCATGTCAAGCCGAAAAAGAAAAGACGTGACAAAAGTGATTTGGGTGATAATTTTGTAGCACCCGATGGTGGTTGGGGTTGGCTGGTGGCGATAGCTGGTGGTGTTAATATTGTAAGTACATTTAAATGGCTATGTCATACAGTAGACTGAGTTGAAATTTATATTCATCCCTGAATCGACTCAAAAGTTAGAAGGACTCTTAAAAACGATATCTGCATCATTTTTTTTTTCATTCTGAGAAAAACCAATGAAGGACTTCTGATTCTACTGAAGGCCTATTTTGGCTAAAAAAACATGTTTTTTGGTCATAATTTTTTTTTTTCATTATAAAATGGATACCCAAGAGTACTTTAGAAATAAAGATTATGTTCTTACAAAAATTCTATTTGAGCTTCTTATTGTTTTTTGACTTCGGATATTAATGATGTTTCCAAAACTTCTCTATATCTGAACATATTCGACTTCTTCGACTTTTTACTTATTTGTGAATCATAATTTCATATTTTTACAGTTGGTAACATTTGCTGTGGCGCAACAATTTGGCATCATTTTCCGTGAAAGAATGTCGATTCTGGGTATATCCAGCTCCGAACTCACCACTATTATCAATACACAAGTTGCAATATCAGCCTTTACAGGTATGTAATACAATAAATATTTTACGATTTATAAAGTCACGCATATATCTCTGTATTTATTCCACAGGCCTTCTCAATGGACCACTCTTCAGGCGTTACACTTTTCGTGTTGTGGCTGTAGTTGGATCGGTGTTGACCTTTTTGGGTCTTTTTTTATCAGTATTTGCAGCATCCTTTATGTTCTATATATTTGCATTTTCTTGTCTCTATGGTAAGGTATGATGTGATTTAAGAAACTGTATTTATTTATCAATTTATTTTACTTTCAATAGGTTTTGGTCGTGGTCTCACCGTGTCAGCCTCTTCATTGGCCGTGAATACGTATTTCAAGCAAAAACGTCGCACTGCTACCGCTTATCAATTTGGTGTTGCGGGCATGGGACCCATTGTCTTACCTTATTTTGCAACATATATGTTACAAGTATTTGGCGTACAGGGTACGGTGCTCGTTTTCAGTGCCATTTCATTGCATACCATTGCTTGTTCATTGATATATCAGCCCGTAAAGTGGCATGTGAAAAAATTAGATAAAGATGCTGAAGCTTTGAATCAACCTCACGATGATCATGATGAAATGCATCATGTTGTTGAACCAGAAACACCAACATTGCCACGTGCCAATGATGGTTGGTTCGGTTCAAGAAATTCACTGAATGTGCCCACCTATCGTAGTCGGCGTGGAACATTGGATGGTATTTCGCCTACCTATCGCAGTCGACGTGGCACATTGGAGACAGATGCTTCCACACAAATGGTAGAACTTAAACGTCTTAACAGCAAAGACTACGACAAAAAGCGTAGCATCTCGGTGAGTTATAGCATCAAAGAAGAAGAACACGAACATTCCGATACCAGTTCGCTGAAGATGGCTTATGTGCGTAAGAAGAGCGTAGAGGAAGTGCTCAAGACACCCACCGCAGATCTGCATGCACTCGATGAGGAAGAACGTAAAAGCTTGCCATTCTACAAAAAGATCATAATCTTCTTTGATTTGGATTTGTTACGCGATTTCACATATCTAAATTTGGCAGTCGGCCTGACTTTAATCAACTTTGTTGAAATCAATTTCGCCATATTGACACCTTTCATTTTGTCAGATTTTGGTTTTGAAAATCATCAAATTGCTTTGGCAATGTCTGCGCTTGGATTCTGTGATCTTGTCGTACGATTTCTGGTGCCAGTCCTTACAGCCAGATTCAATTTCAGCAATAAGACTTTTTTTATTGTTGGCATACTTGGCATGTGCATTGGACGTTTCATTGTCTCTATAACGCGTAATTTTTACATCATGCTTGGTGCATTCCTGTGGATGGGGCTTAATAAAGCTTTCCGTACGGTGTTTTGGTCGCTGATTATACCTGGTTATGTACCGCTAAAGAGACTGCCTGCTGCTGCTGGCTTGCAATTACTTATGTCAGGAGTGTTTTCAATGGCGTGTGGACCGCTGATAGGTAAGAAGACAAATTGGGACGTGCATATATTGCTGAGATCAAAATTTTGATTTGTATCGGAAGATTAGGGGGATGGGAGTTGCGTGCAATTTTGTTTCTAGCTCAGAACTTATTTTCTATAGCCGAGAATTTGAGGATAGTGATCGTATGCGGAGATTGATTTAACACCATTTGCTTTTAAAAAAAAAAAAAACCGAGCTTACAGTTAAAGAATTTCTTAATGTGAGCGTTTTAAGAGGAGGCAGCATTTCAAATGACTCTCAAAAGATTTGTTTGCATTCGCCTCCAAATGGATAATGGTCGGCTTAGATTAAGAGAATTTGTTGTTCCTTGGAGACACAATATATAGCAGAATTTTGTATGTGTTCCCTTTCATAATTTGTTTTAACATATCGACTGATAAATTCCCGGTCTGATGAAGAAAAAACCACTTTTTTGGTCAAATTCGATTTAAGTCATAAACATATTCTTATTCAAGAGCAATACAATTTTTCCAGCGCTTCTCTAACATTTCGAATCGATAATAATAACTGAGTGCCAAGTCAGAACTGTAAGTGGGTGAGCCAAAATTTCGAAGCCCATCTTCTGCAGGACGGCCATTGCAACATGCTCTTGTAAACATGCGCGTTCTCGTGCAGAAGAAGAATAACGTTGGTGAATTTTCTCCATTTTTTCTCTGACGGCTTCTTTGAACTGCTGCTTTAAGATTGAAGCATAGTATTCTCTGATTATCGTGGCACCTTTATCTTTGTAATTGATCAAAAAGATCCCTTCTGAGTCCCAAAAGATTGTCGACATAGTTTTCCCAGCCAACTGTGAAACCTTAAGCTTCTTAGGTCGTGGAGAGCCTTTTTTGTGCCTCCGCATAGTGTTTGGATTCAAGCTTATAAGGATGAACTCAAGTTTATCTCTCAGTAACAATCCTAGCCAATACTCCATCTCGGTTCTAAAAACTTGCTAGAATAATTCACGTGCGGGCTGTTTTTTGAAGCTTTGTGAGCATTCTCTACTTCCATCTTGCGTTGACTTTAGTCATGCCATGGTTATCGCAAAGAATTTCAAAAATGGCTGTATATGATCTTCCAATATTAATTTTTGGACTCAATCGTGGGTCGCATTTAATTGAATCCCTGCCTTGCTTACAGACGCTATGCCATTTATAAGCCATAGCTTTACTCGGACAAAATTCCCCGTAAACGGATGACATTTTTTCTAGTATGGTTTGAACTTGATTTTCTTTGCTTGCTTAGAAAATTTATTACTGCGCATTTTTCGATTTGCTCCATATTTAAAATATTGCTTGCGATTGACTTCCTTGGTCGACGATAGTTCAAAATCTAATGACTCGACCAATGAAATGAAAAATGTATTAGGGTAGCAGAAAACATACCAAAAAAAAGGGGAAAATTTGCATTTTTGTTTCCACTCTCTATCCCTCATTCCGTGGACTTAAAAACGTCCCTCCATATGTATGAAAGAAATATTAATATATATATAAATTTCGTTTTTTAATCCTACACAGGTCTCATACGCGACTACACCAACTATGCATTTACACTAAATTTCCTGAATATTCTTTGTATACTGGCGTGCCTTATGTGGATTTTGGAGGCTATGTGGAGAAAACGACAAAACAAAGGAAAGCCCGTTCCAACCAGTGATGATCAATAAATTATACAATAGATAAAAAAATTATTTTGTTTCTTAGCCATATTAATATATATAATTAATTTATACATTTATGTATACCCAGTGTGCCAGACGGTTCAAATCTTCGCTTTTTTACCCGTTACTGATCCGTTACTGATCCGTTGGCGGGAGAGATTCCCAAAAAAAAAGCGAATCGTTTTTTTTTTTGGAATTTCTCCCGCAAACGGATCAGTAACGGATCCGTAACGGGTAAAAAAGCGAAGATATGAACCGCCTGGCACACTGGGTAGTTTTAAGTTTAAATTTTGCAGCTACCTCGAGTTTTTGAATGCGTTGTGTTGATTAGAATGTTTAGTAATTATGTAAGTTAATTGTTATATTGATTGTGCAATATAAATGTTTTTTTTTTTTGATAATTTGATTAAACAAATTTCTTGTAATTTATTTGTAAATACATACATATGTATACCTACTAAATTGTATTAGTAGTAGATTTTTATAAAAACATATTTATCTTCTTTTTTTTATAAGAGAACATGTATGAAAAATAAAATATATAATAAATAAGCAAAAAATTATTAACTAAAAGTCAAGTAATTATATATACTTACATAGGTTATGTTCGAAAATCGTTTGGCAAGAATTTAATAAATAAAAAAGCAAACTTTTTTAATAGATTTAGATCATTAGTGTTACAAACAAAACTCCGAATCAAAATGACTCATAATAATTTAAGGTTTTGCCAAAACTAAAAATTTATTTATATAGCAAACCTGTAAAAAAACCGCAAAAACATTCCTAGAATCAATCTTTAAACAAACAAAATGTGTTTATTACTCGTACAGTATTGTTTATCTTAGAATTTTTTTCCCCCAAAAGGCTTCACTAACCAATTAATTATGCATAATATCTCGTTAATTAAAAGTTTCCACACGCACTTTATGTCAACAACAATAAGTGTAACCACAACAATACCAAATACAAATAAGCACTAGGGATTGCAATTCCACAAAGACGGTGATGTTATAATAAATCAGTTTCGGCCAATTCGGTTAATTGTATACATCTACCAAAAAAAATAAAAAATTTTAATTGTAGATTCTTATTTCCGAAATTATGGGCCTTATCGTAAATAAATATTCTCGAGAATTTATTCACAAACTCCCTGGTTTGCAATCGCAAAAAAAATTTCGTGGAAAGGGAAAATTCACTGGAAAAATTATGTAATCGCCAATAAGTTGGGAGCGAGTTTTTTCACTTTATTTGTTAAATTTGCTCCTCAACTTTTTGCTAGGGAGTACTAATGTATAAATGAATAATCATAAATAACGTTTGACAAATTAAAAACTTTAGTACAACAATTTTAAAGCTTATTGAAATAGCTTTCATAAGACACCAAAGTTTTTAATATTCATCCAAGCGTTTCCAACTTATACTGGTTCTGCTAAAACTACTTTTCACTCAAATTTTTTATTTTTTTTTTTTGGAACTTTTTGGTGCAAACTTTTGACTTTCCAAATCCACAAAAATGATTAAAGACATTTTTTACTTTACAAAGCAAAGCATTAACTTCAATTTCACTGCTGCAATTGCTTCTTTTTCTTCTTTTGCAATTGCTGTTTCTTGTTTATCTTTTTTTTTAAGTCAGCTGTCAAAATCCAGTGGAAAATGGAAAAAATTGTCAACGATTTATGGAAAAAAGCGTTGCCACATGTTTTTTTTTGTGCAAAATGTCTACGAAATTGGAAAAAATCAGCGTTCAGACAGGTTGTTTGCGCAAAATATCAAAGATATGGGAAAGACTCAGCGTTGCCAGATGTTGTTTTTGTGTAAAATGTCAACGCTCTTGGAAAAACACAGCGTTGCAAACTGGTTATTTCTGAAAATGTCAACGATATTAAAATAAAAAAAGTATCCCTGCAAGAAGGGGAGTTTCTATTCATGAAATATTCACTACTTCCAGTGCTCCTTCCCCGGGAGGGAGAGAATGGAACTCCCTTCAGATTTACGATAAGGCCCTATATCTATAATGGCATATATCTAATGATGATTTTTATTTCAATACATTCTATACATTTTCAATTTTTGAATCAAAAAGTTGATACACTAATCCTTCCAATACCACAAGATCCTAAAAAAATTTATAGTACAGAAAGTTATAAAATCTAATAAAGTGTTTAACTTTGAATTTATAAAAAATAGAGTTATCATATTATAAGCATACCTACTATAAGTATATGGGGCATTGCATACCGTTTCGGAAAGTATTTGACTTTTGCATCTCCGATTTTTTCGAAACTTTTTGTCTTATAGTACTAGTTGAAATTAGCATCTATCATTTCTTAAAATTTTTTTCATCGCGCCGTTTCAGAGGTATACATTTTCAAAAAACTAAAAAAGCTGCATAAACAACATTTAGTAGTTTTTTGAAACTCATAACTCCGTCAATAGCACTGATCAACAATTTCGAACTTTTTGTAAAACACATGAAAAAATCCAAAAAATTCTTATAGTAGACGTTAAAAAAAAATACCCGTATCTCATGGTTTTTCTCTTGCACGTCACATTTTTTTTAATCGATTTTTGAAGATTTCTATCCACTGTACATGAAAAAAAACGAAAACATCGCATTCTTGTATTAAATCGATGAATTTAACTATATGATCCTTACATCTGAGGTGTATTGAGTGTTCAGCAAACTTTTGCAGGATATTGTGGGAAATATTTTTGTAAAAACTTTAACCCTATACAACCTCCACATGTGTGTCATTTTAGCCCTTTTCTTAAAAAAGTACAAAGATTACACCTAAAACAAGGGAATATTGAGTCAGTATGTACTACAGATATATTTGCTATAAAATTTCACTACTAGTTTCTAAATACGTAAAGGTCGAAATTTAAGCCCGAAACTAAAAAAATCGTTAAAATCAATTAAGACTTTTCACATTGCATATTTATTACATACCTGACGCGCTTAACATAAGTTTTAAGAATTTTTCGTCTTTGATAGCTTTTAGTGAAATTTTTTGAAGGATATTTTTGCAAAATTCTTTAACCCATTGTGGCTCAGTTTTAGAAAAAGGGGTCAAAAAGACCCATAAAAACATGATATAATAGGTTAATGTCTTCTAGGAAAATCCTTGTGTGATTTCGTTATGGTCTCGTGACAACGAGTTTTGTCCAAAATGTAGTTTTAGAGTTTCACAGTGGGCTGAAATTTGGAAAATATTGATTGTTAGAAGTGCTTACTGATTTTAACGATTTTTTTGCTTTCGATATGAAATTTTGCTTTTTTAGTGTTCAGCAACTAGTAATGAAATTGTATAGCAAATATTTCTGTAGTACATACTGACTCAAAATTCCCCTGTTTTATGTGTCATTTTTGTACCTTTTTAAGAAAAGAGCAAAACTGACACACATGTGAGGGTTGTACAGGGTTAAAATTTTCTACGAAAATATTCCCCGCAATATCCTGCATAAGTTTGTTGAACACATGAGACACCTTAGATGTAAGGATCATATTGTTAAATTCATCGATTTAACACAAGAATGCGGTATTTTAGGTTTTTTCATGTACAGTGGATGAAAAAACTTAAAAAATCGATTAAAAAGAAAATGCGACACGGGTATTTTTTTTTGCGTTTACTTTAAGAATTTTTTTGGATTTTCTCATGTTTTTTTTTTTTGTTTCGAACAGTGTAGTCATTGAATGTTTTTTTTTTTTTTGGATATTTTTGAGTGGAAGAAAATCACAAATTTTAATTTTGGTTTAATAAATAATAATATTTAATTTTAATTTATTGCATATGAAAAAATATTCAAACACTTTCACGGAATCCCGTGCGGATTCAATCCCCCCAATGTTTACGGGCTTGCAACCCTAAAAAGTGCACACGTATTTCACACAATATCTGTAGAATAAAAAACAATCGCAATGATGATGATGATGATGATTCCAATCCTCTAGATATCAACGATATGTACAACGAACGAAATCAATTTAAATGAAATTGAGTTTTATTTAATTTATTTGTATGCACATCGTTTCTATTAAAATGAAGAAAAAATAAAAGAAATTTAAAAGCCAAAGAGAAGCGAAGATCTTTTCTGTGAAAATGCGCAAAGTCATCACTGCATTGAGCTGTCATCCAGAAGAGACAGTGGAAACGACATTAACAAATAAGTACGTTCCTGAAATGGATAGTGTGGATAGTGACGCCGCCGCATGACAATGGATGATTTGGTAAATTAATGCGTATGTATACTCGTATATCTGTAGGAGAACAGCAAATTAATTGAAACAAATTGTATTTTTTTCATTAAAAAAATTTTACTTTGAAATTTTAATATATCAAAATAAGTTCAGCAATTTATTATAAAAAAGTATTTTTTCTTTGTTCCATATGGAATAATTATAAAAATTACATATATAACGCCAATGTTAAGATTTTACACTCTTTCAGCTACCACTATTTCATTGACCCCCAATGAAAGTTCAGAGTAAGCGGACAGTTTACAGTTAAAATGCCAGGTACATTTCAATTTTGCTTCATTGATATATTACACGTATAATGTCTACTATGCTCAGAATAACTAAATTACTAACATAACTATAAAGAATGAAATTTCAGAATGGAATAAACTTCCAAATAAGTAGTTTAATGATCCTTAATGTGCTTATATTTAACGCGAAAAGAGATGCAGGGGTTTTTTTTATGGTATCGTCTTATCTGTTTCTTAAATGATATATTGATGTTTATTTTTCAAGGAAATTTAAAATTTCTAAAACACCTACCAAAATTTCCAACATTTATATTAACATTTAACCTAGTTGAATAATTTATTTGACAAAATAAAAACATCTTGTGGGGAATCACTTTAAAGTCATAGCAGTGCATATTGAGGCAATGCGATTTTTAACAGAAAAAAGAACCAGTTTGTTGACCAAATTTAACTAACGTATTTTCATACAAAAAAAAAAATAAAAAAAATGAAAACAATAGCTACTTATCCCACAAAATTATGTGGTTAAGTAGTGATGCTGGGAATTCAGAACAAATTTGTTTATTGCAATACATTACATATATTGTTTGACAAACAGGATGTGGTAATAACCACGAAACATAACAGTTTGGTTTTTAGTGCGTTTATTGAATTGGTTATAGAGCGACTATTACTAAAAACTAGTTAGAACGCTTATTTTGGATTTGCCAGAAATATCAAGATACGAGTAAGAAAACTTACAAATGATCATTCAGGAACTTTGTTTACAGTGAGTTAAGAAAATCAATTTTTGCATTGATAATTTAAAATATGTTCATGCAATATTGAATATATGCTTGTCCCACTAATGCCTGAGGTTGTCTCAATCTCACGATAGGTCACATGACGATCTTGCAATATCAGTTGGCGCACAGCATCAATGGTTTCCGGAACAACAACTGATTTTGGACGACCTTCACGAAATTCGTCTTGGAGTGAACTACGACCTTGGTTGAATTCACCATACCATCGATAAACACTGGTTCTTGATGGAGCTTTATCGCCAAAAATTTAATTAAGTTCATCGATGCACTGTTGTTGAGTTAATCCACGTCGAAAGTTGTCAAAAATTATCGCACGAAAATGTTTACGAGTTAATTCCATTTTTTTGCCAAATTGATGTTTTCAAGTCACTGCCCAGTGTGCCAAACGGACTCGTTTCGGATCCGTAACGGGTTCATATTTTCGTTCTTTTTATCCGTTACGGAATCCGTTACGTATCCGTTACTGATCCGTTTGCGGGAAGGATTCCTAAAAAAAAAAACGAATCGTTTTTTCTTCTTTTATGGATCCGTTTCGAACCTGTACGTACATCAAAAACGAATTCAAAACGGATTCGCTTTTAATAATGTTAATGCTGCTTATAAAAAAAAAGAAAACAGGGTGAAGCGCTTATTTTTAATTAAAAAAAACAAAATAACAAAAAAAAAAAAAAAATTACTAGCCCGGCCGGGAGTCGAATTCAGGCTCCCGGGGTATTACTCTTTCATACACGAGACGTTAGACAACTAGGCTATTGGCCGATATGATGTTTACTTAACTGATGTAGACTTATTTGATGTTGAGATTTAGAGTTTGTATATTAAACAAATTTCTGTTGTTTTTTTTATAAGTATTCTGTGTTGTTTTTCTTCCCTTCTTTTGATAAAAAATATTATATACTCAAATTTGGAATCAAAAACATTTTTTCAAACAGAGTTTGAAAAGTTTACAAAAAATCATACGCAATAAAATAAAAAGAAAAAAAAAAAAACAAATCAAAAATATTTTTTTTTATCATAAAAATTAAATAAAGCAAATCCATTTTGAGTTCGTATTTGAAGTATTTACGGAATCGGTACGGATTTGCCCAGGTTCGGATCCTACCAGAGGTGGATTTTTACCCTTTATTTTTCTTCCTTTTTTTTCTTTTTATTATTTTTTAATTGCTAATAGGCGCATCAAAACGGTTTTTTCTGTAAATATACAGCATTAACATATTTAAAAGCAAATCCGTTTTGAATTCGTTTTTACATAAGTTTCGGATTCGAAACGGGCCCGCACTGCGGAATTAAATTTTTTTTTATTCGCTAATAAGCGCTTCAAAATGTTTTTTTTTTTTTTATCTAAACAAAGCGTTTTGAATTCGTTTTTGATGTACGTTACGGGTTTGAAATGGATCCGTTTTCGCGGATTACGTTTTTTATACCTTTATGAACTCGTTATGGATTCGAAACGGATCCTACTCCGTTTTTGTGCACATTGGGTGTAAACAACACAAATGATTGTCGTACGTCAAAACGTTGTGAGTACGTTTATGCTAAAAAAAGTCAAACTTTATTATGGTGTTGCCAGATTTCAGCTATTGACATTAGTGTTGCCCAATCCCGAAATATAAAAGGCAACCTACGTATTAAAAATTTTTGAAGACCACCCGCGGTAGACTACCAACAGATTTGCTCGGAATAGCAAAATTAATGTGAAATCGGTATCAAGAGTACAGAAAAAATTTAAGGAGGACTTGGATGTCTTTCGAAAGCCAGGTTCCGCGAAAGAAAAAGGCATTCGTGACCAAAACAAAAAGAAGAACTTCGTCATAAAGAGAACCCCAACATTTCATGCAGAAAACTGGCACAGAAGGTAAAGTATTCCGAGTTTTTAGTTCGCAAGGCCAAAAAGGAGGTTTGTTTGAGGACGTTTAAGGTACAAAAAGTTTTTGACAGAAGTGCTATGAAGAACACGAAAGCAAAACAGCACGGCATAAAATTAAAAATTTATTTTTTCCCAAAAATTTGAATGCTGCATCATGGACGACGAAAGGTATGTTTTAGCTGATTTTACGCTGCTTCCAGGCCAAAAATTTTACACTGTAGACTCGCGGAGGAATGTGGACGAAAAGCTTAAGTCAAAAAAGCAGTCAAAATTTCCTCGTAAGTTCTTGGTTTGGC
Organism: Calliopum simillimum; assembly: GCA_951812925.1. Classification (NCBI taxonomy): domain Eukaryota; kingdom Metazoa; phylum Arthropoda; class Insecta; order Diptera; family Lauxaniidae; genus Calliopum; species Calliopum simillimum. The sequence continues at coordinate 13,489,999 of OX638372.1, read as the reverse complement.
AAGCAAACTGCAGTTGTGGCAAAAGGAGCAATTCTTTTTTAACCACTGGAACAGTAAACTCCGAATTCTATATTAAGGAATGCTTGGAAAAAAGACTATAGCCTTTCCAACGAGAGCATGAAGTTTTCACTTTCTTTTGGCTAGACTAAGCATCTTGTCATTATAGTAAAATGACCTTGCAGGGGTACTCAAGAGATAATGTTATTTTGGTGCCGCGTGAAACAAATCCTTCAAACTGTCCAGAAATCTGGTCAATTTAAAGATTCTGGGCTTTGGTCAAAAAGAAGATAAAGGTAACAAAAAAAGTCGCCAAGGATGCTAAAAACTTTTGAGAAAAGTTGTGTTCAGCAGCTAGAAAGTTATCAAATAATACCATAAAATCCTTAATGGAAGGAGTGTCAGAAAAGTTACAAAAAAAATTGAAAAAAAAAAATATTATTAAAATTCTAGATACGTTATAAAAATTGTTATAAAATGGCGGTTCAAGAATGAGTCTAGCTTTTAAAATCGGACTACTAGTTCCAGAGAATTTTTGAGTTTTGTATCGGACAATTTTATCGAACGCAGTCCTTATTCGTCGAAAAAGTGGAAAGTTACATTTTAACTCTGATCATTCACTTTCATGCACTTTGTTTGTGATTGATGATAGAGCACATTTTTATATTTCAACAAGATATGACGTCTTTATCATGGAACACTTATGCAGCTTTAGTTCCAGTCATGTAATTGTCATGTTTGATATCAATGAAGTGTTTGATAATGTATTTTTTAATCACTTAAATCGTTAAGTTTCAATTATACAGTTTCGTATCAAACTATTATTTCATGTGGAAAAATTTCAATGTCAAAAGATCAAAAATATTACGAGTATATGCGCTCAAAGCAAATGTCATAAAACTATAAATACATATTTTATATGATAGGATCTCAATACCGTCGTTTAAACTCGTGATCCTTGGTGGTCAAAGATATTTTTAAGAAAAAAAAATTCTCTCTACATGCTATTATAGGATTCATCAACGAACATATTCTTTAGAAATAATTGACTCAGTAAAAACTACAGTCTTCGTATTATCTGTGTAATTAATATCAATATTTGCCATGCATGCAAGTTAAAAAATGTCATTCAGAATTTCAAAAAATCTACAATAGTTAAAATCTTAACAACTTGGTTAAACATAATTGTAAAGGGGTTATCTTATTTGTTAAAGATACACAGCAACTTTAATTAAAGTGAGCTTCTTATGATTATGATTATTTTAACAGCGGTTATTGCGTCAAATTAGTAGGGATTTTTTTTTATTATTTTAAGAACTCTAAATATTTGAATAATTTAAAAGATTTATAAAATTTTATTTTCTTCCTGACGTTTTGAAAAGTCAACATGACAGTCGGACTGAAAATAAACTCAAATTGCTCAAAGAGTACTTCTAAGGTTTTTAGTATGGTTCATAAAAAATTGTATTTAAACTTTTGCGATTTCAACGTTGTATGAATGATTCATTAAGTGATATTTGACAAAATTTTTTCAGTTACCAGATTTGTTGTATTTTTTTTTTTTTTTTTTCATATCATTTCGACCATAAACGTCATTGACTCATATACTCAATTGGGTTAAATATTGTTCGTTATTCTCACCGGTCTTTAGTATGTTTTAGAGCGGATTTCCAAATGCTACTGATTTTGTGTCGTTTAGCCATTTAATGTGTACTCTTCTTCGCTCTTTTTTGGTATTTTTTTAAGTTCTTTTTTGGCGGTAAGCGTGATTTGACTTTTTTTTTCATACGAGTAGTTAGGATAGTAGGCAAAATAAAAATTTGATGATTTTCTTATAGTTCACATAATTAGTCATTATTTATCATATGAATGGGTTTATTTGAAAGTGGAATAAGTCCAATTCCAGAAAAATTGAGTTTATGGTAGTTATAGCTAGCTATATATGTCCTCTATTTATATTGAAAATTACAGACTCGTTAGACCACGATTTCATCATAAATTACTCAAAAGAACTTTTCATGAAAAGCATTTTTACAAAAATGATTTTTTTGAAAGTGGAATAAGTCCATTTTTTCAGAAGATATTGCTTTTAATTCAATTTAAAAATATTGGCAAGCGCTATTTAACTGGTGTTTAGTGTTTACCACTGTAAATTTACCAAATTTTGTTATGCTGTAAAAATTTTTACAGGTGTAATAGAAAATAGTCGAGTTTTTTTGGTCTGAATGGACTTAATCCACTTTCATTTATAATAAATTTCAAAATTTGTTATACTTTTGTATGACTTATTCCATTTTTACTCACAAAATTTTTTGTAAACTAAAGCAAAGGAAAATTAAAACTTAGAAAAATTTTACTTTAAAAACTGTTGTTGTTTTTTTTTTCTTTTATTTTTGCCCAAATAGGGCTCTGGGAAATAATTACAACAACAACAACAACAAAAAGTTCTTGTCGGACCTACTTTCGGAGATATAGCTATCGGAAGATCGAGATATATCTTTTATAAAAACTATTATAAGTTGGGAACCCCTGAAAGGATTTCAATAAGGTTAGTGTCATACGAAAGATATATTAATTTGCTATAAAATCAACCTGAAAAAATTTTTAATGCGAGTGGGGGTTTTAGAGATATTGCAAATTTCACGAAAATTTTGATAATTTTTTTTTTTTAAAGCACTATTTTTCCAAAAACTGTATCATTAACGCATAGTTTTAGTAACATAAAACAAAAGCTCAATTTATTTCTTTTCATTCAACATGTAATTTGTACCTGATTTCTTGCATTACAAATTTTTTTTATAGGAAAACAAAAAAGTAAGTTAATGAAAAGCATCGAAAAGTCTAAAGGAATCGGAATTGATCGAAAATATGCAAAAACATCGTTATTGTTGTTATTGTTATTTTTGTTGTTGTTGTTGCTGGTATTATTGTTGTTCTTGTTATGTTTTGCAAAATTTCATGAAAATTTCTTTAGTTTACTTTTTTGTTTTCCTATAAAAAAGAGTATGCTATAAATAATAAATTGGGCTTTCATATTATGTTACTAAAACTATGCGTTAATGATACAGTTTTTGGAAAAATAGTGCTTTAAAAAAAAAAATTATCAAAATTTCTGGAAATTTGCAATATTTCCATAACCACCACTCGCATTAAAAATTTTTTCGGGTTGATTTTATAGCAAATTAATATATCTTTCGTATGACACTAACATTATTGAAATCCTTTGAGGGGTTCCCAACTTATAACAGTTTTTATAAAAGATATATCTCGATCTTCCGATGGCTATACCTCCGAAAGTAGGTCCGACAAGAACTTTTTGTTTTTGTTATTGTTGAAATTATTTCCCAGAGCCCTATTTATTTGGGCAAAAATAAAAGAAAAAAAAACAACAACAGTTTTTAAAGTAAAATTTTTCTAAGTTTTAATTTTCCTTTGCTTTAGTTTACAAAAAATTTTGTGAGTAAAAATGGAATAAGTCATACAAAAGTATAACAAATTTTTAAATTTATTATAAATGAAAGTGGAATAAGTCCATTCAGACCAAAAAAACTCGACTATTTTCTATTACACCTGTAATAATTTTTACAGCATAACAAAATTTGGTAAATTTACAGTGGTAAACACTTAACACCAGTTAAATAGCGCGTGCCAATATTTTTAAATTGAGTCGTACGCAAACCCTTCAATATCTCAGTTTATGAAAAAGTGGACTTATTCCACTTTCAAAAAAACCCATTCATATAATGGAAGACTTGAGAGAGGTAGCAGTGAATAAGGTTTTCTGAAGCATTTGCTGGAATAGAAATGTTGAAGAGAATTGAAGACACCAGCTTGTCATCGTGCCTGATGGAGGCGTTCTATGAAGGGCATTTGTTCTGAAAGATGATTACCTAAACTCAGGGTTTCCAGATGAAAATCTCAAAACTAATTTTTCCTAAGGCGGTCTTAACTTTAAAAAACAATAAATAAAAAATTTTTAAAACTTTCCCCAACAAGTTTTTTAAAAATATCAAATATTTTTTGTCGAATATTAACTAAAAAACTTAAAAAAAAAATTTTTTCCTAAACATGAAATTAACACTACTGGACTCAAAAGCATTAGTTTTACTCACTTCAGTTGGAAAATAATCACGGTTATATTCGATAACACTACTGCACTCACTTCAGTTTAAATATATTAGACGTCAGTACTGCACTCACGCACAGTACAAATTGTTTTTAGGTGTAGCGTTCATTCATATGAATGTACTTGATTATGAACTATATTGAAGTATTGTGCAAAGGTGTAACAAAAAAAAATTAATGCAGACTGCTAAAACTAAAAAAAAGTGACATTAGATATCGGCATTTCCGCATAAAAGGTCCACCGTGAGCCAAAAATTTAAATCATCATATCTCTGAAACTGTTTAGCGTAGATGGATGAGATTTGGTACTTATGTGAAAATCACCAGTATCACTTCGTCATGTCTTCGAAAATATTTATCGCACATGAATGAGATTTAATACAAGTATACAAAGCGCCAGGATCAATAATGTTCACAAGGAAAATGTGCGATGCCACGCCCCTAAAAAAATTTATAATTTATCAGATTTGGTACACATGTACATAATAAGTAAAAGCACAAATAAAATCCTGAGCAGAAATTGGTGATGCCATGTCAGCTTAACAAGAAAAGGTGAAGCAAAGTCCAACGGTAAGCCCCGGTTTTTTGAAAGATTTCCAATTTAAAATTTGTATGGTGGAAAAAATGTCACGTTCATATTGTCACATATCGATTCAGATCATGATCAAAACAAATTAAAGTACAGAAGATATTTGAATCAAACAAAATACATTATAAAATAACATTATTGCACTATTGCATTACTTCCACTTTTTTTGCACTTTAAATGTGTACGACGCACAAAGGGGTATTGTATGCGCTTTTACGCACTTAATTGAAAAAAATTTTCTTTGAAGTACCGGCTTTTTTTTGATAATTAAAGATAATTAAATTCTGCGTCATAAACAATAAAAATTGTTGACCTAACATTACTAGTAAAAAAGTTTGCTTTCGTTCGCGCGCTGCGAAAAATTTGAATTTTTTGACTTTTTTATTATTTAAAAAAAAGTTTTTTGTGGAAAAAGTTTTAATGGAACCTTTAATTTCAGGTAATTGTGGTTCTTACTACATAAAAGTTTTTTTGAGTTAATGTTTAAAAAATTTTGTTTTATATATATTAAATATGTGTTAAAAAATTAGGGTTTTTTATTATTCAAGTATTTTAGGTTGTGCAAGGTTTTCATCTTGTTATGATTTTCTTTAACTATAAACTGTCCATAATAAGTGTTAAAAATTTGGTTGTGCCATGTTTTGCTCCTTCGGAATTATTAAACTCTTTGTGAGAGAACTCCATTCGCTATAATCACAAGAAGCAAGTGTTTTTTTCATTTGTTTTGTTTTTCTCCTTAAATTTTGATGGACCCTTTTAGCTCAGGTATTTTTGTAATACAAAAGTGGTTTTTGTTTTGTGAAAAAGTGTTTTGTTCTATATAATTTTTTTTTTTTTTTGTTTGTTAGTTTAAAATTAAGTGCATTTTGGCTATATACATAGACATATAGTCGTTCCAAAAGTGAGCTCAAACAAAAATGTTTTGATTTTAATAAAGAGTAGACATTTAAGTTACTTTTTATGAAAAAAAAGTGTTGCGGGTATTTGAGCGGGTGGGAGGAATTTTAATTTTTTAAGGCAAACTGACATGTCCAATATGTATGAAAGTAGAGCAAAAAATAAATAAAAAGTTAAATACAGACATATAAACAGATAATTACCACCAAAAATCTGCAGAGGGTGTCAATAAAGTACGCTGAGTTTTTAAAAATTTTTGAAGGTCATTAAGAGGTCGCTCAGCGCCGTTTTATGCAAAATCTCGGTTTAGTACAGTTTTTATTTTATTACGATTTAAGAAACGCTCGGAATGAGTCATCCGATATATCAAATTTTTTGTCTTGAGTCAAAATATATAAAAACATTATATCTCGAATTTTAAATCATTCATATATGTATAAAATCATACAAGAAACAATTTTTATTGCATCTTAACCCATTATATCCTGTTTTTATGGGTCTTCTTGACCCTTTTTTCCAAAAACTTATTTAAAATGGGTTAAAATGTTCTACAAAAATATTCTTCAAAAAATTTCACTAGGATTCACCAAAGACAGAAATTCTTAAAACTTCAGAATAATGCGTAAAAAATTTGATGACAATTTTCAATTTCCGTTTTTTATTGCTATTAAAAAAAAAATTTCACTACATAATGTACAACTGCATAAGTTTTCTACTTTTTTATGCATAATTAACTAAAAAAATAAGTTATTATAACCCTCAATAGTCTGGATGAATTAATAGCGTGTTTTGGTATCTAATACCCCACTGTGCGACGGCCACGTTCGTCACCTGGGAAATGCCCATATATGAATTGAAATTTCGTTAACCGTTAAAAAGTAATAGTAGTAATGAAGTTATTGAAAATTTCGCACCACCTGTGAGTTGTAAAGTTTTAAATCCAAACAAGCCAAGTGTAAGTCTAATGAAATGAGTTAATTCACAATAAAATGTGTGGGACTTGTTGCATATGAAAAGAAGTTGTTAAAAGCAAAAAAGAGTTAAAACACTAAACGCTACGAAATTACTCTAATTGAGATACATACATTGTATAAGTTCAGCAGATATTTCTTTTTTTACTGGGAAAGCCGTACTGAGCGATAGGAGCGGCATGCAACTCAACATCATCGTGTTTGCACAGTATAACAAATTTATGTAAATTAGCAAAGAAATAAATTTTAATCTCTTTAAAGAGGTATGAATAGAACACAGCATTTGTGCTACTTAACTGCCTATGAATGCAGTTTACCTGCTGACATTAACAAGAGCATCCAACAGTGCGCGCGTTGAGTGTCATCGGGAAACTATAAAAGGAAAAAGCAAAAGAGATCAAAAAAGTCTGTGGGAGGGCGCTAAGCAATTAAGCATTCTTAATTCTTAGTACTTCCTGCTATACAGTAGGTAAAGGGAAATCACAATGGTTCATCCTAATATTTATAGTCTTCTTATAATAACTATGTTGTATATATTTTCTCTTTGAACGTTTTATGTTTCTTTTCAAAAGCGTGTAAGGTTTCGTTTGTTTTTTTTTTTGAAAATTTTTATGCCATATGTCTGAAGTCACAATTTTGTGGGTTTTCCTAGAACAGTTATTATGCTGCTTTATTGTTTTTTGTAGAACATATATTAATAAATTTTAATGATTTTTCGTTATGTATAGGTATGCTCAGATTGCGAATTCCTAATTACTATCTCATATTACGAATAATACCTTTTTTTTCTGTAAATAATTACTTTTTGTAAAATATATATGACCTTTTCTGAAAAAAAAAACTGTATTTTTGTTTAAAAGCAAAAAAAAAAAAAATAAATATTTTTTCCGAGGCCACAAATAATTGAAATAGAATGAAGTTGACATAATAAACGTAATCAAAATGATAAATCATCTAAAAATGGTATTTTCATTTCCTATACTAAATTTTAAAATATCTTAAAATAACCACGGTGAAGACTTACATATTTAGCTCGGAAAAGCTTTTTTGCACCTAAATGATTGTAAAACCTTCAAAACAAAATTTTTAAAACTTTTCCGCTCATAGTCTGTATGCGCTAAAGACACGTTTTTGAAAAATAATTAATTTGTTTCGATCATAAGGGCTGCTGTAAAAATATATAAGTCCGCAACTTAAGTTACGGCCTTTTTAACTTTATTTCCCCATCGGATTAGAGCAATTTTTTATCTATATTTTAGTCCAATCGCCAATTTTTTACGTTTTCCACTTCTCTTGCAAATTGCAAATAAAAAAATGTAAACATTACACCCTGTTTTCATATTTTTCATAATTAAAATCATAAAAGGCAGTAACTCCATACTAAAAGATGAAAAATGAAATAGATTTTATAAGAAAGAGAAGTTGCTGTCTTTTTTGAATAAAATTAAAATTTCGATTTTCCAAAACTATGAAAAACGAGTTGCGTCTTTTTATAATTTTACGGCAGAGGGGCCGTTCACATATTACATAGCACGCCAGGCGGGAGGGGGTCATCAAGTCATCAACTACGTTGCGACAATAAATTCAAATTCAAATCACAAAAATTAATATTTTTTAAGTATCTAGGAGGGAGGGGATTGTACGGTTTGTTACTTTGCGTTACGACCGAGGAAGGGAGGCTGAAAATTCGTCGAAAAATGCATTACGTAATATGTAAACAGCCCCTAAAGAGAAGATGGGTTTTATACCACGGTAAAGGCATACTTTTTGTACAATAAAAATTTACGAAATAATTTTCATTGAAGACTAACCTCAAAGCTTAAAAACCAATTCTGCTTGACGAAAACATTTAGTACAAATTTTCAGGTATACTAGTCAGTGTTTTAATTATTGTGATTCAAAGGTGGATAATTCGAATTAGATCAAAATTTACCAAAACGTGCGGCACAATGTTTTTTTTCAGTTAAATTGTATATAGTACAACATTCCAAGCTTTTAGTCACGCCAAGACATAGTAATGAAAGCCAAGGGGTCGAAAAGATCCATAATAACAGGATATAATGGGTTAAAATGTTATAAAAAATTGTTCCTTACGTGATTTAATGGGTATCTTGGAACAAAAAGTTTTATCCAAAATGAAGATTTAGAGTTTTACAGTAGAGTGTAGTTTGGAAAAAACGTTTTTTGAGTGTATTTTAACTAAAAAACACAATATGACGTTCATTTTAGGTTCCAATTTTTATTTTTTTATATACCTTGTTTCGTGTCGACAAATTTAACATATCATTGGGCTCATTCCGAGCAATTTTGAGATCGTCATAAAATAAAAATTGCAACAAGCCGAGATTTTGCATAGATCGGGCTTGCGCTACCTCTAAATGACCTTCAAAAAAATTTAAAAAAATCTCAGGTCACTTTTTTGACACTCATGGGAATCATGAAAACTCAAAAAAGTTTTATTTTGCATCAGTCAACATATTGAATGACTTTAACTGAATGCTAATGACGTTGTTTTCCATAAAAAAAAAATTTAATCTTTATTAGCTTTGATGTTTTTTTTTATCAAATAACAACAACAAAACCGTATTATTCATATTATTGCAAGCGCGAAAAATTAGTCCAATTATCTATAGTGCAAAAATCACAGATGCAATGACGTAAAAAGAGATAGGGTGTCTATAGCCAAATTCGTCATAACTTAACTTAACAAAAATAGTGTATACAAATTCCCCTGGTTACAAAATATATAGCTATAATGATTTTAAAAATTTTTGTGATTTTTTCAAAATCTTTTTTAAACTCATTGGGTTTTTGGTTTTTGTTTTTTACGCGCGTGCTTCTTAATGCTGATTTAAATATTAATACGTCAGTCGCTCCAAACAAGTTTTTGCGAACGCTTTTGTATTTAATTATTTTGCTATCGAATTTGACTTTAAGTTATGAGCGACAGACAATAAAGATAGTGAAAGAGGCAGGTATTTTTAGGCATCCTCCAAAATATAAATAAAATATGAGTATAGGTACTTAATCACTTAACAAATTGATTGTAATAGAGGATAGAAAACTGAACATATTGAGAAAATTTTTAACACGAAAACTGCACAGTGATATTCACCGACAAGCACTAGGGTAGCAAATGTCGCAGCAGAAGTAAATTCCAAGAATCGGGAAAGTCTTGGAGAGTCATCAGGAAAGGACCCATTAAATGCAGACGATTTATATAAGTCCTCCTGCAGTCTACCATAAAATAGAAAAGCAATGTTCTTGCTCCACCGTAAGCTGGCGCTGAAGAGCATCGTATAAGTGCAATTAACAACATTCTTTTTTTGTAAAGTTTTTCCTTTTCTTTTTGCTGTTAGCAATTTTTTATGCTCTGCCTGAGCAACTACCAATTTACTGTATTTAACACAGCAGTCACAGTCTCACATGTAAAGTACACAAACTCTCTGCTCTCACTACCACTGCCTGCAAAAGACGTAACTTCTGCTCTGCTATCATGCTATCAGAGAGTTACTCCAACGCGCGCACGCAACTAAAGCAGCAATACCACTAATAAATAGCACTAATACCAGCACAGTGGTGAGCAAACGAATACCGTATAAAATTCTAAGCAACAAAAAATTCTATAAAATAAATGAGAAGTGCAGAATGCGATCAAGTCAAGCAGCACGCGCAGAGCTGTTAACAACACAAACGGCGGAGAGTTGGTCAAAATATCAAATATTTACAACAAGTGAAACAAGTGAATAGATAAAAAAAAATATATAAATTAATTAATCGTATTTTTGATAAAGAAAAAATAAAAAAGAGTTTGCACTCCATAGTGTTGTAGTGAGAGTGGCAACAGTGTCAATTGAGTAGTTGTGACGTCAAAACTGCTGCGTAATGATGATACTTGGGTGAAGTGCTACAGAAGAAAAAAAAAGTACAAAATCGTCACTTATGGTTAAATAATTAATATTTTATTAGAAAACATAAAAAAAAAATTAGCAATTCCAGTATTAAATTAACTAACGCCGCCTACTGATCACGCGACGGAAATTTTAATAAAAAATCAAAATACAAATAAACTCTAATCAATTTGAGGTATTGTGATGAATTAAAAATATCAATATCTCAAAATAAGTAGTTTGAAATCAGGCGATAAAGCTAAAAATATTTCCAAATTGAATGAAATTGGTGAAAGTGCAAAATACAGAGATTATTAACAAAATTTAAAAATAAGGACTTAAATATACAAATCTAAAATAAAAGGGTAAGTTTAATTTCCAATTAACTTAAATAATATTTTCATAATCAATTATCATTCTACTTAAGTACTGGCAAAAATGTACCTGAGATCATTGATCTTATTGTGAAGGAAAACAAATATAACTTGATTATGCTAATTTTAAAAGCTATCATCCTTTTTTTTTGGCTCTATAGCAAGAGCATAATTTTAGCATTTCTACAATGCTCTTACTACTCTGAAACTCCAATTTATATAGCTCACATCCTTTTCTACTGCGCAAGATTATTCTAAAACTCAATGCTTAAAACACAATTATTCGAAAACACAGATCCCTTATCCCTTATATCAACTCCCAGCCCAGATAACGTTGAAAAAATAATAAGGTTCCTTATAGCCTGTTTCCAGCGGAGATTTATGAAGTGATTTAGCCGTAACTCACCTCACTCATCATGTAATAAACATCAAATAAATATGAAAACAGCCGTAAATCACCTCATAAATCTCCGTCGGAAACATGCTATTAAACTTTGTGATTTATATACTTAATTATTAAATCGTAATGTAACATCATAATGTAATCAGCAGGATTACTCTACACATAAGTTATACTTAAGGCCAAAATTTTAATTCTTGGTTATTCTTAGGAAATAAATACTCGTATAATGCTCAGTTTCTCGTTATATCCTTTCAGTTTATTACTTCCAGTATTCTCAGGTCAAATTTTAGACCATCTTTACAGTGTGATCTTACATCTTTTTACAATTATGATTCTCAAAGCAACGCTCTCGCTTTGTTGTTTATCGGTCTATACTCGGGACATGAACAGCCCATCTTAACCTTTGATCTTTCTCAAGTCATTCTATATTTTAAAAATCTCGTCATTAGTTGTGATAAGGTAGAATTGAGCTTTAACTCCTACCTTCACCCAACACTTCCATTGAAAATATAAATAAATTTTTCGTTGACTGCGCAAAATATTTGTTAGTTTATTTTTATTGCTATTTGTCATTTTATACAATTTCAGATAAGTAGCCGTCCTTAAACTACTTAACTCAAAATTGGAAAATTTTGTATTCCCCTCACTCAATTTTAACGCTCTCGTAAAGCAAACAAAAACAATGTTGTATTGCTGAGAAACGCTAGTTCGAAACCCTCTGCCACCCTAAAAGCGTTAGTGCTATTTATGAACGGTCCTTTCAAGTATTATAATGCTAGCTACACACGAGGCAACCGTTGAAGCAACCGTTGCCAGAAATATCAAAAAGTTTTTATTTGCTACCGTTGCTTCGTAGGTATTATTTTTAACTGCATTTTTTACAGCCATGTTGCTGCAACGGTTGCCTAGTGTGTATCTAGCATAAGGATTGTGGAATATTCTTTGGTATTCTACGAACAGAATATGCAAAGAACATTTAATTAAAAGTCTACACAGAAATCCAGCTTCAGAGTTTCGTTCATAATTGTCTAATTTTCCTGGGCTAGTAATGCAAATTTAGAGTTTTGAAATCCGAATACGAAAAAATATACAGAATTTTTTAAACAACATACATTCCTTCGGTTTTCAGAGCTTTGTGCTAAGAATATAAGCCAAATTTTTGGAAGATTTTCATTTGAAAAAGTTTGTGTCCATATTGAGGGAAAATTTATTTTCAATAGTAAGATCAAGGCTTAGTGTCTGAGACCAAGACTAAGACTGCTTTGGTCTTGTGAAATTATTGCTAAAAGAGATGTCACGCCCTTTCCGAACAGTACGGATTTGGCAACTTAAAAACCAACTAGTTTTTAAAAATTTGGATAACATTTTACATACTCAACACCCTTTAGCAAGTTTTTCAGTCAAACCAAGACCGAGACCAAAAAAAAAGTATGACCAAGGCCAAGACCAAGACACAATTTCACAGACTGCTATGAACTTGGTCTTGTCTTGCTCATCACGACTCTGAAAAGAGCTACTGCCAATATTACATCCATGTTAAATTATAATTTTGCACAGTTACAACATTACATATAATTAACAAATAAGAGAAAAATTATATTCTCATATTTCTACGCAATTCCAATTTTGCTAGAGTGTCATATATAATCACAATGTATCACACTATAATTATAGCGCGAATGTCAAAGCAAAAAAGATGTATTAAAAAAAACATTCTAAAGTAGATAATTAAATTTTTAAAAGTTTGACAAACAAAAAAGCTCTATATCATGCATATATCTAGCTCCTTAGATCCGGCTAAACTGAGAAAAAAATTTTAAATTAACTTAAAAACTTTATCAAAAAGAATAAAGAGTTAGAACCAAAAAAAAAAAACCTTCTACACGAAATCTAAATTACTAGCCAGAACAAAGCGACAACGAAGCGTTTAATTACAAATTTAGATTTTTTTTTATGAATCAACTAACTTTAAGTTAGAGACAAAAAACTAAAAAAAAATATGGAAAATTTTTTGTTCTTTAGATCCGTCTCCGACTGAGAATGAGTAAAAAAAGGATGTTAGTAAAAAATCAAAAATAGGCATTTCATAAAAATCTTACTTGATGTATTTGTGCTTAGAACGTATGCAGTAATTAATTAGTTATTATTTTAGAAATCTTGTCAAAATGTTAATGGTGTTTTTTTATAAATAGAAATAATAAATTATCGACAGAGTATATTGCTCTTCCAAAGAATATATTCAAGCTATTTTTTAATTATCTTTCAATAGCAAGCAAAAAAGTGTTTCAAATCACGACTTGTGGAAAAAAATTATAATTTCATAAAATTAATTACTTATTTACTCTTTTTTTGTAATTTTAATTGCAAAAGCTAAAAATTTTCTTATAAATTCTGTGTTACCACGTAGACATAGTCAGAGTATTCGTTAGAGCTTTAAAAGACTTACTGAATTATTCGAATAGAAATATGTAAGTCTTAATTTTAAACAATCTGTTGAAAGAAAATTTTTTTGTTTAGTAATTTTGTTACGATTCGTTTCCATGTGTGCTGTGAAGAGTGTGTTTTGAATTTTTTGAAGTATAACTTCTTTGGCCGCGCTAGGACTAAAATTTCAATTTTAGTTACATCCCATTATATCTCGCAAGCCATACAAGCTATTTAAGTGAAATTTGGTAATAATTTGGTGTAATTTGAATACTCAAGGAAAGTCGAACCACCCCTGAAAATGTCAACTTTATGTACTAAGCATTTTCTTATCAGCAAAGCTAAAACCGCATTATTTGCTTTTGATTTAATTATATCGCACTATTTCGCAAATAACTGGAGACTTTGTTCTTTGTGCGAAATTTCTTTGTTATGGTCAAAATAAATATTATTCATCATATATGTTTATTACAAAAAAAAAATAAATTAAATAAAATTAGAATTTTACGATTAAATAAACCTATTATAGACTTCAAAATCTAAATTAAAATGTCTTAAAAATGGTGGAAAATATTGAAATAATTAAAAAATAACTTATAGTACCGGAAAATATTGATAAAGCAGAAGATATATATCTAAAAAATATTTCTTTGTTGCAAACATTTATTTGTAACTAATTACCAAATCATGTTTTTGATGGAAACAAAAAAATTTATTTACAATCGACCGGATAAACTAAATCCACCCAGTGTGCCAGATGGTTCATATCTCCGCTTTTTTATCCGTTAATTTTTAAAAATTTTTTTAACAACTAAGAAATTTTTGTAACAATTAATATGCCTTTAATTAACCAGTGTGCCAGACGGTTCATATCTTCGCATTTTTATCCGTTACTGATCCGTTTGCGGAGAGATTCCAAAAAAAAAGCGAATCGTTTTTTTTTTTTGAAATTTTTTAATTGAGAGGGTCAGAAGCAAAGGGGTACAAGTGACAATATGCGAAAAATTGAGTTAAGCACAGGAATATATAGAGCGAGCATTAATTTATTTGGGACAAAAATAATAATTTAACTTTTAAGGTCCTAGGCCTCTGTAGAGCACGATGCAGAAAATCCAGTTAACAAAATTACAGTTTTGTTTAGAAGCAAAGGGGTACAAGTGACTTAAATTTTTTTTTTTAGTAAATAAATAGTAAAGTTAACGATGCATAACAGCTCACACAGCCTAAGAAATAACGAATTGCCCCAACTTTTAGAATCTTTGACGAATTCTCTGTTTGATGTATTTTTTAAAATTTTTCTAGGGGTTCTCTTTCAGAAGTTATTAGAACTTTACTAAAAGCCCTTGTACTTGTACCCCTTTGCTTCTAAACGATTGAAAATTATTTTTTACATTAGAACAAAAATTTGTATAAAATGTTTTTGTTCAAATACGAAAATTTATTTACAGATGTTTAGAAGCAAAGGGGTACAAGTGCAGTAGGCTTTCAGTAAAGTATTAATAACTTTTTACTGGTGATAACTAGGAAATTTCTGAAAAATACGTTGGACAGAGGATACTTCAAGGGTTCTAAAACAAGTTAAGTTGAAATGTTTAACCCACACTGGAATTTACTATATAACATTGACTTTAACTGTATTTTACTCAAAATTTACTTTTTGTCACTTGTACCCCTTTGCTTCTAACCCCCTCAATTGTTAAAAAAATTTTTAAAAATATACAAATAAATATACGCATATTTAGTTTACGAAAATATAATCTTTAGTCCGAGACAAAATTCTAACTTGGAATAGTCATCTAGCAGAGTAGGAGCTAAGGTCGTGCTAACAAAATTCCAAAAGCAGTTGTAATGGGAAAACAGCTTCCATTTTTTGGCGGAGGTCGTGCAGAGAGTTGTGCGTTAGAGAATGTCTACGTAGGAACACCTCCAGCACCGACATATACATCTATTCCGATAGTTAAGCGAGTCTTAAATCTTTAATGGCTTTTTCAATGCACACAAAGCTTGTCTGAGAGTGTCTTGAACTTCTGTCGGGAAATCGTCTGTCGGGAAAATTGACTTACGTGACCTTTTTTTCGGGAAATCTGACGGGAATCCAAGAAAAATTTCTCAATACATATCATCAAAACCAAGAAAACCAACGAATTCAAGACTTCTTAATTAAATTTTTCTTGTTATTATGTACCTTGCTCATTTATTTGTATCAAGATAAAAGGACTAAGCCTTAGTCGAAGAAAATCATTTAACAAAACTGTTTAATGATACAGGTGTCAAATTTCAACGCAGACTTCATTTTCATTCTTTAATGCTCTTCTGCTTCTGCGCTTACACTGAGAAAACAGTATGATTATATACATCAAAATTTGGTAATAATTAACAAATAATATATTTGATATAGGCGAATCGAATATTTGATATCATTTAATGAGTGGCATATTTGAGCAATTTTTTTTGGTTCAATCGTATATTTGTTAATAATTACCAAATATATGTTTGCATATGAAGACATTTATTGTTTTGAATTTAGACCTTTATTATTATTAATCTTTTTATTAATTAGAAACTAATATGCCAATATTTGCTAGGATCACGGCGACATCATAAAATATAATATTTGTTATAAATTAAAAATAAAACTCCTCTCTGAAATTTGAATGCACTCGCCAAGTTGCAAAAAAAAAAAAAACAAAAAAATAAAAACAGAAAAAGAAAAACACAAAAAAAAAAATCAGATCTGGGTGGGGATTGAACTCATACCCCCGGGGCATTTTTTGTTCTTTGTTAGATGCTACCATATATTTACCAGCTACATTTGTAACCTTGGTTCATTGCAATCGTAAGGGGGAATCCATGTATAGCGAATTGGAACCATGCCGCGCGTATTGAATTCTTTAAACCTCAGGACGCAATGACCGAATGTAAATTACTGAATCTTACAGCTTAACAATCAGAACTATATTATAACTATAGATGTTCTACATATACAAATTGAAATACGAAAAAGTTATATCAAATCAAAAAGTCAATCAAAGTGAAGTAAAAAAATAAAATAATTTAAAAAAAAAAAAATGTTCTTGTCTGGGATTCGAACATAGACCCACAGGATATGAGTCAAACGTCTTATACATTGAGCTAACTCTATCTACGTTTGTAGTGATTGTTATTTTGAATTTATTTTAAACAAAAAGTCAAACATAAAATTTAACAAGTATTGATTGTTTTTTGTAACTTTTGAAAATAATGTTTTGAAAATAATGTCAGTATGTTTTTGAAATTTTTCAATACTTGTTGAAATTTTTGTATGACTTTTTGTTTAGAATTAAAGTAGATAGAGTTAGCTCAATGTATAAGATGTTTGAGTTATAACCTGGGGGCGTAGGTTCAAATCCCAGACAAGAAAGATTTTTTTTAATTATTTTTTTTTTTTTTTTAGAGTGCGTTCGAATCCTGGACAAGGTTTTTTTTTTAAGTTAAAGCAAATATTTGACATTCCATCAAACAGATATCAGTTTTGGCCCAATCGACAATATTTCAAGGTCCAATTAAAGGCATATTAATATTTACCGAAATTTGTTAATTATTAACAAATATTTTCTAAAATGTTCAATCAAATATAATTCTTTGATCGAAACATACTCTTTTCTCAGTGTAGTAATAGATTCTTTATTTCAATGTATTCATTGGGTATTCTTCAAGTCGAAAGGAGTCTATAAAATGTATATTGTGTGATCATTAAGTCATCATTTTCCTTGTTATAAAGATGATGCTTTGTGCTAACATCAAGCAATTAACAGCTGTGTTACTACTCAGATAACTGTAATGTTACGGACGTTTGTATATATCAAACCCATAGATATGTATGTAGTCCGTATTCGAACATGTCATGCATGTGGCACGTACTCGTACTTTACTAATTCTTTGTTTGAATGTTGAAAATACGAGTAGATAGCTCATTACCAGTGTGTATAGCTGATACGTATTGTGCTGATTATTGGCAAATTGTTGAGATAGAGTAGTAAGTAAGTACTTAGCTTTTTTTAATAGCTACAAAGCTATTGTTAGGCTATATTACTTGCATATAATGCATCCCAACGATACGATAGATGATGTCAAAGTTTTGCTTTATGCAATACGAGTATACCTACTAAAGTCATACATAAAGAATTAGCAACTGTAATTTTCGAATTAATTACATTAACAATGCAACTTTACACCAAAAAAAAAAAAAAAAGAAGAAAATGTTTAGTCTTTTTCATATCTTGGAACCTTATCACTCCAGTTTCTTTTTTTTTTATTGAAATCAAAGACTATTCTTAAGAAAAATAAAATACCATTTTAATCTTTTTCTAGATTATATTACATTAACAAGGTCAGGAGTAAGCATATAAAATGGTCAGCATAGCTAATGAAATTACTTATGATAAAAGGGAAACCACAATTCAAGCTTCAAAATGATGAGATAGACGTTAATCTATAAAAAACAACATAGAATTTTATAATTTTTCTTATCAAGAATACATGTATAAACTCGAATATAATAAAAATGCTAATAAAAATTAGCATTATGGGAAATAATTCTCAGTATAAGTTTTTAAAAACTCAATTAAAATTGAAAATAAAAATATTTTTACTATTCATAGAAACATAAAAACCTATGCGCCATGCATATATGCACAAATAGTACTAATACCCTTCTTTGTAAAACGATATACTGCCATTGCCGAGAAATCATTAAAATCAAAGGCGCACAATAAAACTACAACCAAATGCTGCTGCTGCCTAATTTGAAGTGCTATTTATGAACACTTTGAATGTTTTGAACATAAATAACAATAAATATAAATTGTTATTCTTCATTAATTTTAATTTTAAAACTTTAAACATTCGTCAGACGTACCTACTGCTGTTGAAAGATATCTGAAGGGGTATTAAATTTCTTTTTATTTTCCATAGCCACACTTACCATGTTGTACGTGTTGCTGTCAGTAATTACGAGTATTAAGAGCAAAAGAATTTAAAAAGGAAATATTGTTGTTTTTTTCTTTTTAAGAAAAACAAAAATCAAAATTTTTTTTTGAATGAAAATCTATCTTGTCTACTCCTATAACTGACATGTGTTGTATGCAATTGTATGCTGGGTCCATAACACATGACGTGGGTGTTGGTGTGTCAAAACATGAGTTTGGTCTTTAAGATTTTCATATTACATGTGGTTTATTAAATTGCTGGGATTTGAGGGTGACTTTTTTTTTTTTCTTTTCATAAGACTATGTGCTATAGCAGCATTGTTGGTAATTTAATATCGAGTTTTAAGATTGTGCATTTGTAGTATTTTTTAGGAGTGAAAGTGAAAAACTCTTTCTCGAGAGCGAATTAGTTTCGTTTAAATTATTGAAATATAAAATTGAAGTGTTTCATTTTTTCTAATAAGCTCTTAAATAAGAACTTCAAAATCTCTAAAGATTTATGAGATAATTTTTGTTTAGGTAACTCATGTGTAATTTTTCAGACCACAGCATTAACTGCCAAAGTGAAACAGTTCACCCTAAAAACTCTAGTTTCTTAAAAAGCTGAATGATCAAAATTTTGACAATTTTTAAGTAACCAATTCAAACTTATTTAATCATTAAAATTTAAGTATTATTCAAAACATTTAGCAAAATTAAATTTGAGCTTTTTAAAACAAAAGTGTTCTCTAAAAAATTTTGACTAAGAGTGATAGTGGTATAGATAGCAACCTAAACTTTTGTCGCATTTTACATCTTGCATGAAATAATTTTTAAAGAAAAAAAAAAAAGGTCGCCAGAGAATAATATAAGTAATTTGATTGCCACAATTTTTTTGCAATATGTTTGTTATATAAGTAAATTTGCTTATATGTGGCTAATGTCTATATACGTACATACAATATATGTATATTTGATATATTATACTCCAGTAAATATATTTTACACTTTCAAGGACTTGTTTACTTATTCTACTGATAAGTTTCATACATAAGTATGTATACTTAAGCATGCTTGTTGTATTACTCTTGTGACTGACTTACTTACATTTATGGCGCTATGGCTTGGTCATATCTGTAATATTTAATCAATTTTTTATTAATTATTTTGCGTATTTTCTTATTGTTTTCAATAGTAAGATTGCGACGTTATTTGAGCATTATTTTTCCAAAGATAAAAACCAGAAATGCATTATTATGATTAATATATATACACTTGTATGGATGTATATAATATGTTGCCAATTAATTTCAATTAACAACTGTTACACGCTTAGTAATGAATTGTTATTGTTTTTTAGAATATGTGCAGTGGCGGTATACGAAACAAAAAGGTCAATATTGTGTTATACCCGAAAGTTTTCCATTTTGTTTTTTTTTTTTTTTTTGTTTATTAATAATTTTCAATTCTCCAAAGATTTATAAAAAAGTATTAATATTTTTTTAACCAATAAAGAGTGTTTTTTCGAGGTATAGGTAGGATTCCATTTGCAATAAAACACTTAATATTTTCGAACAGGAAACTTCTTAATTTAACTTTTTGATTTTCGAACTACTTAGAAGCTTCCTCTCTGAGAATTTATTCATTCAAGCAACTACTGCTTACTAAATTATATTTGTTTGAAATAAAAACGCCTCTATTTAATATGTGATATCTCAGAATGAAACCATCGGAATAAAAAAATCGATACGCAAGATTTAAAGAAAATACTATACAACTTTTGTCAGTGTCATATATCTTAAAAACGGAGTTGTTTGGACTTTGCAGCAAAGATAACTCAGAATATAAATATGACGAAAGTCTTTAGAAATTTTTTCCATTGTTAATTATTATTCATTGAAGAAAAGACTTTTTATTTTAAGTATAAAAGTGCAATATATAAAACAAGTGATATCAATAATTTTTGTTAAATTCTTATTGAAACATTCCACTCTAACAATTTCGGGAATAAAAGTTTTATAGCCTTTGTTTAATACACGTACCATATTAACCTATATGGTATTTAAATTAAGTAAATTTCCATCTACAAACCAAATAATTCAAAAATCCCCAAAATGATTGATATCAAAGTGAAATTGTTTATTTTGGTAACTTTTTTGTGGGGTATTTATAACTTAATTGTTGTGAATTTTTTTTAAATAACAGTTGCCGTGTGTCTGTTTGGTTTTTTTTATTGAAGCTGGTTTCGTTCGGTCAACGCTTTAAAATTTGCATTTACGATTTAAATAAAATAACAAGTTAGAGATTTTTGCGTAGATCAATGACGTTTTTTTAACAAAAAATTTTTACTTTAAATTGAAGGAGAAAATTGTGAATCATTTTGAAAAAACCAATTTATTCTAATTAGTTTGTTATCGGTTAACCAAAAACAAAATAATTCGGGGATTTAATCAACAAATTATTTATTTTTTATGTTTTTATATGCAAAACAAAATATTTATCTAATTGTTGATTAATTTTGATTTATTTTGTTGTAAGTAATTTAGATTTTGTAGATAATTATTTTATGAAATATTACGAATATAATGCTTATCAAAAGCAATATATCCGTAGTACACAATAAATAATAGTGTGCTACCACGAACAATATGCAAGAGCCCACACAGATGATGGTCATCATACTCGTACCATGTGCCGACAACTATTCAGTTTGCATTTTTAAGAGATACATATGCAGAAGACGAACAGTCTATTATGTATCAAATAGGTTTACGGATATCATTAGCTCCAGATCAGTTTCATTATGATAAAGTAAAACGAATAGCTCCCCTTCTCGCAAATCCACGTAGCTTATCTACTAAGGGTCTGCGCAAGACATCTGCTTCGAGTTTCAAGATATTTCGTATAAAGATACAATACGTTATGCTTTTTACTTATCAAATACTTTAGTCCAGTGTCGCGTGCAAATATTTTGACAGTATTCGGTTAT
This sequence comes from Calliopum simillimum, assembly GCA_951812925.1. NCBI lineage: Eukaryota > Metazoa > Arthropoda > Insecta > Diptera > Lauxaniidae > Calliopum > Calliopum simillimum. Next base: position 13,468,394 of record OX638372.1, on the reverse strand, counting down.
GAAAAAAAAAAAAGAACAAATATTGCAGAGAGCTGTCTTGTTTGATTTGCTTCAGTTCAGTTCAGTGCATGCATATGTATACTGTAGTTGTAGTGTACATTACAAAATGATACTGACAAAAGTAGTTTTTGCTCTCTTCTTGTGCCTATTTTTTGTTTACGCTCTTTCTTCCGAAAATGTATTAAAGCTGTAGTTTTCTACTTACACATTTTACACCGACCTGAAGTATTTGTTTGTATAAAAATAGTACACTGAAGTATTTTTTAGTATCTAGCGCTGGCAGAGTTTTGACAGTTTAAGAAAGATAAGATTCGAAAGTTCTAAAAGACATAATCTCTGACGAAAAATGCAAAGTGATAGAAAACGTAGAAAGTCAAGACGTATAACCATTGCTGAATGGATGTGAGCTCTTGTACATTATCAAAAAATATGTAGCAGAGTGTAATCTACCCACATTTACCTTCTTCTTTGTTAAAAACGACAAATTAACTTAAAGTTACGTTTTTGCCTAAACATGCTGCTACCATGTGCGATGAAAGTTTTTGGGCTCAATGGAATTTTTTGTAAATTATCACATATTCAAAATTTTTGTGACACTGACGTATTTAATTGTTTGCTAACTCGAAATTTTTTTATAAATTTTACTGTTTATTTTTTCTCAATAAATAGATAACCATTAAAAAATTTTATAGAAAAAATGTTATCAAAAGATGTATGTATTTCCAAGTATGAACATATATTTGCACAAGTTAAATTGATACTTGTATTTTGTAGAAATATTTTTAGTATTATTTTTTTTTAATTAATGTGTAAAAAATGTTTTAAGCATTACTTGCACATTTTGTAAAATAATCACAGGCACTTAATTCTTAGCATTAACAATCAAATATTTGTGATTACGTGCTGTGGTATATTCATTTTAAATAAATTAATGAAAAACAATAATCATCTTTATACTAAAATTTCATTGAAAGCAACCGAATTCGTTTGAAAAACACAGGGATCATTCAAATCAAAAGATTATGTATATTCTGTCCAAGTATAAGTCTGGAGGACTATGTTAGATTTTGGGGTAAAATACTTTCTTCGGAAAAGTTTGACGCTTCAAATGAAGTCAATCGGTACTGGTCACAAAATTAATCGCATTTTTCCAAAGTAACTGCAAATAATCACAAATCTGAATATTTTTAGTTTCATCCCGCTGGCAAATATGTAAAATACTTTTAATCAGAAGCAAATTTTAATATGAATTTGCATAAAATTAAGAAAAAATAAAGTTTGTGCAAATTTTTGAATTTACGTCGATTGACCCAAGTTTCTCATAGCGCATACTTAATTTATTTTATATAACAGCATTACTTGCAAATCTCAAACAACCGGTGATGTCTAAAACAAAATACAAAAAGCCGGTGAACGCAATCAACCTGTTAGAATCGATGAAGCAAAACAAATAAAAATAAATTACAGATTAAACCGCTACCATGCCATATGTCAATTTGATTGCCACTTTTTTCTTTGCTAAAATTAAATGGGAAAAAAACACTGTCATATTGTGGTGAAATATGTAAGTAGTTGATGTTTAAAGACGAAAGTAAAATATCAAGTGATGATAACAAATACATACACATATGTACTATCTGCATACATTCATATATTTATTTGATCGTAAATAAATGAGAAACTTGAAAACGTGCTTCTAACTAACTATGGTGTGCATTATTTAAGTCCAGATCTTAAAGTTTGTGCCATTAAACTAGACAGCGCTCAGACCTGTCTCTATTTTTTTCATTCAAATGATGCAAATGCATACAAAAAAAGCACTGTTCCATATTAAATTTCAAAGTACACGTGAAACAGATTTTCTGCTTACTGCTTTTAAGTTAATTGTACATAATGATTACAACTTTTTTAATAGAAAATAATTGTTTTTCTAGAGCTCAGCATTTTCTAAAAGTTCCAGTCAAAAGCCGATTAAAACAATACATTTAATTATAATGTAAAACCACAAAGCAAATTTTGATTTCATAGAAAAGTTAATTTGCATTATTTAACCCTTAAATACCGGTACTTTGTTTGACAAAGTTTTGATTTAACAGACATAGTTGCTGCCATTCACTGTTGTGTTAGATGAAAAAATGTCGGATATTTCATTTCGACAATAACCCTAGAACAATTACCCAAAGCTTAAGCAATTTTTTCCCATTCAAATTATAATATATCCTACGATGTTCACAATCTTGTGGAAGAGTATAGTCTTTCAATATAAAGTAATGTTAGCTGAATTTCAATACTATTCCAAGCGCTGTCTTCACAAATTTATTTGCTGTGTACATTTTCATGGTCAAGATAAACAGTTGCATATAAATTTTGTCTTTTAAGCGGATTTCTTAAAGATATTCTACTTAGAGTAGATTCCCTTGATTTATAGCCTTAAGCAGATCACAGACATCCTACTCGGTATTAAATAAATAAATAAAAAATCAGTGCGTTTGCTTGTCTACATCACATACGTACATATATAGTTTTCAATCTTTGCCACCAAGAGCAAGTTCAACCTGATTATTACATACATATTTAAATACTAACTGATATACATACATATTTACCACAAGTATAGTAAATATTAACACATTACTCGTAAGTGTAAGAATCATAAAAGTTATCATCTTCCATAGTTGACATCACAAAGCAGGCAACCCACATTTTTTAGCTTAAGATGTGGATTCAATTCGATTCCGTATTTGCATGCTTTTTATGATGTCTGTTTATATGACTAAGGGCTGGGTGAATGGATAAAATTAAGTGAAAATAAAACAGTCCAACTAAAATAATTAATACTGTCGAAGTGTAGAAAAACAAGTTTATCTACATAAAAAAAAAATAAAAATAATGGAAAACAAACAAAACACTTGGTACAATCTACCGCCTGGACAGATGGGGATTACTCGTATAAAAATAAAGTTGTTTTTTTAGCTTAAACGCCCTCTTATTTTAATGGATTTTATTAATGTATGTCGAACAGACGACATACTAAACTCTGCTTAAAAAAGGAGTAAAATTTAAATGAGAAGCCGCTGCAATGAATGCAGTATCCGTAAAAAGGCATAATGATATGGCATTAAAAGAATTTCAAGAAATCATTGAACTTCAATGAAGCGTGCCAAAAATGCTCAAGTGTTGTATCTGTATCGAGGGTGTGTCTTTTGTGATTTTCTCAATGCTGTGCTGATGTTGCACAGCTGCAATTACGTTATATGAAAATAAAGTAATATGTGTGTGTTATAGAAGATGTTATCATGAATGTGCCTTAGTGATGTTACCACACTCTTGAGTATGTTATCCAATTAGCAGGATAATCCTGTTTGTAGAGCGGAATTTGTGGGAGGAGATCGAAAAATTTTACGATTTGAAGATTTTGTAAAATTTCGAAGCAGTCACATTGTTCTCAACATTTATATGGCCCAAAATAGCAAAGAAATTGTAGGTGCATTTCGAATGCCCTAAAATAAATCAGATGATCAACCTTTCTTGAGAAGTTGTCATCCTCCATGCAACTCTACATGCTTTTCTGATGCGATTCTGATAATGGTCAATGGCTTCAAATGCCTACCAATGGCTGGTTACCTACTTTTTTTTTCAGTATATCCCTTTGATGACACTGAGCACCCCAATAATTGCGGTGCTCGCTAAAATCACTAACTTTTCATAAGCATAACATATTGCCAAACTTTCGGCAAGTGTTCTTCATTCCAATTTCTGGAGAATAGCTGATATTAAATTCATACATGTTTTGAGCAGTTCAGCTCTCCTGATGTTCTTCAAGAAAGTGGAAAAATATTGCGCAAATTAAAAAATGTTGGTAATATTGATAAATTGTTGATAAAGACAAAAAATTGTGACAAAGTCAGGTGTTTTGAATGGAATTGGACTACTGCGGTTCAATACAGAAGAAGTAACTAGTGACTCTAGTTCAGGAGATTGGTAAAGGTCAGATCAAGTATTTTCAGAAGAGTGCTGTTCCCATCGTTTTACTTAATGTGTTCAGTAGATGCTAATAGGCTTCCGTTTTTTTCTTTAATTGGGCGGTTTTTAGAAAATTTGTATCTAGTAGTTTGCGGGTAATATTATTGAGCTGCCTTTCAAGTAACTAGGCCACATTTTTATAATAAACTTTTTCATATAAAGGTGAAATTTCGAGATCTACAAGTACTTTAAAATGTAAAAACCGAAAACATAAAATTTGATGAAAAGGTTAAGAAATTTTTAAAAAGTTACTTCACCCAATAAAATTGCTGCGGTAGTTTTAACAACGTTTTGTTGTGGATTTTACAATTCTCTGTGGATTTGCTAATTTAAAAGTTAATATAATCGAATTTACAATTAATTGTTAATTTTACAGCAAATGCAATAATTTCTACCAGAAATTTGTTAAAATTATCGATATAAACTTTTTTTTTGTTGTGAAATCTACAGCAAATATTTTATTTTTCACAGCTAATTTTTCAAATGTACAACAAAATTGTAATATTAACTGCAAAAGATATGGGATGAAAAATGAAAGTAAATGCTGTAAAACATACAGCATTTTGCTACACTTTTACATCAGATTTTTTTGGGTGTTGAACCCCAACAATTATTATTAATAACATATTGGTTATAAAGATAAATATTTATTTTCAACTTTATTTTGTTTTGACTAGCAAAAGTCTTAAATAAAAACACTTGTTTGAATTTATAATTAACTGAAATAAGATATATATTAATTTCCAACTGTACAAAACAAACTCTAGATATAAAAATTAACTACAGCCGGAGTAAAAAGTCACGAACATTGCGTGCTTAAAACATTTATGATTTTTGCCAGTCACCATTGTAAATTTTCTATCATATGCATTTTTTAAAGACAGAAAACATTTAAACTGAAAATAAAAAATTAACTTATGTGATATTAACTTAATTTTATTTACAGCTTCCAGTTAATTACCAAATAAAACAAAAAAACAAAACACATAAATATGGCTATTGAAAAATCTACACTCACAGAGAAGAACAACACCACCGTCTACAATGAGACAACCACACCGAAAAAACCAAAACGGCGTGACAAAAGTGATTTAGGACCAGATTTTGTAGCACCTGATGGCGGCTGGGGTTGGATTGTCTGTCTGGCAGCTGGTTTCAGTAATGTAAGTTTTTTGAAATCACTGAATGGATTGTGTTGCAAGAAAAATTTGCATTATGCTAATATATTTACTAATAATTTTTTTCATTTTATATTCAATGCAGTTCTCAACTTTTCCTGCGTTACAACAATATGGTTTAATTTATCGTCAACGGTTATCAAACCTGGGCTTTAATTCTAAACAGACAACAACGATAGTTAATATAATCATGGCATTATCGTCAATTATAGGTAAGTTACATATGTTGAAGAGTAGTGCTACGCAAACAGATTTTCAGTATAACATTCATATGAAAATTCATCACACGTTCTGGTCATAACTCTTTCTAATAGACACAAATAGGATTTTGCTTTAAAGTTTAAATTAACGCATTATTTTAGCAGTTTTTTTTTGTATGCTAGTGCATTGAAACTTTCTCAGAAATCAGAATTTTATTTGGCTTCAGAAATTAGGGAAATTTTTAAATATCTGTCTTAGAATTGTATATAAAAAATATCATCGCAAGATTTCGTGTAACTCTTTATAGAGCACGAATAAAACTTTTACAATAAATATATCCGTATTATAGCCTTTTGTAAACCAGTAGGACGATTAGACTTATCTGAAGTGGGCTTAGGAGTTTTCGAAAACCGAACATTTTGTTTAGACCCAGTGTGCCAGATGGTTCAAATCTCCGCTTTTTTATCCGTTACGGATCAGTAACGGGTAAAAAAGCGAAGATATGAAACGTCTGGCACACTGGGGAGTTCTGAGTCCGTTGTGAATGTTACTGGAATTCTTTCACAAAATTCGAAATAGTTGTACCAAAAATCGGAGGTGTGCCTTTTTTTTCTCAGATCAGATTTTTTCACGTAGAGGAATTCTGCTAACATTTTTGAGTTCACAAGAAAGAGTTCTCGAGTTCTTTATTATTTTTTTGTTAAAAAATGTTCCATAAAAAATATCTGCCAAAAAAAGATAGCGTCTAAAGAATTCTACATAAAGTCCGAGTAACTTTTTTTAAAAATATTCATACTTTTCATTTTAATCGAAAAATCTGAATTTTTTATTAATTAAGCGACAAAAAAAATGCAAAAAAATTACTAAGATTTTCTTTAGAACTCTTTGAGTGCTACCCAAAACTAAAATTTTTTTCGGATACTCAGAAAAAAACAAAATATTTCTGATGTTTCGATTAAAAAGAAAAATACGAATATTTTGGAAGAAGGTTATAAGAATTTTCTCAAGAACTCTTCGAGAGCTACCCAGAACTCAAAACACCTCTACGATAGTAATTTTTTTTAGAAAAAAAATTGTATCCTGATGTTTTGATAAAAATGAATAGTACGAATATTTTGGAAAAATGTTACAAAAATTTCGAGCGCTATTCAGAACTATAATCAGAACATCTCTCAGAAAAAATTTGTTTTCCTGAGTGACCAATCGCACGTTATTAAGAGGATTTTCTGTGTAACTTTTAAACGCTATCCAGAACTCTCATCAGAATTTTTATTTTTTATATTTTATGAAAATTTTTTTTATTTACAGGCATTGTCAATGGTGCGATGTTTCGACGTTTTACATTTCGACAAGTTGCGCTCGCCGGTGGCTGTCTAACCTTTCTTGGTATTTTCCTATCAGCATTTTGCGTAACTTTCTTACAGTATGTGATATGTTTCTCTTGCATTTATGGTGAGTTTTAATAAAAATAACTTTAATTTTACGCTTACTGAAACAATAATCTCTCCACAGGCATTGGACTTGGCTTAAATATGGCCGCCGTATCATTAGCAGTCAACACATATTTCCGTCAACAACGTCGACGTGCCACTGGTTTTTCTTGGACCATCACTGGTTTGGGGCCCATCATTTTTCCGCAAGTTTCAACATTCTTACTGGCTTACTATGGTGTTCAGGGCACAATTTTAGTCTACTCAGCCATCACACTCAATGCTATACTCTGCGCGATAACTTTGCAACCAGTGCTGTGGCATGTCAAAAAACCAGAACAAGAAACAGATGAAAAACCTAATGGCGATGCTACAGCTTTAACAATCGAACAAAATGATGATGATTATGAGTGCAAATATTGCCAATTGCAAAAGCGGCGCAAACTTAGTATGTTCTCAAGCCAATATCTCCACAATATTGATGATGATCCAGGCTATGAAATTACCGAACCAGGCACTCCAATGTTGGCACGTGCCAATGATGGTTGGTATGGTTCAAAAATATCACTCACCTCAGATAGGCATGGAGCGGCAAGACAACGTCAGAAATTATTGCGTCAACTTTCAGTCAAAAGTCGTGGTGAAGGTGTCGATACTTGCCCCGAGCTGTCAGGTTTGGATAAATCAGCACTTTATAAGCCCAACTATTTTCATCGCGAACGTAAGGATACGGAACAGTATAAGAGTAATATAAGCGTATACTCAAAATCTGGCTTAGATGAATATCGTTGTACTTGTAATGAGGAGAAAGCTTTATTACAAACAGTAACTGATGAAGAAAAGCGCATGGAACAGGAGAAACTTAAGGCTGCCGAAGTAGCTGATGAGTTGGCAAAAGAGAAAATGACATTTGGCCAAAAAGTTGTGAAATTCTTCGATTTAGATTTGTTAAAAGATTTAACATTTGTCAACTTGGGTATGGGCATGACAATAATGATGTTTGGCGAAATGAACTTCTCCGTTTTAACACCATTCATTCTGGCTAGTTATGGCTATTCAAATAGTCAGATTTCTTTGGCTATGTCAATGTTGGGTGGTATGGATATATCGGTGCGTTTTCTAGCACCTTTTGCCTTGGAGAAAGTTAAACTGGATAATCGTGTGCTCTTTGCATTTGGCATTATTGCAATCAGTATTGGTCGTTTAATAGTAACACTGACCGATTCGTATAATGTTATTCTGGTGATGTTTGTGGTGATTGGTTTTGGCAAAGGTTTTCGTACGATATTCTCACCGCTTATTATACCAAGTTATGTACCACTAAGCCGCCTGCCAGCCGCTTCAGGATTACAATTGATTTCGAATGGTATATTCTCAATATGCATGGGACCAGTTTTAGGTAAGATTTGTTTTTATACATAGGGTATTGAATATAATGGGTAATAATCTAGCTAAGTAAAAGTTTGGTTGAATATGTTCGATTTCGGGTTTGAAATCAATATTTTCAAACAGCCTAATTTGTCGAGTGAACGAAATCGATAGTGGTCACGAAGTTGAGCGATTTGACTATGATACTCACGACCTTTTTTATTTCCGAGTTTTTTGCCAGAAAATTTCATACAGGATTTCCATTACAAGTTAAACGTTTCTCAAACCAAATAGATCTATTTTCAATTCAATTTACATTGACTTTTTCCTAATCAAACTATACTTTGCAAAAAACACGCTAAAAATGATATGTTTTTTCTTTACTCTTCAGATTTTATAAAATAACTTTTTTTCTTTTTTCCTTTTCATGGTTTGAACTCAACTTCGTAATTAACGACTGACCTGGGGAGTGTGACACTTGTGACATTCCTCCAGTATTGGTGTCTTTCATTTTCATAAATCACTTCTGTTAATTAACTCACCTTTTTTATTCAGAGTTCTATTTTATGTTATTTTATTCTCGTTTTATTAAGAAGAAATTACATCAGTAATATTATTTTTAGACCCAGGACATTGTTATTACCTCTTATATTTATTGAACCACCTTTTCAAATTTAATAATTATTTTTCTTTTCTTGTCTTTTTTATAGGCATGATCACCGATGCTTATAACTATAATGTTACTATTCATACTATAAATCTTTTTACCTGCTTTGCACTGCTAATGTGGGTTACAGAATCCGTAGTCCGGCGCGTGCTAAATAAGCCATCTAAACCAATTGAGGGTCATTAGTTGCTGGAAAAGCTGAAATTATTTAACAACAAAGACAAGCATCTTGATTATTTTTGGTGCATAATAGTATATGTAGTTTATATAAGCTTTGTAAATGGATATATTAATAAGTTATTTTAAAAATGTATTGTAATTGTAGTAATTAATATTTATTACTTAAGTTTTTTACTTAATTAAGTTCTAAGTTACATAATTAAATTTAAGTTTTTAATATGAGATAAATAGTCCCACATACAAAGAGTTTCATAAATTTATAAAATTCGTATATCTATAGTTATTTATTACACTGTTCTGGTTGAAAATTTGAATAGACAGGAGATAGTCCATTCTTAACTGATTCGGGTACTTGACATTTTTTTGGATTTGTACGCGACTTTAAACAAAAGTTTCAAATTAAAACTATAATCTTGCAAGCACATTTGATCAAGTTTTACTTATATGATCTGTATTACACTTAGTAATAACTGAAAACACAAAATTTCTCGTATCCGAAATCCCAACTAGGTAAGAATGTACTGTCTCTATTTTGTCCAACGAAAAGGACCAAAAACTAGAATTATGTTTTTAGACAAGAGTAGTTTTAAAACTTAAAAATAAATAAATAATAATGCTAACAAATAAAGAAAATATAAAGAAAAAATTATGTTAAAACTTAATTTCGCATTTGATAACACTTCCGCTTTCAAAAGTATTCATTTTATTCACTTTAGTTTGACAATTATCATGAATACATTCGACGACACTACTGAACTCACTTCAGTTTTAAAATTTACTACTCTGCTCACTCAGAGTACAAATTATTTTTGGGTGCTTCATTCATATGTACCAGCTAAGCAATCAAAACAATATTCGTTAATACATTAGCTGTTTGTGATATTGGAATTTTCATGAAAGATCTTTAAACTTCTATACTCGAATCTAATTAAGTTTCAATTATAAGCGATACAAAAATATACAGTATTGCGAAAAAAGATTTCTCATGCTTCTAGTTGTTTTTTAAGTCATACTGAGATGGCTTACATGCTGATTGAACCATTTTTTGCGCATTTTGACAATTTCATTATCGTCAATTCCATATTGTCAATTGCAGGCAGGAGCTTGTTTAATGTTTGTGAGATATAACTTATTCTCACGCAGTACTTATCGCTTTCAAGCTCAAATCATTCGAATACATTTACGACATTCCATGGCAATTGAAGTTTTGTTCATTTGAACAATCCAATAGTTTGACACCTTTGTGTTATGGAATGTACACTGACCTTGACAATGCGCGCGCACTTCTCTATACATTGGGGTTTTTGCAACAGGTTGCTTTTTACGACATTGTAAGTAAAGAGGGCCATGGTATACATATATCATTATTGTAATATATAATACAAATTGAGCATTAGAGTGTTTTGTATTTTTGTTTACAATTTTGTTTTTTCCTCTTTGGTTTTTCATGTTTCTGCGCACTTCAGCATTTTGACAATTTTCACTCAATTTGTGTCAACGTTCTCTTATCATTGTTATCAACAGCATGGCATAACATGGCGCGTTCTATGACAGCTTCTAATGTTGCCAGTAATGTATTTTTTTTGGTAAAGAATTTATGGTTGCGTTCGTCCGTCCTCTAAAAGAGCCAACTACGGTGGGTTAACTTCAGCATGTTAGATATACGTATCATTTTTATGGAATTCACTGTAGTAAGCCCCTAAAAAATCGATGATTTTTTCTGCTTACTTCAGTGTAGGCAATTTGTCTATGTATTTTTTTGTTTTCACAAAATTTGTTAAAAAAATTTTGTTATCGCCTAAAGACAAATGGCAACACTGCATTGCTTGACATTGAGTGTATTTTGTTTCAAATCGAACTCAATTAAATGATTTTTTGCAAAATTCTGTTAACAATATTCTTTACAGCAAAGAGCAAAAGTTAGAGCTTTCAGTAGGTGAAAATAGCTCGGGCGGTACAGACACGAGAAACCGATAAGTAAAAGATTGATAAAACAAGGTGGCAACGAGCAGGAAACGGAAATGCAATTGTGTGAAATGGGAAAGTAGTGTACATAAAGAATGATATAATAAAGGAAAATGTCAAAAATAATAAAATTAAAATAAAAAAGGAATCTCAAAGTCTTCAGTTCCGAGGAAAAATACGCATGAACTTCAACTTGAAATTGAAATAAATGTAATAATCCAATAAATGTGCAGTGAAAAACTAAATAAAATCTAAAAATAAAGTCAATAAAGTGATACAGTGCCAAAAAGGAAATACTTTGCCGCATCGTTTTGTATTGTGCAGTTTGTTATATCTTTCAAATACAAATTGCATCTACATATAACAAGTAGTTCATTAGTATTGTTGTTGTTGAATGTACATTTGTTTTTTTTTTAAAAAGCACCGCGTTTATGAATGAATGCATTAAAAAAAAATAATATACTATAATCGTACTTATATTTTTGTATGTAATTTGAAATAAGGAAATTCATGTGACGAAACTTTGATAACAGCGCGTGTCTGCTGACGGCATTAGTTTTGAACAGCTGAATCTTTCAGATGCGGCGTATGTTGCCAAAATACACTGAAAAAGTTTTTTGCAAAAAAATACAAAACTTTTTAGCGCGCATACAAATAGAAATGAAATTTTTTGGTAAATATATATGTATTATCTATTACACAACAAAAAAAAAAATATTTACGGAGCCTTAGTTTGTCTCAATTGGCTTTAGTTCTCCATTAAAGTTGTAAATAGCGATTTTGAGGCAAATTTAAGTTACCAGTATCGCCGGTGGCCAAAATTTGGCCATTCACCGAAAGAACATGCGCTTCTTCTGAGTGCCGTTTTGCAAATAAAAACGCCAGAACATTGAGTGTTGACAGAATATTCTTAGAAACGGTTTTTGGATGTAGAAGAAACTTCAACAAAAGTGTTTGAACTTTTCTCACTTCAAAATCGGTAAAAGTCCATGAGTATCAAAAAACTTTTAAATTACACAGGCTTAAAAAAAAAAAAAATGTCATGGCGTTTTGATCAGACTATGTGTTTCCTAGGGACTTTGACATCCTAAATCCGAATCCGGGAACCGTTTTTTCCAGAACGTCTGAGAAAAAAGATTTCAAGGTCATATGGAGGTCAAAATGGGGTGATCAAAAAGGGTATCTCGGACTTAGTTTCGGAGATATAGCCATCGGAAGATCCGGATATATCTTCTATACCGCTATAAGTTGGGAACCCCTAGATGGATTTAAAAAATATTGGTGTCATATGAAAGGTATTTTGACAACCTGTAAAATTAGATTCATAGTTTTGGAGATATGACCTTTTTTGAAATTTTAAGAAATTTTTCTATTACAACAACAAATACAACAACAAATCGATCCAGTGGTTCCAAACTTATAGCGGTTTTCATAGAAGATATATCCGATTCTTCCGATGGCTTCCGAAACTAGGTCCGAGATACCCTTTTTGATCACATATTCTTTTTAAGGACTAAGAATTCAATGATAAAAAATTAGCGAATTAATCACTAAACGACACATGACCATTTTGACCTCTATATGACCTTGAAATCTTTTTTCTCAGACGTTCTGGAAAAAAACGGACCTCGGATTCAGATTCAGGACGTCCAAGTCCCTAGGAAACACATAGTCTGGTCAAAACGCCATGACATTTTTTTTTTTGTAAACCTGCGTTATCGTTATAAGTCCAAAAGTAACGAAAAACATCTAAAGTATCGGTAAAAGTTCAAAAATATCGAAAAACATTTAAAATATAGGTAATAGTCTTAAAGTATCGAAAATATCCTTATATGTCCAAGAGTATCGAAAAACTCATAAAGTATCGTTAAAAATCCAAAAGTATCAAAAACTTTCTCAAATATCGATAAAAGTCCTTAAGTACCGAAAAACATCTTAAGCATCGGTAAAAATCTTAAAATATCGGAAAAAATCTAAAATATCGGTAAAATCCAAAAGTATCAAAAAACGTCTAAAATAAAGGTAAAAGTCGAAAAGTATCGATACATCTATATCGAAAATCAGTTAAATAATTAGCTGCTAAAAGGGGGGCAAAGAAAATCGTTCATTTATTTATATCGCATCGCAAAGTCATTACCTTCCTCATTAAGTATTACTATTCAACTCTTTCAATACTTATTTTTCGAGTTATCATCCATTAAAGCATAGGAATTTCAAATTCATGCAAAAACTAAAGACCGTTTCCATCTCAAATTTTTCGGGTCCTCAGATTTCTATAAAAATTTACAGAGCTGTTCTAAGTGCTCAGTAAAGACCTCTCTCATTATAAGTTTTGCGGAAAATTTTTTATTTTTTTTGCATTGATTACTCAAAACTGACTTCGAAACTCTATGCCGCAAAATTATTGTGTTATTTACAACTGCAAAAATTCAGCAATTGTACGCCTTGCCTGGTTGTTTGACTTTTTCTGAATTCCATAGCCCTCCTAAAGGATGTCATCCAAGAAATATGCCACCCTCATTTTTTATTTCTTATTTACTTTTGTTTGATTTTACGACACTTCTTTTTCCCCTATAAAAAATGGGATAACTCGCATAGTATCAGCGAAAATTTTTGTAAAATTTACTGATCAGAAAAAACATTGACAAACAGATGTTATATACAAAGATATACGTAATAGATTTGATTTCGACTCTGAACCCACTAATAAAAGAAACTGACGAAACGTTTCCACAGGAGATTTATGAGGTGATTTATGGCTATTTCGTGACTTATCTCTAAATCTCGGCGTAAATTTGTTATAAATTTGACAATTGGCATTAAATGTCATTAAAAACAAAGCAAATGAAAGATAAATATTAAGAAAAAAAGAAAAACAACCTTAATTTTCCTGCTTATGACGTGTATTGTTAAAAATAAATCTCTTTCGGCCGGTGGAAATGGGTTGAATTTAACGATTTATAGATCTGATCACAGCTTAATCTCCGGTAATAAACGCAGTATTAGTCATATGCTTTTTTGCAAGGTGTAACGAGAGTAATCAATACGAGTTGTGTTTTACTTGACGTGTATTTAATGACTGACTTCAATGTAGTTGTTATACAGTACATACATATATAAAGTATTGATACAATGTATTTGGGGTTGCCATTGTGACATCTCCCTTTTTTTTTTTTTTTAAAAAAAATGTAAGTAACAATTTTCGAAAAAGATAAAAAATACATTTTCTTTTTATAAAAATTCAAAGTTAATAATAAAAAAAAAAATGGACTGATTTTCAATAAGTATTAAAAGTTTTTGGTAAAATAAAATTTAAATATAAATTTTTCATCTGGTTTATATATTTAATTTTACGACTGGTTTCACCTGTCTACCAGATCTTGTTACTACTGGCTGGTTGATAATTGCTGGTTGATCTTCTTGAATTAGTTGTCCTGACGTACTAGTTGTGGTGTTGTTCGGTTCTGGAGTACCATTCGTTGTTGACTCTATTGTTGTTTCATTGTCATTTGATTCTGGCCAAACAAATATTGGTGTTTTAATGGTGGCTTTTGTTTTGTGAAGATGGTGTGTGTTTCGTCGATACCTTTTACCCTCATTTGTTTCGACGATAACCGATCGTGGATTTTTTGTTTGCTCTACTACCGTTGCTCCTTGCCAATCTCGATGGCCTGTCTGCATTCGCACTTTGTCTTGAATTTTCAATGGCTCTATTGGTAATGACACCTTATCATAGTATTTTTTTTGTTCGAGTCGAAGTCGCCGGAGTTCTTCAGGTACATTTTCAATAACTTGTGGCTTAAGCTTATTTTTATCCACTGGAATTGTTGTTCGGGTATTCCTGCTGAATAGTCTCTGACATGCTGACTGTAAAACATCGTTTCTTGGTGTATTTCTTAACATTAATAAAGCTCGATATATATCGGTGTCGTCAAGGTAGCATCGCTTTAATAAATTTTTAGCTGTCTGAACATTACGTTCGGCAAAACCGTTGGATCTTGGATAATGTGGGCTGGATATTCGATGGTTGAATTTCCACTCAGCCGAAAATTCTGCAAATTTTCTAGATGTATATTGGGGTCCTCCATCTGACTCCAAAGTTTCTGGAATGCCATGAGTTGCAAACCACATTCGCAAAAACAATATTACTTCAAGTGAATTGGATGTCTTCAATTTTCTGAAATCCATGAATCCTGAATAATGATCCGCTATTAGTAAATATTCGTGGCCTCTGAAATTAAAAATGTCGGTCGAAACTAATTGAAATGGGTACTCTGGAACGTGTTTTTGTAGCAAAGGTTCACGTATATTTGATCTTTGTGTCTGCTGACATACTGAACACTTTTCAACGTAGTTTTTTATGTCGTTGCTTTGACCATACCAATACAATGATAGTCGAGCTCTCTTCAATGAACTGCCGATTCCTGCATGCCCTGCGTGTAAGTCTTTAATAATTTTTGGGATTTCGGTTCTTGGAACTATAACTCTAGTGCCTTTAAACAGTAGATCTTCGTCGAACGAAATTTCTTCTTTAAAGTTTGCATACTTTTTAACAGCTTCTGGTAGCTTATTGTTGTCATCTTCAAGCATGTTAACTTTTCTACTTTTACGATTTTGAGACTTGTATTTATTTTTCTTTGTTTCATTTTTCTCAGCACTATTTTTTTTAACCGCTTTACACATTAATTCAAAATGTCCCGGCGCACCGCATTCATTACATTTCTTTTTGTAAGCTGGGCAGCTTTTCGGTCCATGCTTTTTCCCGCATCGTTTGCAATCAAATTCCTTTGTGAGCGAATTTATAGTAGGTTCCTCTTTCAGTTCCTGAATTTGCTTTGTAGCTCTTTCGGCCGCTCTACAGATCTTTTTGGTTTTCTCAAAATTGAGATCATCCTCCGTCCACAGTTTTTGCCGCGTCTGTTCATGATAAATTCCGACTACAATCTGATCCATCATGAATTCCTCTTGAACGTTAGCTCCATAACCACATTTTTTAACCTGAGTCATGATCTTTTGTAGGAAATCTTCAAAACTTTCATTTGGAGCTTGCTTTATACGATGAAATTGACACCTTTCGTAAGTTTTATTTTTAGCAGGAGCAAAATGTGCCCCTAATTTAGTTTTCATGGTAGCTACAACCTTTTTTTCAGCAGTGGTAAGTCCTAGGTTATTCAACACTTTCAATGCTTCACGTCCGATTACTGCTAAAAAATTTGCTGCCTGCACTTCTGCTGACTCTGCACTTACTTTTGCTGCGATGGTATAATTTTCATACATCTCCAACCATTCAGTCCACTCGACTGCCATATCGATGTCACCATTTACCTGCAACTGCTTTGGTGGTTTTATTCCACTCATTTTGTTTTTCTAATTAATAAAAATAAAAAATTTTATAAAATTATTTCTGTTCTGACGAACGCTTTGTTGAATGTTTCATTTTTATTTTGTTCTTCGCAGCGCTTGCTCAGTTTTTTATTTGTGTTTCGCACACATACACTGTCGTTTTTTTATGATTTTCTTATGCTCGCTCACGTCACAGCGTGGTCCTTCGAGTATTTTTTTCTTCTTCTGAAAAATACCACTTTCTTAGTATTATATTTAATTTTTCTTGAGTCACTCTTTATATTTAGAACGCAATTTTCATGTTTTTAGAATATTTAAAGCGTTTTTCTAAATTTTTTCCAAACATCTGACACCATGTAACGAGAGTAATCAATACGAGTTGTGTTTTACTTGACGTGTATTTAATGACTGACTTCAATGTAGTTGTTATACAGTACATACATATATAAAGTATTGATACAATGTATTTGGGGTTGCCATTGTGACACAAGGTAATAGCAAATGTTGGACGGGCCAGAATACCCCTCATACATAACCTCTTATCAAAATACTTTGAAAATGTCAAGAAAATTTTTAAAAAGCCGAAACTGTCAAGAAATGTTGTAAAAGTGACAAGCTCAAAAAAATAAACAAATAAAGTAATTCAGCCTTTCCATCCCTAACGTAACAAGAATTGACTTCATCATCTCAGATTTCGCTGAAATTGTGTACTAACACACTTTCGTTTCATGCCTAAAACCAATAAAAATGGTAAAAAAATGTTTACGATTTATTTTTTGTGGAATTTTTAGGGGTGCAAAAAGTGAAAAAATGGGTAAATCTTTGGCAAACACTTCCACTTTCACACACCCATAGCTTGGGAAATTTTAAAACGATTTTCGTGTTTAGGCCATTTATGGAAAGGTACACGTATTGAATTTGACTACAAGCACAAGGTAAATGTTTAGGTATTTAACAAAGAGTTCTAAAAAATAATATTTTTAAGTTCTAAAAATAAATATACCTAATTTTAGTACTTTTTAGCACTAACATTACAAAAAACGCTCCATAACCTAATTTTTTGATCTTCCAAAATATTTTTCGTGCAAAGAAGACAAATTACCCTTTACACAAATCCAATATTATTTTTAGAAATATTAAAAAGTACAGGGTCCGCCATCTAACGTTTTTTTTTTTCAACTAGTGTTTATTTCGTGAATGGTTACTAGTGATGAGCAAACCAAGACCAAGACCAAGACAATAGCAGTCTTGGTCTTCGTCTTGTTCTTGCACATTGAGTCTTGGTCTTGGTTCTGATATTGAGTCTTGGTCTTGGTCTTGATCTTGCTCATTAAGTCTTGGTCTCGGTCTTGGTCTTGGTCTTGAAAAAATTTTTAGAGATATTGAGTATTCAAAGTTTCAAAACCATATTTTTCCAAAGCAGTTGGGTTTTTAAGATGCCAAGATTCAAATTGAGAGATGATTTTATCTTCGAAATGGGCGTGAAACACCTTTTAACTATAATTTACCAAGACTGAAAAGCAGTCTTGGTCTTGACGATTATCGTGTGCAAGACCAAGACCAAGACCATAGCAGTCTTGGTCTTGGTCTTGCAAAAATATCAGAGTCTTGGTCTTAGTCTTGGTCTCGCAAAATTACCAAGACCAAGATCAAGACGCAAGACCAAGACTAATTTTGCTCATCACTAATGGTAACTTTTAGCTCATGTCTGTGACAGATAATTAGTTTTATCCTTCCGCTGAACGAATATGGTTGTGTATACGCTTGAACAACGCTTCGCTAATTGGGCCTGCGATCGACTTGCAGAAGATACCGATTTTGCCAAAAAAATCATCTTTTCAGATGAAGCTCATTTTGATCTTGGCGGGTATGTAAACAAGCAAAATTGTCGCATTTGGGGCACAGAAAACCCGCACACATACATTGAAAAGCCGCTGCACCCAAAACGAGTCACTGTTTGGTGCGGATTTTGGTCCAGAGGCATAATTGGGCCATTTTTCTTCGGAGTGGCCGTTACAGTCAATGGCGATCGTTATCGGGCCATGTTGAACGAATTTTTGTTCACAAAAATTGAAAAGGAGGATATTGGCAACATTTGGTTTCAACAGGACGGCGCTACGTGCCACACAGCCGAAGCTACACTCGATGTTTTGCGCCCTGTTTTTGAAGATCGCATTATCAGCCGCAGAGCTGATGTCGTTTGGCCATCACGGAGCTGCGATTTGACACCGTTGGACTATTATTTGTGAAATGCCCTTAAAGATAAGTGTTACGCCGACAAGCCAGAGACAATTGACGCTTTAAAGGACAATATTCGTGAAGCCATTGGTAAAATACAGCTGCACACAATCGATAATGTGCTTAAAAATTGGACCGATCGTGTAGGCTACTGCATGGTCAGCCGAGGCAGCCATTTGAATGAAATTATTTTCCATTATTAACCGGAAGGATTGTAATTTCAAATAAAAAAAGAAATTTGAGAAAATATCCAGCAGTTATTTTATATATAACTCACAAATCCTTAAGGATACCATCTTTGTATTTGATTCATTTTTATAAAAAACTACTTTGTCTTTTATGGATGGATCTAGAAAGTAGGCCACTAAGCATTTTTTTTAATTTTAGTACTAAAAAGAGTAGTAAAAATAGTACATTTTGCCAAATTGCAAAAAAAAAAAAAAAATACTTTATGGAAATAGTCTTATCTTTCCAAATAGGTCAAAACATAAAAATTGTTCAAGAAGCATCCAAATTATGGGCAATTTTGAGAGGCCGCATCGGTTGATTTCATATTATAAATCATAACTCTTGAGCCGTTAAACAAAACATTATGATTTTTGATTGATATGAAATATAATGTTGTTTTCTTTGTACAAAAAATAGTTGGGAAGATCAGAAAGTATCACATTGAAAGTTTTTTGTAATTTTAGTTCTAAAAAAGTACTAAATTCTTCTTATACACCAAAAAACTTGCCTCGTGCTTGTAAAATGTCGCAAAAATATTAAACCGAATTCCAAAACGTTAAAGAAATTGAGATGTAATAAGTAAAAAGTTGCATTTTTGGTGACATTTTTCCACGTGGTATGTGAATGCATTTTGCAAATATTGGAATATTCATTATCAATGGAACATTTACGTTTTTTTTTATATAAAATAAACAGAACAATTAAAATAAATGGCTCCACAAGTTATGGAAAAAATACAAAAGTAAAATGATCAGCTGTTTGCAAGTAAATTCAGATTGTAACAAATGATTGCATGTGTCATACGTTGAAAGTGCTGAACATTTGTTTCTAAATAAATTTTAATTTTTAGTTCGTTTTTATATTTGCATACATATTAAATTTTATTAATTTTCCACGATTTCTGTTTTGTAACTGAATGTTCATATAATATCTACACTTACATACTTACATACGAGTCTGTTTGTATCCTATATATATGAGAAACTCAACTCAGCTACTCATATAACAAAAGAGCAGTTGTTAATTGATAACTACGATTTATGCCAAGGTATTAAACAAAACTATAATTGCAACAAATTAAAAAACAACACTTGATTTTTAATCAGACAGAAAGTTATTGATAAGATTGATAAGCATTGATATGGGTTACTTCTTTTCAAATGAAACATTTTTTAACTAAAGCAATGTGATCTGCGTTTTAACTTCTGTAAATTGTACCAGAAAGCAAACACTATTCCCGATACTTGTTTTTTTTTTTTGTTACTTTAACAACCTTTTCTAGGTAAATTTTGGTCTAGAACACTTTTGCTGATTTCCGTAGAGTGCTTCGTATTCATCCTTTTTTGTGAGTCTTGAGATGATGTGAAATCACCGAATTTTCAGCATGACTCTTAACCATTTATTAACGAATACTTGCAAACTGTTCTATGTATATTTGTAGCAAGCCATTTCTGGCACGTATACAATGAAGTGAGCAAACGTACCACTCTTTTTTGAGATTAGTGAGTTGTCATACTCTATAGCCCCGCCATCCATGTAGATGCTGCGGCATAGACATGTAAAGTTCTCGACATTTCAAATGTCATCATTGCTAGCCATTGAATTGATAAATGACTGCTGCCTTGACAGAAGTCATTGACATTTAAAAATGTCTTGCCTTGAAATGAGAAAGACTGCACGGAGAAAAATCCGCATCATAATTTTTACTCCACTTGGGCAGTAAAAAAATTCAAGTAACCGTTTTGACTTTATAATTTTTTTGTGTTTGAACTTAACAGTAACTTAATATCATAAAAATATAAAACCATTTTGACTTTAACATCTATGTAAAATATTTATGATTGGACAGACATTTGCTTAATATACAAATTTTATACCTCTTCGTCATCACACGGACGGACCTTGGTTCGAATCATAGTGCGGTCATTTAATTTTTTTTTTTTTGTTTGTGTTTTTGTTGTTTGAACTTTACAAAAAGGTTAATATCACTTCAATTTTTTCAAAAAAATTACTAGACTGTAAGGTCATTCGAAAATTCTGAATTGACTAAAACAGTAAATAAAATTTACTCAGTTAAGAGTTGTCACTATTTTGACTTAAAATTATGGGAAAATTTGATAGAAATAAAATGATATGTACTATTTTTTTTTCTCCATGTGTAATGAGTGATTGACGTTAATTTCCAAAGAGAATAAAAAGTTGCTCATATACTTAGCCTATAAATTACATGGGGAATAAAGTTTAATTGGCCAATAATTCTGTTAAAATGAAACAAGGTAGTAAATATTTATTATTTAAATAAAAATTATTTAAGTGAAATTTTACTGCTCTTTTATACTAAGTAACTGAATCACTATTTCTTGTCTTCAAAATGAATATCGAATGGTCATCTACGATGTTTGATGTGTAGGTTCGATGATAATGTTCGATGTTCTATGCAGGTGTTCGATGTGTAGGTTCGATGATGACATACAATGTGCCTAACCAGTGTTGCCAACTTAGTGCATTTCGCACTAGATCTAGTGCTTTTTTGGGATTATTACCCGTAAAATTTTTGGCCTAGTGCTTTTTCATTTTTAGTGCTTTTTCATTTTTAGTGGTTTTTCCGTTCTTCTTGAAGACTTTGTTTTGCTCGTTGAATAAAGTTCATAAAATGCTGATGTGAACAGGCTTTTAATTTGGAATTAGAAAATAGTGCTACGTCCTTTTGGATCAATGAAAAAGGTTTCAAAGATTCTTCAGACCTAAAACCTTTTGAAGATCTTGCAAATTTAGTCCTACGTGTGTTATCATTGCCATATTCCAATGCTGAAATAGAATGAGTATTAAGTTCGATGTCTGCGTTAAAATCAAAAATAAGAAAGAAACTTTCATTTAATTCTGTAAATTCTTTACTCCATATTAACTATGGATTAAAATGGAATGGTTGCTGCAGCGACACTTATGAATTACCAGATGAAACACTGTTGAAAGTAAATAGTCTGCAAGCATACTAGAAATCAGAATATAACATATAAACCTTCGGCTAGGAGGAACCCGAAAGTAGTGAAAATAATTTAACAGATTTGTTTTGAACTTATAAGCTACAAGTTCGAATCCTCTAAAGCCAAAGTAATGTTGATCTTAATTTTATGTACATAAAGGGTTTTTCAATAGGGACGCTACAAAAGTAGACCGATAGGGACAGAAAACGACGCCATATTTTTTCCCGCTTTCTTGACATTTCTCTTCAGTAAGGTTTGCCATTTCATCATGAATATACAAGCCAACAATGAGTAGAAATTATTTTAATTTACTACCAAAATTCGGAGTCACTGGCCTCAACTTTTAGAGAGCTACGTCCAATTTATGGTCGTCATAATCGTCCTACCAGATCAACAATTGAGCGTCTAGTGGAAAAATTTGAATCCACAGGCACAGTACAAAATTTTACCGTGCCAGTGAGACAAAGAAGTGCCCGTAGTGTCGAGAATATTGCTGCCGCTGAGGCTTCAGTTCAAGAAAGCCCAAATGTGTCCCTCACACTTCGTTCTCGAGCGTTGGGCATCACTGTGACATCGTTGTGGCGAATTTTGCGAAAAGATTTTGGCCCTCATCCTTACAAGATCAAATTGACGCAAGAACTGAAGCCGCTTGACCACCAGAAGCGTCGTATGTTCGTGAATTGGGCTGAGCAACAACTTGAAAATGATTCGGATTTTCATCGAAAAATCATGTTCAGCGATGAGGCTCATTTCCGGCTGAATGGCTTCGTCGATAAGCAAAATATGCGTTATTGGTCAGGCAGCAATTCACACGTACTCCATGAGTCACCATTGCATCCTGAAAGAATTACGGTTTGGTGCGGTTTATGGGCCGGCGGCGTCATTGGGCCGTACTTCTTCCGTGATGTTACTGTGAATGGGAATCGCTACCGTTCAATGATAACCGAATATTTTTGGCCCGAACTGGATGATATGGACTTGGACAATATGTGGTTTCAACAGGACGGTGCCACAAGCCACACAGCGAATGTCACAATCAATTTATTGAAAACCAAGTTTGGTGCACGTGTTATCTCACGAAATGGCCCAATCGATTGGCCGCCTCGGTCGTGCGATTTGACTCCGTTAGACTATTTCCTGTGGGGCTACGTCAAGTCTTTGGTCTATGCCAACAAGCCAGCGACGATTGATGAACTTCGTACGAATATCGATCGTGAAATTGCAGTAGTATCGGCCGATTTATGCTTGAAAATCGTCGAAAATCGGGTTCAGCGTCTGGACTTCTGCAAGCGTGCCCGTGGTGGTCATGCTAAAGAAATCGAGTTCCATACATAACGGCATCGAATGTACTTTCACAGGAATAAAGAATTTCATTGATATCCAAAACCGTTTTTGTTTTATTTAAAAAAACTTTTGTAGCGCTCTTATTGAAAAACCCTTTATATTATATATGTCGTTAAATATCAAAGCTGCCTAAGTCACTCTCAGATTTTGAGGCAAAGATTTCATTGAATTGTTTTTATTTTATTTTGCCCACATAGCAGAGAGTGACTTAGGCAGCTTTGATATTTAACTACACATATAGGGTAAGGGAGGGAAATATGGACTACGTGGGTAATATGGACCACATGGATATTTTCCATTGCGTACATAGGATTTACCGTTATTCATATTTAAACGTTACGCCAATACCTAAAGCTTATGTCAGTGCGATTTTAGCGTTCGGTGAGTCACATGATTCTGTTAAGTTCTTTTTTCTAGAAAGGAGTTTGGTGATCATTTTTTTCCAGTGAGTAAATTTCATTATTTCACTTTAAAGACATGGGGTTTTTAAATAAATGGTCAGTGAATACCATTTATAATTTATCAGCACAAATATTATCATTGACCACAAGAGTTTTTGATAACACACCATTTATTTCACCAACACGCGGGTAATATGGACCACCAAAGAAAAAAGCCTCAAAAAACAAATGTATTTATCATCTACTTTAGATGGAGAATCTAGTGGCGGTTTTCATAACGAGTCCGATTTTCATTATTTGTAATTTGTAAACTACAAATGAAAAGAAGATGAAAAATGCACATACGTATAATGTAAAACCTTTTACTCAGATGATCACCCTGGTGAATTTTGGTTAGAATGTGTAATCTGACGTTCTTGGAGCCATGAAAAATGTGCCGGATATGGAAGTGATATTTTTATATGCAACTTCTGTACCAAATAAACATGTGGTGACTATATGGACTATATAGTCCACATAACACTACACTTTTTTTTGATCTTCATTTTGAATATTTTCAGTTTTTTAACTTTTTTTCTTTATTCTGATGAGATATTTATCTAAAAGTGAATCAAAAGAAAGGTAAACTGTTTCCTTTAACGAATAACATACATTTAATTGTTTTGTTTTATGTTTTTTGAGTTTTATTTAAAAAGAAATATTGGTGGTACATATTTCCCTCCCTTACCCTAATAATTATTTATTGAAAAGTCTTTTTATAAAAGAATTGATTCATAATTAAAATATTTTTATTAAAAATTACTGAACTTGTCTGTACACGTACGAAACTTTTTTGTTTTTTTTGAAATTGTTTTTGCAATTGCTTTTTTTTTGGGAAAAAATTCGTTTTTTTGCCGGATTTGGTGCGTTTTCAAATTTAAAAGTTGGCAATACTGTGCCTAACCCTTTTCGAGCAAAAAAAAAAAAAAAAAAACAAGTCCGAAATGTTGCAATAGTATTCCACAATGAAGAAATAGTTTTGGTTGAAATTACCAAAATTTTCACATAAATATTTAATGGGATTAAGACCTGGTCTTTTGTATTGGAGAGTTGGAGTTTTTTTTTTTTTGGATGATAGCAAGCAAACATTTACTGATCATTGAAACTAGATCGTAATGGTCGAATATGACCTCGGAGGTCAAAATAATTTAGTATAATTTTTCAAAATTGGGCATCACCTGTCAAATTTATGGTTGTCTTTTGTTTCCTAGATACTCTCCAGGTAAGCTTTCAAATAAAGAGCGGTTTTTTGAAACTTTTTTTTTTTTGTTTGTAGACCGACCAGGCCTAAAGCGCTCTATTTTTGGTTCGATGTTTCGTTAGAAAACGTAGTTTCTACCTGGTGCAAAACAAAATTGTTTTGTTTTCTACAAACTCAATTTGTCCAACTATTTTTGCATCGACTCGGTCTAGAGCGCACGTGATCAGTAAATATTTACTTGTTATCATCCGAAACTTACTGAAACTCTCCACTACAAAAGACCAGGTCTTAATCCCATTTATTATTTATGTGAAAATTTTGGTAAATTCAACCAAAACTATTTGCAATCGGACACCATCCTGCCATTTTGCTCTTTTTAGAGTGATCCAAACAATAAAATTTTTTGTATCCTAAATACTTTCGAGGTAAGCTTTCAAATAAGAGTCGGTTTTTCCAATCTTTTTTTTTTGTATGGAGACCAACCCGGCCTAGTGTGCTCTATGTTTCGGTTCAATGTTCTGTAGTAGTTTCTATCAAATCCCAACTTATATATAAACTCTTTCAAATTCTTTTGTTCATCAATTCCAAAAAGTACTAATTTCGCTTTCGTCAGAAAAAAAAATTACCAAAAGCCTTTATCATCGTGTCGCAATAGTTCTACAAATCAGACTTCAACTTAAATTGAAATGAGCTTATGTTATATATGCTTACCTGATAAGGCAAGTTCATGGTCAAGTTTTTTGCCTCATTTGTTTTGATTATTCATGGCTTGGTCTTAGAGAGAGACACTTGTTGAACACATAGTGATGAGAAAAAATTTGCTTATCATATCGTCCCTATGCAAGTGAAAAACATTAAGTCAGTTTTTTCTAGTTTTGAGTTATTTGGTATTTCTGGTCTAAAATAGTATAGTGCTTTGAATGGAAAGATCCATTGAGACATATGCGTCCTAAAAAAAGATTATTTTACCACGAAAACATAAGAAAAACAACAATTTCCATACAAAAACAAAAAAACAGATTTTTTTATTATTCAAATATCTCAAAACTTTAAAAACTGACTAAGTGTTTTTCAATTGTGCAGGGACGATATAATCGTATTTCTTATTTCCGGAGAAAATTGTGAAAAAAATTTTTTGAATGAAGTGTGACTCGACCAATTTTTGTAGTTTTTCGGTCATTGAGGTGCCCTTTGATTCAAAATAGTATACATTTTTAAAAAATGGAACAAATTGAATTTTGATTTTTAGAAGACGCATCTCTTTTCTTGTTAAGCTTTACAAATGCAAGCATTCAATCAAATAAATTTGTTGATAAGGAAACTTACCGTATTCCCAGGTTGCACAGAAAAATCTTATATTTTTCTACATGTGCATATGTATTGACCACAACTGCATTATTGTTTATTTTGGAATATGACAGATGTAATATTAAAATTTTTATGTTACTACGAGTACGAAAATAAAAATCTTGTTATAGAAAAATATATAGAATGAATGCATGATCGGCAAAGATTTACGTTTAGAGGATCACGTACACAGAACGCCTGCAATCGCGTGGCATTTTTTTTTTTTTAATTTTATATTTATTTATAACTATGTATATTTAAATTTATTGTATGTAACTACTGTTACACTACAATATTTATGTATTTAAAGAACTTTGTCACGAATTGTGTTTACGCTGCATATATAATTTATTTTTTGGTTTTTTGTTTAATTTTTATTTTTTGTTTAATTTTTATTTTTTATTTATTACTCTTAATTATTATTTGATTTGTAAATCGTGGTGGGGTTATAAAATCTTACCGGAATGCATTTTTGAACGTAATTCTTTGAAGTTGGCTTAATGACCTATTTGTAGAGTTCTTTGGAAAATTTATGACGCTTTTATTTTGTAGCTTGAATAGCGCATTAACACTGAATACTCACTTTGTTAGTCACTGCACATATGTAATTACAAGTGATTCTTGTGTCAAGCCCTTGTACCCATAACTAACATATTTGGTTTCCGTTTGTTTACTTGATTACAAGACCATGCTGGTGAAAGGTGAAAAATTTGTTTGTCAAATGAAAGGAAAATGTTGTAATTTACACCTTATGTAAGAATACTATATATCGTCGGATTAAAACTGCATCTAGACATTATGTTTTGAAAAAAAAGCGTTATAAGTTTTTTGAAATTCGTTTTTTGTATGGGATTTTGAAGTTTTCTGCTTTTTATTCTTAATATAAAATTGGATGGGGACAACATACAAAAACCGACTAGGGCTAAAGCCGTTTTTTCTTCATGTCTCTGTATGCTTAACTCAAAACATCAATACATGTAGATGTCTAATTGTAGTTTTAACCCACAATATATTGAAGAAAAATAAGAATATATAGTATTTTAAATAATTTAACAGCCAATTTTTTAACTTTCAATCTTGTTTGGCAATACCGAATAATCTGTTCATAACTTACAATCAAAAATAGTTTTCTTTCAATTAATCATATGAGTTAAGTGATTCAAAACTTATTTTTCTCATAAGTAGTCACAATATTTTTTTTTTAATACATAAATCTAATAGAATTAAATTCATATTCTTATCTATCAAGTAAAATATATTTACCGGGCAAAACCGGGTCATATTTAAAGAAAAAAGACACTTAACCCTCAATTTACTTACAGCCTATAACTTGCATTGCCATTAAGATCACTGCAATGGACGAACCTTCAAAAATTGATATAAATTCCACACGCGTTTACCGTGAGACCACACTGCCATTGCATGTGGCCGCCAAAACGAAAAAGCCTATCTTTCGTACCGGTAGCGATGGTGATGACAACGAGGCCAATGACAATGTCAACAGTGAAAAAGTGAAAAAACCTCAACGTCGCGATAGAAGTGATCTGGGTGAAAATTTTATAGCACCCGATGGTGGGTGGGCTTGGCTGGTTTGCATCGCAGCGGGTATATCAAATGTAAGTGCACTTTTTTCGAAATTATTGATCGTAAAATGTTTTCCTTTAAAATTGCATCTTCATGCTCATCACAACCAAACACCTGTATGTAGCTTGTCGTCTATCCTTGCTTACAACAATTTGGTTTCATATTTCGTGAACGCCTGACAATATTGGGTTTGTCCAGTTCACAAATTACAACTATAATCAACTCAAATCAAGCGGTTTCATCATGTACAGGTGAGTAGAAGAAGTAAATAGGAGCGACAGCAGCATTCTATAAAATTCTTTATTTAATATTTCGCTTCTGTAGGTCTGCTGAATGGTCCTATGTTTCGGCGTTTCACGTTTCGCCAAGTAGGGCTGGCAGGCTCTTTCTTCATCTTTGTTGGCATTATGCTGACCGCTTTTTGTGATGATTTCATCAAATACATGGTTGCATATGCCTTGCTGTTTGGTGAGTATATTTTTTAGTGGCCTGCACAAGGCATAAAGAAATATAGTGTACTTTTCTTAAACGCACCTTTTACACTGAACTAGAGTATTTGATCAATTTCAAGACTCTAATCTTCTACAATGTACAGCCACTGATTTTATTTTAACTCTGAGGTACTCTAAAGCTTTTTGCCATTGTCAAAAAAACCTGATTCTAAGGAATACTTCAGTGTACTGTATATTATACAAACAAATACTTCAGGTCAGTGTTAACGTACGAGTAGAAAAACTGCAGTGAGATTTATG
The DNA here is from genome assembly GCA_951812925.1 of Calliopum simillimum. Lineage (NCBI taxonomy): Eukaryota > Metazoa > Arthropoda > Insecta > Diptera > Lauxaniidae > Calliopum > Calliopum simillimum. Next base: position 13,439,921 of record OX638372.1, on the reverse strand, counting down.
ATAAGGTAACACTTGCTACATTTCTGTACCACGCAGCTGGGCTCATCAGCTACGTGTTAGTAACACAATCCTAGCTTTCATTCATTTCGCAAGTGAAGGAGCGACACAAAAAAGAGCTTTCTTCATAGTGTACACTACCATTACAGTACGAGTATATGCACTGAACTGACTTGATCTTTTTTTTTAATATGCAAGTATGTACTGTCGAGATATTTGCACTCGAGACTATACGGATGTATTTGATAAATAAAAAGCAGTTTCAAAACATAACGTTTCTTGAAATGAATTGTCTTGAAACGAATTGTCTTGAAACTTCAACATGACGTCTTGCGCAGACCCCTCATCATTACAAATTAACTACGTTAGTACTCAATCTAGGAAAAACACTTTCTAAACCTTCGTCTTTTTTATTTTCCTTCAGGTTTCGGCATGGGCATTAGCATCTCGGCATCCTCACTTGCCATCAACACATACTTCAAAGTAAAACGTCGTCGAGCAACAGGCTTCTCATGGACTATAACAGGACTAGGTCCAATATTCTTGCCTCATTTAGTCACGGCTTTACTTGCCATTTACGGGGTGCAAGGTACAGTCATGCTTTTTGCCAGCATATCATTACATTCAGCACTCTCAGCACTCATCTATCAGCCAGTACAATATCATTCACCAAAACCAGATGCAATCATAATGTCCGAATGCGCCGCCGCCAATGGTAATGATCCATATCAATGTAAATACTGTGAAATGCGACAAAAGAAAGAAACGGGTATCTTTTCTAGTCAATATCTATATCAAGATGATGATGCGGATACGCCTGGCTATGAAATAATCGAACCGGGCACTCCAATGCTTTCACGTGCCAATGACGGTTGGTTTGGCTCAAAAGCATCACTATCCACAATGCGATACAGAACAGTGTCTACTGTTTCCAGAGATTTTGATGGTGGTGTCGGTGGTACCGTAGGAAAACTGAATAGAGTTATATCTGAAGAGGAGCTTAAAACGGATGGTGATTTTTTCAAACCCAACAATTTTAAACGTGAACGTGATGAAGTGCTGAAAAATTCCAATAGCAAAGGTAATTTACGTCTACAATTTCGCAATCGAAGAAACTCATCATCTAGTCAATTGCGCTGTACATGCTCCGAAGAACGTGTGCTTATGGAAATTACTCCAGTTAAGTCATCACCGCCGAATGATTCACACTCTCTTAACAATAATAATACAGACGCTTGTACACAGTTGCCAGCACTTGAAGACGACATCGCTGCCAGACTCACTTGCCTGCAGAAGGTCGTTATATTCTTTGACTTAGATTTGCTACGCGACTTTACCTATGTCAATTTGGTTATTGGTCTGACGATCATTAATTTTGGAGAGCTGAACTTTTCGATCTTAACGCCATTTATTTTGAATGATTTTGGCCTTAGCACTTATCAGATAACTTTAGCCATGTCGATTTTGGCCATGTGTGACATAACGGTACGTTTTGTGATACCATTCGTTACAGAGAAGATACCATGGGATAATAGGGTGTTCTTTTTGATCGGTGTAGTTGGAATTGCCTGTGGCCGGACAGTGGTGGCGTGCACGCGTTCATTTGAAGTGATCTTGACGACTTTCGTTTTCATTGGCATTTGCAAGGGCGTGCGCACAATATTTTGGCCTTTAATCATACCGGGCTACATACCATTGAAACGTTTACCAGCCGCATCAGGGCTACAGCTGCTAATTACGGGAATTTTCTCACTGATAGCGGGTCCATTTGTAGGTGCGTTTGTTTGGCCATTCCATTTTTGTTAAATTTATCTAATGAACTCATATTTATCACAGGAATGGTACGAGATCGTTACGATTACTCAGTAACTCTTCATTGCTTGGACGCAATGTCCTTCATAGCGGCCATAGCGTGGTCGACTGAAGCACTAGTAAGGCGTTACTATCGAAACAGAAAAAAACTTAGAGTACCAGCATGTGATTTGAAGACTTGAATTTAAAGTGGAGACTTAGAATGGTTGTTGTCTTGACTATATAAAATACAAGTGGTACTTGTACAGTAGAAGCCTTGAATATTGAAACGGAAATATTTAGTGAAAAGCATGGAGACAAATAGAGAATTATGCAGAAATAAGTAGAATACATAATTTAGATATATGTAAACTGAATAAATTTAGCGAATCAAATAACACTTAATACACATCATTAAGTTTTAAGTTTTATTTTTACTAATATCTAATTGAAATTATATAATTAATGTAAAACATTAAAATTTAAGATTCATATACTAATAGATTTAGACCAAGACTAAAATTAAATTTAAGCAAAAAATTAATAAAATGCCGTCCGTAAATCTCGTGACACTGAAATTCCCTCCCTCCATTGCGGTAGCTTAAAGCAAAACACATGCAAATGATACAAGCCTCATATCCGTTCAACCTTGCAGTGTCACGAGATGTATGAACTGCTCCATATAAATATTTTTGACGAAATAAATGCTCTTCGTAAGAAAAAATAAATAAAAATTTAAATACATTTTACATTTTTTGCCTAGTATCAAGTGGTAAAAACTTTCGTCGATTATTTCTGCAGACTGTAAGATTGAAGATATTTGGCTCTAGACACAACGATAAGCTTAAATCATTTTTCAGCCAAAGAAGAGATTATACCTTTTACTATGGCATTCGAATCCATTTTGGTACACACAATTTAAAGTTAGAGCCTGAGTATTTTTATTGGTGGTGGAAAGGTAGTATAAAAGCTATCACGCTTCACAATGATCAAATATAAACCACGGCATAAGTCGCACAGCTCACCCAGAGCCAACAGATGCACTTTTTTAGTACCAGACATGGCGGATCAAGTACCAATTTTACAAAGAAAAAATTCGAAATGTTCTTGTCTCTCCAAAACCTTAAAAACTGTCGAACATTTTCGACATTGACCCCAAAGAATGTTTTTTTTTTTTTTTTTGTTTTTTGAATTAACGTTAGAAATAAATATGAATTTTACTATGTAGATATTAAAATTTTTTCTTTGGATTTTCCTAGATAGAACCTTCATCTACAAGATTAGACAAAATAAGATCAGATTTTAGCCTTACTCGAGGCTGATTCTGATGTTGAAGTTGAATCGGTGAATGAAAACGAAGTACATAGAATTTGATGTACCACAGGCACGCATCTACACCATCTCTCAGGTTGCTTGAACTGGGTTTAACAATTTGATCTGAGATGTCTTAAGGATAAATATCATCAATGACATGAATGTTCGAAGCAGAAACGCCTATTTTGGTCAATTCAGTAGGAGTAATATCCGGTTAATCTTATTGAATGTACTACGGTTCATTTTAATTGCTCGACTTACTCAAGATCTTTTGATTGTACTTATGGCACATCGAATTCCACTTTATTTTAATCCACCGGTTCATCTTCAACGTCAGATTTCGCCTGAAATAAGGATAAAATCTGATCATATTTAATCATAGCCTTTGGAAAAAGACAATACAATATCTAGTAAACTTCATATTTTTTTCTTACATCCATGCAAAAAAAGACCTTCCTTTGGGGTTAATGTCGAATATATTCGACAACCTACAAAATCCAGATGGGCCACCCTAGATGATAAATATTATTTTTCCCGTCTTAAGCACTATTATATTAGCCCCCATTTTCAGATTTTTGACTCCACCTAAAATATTTTGGACTCGTAAGGGCTAATTATTTTTAATCTATATAGTTTAAATCAAAACTAAAATATACGAGCAAGTTCGGATATAGTACAAAATGGTTTCAAAAATGTCTTCAAACTTAAACATATTTGACTATTATGCTTGGTTCTATATAGAAGGCTTATACGACATTACGTTATTCACCGCGACTGTAAATTTATTAATTTTCAATGGTTTGGAGCTTAGCTAACTGTCGAAAGGTGTTTGTTTTCACTTATCCTATGCCACTTGTATAAATATTTTCCCATCATAAAACAAATTACCTTATGTCATACCATTTCAATTCGTTAGACGCTACTGTATTTCTAATATGTGATACTTCACAAGCATATTCAATAAAACAAAATGTTTGCAATTTATTTCCTTTATTTTAAACTTACTTTTTAACTATTGTACATACATTATATATAAGATTTTTGTTTATATTTTACATAAATTCACGTATAAAAGAACTTTAAACAAACAAAATTACTCGCATTTCAGTTGTAAAAATATTCGTATAATTTTCCTAAAAATAATGGATATGACTTTTCTATGGTCGTATTTATAAGGTATATGCATGCATTCGAGTTGGGTGGCGTCTTTATTTGCAATAATCTATAAAATTCAATGCATTTAAAAACTGACACTGTAGGTATGCAACATACCCAAATCTCGTAAATTTATATAAATCATTCATTCAATCACTCAATCGGTACATTACAATCACACTAAAATTTTATTAAAATGCTAAAATCTAAAATAAAGCTATAAATTTTCATATGCATTAATATATAATGCTTTTTAATTAAAATCGTACAGCAATAATAACAGTATGGTTATTTACGATTAAATATGAATAGTCAAAAAGTTGTATTCGCAAAAAAAAAAAAAAAAACAGTATTCTCGAAATAATAAATTTTATTTGGCCAAAATTCGGGTTTCAACGTGTGAATTTCCATTTATATGAAAAAACAGCCACACACTAAAATTCAAAGAAAACATACATGAAAGTTGAACACCTTAAAAATTTATTATTTTGACACATTACATACATTAAGAATTGTATCCGACCATATTTAGAAACTTTGTCCCAAAAGTTTATCAATCTTAAAAGAACATATAACCAAACAAAGCTCGAATTGATGTTAAGTCTGAACGGAAGTTCATTTCCACTAAACTACTAAAGCGCAAGACCTCTTACTTACACCATTTTTAAGCTATCGAACTTGTATCATAACCAGCAGGTCAGACGGAAAATAGTTGTAAAAACATAACCCAGTGTGCCAGACGGTTCATATCTTCGCTTTTTTACCCGTTACGGATCCGTTACTGATCCGTTGGCGGGAGAGATTCCCAAAAAAAAAGCGAATCGTTTTTTTTTTTGGAATTTCTCCCGCAAACGGATCAGTAACGGATCCGTAACGGGTAAAAAAGCGAAGATATGAACCGTCTGGCACACTGGGAAAACTTTATCTATTCTCGTAATTTCGAGATCCTTGTAGGTTTTAATTCTAGCCAGCGTCGCATGTCTCAAAACCAGAGTGTGTTACCAACTAAAAACAATTTGGTAATTTTTCACAACAGACGGCGCTAATGAACTTTACATATGGCGTTCTTGTATATACAGAAAAATGTATCCCTGGCAATAGCCGAATTGGTAAAGCACCGCGTTTTCTTTCATTAGAAAACCGGAGTCAAGGGTTCGAGTGTGTCAAGTGGAGTCAAGAATTAACTAAAACTGAACTGACGAGGCTATATACATGTTTATATATGAAAATTTATAAATATATATGTGCAAATAGCAGAAACATATGCAATCAATTTCCATGTTAAAACTTGTTTGCGTCTGTTGTTGAAAAATTGCAAAAATGACTGTTTAATTAGTTCCATATAAATTTATCATTTTCCATTGTCATTGACCACCTCTCGCCATCTCACACTGGGTCTATAGAAGCGATTTGGTTCAAAACCACTCAGACATCGCAATTTTCATCGAAATAGAAAAATTCTCAAAGTGGGATATTCGTTTTGTCATACTGAAGAATGGTACAAAGCTTAATTTTCTAAATGTGACTTAATCAATTTACCGAATGACCTTTAAAGATGTAATTCAATGTTCAAAAAATAGAGATACCATTAAAAATCTTTTTTTACTCAAGAGGAAAGCATCTTACGAAAAAAGTGTACCAGGCAAAAAATGCTTAGAATCGTCCAAGCAATACGTGAGATTTTTTTGGATTTCTTTTGTTAAATTTTTTTTTTTTTTTAATAATTTTTGAAAAATTATTCAAAAAAAAAGTTTATCACACGTATTGCTTGGACGATTCTAAGCATTTTATGCCTAGTACACTTTTTTCGTAAGATGCTTTCCTCTTGAGTAAAAAAGGATTTTTGCCTTCCGCGGGCGTTCAAAAGCCAAAAACTCCCATTTAGCGTATAAATCCCATCTTGAGTCATATTTAGGAAATTAAGCTTCGAACCATATGGCAAAACGAATATCCCACTTTAAGAATTTTTATATTTCGATGAAAATTGCGATTTGTGGGTGGTTTTGAACATGGAGTATCAGTATGCATCTTTCGGGTAAAACCATAATACCGTCTTTAAAGAATTTCTAGGGTTTCGGCTCGAAAAACTTGTGGTTGTCGTGATGAAAAACGATTCCCTTTCCCCCCTTTGAGCGCTTCATTCAATCTTGTAAATTTTTGACCTACAGTTCCAGATCAAACGCTTAGCCACGGAGATGTAGCTCATCGTACACAGAACCTTTGAAACCCCATCAGATACTAAACAAAACCTTCTTTGGCGTCAGTTCAGGCTTTGCGATGGCTTGACCAGGCTCATCTCGATTTGATTATGATCCTTTCGCACGTTATTATCGTACGTTATCCATTTTCCGTCACCAGTAACCAATCTGTACAAATATGGTTCGAGATGATTTCGTTTCAGAGAAGATTCACATACTGAAATACAGTCAGTAAAGTTTTTTTCACTTTCTCCATTATGTGCACAATTTTTTCTGTGAGCCTTCACAGTCGTACAACAGAACGAACGTTTTCCGATTCCGACAGATTGGACCAGTACTTATAGAGTTATCGTACTTTAAACTTTGAAATTTCACTTTTCCGAACTTTCTGTTTCGGCAAACTTATATGTTCATGTCCAATTTAACATAACCAGTGAAGTGATTCTCTACAGAAATACTTTCTATAAGACCTAGGATTATAGATTTAGTTGGATTTACTTAGTCTAGGCTATATTTAGATACGATAAAATTTAAATATAATTTTAGTTTTTTAATGTAATTAACAAATTAATTAAAAATTAATTCCATTGATCTCCAATATTATCAAGTTTAGTTTAGTTTATATTGTTGAGTTTATTGAGTTTAACATTCTTTTTTTTCTAAAATCTTAGCTTAAATTAAATGATTCCTAAATACGTATATTTATATATAAAGTCGAACTATATGTCTAAGTATAAAATTTGTCTAAAAATTAATAAAGCATAAAAAATATATTACAAAAGTGCACACACCCTTACTTATAACTCATAAGTTTCCAAATTAGTCAACGATTTGTTATGTTTTCCTAGAATCATATTGAATTCCAGCTTCAGCAAATTGTGTGTCTCTTCAAAGTTTATCTCGGTGATGGCGACATTGTTGGTTTTGACGTCGTACTGCTGATTTTCTGCACATGTGACATCACCTCGGTTACTTTCTTTCCCGTAGTATTTGAGTCCTTTTCACTATTTGAAGGTGTTACAATCGTTATAACCTATATATTTTAAAGTTTTTGAAAAAACAGAAAATTGAAAATGTGTTTTGGGGTTTGTGTTCGTGGATTATGCGGTGGTGTTATGTATTGTATTATGGCGTAGTTTTGTGTGTAGGTTGTGTAAAGTGTATTAAATTTCGCATTAGTTTAAATCGATTGCAATTTTATAGCAACTAATTGGATATTGTGCGATATACTTTAGAATTTCCATCGATTATCTCCACTGGTTCTGCGGGAATATAAGCTGAAAGACCCATTAGACCGAAAAGATCAGGTGTATAGTAGGAAGGAGTAGAAGTGTGAATTGAGGAGCCTAAAAGAAACAAAAACAATTAATTTTTTTATTGCTTAAATGTTAGCTATTTTGAATGAGTAAGAGGAACCTTGATGATGCTTTCACGGGTGATATCCATGTTATATCTATATCATCTATATATAAATAGGCAAACGTAATCGGTTCAGTCCCTGTTTCTATACCAAAATCTCAACCGATTTGCTTGATTTTTGTTTTGTTGGATAGGTTGTGAGGAGGAGCAGTGCATAAGACTATATTTGTTTTTAAAGTGGGTGGTGCCACGCCCCTAAATGGAAAAAACGCTCTCACGGCCAAACCGCTGCATCGATTTTAGCGAAATTTGGTGTAGAGATAGGGTTAGCACTAAGGAACGATAATATGACCATTATGTTTTTCAGCGGGCGGTACCACGCCCCTAAATGGAAACAACACTCTCACGGCTAAGCTACTGCTTGCGACTTTTATAAAATTTGGTATAGATATAAGGTGACGATAGCATGATTGATTTTTATGAATTTTAATTAACAGAACAGCAAGATATCAAAAACTGTTTGCTTTTTAGAAGGAGTTACACGCCTCTAAATGGAAAGCACGATATTGCAACTTAGCTGCTAACCCTAACCCTAGGAAGAATATTAAAAGCTTTTTGTGTCTTATCGACCATGGAAGGGTATAAAAACTCTTTGCTTTATTTTGTGGTCAAATCGAAATGGTCGAATTTCGGCCACAAGGCGAACTCTAGTTTATATAAAATTACTTATATCAAAACTCTGTGTAACGCGTTAGCGCAAAATATATTGAACCAACTTTAATAATTTTTCTTTTAAAACATTCTAGTTGTGCGAAGGAATATACTGGCATACTTATTTTTTTTTTTTTGATTTTCAAAAGGCAAAAATTTTCTTTTTAGTAAAAAGTTGGTGAAAAAAAAAAAATAGTTCCATGCTAGCATAAATATTTTCGCTTGCACTTGCGTAGTTAATTTTATGCTGCTTATTGAATTAAGTGTTACTGATGCCTTTTCCGTCTTTTTCATTTATTGTTTTTTCTTTATTCTTGAAGAGAAAATATAGAATCTTAGATGCTTTTCGATACTTTCGGACTTTTACCGATTTCCTCGAAGTAAACAACTCTGTCTTAAGATCATATAGCCAAAAAAGCTCTAGATTCAGTGATAATTGAATCCAAAGTGATACTAATGACCCATCTTGAGCTTTTGTATCCCAACAGGAATATCATTCTAACTACTTTCTAGAAGGGTACGAAATTGCGGTCCATTGTGCTAACACGAACATGAATCTGCCTGTGATGTTAGTGAATCTAGAACTATAAAAATAAAACAATACTCTTCATTAGACCCTTCCCCAAAGAAACCTCTGCTCACATCCCAACAGAGTTTTCGATGCACGGCCATAGTAGAAGGTCCCTTTGGGTTAAACATTTATAGCTCCTAATAGTTTTTCAGAGCTTAATATAGAAACCATCCTAAAATTTCTGAAATTTTGCCTTTTTTGTCATTCTTCTGACTTTTTCAATTTATAAATTTCCAGGAACTTATCATTTCTGGATGAGTGCATGGGATTAATTAAACTGTTGTATCGAATATGAGATATTTCATATTTTACTTACCACTACCAGGTGTTGGTCGTACTAAAAATCGTGGTGACTTGAATATCTTCTCACTTTCGCTCGCCTTACTATCCGTTAATGGTGCTTCAGTTGTTGTGCTCAACGCACGTTGTGGAAAGAATCTTGGCTGTGGTGTTACAACATAAACCTTTTCTTTTGTTTGTGGTGAAATTAAGACCTTTGTTTTATCCCAAATTTGAAAGGGTTCCGGTGTAGTTGTTATACCGCGTAAATAAAATGGCGTTACTTCCGTTGTAGTTGTACTGATGGAGGTGCTAGTCATCAGCGGCCGCCTCGAGGATGTCGTCGTTTTGGTACTTGTCGTTGACGTTGTTGTGGCCGCTGTTGTGCTCTTTCTATTTGCCACCTCTTTTTCCAAATACTCCGGTATGCGATTATCATCGATTGGCACATATTCAAAACGTTTCTGTCCACGATCACGCAGTAGTGGCTCCAAATTATTAATTGAGGTGACATCGAAGACTTTTGTTGTCTTTGGTTGACGCGGAGTGGCCGGTGTTGTTGTCGGCAAATATTCTGTGGGAATATGTTTTGAACGTCCACGTATTGTGGGCGTACTAGGTCGATGCGATAGCGAGGTAAACTCCTGTTCAGTCCAATCATCAATATTCTTCTGTAGCTTGGAGAAATCAAAGCCGGAAGATTTTGATTTATTTTTTATTTCATGTTCACGTCGTAGTAGCTCACGGAGATTTGACGCCAGAATGCGTGTTAGATATTTTGTTGTGCGGCCCGGGGCATTTGTCGCCGTCGTTACAACTTTCGACTCTTGCTGCTCGTGTGGATCCAACTCATTTGAGTGTGACCAGGTGTCATATGCATGATGTGCCAGCGGTGTTGTTTGACTTCCGACATTTGTCGGTTCAAATGGACGTGGCCGATTTTTAGTGGTATATGGTATAACAATTTGATGTGGATCTTTCTTCTGTTGCGCCGGTGCTGGTGGTGGTGGTGGTGGTGGTGATGGTGGTGACATACCAGCGTATTGTCCACTGGCATCAATTGCACCATATGTCGATGTTGGCGTAGGTGCTGCTGATGAGACGGTCTGCGTGAGCGGTGGTGGCGTTACAGGCCAAGTCGATTGCTTCGCTGTGTATGCATGATTAGCATGTTGAAATTCTTGTGGTATGCGGAAACTTAATTCACTGGGATCACGTGTAAAAGGACGCGGCGTTTGTGAATATCCTTGTGCATGGTGATGATGTATGGGCGCATCAAGCAGACGTTTTGGGGTTTCACGTATGCGCTCACGCTGTGGACGCAACATGGCGTAAATGTGCTGCTGCTGTTGTGAGTACTCTGTTTGTATTGAAGGCGCAAAGTCGATGGAGGTAGCCGATTGTATGCGTTCGGTGACAAAATCACCCTCAATGTCTTGTGGACTTTGCGTTGATACATCGGTTGTAGTCTCTGTGGGTAGCGGGGTTGTATAGAAGAACTCACCCGTCTGTCTGGTTGTGTATATTTGTGCAGTCCAATTCGGCAGTGAATCAATGTGATTTTCTTGTTGGATCGAACTGAAGTTGTGTGATGAAGCAGCCGCTGAATTATCACTGATGGTGGTATCGTAGTAAGCATCATTTTGTGCGCCAATCACAAGTGATTGTGCCTCGAACTGTTGCGTATGTGGAGGATACAATAAAGTGGTTTGCTCCACATGCGTAACGGATAATGTGGTATCCTGCTGCTGCTGCTGTGGGCTTGCAAAATTGCCAAGCTCCGTAAGAATCTGTGAGCCTGGTATATGCTTGTTATAGCTTGGATTAATTGTCTCATGTTGATATTTCACGGTATTGGTTGGTTCTGCATTCGTGACTGTGACTTTGTGATTGACTGGTAACGGATCTCGTGCAACATCAATCGATTGGGACTGCACATACGTTGCAGGATACTCAACAGATGATACAAAATCAGTCAACTGATGAGACTTGATGATCTCAAAACTGGCATCATGCGTTGAACTACTGATAGTTGGCGGTATTTGTGTAGGGAAGATCTGATTTGGTTGTAACTCCGAGTGTGCGCCAAGATTTTCGGAGAAATGCGCCGAATCAGTGGGTGGAAACTGTTGCTCAGTAGTACCAACAGCAGCATTTGTAAGAGGACGGAATGGCTGCGCATTGTAAAGTGGCGGTAAAGCAGAAGCGCTTAAACTTGGCATTGGTATAGGTATGAAAGGAGCTGCTGCTGCGCCCGGGGCGGGTGCATATTGTGAAGGATGCTGGCTCTGTTGTAGACTTTGCTGAAGCTGCTGCTGATGCAACTGTATATGATTTGATGTGGGAAAATTAAATTTCACTGCACGTTGTTTATGTTGCTGCTGCTGTTGGGAGGGATAAGCATTCTGTTGGTAATGCTGTGAAGCTTGTGGCTCCAGATGTTGTTGCTGTTGTTGTTGCTGCTGCGTCCAATGTTGCTGTACCTGCTGTTGTTGCTGATATTGCTGACTCAATGGTATTTGTATGCTTGGTGGTAACATAGGTACCCAGGGATATTTATTACATAGCGTACAGGTCACTTTGCCATCATTTTGCTGTTGTGGTTTCGGATATCCATACGGTTGCTTTCCAGCTGGATGTTGTATATACTGCGCATTTTTGTAGCTCTCTGCTGTCAATTGTTGCTCACTTGGACCAGCACCACCACCCCCACCATCTGGTCCAAAGCCAAACCAACGCGCGATTCGCGTCATAAAGCCAGGTGGTGGTTCTATATGTTGGTTGGGATGCGTCTGCTGTCCATATACTGGAATAGGTTGGGATTGTACCTGTGTCTGTTTAATTGAAGGAGCTCTCGCATGTATTAGACGCTGTGGCACTGGCAATGGTGGTGGCACTAAATGATCAGCCGGTGTACCCGCAATAATTCGCGCTGTCTGCGTTAAAGTGGCGGTTGCGATTAAGAGACAAATGATGGCAATGGTCGTCGTTGTCAAAGATATGGATTTTCTCGTTATCTGTAAAGAAAATCAATTGATAAAAAAGTGTAATGAATAAAAAATTAAAAATTCACTATGCAGCATGTTGTTCAACAATGTGACAACAAATGCTTCATGTGTTAAAAAATGGAATACGTAATGTTTTTGCTACGCAAGTGCATGCAACAAACAACGCCTCTACGCCACATGCGATCCACTTGGAATGGTTGCTGTGTAGTGACGATGGTGTTTCCACTAACATTTCATTCTCTTAACTCTTTTCTCTACTGGGTCTACTGCTTAAAAACCCGTTCAATTAGGCATGTTAAATGCTTGGCACGGACGTGTCTTGCGAAATGTAAACGGTATCGGCTACGCAAGTCATAAAGCAGATCAACGTGAGAGTGTTCAGCAATGAGTTTCGTTGTCAACATTTTGACATTTTGCCAAGGATTTCGCTAAATTTGATGCAATTAACTTAATCCGTTTTGTTTTTTTTTTCTTTCTTCTTTTATCTGTTACTGCACTTCATAGATAATGCGTTCAGATACGCATATCTTTACTTGAACATCAAACGTGTTCACATGTGCAGCACATTTTGACTTGCGGGGGCTATAAAATTTGCTATTTATGCGCGCACGTTTTTAATTGATTTTTTCAGGTGTAATGGTGAAATTTTACGAAAACAACCCAGACTAAAAATCATAAATAATATCTGAGATCTGTATGAAAAATGCATAAAATAATCGTTAAATAAAAAAAAAAAAAGGTTGCGAGATCGAGGAGGGGAAGTCTCAACTTTCTCTTACTTGGATACGCGTTCAGGACTCATACGTCCCTCTAGCCTTTATCGAGGTGTGCCTCTCTTTTCAACTTATTCAACAATTTTCCACTTTTCCGCCATTTGTCGAATTTTCCAACATCTACTGACTTTTTTTTACATTTTTCGAAAATTTTCGAATCCAAAAATTTTTTTGGACTTTTCCATAGACTTTTGCAACAATTATCTACTTTTGTAACACATTTCTACTTTTTGGAAATGTTTTGAGTCTATCAAAATTTTTCGACTATTGCTTCATTTTTCTACTTTTCCGACTTTTGCAACATTTTTTTACTTATTCGAAAATTTTTGGACTTTTTCAACTTATCCAACATTTTTCAACTTTTCGAAAAGTTTTTAATTCATCAAAATTTTTGAACTTTTTCGACATATTTCGTCCATCAAAATTTTCGACTTTTGCAACATTTCTTTCCATTTTCCAAATTTTTCGAGTCTTTAAAAATTTTTCTTCTGGAGCAGCATTTTTCTACTTATTCGAAAATTTTCGAAACATTGAAAATTTAACGACTTTTCTAACATTTTCCAATTTTTACAACATTTTTCTACTTTCCCAAAAATTTTTGAACTTTTCCAACTTTTGCAACATTTTTCAACTTTTTTCAACTTTTTCTTAAATTTTCGAATCAGTGAAAATTTTTCGACTTTTCTAACATTTTCAAATTTTTGCAACATTTCTCTATTTTTAAAAAATTTTTGGACTTTTCAACTTTTTCGAAAATTTGGAGTGCATCAAAATATTTCGAGTTTTCCAAACATTTTTCTTCCTTTTTCATCAAAATTTTTATATTTTGTCAACATTTTTCGATATTTCTTGAAAATTTTCAAGTCCATTAAAATTTTTCGACTTTTTGAATTTATTTTGAATTGTGAAAGTTTTTTGAATTTTTTCGAAAATGTTCGGGTCCATCAAAATTCTTCGACTTTTCGAACATTGTATTCAGTCATAAGGCGCCCTTCTAGAATAAAGTGAAACTCATTTTAGCAACGGGTAGCCATGAACTTCCTCATATTACGTTGTGATTTTTCGAATTCGATCTTTAATTTCATAGTAACTGTTACCGTCCACTGAATCTAATCTAATTTTTTGAACATCAAATATATCAAAACTTCAAAAACGTGACTCGCTTATATTGGGACAATGTAAAAATTAAAGTTTGTCAATCAGGCCTGTTCCGAAATCCGTATGATTTCAATTACTTTTCAGTAAGAAGGCTTTTTGATGAAAACGGTGAGTCGAACGATAAAAAGTATTAGAAACTTTTTTATGGAAAATTGCAGCTTCTACATTAACGAATATGTATCCGTTTAGGATATATTCCTAAAAAAAAGCAAAAAGTCGAAAAATTTGATTTAATTGAGTATTTCTTAAACGATTACTTTATCGTTGGTACAGACTGATATTATTAGTAGAAGCTGTTATTCTCCACAAAAAAGATTCCTGCGTATTTTATCGTTTGACTCACCATTTTCATTAAAAGTCTCCTAAATGAAAAGTAATTGAAACCACACGGACTACGAAGCAGGCCTGTATGTGTTTGTTTTTTTATGGAGTCGAAAACCACTTGATCGTTTTCGAAGAAATTTCCTTAGTGTCTTAGTATAGATCAGGGGAGTGCTATAGGATAGAAAAATGGGCGGTGTCACGCCCCTAAAAAACTAAATTCGACATATCTCTAAAACTGTTCAAAGCATATGGATGAAATTTGTCATATATGTAAAGGGCACCGCATCAATCAGCAAAATTGGTGACACGCCCTGGGTAACATTCAAGATGGATGGCAAATAATTTATTTATTTTATCGCAACGTTTCGTAAGAAATTGCTAACTTCTTCTTTTTGGCTAAAGATGGGTACTTATGAAACTACTATTTTACATCAGTCATCAGTATTTCCGGTTTCTCACTTATTTTCGATGATACTGGTGCATCAGCTCTAAATGATTCAAAGATACGAGTATCACCAAAAAGTTAACTGACTAACCAAGTTAGCTGCTGATAAAATCACAAACAACGACCTTTCATTATGTTGATCAGCAAATTGACTAAAAAACAAAAGATGCAAAAATAATAAATACAATAGGATTGAAATTTCACATTTTGCGCGGCGACTATTTATGCAAGTAATGCTTTATTTCATTACCGACATCAGCTATAGATAACTATCTTTTGGATATGCTTAACAATCAATGTACTCGTATGTGTAAGTGTTTATGAAATGATGAATTTTCTCTCTTTGAAAAACTGTAGCATTTCTCACACAAAAAACACTGCATTATTCAGCGAATTTCTTGACTCTCCACGATTATTTTTTTTTTTAATTAGGTACGTTCCCTAGTGCCACAATTTATGTACTTAATGTTTATGTTCAAACAACGGTGCATTCTCAGCGGTAATTAACTTGGGTGTTACCAGCTTTTTGTTTTTGGTTACAATGAGTTTTTTTTATTTTTTTTCAATTTCAATTCTTTGTCTTTGGCGCATGATCAAAGTAGCAACTTTGTCACTTGTCTGTCTGTCTGTGGTTACTTGGCGGCGCGCATGCGCTTTTCAATGCAAATGAAAGGGAATGGATTTGAAAATGTCACACACGAACATGACCTTTATTTTTCGCTCTCTTGATGAACGTGTTTGATTTTTTTAATTTTTTTGCTTCAAATTTTCGTGTTATTAATTTTTCTATGAATTGATATAGAAAGCATGTTTGTGACAGATAAGCTGGAAACGTTTGTCTATGTTTTCTTTTGACTTTTAAAGAATGCAGAAAGAAATTGATTGAATTTGTTCTTCATTGTATTTGCTTTAATTCTGGCAAAAAAAAAAGAAAGTAAAATGCTCTTAACGTTATCAGAATTTTAATAAAAATTTATTGTAAGCTATTGAAGATTCTTGGAAAAGATTTATAAGTAGTTTCATAGAACTTAACTTTTTCAAATTAAATTAAAAAATAAGAAACCAACAACAAAGTTAAGTGGATTGTATCTTATTAAAAGATAAATAAATTTTCAGAAAAAACAATTTTGCATTCAGTACAATAAGCTAAAATAAATTATATTGCGCAAACTGCTTACAATACAGGGTAGTTTTGATTCGGTAGAACACCGGAAAATTTAAGATTTCTGGGACTATTTTGAACAACTTTTCTTAGTTGAATTTTTCGAAATTCGCAAAACTGATGGAGATATAGTCTGAAGTGGTCTGAAGTGAATCGGATTTCAGAACGTGCCTGTATAATCGGTTTTTATTTGTATGTATGTATGTATTCGCCTTTAACTCCTAGGAGGAGCATAGGGCCAATATGAAATCTCTCCATTTGTCACGATCCCTTGCAATGACTTTAATCTCTTGCCACGACTTTCCCGATTCTTGGATTTCCTTTTCCAGCGACCTCTTCCAGTTGATTTTGGGTCTACCACGTGCTCTACTATCTTGTGGATTCCACTCAAGAGCCTGGCGACAAACTTCGCTGTGTGGTTTCCAGAGAATGTGACCAATCCATCCCCATTTGCGCAGCTTGACCTCGATTGCTATAGCCTTCTGATTGCATTTTTGATGTAGCTCGGCATTTGATATAGTGCGAGGCCACCAAACCTTTAGTATTCGCCTTGAGCATTTGTTGAAGAATACTTGCAGCTTGTTCGTTAGTTGTTCAGTCACAAGCCACGTTTCGCACCCATATAACAAAACCGATTTCACATTCGAATCAAAAATGCGCACTCTCGTTTTGGTGGATATAACGGATGAAGCCCATATTTTGTTCAGTTGAGCAAACGCGCCTTTTGCTTTTGCTATTCTTGAGTTTATATCCTCTTTTGCTCCACCATCCATGGAGATAATGCTGCCTAAATACGTGAAGGTTTTTATTTGGTGTTTCATAAAATGATAGGGTAATGTGTTAAGATTCATAGGGTTTATAGTACCAGAAGTATACTGTAAGCTATAGCACTTTGTTGACCCTAAAATCGGTATCAGCTCATCAAAGTCTATTGAGATAGGAAAACAACTATTAACTTATAAATATCAATTCCACTTTTTTTCCACTACTCTCCTTTTGACATTGACATTGAAATTCAAGATCACATCCGAGTAACCCAACCACCGCACAATCAATTAGCGTCGCTTTACAGATACATTGGTTTATGTCGTTGCTACCAAACGCTTGATGATGCATGAAATGAAGTAAATACAACAACAACAATAACAATAATAACAACAATTCAGAAAAACTAGTCAAACTGCCCAAATGGTCAACATGTTAACGGTTTCTGTTGTACTTCGGCTTAAAAAGCCGGTTCAGACGACCGACCCACGTTGCGGTGCTACCAAACAGTTTCAATTGACTGCTTTAAATGAATGTCCGGTATAAAGAAGAAAATGTGGCAAATTCAATCGAGCGATGAAGCAAAGTGTGATGCATTTTCCATATGATTGGCCAGTGGACTATGCGCACCAATGAATTCCAATCGGTAGTCAATAAGAAAAATGTTGCCTGTCAGTTGCAAAAAAAAAAAACATGTTGTTGCTATCAACACCGCCACCAACAATCGAAAAAGTTGTTGCTGCAGTTGCTCCAAAAGCATTTCTCTGATTATAAATGCAATAACAACAACAACATCAACAACAACCAAAGTGGTGAATCTGGCTTGGCAACGTAATAAACCAAAAAAACTTAAATGAAATGCTCCAGAAAAGTCAAAATCACTTAATTTATTGTTTTTTGTTGTGTTGTGTGCTGCGTTTCGATGTTGTGGTCAGTCAGTGTTTAGATAAGAACTGGAATCAATAAATTTTAGAGAGTGAAAACTTTCAAGGTAAAGAAAGTTAATTGAATGAAAATCCATGCGTATAGCTATGGAAATTTTTGAGTCTGTTGAGCTTTTTTATTTAAGAAAAGCGAGAGTATGATTTTAAAAATGTTCTATCAGGGAGAAAAAACGGTAAGTATCACAGCACCTCTTATTTCCATTCAAATAAATATGACTTAACCGTTGAGGAAGCCTTGGCACAGTAGATACTCCAACAAAGAACAAATCTCCAAATCTCATAAAAAACGGACATAAGGACATTTTTCGCAAAACATAACAAATTCTAGATGATCTTTGCCATGTCGATCCTTTAAAGTTGATCAGGTTCAGTTATTTTGACGATATACTGCAAGGGTGCCAGCATTTTCTAATCACTGAGCCAAGCGCAGGCAGTGCAGTCAGCGCAAAATTTTCGCTTTTACAACAACTTCAAATTCGAAGGACAACAATAACAAAAACTATTTGTTGTCGTTTTTTTGTGTCTGGCTTACAACAACAATAATATTCAAACAATTTTTAAAATTTCTGAGGACTAGAACACACACAAAAATTGGGGGTATTCACGCGTTGATGTGCAATGCGATTTGCAAAAGTTTGATATTAGTAAAACAACAAAAATATTCCCGAAAATTTCGCACTAATTCTGCAATTTCGCAAGATGGCAATATTTACATTGAACGTTCAAGCGTTAGTGCGAAAAAAACTTGAATTTTCGCAACTGCTCATCTACGCGTTATTACCCATATTGTTCGTTGTTTTTGTTCTTGATGTGATGTAGTTGTTGTTGTTGTTTTATGTTGGTTTGAGTTCGATTTTGTGTGTATGCAAAAGAACAACAAAAACGCGATATTTTGACAAGCTCGAAAAAAATAACAACAAAAATTATTTCTGTGATTGTTGTACTGAATTATTCGTGTTGTTGATCGAGCCAACATTGGCTCACTTTTGTTCTACACCGACACAGTTGATATACTGAACTAGCATTTCCCAGTTTGCGTCGCTACACCTTTTTTTTGCACAGAGGCAGGGACATTTCCAGTTAAATTAAATCAAAGAATGTAAATTTTTCCGATGCAATTTATTTACGTACCTAATATCGTCTTTGTGAGCTAAATAGCTTCAGAGATTTGACGTTTTTCAACATCGTTGACCGTCCATTTTTCCTTTCGACATTATTTGTCCCGATATTCTTAATACATATTCCAAATCTCATTCATGTTCGTTAATGGTGGAAAAACTTTTTTTTTTCCTTTAAAATGTATTAAGAAGTCATGAAACGCGTAGAGAACACGAAAAACAAAATTTTTGGTTTCGGCATCTTATTGGGGACCCTTCGGTGAAAAATAAACCGAAAAACTAGTGATGCAGAAACACGCGCCATACCCAAAAAACTTATAAATATAAATTTTCAAGGTGATTAGTTCAGCCCTTTGGGAGTCTATAAGGAACATACAGACATATATATGAGTATACAGTATGAGTACTCAGAATGCAAACGTTAAGGTTAGAAAGTTTCAAAGAGTTGGTAAGCGATGAGAGGCATAAAATGTAACCCTAAGGACTTATAGAGAAAACCCTAACTTTCTGGCTTCCTTAAAAAAAAAAATCCTTGCTTTACCTCAACGGTTTAGAGAAAAAATTTTCATGAGAAACCTTTAGCCAATTGTATGACTTTTCTAGTCGTGGAATTGTTTTATAGGAAAGAATTTTGCAAAGTACTGGGTCTTAAAACTTGAAATTTTATTTGAAACTATTTGATCTAGATAAATGAGACTTAACGTGCTTGTAAATGGCAGATAATATTCTTTGTAAAATTGGTGGTGCCAGGGATTTAAGAAATCAAATACTCCATATCTCTAAAACTATTTGACGCAGATGGATGAAATATAAAATAATAGTGCTTAATTGCCTTAATTAATATTTTTTATAATGAACGTTTATTGCAAACAAACAAAAAAATTATTAGTGTTACTTAGTTATTTCATTGAGTTTAAGTATTTAACTGTAAGTAAACTGAAAAAAAGAAGCAGTAATTAAAGAAGATGCGTATCTTAAATTTTGCGTAACTTTGTCATGCTACCCATAAATTTCCACAATTAATCATATTTTAGTAAAATAAAAAAATGCAAAAATTTTATGCGTTAACACAGACAGTTAAACTGTCATAGATAGACCGACCACTTACAATTCGCGTGAACAAAACCTAATGAGTTTACATGCGCGCCGCTTCTAAAATCATAAAATTGCGGTATTGTTGTAAAGTTGACGTCGTCAGTTGTGTAATTTTGACGCTACCTACTCTTCTTCTATTCATATTTTCTAAATTTAAAATAATAAATTATTGTCAACTTAACAACGACGGCAGTAGCGTAATTGTTGCCATAATAATTACAACAAGTAGTAATGAACTAACTTGGCTAACATAACACAAATGTTTTCCTTTTTCTTTTTGTTTTTGGTTTTTTGTCTTTGCGGCAAATTAGGCGAGCAGCCAACAAAATTAGGGGTATGCATTAGTTAGTTAATATTGGTGTAATGCAATGAATAACCAACGGATCATGTATGTCTGTAGTACGTGTTAGCCGTGGCTGGGAATTGTAAATAAAACTAATGATTACTTTCACTATCAGTGTCGACGTTGTTGGCCAAAAATTAGTAAGTTTTTTTTCCTTTTCCCCGCTCTTGAGGTTACGTAGCTTATTGTATTGCCACTGCTTATCAGATTATAAAATGATTTTTGTTTTTAAAAATTGTTATTATCAGCATTTCTTTCAAAATTTTCGTATCTTCTTAAAAACGCTTTGATAAGAAGTTACGTGATTGGCCTGTGCCAGAGGGATTTTAACGCTTTTGGAGTTATCCACGTGTAAATATGAGTTTTATTTGGAACTCCCATATCATAAATTTTATTGTAGTTTTTCTACTCGCACGTATAGCTACTAAAAAGAGGGAACACAATCCCCTTTTAACCTAACCTAACCTAACCTAACCTAACCTAACCTAACCTAACCTAACCTAACCTAACCTAACCTAACCTAACCTAACCTAACCTAACCTAACCTAACCTAACCTAACCTAACCTAACCTAACCTAACCTAACCTAACCTAACCTAACCTAACCTAACCTAACCTAACCTAACCTAACCTAACCTAACCTAACCTAACCTAACCTAACCTAACCTAACCTAGCCTAACCTAACCTAACCTAACCTAACCTAACCTAACCTAACCTAACCTAACCTAACCTAACCTAACCTAACCTAACCTAACCTAACTTAACCTAACCTAACCTACTTAAACGCTTTGCTTTGATGTGCTTTAGATGTTTCCTTCTAGTAAAGGCTGTTGATAGTCGGCCATAGATGTTTTCGCTCTAGTATACCTAGATCACATTTGTTTTGACTATTAATCCTTCGGGTGACCTTTGAAGACGTTCGGATGTCCCAGGAACTGAATCAATTAAAGCTTGTTGATAGTCAGCCATATATGTTTTCTCCCTATATAGTATACCTAGATAATCTTTATTTTAACTATGCAGCCTTTGGGTAAGCTTCGGAAATCTTCGAATATCTCAGAAGACTATCAACATGGTATTCACGTTTTACACCAACCGGTTGCAACCGTTTGATATGAAATACATGTATTTACCCAAAATTTATTGAAGGCAGTGAATATGACTGGTGCATCCAGGTCTAGTAAATTTTTGATATAAAACTTTGCACCTAAAGTAATTACCCTCATAATTTACTTTCGCATGTGTTATTGGCTTCCTTCCCATTAATAAATATAAATCAAATGGAATTCTTATAAAAACTACCCAAATATTTTGGATGCCTGAATGCCGAAGATTTAATACCCTTTTCGAAGAAATTCAGCAGAAAATTGATTAAAACGAACTCACTATGATTTGGCAATTTCAGTTGTATAGAGCTTAAGTAGTGTCAAATATTTCCAATTCAATAATATTTTTATACAGTAGGTTGCATGGTTATAACAACAAATTGAAATTATGGAAAATTTCACATGAATTTAATGTAGCTAGGTGGTGCTATCTTAAAATTCCCAAATTTATTGAAATCAATTTTAATCAAAAAATTTGAAAAATTTATGGCAGTCATTGAAAAGTCATAGATAGTATGGTGAGAATCAAAGTTTATCTACTCCTCCCAACACAATACAGTAGATACTCGAATCTTGCACAAAATTTCAAAATTAACAACAGCTATAACAGTCATGTTCGTTTCATTTATTTTATTTTCCCTTTGTTTGATATATTACGTTATGTCAAATATTTTATAAGCGTAGTCCCACAGGGGTTGTTTTTCATGAAAATATTTAATTGTTTTTTGATCAAGTTTAATGGCAACGTTTCACACAACTCACATAAAAGTATGCACGAATAATTGGCACCCAATGTGGGGCCATCTTATTGGTGCTACGCAGGAAGGAAAAACGCAGTCAAACAAAACTCTAAGCTGCTATGATAACTGCGTTAAAGAAGACTGAGGACGATTTTTCGTCAAATATTTGATTATTTTTTGATCAAGTTTGATGGCAAGATTTCACACAACTAACATAAAAAAATTCTTGAATAACACAAGCCAACAGCATCTCAGACCCAGAAACCAGACTATATATTTTTTAATGCGCTGAATCCAAATCTGGCCTCAAAAATGTTCTATCAGCTCCAGTTTTTGAGATATCTTAACCTAAAAGTGCAAAAAACTCAAAAATAAGCAAAAACGGTGTTTTTCGCTCTTTTAGGTTAAAATATCTCAAAAACCAGAGCCGATAGAGCATTTTTGAGGCCAGATTTGGATTGAGCATGTCTCGAGCTTTAGTCAATATTTACTTAATATTATGTTTTTATACCCTTCACCCAGGGTATATTCACTTTGTCCTTCCGTTTGTAACGCAGAG
The DNA here is from genome assembly GCA_951812925.1 of Calliopum simillimum. NCBI lineage: Eukaryota > Metazoa > Arthropoda > Insecta > Diptera > Lauxaniidae > Calliopum > Calliopum simillimum. The sequence continues at coordinate 13,417,006 of OX638372.1, read as the reverse complement.
AAGGAGGCGTGGCAGATATTGAAAAGTATATATATTCTTGATCAGCGTCACCTCCTGAGTCGATATAGCCATGTCCGTCTGTCTAGCTGGCTGGGTGGCTGGCTGGCTGTGTGTTGAAATACACTTTTTTGGAAAACTGAGCAAGATAACTCAATGAAATTTGGTACACTGCCTTCATTGTTAAAGTTTGCTAGGGGGATTGAAAATGAGCAAAATCGGTCAACGGACACGCCTACCGCCCATACAAAAAATATATTCAAAATGCAATTTTAGGAGTATTTTTCACGACAATGCAACCAAAATACACATAAATACTACATATTGCAAGCGCAAGCTCTGGAAAAAAACTGAGCGAATTCGGACAAGAGGGCGTGGCTCCTCCCATATAAGCAAAAGCTTCAAAACGCTTTCAGTATAGCGTTTTTGAGATATTTGAACCAAATTTGACATAGACACCAAGAATTATAAATGAAAGCTTTCAACAAAAATTGGGTGAAATCTGACAAGAGGGCGTGCCTCCTCCCATATAAGCAAAAGTTTCAAAAGGCTACACTGAAAGAGTTTTTTGAGATAATCCAACCAAATTGCACTCAGACACTAAAAACTATAAAAGCAAGCTTTGAACAAAAACTGAGTGAACTCGGACAAGAGGGCGTGGCACCTCCCATAAAAGAAACATTTTCAAAATACTGCAGTGTAGGGTATTTATTTTTGGCCAGGCCAAAAGTTACACCCTTACTAGTTTTCTTTTGAGTCAATAGAATCAAAAATTCTATATCTAGCAGTGAGTAATTCTAAACTTGCACCGAGGCCAATGCGTGCAAGCATCGAGTTTCTACTGTAATTAATTCAATATAGCAATCTGCTGTAACTTTAAAGTAGACACTAAACAAAAGTGTCCCAATTAGTCATATCCTTGTCGAATTTTTCGATAGCAGACATTCAAAAATATCATAAAAATCACAATAAATCCACAAAAGAAATTAAATACAAATTATCGTCAATATCAAAAACAATTAACAATAAAAATATTTTGGGGGGAAACAACAACATTGCCAATCATAAATAATTGTATTCTAACTGATTATATTTGCAATTTCGATTAGTTCATATTTAAAATGTTTACTATCGGGGAAAGGAAAAAGCACTGCGGATATACTTCTATGTCAAGGTAGATATGTGATAAGCAGACAAAACACTTTTGCTTTAAAGCGTATTATTTCGAAGAATTCAATATTGTCCGAAAATCAATTGTTTATATATTAACTAAACAGGAATTTAATCAAGTAGCCAGAAATTAATACACAAAAAGTAGATACACATGCTTGTCAATTTAATATTTTTGAGTAATATATGATAGCGAAGGTTTCTGCTTGTGATAAGAAGTGATGATGATTTTTAGTTTCATTTTAGAACGTAACTTTTAAATCAATTTTATTTTTTTGATGAACAGTTTGTTCATTGAATTCTCGACACCAGCATAATGTACCAACTAAACAAGTCTACTGACAAGAAATTTTTAATTTCAACACCAATTGGTAATAAATGCCGCCAGCACATCATTAGCGATATTTAAATTCAATACAAACAAACAAACGTAAAAGACATTCAATGAGTTGCTGCAACTTTTGCACATGCGCAGTTCGGCACGGCGCAACAATGCCAATGCAACTATGGATTGGAGTCGCAAATAAGGTCACCTCGTGTCCCAAAGAAAGTGAAAATCTGCTACAATTTAGTCAAGACTGCATGTCACCACAGCAATAAAAACAACAACAACACTGACGAAAACAAGCACTCGTAATGCAACTTTAAGTCGGTGGCATGCGCATCGCGCATCCAACTATGCAGCAACTTTTGCTCAAAACTTTTGCAAAAAAAAGCAGCCGCAAGGAGTCATCAACTATGATCCCCTACACCCTCTTAGTGACTTTTGATGATGCCTCGCTCGCGGTGTATCTAATGGAGCATTTTAAATTGAATTCTTGTTTTTTTGTGTTTTTGCTGCTCATGTGCGTGAGCGTGTGGGAAAAAGTGCGCCAAGTCGTAGTGGAAAAGACGGGTTTCTGTCAATATTCAAGTACGCTGCGCAGTAAGAGCAATTTGCAATTTACAAGGTGCCCACAACCATCAGCACAGTGGGAGTTTGAGGGAACAGTGGAACAAAGCTGTAGAAAACTTGAAGCAGTTAACTGATAGTGATTAAGTCAAAGGCTCATAAGTCGGTTTCTACCATAACTTATGAAATTTAATTTTTGATACAACTAATGAATGTCCCATCTTAACTTTATGTGGATGATTTTATTTAAATGGTAATTTTCGCCTACCACAAAAGATGATTAGGTGATATTCAATGCAATGAGAGGGAAGAGTAATGACATGCCGCATTCTTTTGGGTTTTTGGAAAATTATTGCTCATAACTTTTTTTCCTTCACAGAATAGATGCCCAAATTTGCATGAAAAATAAAGATTGTATTCTTGCAAAAACTTTAGCGTTACAAAACCATACATTTTTTTTGAATTATAGATAATTTTCGGTTCAGAAATGGATTTTCTTACATTTTCAAATTCGCTGTCGGAAAAACAATTTTTTACTTATAAGCAAGGCATATTACGAAAAAAGTCTATAAGGCAAAAAATGCTTAAAATCGTCAAAAGTATACTTTAGAATTTTTTCATAATTTTTTGAAACATTTTATAATTCTTCAAAAATTCTGAAAAAATTCACACGTATTCTTTGGACGATTTCAAGCATATTTTGTCCCTTACACTTTTTTCGTAAGATGCATTACTTTTGAGTAAAAAAATGTTTTTCCAAACTCGTAATTGAAAAACGTAAAAAAATAGTTTTTTTTGGAACTAAAATGTACTATATTTCAAAAAATGTATAATGTTTGCTTAAAAATTCGTGAAAAATTACTATGGGAATATGTACATAAAGTGCATATTTCTGACCAGGGACAACAAAGTAACCCATGTATGTCATCATATACATATGTAGGTATACAGGGTGGTTGGTAATCGGTAGAACACCGGAAAATGCAAGATTTCTGGTACTATACTGATTAACTTTTTTTAGTTTTGTTTTTCGAAATTTGCAAAACTGATGGAGACAAAGCCATCGGAAGATCGAAATAAAGCTTTATCAAAACCGAACTAGGAAATCGGAACCCTTTGATGGGCTTTAATAATACTGACGATGTATGAAAGGTACTTCAATTGGCTACAACATTGGTGTACAAAAGTTTTACGTCTGGTTTTCGAGACATGGCAAATTTTCAAAAATTTTGACCAGTTTTTTTTTAAAGCACTATCTTTCCAAAAACTGTATCATTAACATATAATTAAGGTGACAAATTATGAAAGCTCTCTTTCTTTCCTTTCATTTGATATATAATTTGTACCTGATTTTTTTCATTAGCAAATTTTTTATATGAAAACAAAAAAGTAAATCAAAGAAATGCAATTTACCAAAACTTTATAATAGCACCGAAAATTCGCCGTATCTGGAAAATCATGATTCGGATTTTGAATTTTTTTACACTAATGTTGTAGCCAATTAAAGTACCTTTCGTATGCCGTCAATATTATTAAAATTCATCAAGGAGTTCCGAAACTATACCGGTTTTTATAAAGCTATATCTCCATCAGTTTTGCGAATTTCGAAAAATGGTACGAAGAAAAGTTGTTCAGAATAGTCCCAGGAATCTTACATTTTCCGGTGTTTTACCGAATCTCAACCACCCTGTATATGATTTAATTATAACAAACTTTTTTTTTCTGCTGCCATTTATAAATATGCATTAGAAATAACGTTTTAATTGTAAGTCCAAACACATTATGCTGGAATCTAAGCTGGAATTTTAAAAATTTCTACTTCTTTTTCTTCGAATGTAAAATGATGTGCTGGGAAAGAGAGTTGTTGTTGTTGTTGTTGTTACTTGTGATGTTGCAGTAACTGGCACGTAGGTGTATCTCTTGCACTTTTGTCAAAGGTACGAGATTTTACGTTATCAACTGCTGTTGCCTACTAAGAAGCTTGTGGTAAAAGTGAAATGCGCCCTAAAAGTTTCTTCCAAAAAGTTTGGGGCAATATCACAAAAAAATAGAAAATTTCTTTAAAAAAACAGTAAATTAAATGAAGATGACACCACAAAACAAACCCATAGATATAAAAAAAACTCATGCATGCATCATCCACTCACTATTCCATTCATGATTTCTTTGAATAGCCATTGTCATCATAGCCGGCGTCGTCGTCGTCGTTATTGTCATCATTTGGCGATCAAATTCAAAAGTTACAGTCACTTAAAAATTCAACAACCAGGAGCTATAACTTTAACTTTAAATCTTTGCCATGAATTATGTGCATTTTGATAGTAATAATTTTTTGTTTGTGGTTTGGCAAACATGCAATGTTGGTTAAAGAGTTTTTCACTTTGTTTTCTAAAGTACCTAATCGTACCTGTAAGTAGCTTTGATTTATGGACAGAATGCTGCTTTTAAGAAAAATTTCTCCACGAATTGCAATATTTTTGATTGCTTTGATTTTTGCACTTTTTTGGTTTTATTTTTATACCCTACACCCAGGGTTTATTCACTTTGTCCTTTCGTTTGTAACGCAGAGAAGGAGGCGTGGCAGATATAGAAAAGTATATATATTCTTGATCAGCGTCACCTCCTGAGTCGATATAGCCATGTCCGTCTGTCTGGCTGGCTGTGTGTTGAAATACACTTTTTGGGAAAACTGAGCAAGATAATTCAATGAAATTTAAGACACTGCCTCCGACGTCAAAGATAGTTCGGGGGGATTGAAAATGAGCGAAATCGGTCAACGGACACGCCTACCGCCCATACAAAAAATAAATTCAAAATGCAACTTTTTGAGTTTTTTCCCGATAATGCAACCAAAATACACATAAATACTACGAATTGTAAGCGCACGCTCTGAACAAAAACCAGAAAAATTCGGAAAAGAGGGCGTGGCTCCTCCCATATAAGCAAAAACTTCAAAACGCTATACTGAAAGCGTTTTTTGAGATAATCAAACTAAATTTTACTCAAATGCTTAGAACTATAATTTCAAAAAACCGGGTGAATTCGGACATGAGGGCGTGGCACCTCCCATATAAGCAAAACTTTCAAAATACTGCTTGTGTAGGGTATTTAATGTTTGGCCAGGCCAAAGGTAACACCATTACTAGTTATACCCTACACCCAGGGTATATTCACTTTGTCCTTCCGTTTGTAATGCAGAGAAGGAGGCGTGGCAGATATAGAAAAGTTTATATATTCTTGATCAGCGTTACGTCCTGAGTCGATATAGCCATGTCCGTCTGTCTGGCTGGCTGGCTGGGTGGCTGGCTGGCTGTGTGTTGAAATACACTTTTTGGGAAAACTGAGCAAGATAATTCAATGAAATTTGGTACACTGCCTCCGTCGTTAAAGATAGCTCGGGGAATAGGAAATGAGCGAAATCGCTCAACGGACACGCCTATCGCCCACACAAAAAATACATTCAAAATGCAATTTTAGGAGTATTTTTCACGACAATGCAACCAAGAAACGCATAAATACTAAGAATTGAAAGCGCAAGCTCTGAGAAAAAATTTAACGAAATCGGACAAGAGGGCGTGGCACCTCCCATATAAGCAAAAGCTGCAAAACGCTATACTGAAAGCGTTTTATGAGATATTCAAACCAAATTCGACTCAGACACTAAAAATCATAAATGAAAGCTCTCAACAAAAATTGGGTGAAATCGGACCAGGGGCGTGGCACCTCCCATATGAGCAAAAGTTTCAAAATGCTATACTGAAAGAGTTTTTTGAGATAATCCAACCAAACTTCACTCAAATACTAAATACTATAAATGCGCGCTCTAAATTAAAACTAGAAGAACTCGGACACGAGGGCGTGGCACCTCCTATACAAGCAAAAGCTTCAAAACGTTGTATTGAAAACGTTTTTCACTCAGAAACTAAAAACTATAAATGCAAGCTCTGAACAAAAACTGGGTGAACTTGGACACGAGGGCGTAACACCTCCCATATGAGCAAAATTTTGAAAATACTGCAGTGTAGGGTATTTAATGTTTGGCCAGGCCAAATTTTACACCCTTACTAGTATTTTATTAGTTTAGTTTTCTTAAGTTTTTCATATATCAATATTTTGTCTTCAAACTTCTTTGATTTATCTTTAAGCTGTCGCTGAGCGATTATAGTAAGAAGAACATTGGAAATTGGAAGGTGTACCTACGTATCTATTGAGTAGGCCCGGGAGATGTGGCACCCACAGGTAATATGGCACCCCTTTCTAATTCAATACTTGCAGCTTTCGTAACATTCAAATATGAATAAAATATAATTCAGTTGCGCGAAAGAGTTCGTGGCAAATAGTTCGTTAAGCTATGGAATTTAAAAAAAAAAAAAATCGAAATCGGAATGGAGAGGCAGCCAAACGACGAGAATTTGATACAGTCATATGATGCATATATCATAATAAATAGAATCGAATGTGAATTCGGATAAACATGAGCGCGAGTGAACATGTTTATTCGTTTTGTATCCATTTTATTCGGTATATACTGAAATGGATAAATGGTTCCGAAATTACTGAAAGTCATATGGTTCCGGTGTCACTACTCCCTTTAAGTGTTATAAGATATTTGGGAGTACAAATATGAAGCGCTTCAACTTCAAACTTCAAGTCAGCTTGTACCTTCAATGATTCCATTTAAAAAAAAAGGGTTTTGAAAGACCCATTAAAACAAGAACTAATGGGATAAGTTTTACTCAAAAATATTGTACGGAAAAGGATCGCTTAATACATAATAAAAAATTATAATTTCGAACAAAATAAGATGCATAAAAAAATTTGCAAAACCCACAATTTTCAATCAATTTCAATAAATTGGTTTTGCCTTAACCAGGCGAGTGAGAACGAGCTATAAGATGAACTAAATTCGTAGAACGCAATGCTAATATACACAAAGGAAGTATTTCAAAATTCAAATCCTAAGGGCAATGACACATCTTAGAAGAGAAAAAATTTTGCTTTTGCTAAACAAAATCCACAAAACTCTTAATCAGCAATAAAGTGTATCTTTAATGAATAAAACTGACCCGACTACCAGCCATGCATACGGCAAAATAAAAACCTCATAAACTCATATTAAATTGTGGTAGTTATGCTCGTTGTTGTCATTGTTGTTTATTATATTGTTGCTGCGATTGTTACCAACAATTGTAAATTGTTACTTTGCATATGGGAGTTTTCATAAAAACACACACATTCGACTATAAATAATGCTGAATATGGACTCATATGTATACAGCTATACAGCAGTAGTAACCACAACATCATCAGCAGCGCAATTGCACTCATCATCATTAATAACAATAATAATGGTGGCAACAACTGAAACAACAACAGCAACCAACAACTTTTATTAAATGTTGCATTCAAATTTTCATTTCGCTTTCGTTTGTTCGCGGCAAGAAGAAAATTTATCATATCGAATCAGAAGAAAAGAAGAAGAAAAATCAAATCCCAGAGAAAAGCAATTTTCCAAGGTTGTCGTCGTCATATTTAGTGGTTTTATCATAAAAACGTCAAAATGCAAAACAAGAAATCTTGTTGCTCGCAAATTCCATTGCAACTGCATTTGCAAAATAATCGGGCTTTGAATAAACTTTTACCCAATGCACCATATATTTTCAAAGCACATAGCTAACTAAGTACATATGTGAGAGTATATGAGACGATTCATGCCAAAGTGCCACTTTTGAAGGGATAGCAGCTCTTTGAAGTTTGGATCATTTATTTAAGCCTACGAATATTAGATGGAATGCTTAACTTCAATTGTATATTTATAAATAAGCATTTGGTGGGATTACCCACTCTGGGACTAGTCGCCATACGTATGCCATGAGTTAATAAACTTTTCAGAAGTCTTATTCTTTCAAATACAACTTTCTTGTGAAATTCATGACTTTTTCAGATTTAGTTACAGAAATTTGTTAAGGAAATCGAAAAAATTATTGATATGTTAAAAAGTCGGAAATGCTAAGATAATAAAATATTTGTGAAAAACATTTTCTAAGTTTTGGAAATAATTCAGATAATCCAATAACGTCAAAGAATATTGCAAAATCGGAAAATGTTGGATAAGTCGAAAGATGGTGAGAAAGCTTAAAAATACCCAATTAAATTAGAGACAAAAAATGCTAAAAAGTCGAAAAGTGCTTATAATCTAATATAAAAATATTAAATAGCACATAAAATATTGATAACACGGACCTGGAAGGTTTTTTTGCAGGTCAGCTATGCTCATTTTCTGTGCAAATTTCTGCATGGCATCCATATTCGAGCTCAGAAATGGCCCCCATAAAAATTTAAATTTTTAGCACTTACTTTTTTCATATAAAACTATTCATTCCCTTTAGAAGGTGATCTACGACTCTTCTTTTCAAAGTTAAGGTCATTTTCAGATCACATCTTGAAATCTTATATAATGGCTAAAATGACGCTGTCATTTGATATTATTATTAAGGCCATAACTTTTGAAAACAATATCATATGATACTTTTCGTGAGTTCATTTGGAGGGAAAGAGTAGTAGCAAGTACCTACTATGATGAATACGACAAAAAAAAAATACCAAGATTTTGTACAGCTTGTATCAAACTTCAAAAATAGCAAAAACCGACATTTTCATATGTGTATTAGGAATGTTTTAGTGTACGAATTTTGGATTTTGATACTTGACACCCCTCAATTTTGTGAGGTTGGAAAAAAAAATGAGTTTGCAAAAAAAATTTTGGGGATCGGGTGAGGGTAAGGGTTGGCGCATCGAGGTCAAAGATGACAGAAAAGGAGAAACAATTTACTTACAGTCCTACAAGAGGGGCCACCTCTAGTGGGTTCAAATGTATTACCGACCCACATTATTTTTTCTCCCCCAACATTTTTACCAAACATACCTACCTCTAACCCCTAAGGGTGCTTCCATACAAAATTGAGATTTTTAGGAAATCAACCCCCACCACTCCCAGGGTGCCCCTAGAAGGGTCAAATGTATGACCGACCCCTAATATGTTTTCCTTCTCAACATTTTTTCGCCCCATACTTACCCTCTATCTCTAGCTCTTAAGGGGGCCCCCTTACAAAATTGACGTCATAGACATAAAAAATATGGAAAGGAAATCGTCAAATAGGCCCATAATTGTCCAGGAGTCTTTCCTAGAGGATTCAAATATATGACCGACCCCCATTACCAAAGTTTCACAGCTTCCCTACCCCCTATTTCCAATCCTTAAGGGGGCTCCCATAAAAAATTACGGTTTTTTTAAAAACTGCCCCCACTGCCCTAACTGAACCATAACTGGACCATGGGTACCCCTAGCATGGTCAAATGTATGACCGACCCCCATTATTTCTAGGAAAATTTATAAAAAAAAAAAATTGTATGGCAGCCCCTTTCAGGGTTGAAAATAGGGGGCAAGTATGTGGGAGAAAAATATAGGTTGCAAAAAAATAATGGGGGTCGATCATACATTTGACCCTTTTAGGGGTACCCGTGGACCAGTTAGGGCAGTGGGGGCATTTTATGTAAAACAGTAACTTTGTATAGGAGCCCCCTTAAGGATTGGAAATAGGGTGTAGGTATGCTGAGAAAAACTTTGGAGGGGGGCTCATGGGGGTCGGTCATATATTTGACTCCTCTAGGAGTGACTTCTGGGCAGTTATGGGCTTATTTGACGATTTTCTTCCATATTTTTCATGTCTATGACATCTATTTTGTATGGGAGTCCCCTTAAGAGTCAGAGATAGAGGGTAAGTATGTTGGGAAAAAATGTTGTGGAGGAAAAAATACTAGGGACTAGTCAAACATTTGACCCTTCTAGGGGCACCCAGGAAGTGGTGGAGGTCGATTTCCTAAAAATGTCAATTTTGTATGGGAGCCCCCTTAGGGGTTAGGGATAGGGGGTAAGTATGCTGGGTAAAAATGTTGGAGGGGGAAAAATAATGTGGGTCGGTCATAAATTCGACCCCTCTAGAGGGTACCCCTAAACATTTGTATTGCTGTATGTAAATTTTTTCTCTTCTTCTCTCACCTTTGACCTCGATGCGCCAACCTTTACCCTCACTCCACCCCCAAAATTTTTTTTGCAAACTCATTTTTTTTCCAACCTCACAAAATTGAGGGGTGTCAAGTATCAAAATGTTGTTACTCCATACATTCTTAAAACACATCTAATATATATATAACGTCAATCTCAAAATTCTGACGTGATTGAGCAATTATGAGCACGGATTTGCAGAAACTTCTTTTGAAAATGACCTCACAAAAATTAATATCGGGCCACCGAAAATTACTTTGAAGTTTGAATGCAGTACTTTATAATACAATACAAAAAAAAATTTTAAATTTAAAAAACATAAAAAATGCAGTTTGTTTCACATAAAATTATGAAAATATTTAGATTTTTTATTTTTTTGTATTGTATTTTAAAGTACTGCATCCAAAATTCAACGTAATTTTCGGCAGCACAATATTGATTTTTGACTCATGGTTTTTTGGGCAAAGTTTTAAGGAATTTCTATAGATTTTTTTGTTGCTATACACTTTGCTGCAAAAAAATTTTACCCGGCTTAATGAGTATTGAGTTAAAAGAACATTTAGGGAATTGGAAAATAGCAGTACTTTTCCAAAAGTTTTTTCTTCTCAAGATCAGGTATTAATCATATAACCCTTATATAAATAAATTACTTACAAAATTCTGAGTTCAAATGGCCCTATTTAAGCTATGTATGTATGTTTTCAACTTTGAGTTTAACATCTTGCTGAAATTAGATCACTACGCGAACATCTCATTACGAAAGATAAGAAAAAACTGCAAATACCGAAATGTTGGATAATGCCATTTTACCAAAAAAAAAAAAAAAAACAAATCACAAAAAAAGATTGCAATAAAAATTGCATACAATTTGGAAATGTGCAAATGCAACACTAAAACAATGCGGAAAAATTATGCGATATATCGATGATCAATCGATGCCGATATTTAGAAAGAAGAAAAAATTATGGTAATTAGCAAGTTCACAATAAAAAAGAAAGAAAGAAAAAAGTCACCGATGCAACAGAAATTCAAAGAGCCAGCAAAATTTGCAGAAGTTGAACAGACACACAGTGTAATTATGGTAAAATTATGTAACTCCGATTTAAAAGTAAAGTTTCATTTTTCCACAACTACACATTCATATTTATATGTACGAGTATATGCAAGTACGTACTTATAGACTTGAAAACATCAACGGAAACTGCAAAGGAAAAATCTTATTAATAAACAGTTAATTAAATAAAATGAAATGAAATTTCCATAACCACAATAATTTTCATTGGTAACACGGCTATCAATTTTCTTTTACACTGTAAGAAACTTTTGTGCAAATATGCAAGTTTATTGCTCAAGTCTTTTGTTTTATTTTTGGGTAATGAAAAATTAACTTGTCTAAAATATTTTGAAAAAGGTGTGCTTTTAATTAAAAACCTTTAAAGCTGAATATTTAACTAAATGCTTCCGATAAATATCATTCATAGTTATTGAAATAGAAAAACAAATACATAATTTCCATTATGGCAAGACTACGACCAAAATGATGATAAAAAATAAAAAATGCCAGCAAAAAGCCACAAAAAAGTAAAATTTGAAAATGCGAGAAAAAACTGCAAAAATAACAAGCCACATAATGATGTTGACGATGATGAACAACCGCGAACAAATCAGGAAAAACTGGAGTCAGCGAACGGATAAACTATTTTGCGGATCTTCTTGCGGTGTTTGCTTCAATTGTTACATAGACACACACACACGTTTTCTTATTAAAATGTGTTGTTTATTTTGTCGCATTGCCTTTTACTTTTTTTTCCCCACTTCTTTCTTTTTTATAGCTTTGAGAAGTGCATAAATGGCACCCGGCGCCACACCAAGGCGAGACGGCATTTTCCAAATGATGACGACAAAAAAGTGTTAGGAAAATCATGCGCACAGACCAGCTTCAACACCCACCCCTCCCCCCCTCGGCATTGGGGAAGACTTAAAAGTTTTCAAATGTGGAATGAATGTCGTCATTGCCTTTAATAAATTAGGCGTTAAATGCGCCATCTTTCTTGTAATGGAGACAGAAATAAAACGGAAATTGTTAAACATTGTCACAATGCAGTAAATAAACAAAACAAAAAAACAACAAAACAATTTCTTGGTTGTTGTTGTTATTGTACCATGAACAATTGAAACATCGATGATAACAATTGTACAAATGACAGTAAACAAATAAGCTTTTAAGTAGACCGACACAAATTGTAGTTTGCTCGAAATGTAGCGTTTTTTTTTTTTTGCAATGTGACAAAAGTGTTGCATTCTTTCTTTTACAATGATAATAATATCATCAATGTTAAGAAATGAATTACATGTAATTTTTTTCCGTGAACTCAGTGGTACGTAATAAATTGTTTTGTATCCTACTAACTTATGCCCGGCAACCGATGCAATGCCTTTATTCATAACACTGTGCAACAATTTTAAAAGAATGTGATAGGGACAATACTTGGCTATACTGGGATGATAGCCGCACCATAGTCGAGTAAAACTCCCGATGGGTTTTTGAAAAGTTAGTTACATAACGGTTTTTTTCGATCTCCAAAGTTTTTGTTAGAGACTCTTCAGCTTACGACCAATAGCTCCTGTACTATTCCAGAAACCTTTATTTTATTTTACTAAAATTGTAGCCAAATGTCCAACAAGTAACTTTTTATATACCATGTCAAAAAATTTTATACAGGGGGTATTATAAAGTGAAATGTTCGGTATTTTTTAGTTTTTTCAGCATAACACACAAAATATCAATTTTTCAAAAAAATTTTCTTTTACATAAGTAACTAGTAGAGAGGATCAATTTGTTCCAAACCAAATTTTTGCACTTACTTTCATTCAGTTTCGGATTCTACGTTAAAATTTAAGTTAAAAACTCCTTGGAACCATATATCTGCGGTGAATTTCGACTCAGCCAAAAATCGTTTGAAGTTTTGGGTTTTTTTCGCTGTTGCGAGATTGTCTTTGATAATTTATAACTTCCAAACAACTTGTTGTATTGCTATGATTATAGAACCGTTAGAAAGGTGGTATTGCGTAGTATCAACGCTTTGGCTAATTTATTGAAAAAAATTATCTGGTTCAAAAGTTATGACCATTTAAATGAAAATATATAAAAACTTTATACGAAATGTACCAAAAATTTCATCTTTTTAAAAAAAAAAAAAATTTACTTAAAAATTTTTTTATAGTGTATAAAAAGAACTACATAGAGAGGGTCTATTTATCCAGATACGGCTAGTCATTTCAAAGTTATGACCTATTGAATGAAGACAGATAAAAACTTCATACAAAGTATATTAGAAATTTAATCTTCCTCGAAAAAAACCGTTATTTTTGAATTTTTTTCTATAGCTCATTAAAAGGCCTTTCCAACGCAGTATTATTTTTTAAGATACGGCTAGCCATTCCAAAGTAATGACTTTTTGAATGAAAGCAGATGAGAACTGTTAAGTGAAAAAATATTGAACAAAAAATATTTTTTTTTTTTAATGGTTTTAGTGTAGCACTTTCGATTACCATTAATTAGTAGAAAAAAACCGCCAAAGGATTTTTTGAAGTTGGTTCATAACTTTGAAATGACTAGCCGTATCTGGATGAATAGACCCTCTCTAGGTAATTCTTTTTATACACTTAAAAAAGATGAAATTTTTGGTACATTTTGAATAAATTTTATATATTTTCATTCAAAAGGTCATAACTTTTGAACCAGATAACTTTTTTCAATAAATTAGCCAAAACATTGATACTACGCAATACCACCTTTCTAACGGTTCTATAATCATTGCAATACAACAAGTTGTTCGGAAGTTATAAATTATCAAAGACAATCTCGCAACAGCGAAAAAACCCAAAACTTCAAACGATTTTTGGCTGAGTCGAAATTCACCGCAAATATATGGTCCCAAGGAGTTTTTAACTTAAATTTTAACGTAGAATCCGAAACTTAATGAAAGTAAGTGGTAACAAAATTTGATCCTTTCTAATAATTAACCACAGTTTTAAATTTCGAAACACTTAAGATGAGATTCTTTCGAAATCGATTTTTTTACTCAAGAGCGAGGTATCGTACGAAAAAAGTGTGAATGGCATAAAATGCTTAGAATCACCCAAAAAATACTTATAGTACAGTCATTTAGTAGTTTTACCTGGAAAGTTTTGCGTGATTTTTGCAAATGAGTTATTTTATAGATTTCGATGTGCTCTTTCAGAATTTCAACTTTGCTACCTCGAATCATGTTCGCTCGCGCCGCCATATTGGAAAAATAGCGTCCAAAATCAGTTTTTTACAAATATCTCTTTAACGGTTACATTTAGAGCAAAATATTGTGGCGCAATATTTTAGCTTATTAAATTTTATCTAAATGACCTTGGAATTGTTTTCGTACGACTTATAACTTAGGAGATATTCTGATTCAAAATTCGAAAAAAATAGTATGTATGTTTGTGCATGCCGCTTATGAGTAGGCAAAGTGATGTATTGAGCTTAAATAAACGATAACTTATGAACGGTGAGTCACACGTTTAAAATAAAAATATTTATTTATAGGGAATTACTTGCACTACAAGCTACACATTGTTTTTTTCGTATGACCTATAGTTTAAGAGATATTTTTTTAGCAAAACTGAAATTTAAAAAAAACCGTTTTTTCAAAAAAACTCCGAAACAGTTCGTTCTAGAAAAAAAAAAATGTCTCCCATTTTGTAGAACGTTCAGTTTCCAATAAGGATCTTTCCAAACTGTTTTTTCATCCGACTTACTGTTCATGAGAGATCGCGTCTTAAAAATCATTCAAAATTTAACATTGTACTATGCGCCCTACTATCTTTAATTTGGAATGATTTTCAAGTCGCAATATCTCATGAAGGGTAAGTCTGATGAAAAAACAGCTCGGAGAGACCCTTATAGAGAATTGCTCGTTCTACAAAATGCATGAACAATTTTTTTTTTTTTTAGGACGAACCGTTTTGGAGCTATTTTGAAAAAACGGTTTTTTGAAAAATTTTAATATGTCTCAAAAAATTCTAAAAAAAATCACATGTATTTCTGAAATTGACACTACATTTTTCGAAACCTGATTAAATTCTGCATATTCCAAAAAAAAACTAACTGTTATAATTCGCCCACATGAAGTCATGAACATTTTTCTGAACCCTAATTTTTTTAAACCTTTCGACCCGAAAAAAAACTGTGGGGTACACAATATTTGTGATAGATTAATCTTTGGAACTTAATTTATGTAAAATGTTTGACCGTCTGTAAATTAAAATTTTCACCACCAGAGGCGCTACCAGTCTATACTCCCAACAGATGTTTTTAATTTGAATTTTTGGGACATAATGTCCTTGGAGTGCTTATAAGAAAACCAGTGATTACTAAAAATTGCATTAATCTATATATAAATAGGCAAACGAAATCGATTCATTCCCTGTTTCTATACCTAAACCTTAATCGATTTGATTGACTTTTTTTTTGTTGGAAAGGTTGTAAGAAGGAGCAGTGCGTAGGACTATATCTTTTTTACGAAATTTGGTATGAAGATATGGTTGGCTCTAAGGAACGATAACATAAGCATTATGTTTTTCAGTGGGCGGTGCCACGCCCCTTAATGGAAAAAACGCTCTCACGGCTAAACCACTGCAGCGATTTTTACGAAATTTGGTATGGGGATATGGTAGGCACTAAGAAACGATATCATGACTATTAGGTTTTTCAGTGGGCGGTGCCACGCATTTAAATGGAAAAAACGCTCTCACGGCTAAACCACTGCAGCGATTTTCACGAAATTTAGTATGAAGATATGGTAGGCACTAAGAAACGATAACATGACTATCATGTTTTTCAGTGGGCGGTGCCATGTCCCAAAATGGAAAAACACTTTCACGGCTAAGCCACTGCAGCGATTTTCATGAAATTTGGTATAGAGAGAGGATTAACGCTAAGGAATAATAACATGATCATTATGATTTTCAGTGGGTGGTACCACGATTCTAAATGGAAAAACACTTTCACGGCTAAAATTGGATACAGATAGGGCTAACACCAAGGAATGAAAATATGACCTTTATGTTTTTAAGTGGGCTGTGCCACGCGCTCACGGCATTTATTTTGGTGAATTTTGATATAGGGAAAGAAAGAGCATTACGGAAAGATATCAAAAACTTTTTGATCTTTAGTAGGAGTAACACGCCTCGAAATGGCAAGCACGCTATTTCAGATAACCAGAACCCTAAGGAAGAATATCAAATGCTTTATGTGTTTTATCGACCAAGGCTTTATAGTCAGATCAAAACGGTCGAATTTCGGCCACAAGGCGAACTCTAGTTTTATTTATTCATCAATTTAAGTGACGTTAATAACCGAGTTATGTATTAATTCAATAATATTTTGGGATATATTGTCCCAACCGGTTCGAAAGGGATAAGCTCGAAAAGACTAAATCTCATAATTTTTGTCATAGGATCCACTGGCCAAGAGAACCGTTTCGGATAAAATAATAGTGCAAAGAACGCAAAATTGATAAATTTGAAGTCATTTGTTTTTTAAATGAAAATCAACTAGAATTCTCCTTGGATAACCGTCTTAGAGCTGTCGGATCACGTGAATTCGTACTACACGTGAGTACGTGAATTCACGAACAGGGGTACGAAATCACGTACCCCCAAATCACGTGAATTTGAGTTACTGTCTGACGCCTATACTGGTGATATTTCCTTAGCGAATGATCTTTAAGATTGTATACATTTATCGTTTAATAATGTGGGGTCGAATACGGAGCTCTGCGTTATACAACGAGATTTCATACTCAATATCCAATAACACTAACAATATTAGTCATGCGAGTCACTACCTCAGTTCAGATTCTTTTTGCAAAACTTCAACACTTATATCTTACACATTTGCTAAAAGTACAATTTCTCTTCAATTATGTAACGCTGTTAACTTATTTACATTTTTGTTACAAAAAAAAAAGGGAAAAAAAATTATGCCAATTAAAACAAGATACTAATTAAATTAGCGCATTTTACGTTATCTCAAGCATCTTAATTACGCCAAAAGCCGCGTAATTGTTACAAAGTTGACCGTAGAATTGTGACTTTGGTTGAAAAATAACAATAACAAAAATAAAAAAAAGATAGCGAGTTAAAATATCGTTATAAAGAAAGAAAAAAAACTTTTACTTTTATTTCATGTTTTTTTTTTTTTTTTTGTATTTTGCTTTATTTGTGACTTTAACAACAAGTTAAGTTCAACATAAATTAAGATACTCAGGTACATTCAAGCGCAGATTCCCAACAAGAAAACAATACAAGAAATAAAAATAAAAATTTAGAAAAAAACCCATGTACAAAACGAAAAAAAAGAAGGAAAGGAAAAATTAAATTAACCAACACTAAAGTTGACTTACACATAAAAATGTGCAAAAATGAAATTCAAATGAGAAAAAAAAAATGATGCCGCCACTTGAATTCAAATTTAAAATAAATGAATTTCCCGCGCGAAATCCCATTAATGATGGCAAAGTTACAGAAAGACAAAGGCACATGAGTGGAAGAAAGAGATGTCAGTAGTGCGCGCGAATTGAAGAAGATAGTACAGCCAAGAGTGTGGGTGAAAAATAAGTGATGGCAGTGTAATATGAAACAAGAGAGGGGAAGCGCACGTGTGAAAAGCGCATAATTTCAACGCGGTCGAATTTTCACTTTTTTCACAACTTTTTGTTTGATTTCAAAAAGTTTGCGATTTAGAGACGCATAACTAACGAATATAGAAATAATCGATACTCTGGAGCATCTCGAAATCTAAACAGTATGTTATAATGGGCATCCATTTCGTCTTATCAATTATATGGGAATTATAAGGGTAGTCCCGGACCCCTTACATAAGTTTTAGGTCCATTTTTAGGAAAAAAAAAATCGATAAGGAATTGTTAAAGAAAAATTTTGGAAACTATCAGAAATGTCGCCGTCAACTCTCAGGGATTTTGATCCCTTTTTCCTAAACAAATTTATAGTACCAATCGATAGGGCAATGAGTTTTGATCGTCTCTTTCAAAGAAATGTAATGCTCCAATCGATAAGGAAAGGTCGAAAAAAAATTTTTCGAAACTGTTAGAGATATCCCGACACCTTTAATGAATTCTGGTCCACATTTTCAAAAAAAAATTTAATCCACAAGTCGAAAAGTTGAGGTTAAAGAAAAATTTTTGAAATTGTCGCCGACACCTTTTAGGAGTTTTGGTTCCATTTAAAAAAAAAAAATTAATGCACTATTCGAAAGAGAGCGGTTGAAGAAAAATTTTGGAAACTGTCAGGGGTGTCCCTAGCCCTTCTCAAGAATTTTGGTCCCAAATTCTCAATATCGTATTTTGGTATACATTTTTTTTGAAAAATGGGACTAAAACTCCCAAGAAAGGTCGGGGACACAGGTAACAGTTTCCAAAATTTTTCTGCAACCTCTTTTGTTGAATGGTGTAGTCATTTTTTTTTTAAATAATGTGACCAAAACTCCTAAGAAGGGTCGTTGACACTGTTGACAGTAGTAAACATTTTTTTCGGCCTTTTCCTATCCATTGGAACAATACAACTTTTTTTATATGTAACCCAAACTTCCTAAAAGGTGTCGGGGACAACCCCGATACTGTCCAAAATTTTTCTTCGGCCTTTCCCTATCGATTGGCGCGTAATTTACAGAGCTACAAAATTTCGGATCAAAATTTTTTGTTAAAAAAAAAACGGTTAGCGAGTTATTTGCAAAAACCAACTTTCTCGACCTTCAGTGCCCAATATACCACGAAGGCACCACCTCCAGATTTGACTAGATCAAAAGTACTTGCCTTCAATTGAAAGAACACCCACAAAAATCGCAGCCATGATAATATGATATAGGACAGCCAGCCGCTGGCCCTCCATCTATGATGACTGCCATATTTTGCGGAAAAAGTTTAACAGTAATTGATGCTGTATTTATAACTATATCTAAACTACTTCCCATATAAAACTTCGATTCAATCAACCACTTATTTATCTACCACATCGCTTTTGAATGAATCTCTGCACGCCTCCAAATGTTCATCTAATCATTCGTCATCATCTCATCCAAGTTATTTCCAAGTATCGAGTAAGATTTTATATAATCGATACCATCCATATGCCAAAAACTGTTGCTTCTTTAATGTGGGAAAAAATTTTTTGCTTTTGTTTTTGGCATGCGACGCCGCAACTTTTTACAATTACAAAAATAACAACTGCAACAACAACAATAACAAAAATATGGTACTACATCTTCCAACTTCTTTACAGGTGCTCCAAAGAAAACTATTGCCAAAGTTATTATGGTTTAGTTGTTGTTGTTGTTATTGTAAACAATGGGAGACTTTTTCGCTTTTAATGAAACTACTGCCTTTTTTTTATGACTGATATGCGCGGGAGTGTGGGAAGAATGTCAGAGCTCTGGGTGAAGCAACAATTTCAGTGATGAAGAAGTCAACCTTAGACGAAACACACAAAAAAAAAAAAAGAAAAGTCTCATTGTCATGGCAAAATGGAATGTTTGAAAAATGAAAAGAGGCATAAAAAATAATCACAGCTGACGCCAAATTAATATACTTGTACATCAAGACCATGATACGTGATGGATGATGATGCACCGTGAACACACAAATAGATATATACCTTTAAGTTCCGAGTTGACATTAATGACTTAAAAATGGTTCGATGCTTAAAAAAGTGGAACATTAAAAATTTTGGATGGAAAAATTTATTAGGGGAACTGCGAACGTCACTGCTTTTATCCTATCAGAAAACATGAAAAACCAGGGATGTGTTGCTGTCATGCACAAATCAAAATTTTTCCGGTATCAGTTGAACGAAACTTAAGTCGCGTGTGGTTGATTTTTTTTCCAAATTTTTTGCAAAAAAATTTTGTTAAGAAAAAGTTGCTTTTTGGTGAAGTTTTATTTATATTCAATAAGGGTAAGTGCTAAGTATTGCGAAATAAGTGTTTAACTGTGTAAATCCACAAAGTTTCCCATTTTATTTTTAGATTTTTGTAATTTCAAAAAATTGGCCAGTGTGGTATTGTCGGGTTTCGCTAATGTGGTATATGAATATTTCTTGTTATTCTTAAAATTATTTGATTGCTGTTTATTTTTTTATAAAAACTATGAGTTTGAGAACCAATGTAAATGTTATTATGAACTTTTTTCATACCTTTCAAACTTTATATTTGGTTGTATGGTTAAGTTTACCACATTACCTTACTAATATGTACCACATTACCAGCCCACTTTACACGTACTGATCAGTATACATACCACATTGCGCCACCATATATACCACATTACCAGCCAACTTTTTGAAAACTGCTTTTTTGACTTTTTTCAGATTTTGCTCAATAACTTTTTAGCATCAGTTCCCCTACGTTTTTCCGAGCGGGTGCTAGACTAAAAATTAACAGTTCTATTCTGGATATAATGAATGAGCCTACTAAATTACTGCCTTGTATTCGTAAATTAACAGAACGAAATGCTTCAAAACCATTACTTATCCGTACCATGGCTAAAATGTCATGAACGTGGCAATTTAGTCACAAACGTGGCAGCAAAATTTCTTAGTTTCGACCCCAAAACCGTAAATTCACACTTGTTGCTGATCCACTTAAAAGGTGAGTTTTAAGAATGTTTTTACACAAGAAAACAACAGAAAACTTGCATAAATCGAAAACAAATATCTGCTATCTTCATAATCGGAAAAAACATAGATATTTGAAAATCACCCATACATAAGGAGCTGAAAAAACAAGTGGTGCCATGCTTCTAAAAACAAAATTCAACATGCATAACTCAAAAACTTTTTGACGCAGCGGGATAGCATTTGCTACGTATATAAAAGACACCAAAGCAAGTACTACCCATTAGAAAAATGGGCAATTAAAAAAAAAACTGTTTGACGCATTCCAATCACATTTGGTACATAATATGTAAAAGATATCTGTCCAAATCATTGCATTGGATTATAACAACAGTTTTTTTTTTTTGGTCCTATGCTCCTCCTAGGAGTTAAAGGAGAATACATACATAACAACAGTTATTAGTGCTGAAGACAGATTTGTATTAAATTTGACTAAAGAGTTTTATGAACTACAGTGCGGATATGTCTCTTTCAAGTGTAACTTCCTGCAATATAAAAGATAATTATTAATTTAAGTACATATTCGCATTACACATGTACATATGTACGTTTATCTTTTTTAATAATAAATATTGTATTAACTTTTTTAGTTTACTTATCACTGTTGTCAACCAATAATTACACCAATAAAAGCAATAAAATACTGCAATTATGATTAATTTGTTGACGACGACGGCAGTGATTTTTTGTCACTTGGCTTAAAGTCATTGACTGTTTAATGCTGACAATTATATAATCAAAATAATTGCAGTTTAATTGACAGCTCGCGTAAATCAACAGCACATACACTGCCAAAGTGTAGAAAAATGCGTACGAGTGGTGAATATCACAGCAGAAACTGTAAAAAGCAACATTAAAGTAAAATGTTTCATTGGCGCATGCGCAGCGTTAACTTTTAACTTTATAAAGACGCGAAAACATAAAAGTTTATTTCGTTCATCTAAATTAATCGTTGCCACAAGTGTAGATAATGCATTAAACAATTCAAGAGCCGTTACAGCAAAAATAAACAAAACTCAACGTTTTAAAGAAATTTAAATTTGTTATAAAAGTGAAAATGGAGAATACATAAATCGGCATTCAATAAGTTTCGAGAACTACTTAGCAACACTTATCATTTCATCATCATAAAGTTTGATGACCGACAAACAGTTTATTCCGATGATACCAATCACATTAGTTAAAAAAAAAATTTTTTTGATGCCACGATGATCCCCCAAAAAATTTTTTTTTCGCCTTAAAGAAAGATTTGATACATCGTATTCCGAGCATTTTTGAGCAATAAAAGCCGAATCAAGCTGTACTTTTGCACAAAACGGCGATGAGCGACCTCTAAATGACCTTCAACAAATTTTTTATTATCCTCAGCTCAGTCCGTATTTATACGATGAAACATTTTGATGAAAACATTTCGTTTGAGAGAGAGAGATTCACGGGGAAGATAGAGGGAATTTTGTTTCACGTACATAAGACACGCTTTGTGCTTGTCATTCGTATTGAGATATTTGAAGTTCGCCATAAGAAAACATACAAACGAGTTGACATGTCGCCGAGAAACATTTTTTTCGTGTAAACGAAAACGAAACATCAAAAGAGAATTGAAAATGTTTTTCATAAAAATGTTTCTTTATCTAAATAAGGACTCACTCTTTTTACACATTCTTTCAGTTTTTTGGGGGTTATCACGGAATTTCTCAAAAAATTATTTTTTTTTTTTTGAATCAGTCTAGTACAAGATATATATATTCATTTTGTCCATTCATTTGTAACGCAGAGAAAGAGGCGTGGCAGGTATAGAAAAGTATATATCTTCTTGATCAGCACCACTTCCTGAGTCGATATAGCCATGGCTGACTGGGTGTGCGTGGAAATACATTTTTTGGGCAAACTGAGCAAGTTTATTCTATGAAATTAGGTGCACTGCCTTCGTCGTCAAAGTTAGATCGTGGAATTACAAATGAGCAAAATCTGTCAACGGACACGCATGCCGCCCATGCAAAAAATATATTTAAAATGCAACTTCAGGATTATTTTCACGACAATGCATTCAAAATACACATTAATATTAAGTAAGTGCAAGCTCTGAGCAAAAACTAGGTAAAAAAGGACAAGAAGGCGTGGCACCTCCCATATAAGCAAAAGATTAAAAATGCTATACTGAAAGAGTTTTTTGAGATAATCCAACTAAATTTCACTCAAATACTAAGAATTATAAATGCAAGCTCTGAGCAAAAATTAGATAAAATCGCACTAGAGGGAGTGGCACCTCTCATATAAGAAAAAGTTTCAAAATGCTATACTGAAAACGTTTTTTCAGATAATCCAACCAAGTTTCACTCAAACAATAAGGTCTATAAATGCAAGCTCTGAACGAAAACTGGGTGAACTCGGACAAAAGAGCGTGGTAACTACCATATAAGCAAAATTTTCATTTCATTTTACATCCTTACTAGTTTTTTTTAATTAGTCTAGTACAAGGTTGTCCGCGTTTCCAAAATCACTAAACCAAGCGCAGTCAGCATAGAATTTTGGCAACAAACACAATATTCTAATAATTTTTCAAATTTCTCGAAATAACAACACCCATGAAAAATTGTTTTTGTTTTTTTTTTTTTTTTTTCATATACACAAGAATCGAATTCAAAGTTAATGCGAAGCAGTGGTTCATCAGTCGGTGTAGTTGTTTCATGTTGGTTGAGTAGAAAAAAATACAACAAAAACAATTTTTCATGGGTGCTGTAATTCAAAGAAATTTTTCAAATTATTAAAACATTATGTTTGTTGTAGGTAAGCCAAAATTGGGTCACTTTTCTTCTGCGATGACACCCTTGGTCTAGTATTCATCTATTTGTTTGTGAGAGAAAAATAACGCAAGATGATCAAAAAACATGAACTTCGTTTTGCTTTTTTTGGGGGAAATCAACTGGTTTCTTCTAATTTCGTTCAGGGTGATAGTTTTTGAAACCTCTTTTTTGAAAACAGCGAATTGCTTATCAGAAACCCCACAAAATCCTATGTCCGCACATATCAAAAAGTGAAAATGGAAATCTATTGATCACATGTTGCGCAAATCCTAACAGAATATTACCATCAAACATTGATGTAGAACTCTCAAGGTAGTCGGAAACGTGATCATTCAAAGATGTCGTAGAAATAATTGCTTGAACAAGAAATACATGAATCAGTGAAATGTTGAAGAGTACTAAAGGCACTATCTTTATAACCACCATTTATTAATTAGTAACAAATTTTTGTAAACACAAACAAATTGTTTTCTCTGTATAAAAAATGAAGTCAAGAATATCGACAATTGCACCAGGCAGTTAAAATTGAAATCACCGAAAAAATTGAATTTGGGTCATATTTGTTTTTCAGCAGTTAAAAGCTCACGATTGCCGTCACTTGCAAACAAAGTCAATAACTCACATTTTACGAGTTGGAAGTATTACAGTAAAAGAAAAGAAAGTGAATGAATGAATGAATGAAAGAATAAGTGAGTGAGGGAATGAATGAATGAGTCAATTCCGTTTTCCATAGGTATTGTATTTATCTTAAGATCACGCCTATGGGAAATATCACAAATAATGAATTGAAGATGAATTTGTTTTTTCTTTCATTTCATTATTTGCAGTCACGTTTGTTCGTCAAGCTTAAAAGCTTTACTTTTACTGTAGGAGCAAAATTTTTGGCACAGTAAAAATTGTAGATAATTAAAAAAATATTACCAATTGTCATTTACAATGGAGTACAAAATTAATTGGTATTTTTAACACTCAACGGCAACACAAGTACATTGTGTACCCACACACACAATTTTGGGGTAATGAAATTTGTTTAAGTTAATTGACACACTTTTTGATAGATGTATAAATTTTTGAATATTATATAATTTATTTAAAAATCCAAAATATTTATTCATAAATATTTGGCGTGAATGATCAGTCCTTCGAGTGAGTGAAATTCGAATATAAAGCATCAAAATGTTTACCATGATAAAAATAGGTGAAAGAAAACTCTTCCATAATTCTATGATTAGAAAATTATAAATAAAATTTAAATATTGAAGTTTGAAACATTAAAATATATAATTCCTTTATGTAAAACACCCTACAAAATTTTTAAGTTCTAGGAAAAAAAAAAAGCACTTATGATACTTAAACTATCATAAAATTCTTTGTCACATGTGCATGTGGTTAGTAAATCATAGCCCATTATTTTAGCAAAAGAACCGAAACAAATTGTTCTTCATTGTAAGAATCTGCATTAGTTTCACTCTTCATATTTTTTTGAATAAATTTTCTTTCAAATGAAATAGAACGTAGCGCAGAAATGATTTGTATACATTTAGTGAGCTCAATTGCAAAATGTTGTCATTTTGCATGTGGCCAAAAATTTCTCAAGTGAGCCACCTAAGAATTTTAACGTAAACAAGGCTTTCGAAAAAAATAATTTTTTGCAGCAACTAGTAATGATTTCAGGTCCGATGCCTAAAAATTATATGTCGTTGTAAAGGGCCTACATTTCTTCTTCATGTTGTTTTGACTTCCGAGGTCATATTCGACTTGTAGGACCTTGTTTCTCTAATTCGTATCCGCCGAAATGCCATTTTTTCTTTATAAAATTAAAGTCAAAGAAAAAATTATTTAAATTTTACCCATATAGTGCTAATTAAGGCCTTATGAATCTCTTTACAATGATACATAAGTTTTCAACATCCGACATCAACTGCAAAGTTATGGAAAAAATACGATTTTGGCTGTTTTTAGAGTGGTCCAAAAAAAAGTTTTTCTTTTATAGATACTCTCCAGGTAAGGGGTGGTTTTTCCAAATATTATTTCATTGACCTGGCCAAATGTCCAAGCCCTGCGTCATTATTAGCAGTTATATAGGATTTTATTATGTCATATTAAAATGTGACTACATTTTTGTAAGGAAAACTTTTACATGATTTTTCGATAGTACATTTTGAAGGTCAGGAGCAGTAATAAATGATGCAAATGGTAGAAATGCAGAGAATATTTTGTGCGTCCTATATATTACCTCTAAAGTAGTTGAAAAAGTTATGTTTGAGTAAATAACCTCAAATAACTTAAAGTCTTGAAGTGATGAGCCAATGCTGACATTGAATTCGAGTTCTATACAAAAAATGCCCTACACTCAGCAAATATTCACTTCGTCCTTCCGTTTGTAACGCAGAGAAGGAGGCGTAGCAGGTATGAAAAAGTGTATATATTCTGGATCAACGTCATCTCTTGAGTCAATATAGCCATGTTCGTCTGTCTGGATGTGCGTCGAAATACATTTTTTGGGAAAATTTTGCAAGATAATTCAATAAAATTTGGTACACGCCTTCTTCGTCAAAGTTAGCTCGTGGGATTGAAAATGAGCAAAATTGGTTAAGGGATACGCTTAACGCCGGTACAAAAAATATATTCAAAATACAATTTTAGGACTATTTTTCACGACAATGCAAATAGTGATGAGTAAACCAAGACCAAGACCATAGCTTGGTCTCGGCTTGTTCTTGCACATTGAGTCTTGGTCTTGGTCTTGCTCTTCGGCATTAAGTCCTGCTCTAGGTCTTGGTCTTTCTAAAGATTTTTGAGTATTAAAAATTTCCAAACTTTATTTTTACAAAGCAGTTGGGTTTTTAAGATGCCAAATTTCGAATTGAGTTATGATTTTATGCTTGAAAGGAGCGTGACACACCTATGAACTATAAATTCGCAAGACTAAAAAGCAGTCTTAGTCTTGATGATCATAGTGAGCAAGACCAAGAACATAGCAGTCTTGGTCTTGGTCTTGCAATGATATCAGCGTCTTAGTCTTCGTCTTGTTCTTGCAAAATTACCAAGACCAAGACTAAATTGGCTCATCACTAAATGCAACTGAAATACATATAAGTACTACGAATTGTAAGCGCTAGCTCTGAGCAAAAACTGGGTGAACTCGGACAAGAGGGTGTGGCACCTCCAATATAAGCAAAAGCTCCAAAACGTTATACTCAAAGCTTTTTTTAGATTATCGAACTGAATTTTACTCAGACTTAAAGAACTATAAATGCAAGCTCTGAGCAAAAACTGGGTGAAAGTTTCAAAATACTGCAGTGTAGGGTATTTAATGTTTGGCCAGGCCAAAAGTTATGCACTTACTAGTTTTTTTTATAACCGTGTAATTAACAAATTTAATTTTTTCTTTTAATTATGTCAAAACATATTGTTGTCCGTATTACTATATCCTTTATAAGAATATATAATAACAAATAAATGCTTAAATACATTTTTGTGAATAAGTTTAAATCGCGATAAATGTGTGATTACTTTTCTGAGAAAAATATTTTGATAAGAATGTAGGCCTAGTTCTTTTAAGTTGATTAATTTAATGAATTGTCATTTCTATATAAAAAGATAAACACACAAACATTTAAAAAATAATAATAATTAAAAAATGTAACCTTAAGAAGATTTTATCTGTGCACTTGATCTTTAAAATAAAAAATTAAATAAATTAAAAAACTTAGGCAATAAAATACGTAAAACATTGTACATATTTAGAGTAACAAACAGATTTACTTTCAACAAGTTGTGGTAATTTATTTCTTTTTTTCAAAAAAAATTTTCATTACGAACAGTTCGCAGTAGTCGACTACATGCACGCTTCAAATCTTTTAACACCCTGATTAAGATGACTTAACACCTTGGCTATGATTTTGGATAATGTAATAGTGAAAAATTGTAATTAAAAGATTTTTTTTTTCTGCTTTTCGAAAAACAAAGGTAACACGCATTTTTTGAGAAAAAAAAAATCACCGAATTTTATGGTAATTTGGTAACCCGCTCTATATGTGTATGTTGCCCTTTTTGGCTGCCACCCATTGACACTTGTGCATTTTTGAGCAAAGTTTTGTTTTTTAATTTCTTTATTTTTTTACTTGAAAAATTATTGTGTGTATTTGTTTGTTTGTATTATGCATTAAAGTGTATATTTTGTGTAATTTTTAAATCGTAAATTAATTGTATTAGTTATGCACACAATACACGGCGCATTAAGTTGGTCAAGATTCGTGCTTAAATTTTGATGGGTTTGGTATCTCTCTCTAATTGTAATGCAATACATTTCGCTGTTAAATTATGATTTTATCAGTTGGTGATTTTTAAGTAGATTTATTTATAATGTATTATTTTGGTATTTTTTAAACGTAGTCTCCCCAATTGTGTGACATAACGGCTTTTGCTTTTCAAGTAGAGCAATTGCAAAGGTTTTTTTATTTTTTTTAAACATTTCATAAAAGTGAAGGTAAAATGCAAATATTTTTGCACAAAAAAAAAAAGCATATAGCTAACTTTTCGTAATAATATTGTATATTAACATTTTACTGATAGTTTCAAATTCCAGCGATAATTTAGCACGTTTCTGATATTACATTAGATATATTTAAAGCAATTTGGGTTCACAAAAGCCAAATTGCGCTAAATAGAAAATTGAACTCGTATGCTTTAACATCTTGAATTATTTTAAGTAGAGCTTTTAGATTTGTTCTATATATCTCCTCTTCTTATCCCTCTAACGATATGTCCTTACAGAAATATTTTTCGCTTTGCGACCACAGCATTTATGGCAAAATATGTCTCCTTATTGGTTGTGGTATTGTCAATTGAGCCATAGTAGCTTATGATAACAATGCACAATATCTTCTGATTTACATGAGAATCGGTATTCGGTATTCCGCCATTTTTATCATTAAGACGATAGCCCTACCATAGCTGAGTAAAAGCCCAGATGGGTTTTTATCGACTAATTTTTTTGGTACAAGACTATTTACAGTCCTTGTTACCTGATGAATCGCAAGAAGAAAAGTTTCAGCTACACGGAGAAAAATACGCATCGTAATTTTTACTCCACTCGGCTAGTCGCAAAATTAAAGTAATCAACTCTAAATTTCAAGTATAATTTACCTTACGTAAGAACTATTTGATGGATCCCTAACGTCATATTTACAAATAAAATGTAGTTAAATAATAAAGGAATATTTAGTACAAATTTCCTACATTTGACTTTATGTAAAGTAATTTATACTTTCAGAAAAAAATTTATGACCATTTTGAATTTATAATTCTATTCAAAATAACTTTATTTTTTTCACGCACAAAAATGAGTGTCATGATTGTCACCTTACTCGAGTAAGGTAAATATCATAAAAATATAAAATCATTTTGACTTATAATTTTAGCATACAAATTTTTTTGCTTCTACATCACATGCGTAAGCAGCGCAGAGGATATGTATCTGACTATCATACGGAAGGGCCAGGGTTCGTACCCCGGCGCCGGTCATCTTTTTTTTTTTTTTTTTTTTTTTTTGTTGTTTGAACTATACAGTAAGGTAAATATCACGCCAATTTTTTCATAAAATTTACTAGGAAACATACATTCTGAATTGACTAAAAAAGAAAGGTAAAATTTATTTCGATGTAAAGTTGTCACTATTCTGACTTGAAATTCTGGTAAAATTTATGAGAAATAAAGTGGCGAGTACTATTTTTTTTCTCCGTGTATGTACAATATACATATAGGCACCAGATGCAGGTTAGATCTTGCAAAAGGTAATGCAAATGAAAATGAAGGAGACACCATTACTGACTTGCATCACAATCAGCTACATCAATTGGTAGAAATCGAGTTCGTTCCGGGTTCACATGATGGCGGTACTGGAAAAGAAACAGAGAATATGGAAATTGTTCAAGATGATGATATAAATACCGGAACAAATTCGACTTCTCATGTGGCACCCATTTTACATGTTCCATGGCGTTATGTTGGCCCAACAATCAACATTCTAACATCAATTCCTCAACTGAAGAATAAATAATTTGGTCCAATTTATGTATCCTAACCGGTTTTCCAGCTCCAAATTATTTAGATTGTTCGGAAAAAGCTCATGTTTTATTTGAACTTTGGGCCAATTTTTCAGTAATCATAAGTCTTTTTTCCATACAAAATTTTGCTGTTCAATGTGTTATTTTTTTATTTCAAGGTTTGGTAGTGCTTCAAGGTGCGATGGCACCACTTCATATTAGAAAAGTTTCTAGGGTGGCCCAAAAAAAATTTTATTTTTATCTTTAGTAGCATAAAATTAGCTTATCTGTAAATTTTCATTAAAAAATTCGGAAAATTAGGTGTCCGCTTCGAATGGGTTAAAATGTGCTGTAATGTACATTTGCTTTAATTGTGCAGTTCAGTCTAAAATTTAGTAATGTGATGTAAACAGGCCATTATTGACCTTATTTGATGTTATAATTGTCAAAAGACAACTCTCAAAAGCCATAACTGTGGGTATGGTTCTTATGACAGAGTTTGAATACTTCTTTTTCCGACGAGCAACAGAACGAACAAGTTGTACTTATGTTGTCACATGTTACATTACAAAAATGGCGCCCAACGTGGGGTAGGCATTTCTTCAAAAGAGTCTGTTTCCAAATCCTTTAGTAGAGTTTATAAATTTTGACTAGTAAATAATTTTTTAATCATTTCTGGAAATTCGGCTGTTTGATTAGGTCGTAAAAAACATGCTATAAAGGAAGTAAAACGTTCTCTTTTTATAACAAAAATCGGTCAATTTGTCATTAGAGATGAAAAACCTTGGAGTACTATTAAATTAGAAGGTGGAAATCAGTGGGAGGGGGAGAAATGCACCCTTTACAGTTTTTTCAATATATCCAGCGAACGAAGCAAAACTTCGATATTTTTTTTAGAAAACTTTTTGTAGAAAATTAAATTTGCCATTGAATCATATTCAAAAAATTAAAAAAAAATTTCTTATACCAAAAATTATGAAACAAAAAAGAAAAAAAAAAAAGCAAAAAATCGAATTCTTGTGTTTTTTACTCTTCTGCCTATAACTTTTTTAGGGCCAGAGATGGGTAAACACATTTTGTAGGTTAAAAATTGACTGAAATATGGCCAATGGAACATGTACATTTTTTTTATGCGGTCGGAAAAACGGTTTTTACTCAAAACCAAGGCGTCTTACGAAAAAAGTGTGTACGGCAAAAAATGCTCAAAATCATTCAAAAAATACGTGATAATTTTTTTCAGAATTTTTTGGTTCTTTTTTAAATTTTTTATTTTTTTGACCAAGTAATGAAAAATTACAAAATGTCCCAAAAAATTATGAAAAAAATCATATATGTTCCTTAAACAATTCTAAGCATTTTTGGTCTCGTACACTTTTTTCGTAAGACGCTTTTGTTTTGAATAAAAACCATTTTCCGAGGCTAATCGGAAAAGCTCAAAGGTACGGTTTGATAAGGTACGGTTTGATAAAAAAATAAAAAAAATGGAACCACAACTTTTCCTGGATATGCGCAATAAGCCCGAAAACAGAACTTACTGCAACTTCAAGCAAGGATATCTCGAAATTTTTTAGGTATATGAACAAATCTGTCCTCGGATTCAACGTCGAAAAGTGCATATGCCCAGTCAAAAAATTATTCCATTTTTTCCTACTTTGTGTGCCTGTATTAGCAATCCTCTAAAGAAAAAAAAACATAACTTTTTAAATGCATTCGTTCCACTATCTTAGTCTTCCCCCTTCAAATCATTTAACTTCTTCAATATAAAAACCACTATTTGATATGTCAGTTCATTAGTGGCAAAATTCGAATGGTATTTCTTTTTTTAATGACCATCTAAGCTAAAGCTTTTACTGCTGGCAACTGAATGACAACATTTTTGTTTTAAGGATCCATTAAACGAATGATTTATGTCAAACCATTAGGTTGCATAAGAAAGGTAACTCTAGAACAATATTTTTTTTTTTTTTTCAAAGACTTATGCCTCCTACAAAAATCAATCAATTTCAGTTGTTAAGCCCTCGTAATAAAAAATTTGAAAAGGGTCTTAAAGGTTACATCAAATGGAGACAAATAGCTGCTGATTATCAAAAATTCCAAGAATTTCTAGAAAGATAGTTAATAGGAGAGTTCTCACGTAGATTCTTACCATTTTGGATGCATTAACATAAACATAAAATCCGTATAAAAATGTTTATGGCTGTGTTGTTGGTGTGTAAATTGATGCCGTATTGTTCTTGATTTTCGAAGCTGAAGTTGGTTGTTGTTGTTGCACTTGAATTATTAATCCTCAGGCAGGTAAGACGTATTTTCGAAGATATTGAAAAAATCCACTTAACTTCTTTACTTTCTTTTTTTTTGTGGAAAATTTTCAGAGCACTTTAACTATAAAATTTTGATTTACTTTTATTAGTTGTGTGTACAATTTAACATTCTTTGAATACTATGTTTTCCTTAAAAAAATGCTTATTAACACATAAACTTTTAAGTGTTTAAGATTTTTGAAAAATTTTGTATAATCACATTGTGTTACTGAATAAAAACTGTTAATTTCAAGAATTGTATTTTTAAAACATCAAAGAAATTTCAACAATTTCCACTAAACACTTATTATTTTTCAGTTATTTATACTAAACACACAGTTTTTAGCACTTAATATTCATACAGCGCATGCGCAACTGACTCTTCAACGCGCTCAACGCTCTAAAATCCACGTCTGATTTGTTGCAGCTCAACACTGCGAATGATTTTGTGGCCAAGTGAAAAATCAAATAAAAACATCGAACGCGCATTGTTGGTTGGTTGAATGGATGGATGTGGTTTGTGCCAAGTAGCAAGTTGAGGTAGATCATCACCGTCGTCGTCGCATTGCCATCAACGCGTCATAGCATAGTCATCTCTGCGCAAGCGTACCTATGGTAGGTATAGTAGGGTCATCATCAAATGAGCGTCGTTGCACGGTGAGAGCAAAAATTTCATATGAAACAGATGAAAACGAGTTTTTATATCGTCATATTTGTTATTGTATTACCTTTATTATTTGCCGGTTAAAGCAAGAAAATGAGGGATTTTACGCAGCTAAGCATAATTCACCATATTGTGGTGTGGTGAATTTATATATGAAAAATAAGAGCAAGAAAATATTTAAGAGCAACAAATTACTATCGTGTTTTGGAAGAAAAACACAAAAACAGTCTAGTCCTGCAACTAGATATTTAGAACCAATAGTTTAAAACAGTTTGTTTTATAGGACATACTCAGATGGACACTGTATACTAGATAGCATCGATCCCCATACAAAAAACAAAAAAAAAATTCGCTGTAAGCCCCCCATTTTTAAAGCTTATCGGTTTTGATTTTTAAGGAAAACAATTTTTTTTCGACTTTAAATAATATTTCCATTGCTCCTATTGCTCCGCCACTTGATGTCTGGTCATCAAGTGTGGTATATCGTTGTAAATGTCTTAATGTGGGCTATATTTTTTTCATAGAAGTAATTTATCTCAAATGTTTTTTTCGACTAGTTGTACTCATTATCTCAATTTCTGCAACCCTAAGGTGCCATAGGCATACAATTAAAGCTCATAAGAAATCATAAAATTCATTTGTACAAAGTTTCCTCAAATTGTTGAAATTGAAGAAGTTATAGCGAATCTAAAACCTCAGTACAAAATTTGAAAAACAGCTTGTTTCAAAAATGAAAATCGTCCCCTAAAACTATGCAAGATTCTTATTTTTATTTATTTGCATACTGTTTGAAATGTCAAATGTTAAAAAAAAGATTATTGCATAGTTTTAGGTGTCGATTTTCGTTTTTGAAACATCCTGTTTTTCATATTTTGTATATTGTTGTTTTGTTCTGAAGAGTAATTTCATTTTGTTTGATCGAGGTTTCTTCAATATCTTTATCAACGACCTCCTCTGTGTCCATGTTTCTGTTGGTAAATTCACTTCCAAGAAAGTCTGATGCTGGTGGGAATGTATGCAGATTGCACAAATTTAAATGAAAAAGTCGTTCCTTACAAAAAATGGTTCATGTATCCCTCCCTACAAGCTATCAGCAAATTGGAAATAATTTTAAGGTGACATGAGATTTTTCAATGTAGGAGAATCATTTGTGAAAATTTTAGAATTTGCATGTACTTACGATAGCAAAAAATTGCATCGATTTCAGTGCCATAAGTGGAACACAAAAAACTTTTTTCGGAATAACTTAATGCCACGATCGAAGCACTTTCGGGCGGTTAAAGACTTTGTTTATTGATATACGCAACAACAAACGTTTGACGCAACCACAAATGCATGTGAGGTTAGGTTACCGACAGAGTTCACAACACACATGATAATCGCACGAAAAGTCCTAGATAGTAAACAGATATCCCTAGTGGTTCATGTATTTCCATGAGCCACCTTTCCCCACTCTCCGCTACTAATTTTCAGATTTCAGTCATATCTTTGATGGAAATGAATTAGATTTGGCAAATAACACTGGGATAAATGAAATCCTTTTGAAAAGTGGGCAGCATCGCGACTCCCATACGAAAAAATAAGTCACATCTCCGAGACTTTTGGTGCCAGTTGGATAAGCAGCTATGGTACATTCATTATAAAAATGGGAGTGCTACTCCCACCATATGCCAAAATTCGTCATACATATCTCAGAAACTTTTTTGAAGCAAATGCAAAACGCTTTAGAATGTGTGAGTTGTAATAAATTTTATATGCAATGAAATTTCCAAGCAAGTAATTTCTCTAAACATTACTTATATTACATAAGAACGTTGTAAAAGAAAACAAACCGAAAAAATTCATGGGGAAAACGTAATAAACAAAGGTGGGTGTTTCGCGGGTGGACATTTGGAGCCGAACGGGCACCTGTAACAATGAATCGTGCTTGTTGGGCAGTCAGTGTACAATTTAACTTTTTTTTTTTTTTTTTTTTGTAACTTTATGAGCAAAGTTCATAGTATATTTTTTGGTAATAGTTTTTTTTTCCAGATTACTATAGTTTTTGTTGTTATTATTGTTCGTTGTACAGCATAATGGCCAACACGTAGCAAAACTAAAAATGTTAAATACCTGCGTAACAAACAATTGAAAATTTGTTAATTTTATTTTTCAATTTTTTAGTTAAAAAATTTTCGTAGCACTTGAAGAGTTGTTGACGCGTCGGTGTTTAACAGAAAAAAAAAAACTTTGCCGAACATGACATGACTGCAGTTTGCAGTCGTTAACTGGCGCTTTATGTCGCGCATTTCAATAGAATCCATTGAGTCTACAATTTTTGAATCAAAAGTAACGACACCAAGGGGCGTCATTTTTTTGCTACAACGACTGTTATCTTTTATGTTGATTTAAAGTATTTATGCAATTTTTTGTTCGTTTTTCGTTAGGTTTTTAATTTTTCGTAATTTTCAAGTCAAGTTGTAATAAATGGCAACTTTCACTAAGTTGGGAATTTACGAGTGCAGGATATTTGATTTTAAGTTAATGATTTTGGTACAGAAAAATTGTAGATGCAGGATTTGCGTACGCATTATTATACTTACTTCTCCTAAGTAAATGGTGTTTTTTTAGAGGTATAGAACTTCGAATTGAAATAAAACACAAGAAAATCGTTTTAATGTCCATCAATTTGGCTTTATTGGAAGGATAATTTTATGCCATTAATGTTTAAATATGATTTTGGGCATGTGGCCGCCGCGGCTGGCTCGAATAAAGCCAATTCAACAGGTCCAATTTTCAACCACTTTTTCGAGCATATGGGGCCGTATGTCGGCAATAACGCCACGAATGTTGGCTTCCAAGTCCCCTAACGTTTCTGGTTTGTTGGCGTAGACGAGCGACTTCACATATCCCCAAAGAAAATAATCCAATGGTGTCAAATCACACGATCTTGGTGGCCAATTGACAGGTCCATTCCGCGAAATTATGCGCTCATCGAATGTTTCCTTCAATAAATCGATTGTGACGTGCGCTGTGTGGCATGTAGCGCCGTCTTGTTGGAACCACAACTCATCTACATTCATGCCATCCAATTCGGGAACAAAATAGTCGGTTATCATGGCTCTATACCGGTCTCCATTAACGGTAACTGACTCTCCAGCATTATTTCGGAAGAAGTATGGCCCAATGACTCCACCAGCCTATAGAGCACACCAAACAGTCAGTTTTT
This sequence comes from Calliopum simillimum, assembly GCA_951812925.1. NCBI lineage: Eukaryota > Metazoa > Arthropoda > Insecta > Diptera > Lauxaniidae > Calliopum > Calliopum simillimum. The sequence goes on along the minus strand of OX638372.1, from coordinate 13,381,131 downwards.
GTGGATGTAATGGCGTCTCAAGGGTCTCATGTGGATTCTCTTCACCCTAAATTCGGCAATTTTGCTTGTTGACGTAGCCATTCAACCAAAAATGAGCCTCATCACTGAAAAAAATTTTGCGATGAAAATCAGCATCGAGATCAATCTCATTTTCGGCCCATACACCAAAATCACGACGCATTGCATGGTCTCGCGGCTTTAATTCTTGCACAAGCTGGATCTTGTAAGGTCGCAAGCCAAGATCTTTGCGCAAAATCTTCCATAAAGTTGATGGACAAAGCTCCAATTGCTGTGCACGGTGGCGAATCGATTCATTCGGGTCCTCTTCAACATTTTGCTCTACAGCGGCAATTGTTTCTTCGGTGCGCACTGTTCGACGTCTCTGCGGATGCGTATTATCACATAGAGTAAACGTAGTGCGAAAACGATCCATGGTTAACCGAATTAATTGCTCTGATGGACGATTATGTCGACCATAAAATGGACGGAGCTTGCGGTAAACTTCGCGAACTGAACCATTATTTTCAAAATAATTTGTTCATGATGAAATGGCAAACCAAACTGAACATAAATGACATTAGAGTTGACAGATTTGACCACAAAATGCCAGATTTATCTCTATTCGAAAAACAAACCTCTAAAAAAAACACCCTTTACTAAGTGCTATATACGTAGGCTGCTCGATATATTTCTGGCCTAGGCAACACCAAGTGTTGCCAGGTGCAATCTGACATTTCTATTGGAAAGTTTGATATTTTTTAGCATAAACGTACTCAGAACTTTTGACGTACGACCATCATTTGTGTTGTTTACAGTGACTTGAAAAAATCAATTTGGCAAAAAAATGGAATTAACTCGTGAACATTTTCGTGCGATCATTTTTCACAACTTTCGGCGTAGAATATCACGACAAGAGTGCATCGATTTTTGTATGGCGATAAAGCACCATTCCATAGCACTGTGAAAAACTGGTTTAATGAATTCAATCGTGGCCGACGGTCGCTCAAAGACGAATTCCGTGAAGGTCGTCCAAAAACGGCCGTTGTGCCAGATAACATTGATGCCGTGCGTGAACTGATAATGCATGATCATCATGTGACATACCGTGAGATAGAGGCATCTTTAAGCATTAGTTCCACTCCAATATATTCGATATTGCATGAACACTTTGTTGTAAAAAACGTTTGTTCTCGTTGGATTCCGCACAATTTGACAATCGCTCAAAAAAAGGCTCGTGTCGATTGGTGCAAAGAAATGTTGAAAAAATACGATCGCGGTGCTTCAAAAGACGTTTATAAGATTGTCACAAGTGACGAATCATGGATCAATGCGTATGAGCCCGAAATAAAACAGCAATCGACCGTTTGGGTCTTCGAAGACGAGCCAAATCCAACGAAAGTTGTTCGTGGAAAAAGCACTTTGAAGCAAATGGTCGCCTGTTTCTTCGGCAAAACTGGTCATGTGGCTACTGTTCCTCTTGAGCAACGTAGGACGGTCAATTCTGAATGCTACACCACAATTTGTTTGCCTGAAATCTTCGGAGAAATTCGAAAAACGAACAAGAGAAGACGAATCATTGTTCACCATGACAATGCGAGCTTTCACGCATCGGCTCAAACCAGCGCCTTTTTGACCGGCCAAAACGTCGAATTGATGGGTCATCCGCCGTACAGCCCTGACTTGGCACCCAATGACTTCTTTTTATTCCCGCACAACAAGAAAAAAATGGGTGGTCAATGATTTTCGTCGCCAGAAGATGCTGTTGAAGCGTTCAAAAACCATGTTTTGGAGGTGTCTCATCTATAATTTTTATATATCCTCAACAGAATAGTGCCTGAACAAAAGTTTGATTACTTCGTCACATAATTTTCCATCATTCGCTTATAATTTTTAGAATTTCTTAGCTTTTCCCAATTTTAAACTGATCTTCGATATCACTCATTGATCTCCAAATATAATCGACAGTTAAGTAGTTACTTTGTCTTGATTCATATTAAACTAAAGAGTAAAATACACGTATATCAAATTTCATTTCTGAAGTAGGTATGTTCCAATTGTATTTAAATTTTTTTTTATCATTTTCTTTAATTCTACTCTGGAATTCTGAAAACTTTAAGTCAAGAATACTAGGGCTTTATTTCCTGCTAAACTCCATTCAAATAGTTAAACGTGTCAAGTACTGCATGTTTACTTATCGACAGTAAATATTTCCCATAGTAATTATACCTATTGCAACACATCTACTCGAGATATACTTTGATTGAATAGCTTTCATAAGAACATAATTTCTCTAAAAACATCAATCGAAATAAGCCAATTAGACCAAGTAAACTATCAGACAAAATTTTCCTTTTAAATTCAATAACCTATTTCCGCAATAAAGTATACGTTTTTCAAAGGCAAATAACTTTATTATAAGTATGTAAAATACTTAAGGTAATTCCATAATTCCATTGTAAAACAAGTGTAGTTGATAACCAAAATGTAGGTAGCAACAATAAATATTACAGAACCAATTAATGCTAGATTGCAGCGATTTTATTTAAAAAAGTATTTAAAAAAAATTTGTCAACTTTTGTTCGACAATGTGTAAATCCCTGCACTTCACTTTCATTAGTTAAGTGTGTCAATATTTGTATATACAAAGATTATAGTGTTTTCAAACAAATTTACATGAGTGCAATTGTAATCTAACACAAAATTCGACACAATTGTTATGTATTGCATTGTTTTCTGGTGTAACTCCTAGAGTACATATTGATTGAGACTCCATACGATGACTTTGATCTCTCACCATTACTTTACTGATTCTTTGATTTCCTTCTCCTAGGACTTTTTCCTTTTTAAGATAGCCTTTTGTAGTTCCAATACCTTGTCTTCTTGTTTACTTTGCATGTGTGAATGTCTTACAGATATCTACATCGTAATTGAGATCCACAAACTGTTGGTTGAATTATGGCCCTATTTTAGGAAGACTGTTAGAATCTATAAAGCGCGTTACTAAGAGGTTTTTCTATTTTGAATATTACGATGTAGAGTAGAACGGGGTAATGTCGTGCAGGGGGTAATGTCGTGCACTGGCTGTTTTAGCCCAAGGAATTGAATGATTTAACAACTGTTCGTAAGGTAGGGACCTGCTGACCTACTGAGCTTAAGCATATAATACTAGCAATTTTCACCAGTTCGTCTCTACAGAGTAACCTTTTTTTCAAAAAGTACGCTTTCGGGACGATAAAAGTGTTTTTTCATCGGGTCAGAAAAATAATTTTCCTTGCGGGAAAATATACCAGGTAAGTGTTTTCTGAAACGAAATATCCTGCCAAAGACAAGAAGTATTTGATTTCCAAAAAAATTTTTGGCTTCACCGAGTTATCGAAGTTGACCTTTAAAACGACCATTGGGGTAATGTCGTGCACATTCACTTACACAAACACAATTTCTCGCTACACAAATATTGTTACACATGGATGTAACCAATGAAATTATCTTTCGATCGGATGCTTATTCGTTGCATTCGCTTGAGATGTACGGCTTTACGAGCATGTCAAAGTTGAGTGCACGACATTGCCCCGTTCTACTCTACACAACATACTATGTACTTCACACTTATATAATAATGAATAAATACATGATAATGCTAACTCTCCTCTAATAGAACCACTACCTATCATTTCTCACACATTTTGGTACCTTTACTATACTCGGAAAACAATGCACGACATTACCCCACAAATTTTGAGGGGGGTAATGTCGTGCACATTTTTTTTTTCTTCACTTACACAAACACAATTTCTCGCTACACAAATGTTGTTACACATGGATGTAACTAACGATATTATCTTTCGATCGGATGCTTACTCGTCGCATTCGCTTGAGATGTACGGCTTTACGAGCATGTCAAAGTTGGGTGCACGACATTGCCCCGTTCTACTCTACATTCACAACAATATGTATATAAGGACTCTCCACATAAATCAACAACATAATATTTCCATAACTGACGATTTATTGCTAAATATTTTAATAGGGGTAAGTGGGGTAAAGTGGGAAGTGGGGTAAAGTGGGAAATGACCCTTTCCGGGCAAACTAGCATAGTGTAGCTGTCATGCGCTTCTGGCATGTACTTGCAATGACTGTAAGCAAATCTTTATGGTATAGCGATACGTGCATACGTATTTTTGTGATCTCTGGAATCATGTAAAAATTTTAAGAGATTTTGAAATTTTTAAGCATCGATATTTTTACTGTTTCTGGAGATATACCGATTGTAAGTACACAAAAATATTCTTTGTAGTCTTAATTTTGATAACGCAAAAGGATTCCATGTAATTCATAGAGTGAAAGAATGAAGCTCACATTTCTTGCAAAATGTGGTATCGGAAAAAAGTGGGAAATTTTTTATGGGGTAAAGTGGGAAATGTTATTTCACGATTGCTAGTCCCCACTTGTCAACGTATTATACTATTTAATGATCCAAATTAGTGTTGTACATTTATATTGTGAGTAAACACTCCAGAAAAGCTAAGCGAGTTGCAAAAAGCAGCTGAGAAACGTATAGCAAATAAACGGAAGAAAGAGGGAAACGAATCACAAAAAATAGAGTACCAGGAGCAAAAAAGCACCACCAGCAAAGAAAGCGTCAAAGAAGAAACAAAGAAGTTCTAGCTCAGATGAAGATCGTGATTTTTGCACCATTTGCATGGAACTCATGCCCGAAATCATGACCAGACACAATACCATCAAATGCAACCTAAAGGATTGTCAACGCCCATTTCACTTAATATGCGTTAATCTTACTACCAGCTTATTTTATTACTAACACTGTGACTGGACTTTGATGTTTCATCAGAGAACGACGAATAAGTTACTATTTCACAAATTTTTTTAAGCACATTTTTTCCTTTTTTTTTCCAGCAAAATCATTATTTCTTTTCATATTTACTCCTATGGATGTGTCCCTTGAACCTTTTTTGACTTACAATAAAGATATTAGAACTTTTTTCCAACATTTGCATTAGTTTTTATCAGTTTTGAAAGTTTCCCACTTTACCCCACGATTTTTAATTTTTGCCATTTTGGGCATCCTCAATCAAAGCGTCGTACTCAACAGAAAATCCATATTTTCGGTTCGTTTCTTCGGCAAAAATATAGCTTATTTAATTTTCTTTATTATAGGAAACATGAAAAAATAAGAAGTTTTGTCCATTTTATGGAGCTTCGAAAAAAAATTTCCCACTTTACCCCACTTTCCCCTACATTAAAAGCTTTAGATGTTTCAATTGTTAATGTTCGGCTCCATTTAGTTTTTTATTTGCCTCTATTTCTGTAGCTTTTAGGGTTCCAACTGAGCACAATTTGTATAGCAGATATCGCTTGTAGGCTAAATGTATGTCCTAGCCACCTGTACTTCCTCTGCTGGATCTCTTAATCAATAGGTTTTCGGACAGTAGCTAACCATAGTCTTGCGTTTGAAGTTGTTCTTTGCCGTCAAATCCTTAAAATTGAGCGGAAACATCTGTTGACATGTGTCTATAATCTTTGACTGACAGTTCTGCAAGCCTGGTTTCGCAACCTTATAACAATATAGACTTGACACAGGGGTTGAAGATCAATATATTAGTTTTCTGCTGAAAGGCGTTCGATTTTGAGACATTGTTAAGCATCTTTCAAGTTACTCAAACACAGAAACATTTTCGACTTGTGCTTTGCCCAATCATATGGTGGCTAAATTGGAAGTTTTACTGCGCATGCACTTAGTCTTCTGTACCTATATTATTTTTTAGACACACTTTCCGAGAGAATTCATCTAGAGAATTTGTTTTACTTTGCATATCACGGTAATTGTGAGTTAACCAAACTACTCGTATGTCGTCTGCGTATGAAACTTCTTCAAGCTTGTTATTCAGACGCAAATCAATGAGAATGGCTGCTCGGTAGTGCTTTCTAATGTAAGATCTAAGGCAGGAACAAAAAGCAAATGAGAAAGGGCATACCTTTGTTCGATGCCGCATACTTTTGAATTCTAAATAAATCAATTAGCATCGCCTCTTGCAAAACTCTATTGGTTCCACCTTGATAGCTAGGGAATTCTCTGACTTCCAGTGGTAACCAGGTAAACTTGCGGCTAATGGATCAATAGTTTTCGAAATCAATAAATACCATATATAGCGAAGATGCCATCTCAATTGATTGTTCGATAACTCTGCAAACAGTTTTAAAAAGATCCACACAGGATCTCCAGCTTGTTGTTGTTGTGTTTGATTTGACGCTTAGTTTGTTTGGTTAATGGTTTTGGAGTTCATTAAATCTCGTCCCACGTTGGGCGCCAAGTAGTCTTTCTTTGATTTTGCAGCGCTTTTTAATTAGTGAACAAGACTCAGAGTTTTATTTGTTAATTATTCTCAATTGGATCAGTGATCAGTATAACCGAATCAATTTTTTTCGTTTACTTCACTTAGGAGCACTTTAAAGTCTCTATTCCAGAAGTAATTGGTGATTCTAGTTGAAGTGACATGGTAGAGATGAGATTCAGTATTTCACACAAATGGTATTTCCATATCCTTAGTGGACTTTAATCGAAGTTGGAAGGTTGAGAGGTTTTTTTTTTGGATTATGTTTGGTTAAGCATAAACAAACAAATATATTTAAGGTAATAATTTAAGCGGCTTCTCAAAAATTTCAAATAATATAAGTATAACACGAAAATGTATGATTTGTTTGATAACTGAAACAACTATCAGAAAATAAGCTGACCAAATCAGGGGAAACGATGAGCTTTGGTTTGCCTTAATTTATTTTGGTTAGAGAAGATAGTGCACACTAGTTTTTTTCAAGTGTAGTTACATTTGCAATCATATCAATTTTTGGAGTACAATTTTTAACTTAAAGTATCGAGCTTTTAAGAATGATATCAGAACCATAGACAAATATTTCTTATTATAAAAAAGTCAAATTTTATCAATGGCTAATTGCTAAAAAAATAAATTACCTGTGTACGAGTACCAACGAAAAACCAATTAAAAAGTGAAATTTCACAATTAAATGTTAATAAAAAGATAAGCGTAATAATCGTTCGATCAAACTTCTAAAATCAAATACTAATTTTTTGTTGATATTGAAAATAAACTTCTCGAATACGTCAGCATTATATGACAATATAATATGTCAATATGTCTGAACTTTAATATGTTTGAGTACATGATATATGGTATACCCGATAAGACATTGGAAATTTAAAAAATTTGGCTACATTTAACAACATAACATTATTCCTTCAGATAGCATAAGCATTCTAAGATTCTACAAAAGTTATGTACGGTACATGAAGAACTTTTTTCTCTTTTCGCAATATAATGCTAAACTTGGGATGAAACTAAGTATAACCATCTTTTCAAGTTGGTAAAGTACAATAATTTATTCTATGATTATTTCGTTTACAAAGACTTCACTGAGTGCTTCGCGAATTTGGAATAATATATGACCATTTTCCTTCATAATTCCTTTATGGAATCAGTTGAAAATTATGCTTCGTTTACCTAGATTTCGAAGTTCATTCGTAAAAATTATATTCATACTTTTTTTCAATTTCTTTATTGTACGTATAAATAAGGTGACAAACAAAATTGATGAACTAAACCTACATATCTACAAATATTTTATGAATAAGGTTATGAGACAAATAAATTAAATTTCATAAACGGCCTTTTATTTTAAAACTACTTTTCAGTTGGCTTACATCTAATAGTCTACCACCGAGTATCCCGTTCTAAAGATTGTACCACGAGCCTTGTGCCACAAACGTAGCTTGCTTCACAGAATCCAAAGTCTGGATTATAGTACTGGCCCGATGGACAGTCCTTTGGATAAGGTATTAACACAGTGGATCCTTTACTTTCAGGGGCACAAACAATGAATGAATCGCAAGTACCATCTTTTGGGAACGTTCCCTGAGTAGGGCATGCATAAGGGGCCTCAGTTGTTGGTTCGACAACTTCTGTTGTGGTTTCGATAGCTTCAGTTGTTGGTTCAACAGCTTCTGTTGTTGGTTCGACAGCTTCTGTTGTTGGTTCGACAGCTTCAGTTGTGGGTTCGACTGCTTCAGTTGTTGGTTCAACAGCTTCAGTTGTGAGTTCAACAGCTTCTGTTGTTGGCTCGACAGCTTCAGTTGTTGGTTCAACAGCTTCAGTCGTGGGCTCGACAGCTTCAGTTGTTGGTTCAACAGCTTCAGTAGTGGGTTCGACAGCTTCTGTTGTTGGTTCGACAGCTTCAGTTGTTGGTTCAACAGCTTCAGTTGTGGGTTCGACAGCTTCAGTTGTTGGTTCAACAGCTTCAGTTGTTGGTTCAACAGCTTCAGTTGTTGGTTCGACAGCTTCAGTTGTTGGTTCAACAGCTTCAGTTGTTGGTTCAACAGCTTCTGTAGTAGGTTCAATAGCTTCAGTTGTTGGTTCAACAGCTTCTGTAGTAGGTTCAACTGCTTCAGTTGTTGGTTCGACAGCTTCAGTTGTGGGTTCAACAGCTTCAGTTGTGGGCTCGACAGCCTCAGTCGTTGGTTCTACAGCTTCAGTAGTTGGTTCGACGGCTTCAGTCGTTGGTTCAACAGCTTCTGTTGTGGGTTCGACAGCCTCAGTTGTTGGTTCGACAGCCTCAGTTGTTGCTTCGACAGCCTCAGTTGTTGGTTCAATAGCTTCAGTTGTTGTATCTTCCAAATCAGGCGAACCCTGTGTCGTTGGTTCATCAGTTGGTATTGTGGGATTTTCAATATCTCCACTAGTTGTTGGAAGTGTAGGTTGCTCTATTGGTGGTTCTTCTGTGGCATCTTCTCTTAATGAGTACACATTTATGCCAGTTTCTTTAGCATTTGTTGAAATACAATATCCATGAATGGCATTAAAAACTTGACCATTTGGGCAATGTAAGTATTGTTTGCTCAAACCACCGGCCTTGTTCATGTAACATCCATAAAATGCGGGTGTATTATCGATAAGAGGAAAAAATCCAGCTTTCGTACAAGGATCATCCTTGATGGCGCGTCCATAAACTGTAGTGCTGATAGCCAGCAAAGTGACGAATATTATGCGAATCATTTTGAAATTTTATTTTTTTCGTTCGTTTTGTTTCGATTTTATATGAAGAACACTCCGTAATGAAAGTTAAGCAACTGAATGTTAAGAATTTTTGTCTTCACTTTTATAGAAATTCTGCAACTTATTTTCTAAAGAAAAAAGTCAATGTATAACTTGTCAATACTTGAGTGTACCCTTGCCGAACTATTGTCCATTGACTTAGAAATTAACTGATAAGTTGTATTGTTGTTGTGCTTTTTGTGATAAGCATGTAGTAGTTGTTTTATCAATTTTTTTTTTTTTTTAATAAAACTTTTTTTTTTAAATTTAATCTTATCGAAAATATATCCGTTCTTTTAACTTTTTTATTTGATCATCTTTTAACTTTTCTAGTTTCCTGCATACATTATCTGAACATGTGATTTGGATTATTATCCTCTTTTTGAGGTTTGGTTGAGCGGGTTGTCCAAAAATTTAAGGTTAACACGGATCCAAGACCAAAGACTACAAATCCTTTTGATGACTTAGTCATCCAGATTGCTCAAAAAAAAAAAACAGGCTAAAAGCTTAAAGTCCGTCAACTGAACTTGTTGACGCTTTCCTGCCTTTTTTTGCCAAATTATTTAAACATCGAAATGATATAAAGATTATGCCCGCAGATAAGAATCTTTCAACTGATATTTTAACCACATTTTTGATGTTGTGGTTTCTCTTAAAAACGTGATATAAAACAAATAAAAGGTAGATTAGATTAACATTCTTAAGCCAACATTTTTTCAAAGCCTTAGAAATTTGAAAATATTGATGATAATGGCACATTTTTGTAGAAATGAATGAACTCAGTATATCATTTAATAAGTAATAAAAAAACCTCTTTTAATAATAAAAATTTATTTGAAATTCACACAAATCTGTGCAATATTACATAATCGATAAGGTTGCGAAGCTTCTGGAAGTTGATAGAGACGGCCTAGACTAACAAGAAAATAAAACTTTGAAATGGAAAAAATCTGAAAATATCAACTTTAAAGATCCAGAACATTGTGAAATCCTTTTATACCCTATAAACCAAATACAATCTTAGAAAGCTAATACAATTAGCTAATACTAAAACGTTAATAAAAATTTCTCTAAAACGCTAGGGTGACCCAAAGAAATTTTTTTTTTTTTTAAAAGAAATCGGATGTTCCCTATAAGTCTTCCTGAATTAAAAATAAAAAATATGCTCCAACAAGCTGTGTATTTCCGCCGGAAATAATAATAATATTTTTATCAATAATAAATTTGTTTGTTTACTATCTTTTTTTAATAAAAGCACAGTAGATTATTGAATCAAATTTTATCTCTTTGTGTAAAGTTAATATATATGATGGCATAAAATATCTGATAAGACTTTTCGACGCATCAACAATTTTCAAAGAGCTGAACAACTTGTTATTCATTTGAATATGTTGTTGTAAACATTATATAATTCTCAGATAGAGAAAATGAAAATGGATAGAAAAACAAACCACGAACTAAGGATTGGAAAACGTGACCATTCGAAGCCATTAAGAAATAGATCACTTGAATAAGGAGTATCTACTTTGCATTGAGGAAATGTAGTAGGGAACTAATGGCACTAAGTACATAGCTAGTCACCGTGTGCGATGGAAGCATTTTGTAGAGGCCCAATGCACGAAGAGGAAATAAAGGACACAATTCATTATAAAAACCAGTAAAATGTTGGATTATTCGTCATATAATAGGAAATTCATTTATTTTTTCTTATATTTTTCTTTTTCAATAATTGAATTGGGACAATTCTAACAAAGTTTAATTATTAGGGTAGAACGGGGATAAACAACCAATTGCCTTTAATTTTTTTTAATAAAGTCGAATCGAACGACCGTTGGTATAGTAGATAGTGATCGATACAACGCAACTTTGGCAAAAGGTTCCACTACCACACTTGTGTTATAACCTGAGTTCTGACGGAAGAGAAATTTGGCGCGTCCTCGCCGCAATATTTTCAGTCGACAAAAGTTCACCCCATCTGGTGGAGTAAAACAACCATTTCACACTTTTTGTTCAAATGTAAATACCGGATAAACAATGAGAGATTGAAAAAACATTTTCGCATGAATTTTGTAACAAAGGGTTCAACGAATCAGGAACCGTTGAAATTTTCAAATTATTATCATAAACAAAGTTTTTGCAGAGTGCCAAGCACAAAAGTGGTTGTTTAATTCCGTTCTACCCTAAATCAAATGAAAACATCAAAATTCTTTTAAAAAATCGGATCTTTATCAAGATTGCATGAGATTGTTTTTGAAACAACTGTTAGTGTCTATAGTTGTCATAACATCCTTGATTCGCAAAAAGGCTAAAACAAAAACATAGCCCTCCCTATCAAATTTATTGATGAGAAATTTCAACTACAAAAACTTCCACTGAACCACCACTATCTTAAACGAAGCGAACAGCAATACATTTTCTTTAAAAGAATTATAGTTTATTAATTGAAGCCTAAAAGTATGCTTGCTTATTTTTTCACAACTAAAGAATTTTTCCACAACAGTTGAAGTGTAACTGTATGCACGACGCACAATGGGGTATTTGATACCAAAACACGCTATTAATTCATCCAGACAATTGAGGGTTATAATAACTTATTTTTTAGGTAATTATGCATAAAATAAGTACAAAATTTATGCAGTTGTATAGTATGTAGTGAAATTTTTTTTTAATAGCAATAAAAAACGGATATTGAAAATTGTCATCTAATTTTTTACGCATTATTGTGAAGTTTTTAGAATTTCTGTCTTTGATCACCCCCAGTGAAATTTTTTGAAGAATATTTTTGTAGAACATTTTAACCCATTTTAACCAAGTTTTTGGAAAAAAGGGTCAAGAAGATCTATAAAAACAGGATATAATGGGCTAAGATGCAATAGGAAATTTTTTCTTTAGTGCAGGCAAATTAGGTATTCATTTCTAATTTTGTTAAACATGCACCGATTTTGATCCGACAGGGCTCATTTTGTTCGTAATAAAATTTAAAACTAAACCAACATATTAGTTTCTTGTGGCTTTTCCCCAAAATTTCTTTAGTCCCCAGTGAACTCTCAAAATCGGATAAATTCAATAAAACTGTTCTAAAATGCTTAAAAATGGAAAGTTATGCTATTCTGGGCATTCTCTAGATTGCTGAATCCAAATATGATGTTGGAAAATGAAAAAACTCAAAATGGCACCCGAAAAACTGTGTACATACCCATTTTAAGCACCAAAAATGGGAAAAATTCGTTACAGAGGGTTTTAGCCTAGAAGTCTTGTTACATTGAATGAATTTATATGGTCAGTGTGGGATATTGTTTTTTATACTATAAAATGTAAAGTTTACCAAAAATTTTTTTGTGTTTTTGATTTGTTTATTATTTAAGCAATAACTATAAAAAGTTAATACAACACAAAATTAAAAATATTTGTAACATTTTGCAAACCCTTTTTTCTAAACTAATTTGAGGTCGCTGAAGTTATTCGATAATTTATATTTTCGAGGTTATAGCTTCATATACATCAATATATTTCTATGACGCCAAGTCCGATCAATTTTATTTTTCCACGTTTACAAAGAGTGATTAATGGCGCTTTTCACAAGTATACCAATAATTATGCTCCAAGCAAAATTGACTGAGTTATAGCAGGAAAAAGCTTGATATTTCAAAAAATTTTTAAATTTTTCACATCAACTTCAAATGAAACACTTTGTTTTTGGCACATATTTTTTTTTAAATAATTTTTTTTAGAAATGTTAATTAATGGCGCATATAATTGCAAACATTTTAAGCCTATGTTGAGCAAAATCGAATGAAATTTCCAAAAGATATTAAGGTTTTAGTGCAATAAGGAAATTTCAATTTCTTTCAAAAATTAATATTTTTGATACAATCCGCAATGTTCTTCTACAGAGAATGATTAGAAGTTACTTAAATCATCTTTAAAGTGTTCAATAAGTGTAGTGTGTCCTATTTGGAGGCTGAAAAATTGGATCTGGTGACTCAGGCCGAACATTTCGAAAATTCTCGCATCTTCCTTATTGCAATAAAGCCTTAATATCTTTTGGAAAAATTTAAAAAATTTTTGAAATATCAAGCTTTTTTCTTAAAAAAGTTTTAACCATTTTTCGACTTTTTCACGTCCTTTGGGTCTTTTAAAAATTTTCCTGATTTTTTATTTTTTTTTTTTTTTGAGTTTTTCAACATATTTTGGATTTCTCAATAAATTTTGAATGTTTCGACATCTATAGCTTTTTTAAACATTCTCAATCATTTCAACATATTTTGGTTTCTTCGACATTTATTGATCTTTTCAACATTTTTGAACTTTTCTCGAATGTTGAAATTTTGTCTCCATTTTTTGATTCTCTTAAATGTTGCTACTTTTACCCTGCCAAGGAAGCTATCTAGGAGAAAACTTATAGATAAGGATATAAAATAATAACCTAATATACCGGTAATTTCTTTTCTTTGTTTCCATTTATTGAACTGATATCCTATTTTTACATGTTTAAAAGAATTGAAATTATTTTTAGTTACACAAAAATTTAGATTTTAATCATCACTATTATTATTGCTATCATTATCACTATCATCATCGCTAAGATCGTCACTTTCATCATTTAGTTTTGCAACACGTATACAAGCGTTACTGACTTGATCAAAGCCATGTCCAATAGGACACATCATTTTCAATGCCTTCAATTTTCCCTTTTTGCTGATACATGCGAAATAGCGATCATCACTTAAAGTTGACGCAAAATTACCCTCCTCTGTACAAATAAAGCTTTCTTTTGACTTATCAGCTTTTGCTTTTTCTTTTGCATCTTTAGCTGCTTTTTTAGCCAATTGCTCTTGCAACTTCTGCTCCAATTTTTCTTTAAGCTTTTGTGCTTTTAACTTGGCCTTTTCAGCATTTTTAAATTCTTTCAATTCCATTTTCACAATATGTTCATCATCTAGCTGTCCATTATATTTTCCATAATCTAAAGGCAGATTTTGTAAATTACCAATATCAATAAAACATCTTCCCAGTTGTGACACATAAACTTCACCAACTCTACACTCGATGTGATATTTATGAAAACCGTCGTTCGTAAGACGCGGTACACATCTATAATATGAAGCATTACTTTGTGCATCTCCATACGAACCTGCTACAAGGCATGCAGTGGTGCCATCATTACAAGTGGATATATCACGTACGCAGCGTTTGAGTTCGTTGTCGAAAGCAGATTTTATAGGGCATGCATGATCTGTACGTATTAAACCACCCATCGTGGTGGGAGTATCGACACATGTGTAATAAGAATTACAATTATTTTCATCTGGGAAAATGCCTACTTCTGTGCAGAATGCTGGAGGAGCTGAAGTTTGTGGTATTTCTGTGGGTGCGCCTGTATTAGGTTCCACTGGTGCAGCTGATGTTGTTGGTGATATTTCTGTGGATGCGACTGTATTAGGGTCCACTGGTGCAGCTGCTGTTGTTGGTGATACTTCTGTGGGCGCATCTGTATTAGGTCCCCCTTGTGCAGTTGCTGTTGTTGGTGATACTTCTGTGGGCGCATCTGTATTAGATTCCACTGGTGCTGCTGCTGTTGTTGGTGATATTTCTGTGGGTGCATTTGTATTAGGTTTCACTGGTGCAGCTTCTGTTGTTGGTGATATTTCTGTGGGCGCATCTGTATTAGGTTCCACTGTTGCTGCTGCTGTTGTTTCTGCTGCAGCAGTTGATGACTCTGTTTGTTCTGCTGTTGTTTCTTCATTTGGACCCTATGGGGTTGCTGTATTCTCTTCGGCTGTAACTTCTGTTTGTGGATTTTCAGTCGTTTCATTTGTTATTTCAGTTTCCTCATGATCGGTCTCAGTTGGCTCATTGGCGTCATCTATTTGAAAAATGATTTTCTAGAGTGTTTCACGTTTTATTCTTTAAATATCTTACCATCGATTGTTGAACTTTTGTTGGTTGTTTCCTCTGTTTCTTCGTCAATATCATCAGTAGTGGTTTGACTTACTGCATTATCTTCGCCAATAGTGTTTTGGGCCTCAGGAGCTTGACTTTCTGCATTATTTTCGTTGTTCGTGTTCTCGGCCTCAGTTACGTTATTTTCATTTATTGGTTCACTTGGGGCGAGAGCATCTTCGTTCGTGTTATTAGTTTGAGTTGGTGATTCTATAATTTTGATCGTTCCTTCAAGTACTAAGAAAATATTAAAGATTAAATAAGTTTGTACATCTTCTCTTAAATCCTATAGAACTACCTTGTTCCGAAGCTCCAGCATCTTTCACTTGATTTTCAATTGTTACAACTGCAGCTGTATCCTGTGAGTTTATGCTTCTTGCAAAGAGCTGAAAACAAAAACCCATGATCAGTTTTATAAGAAAATTAAATTATTTTAACTTCCATCACAAAGTTAACTCGACAATAACTCACCAAAACGCAAATTAATACAAGATATTTCGTTATAGTAGTACCTTCCATGTCGTTATATTTTTCGAAACTAATTGGTGATATGAATTTTCAGTGGCATTTTATATTTAAAAATTCAACTTATTCTTAATTCTTATTTATTAGCGGATATGAAGTTATCTCGGAGCAAATAATATAAGTAGCTCAGCAAAAATAATAATGAGATTTATCTTTATTTCAAATGAACGCGTAGATAAGCAAATATGTATATCTATAGTACGCGTAAACAATTTCGTGTAATGGAATAATATGGATTTGCATATGATAAAATTGCAACGATCATCATCATATAATATCTTATGATGCTCGTACTTATCTTAATTACCCTCTTCCTTTCGCTACTTAGGCTACTTAGAAACAATATTGAAGGTAACATTTTTAGTAAGGCAATAGATTAAGGAAAATATATTTATCACTTAGTTTGAATGATTCATCGCCTAGTGAGCACAGTTCCATAAAACCATTTTTTAAGAGCAAAAGTTTCAGTAATTTTCCTTAAAAAAACAATCATGCTTAAGAGCAAAGAAGCACCTTTCATGAAGCTTTTTAATTGGTATGCTTCATAGTTGCAGGTTTAACTTTCAGTGCATTTTTTATATTAAAGAACAGTACACGGTTGTCTTGTAGAGCCAAAAAGCGTGATGAACAAAATCAGCATTCGGGGTTTCAAGTTTAAAAATTGCAAGCCCCGAAATCATAGCTGAACGTCTTCACGAAATATCGCGAAAATACATCATCCATACGAAGAGATTATATAACCAAGAGACGCAAAGAAGCACTGGAGCAATTTGTTGATGTTTGTATTAGCCGCAGAAGGTAGCTTTGATGAATTTAGAAGTTGAACGGCAGCGTAATTCAACCAAAAATTCTATTTATAATACAAACATCAAAAATTGCTCCAGTGCTTCTTTGCGTCTCTTGGTTATATATCTCTTCGATCCATATAAAAAAACGAAAAAAATATGCAACAAACAAAAATAAAAATTGTAATTTACGATGGATGGGTTTTGCGGTGCTGAAAACGATTTTTAAAAAATAAAAATGGCGGATCCAAAATGGTGGACGATTTTCTTAAAAATTGATTATATCTCGACAAAATTGTGGCTGACGGGGTTTGTGAGGTTGCTGATTTCGAATTCAATATCATCTTTTTTTTAAACAAAATGGCGGATCCCAAATGGCGGACGATTTTCTTTTTTTTTTAACAAAATGGTGGAAAATTAATTATATTACGACAAAATTGTGGCTTGGGAGGTTTTTGAGGTTGCTGATTTTGAATCCGATAATTTTTTTTTTTTTTTGTAAACAAAATGGCGGACAATTTTCTTAAAAATTTACTATATCACGGCAAAATTGTGGCTAAAGGGTTTTTTGAAATATTCACAAAGTTATGGCGATTTAAAATTTTTGGTTATATGGGAGGTGGGCGTGTCCTTAACCCGATCACGTGCATTTTCACGAAGTGTCTTAATGCTATCAATACTATCTCAGACATTTAAAATTATTTTTCTACTTCATATGTAGCTATGGCGATTTCAAATTTTTGGCTATATGGGAGGTGGGCGAGTGCTTGACCCAACCACACCCATTTTCAAGAAACAAATAGAAGCTACCAATACCATTTCAGATATCGAATTTTATTGCTTTATCTCAAACAGATTGGCTGTTATTTGTTTTACGAAACTGGAGCATTGCAATAATACAGAAAAGTCGCGAAATGAAGAAAAAATCATCGTAGTCCAAAAAGGGGTGTGAAGTGGGAGCCAGATAAATGCGCAGAACCTTCAAAGAACCTCATATTACACACTTAAATGATCCAGCTGCTGCAACTCCATAAAATTTTTTAGTTATAGTCCACAGAGTGCAAAATTCGTAAATCTGGGAAATGAAATTAGAGATTTTTTGAGATGCTGTGGATATCCTTTTTAAAAAAACTAACATCTAAGTACAGAGTTCTTCAGAAAATAGATCAATTTATTTTTACCATAAGTTTCAGGAGGTAAAATCATTTAGTTTTTTAGATACACTCATTTAAACTTTCACATATTTTAACAGATTTTTTGAAAAAATTACCATTTTCTGAATTCATCAAGACTAAGACGCGAAAACTCAGAAATGCTATTATTACTTGGTATTCTGGTACTTAAAATATGTTATCTAGATGTTTAGGTTTAAATTTGTGCAAAAAAAAATTTTACTTTTTATAGAAAAATTTACGGAGTTATGACCGGCTAGCGCTCTCTTATAGACCACTGTGCGTCGTGGAGGTAATCCCGTATCGAGATTATACGCAAAGAATCGAGTATCGCAAGCAGCTTTAATAAAGGACGTTTGGTAAAGCAGTGCAATATTGGTTTGATTACAGTGCACAACCGCGTGAAATGTGTTTTCTACAGAATTTTCGTAAGAGATAGTTTAGTACGATAAAAATCTTCCATATCAGATAATCCCAGAGTTTCTTTTGGTAATAGTTGTAGGTTCAAATGTGATGGACCACTAAAAATTTATAGAACTGTGATCCAACATTATCGAGTTATTTGATACTCGTAGACTTTCGCATAAATCCATGGTCCCTCAAGAATTATCTAATTCCTAAAGCTTTTTCTAAAGTTAATTCCTGTATTGAGAAAAGATGATTTGCTGCAAAAGTTCAGAAGAAGAGGTCAAATATGAATCTAGGATTTGAGCTTTTGAGCTTCAGGCCCTTAAAATCCGTTTCTAAGTCAACTTCTAAAAAAAAATATTGCACCGAAGGCTAAAATAATGAACACTGGCATACAAATTAAAAAAATGGAATGAACTTTTTTCGAGATATCTTTACTTAAAAATGCAGGAAGCGCTGTGGTCAGGCAGTTGCAGAAAAAGTTGTAATTCCGTTTTTACACAAATCTTATTGGGTGTACAACTTAAAAACCGGAATTTTTTAGCGAAATTTGATGCTTTATTGTGGAAAAATGTTACAATATAATTTATTCAAAGTATTGTCTATTGGAAGCTACAACATTTCCCCATCTTTCAGGCAATTTATGAATTTCATCCCAAAAAAATTGAGCCGGCTTGGCGGCCAAAAATGAATCTATCCAATTTTCGATATCTTGAACTTAAGTGGAGCGTATTCTTGATAGGGCATTCTGCATCGATCGGAATAAATGGTAGTCTGATGGTGCAAGGTCTGGGCTATAAGGCGGGTGAGGAAAAATTTGTATAGATTTCCCATTCGTTGTTTTCTAGGTAATTTTTGACTGGGGCAGCAATATGTGGCCGATCGTTATCGTGGTGGAAAATGATTGACTCATGTCTGGTCGCATACGTTGGCCGCTCTGCCTGGATTTTCTGCTTCAATTGGATCAATTGTTGACGATAGAATTAAGCATTAATGGTTTGGCCACCTGGCAACAGCTCATAATGGATCACACCTAGCTGGTCCTGACCAGGACGTTCTTTGTCTTCGACATCAAAATAACCACTTTTAAACCGTCGAAACCACTCACGATAGCTTGATTCAGCTAGAGCATAGTCCACATAAACTTCTACAAGAATGCGATGACTTTCGGCAGCTGTTTTCTTTGCAAAAAAATGACCCAACAGAACCTCCCGCAAATGCTGTCTTTTTCTCCAATTTTCGAAGTTATTCATCGTGAAAAATAATAATGATGCACACAAGATAAAATTGTTTTGTTGACTGATTTTGACAGCTGTCAAATGTACCTTCAAAATGACATATATATAAAGTTCGAGCTTTCACGATTTTTGGTAGTACGGACATCCACCGTCAAATTCCGGTTTTTAAGTTGTACACCCAATATATATTTATAAAAAAATGGCCCAATTTTTTTGTCATGGAGCTTACAAAACTAATGGCCTGGCCTGTCTTGTCCATTTTGAGTATAATAAGCATAATATTTCTATTGGGAAAAAGTGAAATATATATTGTATTGTAAAAGATATTTTTGAGAAATTTATCCCTGCTATTCCCTTTACATATGGCCGTAAGGACGGCCATTATATATTATTATCATTTTTTATACCCTACACCCAGGGTATATTCACTTTGTCCTTCCGTTTGTAACGCAGAGAAGGAGGCGTGGCAGGTATAGAAAAGTATATATATTCTTGATCAGCGTCACCTCCTGAGTCGATATAGCCATGTCCGTCTGTCTGGCTGGCTGGCTGGCTGGCTGTGTGTTGAAATACACTTTTTGGGAAAACTGAGCAAGATAATTCAATGAAATTTGGTACACTGCCTCCGTCGTCAAAGTTAGCTCGGGGGATTGAAAATGAGCAAAATCGGTCAACGGACACGCCTACCGCCCATACAAAAATTATATTCAAAATGCAATTTTAGAAGTATTTTTCACGACAATGCAACCACAATACATATAAGTACTACGAATTGTAAGCGCAAACTCTGATAAAAAACTGAGCGAATTCGGACAAGAGGGCGTGGCACCTCCCATACAAGCAAAATTTTCAAAATACTGCAGTGTAGGGTATTTATTTTTTGGCCAGGCCAAAATTTACACCCTTACTAGTTTTTATGTATTTTTTTATAAACCAATCGACAAGAATAAATCGGGGTAAAAATTTTGAGAGTAAAAAAATTATTAGGAAACGCCGAAATTAAATCGTCCGTTTGTAACGCAGAGAAGGAGGCTTGGCAGATATAGAAAAGTATATATATTCTTGATCAGTGTCACCTCCTGAGTCGATGTAGCCATGTCCGTCTGTCTGGCTGGCTGGGTGGCTGGCTGGCTGTGTGTTGAAATACACTTTTTGGGAAAACTGAGCAAGATAATTCAATGAAATTTGGTACACTGCTTCCGTTGTCAAAGTTAACTCGTGGGATTGAAAATGAGCAAAATCGATCAACGGACACGCCTACCGCCCATACAAAAAATATGTTCAAAATTAAATTTTAGGAGTATTTTTCACGACAATACAACCAAATTACACATAAATACTACGAATTGTAAGCGCAAGCTCTGAAAAAAACAAAACGAATTCGGAAAAGAAGGCGTGGCACCTCCCATATAAACTAATGCTTCAAAACGCTATACTGAAAGCGTTTCTTGAGATATTCGAAACAAATTTGACTCAGACACTAAGAATTATAAATGAAAGCTCTCAACAAAAATTGGGTGAAATCAGACAAGAGGGCGTGGCACCTCCCATATGAGCAAAATTTCAAAAATACTGTAGTGTAGGGTATTTAATGTTTGGCCAGGCCAAAGGTTACACCCTTACTAGTTTCTTATTAACAAAATCATTAAATCCAGCCCTGTAATATATTAACGTTCTTGGAATCGTTTGGCGCATACTACTCGTATGTAAAATTATTTTGTCGATAGTATTTTTAATATTTTAGTAAACAATTTCACTTTTACTAACATATTAAAATTAGAAAAAAAATAGCAATAAAACTCTTACGTAAATAAGATTAAATTTTTGTAAAAAGTATAATGATTGATGCCTCTCTCCCAACTAAAATATTTATATCTAAGCACCATACATCAAATACTGCTTAATAGCGATAAGATATTCGTATTGTATGGTTTTATTCAAATATTTTCCTTAACTTAAAAACTAAGACATGCGATTTCCAATAATACCGATAAAGCTAACTAAATATTGCCCATATGCTTCATATACATATAGTAGAGAGACGATTCTGGAGTCAAAACAAACGAATGAAAAACAAACGAATTAAAACATAAACTAAAAAAATAGAAATGCAAACTTTTGTGCCAGATAAGATTAGAGAAATGCGTCAAGACTCAACTACTAAGTAGTGGTAGCTGGTACATTTATTTGAAAAATTTCACTCAACTGAAATGGAGTTACTACATATGATGGCAGCAAACGCAAAGCAAAATCATAAAATGCAGTAGCTACTCATTCTCTTTCAAGTCCGAAATAGAGAATTAGCAGTGAATCTCCAAAACTAACAGTTGCCGCCCGCCCGCACAATGACAGCAAAATAATACATCATCAGCCAAGCACTCGTCGTCGTAATTTCTCTATATAAAGTGAGTAACTCTACCTACTGTTTGACTGATAGATAGCAAGATAACAGGGAAAAAAAATTTCATTTCATTTCGTTTTCTCAGTTTTAATCGCATTTTAATGAATTTCTAAAGTACCACCCCAATGTTAGTGGTTGGTGGTGGTGGTGGTGGTGGTGGTTGTTGTTGATTTGATGAGAAAATCAGGCAGTCAGTATGTGCAAAGATACGGGCGATACCGGGCCTTGCGATCAGTTGTCAAACAAAGTTTGTGTAGTTTGTCCAATTGAACTCTGACCACCGATAGTGTTGTTGTGTCGTATCGTGGTGATAAATTCCAAAACGCATACTACTCGTAATAAAAAAACATTGCAAATGCAAAGTGATAAGTGATAAGCATACGAAATTTGCTTAAACATATGCAGCAAATATGATCCTACGAAGAATTATATAACTGAAAAAATTCTTAATTGCCAAGTATCTTCTCTGTCTAGTGCCAATTGAACACACCTTGGAGTTGATAATTTTGACAATATAATGCGAGTTTCGCTCTTAATCTTTGTAGATATTATCAGTTGATAAGTTAATGTCTTATCACATTATACTCATATGTATATATAATAAATAAAGTCATATTTTATACAAAAATACGAAAAAAAAGCGCATATACTCTACTCTAATATAACAAAAAAAATATTATGGAACGTGAAAGTGATGAAAAAGTGAAATATTCGCGTAGCTCTGCTAGAAAACAATTAAAAAAATTTATGAAAAAAATGTCATATATATGATAAAGACTTAAAAACTCTTGCTGTGATTAAGTGTTCCTTTTGAATCCACAATATTTCTATAAAATTCTGTTTGATTACAATTTGAGTTGGAAAAAATAGAAAGAAAACTCAAGTTAAAACCCGACATTTGCACATAATTTTCTCAAAGCAACTTTCCAAAAAATAATCTGCATAAATGGATATATTCAACTCAGATAGTGTTAATCGCAATACAACAGCAACAATGAAAAATTCTTTGGAGGCATCATTACTTAATAACACAACTCAAGGGATACGGCGTTCCTCACGTAACGCCACTGCTGTCGCAACGGCTGGTGTGCAACGTAGGCGTGTGATTAAAAAACACATACAGCAAAAGTATTTGCTATGTGGCCTGGCAATACATGTACATAGTAAATTTTTTTTTTTTTTTTTCATAAACAACTAATATTTATTTTAATTAATTAACGTTATTTAAATCAAAATATTAATAGTTAGATAAGTAGCTGTATTAGTCGGAAATTCTATTTTAATAAGTCTGACATAGTGACTTTGTCGTATTCTCAGTTAGTTGTCAAACTATTTATAGCTTTAAGATTAGCTAACTATACCCTAAAAGACAGTCATGTCCTTTAATAACTCTTTTGCTGATCTTTTCTAAACTTTTTTGGGTTATCTAAATGTCAATACCTGATTAACCAATATTTCTAAAACTTTCGAGAATAAATTGATATCTGATATGTTATTATTGGATCAAGATCACGCCTACCTTTCATATAGACTAAAAATTAAAATCTCCGTAACAATGTGGAATGAAGTAGTGATGAGCAAAATCAGTCTTGGTCATGAGTCTTGGTATTGGTAATTTTTCGTGACCAAGACCAAGAATGCAATGCATTATTTCTACAATTTTTTATTCCTAAGGTTTAGATCAAGACCAAAATATTGACTAAGGTCAAATCAGAGGCGAATACTGAATGCACATGACCAAGATCAAGACTCAATATCAAAACCAAGACAAAGACTCAATGTCCAAGATTAAGACCACGGCAGTCTGGTTTTGTTCATCACTAAATTGAACCATTTGAAGTATGTACTTTAATAATAAGAGTATTTGCCATCTAAATTGATCTAAGTAACATCTAAGCATACATTAAAACGTAAACGGCTCAAGTATACGCCCGCTTGAAATACAGCATATATGCTTTTTGATTAAAAACTACAAAGGGTATGAACTTTAGCCTTGCCAAAAATTGAAATTTTATTTGTAGAAAATCAACGTTATTTTGCTGAAAAAAAAGTAGTAGTGCTCATATGACAACGAGATTTTGCATGCTTAATAAGATATAGATATAGGAGATATATTCCAATCTTCAAGAGCTCCGCATTTCGATAATTAACATCCAATCGGATATATGTTTTGATAAATCGAAAAAGAACCTTTAGCAAATCCGATTCCATCGTATTTGATGCAATGCAGAGCTCTTGAAGATTGCTTTCATTCCGATTCCGAAGTGAATCGGATTTCAGAACATACCTTGCCGGTACGTTGCTTGAGATAAATCGCCTGCACGTCGTACTAATTCCTTCACTGAGGATTGTTGGCGTTCCGAAGACTTCGCCACTGCTTAGCCACGTGATGTAAAACAGGATAAAACCCACTATGGGTAACGCCCACACGAAAGAAAACAAAACTGTGTTGGTGTAAAAATTTTACGATGAACTCTTCATTGCGTATTAGAATTTAACTTTAATTAATTGATTTTACAATTAAACTTTATTCAGTATGAGAATTAAACTTATAAGTTTTATGCTGTCCATGCTGTTTCAAATGTAGTTTTTAAACGAATGATAAAATGAAAGTAGAAATGAAAAGAATTTGACAGCTTTGAGCAGTGGAACATTGTTCGATTAAGTAATGGAATTGCGTTGCCCGCTACGGGGAATTTATCACTACTTTTGGGGACTATGCTTGTTCGCATAAGCAATATAACTTTTTAGAAAAAGTATTAACGGCATCTTCTTAGTTAAACATTTCTTTATAAAATGTAATGCACCATTTCTTGCTGCAATCAGTAGTTTCTAATCTCCTGAGTAAAACGAATCTCCTGAGTAAAACGACATGTTTTTTATTTCGGCAAAATGGGTTATTAGATAATTTTCATAGATCTTCTAAGGAAAGCTAAAAAATAAATAAATCAAACAGAAAACAAAATAGTCATTTTGATGTATTTGTCGACGATGATTCCGAATCCGGTGTCCAAATTGCTTGAGATATGTTACATTCTAACAAAAAAACATCCATGAGACATCCTCTTCAAGCCTTAGGTTTAAAAACTATATTACTATATATCCATCTGAAGTATACAAAATACTGTTCTAGATAGCTTCTAAATATGCATTTAAACCAAGAAATATTATTAAAGGAATTCTTCTGTAGGTGAATAGGAACGATACAGTTTATTATCCAAAGAATAATATCATCGCCCAGCAATGTGTCAAAAGTGTCTATTTTAAGTTCACCATATTCTAATTCATCAGTTTTAATTTTATCACATCGACTTTTGACATGTTATGCGTTTATTACACTTTTATAATGCCATCCACAATGTAATGGATTAAGTTGAAAGTAAGTGGCAGTAAGTTATTGAAAAAAAATGAGAAAAAAGCGTTGGAGTTGTGACATAATTCCGGGGAGCTCCCACAGTGGCCGTACTATTATAGTTTTATAGCAAACTTATGAGAAAATTGTTAGTGAATAACTTACAATGTTGCTTAGTGTAATCAGAACAACAGCAATAACAATAATATGCAAACAAGCATCTATCTAGCAATTTTCGTTTCATTTTGGCTTAGTTGATTTGTTTGATGTTGTTGTTATATTTTCTTTTCTTGTCACTGATAAATGATAACTGACTGCTTGTGTGCATTTTATGTGATTTTGCGAATTTTTTTTTTAGACTTTTGGAAAATTTTTTTTACAATTAAAAAATTAAATAATGAAGAAGATATTTTTATTAACTCAAGTAACAACTTTTTTACGTGATAGTGTTTTGCATTTAAATTTACTTAGATTTTAACTTCAAAAATAGCACCCAATAGAATACCACACTTTGACACAAGATGGAGTCTAATACACAGACTTCGAAAAACGCTGTCCCTTTAAAAAAGTTGTAACTTGAGTTACCAACTTATACGTTAAATGTATCGATATATGCACCTATGCAAATAAATAATTTAAATTTTAACTCTTAAATTTAGGCATTTCTATCTACACCCGCATATCTGTATGGTAATGTTGTCGAATCTGACAAGGAACTGGTTTTGCGAATATGGCCAGCCATCGTTTATCAAGCGTCTGGTCAACTTTGCCGCTCAGTACTGGAACATTTATCAGAAGAATATCGGGGTACACGTCGAGAAACCATAGAATTTCGTAAAGTATTTCTAACGGCAACACTTATCACTTGTGCCTCATTGATGATAAGTGGTTTCTTTTTCTCATCGGCATGGTTTACAGTTACGACAACAACACAAGCCATAGCAATTGTATTTTATGGATTTTTTGGAGGTAATTTCATTTACGCATTAAAATATTTATTCCTTAATATCCATTCATATAAAACTGAAAGCAAGATATGTGTCTGTTTGTCTGTGCTTTATGAACTTGGAAATTATAGGAAGGATTTTGATGAAATTTTCTAGTGTAATAGTATCAATCAGGGAAAGTATTATTTGTACAAAAGTGGACGGGTACACGCCCGTCTATTCCATCTATTCTATCTATTCTATCTATTCTATCTATTCTATCTATTCTATCTATTCTATCTATTCTATCTATTCTATCTATTCTATCTATTCTATCTATTCTATCTATTCTATCTATTCTATCTATTCTATCTATTCTTTCTATTCTATCTATTCTATCTATTCTATCTATTCTATCTATTCTATCTATTCTATCTATTCTATCTATTCTATATATTCTATCTATTCTATCTATTCTATCTATTCTATCTATTCTATCTATTCTATCTATTCTATCTATTCTATCTATTCTATATATTCTATCTATTCTATCTATTCTATCTATTCTATCTATTCTATCTATTCTATCTATTCTATCTATTCTATCTATTCTATCTATTCTATCTATTCTATCTATTCTATCTATTCTATATATTCTATCTATTATATCTATTCTATCTATTATATCTAGTCTGTATATTCGGTCTATTCTATCTGTTCTATATTTCTATCTATTCTATATTTCTATCTACTCTATCTATTCTATCTATTGTAAAGGATACTAGGACAAATAAAATTCTCTCGTATTTCTGAACAGAGCAAATAACAGCCACTAAAAATTTGGATGAAGAAGGAAATCCATGAATCGGAAAAGTCGTGGCAAGAGCAAAATTAGTTTTGATCTTGAGTAGTGGTCTTGGTAATTTTTTCAGACCAAGACGCTAATATAATTTCAAGACCAAGAATGTTATGGTCTTGATCACGATGAACATCAGGATCAAGACTGCTTTTCAATCTTGGTAATTTGTAGTTAATAGGTGTGTTACGTCCCTTTCAAGCATGAAAATATATCTCAATTCGAAATTTGGTATATTAAAAATCCAACCCCTTGGAAAAAACAAGGTTTGGAAATTTTGAATGCTCAACAATCTGTAGAAATCTGAGAAAATTTTCCAAATAAGCTCGAGGAGCTTTTTCATCTTGAATTTAATGAATGATAAACTTTATAAGACTCTTTTCTGGAAACCAAAAATATTTCTTCGCTCACTATAGTATGGAATTTTTTTTTTTTTTCCATTCACTTAGGCATTGGCGCTAGTCTCTTTGTTTGGAAGACACATGTCATACTCGAAGCAGTGCGACCGCGTGAAGATAAATTTGTACGCAAGACCATTTACCTTTTGGGTGAAGCCTTCTGTCAACTTTTTCTATCATTCGTCTTTACAAGTTTACGCACCCTGTATGGTACAGCACAATCAATTATGTTAATGTCAGCATTGCTGGTAAATCTTATACCGATTAGCTTAATTATAACCAAACATCATGAGGGTGCGATTACCAAGCGAATATCGGTAATCAAGGCAGAAAGCAATTTTACACCACTACATTTACAGCTTGGCAAATTGTCATCAAGTTTCGCCGATCAAATGGATGGTATCGAACTGCAGCTGCAACGCCACTGGAAAAATCCCATAATGGATCATCGACCAACAGCAGCAATGGTAGCCGCTGCAGCTGCTGATTCACATTGTAATTATATGTTGCCTTCAGATGAGGCGTACGTGACATTCATCAACCCCAATGGAGTAGAGATAATGGAGATAATACCTGAAGAGGATGAAAATATATCGGTGATGCGTTCAAGCTCAGCGACAATAGAAAATTATGGACGTGTTAGCATGAACGCCTCACAAAATATGAATAAGTCGCTTTCAAATGGATTGCATCATGGGCTGGAGGAAGCAACTTATAGTAGCAGTAATTTGGTGAGTATGAGAAATGGACTGTGGATCTTAAGCATTTGTTTTATATGCATACTATATGAAAAATTAATTAATTAGCATATTTTGTACGCTTATTGTCGCAGGGAAAACTTCAACAATTTTCTCGCAGTGTCACCACACAACTTTGGTGGAATTTATTGGACAAAATTGTAAAACCATTGCGTCGTGCGCTGTTGGTGCCAAAACTTTATTCAACCACGTTACTACTGTCGGCTGACATCTTCTCCTACGTGATGTGCTTAACCGTGCTGCCGGGTCTAGCTGTCAGTCACCATGCGCTGAAGAATGCCGAAATACCATTTCTTTTCTCATTGCTGGCATTTCCGTGGATGTGTTTCGCACTGATGACGCCACGTTTTGGCAATAGCCTTTATAAACATAAATTTCAATGGCATACGTTGGGTTGCGTCTGCAAAGTACTTGCGTTGACCTGTAAGTATTTCAAATTATGCATTGCTAGAATCGCCCAGTGGTCAAAATTCGACCACAAATGTATTAAATAATTTTGGTACTTTTTGGACACTTAAAGTACTTTTTTTTTGCTATTTGGTACGAAAAAGAAAAACTCATTTATCATCCCTGGAATAATTCAAGCGAAATATGAACAAAACAAAAAACATGGAATCAGTGATATACTTTTTGCCTTCTCTTTATGCTTTATCCTTTGTTCAGCTCTGTGCAGTGGCGGATCCAGCATTGTCAAGAGGGGGGGACGATTGACTACATTTCTAGATAATAACAGAATGTACATATAATTTAACATATAATTTAGGTTTGAGAGAGGGGGCGATCGCCCCATCGGCCCCCCTCTGGATCCGCCACTGGCTCTGTGTGACCGTGTATTTTGTTGTTGTTAATATTAAAAAATTTGTATATAATTTTACCTGGCTGAAAGTCAAAATATTGATATAATTTTAACTTTGTGCACATTTACACACAAATACCTTTCTAATGGTGTATAATTTTAAGTCGTTCTCCATTTCTAACATAGTAAAAAAAGATGGACAAATTTTTGTCTTGCGGTTATGCATTATTAGTTGTTCCCAATATATGTATCTTTTGTCATTTTACAATGAAAACAGTTCAAAGTAGATAATTTTGTCACACACAAATTTCGGCTTACTCCTTCGGTTGTATACAAAAAAGCAACCGATCATAAACATTCTACAAAGATCTGGCACTTAGTACATGTCTTAGTCTTGACATCGAGTCACCTCGCATTTCACGTTTCGTCGGGCTGTTAGAGTGTTGTCGTTAATATATTTTATTTTCGTAAGCGAAAAGTCCAAATTAAAATATGGGCTACGTAGATGGTGATGAATAGAACGTACTCTCTGGAAACCACTGGGTAAAGCTTTCATCAAGCCTTTGAGTAGAGTTCACAAGGATATAAAGGATGTAGTAGACCAAAAGTCATCTGATAACGGTCATTGGAGTAGGATCATATTGAACCTGTTAATAATTCTATTTGAAGCATTAATACATTATCTACGTCGGATTCGAACCAAACAATGTCAAGAACCGATTTTCATACAACAAGAAATTCTCGTATGTGAATCGAGAAAACATGGAGAGAATTGCTAGAACCCATTAATCGTCTTTCAATCAAAAATAGAAAAATTTGCTTCCATACGGAAAATGCTTTCCGACAGTGCGAAACGGAATCAAAAATAGCACCCATTATCAAATAAAAAACTCGGTAAATTTAAGAAATATATAAGAATAATGGGGAGTTTTGTATAAACCAATATCGGTTTCAGTTTGATTGCCACCCAACAGTTGGCTGATCAATTAATTTGAAAATAGTTTATAAACAGTTATTAATTGCACAAAGAATTAATAAATTATTGAGATAATTATATAAGTTGCTTATCTAAAACTGGTCTCACTTCTCACTCTCTCTCTCTTTCTCTCCCATACAGTTATAAGCTTCTCAACATCAAAGCTGCTGCTGAGTGTTTCATCAGTTTTACTTGGATTCGGACAATCGGTTACACTTTTTCTCCAAGATTTAGTCTTTCAAATGAGTATGCCACGTTCTCAATGGAATGACATACGCTTTCCGGTACATTTTACTAATGGTTTGCTGATATTGGTATGGGGTATCTTGGCCCATTGGGTGGTTGTTAATTTTTCTTTTCAAGCAAGCGTCGGCTTGGCTGGCGCTTTATACTCGTTCAGTATTATTGTGTGGCATTTAATATTTTTATGTTGGAACGGTAGAGACTAAAAGCATTATTAAGTAATTTTATGTTAAAAAAAAAAAAAAAACTATAGTGCTAACTTAAAACAACAAGAAAAAAATAGATCAAAGTAATATTTCTCATAGTCAAATACGAGTATGTAACATATATTTAGGTTACTACTTAGAACGATAAGTATCGTATATTCGAAATTTTTAATGATTTTGTTGACTTTTTATAAAATTTTGAAAATCTTTTTCCAAATTTCGTATACATATAGTTTTTTTCTTTAGTTTTGAAAAATTATTTCTAGTTTCTTTGTTATGATTTTGTTTTAAGAATTACAAAAGTAATGTTGAAAAATAATAAATAGGTATGTATTTTAAAAGACCATAAACCAATATGCTCTTTTATTACTCTCCTTCGTAGTTTGTATTTTGCATATTTCGAAGATGTGCTGTGTTGAAAAGGGTAAGCAGTGAGTAAGAAGCGCATCAGAAGTCACTCAACGCATTTCTGTTTCCCGTTGGGTAGATTGATTTGACGTTTCAAGGCTGACAGCGAAAATTTACGATATCACATCAATTTACGTGATTTAGATTCTCCATATACAACCAGCGTTGCCACTTTTTCATAGTTTAACAAATTTTATTAGTTTTTTCCGGTTAAACACATATGAACTTATTTTCAGTTTTGTTTAATTTTTTATGCCTTTTTATGATCTTTTATTGAACCTGAAAGCGGAAACTCGAATTTAATTTTAGATAGAATAAAATTTTTTTTCGTGGATAGGTAAATTATTTAGGCACTACTTTTAATAAACCTTTAAATATGGGGAACAAGTCAGTGTCATGCCAAAAAATTAATACAATCAGATCGATATTCACAAATATAATGTAAAAAGCTCTTTTTGTATATAAATAACATTTATAAAAATTTTTAAATTTATTTTAGATTGTTTTATGCGAAAATTTTGTGAAATCTAATTTTTTTTTTTTTAAGTTTCTTCAGCGTTCTCGTTTTTTTAAGCCTCGATATCTCGAAAACGAAGTGAGACTTAGAAAAATTTTTGGAAAGTTTTCAGTCTTATAGAACAATTTTACTTTACCGACTGTTGATGTTTTTTTTTTATTTTTGCCCAAATAGGGCTCTGGAAATTAATTACAACAACAAAAACAACAGCTGCCGCTCGAACCTAATTTCAGAGATATAGCCATCGGAAGATCGGGATATATCTTTTATAAAAATCAGCATAAGTTAAGAACCCCAGATGGATTTTAAAAATATTGATGTCATATGAAAGGTATTTTACTGGACTATATAATTGAGGAGTGGCCGTACCAAAGGGCCTAAGTACCATTTCGAGGCCAAAGTAATGGCATACTTTTTATGTGCTTTATAGTCGGTTATTTGACTGTTATAATTTTTTCAACATAATGCCATGAATTTCAAACTATCAAGTAAATTTTTAGTGAAAACAGAAAACAATTTTATTAATTTGTAGCAAAATGTCACCCGTTTCATATAATGACATTACTTTCGCCTCGAAATGGTACTTAGGCCCTTTGGTACGGCCACTTCTCAATTGTTCTACAAAATTTTTCAATTTGAGTGAAAGTTTTCGAAATATAACAATTTTTCAAAAATTCACCCCATTTTTTTCCCAGAAAACCGTTAGTTTTTCCCAAAAATGTATCATCAACCTGTAATTTTTATAACTAAATTAGGAAGTCCTTTTATTTGATATGCAACATGTATCTGAAATTGCGTCATTAATAAATTTTTATAGAAACAAACAAAAATGGACCAAATCAGTTTTCTTGAAATTAGGAACTTTAAACAACAATAATGCCAGAACAGACAATAACAACAACTTTACTACTACTACAACAACAGTAATTTTACACAAGAGTAGGGGTAATTGGGCGGCCTGTGGCCGTAGCTCAGGACTTAAAACTCCCAAATATTCAACACCGGCTTCGCGGCAGCCTTTGGCCGCGGACCAACACATAGTTTGCTAGCCAAATTGCGCGCGCAATTTTTAATTTTTTTAAAATAACAAGTAGCTGCTGCGCTTGCACAAGTAGCTGATCCTCTTTGTTGTTGCTGTAGTAAAGTTTTTGTTGTCTGTTCTGGAATTGTTGTTGTTAAAAGTTCCTAATTTCAAGGAAATTGATTAGGAAATAAATTGGGCTTCCTAATTTAAATATTAAATTTATAGGTTAATAATACATTTCTTGGAAAATATATCGGTTTTTTGGGGAAAAATGGGGTGAATTTTTGAAAAATTGTCACATCTCGAAAACTAATACTCAAATTGAAAAATTTTGTGCAGCAATTATATGGTCCGGTAAAATACCTATATGACATTAATATTTTTAAATCCATCCAGGGATTCTCAACTTATACCGAATTTTATAAGACATATCCCGATCTTCCGATGGCTATATCTCCGAAAGTAGGTTTGAGCGGCAGTTGTTTTTGTTGTTGTTGGACTAAATTCCCAGAGCCCTATTTGGGAAAATAATATAAAAAAAAAACAACAACAGTCGGAAAAGCTACATTAAGACAATTAAACTGTCGGGCGACAATACTATTTTAATGTATTAAGCAGGGCATACATTAATTTGTTCGTCTGATTTGTTGGGCAGCGCTTCGCCATACACTACCAACATGTTCATGTTTATAAACTTCATTCTGTCAGTGGTTTTCGAAGTGAAAAGATGTCGGATGAACATTTAGAAGACGCTTTAGCATATTTAGTATATTTAGTATATTTAGCATATTTAGTTCCATGATTTTTGCTTTTCAACTCTATTCTTATAAATATCACTTTTCGCCTGCCAAATTACCGGTTCATTTTTAATTCCCGCTATGAAATTTTCAATAAATATTTTACTTTGCGACGACATGCTATATGTTCACTGCTAGAAATTTTGACGAAAATGACAAAATGTTGTCGTACAACGCCATACACTACGCACTTGTTGGTTAACTTCGTACATGTTCATAAATATAGATATTTTTGTTAACATGTACTATAATGTAATTTTATATATTTTAAAAAAAGGTATTCTTAACATTTACATAAAAGTATCCCCTAGATTTCCCCTAGACCTTTTTAAAATCCCCTGAACAAATCCCCTAAATAATGCATCCCTAGACCTTTTAAAATCCCCTAAATATAGGGAACAACACTGATGGTCTGATATTTTTTGGTTATGTTGGCAGCGTAAATTTGCGATATTATGGTGAAAAGAATACGACATTTGCAAAACTCTACATAACACACGCAGTGCTACCAACCCAACGCACTCAAAATACATGTGTCATTTTTTCTACACAAAGGCGGCTTTATTTCTATTTCACACGCATAAAAGAGGGAAATTTTTGTCAAAGTTTTAATAAAAGATATCAGCTAATAAAATTCACATCTAAATAATTGAAAAAAGAAAAATGCATAAATTGTTTTGTTAAAAAAAGAAAAGAAAATTGTATAAAGTACGAGTGGAGCACAGAAGTTTATAAAATTTCGCTTTGCATTTTGCACAATTTTTTCTCGCTTCAACTGTTGTAGAGTTGTAGATTCGCCAAAAAAAAAACCGAAGAAGAAAGTGAAAATTCTACATTTTGACAGCTCGTCAGTCACATTAAAGTTAATGGCGAAAATTGCTTCCGTGTGAAATTAAAAAAAAAAATTGGAAATTGAATAATTTTTTTCGTTCGCAAAGGTGCGCTAGCAGCCTGTACGCGCTATATTCTTGAGATATTTTGATAATGTACATTGAATACACCCCATTGGAAGGTCAATTGGATACAATTTTTCGGAATCCCGTCACTGCCGCACTGTTGGCGCAAGTCGAAGCCACAGAGGAGGCTGTCGGTGCGAGATCAGCAGTCGCCGAAGGTGGATTGTATTCGTCCACGAATCGTGGTTTGAACAACGTCGCGAAAGTGCATCAGAGCGTTGCATTAAAAGCTGCAGCAGCAGTTGCTGCAACAAAACGCAAATTAAGCGAAGCTCTGCGTGAAAATTTGGAAAACTTTCACAACGGTTTCGACGAAGACGACGAAAGCGAAGATATTGAAAATTACGAATTAATTGATGTAATTGACGGGGAAGACAACGAGGTTGCTGAAGATAACGAAAATTTTGCAGAAACCCAACAGCGGCATCAACAACAAGTGGAACAGCAGCAGCAAAGTTGTCGTGATTTTGAACAGAGCAACAATAACTTTGTATTCGAGTTGGAAGGCGAGGAGTTTGAATACGTTGTCACTAAAGTGCCGAAAAAGAACAGTGGTCAATCACATTGTGAACGCAGTTTGCATAAGGTAAATTTCCAACTGCAATTTGTTATTTGTTGTTCTAGTATTGGAAAATGAATGTTATCTTCTGGTTGATAAACAAAGACTGGAAATCTGAGCACTTTAATTACAAATATTTACATACATTTGTATACAGCTTGAAACATTCCCTTAGTAGTAGTAAGTAAACGATTAATGGCCTACATTGTTCAAAGGACTTTGGTCAGTTTTAGTAGGGCACCATTTTTCTTTTATTTTTTAAATTCTCTGATACAAATACACACATATGTCACAATTACGATTTACGTGGCTCTGAGAAAACGATCCAAAATAAAAAATGTAAAACAAATTTTTTCGATATATCGTTTCGTCTTCGAGATTTTCACATAAAACGATCCAAATACATATGTCGAAAAAATTTAACATTTTTCGATAACGCGACTTATAAGTTTCTAAGGAGTCTTTATCGTGCGACTCACTGTTTTCATCAGAAAGCTTTCGATACGAAAAGTTAATAAAAATAGGCCTGATAGTTTTTCTTTAAAAATTTACTGGTTGTTTTCAGAAAAACACTGTCGCTTTATAATACTTGAGTACTAAGCAGACCTTGAATCTTTTATTCAAAAAGTTTTACAAATAAAAGTTTTTTAAAAACTTTTTTTTTGCGTAAAAGTTGATAAAAATTTCGATCATAAAGTTTTTTTCTTGGAAAGATTTTTTTGGGAAACTTTTATAAAAAAGCTTTTTTGGAAAAACTTTAACGCAAAATTCGACAATTTTTGAGGTCACCCACCTTTGTTACTCTGCGTAACGGTAACCTGAACCTCCATCCCCGCCCCTTGAAGCGTTACATAACTTAAAATCTTGATTTATTTCTTTTGCAATGTTAAACCATCATATGACGCACAGCTGAAAGTTTGAAACATTTAAGAACTTGAAACAAATATGAAATTAAAGAAATAGATTTTTATTTTAAATAACAGTTATTAATTTCATATGTATAAGTGTATATTCGATATTGTATTGAAGTAGCCCAAATAATACAACCTAAATAGCAAATATGTATTAGTTTTTATACATGGAATTTTTGAAAAATGTGACCAAGTTCTTTATTTTGCTTTCGTAGAAATTTGCAATCATTATCAAGCTGTTCCCGTTGCTTAAGTACATCCAGGAAATGTGTCAATCCATGTTCTAACGACATCCATAGTTTTTCTTTATTCTCTGGTACGCATGAACCCAATCTTGCCATAATGCCTTTAATTTCATCACTAGATCTAACTTCTCGCATTAATTTTGCTTGTTGTTCCCTCTGCTGTGCGAGTTTTTGCTTTGCTTTTTTAGTCATTGAATGTTCTCTTGTGAATTGCTTTAGAGCTGTGAGTACCAGTGCTGGTTCAATAACTAAATAATGATTATTACAATTAATGCTCCTTTTAGCTGGCTTTGTATCCCTTGTTAACTCTTCACTGCTGAGAGTAGCACGCAAGCTTGTACGCTTAAATTCATTGCCAACTGTAAACAATTTTTGAATTGCTTCCGGCAGCACGTTGTTGGAGCAATTAGGGCACCAACAGTATGGCATAAAAAATGAAATCAAGCGTGCAATACTTTTTGAGTCATTTATCCTTAACGCTGTAAAAATGTTATCCAAGCGAACAATGCACTTATCATCTTCCTTAAAGGGTGATAAAATATACAATAGCTTTTCTTCTACTAAAAAACCTGCACGATCTGATATTTTACGTAGAATATTACGCAATAAACGTGAATATGTTAATTTGTCCATGGTACTCTCGTTTGCTTTACTGTCAGATGGTCTCTTTTTATCAGGAGTCTTTGAACTGCTGCTACGCGTAGGCTTTCGACAGTCAAAATTTAGATCCGGTTTTTCCCATGGAATAGTCAATTGTTGTTCATGAAGTATCCGATCGATTTCAAAAACTTTTGCAAGTACTTTTTCAATTTCTTGAATGTTAATACATGAAATGCGATTGTATTTTTCTTCGTTATTTCGTCTAAATTGTTCTGCTTTTTTCTCCAAATCACTGATGCTCAAATGTAGCTTGTGGATATTCGAAGTTAATTTATTTATTGAAAGTTCAGTGTTGTTCGTGGCATCACGTATCTTTTTCTTTAAAGTCGAAATCCCTTCATTTAGTCTTGCAACTCTACGTTTTTGTTGATTATTTATAATGACATTTTCTTCATTACGTTTTTGCAAAACCTGATAGTTGTAATCGAGTTTTTCGGAAGTCATTAGAACAACATTTTTCGTATTCAATAATTCCCACTGTAATGTTTCTGCATCCTTTTCTAGACGTATACGAGAGGCTCGCGTTATTTCCTCTTGCTCAGCACAAATTCTAGCCAACTCATTAGCGTAAAAAATTTCTTTTTCTTTAACCAAATCAAAGTTTTTTATTTC
Organism: Calliopum simillimum; assembly: GCA_951812925.1. Lineage (NCBI taxonomy): Eukaryota > Metazoa > Arthropoda > Insecta > Diptera > Lauxaniidae > Calliopum > Calliopum simillimum. Next base: position 13,344,337 of record OX638372.1, on the reverse strand, counting down.
ATTTTCTAACATTTCATCAAAAAGAAATTTCCATTTAGTCGTTGCTTCCAATTCGATATTTGATCTTTCCTCCTGTATAGTGACTTCAAGTAGACGCAAATGTTCTTTGTATGCTTCCTTCAAAAGTTCAATTTGATTGTCGATTCTTTCTACCAAACAGTAAACATCGTTTGATTGCTTTTCCTGATCCGAATAGTATACATCATTAATACGATTCATTTCTTGGCTGCATTCCTTAATTATATCATCCTTTTGTTCCATAATTTTCATAATACGATCTTTTTGATCTTCAATTTTTTCAAAGAGTACAATGGGCTCTTTCAATGTTTTTAATTCAGACCACCTTGCAGTGATATCGTTAAAGTTGGCAAGGGACTCAACCGATTCTTTTTCTAAATCTTTTTTTAAACTTTGTCTCCTATCCAATTCATATTGAGTACGTAACATTTCACGCTTTTCATTAGCGATTTTGATGTTCGAAATCAATTCAGAACCAAGTGCTAATAACTCACGTAATTTTTTTTGTGTATCCTCCAGTTGACGCTCAATGCCTGTTTTGCTTTCTTCAGCCTTTTGAAGTAAGGAATGAGAAGTAATGGCTTTACGCGTTTCTAAACTATCGATAACCTTACATCTACGTTGATCAATATCCTTGTATTGATTAGTTGTTGGATCTATTCTTAATGCTTTCATTGCATCTTGATAGTTGAATTTATCGGTGTAACGCACCTCTGACCTTGCACTCTTTGCACCTTTGCCTTTTCCCACAGGTGTGGTAATCGTTTGTTCCTTGTCATCAGGTCCATCACCAGCCTCATCCATGTTGATAATTATTTAAAATGTTTTCTTTCTTTGTTTACAGTTTTATAAAATAAGTTTTAATGTTTTTAACAAAAATTTTAGTTAAACTGAATTGAATGTTTTGTTTAGTTTTTCAACAACAATTTGAATAAAAAAGTGAAGGATTTCAGTTTCAATCGAAAACAAACAATTGACTGCTGTGTATTTTCACAAAGTAGATTTTATTACCTCTTTACTATTAGTTAACTTATTGAAATTTTTTACAAATTTTTGGATAATATCCTGTTATGTATATCTTTGTTTATATTTGACGTTCGGTTGTCATAGGAATTAAAATGCTTAAAGTTTCTTCTTAACTCCTTTGGCGTTGCTGTTTCATTAGCAACATGTTTGTTTATTTTCAGCAAATACTATCACGCTAATCCTTTGATTTTACATTTAGTTCTAAAGTTGAAAGGATTTTTGTTTGCTTTAAGCTAGAAATAAAAGTTTTTAAGTCAAGTTAACCATTTGGGTTTGCTTAAAAATGAGAAGTTAATTCTTTCAGTAAGTAGAAATAAGATATCTATGATTGAACTTTACCACATCCTCTATCCGTTACGAATAATTTTTAATAAATCTCTTGCTGAGGGTAAATTTCTTGATGCTTGGAAAATTGCATATATTACTTCCGTTTTTAAGTCGGGTTGTAAAAACAATGTTGCTAATTATAAATCCATTTCTAAGCTAACGGTTATTTCAAAACTCTTTGAGTCTATTGTCAAAGATAAGATTTGTTTTTGCTGTGAAGAGTATGATCTCTCCTTATCAGCATGGGTTTGTGCCGGGAAGATCAACAATTACTAATTTAATTTCGTTTAGTGAATTTTGTATTGCTTCGTTCCTTAATAGTTGTCAAGTCGATGTTGTATATACGGATTTTTCAAAGGCGTTTGATAAGATTTCACATGCCTTATTGATAAAAAAATGTGAATCGCTGGGCTTTCATTCCACGTTTTTGAAGTGGCTCAATTCGTATCTGTGCAACCGTCGTTGTGTAGTTGCCATTGATGGCATGAAGTCTTCTACGTTTTTTGCATCCTCCGGTGTGCCGCAGGGTAGTATCCTTGGTCCGTTATTGTTTGTTATTTTTATTAATGATGTTGTGTCCCTATTTGACCACTGTAAATGTTTATTGTATGCAGATGACCTTAAAATATTTATGAAAATTAATAACCCTGCTGACATTGTTCTATTTCAGAGTGATCTGGATAAGCTATTTTTTTGGTGCAATAATAATTTATTTTTAAATCTATGTAAATGTGTTTCTATGTCGTTTTCCAAGTCCAGTAGCCTTCTCCCATCGTCTTATAAAATTTCGAGTACTGACCTTGTGTCCGTAACGGAGTTTAAAGACTTAGGTGTTGTGTTTGACTCTAGTTTTTCATTTCGTTCTCATTTAGACTATGTTGTGCCAAAACTTATGCTATGTAAGCGTTTATTAAGCGTAATAGTCTTTCGTTTAGTGATCCTTATACATTTAAATCGTTATTTGTTGGTTTGGTAAGGTCTAGGTTAGAATATGCTGCGATTATTTGGAGTCCATGCTATCAATCGCATAAGTTAAGGCTTGAAAGAGTCCAAAAATCTTTTACTAGGTTTGCGATAAAATCATTAAATTTTGTTGGTGAATTGCCGCCGTATAATTCTCGGTGTTTATTGTTGGGCTTGAAGACCTTGGATGTTAGAATAAATATTTGTTCATGATGTTGTTTCTGGGGCAGTTGATTGTCCAGATTTGCTTAGTCTTATTAATTTTAATGTTCCCTCTAGGTCTGAGAAATCATGTGCCGTTTCATTTGGATATGATGCGCACTAATTACGCCTCAAATGCTCCTTTAGCAAAAGCTATTAGCTATATTAATGATATTAGCTCTAAAATCAATATTGATAGTGAAATTAGTAAAAATGCTTTAAAGACTGCCTTAAATAATATATTGTGATTCTTTTTTTTTTATTAAATTTTATTAATCTTTCTCTAGTCTGTAAGAATTTTATTCATAGACTTAATTACATAAATAAATAAACACATCTCTCTAATAGCCGGTCTATTTTTGGAGGAGAATATTATGACTTATTGAATATCAACTATTTCTTTTGCCAACAATAAAAACCTCTTGTTGAAGTTTCAAGACATTTCATTTTAAGATATGTACATTATGTCTGGTAAACGCTTTCTATTTATCAAATACTGCAGTTCAGTGTCGCGTGCAAATGCCTTAAAAGTACTAGGATATAAAAGAAGAACAAACAAATACTAAACAGACCTGTCTTGTTTGATTTGCTTCAGTTCACTTCAATGCATATACTGTGTTTGGACTGTTCACTACAAAACGCTACTTTAGTGACAAATTCTATAGTTTTTCGCTCTCTTCTAATGCCTCTTTTTTGTTTATGCTCTCTCTTGCAAAACTGTATGAAAGCTACTACTATAAATTTTACTGTAGTTTTTGTTCTTGCTCAATTTACACTGACCTGAAATATTTATTTGTATTAAATTCAGTACACTGAAGTATTGCTAAGGTCAGGGTTTTTTTTTTGACACTGATAAAACAAGACAGTGTACTTCAGTGTCACAATAAAATAAGTACAATGGCGATTTGAATCTTGAAAACCTCTTAACTCAAAAAACTATCGTAATTCGCTTGGATTTTACAACCATTACGAGTTTACGAAGTTAAGGAATACCCTCACTATATTTCAAGATGTCTTATGTATTGTATGTAGGCCCCTAAATGTTAATTACTACATATAAAAAATGTATCTTTAAGATGACATTGGTTTTCATTTAATTTTTCCCAATGCTTTCACTGAATTTATCTTGTATTTTTTTTCACGTCCTTTACAGATTTTACCTAGTCCTACAACTATTAATAAATCAAAGTTACGTCCCATTCCCGCTGCTATACCAATTGTAGTACATCGCAATTCTTGGTCTAATTCAGTGCGACAGGCAAAATCTACACCAGCTTTACGTTTGCTAAACGGCAATCTAAACAACTTTACTCGTTCCATCAGTCAAGACAGTTTTCGCAGTCACAGTCGTAGTCGCTGTGGTAGCGTTAGTGGCAGCAGTTGCAGTAGTCGTAACGGTTATAACTACAATCAACGACCACATAAAGCGGCCTATACACATAACTATAACGGCTATACAACAGCTGAATTTGAGGAAAACGACGAGGAGCAGGAGGAGGAGGACGACGAAGAATACAGTTATAACGAAACACATTTTGAATTGGTGCAAGGCGCCGGTGGAGATTATTGTTTACAGGAGAACGATATCCGAGTCCCTGTTGATAAATTAAATCGAGCACAAGATTCCCCAATGGGTATTGACATTTTCAACAAGTTGCGTAATTTGTTAAATTTCAATTCAGATTCGAAATTTGAAAGGAACGAGGGGAAGCGCAAACGTCGGTAAGTTGTTTTATCTTTTTTTATTTTGTTTGTGATGTTTTATTTTCTTGATTGTTATTACCTAAGGTGTATATTTCAAAATTGGTATCCCACATGCATTTATGCGAATATTAAGAGGGTATAGTTTTTATGGGATTTTTTCCGTTTTTCTCTTTTATTTTCGGTGCTGTACTCAATAGTGGTCGGAAAAAACGCCCAATGAAAAAAATAAATAACGCCTAATTATTGAAATTAGTGTTCGCCTTGTAGCCCACTCTAAAACCCAAATTTTATAAAAATCGTTACAGTGTTTTAGTTGCGAGAGCGTATTTACTATTTAGAGGCGTGGCGTCGCCCACATAAAAACATAAAGGTGATATAATAAAATAAATAAAAATATATTATCGTTCCTTAGTGTTAACCCTATCTTCATACCAAATTTCATAAAAAATAAATAAATTTTGGGCGTTTTTTCCAAAATGATTATCGCTCAAATTTATATAAGGAAATAATTTGGGCGTTATTTCGTTTTTGTTCTTGGGTGTTATTTTTATACCGCCTGTGTAAAGTTAATTTAAACACTTTTCGTTATTTTTTGTTATTAATTTTTTCAAAATATTCTATTAAAATTATATTGTGTCAAATTTACTTTCAAACAGAAGTAACGATTGGGCTCCAGATGTTGCTGCTGTCCATCAAATCAAGTATCGAAAAGTGGACAATCATTTTCCTAAAATTATAACTGGCCCACTGGATAATGGTAAGGTGTTACTAATTATAGCATTCCTAATTAAAGTTTAATATATATATTTCTTAATAATTTTAGATCTAGATTCATTTCCATTTCCAAAGAGACCAGAAAAACCTTTACTTTTACAGCAACATAATCATAATCAGCCCCGATTTGTAAACGTTCCTTTGGGTATGTCTCATCGTAGGTCTATTCATTCAACAGGTTTGTTTTTATTGTTTTTTTTTTTTAGACATTCAGATTTTTACTTTTTTTTTTTTTGCTGTATCATTTAGATAATCCTAATAAACCAGAACGTAAATCATATTATGCTACTCCACCAACAACTAAAAATGTGGTAAAGAATCGTTCCTATGCTGACGTTGAATTTTCCGATGACGAAGATCTTGAGTTTTCTTCTCCATATGGTTATACAGTAGCAGGTAGAGCTTCAGCAGCATTTAGTGGAGCTAGTAGTCATAATGACTTCGGCAAAACACCAAAAGTAGTTAACATTCCCATTCACTATCGTTCTGAAGAGCGTACGAAGTATTCGCCAAAACCGCCACCACCTTTATTTGAGCCACGAACTGGTAACATTTTACCTTCAACGATTAATTTGCCCGAGTTTAGGCAAACTCGACCAACATATGCCGATACGTTCAGAGAAAATATGACAATGGGCAATTTAGTTTCAACGCGTCGTGCTCCCAGCTGTTCTTCATCTTCATCGAATGGTTCAATTTGTAAATACATACATATTTAAATCTTATAGTACATAAATAAGATAAACTAAAATCTTGAGATTAAGCTTTAATAAGTTTCCAACTTAGAAAATTGGGAAAAACTTAGTCCAGAAATCGGTTTTAATATTTTGGTTCCTATTTTCTACTGCTACTGCTTCCATAACCATGATTAATTTAATTAATTTTTATAATTTTTTTTTATTTTTGACATCAGCTTTTCCACGTAACATGTTTAATGGCTTTGGGAATTGCTTTGGCAAAAGTTCTACCACATCTCAAAAACTTACTGTACTTCAACAAGGACATGAAACAGAGGGTCATGAAAAGTATAAACAGCTTTTAAGGAATGTTGTACCAGACATTTACTGTAATACTGATGATACTCCATCGGCCAAAAATAAAATAATACCCAGTTCAACCATAAAATCAAGACGCAGTACACACCTAGCTGATGTTGCGGCAACATCGACTGCAAACAATACTCCTTATGCCAATCAACTTAAGCGTCCACCACTTAGTTCCACTATTAACTTGGACGACGATGATGATGATGACGATGACGACGTACAAGTGACATTCGACAACAGTGCATCAACACGGCAAAAGTATCATGCTACTAAACAAGAAAATGTTCCTACTGTTATTGTTGATGATGATGACATTAGTGACATTATTGATTTGGGAGAAGATGGGCGAAATATGCTTTCAGCATGTTCAAAACTAAACTATATTTCGAAAATTGATAGAGATAATGAGAAAGAAAAGGAAAATTTCAGGAAGCGTAATGAATTGTAAGGCTTTTATTACAATGAAAAGAAAACAATCTTATTATAATAAATAACTTCTTGCATTTAGACCCCACGTGGAGCCCGTCAACAGTTTGAAATTGCAATTTAGTACTTCGCCACATCTCAAAGAAAATTGGCTAGAAAATTATCAGGCAAAACGTGAAAAGAAGAAGAGAGATACAAGAGCACAAGCCTTGCAAACTGAAAAAGAGTAAGTTCAATGTTTCTTGTACTTTTTTATTATAGTTTCATGTTGTTTTTTTCATCCTTTAGAGTTCAAAAACTCACGGCATTACGTTATAGTTATGAAAATGATATACAGGAACGCTTGCGAGCCTTCAAATTCTATAGTCCTGATTTAGTCATTATTGATGACTTCCCTGAGCCCGAAGAAGAGGAGCTAGATATTGTACCACTCACTGATGCTCATAAAAATCGTATACATGCTGCTATACATGGTCCACCTGATCAGGTGAATATATATGAAATTAAATTAAACCGTAATGCAACGATTTTTATTTTGCACATCTTTATAATAACTATTAGAAATATACTACTAGCTAACCATATCCTATATTTTAGGTTCTTATTTCCAAATTCAATCTAAATATAACCCGCCGCGACATTCACACTTTACTCGGTCAAAACTGGCTCAATGACGAAGTTATAAACTTCTATATGAACTTGCTAACAGAACGCGGTGAAACAAAGCATCATTCACATGGTATGCCACGTGTCTATGCTATGAATACATTTTTCGTGCCACGCCTTATGCAAGCTGGCCATAGTGGCGTAAAACGTTGGACGCGTAAAGTTGATATTTTTGCTAAGGATATTATTCCAGTGCCTGTGCACGTAGGTGGTGTTCATTGGTGCATGGCAATCATACATCTGAAAGATCAAACTATAAAATATTATGATTCTATGGGTACACCAAATCCTAATGTTCTCAAGGCACTTGCACAATATCTTAAAGATGAATCGATGGATAAACGTAAACAACCATTTGATACAAGTCAATTTGAGATTGAATCAGTACGTGATGTACCTCGTCAGATGAATGGTAGCGATTGTGGTGTCTTCAGTTGCATGTTTGCCGAATTCATATGTCGCAATAAAGGAATACACTTCTCACAACAGCATATGGAGTATTTCCGACATAAGATGATATTGGAAATTGTGCAAGGTGAATTATTGCAGTAAGAAGGTGAGTGACGGCTGAGTGAATCAAACTACGAAAACTGTCAAACTACGAGTATATGAAATATTATGGAATGCAAAAAAGTGCTAAATATGCAATTGTAAGAGAATGTGGAGTATTTGCTTGGAATGATGTAATACCATTTTTGTTTTATTTACTATATCTACTGTCTGAATTATATATTTCAGCATTCTATAACAGAATTTGTTTTTTTTATACTTATCATTAATTAATTAATATTAAAATTGTATTTTTTATAATTTAAATTTCAACTATTATAATTTGGTAAGGAACAAATGAAAGCGCATTTGCACAAGTAAGCAACTACAAAATAAATACAATACATACATGTTTGAACGTTGTTCTGCATTCCCCAATAGAATAAATGCTATGTTACTGATGAGAAAAATTGCTTGTTTCGTCGTTTGAAAAAAGTGCTTTTTTTCGTACTGCATTTCAAGTCAAAACAGAAATTGTGGGTAAATAAACAGCAATGCAGAACTTTTTCCGTGTGTATCAAACCTGAATGATTTTTAACAAAAAATTTTTACTATAAATAAAAGAATCTTAATTGATTTATTCAAAAAAATTTAATCGAGAACGCTTAAATTCATTCAAGTATCATCACCAATTAATTTAAGGTGTAAATTATTGAAAATGTGTAGGTTAACAGAGAATGCGCTTTTTCTTACAATATATTTTAGTTTGGTATACTAGAAATCTATCTTTTTCAAATAAAAAACTCATCTAAATAAATATATTTAAATATTTAAATAATTTTTAAGATCACATAATAAACACAATTTAATTTATTAAATCTAATCTCGGTGTGACGATTGACTAATAAAAGCTAAAGCTAAGCTGCGCTTTAGCTATCGTCTTCTTTCAACTATGGTGTGGTAAAAACGAAATATTTTTTTCTAAATCGATTTAGTGAAATCCTCCCAAATTAAGCTGCATAAAATATGTATTATTTGATGGTAAATTACAATAATATATCACCCAAAATATGCCTCTTTTTTGAACAGAATGCATTCATCAAAGTAAAAATGAAGAACATGGTTTTGCTATTTTACAACCTTTTCCATTTGCATTTATTCTCAAAAATACTTAATGGTTTGAAAAAAGGCCACCACAAAATGCAAAAAAAAAAAAAAAAAAAATAGCTACCTTTGTCTTTTTACTTTTAACTGATGTTTTATATTGCAAATTGAAATAAAAAAATAAGATTTTCCACATTTAGTTAAATAAAAATCATGAAAACAAATACAATTATTTTTTAAGTTCAAAGAAATATTTTTTTAAAAATATAAAATCCTTTCAAGAACAATAAATAATATAATTTAAAATAGAAATCTATTAAATATTTTATACAAGATAACGTTAAGACTTTTTCAGACGATCTACGACTAGCGTTGATCTGTTGCCATTAAAATGGCGCCCAACGTGGGGCGTAGTACGTAGAACATTATTTAGAAAAGTCATAACGTTATCTGTTTTGTTTTAAATATTTACAAGGATTCTATTTAAAATTATTTACTGTTTCTTGAAAGGATTTTATATTTTTTAAAAATATTTCTTTGAATTTAATCTTGTTCGTTTCATTATTTTTATTCAACTGAATGTAGAAAATTTATAATTTTATACATATATCAAATTGTAATATAAAACAGTTGATGAAAAGTCAGCCATTTGTATTTGTTGGCTACAACTCTACTTAGATTAACAATATATAAATCACAGAAATTGTGTAATTTTGTTTTACGTTTCCATTTTTTTTTTTTTGAAAAAATATATTTTCTTACTATGCCATAGGCAAAAAATTATTTTTATCTTTGCAGTTTCTAGATTCACTTTTTTCCCAATATCGGGTAAAACTAACTGGCTGACTTGTATGGATTTTTTTTTATCAAAGCTCCAGTATAGATGTTCAGATGTAAAACCGATTATTGAAAAAATCGCCCTGAAAAAATAATTTATAATTTTGTGAAATAAATTTGGTTATTTTAAATTTAAATTGTTGATCTTGATGATTGATAATATTAATAAGCTTTATTTTTTCTTTAAATTTGTGTATAATATCGATATCTTAATGCACAATAGTCCTTCTATGCGCATTTGTTTAAAGTTTTGAGACATTTGTTATAATGGTCTCGTGGTGGGCTTCTTACCCAAGAACACTCAGCTAGAATCATAGAAAGCAATGTATAAATGTCTTCAAAACTATTGTTTACGTTTGGCAAAAATTTGACATGGGATATTGCGCACCAAGGTATCGATGTATATTTGCAACTTAAAAATGATTTCACTTGTCTAGCTAAAAACATTTGCAACTACATACTTAAAATTTGGAAAAAATATCTTAACAAAAAAATTTCAAACTTTTTAAGTTAATATCATTAAAATGCATAACTCTCTTAAGAAATGGATAAAATATATATTCTTATATTGTTTGTGAACAGTTTTTAACATTTCAAGTTTTCAGTTACAAATGTTTTGCTTTATACTATTCTTATTGATTCATTTAACAATTTAAGATATTTTCATATTAGTCGGTAAGCAATTATATATACCTATCTATTTAAAGAAAAAAATTTTGAGATACACATACAGCTTATAAATAATGATTTAAATTACTGTAAGTTTAAAAAGAATACATCTTTAAAACAGAAAAACTTTCTTTTATGAAAAACATTTTTATCATCAATATATATAGTTATTTCTTCTAAGTTAAAGCCTAAACACCCATATATACATATAAATATTTCTTTTTAAGTGTAGTAGTAAAATATTTTGGTTTATGCCCTTTTAATACTAAATTAACATCAAAATTAAAACAATACCAACTGCATTCATTTTCTAAAACCATTTTAAATTTAAATAACTTTCTTTATAACAGCAGAAACAAAATACATATTATGTATGTACTCTAAATTGAACTATATAATACAAATAAATATTAAAAAAAAAAAATAAACAAAAAATTTTTCTTCTACATACATACAAAAAGAAGGTTTCCACCGGAAATTTAGCTTTGTGGAGACGTATAAATCTCGTCGTTAAATCTTACTAGTTTCCACCGGCCGAAAGAGATATAATTTGGACTGTAAATGCCTTAATCCTCAGTAGCAAAGTTCATCGCGAAGAATACACTGTTCGACAATTTCGAACTTTTTTTAAAACACATTAGAAAATCCAAAAAATTCTTAAAGTAGACGTTAAAAAAATACCCGTTTCTCGTGATTTTTCTGCAGCACGTCACATTTTTTTTAATCGATTTTTGAAGTTTTTTTATCCACTGTACATGACAAAGCCAAAAATATCGCATTCTTGTGTTAAATCGATGAATTTAACTATATATATGTGTTCAGCAAACTTATGCAGGATATTGCGGGGAATATTTTTGTATAAAACTTTAACCCCGTTTAACCCCCACATGTGGGTCATTTTTGCCCTTTTCTTAAAAAGGTATAAAAATGACACCCAAAACTGGGAAATATGGAGTCAGTATGTACTACAGAAATATTCGCTATAAAATTTCACTACTAGTTTTTAAACACGTAAAGGTCGAAATTTGAGCCCGAAACCAAAAAAATCGTTAAAATCAATTAGGACTTTTCACATTGCATATTAATTACATCCCTGACGCGCTTACCTTAAGTTTTAAGAATTTTTCGTCTTTGGTAACTCTAAGTGAATTTTTTTGTAGGATATTTTTGCAAAATTTTTTTAGCCCATTGTGGCTCAGTTTTAGAAAAAGGGGTCAAAAAGACCCATAAAAACAGGATATAATAGTTTAATGTATTCTAGGAAAATGATCCTTGTGTGATTTCGTTATGATCTTGTGACAACGAGTTTTGTCCAAAATGTAGTTTTAGAGTTTAACAGTGGGGTGAAATTTGGAAAATATTTATTGTTAGAACTGCTTACTGATTTTAACGATTTTTTTGCTTTCGGGATAAAATTCTGCTTTTTTAGTGTTCAGCATCTAGTAGTAGCCCAGGAAAATAAGACGAAAAAAGAGCTTCTGTGCGAAAAAATTCCCAGTGGAAATTTTTCACCGGAATTGTCTTTAATTATGCATGTGAAAAGTCCATAGCAAAGTCGCTCAAAGGTCGCTAAAATCAGTTTTTTGCAAATATCTCGCTAATGCTAACTTTTACAGAAAAATGTTTGTCTCCAATTTTCTAGCACAGGAAATTTCCTACAAAAATACGTTAAAAGAATTTGCGTACGACTTCTAGTTTAGGAGATCACCCAATTTAAAAAGTTGTTAACAGTTATGATATGAAATACTACCTATGAGTTCATATTAAAATATCTTACTTTTTAAATTGCAATAACTCTTCAATGAGAAGTTGTACAAACAAAATTAAAATGCCGTTTGAAATATAATTTAATTTTCTATATACCGTACAAAATTTTTTTTCGAACGGCTCATGACCTTAAAAATATTCTTGAATAACCGTTAAGGCTACGAAATTACTGGTTTTTTAAGGATATCTGCGAATTGGTAAGTACTACGATAAAAAGTAATGGGACCAAATATGTAGAGAATTACAAGATCTACAAAAAATAAGCGATATGTGTACACATAGAAGTAACCGTATAGAAGATATTCAATAGAAACCGGTTTTTTTGGCATTTTAAGGGTTTTTTTGGAATATCTTCTAAACAGTTACTTCTACTCTTTGCCGCAAATTTTAGTAGTTGTGCCTTATCTAGTTTTATGTGGCTTTGTGTTATAAAAATCTAAATAATTCGATAAACAATACTAGAAATTGAGTGAAATAATTTTTTTTTTTTCGGCAGTTGAATAAAGCTGCCAATGATTTAGTGCAGAAAAAAGAAACCTTAACTTTTTTCGTTTAAATAAATGCACCACGGAAAAATACCATTTTTTGGCAACACTGTATACCCCTAACCATTTGCGACGTGTTGTATGTTGTGTTTACATCTTGCGGCAAAACAGTGGAAGCAAAATCCAATTGGCGCAAAATGCACCAACACAGAGAGTATAAATAAAGTATTTATACTCTCTGTCTTTGGTTCTCTCACTCTCAAAAGCAAATCAACAAATTCATTCAACAGTAAACTGTTGTCCGGGAATGTTTATTATGTGACGGTTTTGCGGCGAATAAAAACGAATAACGAATAAAACTAGTGAAACATTTTTAATTATTTAATTAAGAATATATGTATAAATTTTAAAGCATAAAATAGTAAATGAAATAAGAGTGGCTAAAAAAATTCTATCAGTAGTTGATAGTGATATGCAATTATTTGTGGTAAAATAAGTTTTATTTAAAAAAAAAAGTTTTTTATGTTATAAATAATGACTGCAATCATTGCAATTTGTTTTTTTTTTTTTTTTGTTTTAAAATAATTTACCAATTTTATGAATTATGAAAATAGAATTTTATAATGAAATAAACACTGCAAAATATCAATGTGTTCCAAATTATCAAAAAAATTTTTTTTTTTATATTTTTTCTAACATTGTTATTTGTTGTTGTTCATCATTCTGTTGTTGATCTTATCTCATTTTTCAGTTTGTTTTTGTATTCTGTTGTCTTTTGTGATTCTTTTGAATTTGCTTTGATACAAGAATTTCGCGCATGTGATCATTTAAAATAAAATTGTTAACTTCATTTCGAACAAATAGCAAATGTATGAGAGCATCATTTTACAGTGGTAGCTTAGACTATTACTACGGGAATGCTAAAACAATAAAATGATTTGATATGGTACCAAAACTATCAAAATGGTATGAAGTTAAAAACAATTCTTGAGAATGTTTATTCCAGCTAAGGCCCATTGTGTTAAATGCTAAAAAAGAGGATAGAAGAATTAAAACTAATTCCAGAGATGAAGTTCCTTTTTCTTTTCCAAAAATCTCGATATTAGTCGTGTAAGAAAGCACTCATTTGTATGCAGTCATCATTTGCCTAAATCAAAATATGATCGCAAAAGAGTAAACTGGCTTACCAACTGTGTTCCCATTTGAGGAAATAAAGTGGAATTATCTTCATTCTAATTTATTTTCTGCCAACATTACTTTGGAGTATCAGACTCCAAGTGCTGTTATAAATACTGATGATATCACTATGGAGTATCAGATTCTACCAAATGTTATGAATACTGATAATGGCGCTGTGGAGTATCAGACTTCGTATGAATACTGATGAGACCGAAAAGATATTACTGTGGAGTATCAGACTTCACCACCAATTGTTCATCCAATCAATTAATGGTGGAAGAGGATTTGGAGACTGAGGATTCCGATGGTGTAGAACAAATTGTTTCATGGATACTCAAGCAATTAAGGCATATAAAAAAGGTTTGGCGAAACACGCTCAAGAAATAAAAAAGCCAATGGCAATCTTTTGGTCTCGAGACTGCATTTTCAGAATGTTTCGATCAAATTTTAGGGTTTTCTCCAATGAGAAAACGGACTACGTTCCAAAGAACTGTCAAAACAAGTTGGATAGATGAAAAACGGCATTATATTCCATTCTATTATTTTAGATTCACTAAAGACCGAATTTTATATATAATAGAAAAAACAATAATAGTAGTCCAAAAATTTGCATATAAAATACGAATACGGTGTATGATGAGCTGAGTAAGAGCAATACAAATTTTATGATGTTTTTTATAAATCAACTCAAAATAAGTCACAATATTATATAAAACTTTTGATGTCTTGCTTCGTTTTCGAGATATCAAGGCATAAAAAATTCGATAATATTGTAGTAATTTCAAGAAAAGTTTGATTTATTGATGTTTTCATACAAAAGGATCATAATAGACGAACAATTTTAAGAAAAATTTGGATATCTTGCTACGTTTTCGAGATATCGAGACTGAAAGAATACGAGAATAGGTACTAAAGAAATTTCGAAACAACAGCAATTCCACCACAACCAACAATAACACTACCAACAAAAACAACATCAATAAAAAATGGTCTTGAACCGTAAAAAATTTAAGTCTCGATATCTCGAAAATGATGCGAGGTATCGAAAAATTTTACATAATTTTTACGCATTATTTTGGGTTGTTTTATGTGAACACATCATCAACACTAATTTATTTGAAATTTCTTCAATATTATCGAATTCTGTAAGTCTTGATATCAAATCTATTTTTTTTTTTTTAATTTCTTCAGAAGGTATTCTAGTTAAATTTCGATACCTCAAGAACGAAGTGAGATATCGAAAAATCATATATATATTATTTTTTCGATTTTTTTTTGGTTCGATTTATAAAAAGCATCATCAAATCGAGGGACCACGGAAATTGAAGTCGTTCCACTAAAAAATTAACAATCCAAAAACCCACTATCTACTCGATACATAGTGCGAATCATATGGTTTCTGTGGCTCTGCGATTTGATGATTGTTTTTATAAAAAACAAAAAATATTAATCGTTTTGCGCTACCTTTGCTAAGTTCGTTAAACCAACATTTGCTTAAGAACGAAAATTTCAATTGGAATTTTTTAATTATTGTCGTATTAATTTTTAAGTTTAATGACATTAAATACATCAACGACACGTAATTTCTGATTTATACAACTTATACTTCCGAAATAACTGGATCGCCCAATGCATTAAAGTTTAATTTTAATTAGAGTAGTGGCAATAACTCATTTCAATGATTGGACTCAAGCAATCATAGATGTATACACGTGCTGCCCACATAACAACCTTAGCAGTAATAAAATTGCACCTACTCAAAATGTTGGTAATGAAAAGGTACCACTGTCTATAGAGAAAACTTGAAAATATAAATGAAAACGAAAGCAAAATCTAAATGAATGAGCTGCTAATGTTGATGAATTCATTTGCAGCAGTTACAAAATTACAACAGTGATACATACATAAAAAACAAAAATAAAAAAAATCATTCATTCAGTGATATTTGTTCTCAAAAGCCAAATGCTGTGATATACACATTCTAAGCGAGTAAAAATTCGCCAAAGATACAAATACACTTGTGCCAAAATAAACACGAAAAGATAATACAGTATCGGCAAAATTATTAGGTATTCAATTACAACAAACATTTTTCAAATTGTCTGCACACATCACTGTAGATATTGACGTACCCAACGGGAAAAAGGGTCATTCTATATATTCTACAAAAATTTGTACTGGATTGCTAAGTTCAGACACTTGGAACTCATTTCAAAATCATATTGTGCCTTACGTTATACATATCTGTGGACTTTTGACAAAACAACCTAAGTCGAGATAAGACAATTCTCCAGGATTTTAGTCCTAAATATAAAATTTAAATACGCATCTATTGGTATAATCGCCATGTCTCTATGATTTTTTGTTCCAGAAATATAAGGGTGTCCCATCGTTCACGCAAGATTTGAACTTTGCGCCATTCGTGCGGTGTAGTGTTATAAACCAAAAGATAATAATTTGACAGCTGACACTTTAAGATTAGTAAAAATGTATGAAAAGAGGAGATTCATCGCTGCATCAACGAAATTGAGCCACATTATAGAAAAGTAGTTAATTAGTTTTTAGGCTCTCCTGAAAAGTTGCCAATTTCGAGTTAGGTTGTTTTGTCAAAAGTCCACAGATATGTATATTCTAGAATATTCGAATGCCTAACTGCCATACCCAAATTGGCGCGTTATTCGAGCATCAGCGCTATTCAAGCATGCAGTGTAGGGTATTTAATGTTTGGTCAGGCCAAAGGTAAGACCCTTACTAGTTTTCCTTACATAGATAAGAGTTACATCCATAGTAGTCTTCGTAGGGTGCACTGTTGTAAAAAAATTTGATTTGACAATTCCTGTTGGGTATATTATATTAAATGTATTTAGATACTTAAAAACACACATGTTGTTTTAACGTTTTTTTTTTTTTTCATTTCGAATTTGCTAATGTTTCTGTTTTAGTTTCTTCTCATTGTTAGTTGTTTCGACTTAACGCTATTGCTGCTGATTTTTACTTTTATTTTTTTCTTCTTCTTTTCTTCGGTACTCTGCTGGCGAACGTAGAGCGTGCGCTCACGTCTTAAACAAATGTATCTTGTAGATATAGCGTTTAGCGCTTGATGTTTTAGATTCTATTTTATAGTATAAGAACAACAACAACAACAACGATAGCAACTATCTCACAGCACACAGAGCACAAAATTTTTAAAATAGCAAACAGCAAAACGTTTCAGTCGGTGTTGAAATCTCGCGGCAGTTGGATCAAAAATTCAATCTCGAAGTTGAACAAAATTGTTTTTTTTTTGTGTTTATAAGAAAGAAGTAAAAGATAAAAAAAAAAAATTCTAAGCAAAAAACATAAAAGATACATATTTAGCTGGCTAGAATAATATAGCAGCATAAAGTATAATACATATGTTAACCTTCAATGTGTTCTATATGGTGATATATAGACATTTCGATGTGGCAATAGTTGAAATGTTGAAAAAGCATTAATTTCAAAGAAGATAAAAACAAAAAAAAATGTTAAATATTTAATAAAACAAAAGAATAATTTTGCAGAAAGCTTACAATAAAAGTTAAATATAGAAATATATATGTAAAAAATATGTATGTTAATATTTTACGTATATTTAAATTTTTAAACAAATAATCAAAGTGCAGTTACTACAAAATTATTAAAATAAATCAAAATCAGTGCCATATGGAAAATTAAGAAAATTTAAAATTAAAAGTGATATTACGTGTATGTACGTGTATGTGTATTTTGTACGCTGACTAATTCAGCCTTGCCTACGTACGAACCCGTTTATTTTTAGCAATCTTTGATAAATTTTCTGATCTTTGCGTGGAAATATCAGTTTTATTTTTTTTTTGGCCGAATTTCGCTGATTCTATTTCGCGTTTTTGTTTTTCGCCTAATCTCTTTTAGTGTTTCCTATTATATAATAGTTTTATTTAAAGAAACGTAAACAAAAAATACAAAAAAAAAAAATAAAAATTAGTTATGAAAGTGAAATAATTAAAAAAAATATGACAAAATAAATGAGAACAAAATTATAGAAAACTCAAGAGGCAATTAAAAAGAAAAAAACATAATAATTAAAGAATTGAAGAAAAAATATGTAAACTTAGTAGAAAAATTAAAAAAAAAAAAAATAGTTTAAAAATTAAAAAAAAGAAAAATAATTTAAAAAAAAAAAAAAAAACAAATAATGCACACATTTCGAATTGGAAAAAAATTATGGGTTCAAACGTTGAAAAAAAAAATATTTCCTAATGAGCTTAATAAATAAAAGAAAATAAAAAGTAAAAAAGGAGCAGTAGTGGCATATCATTATAGAATCCGCACAAAACCCGTCAGAGGGTGTAAAATTCGATTGACAAGAAAAATAATGGGTCTTATCACGAAATTATCTAGAAACTCTCTCTCGATAGTTTAGGTCATCGTGAATTAATGTACCCTGGTAATTTTTCTCAGGCTGCATACACGGCAGTCTGAGAAAAACTCCCCGGGACTATTTATTCACGATAACTCCCAATATATTGCTTTCTCCAAAGAGAGCATTTGCAATCGTGAAAATTCTGAGGATAAAAATTCCATGTCCAGCAGGGATGCTTTTTCTTTACACAGTGGCGCAAGCTAAAAGTTTTTCCTATTAGATTTTGTGTTGTTTGAAAATGAATAAGTGAAAAAACTGGGCTAGTGCTCAGTGCTCATTCAATTACAAAGACGTTTTTAACATTGAATATGCAACTTTACTTTAAGAAATCCACTGATTAAAATAAAATTTATGGAATTTAATAAATACTAGAATCGCACAGTGGCCAAAATTCGACCACAAATGTATCAAATAATTTTGGTGCTTTTTGGACACTTTAAGTATAGTAAGTTCGGGTAATGTAATATAAACATTTTTGTTTTCTAAATTACATGTAATTTAAGAACCATTGCTGCTTCCTCTTTATGTACTATGTTTTCTTGATGCATTTTGCAGTATATTATGATTTTGGAGTTCTTTAGCGTGAGCCCATCTTAAGCTATTTCAACAAAATGGAAAACAATTATAAAACAAAATTGGCGGGTAATGTGATATACTATATCGAATATGAAAATTTCGGACCAACAAGTTGCATATTTGACAAAAGGACTATTGTGTTATAAGGTTGCTTTAGTTGTGGAGCTTTTACTTCAGGTTAGGAGTAATAAACATTGCTAAAATCACCTCTTCAAAGCTTTAGCTAATGTTTCTTAAAAACTGTGGCTTTTATATAAATATGTAGGACTAACAATTTGTTAATAAGGTAAAACGTTTTAGGTTTGGGACAAAAGACCATCGTTCAAAAAATTTTGCATGGCAAGTGGAGCTACAAATGTTTTCAAAGCCAGAAGTTCACTATATCTCATTACCCGAATTTCAGTTTTAAAACAATCAGCTTATTTTAGAAAAACACACTTCAGTAAATAAAAAAACTCATTAGATTTATGGTTAGGTAAATATATTCACCTACTAGCCAAATTTAATATATCGGCTTTGATATAAATTTTAATTTAGGCTAGATCCTAGCATAAAGCACACACAAAAAAAGTTTTGATAAACTGCTAAATCGATATAACGTATACTACACTGAAGGCAAAAGATACAGACTACAGATACAGACAACTTTCAGCACGTTTCTTATTCTGTTACTGTGGTGTTGACGAAAAAATCATTGTCGAGAGTTGTTTGTTTAAGGAGATATGCTGGTATATCACATTACCCGCCTATATCACATTACCCGAAGTTACTCTACTTTTTTTTGCTATTCGCTACGAAATAGAAAAGTTAAGTATAATTCAAACTAAACATAAACAAAACAAAAAACATGAAGTTAGTGCTATGCTTTTCGTCTTTCTCTTTGTGCTTTATCCTTTTTTCAGCTCTTTGTGACCGTGTATTTTGTTGTTGTTAATATTGAAAAATTTGTATTTAATTTTACCTGGCTTAACGTCAAAAAATTAACATAATTTTAACTTTCTGCATATCTACACACAAATACCTTTCTAATGATGTATAATTTTAAGTCTTACTCCATTTCTAGCATAGTAAAAAAAGATGGGCAAGTTTTTGTTATCAAAAAGTGTCACCACGACGTATAATTCTTATTGTGCTAACCCTGATAAGACTTAATTAGAAGTCAGTCCATAGGCGCATGGTATTGGTGAATGTCAGTGTGCTCCTTGGGAGTAAGACACCCACCGCAGAAGTAGTGGAGATAGAAAAGTAACGAAGTCTGTATCTTGCTAGACTGTCACAGCGACATAGAATATATTTCTTAATTTTTTTTTTTTTTGAGATTATATGCTAGAGAGTACAAGAAAAAATTCTTGAAAATGTTTATTAATCATAAGGTTCAAAATCTTGAACTTTCCTGCTATATAGTATTTTGTATGAAACAAAATAAAATAAAAATCGCCTTTTTAAACGAGTTTCACTCATCATTAACGTAAGCTCAATGGTAATAGCAATGAGACACTATGCTTTCAAGTGATACTATTATATCCATACTAGTGGTATGGCAATTTCCATACTACCGTTGGGTCTTGGGTTCAATTCTCGTTTAATGTTAAAAATTAAAAAAAAAATATATTTTGATGTTATTGTTTTTATTGCTAATTTTGTCAAATATTTTGTGGAGTTTCTTCTCCAGAATTATGTGAACTAGAATCGCCGAATGGTTAAAATTTGACCACAAATGTATTAAATAATTTTGGTACTTTTTCGACATTTAGTACTTTATTTGCTACTTATTTATCATCTCTGGCACAATGACAAACGTGACCGTGTGTGACCGCGTAATTTGTTGTTGTTAATACTGAAAAATTTGTATTTAATTTTGGCAGGCTTAAGGGAATCATATTAAAATAGTTTTTACTTTGTGCACATCTACATAAAAATATCTTTCTAATGGTGCATAGTTCAAAATCGTACTCCATTTCTAATATAATAAAAAATGGAGGACAAATTATTTTTGTCTTGCGTATTAATATATAGATGTTTAGTATGATTTTCGCTTAAGAAGAGGAAGTTAAAATCTCTGTTTTTTATCCCAACTAATAATTTTTGCTGATCACTAAAGTCAAAGCGCTTAAATAAGATACTTAATTCGCATTTATTTTGGAAATTTGTATAAAATATCAAACAGCTGTGCTTCATTTTATTTTTTTATTGTTTTTTTTTTTTTGCATAAATTTCTTTTATTTTCAAAAATTTTCTTAATTTATTTGTTTTCCAATACGACGCTACTTGCGTGCGGTGGCGGCAATCCGCTTTTTGTCTGCAAGGCGAAATTCTTCATTGTTTTTTGTAAAAATTTTTTTACAACGCTGAATCGCTGAATTTAAATTAAATTAACGGTACGCCGCAATGCAAACATTTAGCCAATCAATTCGTAAGGCTGTATGAGTGTGGTGCGCCTGTGGCCTGTGTAAGGCATGTTCGGCATATTAATTTAAAAATAATTTTCAATTTTTATTTCTCATACATTGCTACTGTGTTGTTAATTTACCATATGGTTTGTTTTTTAGCTTTGAATTTTTTTTTTAAATTTAACAATTTGCAGCGTACGAGCGTAGCATTTGAAAAAAAGCATAACAGCAACTGATTGATCGTTGATTGAGTGTAGATATTGTAACTATATGTGTAATATATTTATTTGTAAATGCAATTGTGTGCGTGTGTAATTACATGTATTGCTCTATTCATTCATATAAAAATTAATTTAGAAGTTTGGCGCCTACACAATTAAAAACAGCGTTAAAAAAATCGCAACTTAAGTAAATTTACAATTCTTTCAAATGTGTGCTAATTTTTTGAGACGCCACTGTGTCAAGCAAGTGTGTGCGTATAGAATAGATAAATTGTTAATAGCACCCACATTTAAAATATATAATTTATTAAAAGTATTTCTTTGCAAAATAAACGGAAATCATATGCAAATTTGTGGTAAGAATTTGGATTTTATATGCCAGTTTTTTTAACCTTCAACTGGGTATACCTTAGTTGTGAGTGTTTAATGGGTAGGTGTTCGTTTTAGCTAGATATGTTAATAAATTGTGGTTTTGAAGTCTCATTATTAGAAATTTTGCATATCAATAAAAAAACTTTGATGAGTAATTTTGGGAGAGTAAAACAAAAAACTAGTTGAGAAATGCAGAAAAAATTTGATCGAACTAAGATTTTAATCGTTCGTTGGGAAAGGATATCCTCGTTGGAAAAGGAAATCCAAGAATCGGGAAAATCGTGGCAAGAGAACAAAGTCATCGCACGGGATCGTGATAAATGGAGAGATTTCATATTGGCCCTATGCTCCTCCTAGGAGTTAAAGGAGAATACATACATACAAGATTTTAATCAGAACTTACTCTCGTTTGGGTGCTAAGTCACAGGAATATTGAGGATCATGAAAAGGCTGATGAACTAACAAGACAAGGCTATTCTCCAAGCGAGATCTATTCAGAGTTTGTATACAATGTATAGATAGTATCGATTCCCATAAAAAAAAGTTTGCGGCACACCCTCCATTTTGTAAGCTTATCGATTTTGATGTTTAAGGAAAAATAAATGTTTGTATTCGACCTCTAAAAAAGTAACTTTTTGATTTTTCTCTATATCTCCGCCATATATCGTTGTAAATGCCTATTTCATTCATCGAAGTCATTTATCTAAAATTTTTTTTTCTACAACGTAGTTGTACTCATTATTTCAGTTTCTACCGCCAAGCCTATAAAAAATCATAAAATTCATCTCTACAAAGTTTCCTCAAATTATTGAAATTGATTTTTGAACTTTTACCAATATTTTAGATGTTTTTCAATATTTTTCGCAACTTTTGGACTTTTTTTGATATATCGATACTTCCAACTTATATGTATATTGGTAACTCGTAAACTGTAGTTTTTAGTTATGATAATCTCTGTTTTTTTTTTCACTAAAATATACTGATTGGTTACATCAAAAATAGCTCCCAGCCCTTTAAATTTCAAGCTAGAGGTACCAAAACTTTACATAAGATGGAATCTAATGCTCAGATTTTGGAAAACACTGCACCTTAAAAAGTTGGTATCTTGAGTTACCAACTTATACGTTGGATATATCGATATGCATTGGATGTTTTTCTACATTTTTGAACTTTTACCGATATTTTGGATGTTTTTCGATACACTTGGACTTTACCAATTTTTTCGATGTATTTCAATATATTTCGAAACTTTTGAACTTTTTACGATAAGTTGGATGTTTTTCGCTATATTAGATGTTTTTCAATATATTTGGTCTTCTACCGATTTTTTCAATGTTTTCCTATACTTTCGGACTTTTACCGATTTAAGGATATTTCTCGACATTTGTAGACCTTTACCGATGTTTTTCAATATTTTTCAATACTTTTGGACTTTTACCGATATTTTGAATATTTTTCGATATTTTTGGGCTTTTACTTATACAGGGTCCGCCAAATAACTTTTTTTTTTTTTGAAAATTCTATAAAAAAAAACTACTGGATATTTTCTCAAATTTCTTTTTTTATTTAAAAGTACAATCCTTCCGGTTAATTTCTTTCAAATGGCTGCCTCGGCTGGCCATGCAGTAGCCTACACGATCGGTCCAATTTTTAAGCACATTATCGATTGTGTGCAGCTGTATTTCACCAATGGCTTCACGAATATTGTCCTTTAAAGCGTCAATTGTCTCTGGCTTGTCGGCGTAACACTTATCTTTGAGGGCACCCCACAAATAATAGTCCAACGGTGTCAAATCGCAGCTCCGAGGTGGCCAAACGACATCAGCTTCGGCTGTATGGCACGTAGCGCCGTCCTGTTGAAACCAAATGTTGCCAATATCCTCCTCTTCAATTTTTGTGAACAAAAATTCGTTCAACATGGCCCGATAACGATCGCCATTGACTGTAACGGCCACTCCTTGCTCATTTTCGAAGAAAAATGGCCCAATTATGCCTCTGGACCAAAATCCGCACCAAACAGTGACTCGTTTTGGGAGCAGCCGCTTTTCAATGTACGCGTGTGGGGTTTTTGTGCCCCAAATGCGACAATTTAGCTTGTTTACATACCCGCCAAGATCAAAATGAGCTTCATCTGAAAAAATGATTTTTTTGGCAAAATCGGTATCTTCTGTAAGTCGATCGCAGGCCCAACCATATTCGTTTAGCGGAAGGATAAAACTAATTATCTGTCGAATCAGACATGAGCTAAGTGTTACCATTCACGAAATAAGCACTAGTTGAAAAAAAAAAAACGTTAGATGGCGGACCCTGTATATTAGACGTTTTTCGATATTTGTATACTTTTGCCGATATTTTTCGACACATTTGGACTTTTACCGATTTCTTCAATGTATTTCAATATTTTTCGATACTCTTGGAATTTTACCGATATATTTCAATATTTTTGTACTTTTGGACTTTCGACGAAGAAATCGGTGTATTTAAATATTTTTCGATACATGTGAACTTTTGCTGATATTTAAGATGTGATAATTTTTTGGAAACATCTGTTTGTGGTAAATTATTAGCTTTTTTTGCCGAGCAACGCCGCGGTTTGGTAAAACACCTAGTAGATCATATTTTAACATACGGTACCTTCACTTGTCCTTCGATACTTAAAGTGGAAAACTTTAAAAGCTAAACAGCAAAATAAAATAAAACAAAATTGAATGAGGTCAGCTACACCAAACGAACTCCCACATTAGCGGTCATAAATATTAAGACACAGTACAACCTCCACAAAAGATAAAAAAAAAAATAAAACGCACATTGAGAGAGATAAAAAAAAAAAAAAAAAACAATAAAAATAAAAATAAATAAAATTAAGAAAACTAAACAAAAAAATTATTTTTTTCTTAAATAAATCAACAGATCAACAATTTATTGCAAAATTTT
This sequence comes from Calliopum simillimum, assembly GCA_951812925.1. NCBI lineage: Eukaryota > Metazoa > Arthropoda > Insecta > Diptera > Lauxaniidae > Calliopum > Calliopum simillimum. The sequence continues at coordinate 13,319,740 of OX638372.1, read as the reverse complement.
TAACAGTGCAATTGTGTCATTTCGAAAAATGTAAAATAAAACAAAATGAAACGAAATGCAAAAATAAAGATGCATTTGTGTTTACTGAAAAAGATCAACAAAATGATTAAGTTTTTTACGAACAAAAATGATATCATTGAGTAAACAAAATGTTTCCAAAGATGACGGCAAACATTGTGAAAATATTTAATTAAAAACTTAACGTTTAAAACGTCCAAAACAAAGAAAAACAAAAGTTTCATATCATTTTTGGGTACATTTATGATTCTGGGAATGATCCTACTTAATGTATTTTGATAAATAATTATATCACTCTTAAATTTTGAACAATTATTAAACTAAGCCTGAACTGAAATGTTTAAGTATAGCCTACTTACCCTATTGTATTGTAAACATAGTTTCAATACTGAAAGCAACTTCAAAAGTTTTCCGCAAAATCTAGAACTTAATTCTTACCTTGATTTCATCAACAAAATACCCATGTCAACGCATTGCTCCATTGGCATAAATTGTCATTTAAACGCTTCTTAGCATAGAAATTAACACGCACTTATTGCCAGACATATCTACACTGTAAGAAACAAAAAAAAAAAGAAAACCGCAAAACCCCATTAAACGCAAATTGAATCAAAGCACAGCCGGCTTTTTAATATTAAGCCAGCTAAAAAAAAGAAAAATAAAAAGAAAAAAACAGAACACGGGTAATAAACGCGATCTCAACAGCGATCAGTTAACAAGTTGGCTTACTCGCATTTTCAACGTAAATGTGGTAGTACGTTCATATGCAACAACAACAACCATGAAAAAAAGAGGCTGAAAACTTAGCCATGTGGTTACAATGTACACGCCAGGCAGGCACACTTAACCACGTATTTTTAAAACTTTGCAAAAAAATTTCATGTTCGAAATCAACATAATTGAAGGCTTTACTCATGAGGGCAATTTCACGCGTGACTAACGTTGCAAATGTGTCATGATAGGTGAACTTTTTAAACCCATTTTTACAGACATTTTCAGATGTTATGGCATCTTTTTCATTGAGAATATTCGTTTTAAGTTGAGTGATGGTCATTGTGTTACAGGTTTTCCACTCCAAGTTTAACGTTTTTCCTTTCATATTGCTCTTTTTTAAAATCAAATTAAACTTTTTTCATATCAAAATAAAGCTTTTCCAAATCAATTTAAACTTTTTCCAATCAAATTATCCTTTTTCTCAATCAACAAATTAAACTTTTTTCAAATCATATTAAATTTTGCAAAAAATGCACTTAGTATGACAACAGCTACAGTTATGAAACTTGGTATATGGTCTAACTTGGAGTTTAAACTCTATAGAAAAAATTGAAAATTGACTAAATACGACCATTTTGTTATTATTGTGTACTAAGGGCGATAAGCATTTACGCTAAATAAGGTTTCATCAGTCACTCGGGAAGATAAATTTTTATCTGAGAGGAGTTCTGAGTAGCACTCGAAGAGTTCTAAAGAAAATCCTCGTGACATTTTTCCAAAATATTCGTACTTTTCATTTTAAGCGAAAAATTCGAAAAATTTTCCGGTGCTATTTTGTATTTTTCAGTTTTCCAACATCATATTTAGATTCAATTACCCCGAAAATTACCTCGCTAGGATTATTTGCTACTTTCTAAGTACAAATTTTAAAACCGTTTTATGTATTTTATAGCTTTATGAGGGCTACATGGGGGATGACGAAGAGGAAAACGCATACCCGCGTGAAAAAGAACGGTGGCCACTAATAATACTGATAAACACTAATAGTGCATAAGTGTTTTCGCGGTCGAACCACTAATGAACACTTACCGTGGCAAATAAACGACTGATGACCACAAATAGTGGCAATTGAGCCACTGATGACCACGAATAGTGGCATGGAACCAATTTTTTTTTCATCGAGGCAGGTGGTTGAGGCGCATCGATACCATTGGGCCAATTCAATAAAACACTCAATTTCTTATTCTTCACAGTATCCAAAGTTTCGTCTTCAGGTAAGTCTACCATCCACCGTAGGCGACATCGATTTTGTTGCTGTAATTCTCGAACTCGCACAAAATGCAAATTTCCAGATCCATTCTGTGAAAAAAAAGCACATTCACTCTAACCTCAAAACATTTCGCTAAATCCAAAATTTTAGTCGTAACAACTATCGTTCATGTACAAACCGAATTTACCTTTTCTTTTCTATATTGTCGGAAGCCATTTTCACTTTTGGACTCACACGACGGGAAATTGCACGTAAATTAATATGTACTATTATATCCGCACTTCGATTATTGATCCCACATGTGATCGGACTATCGAACGATTGCGCATGTGCAGACTTATCACGTCAGCACTTTCGCTGGTACTGTATATCTGTCTCTGTATTTCTTTATGAACACAACAAAGACAGACATACTCCCTCAGCAATGGTGCACTGTAGTGGTTTATTAGTGGTAAGTAAGTGGTCATAAGTGGCGTATTAGTGGTACGTTAGTGGTCATTAGTGTTTATAGGTGTGCATTAGTGGCGCATTAGTGGTTATCAGTATTCATCAGTGGTGCATTAGTGGTTATTAGTAGCCACCGTTCTTTTCACGCGGGTAAATCCAAAGTGTTAGTTTATATCCAAATTTAATTACGAATAAAATGAGCAGTGTCCAAAAAAATTCGGGTGAATGTTCAAAAAAACTAGATATATACAGGCGTTTTCCGAAATTCGTGTGATTTCAATTACTTTTCATTTAGGAGAATTTTTCATGAAAACGGTGAGTCGAACGATAAAAAGTATTAGAATCTCTTTTTTGGAAAATTGGAGGTTCTACAAATAATATTAATTTTCATTAACGAAAAAGTAAACATTCGAGAAATATCTTTAAAAAACCGCAAAAAGTCAAAAAATTCAATTTTATAGAATATTTCCTAAACAGCTACCTTTTCGTAAATACAAATCAATATTATTTGTAGAACTTGTAATTATCCACATAAAAGATTCTAATGCTTTTTGTTGTGTGATTCACCATTTTCATCAGAAAGTTTTCGAAATGAAAAGTGATTGAAACCACACGGATTATGGAACAAGCCTGATAATAACAAAATCAGTTCAAAATTCACGATAGATGATTTCTGTACAGTTGTTTTTCTCTCATTTATTTCGAATAAATTATTTTGTTAGTATTTTATAAAAAAAAAGCAAAATTAGACATTTAAGCGAAAAAAAGTACCTAATTTTTTACCTTCAAGGACCAACGGGACACGGGTGTCCCATTTTATCTAAACACCCTGTAGGAAAATACACCCATGAATTGAAAATTTCTTGACATTTCTAAAAAGCTGAAAGTCTGTTACACTTGCTACTTAAACGCTTCATATCGTTTATGTAACACAGTGTACGAGATAAAATCTAATGAAAATTAATTTAAAAAAACACAATTTTTTGGATTTGAGATCACCCTTTAAGGTCCTGAGGTTATGAAGCTCAATTTTTCTGACACACTTGAATATCAATGTCTATTCTCTATCGACGAAGGCTACAATCGCATAGAGAATGTGGGTCCGACATTGAAAAATTCAAACGGGACATATATGTCCCGTTGGTACTAATGGGTTAATGCTTGTAGCATCTGTTGTTGTTCATTGCATATTGACTGTAAAGTTCGATTGTGCATAATCTATTAAAAAAATTGTCACTTCACAGATAACCTTTTATATGGAAATGCCCCTTGATTCCATCTTTTTTGCACTTTTTCTAAAAACAACACACAATTGAAGGTTTTATTTATTGTTGTAGCTGTTGTCATTTGTTACCACAGCGGAAATTTCAGCCAATATGATGATCTTGTTTATTTTGTATTGTTGTTGTTGATTATATCTGTGGCTTTTTTTGTGTATTTTTTTTATTGACTTAACGTTTTTAAGGCCCAACTTACGAGATTAACAAAGCGCCAGCTGTTGACAAAAATTCTTTTAAATCAAAAAATGATGAAGCTTTAAAAGCGAAATTCAATTTAATTAAAAAATATAAAAAAAACTTGATTATTCGAGTGGTTACGCAGCACTAAAGTGTTGATCTTTTAAGGTATTGTTGGTTTTTTATTACTACTTTGTTGTCATTTTTGCCAAGGTTAAGAGCGATGTTTGAAATCAACAATACAAAGAGTTTAGAAGCAGTTTAGTCTGGGGAAGAGACAACTTTTTGAGTTTACATATATGTAGTGGGTTTGGCGGTTGTCATTCTGAAAACTTTTGAATAGAAGAATGTTTATTTTTTAATTGCAATAAAATTTAAATATAAGTTTGAACCCACGATTTGACGTATAAACAATTAAAAACTAATATAAAAAAAAGTGCAAAATAATAAAAACAAAATTTAAAATAAAAATGTGTTAAAAAAGAAATGTCGAGCTTGAAAATAGTTCCACTTTTATAATGTATAATATATGTGTAATAAAAAAATTTTCCAATTTCTAGTAACGCTGATCTACAGCAACAACAACACCATTAAAATTCTAATGAAAAAACAAAAAAACTAATGATAATAATGCAGCGAATTTACTAAAAAAAAAGTTTTTTATATAAAATAATAATATAAAAAAAAAAAATTATTTAATAATAAATTTAAAAAAAAAGAAATAGTTATTTCTAATCAAAACATTGCCATCTATTGAGCAACCCAGAAAAACAACAAAATGACAATAAAACCAACGATACGAAAATCACCTCCCAGTAGGAGACGAAATTCTGCCAGCATATCAACAGCAAAATCATCTGCATTGCCGCCAAGTGTATCCTGCCATTCAACGAGATCAACGTTTACGTTGGCCACCCTACTGCTATTACTAACTTGCTGCCTATCATATTGGCCACAATACAGTCATGGCTATAATATTGATTTGCCCAGTTATATACGACACACGCGCGAACCGAATACAATGTTTGGTTTTAGCATAGCGTTACACAAGGGCAGAGATGGATATCCACAATCAAATTCGTAAGTTCATAAACACAAAAAAAAATTATTTATTTAATTATTATTTACCATAGGCCAAAAAAAAAAAAAAAAATTATTTTTTGTAGTAGTAAAGATTTGGCAAGCAATTTATTTATTTATCACTATTTTAAATAAATAAACAAAAATTTATGCAACTTCTCCGCCTCTGAGAAAATTATGAAAAACATGAGGGCACTCTCCACATGTCTGGAAACTATATGCCGAAAAAAAATTTTAGTAATCTATATTACTTCAAAAGTTATTAACAATATAATGAAGCAGCGCAAATCTATTTTCAGTAGTAGAGAAAAACAAGGAATCTTACGAAAAAAGTGTATTTGGCATAAAATGCTAAGAATCATTCAAAGTATGCGTGTGAATTTTTTCAGAATTTTCTGAGATATTTTTATAATTTTTCAAAAATTGATTAAAAAAAACAAAAATTTAATACGTCCCCAAAAATTCCCAAAAAAAATTCATACGTATTCCTTAGACTATTCTAAAAGCCCTTCCACACTATCTCACATTCTGTTTATTCGTGCTTAATTTGTGGGATGCAAATAAAGTATAATAGTGTGGAAACAAAGTTTGACAGTCTGTCTGAGCTCAATTTGACATGTCTGCATGCAAAAAATTAAGAACATTTCTAAAACTGTCACACATTTCCATCACACTTTTGCAATGACATGTATTAACGGAATGTGAGATAGTGTGGAAGGCCTTTAAGCATTTTATGCCTTATACATTTTTCTTATAAGACGCCTTCAACAGCCGAATATATTAAAAATTTTTGCAAAAACCTTTTTTTTTTTTAAGTAATATTTTTTATAAAAAGAACATTTAACTAGAAAGGGTGTTACCTTTGGCCTGGCCAAACATTAAATACCCGTCACAGCAGTATTTCGAAAATTTTGCTTATATGGGAGGTGCCACGCCATCTTGTCCGAATTCACCCAGTTTTTTCTCAGAGGTTGAATTTATAGTTTCTAGTATTTGAGTGAAATTCGGTTGGATTATCTCAAAAAATATTTTCAGTAAAGCGTTTTGAACCTTTTGCTTATATGGGAGGTGCCACGCCCTCTTGTCCGATTTTATTCAGTTTTTGCTTAAAGCTTGTATTTATAATTCTTAGTGTCTAAGGGAAATTTAGTTCGATTCTCCCAAAAAACGCTTTCAGTATAGCGTTTTGGAGCTTTTGCTTATGTGAGAGGTGCCATGCCCTCTTGTCCGAATTCGCCCAGTTTTACTCAAAGCTTGAGCATACAATTCTTAGTATTTATTTGTATTTTGGTTGCATTATCGTGAAAAATACTCCAAAAGTTGCATTTTGAATATATTTTTTGTATGGGCGGTAGGCGTGTCCGTTGACCGATTTCGCTCATTTTCAATTCCCCGAGCTAACTTTGACGACGAAAGCTGTGCACCGAATTTCATTGAATTATCTTGCTCAGTTTTTCCAAAAAATGTATTTCCACACAGCCACACAGCCAGCCACCCAGCCAGACAGACGGACATAGCTATATCGACTCAAGAGGTGACGATGATCAAGAATATATGTAATTTTCCATATCTGACACGCCTCCTTCTACCGTTACAATCGGAAGGACAAATAAATAAATAAATAAATAAATGTTTGATGTATTTAAGATATGAATTTTTGGAAAAAACCGTCTATCTATAAAAATCACAAAAATCGCCAACCTCAACACTCTGTCATGGATTTGGTCCTATGATCATTTGTTGTTAAAATACAGGGTGTTGAGGTTGGCGATTTTTGTGATTTTCATAGATAGAAAAATTTCGAACTGGTACACTTGACGTTTATTGCTTCATACATTTTCTTGTGATATGATTCTTACGAGCTCTGGTGTACAAAACTAAGCAAAACCTTTCTCAGCAAGAAAGGTCCTTTTGAAGAAGTGATAATAGTAAACATAATATTAGTTTGCTCATTTTGACATCAAATTTCTTCTAACGTATAAATTCTCTCTGACGTTTCCTCAATTCACACAGTTTTTGCTTCAATGTTCGCCTCCACACTGTTTTCGGATGACCTCGTTTCCATTAACCTTGAAAATTTGGTTCCAATGCTTGACGACAGAACGTCATTAGTGGTTTGCCCAAATATTTGGGCATCTTAGCAAGGAATTATCAAGTGCGCTAAATATTCATTATGATTCATATAAAAAAAAAAACGAATTCACCAGAACGAAAAATAAAATTTCAAGTCGAAGTCAGATTATGGTTTTGGGTACTGATACAGCATTATCGTCAGTGACGTGTATACTGACTTATATTTAAAATTAATGAATAATAAATCTTTTACGGGAAAAGCATTTTTGAATAATTATCATTTAACAAGTAAAACATATAAATTACCACAGAAAATCGCCATAACTTCACTTATCAATCATACACGTATCCCGAAAAAATGCTCCTTTAACAATATTTTTTTTTTCACATTTTAAGCTGCAGCATTGCAATAAGCGACAGAACCGACTTTACATTTTTGAGGTTAATTTAATGATGCGTGAAATTTCCTTTGACATATTATTAATGCATTGTGCATTTTTACACCCTCCGACAAAATAAAAACAAAACTCAGAATTCTTTATTTGTACACAAAGCCGGCGTTAAGTATATGAACTTGAAATGTATTGCATTCAACGATAAACAATGTAAATGTATTTTTAAATTGCATTTTATCTTTAAACCAAAGCATAAGAGAAAAAAACTCATTAATTTTAATTTAAGTTGAGGTATAAGGATTTTTTGTAGTTTTTTGAATGACAGTCGCTGCTGTTCGTTGCATTATAATCAATTTACTTAAGTGTAACAGATATCCGCGCCTGCGTCGTCTCTGTAAGTGTAATAAACTACCTTCCATCTAAGTAAAGTCGCTTAAAGTATAGAACTTTTTGTATATATTAAAGATTCTTTAGTACACGTATGTACAATGCAGTGTTTGTTCCTTAAGTTTCGAGAATTTTTCGGAAAGACATGGAATTTTTGAATGTTGTACATTAGATAAGACGTACCAATTTCTTGATGGCTCTTGATTCGAAACAGAAAAAAATCATTTTTTACAAATAAGGCGAAAGTTATAGTCCATAATGTATGGTCTATTTCTTGATGACTCAATTAAGAATAGAGAAAAATCTTTTTTAACAGCTGGAAAAAGTTATAGTCCATAACATGTGGTCTATTCTCTGTCCCTTTATGGTCTTTGATCCATAATCTATGGTTTAGAACAGCGTTCTTCAACCTTTTAAAATTATTGCATGTTTCGTGGATCGACAACAAATCAACGCGGACCGATGTCTATGTTCCATTAAAGATGATCTGTCCTAATAGTCTATGGTCCATAATATATGATATATCTGTGATTCATAATATATGGTCTATGGTTTTTCCTTTATGGTCTATGGTCCACAAACTTAAATTTTTGTAGAATAAAAAGAAATTACACAATCCGGTACATATACGAAAATCCGGGGAATTTCCGCGATGTTTTTAAATCTGGGAGAAGAGGATAAAATCCAGGACTGTACTGCAAAATCCGAGACGGTTCGTCACCCTACAATAGACTGAATCAGATATTTTTTTTTTTCAAATTCAACAAAAGAGGGTGTCAAAAAAGTGAGCTAAGTCTTTTTTAAATTTTTTCGAAGGTCATTTGGAGGTCTGGCAACGTCGATTTAAGCAAAAACTCGGCTTGATGCTGCTTTTATATCGGTCTAAAAGAAAAACTCATATCTAATTTCTCTAGAATTCAGTCTGTTCTCGAAGTTTTTTAAATTTTTAACCCGAAAAGCTCTCGTCTATGTACGTTTTACGCGACTGAATTCTAGAGATTTCAGCATATTAGATTTGACTTTTTCTTTTAGAATGATATTAAAACAGCATCAAGCCGAGATTTTGCTTAATTCGACGTTGCACGGGTAAAAACTTGTAAGACCTTCGAGTAAACGAACAGACTGATTGTTTAGTTATCAATAGTGTAATTATGTATTCTCCTGTAACCACTAGGAGGAGCATAGTGCCATAATGAAACATTTCCGGTTGTCACGATACTTTGCGATGACGAAGAGATAAAACTTGCAGGACTTACCCAATTCTTTGTTTTTCTTATCCAGTGACCTTTTCCAAATTATCAATAGCGGCTATCAGTGTTAAAAAATTCCTGGAACTTGTTTTCAAATTCATTATACACAATACAAAATTTAAAATTATAATTTGCTACATTTCCTTCCAAATTTTATATAATTTTTTTTTCTGCAAATTGGTAATCAGCACTTTAGAAGGAATTTAATTTAATATGCGCACTCATATTTAATTTTAGTAATCTTGAAATGGAACATTTGTTTAAAAAGATTAAAGACCGAAATTAAAACATTTAAACAATTAAACATTTTTGCATAAAAAAATTCAATTAAAAAAAAAAATTTGTTTTTATTTCATAAATAGGGGGTTATCGTGAATAAATTTTCTCGGGAATTCTCGATTGCAGTCTGAGAAATAATGTTTGAAAATATTTTTTCACGATAACCTCCATGATCTGTTCAAATTGTACTCAAAGAAGTTGAATAAATTTTTAACAAAATTTGAGAAAATTCTTTTTATTTTCTCATTTCTTTTATTTTCTTAAAAATCTTAAAAAATCATCTCAAAATTTTCAAGACGATTAATTATGTCATCCATAAGATAAGCGCACACACTACGCAAGATACTTGTGATAATTTCACTTTCAACTTAAGAATTCCTTTATCTCAATTTTAAACACTTCATTTTACAATCACCACTTAAATTATGCTTGATTCTTTGTAGTATGTAGATGTGAATGCTTTTTTTTCATAAATATGTATTTTATCACTTGTATGCTCTACAACAACATACAACATATCACTTAACATACTCGTAATATGTAGTAATGCTGTCTGATGCAAACTGGTTGAGTTCTTATCTTGTTTACACCCTTGAAAAGTTATGTAATCCAATAGAGAGAATTGAATTTTGATAGTTATTAAAAACAAAATGAAGAGAAGAGCAAGACTGATATCTCTATATAGAAATATGAGATTAAAATAACGTATTTGTATTATTTTTTAAAAGATAATTATGCTGAATGCATAATTTCTGCATAAAAATTCTTTGAAAATATGATACTTGGATGTTGCTTAGATTCTAAGCTTTGGATAGATTCTGCATTTTGTTTGCAATACTACAATAGATACCTACGTTTGTTTTTTTTGTTTTTCATTTGCTAAAACTTTTCCGAAAAAATATTATTTTTTAAACATCTCCGTGATTGAAATTACAATATCCTGTGTTAATTTATCTTTGGATGTCCCAGGAAACATTTAATTAAGGCGTTTTAATAAACCGCCATAGATGTTTTATGAAGCCTACGGATGACCTTCGTAAACATTCGGGTGTTCCAGAAAACTGTCAATTGAAGCTTGTTGAATGATTTCGAGGGTAAAAATTCACATATGCCATTTCTAGGGCTTCAAACTATTTCGGTTAAGCGGCTTGGGCGCGAAATGGCAGCAGAGAGCGTTAATTTATAATATAAGGATGGATTATGGGTGCAGTGGGGAACACTGCAATCTATAAGATTTATTGTCACGCTTCATGAACTTATGTTAAAGTGCGTAGCGTAGATCATTGTTCTAGGACTTGCCTCTCAGACCCCTAAATTCGTCTAACAAATCAATAAAATCAGAATCAATTAAGTAAATATCCAGTTTTGATAGGTGCTGATGCAAACATCAACGACCTGTTTACACCTCCATAATACTAAATTTTGCAAATTATATTTATTTTCGGCAGATATAAGGTTGTACTCGTATGTCCCTAATAAATTTCTGTAGTGTTTCATTTATGGTATATCATCATGCTTCAGTTTATACTTTCTCTCTTGAGAGATATAGAGACTAGCAAATGGAGTTGATGCTTCTCTCTTTGCTAATTTTCCCGCTACATAATTTTTTCTTCAATCCAAATGTGACCAAAAATCCACAGATTCAAGACCTTTTTAGACTATTGTCGATATTACTGGAAAACTTTGAGACATATCGACTTGCAGACGACATTTGCCATTCATTTTGCTTCAAATAGGGTCCAAGCTCTGTGGGGTTTGAGAGAAAAATGCGGTATATTTCATTTCATTTCATTTCATTTTATTTCAAAAAATTATATAACAGAATGCTACAAGATTATGTATCTTATGTTTAAGCAAAAATTAAAAACAATCAATTTGAGGTATTACAATGTAACAAAAATGAAACTATAAATAATACTCCAATAGCTTAAATAACAAAAATTTTTCAAAACCTAATTCAATTATAAATAATGTGAATTTATTAAAAGAAATTTAACCTAAAAATAAAAAAAAAATCTAAAATAAGTAAAAATTTCCTATCCTTCCCTAAATTATTTGTGTCATGGTGTCGAATGATGAAGGTGCTCTAAAAGTCTCGACCGAAATTGCGTTGCAGACCCAACAGTTTGTAATTGTAGTGGAAGATTATTCCACAAACGAGTTGCTGCGACAAAATAAGAGCGTTCCAAAACCGTGCTTCTATGTCGTGGTACTATTAATTTTAACCCTCTTCGAGATTGAGCGAATTGGATTAGATCTAAAAGGTAATTCGGGCATTTATTGTAAATAATATTATGCATTTTGATAATATTACGAAACACATAAAACTGTTCTAAGTCCAATCCTAACATACTATCTTTGAGATGTGCCACACTTTCGTGTCGTTGCATACTAAAAACAAACCTAAGACAGTCATTAAATGCAACGTTCAGTCTGCGTTTACAAACAAAATCCAGGCAAGGATAAACTGAACAATTAAAGGAGAAAAATGGTAAAACTAAACTTTTAATTAATCGCATTTTCATTTCTCTAGATAAAGAGTACGCAGACACCCTTAGACTCCTAAGACTGCCATAAATTTGCTTTATTGTAGCTGAAATGGCATCACAGCAGCTAAGAGAACTATTAATTCTGTATCCAAGATACTTAACACAGTTAGTAAATGGAATTGCAATATTATTTAGCACCAAAGGAGAAAAATCATCAGAACTAATTAGATGATTAGAGCATAACATGCCGACACATTTTGACGGATTCAATTTCAGGCAGTTATTAAGAGACCATGCATGAATACTACTCAAATCATCATTTACTCTAGCAAAACAATCTTCAGACAGCCCCAGAGGTCTAGATAGATAAATTAGCACATCGTCTGCATACATGTGAATTTTGCAATTCATGACAATATCGGGCAAGTCATTAATGAAAAGCGAGAACAGGAGAGGTCCCAAAACTGAGCCCTGTGGAACACCACAATTAGCAACCATGGGGTTGGACGAACCTTGCTCAGTAACAACTGTTAGCTTTCTATCACTTAAGTAGTCTCCAATCAACTTTAAGGCCGTGTCAGAAAAATTAAACTGATGTTTTAGTTTATTCAACAGAATTATATGGTCGACATAATCGAACGCTCTTGTGAAGTCCAACAATGCCAATAAACAAATATTGCGATTATCTAAGTCTGTACGTATATCAGAAGTAACCTTAATGACTGCTGACTCACAACTATACAGTCTTCTAAATCCCGACTGCCACTTGTTCAATTTATTTGTTCTACTTATGTAGTTTATAATTTGGGTTGCAATTATTTTCTCAAAAATCTTGGACAAATAAGACAGTATACTTATTGGCCTGAAATCAGATGGACTAGAAGGATTAACTTTTTTAGGAATTGGCTTAACCCAAGCGGATTTCCACACTTCAGCAACCTTGCTACTAAAAATACTTGTATTGAATATGTGCATTACATATGGTAAAATTATAGGCAAAATGAGCTTCAAAAATTTCGGACAAATTTTATCTGGGCCAAGTGCCTCAGATTTAACAGCCTTAATAGCCTCCAACACTTCAAAAATAGAAACGCACTCAAAAGCAAAACCGGTACCCAAATTTGGTTCAGAAGATTCAATATCTATGACTCGGACAGAACGACTAGGAGGAGCTATACTTAGGCACATTTGATTGGGGCTGAGGGGGCAACCAAAATTTGATTGACCTTTGACAACACCAAACTGTTTTAAATTTTTCCATAGAACTTTTGAGCTTAAGTCAGGGTTAATTTTGTTGCTTAAATAAGTTCGTTTGGCTACACGAATCACAGCATTAACTCTGTTTCTCGACACCGCATATTGTTTTTTATTATATTCTGTGGGGTTCCTTTTATATGCTTTATAAAAGCGTTCCCTTTCAAAAATTAATGCTTTAATTCTATTATTAAACCATGGGCAATTCTTAGATTTTATATGTTTAGTAACTATCGGTACAAAGCGCTCATAAAGTTCAATCACAAGATTATTAAAAAGCTTCACTTTTGCATTTAAATCTGCAATGTAGTATAATTCATCCCAGTCTAAATTTGAGACACTAGTAAAAAGTTCATTTTCACTTATATTGCGAAAAGATCTGAATGAAATTATTCTTTCATAGCATCTTTCAAAAGGAAGCGAGCAGAAAATAAAATCATGATCAAATTCAGACGGGGGAGTTATTTGATCAAATCCTAGTACGTTTTTATTAGAGCTAATAAGAAAAATATCTATCAAAGACGGGTTACTACTTGACCGAAAGCATGTTGGAAACCGTGTATTGACCTTAGCTAAGCAGGCTTTATTACAAAAATAATTTAGTAAATTGTTGGTATTTGTATTGTTCAACAAATTTACGTTGAAATCACCGCCGACCAAAATAGTTTCGTATTTTTCATTTAATTTCATTAAAGTTTCCTCAAGCTCAACAATACTATCACTCCGAAATTTGTTCGGAGGACAGTAAACAACAACCAAAAGGCAAATGAAATTATTGTGACTCGCCTCAACACATAAAAATTCTATATCATTGTTTTTCGAAGCATAAATAACCTTAGTCCTAATAAACTGATTAATGAACAAACAAACTCCACCTCCAACTCTATCAACACGGTCATTTCTTACAATCGTATACCCAGGGATGCTAACAAATTGGGAAAAAATACTATCATTTAGCCACGACTCAGATACCATTAGTACATCAATATCAGACGCACTAAAAATTTGGTAAAGAGTTGTATATTTAGCTTTTATGCTACAGGCGTTTAAATGACAAACATTAAACCCTTTAAAATGACGACATAGAGCATTTAGAACGCATCTTACATTGTCAGGATTCGCGCTTATTTTTCAAATAACTTTGGTTCAACAACACAACTATAGCGAGAGAACAATGAGAAACACCCATCAAGATTCGACAAACAGAACACAAAATAAAAAATATCATAAAAATAGTTAAATTATTTCCTAACATTTTAAATATTTCAATCTTCATAAAATAAATATTATTAATTTTTCAACTTTCCATTCGCATAAAATATGATATTATTTTTCATGTGTATATAATGCAAGTTTAAGCAACGCAATAAATATGTATCGTTGAACAATTGCAAAAATGATAAAAAAAAACCAAAAACCAAAAATTAGACAAAGCAAAAGAGAAAAAAATAATAATGCAAGTATGAATGCACGTACAAGCATACATACATATGTATAACACTGGGCAGCATCACTAAGAGACAGCCGAAAAATTGTTCGAAGAAGATGAGTCATCATCAACAACAGCAAGTGCAGAAGGTGAATTCTCAACAGCATTGTTACCGTTCGACGTAGATGAGTCACCACTGCCAACAAAATGTGTAGAAGTTAGATGAACAAGAGCATTGATATTTTTAACAAAGATCGGCTCAGCTGAGGGCAACAATTTCACGAAGACTTTACCATTTCGTGTGAAGACAGAATCCAAACAATTGTCACGGCGCAACTTGTTAGCTTTCTTAAATGTTATATGATCATACTTTGTAAGGCTCTCGTATGCGCGAACAAACTTGTTGCTATCAAACCCAAGCTCTCTGAGTGAAACAAATTTCCGATGGCTTTTATGATGAGCAGTAATTGTTTTCAGAAGCATATTTCTGCAGTGCACGTTTGAAAACTTGACAACAATTACACTTTTAGAAATGTCCCTTGTATTTGTGCGAAAAATATGATTCGTTGATGGTAGGCTGAAATTCAATGCACCACAAAATCGTTCAAAAAGTTCCTTCACATTCTCATTTCTTACAAAAGGGATTCCATGTAAAATTAAATCACTCTCAAACTTTTTCCTCTCAACTTCATTTATCTTCTCAGCGATTTCCGTATTTGCCGCACACAACTGATTCTGAAGTTTACATTCATACTCAATTTTTAATGACTCAACTTTATTTTCAAAGTCAAAAAAAAAAAAAAAAAAAAAAAAAAAAAAAAAAAACGATCAAACGATCTCAAATGCTGTTTCTTGTCTCACAGATAAGAGGATTGTACCCTTCCCCGCGTTTTAGTATGGCCGGCGTAGACATTATGAGATCAGAAACTCTTGAAGTTCGGGGCATATCAAGCTGTGTGTCGAAAGAAGTGTGCAATTGCTTAGGATATCTAATACGGTATAAGAAATACGTCACTCCTGTTGGTCTTTGGACTGTCTTTTTCGCCTTTCTTACTCGTATATATCCGTACCTAAGCTAGAGTACAATTCGCACATCCGAGACGGAATTCCAAAAACTACCTTGAAACTGTTATACAGTGTCCAATGACGTGTTCTTGAAGCTAAAAGGGGATGCCAATGTTGTTCATTTCTATAAATTTCATAATGGATCGTGCTCTAGAGAAATTTTTAAACTGGTTCCATCAGTTCGTAAATTCTCTTGCTGCACTTGCGCGTTTCATCAGATCCATCCCTATTGCTTTGTAACGATGTTTAATCGAACATCGCATTATCGGGATAATTCTTTCTTTGGCCTGACTTTATTTTTGTTTTTTTTTGTTTTTTTTTTTTTGCAACTTGGCGAGTGCATTCAAATTTCAGAGAAGAGTTTTATTTTTAATTTATAACAAATATTATATTTTATGATGTCGCCGTGATCCCAGCCAATATTCCCATATTAGTTCCTAATTACTAAAAAGATTAATAATAATAAAGGTCTAAATTCAAAATAATAAATGTCTATACTCAAACATTATTAACCATTGCTTTACCTCTTCCTCATTCCCTCAATCTTGGAAGGTATCATTAGTTACGCCTGTAGCTAAAAAACCTACTGCTAATCAACCTAATGAATTTAGGCCAATTAGTATATTGTCTTGTTTATCTAAAGTGTGTGAAGCTCTTATGGCTAATCAAATCAATAAGTACTTGAATGTGAACAATCTTTTATCTCCATTTCAGTCTGGTTTTAGAGCTGGACATAGTTGTTCTACTGCTACTGTCAAAATTCTGGATGATATTGGATTAGCATATGATAAGGGGCTGATAACTCTTCTTTGTATGCTTGATTTTTCCAAAGCATTTGATAATGTCAACCATTCACTATTATGTCAGAAATTGAAATATATGTATGGCTTCTGTAACAGTGCAGTACGTCTCTTAAGAAGCTATTTGACAAACAGGTTTCAAAGGGTCAAGGTTGGCGTAAAGTATTCTCAATACAAAATTACTTCTAGTGGCGTGCCGCAAGGATCAGTTCTTGGTCCACTGCTTTTTAGTATATTTGTAAATGATATTTTCACGATTTGTAAATATGTGACTATGCATGCCTATGCAGATGACATGCAATTATACATGTCAAGTCGAACTGGTTTGTTAGATGACCTCAGTTGTAGACTGAATGAGGATCTGGATGCTATTAATAAATGGGCTGAGGCTAATTGCCTTCTGCTAAATGCAACGAAATCCTTTGTCTTGCCAATTTCAAAAGACGCAATTTTTGCTGATGACATACCGAATTTATTCATAGGAAATAATTGTCTCAAACTAATCACTAAAGGTCTCAGTCTTGGCTTTCACATAAACTCCTCGCTTACTTGTGTTGATCATATTAACAGTGTGATCAGTAAAATCTACTATACTTTACGTAATCTTAGAATGTCAGCAGAGTTTACTCCTATTGAAATTAAGCGAAAACTTATAGTCCAGCTAGTTGTTCCTTTAATAACATACTCGGAAATTGTATATAGCAAGCTTGATTCTTCTTCACAGTTGAAACTGCAGATTGCATTCAATCATGCCACACGATATGTATACGGCTTACGCAAATATGATCATGTGTCCGAATATAAAAAAAGAATTCTCGGATGTGACATTATCACGTATCTAAGCTTTAGAAACTGTATTTTTTTATATAAACTAATCCACTCAAGAACGCCACCTTATCTATATGAAAAACTAGAGTTCAGTCATTCACAAAGAACCCATATGCTTATTTTACCTCGATTCAACTACCTGAACTCATCTCGTCTATTTTTCATAAACGCTATTAGATTGTGGAATTCATTACCATCTCATGTGAGGTCCATTGATGGAATAAGAAGGTTTAGGCTGTCCATTTTAAATTATTTGTCCCAGTAATATAAAAAAAAAAAAAAAAAAAAAAAACAAACGCTTCCAGATCTCTTTTTCCTGCAAATTAGCAATATTAGTATTTATATTTTGTATAGTAATCGCATTTCAATTATTTGTAAGCTCTTCTCATTCATATACACATAGACAGTAATGTTAGCATCATTATTTACTTTTCTAAACCATTATTCCTTTGTATTGAAAAAGAATTAAATTCTTGTTATACGAACAATTATTATTAAATAAATTGAAATTGAAATTGAAATTGAAACATATATTTAGTAATTATTAACAAATATACGATTGAACCAATAAAATTGCTCAAATATGCCACTTATTAAATAATATCAAATATTCGATTCGCCTATATCAAATATATTATTTGTTAATTATTACCAAATTTTGATGTATACATATAATCATACTGTTTTCTCAGTGTAGGCACTAAACTTTTCCAATTTATTTCAATCTTTCCCAAATCTTTCCCTTCAAATATTTTTTATCGAATTTTTAAACTTTAAAGATTGACGATAACCCCAAGGATTTCCGATTGTTTTTGAATTTTTCGACATATGTCAACCTTTTTTTAAATTTTTGCTTTATTAAATTTTATTTGACTCTTCCTGCAGATTTCGAATTTTGCAACATTTTTCGACTTTTGTAAACACTCAATGATTTTTTCCACACTTTTCACATTTCGCCTTTTATAACATTTTTCGAATTTTGCAACATTTTTAATCTTTCAGCATCT
This sequence comes from Calliopum simillimum, assembly GCA_951812925.1. Classification (NCBI taxonomy): domain Eukaryota; kingdom Metazoa; phylum Arthropoda; class Insecta; order Diptera; family Lauxaniidae; genus Calliopum; species Calliopum simillimum. The sequence goes on along the minus strand of OX638372.1, from coordinate 13,301,498 downwards.
CTTACCTTATACCTTTAATAACATTAATGCAAAATTCTTAAATCCAAATTGGCGTTAAAAATCATTGTAAATAAACACAATGCAGTTTCTTTTTAATAAAATCTGGTGTCGGTCACACAGCTGAACTGCGGTCACTTTAAACTAAAAACTTTTGCACCAACAAACAAACCTACATATACTAGAAATGCATGTACTTTGATACGAATATAAATGCATTTATGAGATACTCTTGACATCCATACATTAAAGTACGTACATAATGCTAACAAACTAATATAGTGCCGCCTTTAAGAGACAGACGCAACGACAGAGTCATTCGGACAAACGTAGTAAAAATAAAGAAAATCGACCATCGAACAGTCAGACGTTGCACAATCGCGTCGCATGGCCACATAAATTTTCATTTGGGGGAACTTCAAAAAAGCTAAAAAATAAAGAAAAAAAATCATTTGACAGAGATCACTCGGTCGGATCGCATATCCGTAATTTCAAACATACAAAAACGTACGTTTGTGGTTGTTGTGGTTGGTGGTGGCATAGATGTGGAATTTAAGTTCAAACTATTTTTTGCGGCACTTTTTTTGTAAACATTTTTCTTTTTTTTTTAAAGAAATTGTGCCTTAACGTGCACAAGGGTGCAAAAGGCTATCAGTTTTATTTTCCCGTTTTTCATTTCTGAATGATCCAATGTGTCTTGGCCTATTGGTGTATTGGTGGTGTGGCGTGGCGTGTGTATCATTTGAAGAGGATCAACTAATTGCTGTTTTGGGAATAAATTTATGTTTAATATTTTTCTTTCAGCTTCAATATGTCTACATTTTATTTATGAAGTTGCAATAAAATTAAATTTATTGAATGTTTATTATTAATGTATAGCAATTGAAAGCGATTATTACCACTGACACTTAATAACTTTGTTTGATATGCAATATAATTTAATGTTCACAGTAGCAGAGTTCGAGGTAAAGGCGATAATTTGTTTTACATTTCATTTTTTTTTTTATATATTTCACATTGATAAGGTATTAGTTACTATACAAAGATTTTTAAAAAACAATCCGGTACTAAGATTAATTATAAGTATATGTATAATAACAAAGAAATTTATGTTTTGAAAAAGAAAAAAACAAATGTTATAGGACAAAATTGAGAAAAAAAAAAACATACACAAATCAGCTAATATTTAAGCCTTAGCTACTAAGTGTTCAAACGTTAATTTATTCTATGAACAAATAAATTAGCTAAGTTTTTATTTTTAATATCTTAACTAAACCGAAAACTTTTGCATGGCATCATCTCGCGCAAAATCATCATCACAAACGTAAAATAAAAAATAATATAAATGTTTCTTGAGTATTCAAATATACATTCATTTTAAATCATGCAGCTTAAAATGATCATATAAATAATCGTATAATAGAATTATTACTACTCGTATAATAATAAAACTTTGGAGGAAAAATGTTTAGAAAAAGTCATAAATGATTCATTTAGCAAATTGTTTTCTTTTTCACTCGGTCAGTGCAACATTTTGTTTAACAATTTCAATGCAAAGTTTATATTGAATTTACACTCAAAGTATTTACTACAATATTTTTAAGTCTAAAAATAACTATTTTAATATCAGAATTTTCTTACTCATGGTATGGCAACACGTGTAAACAAAAAAAAAAAAAATAAATAAATAATTAAAAAATAATAATAAAAATAGTTCAAAAAACTAACACGGCGTGCCTAAACCCGTTCTAAATAATTTAAATTATGTTTATATCTTCATGTTTCTATGAGATATCGTAGACCGAAATATTGTCAAAACGGGTTTTTTGCACTTTTGTGTCTCTTTAGGTTAGGGTATCTTTGAGGAAAAAAAAGATATCAACATAATTTAAATTAGGTTTTAAAGACAAAAATTAGGACTTTGAAATTGCTTACCAGATTTAACGAAATTCAAATTTCTTTTACATTTTAAACATGTTCAACGAACCGACTACTTCTAAATTCAGCCGTATGCCATACACGTAACAAAATAATGTTCACTACATTACAGAACAGTTGAACAGTTTTTTTTTCTTCTTGAATCAAGAATTAATGTTTAGTTTAATGGTTTTGTTACTTTAATATCTAATATACACTGAAAATCTATTTTTTTTTTTTAAATTTTTTCTCGGGGTGTCAAATGTCTGAATTTAGAAGTAGTCGGTTCGTTGAACATGCTTAAAATGTGAAATAAATTTTAATATCGTTAAATTTGGTAAACAATTTCAAAGTCCTAATTTTCGTCTTTAAAACCTAATTTAAATTATGTTGATATCTTTTTTCTCCTCAAAGATATCCTAAACTAAAAAGACATAAAAATGCAAAAAAACCGATTTGACAATATTTCGGTCCACTATATCTCATAGAAACATGAAGATATAAACATAATTTAAATTAGGTTTTAAAGTGAAAGATTGGGGCTTTCAAGTATTTGAGCCACAATTAACGAATGAATGACATGTTAGAGCTTCAAAAAATGGCAAAAAACGACTTTTTTTGGTTCTTAGGTTACAATATCTCAAAATCTATGCACGATAGAGCAATTTTGAGGTTAGAGTCGCATTGAGCATGGTAAAACACATCGAATGTGATTATTTTTTTGTTTAATGAAGTTATAAAAAATTTTTTTATTTTTTTGTATGGGAAAATGCCCCAATTGGAAAAGCGATTATCTCAAAATTTAGTCGAGGAGTCACAAGTGAAAATTTTTTTATACATCATTTGAACGATAAGTAAACAGAATCTGGAAAAAAATTTGATGTGCTACGACGTTCGATTTAGAACGGGTTAAGGCACGCCGTGCTAACATGTAAAAAACTGATAGAAAAAAATAAGAAATATTTTCAAAACTTTTATGTAGAACATATGTATTTACGGGCAGGGCACTTTAATTGATAGCGGAAAGTTTTTTACATTAAGCAAAAATTATTCTGCTTCTATACATTTTTACACCAAAAAGCTTTTCTCCCATGGACCCAGTCACAAAAGAGTAAAAGAGAGGAATTTTAAATTTTTAAACTTAAAAAAAAAATCACTGTTCAGATAAAGTTTTTTCTTGGAATTTTTTTCACCTAAAAGATACGAACGTATGATAAGTTGAAATTGTTCGTTAACTGAAATAGTGAAAAAAGTTTAACTGATGTTTCATATTCACAGTGTTTTGGTTAACTAGGTTAGGTTAAGCTATGAGGGTATAGTCGACACATATGTAAGTTCAACCGAGACCATTGCGATTCCTCTTTAATGACGCTACATAGTTTAAAGGCTGTACAGAGAAAAAAAAATAGTACGTTCTTCTTTATTTCTAATAAATTTTACCAGAATTTCAAGTCAAAATAGTGACAACTCCCCACTGAAGTAAATTTTACCTTACTGTTTTAGTCAATTCAGAATTGAAAGGAGATATTAAAATAAATTATTGTAAAGTTCAAACAAAAAAAAATAAGGAAGCACACAAGAACTGTAAAGTTTAAACTAGACTTCAAACCATGGTCCGTCCGTGTGATAGATAGAAAAGTATCCTCTGCACCACTGGCGCGCACATGATGAAGAGATATAAAATTATAAAGTCAAAATAGTTACATAAGAAGGTAATGTAATTTATGTTTGAATTAGTATTATTTTCCGACCTCAAATTAAAAAAAATGGTTATGTATCATCGGATTAAAGAAAGTTAAACGAGGATTTCAAAAAAAAAACTAGTAAGGGTGTTACCTTTGGCCTGGCCAAACATTAAATACCCTACACAGCAGTATTTTGAAAGTTTTGCTTAAATGGGAGGTACCACGCCCTCTTGTCCAAATTCACAGTTTTTTCTCAGAGTTTGAATTTATATTTCTTAGCATTTTAGTGAAATTTAGTTGGATTATCTCAAAAAATGTTTTCAGTATAGCGTTTTAAACCTATTGCTTGTATGGGAGGTGCCACGCCCTCTTGTCCGAACTCACCCAGTTTTTTCTCAGAGTTTGAATTTATAGTTCTTAGCATTTGAGTGAAATTTAGTTGGATTATCTCAAAAAACGCTTTCAGTATAGCGTTTGGAAGCTTTTGCTTATATGAGAGGTGCCACGCCCTCTTGTCCGAACTCACCCAGTTTTTTCTCAGAGTTTGAATTTATAGTTCTTAGCATTTGAGTGAAATTTAGTTGGATTATCTCAAAAAACGCTTTCAGTATAGCGTTTGGAAGCTTTTGCTTATATGAGAGGTGCCACGCCCTCTTGTCCGAATTTGCCCAGTTTTTACTCAAAGCTTGCGCTTACAATTCTTAGTATTTATTTGTATTTTGGTTGCATTATCGTGAAAAATACTCCAAAAGTTGCATTTTGAATATATTTTTTTTATGGGCGGTAGGCGTGTCCGTTGACCGATTTCGCTCATTTTCAATTCCCCGAGCTAACTTTGACGACGAAAGCAGTGCATCAAATTTCATTGAAATATCTTGCTTAGTTTTCCCAAAAAGTGTATTTCCACACACAGCCTGCCAGCCAGACAGACGGACATGGCTATATCGGCTCAGGAGGTGACGCTGATCAAGAATGTATATACAAATGGAAAAACAAAGTGAATATACCCTGGGTGTAGCGTATAATTATGAAAAGATATGTCAATAGGACCTTTTTCATACTAAAATGGCTGCCAAAGTCAAAAAATAAAAATTAAAATATCAATTTTAAAGGTCCAGAACTTTGCGAAATCCTTTAAACCCTATAAACCATATACATTTTCTGAAAGCTCTAACAATAAAAAACTTACAATAAAAAACTTTGCCATAGAAATGATTTCGCTAAAACGTTAGGGTGATCCAAAATTTTTTTTTTTTTTCTGAAACAAGTCAGAAAATCAGTTTTAACCCTATAACTCCTCAGGGGTACATTTTAGACCCCCCTCCAAGTGCAATTTTTTGTTAGTTTAGGCCTCCTCTATCACTTCCCAGAAGCTTCGAAACCATATGCACTACACCCTGTATATTCCTTATTGCTATCAACCTTGCCACCTCTGTTATCAAAAAGTTTTCCGCTTGAAATACTAAATAGTTTTTACCGACTCTGAGAGATTAATAGCTGAAAATTCTGCAATTAGTTTCTATGTCCATTTTAGAACCATCCGTATATATATGTTCTTCTAAAGTGGAATCATTAAGAACATTCTTTTTCTCTCATTGTTCAAGCAATTTTTTGGATAAACGAATAAATATAATTGCAATCAGTAGAATATATATATGAGGAGTGATTTTTCAAAAGGGCTTGTAACCAAAACGAGGCAAAAGTAATGTCACACACATTATTTGCATAATAATCGGTCATTGGATATATATGATTTTTTTTTAAACTAAATTTCATTAATTCCACGCCGTCAAGTAAAATTTTCATGAAAACGGAACCCAATTTTATTAATTTGTAACAAAGTATCAGGCAGTTAATATTATGATATTAATTTTGCCTCGTTTTGGTTATGAGCCCTTCTCATATATTCTTATTGGACATATTTAATTTGGTCTGAACTATTATTTTTGAAATTGAATTATAAAAATTAAATATATTTATTGACGTTTGATTTTAATAGGTAGAATTGGATTCTGTAAAAAACTTAAAAAGTAAAGAATGGAGTTATTACGTTTTGTGATGAAGTATTTGAAGTATTTCAATTAACATACATACTTATTTAAATAAATATTTGATTTTATATGTAATATATCGGTTTCTACAAAGATTTATGTATAAGCCATAAGCACAAATAAAATATCTATACAATTGGAGCTCCCACGAGAAAATGTTTTTATTGAATAGAAAGATCTTCTAAAAGAAGAAGAATCATCAACTATTTTAAGGTAAAATCAAAAAGCATCATATAAAATATCAGGCATAGCGGCAACCTACGGTTTTCGTTCGTTTTTTTTGTTTTTTTTTTTTTTCTTTACTCTCTTCAATATAAAGCTTTTAGCAATGATGTTCTAAAAGATAAATAGCAGACTACATACTTGGATGCTGGTATTTGAATACCTGGGAATGAACCATAAACAAAACTTAAAATAAATACAACAACATCAAGTTAAACAAAGAAAGTTTAAAGATTTTTTCTTGGTTTTTATATTTTTTTTTTGGAAAAACAAAATTGTTGTTTATCTTAAAGCTACAGATACGTTAAAGCATAAAAACATATAGTTACCGTAGTGCACACATGCAACAAATTGTTTTAATGCACTGTTAAAATGTTTACAATTACAACAACAACAACAACAACAAAAAAGGGCATCAACAAACTAAATAAACATTAATAAGAAAAACACACGGTTATATAAATGGTATGTATATTTGTAATGAAAAATCACTGGAAAATTTGAATAAAGAAAAAAAACAAAAACACAGATATGCAGGTATCTTACAAGTGTAAAATGCGATGCATTACAAATTAAGAAAAGAAAAAGAAAAAAGTTAACGAGGAGTTCATCCAGCAAAATTATTAATACTTACTTCATTAGAATTAACTTCATCATTTAAAGGTATCAAAAAACTCCTCCTAATCTGTGCTTAGATGATCCAAACATGATGTGTGGATGGGTTTTTGCTTCAAAATTGTATGTCTCTACTCCTTTCGGTTCCCGAGACAAAAGACATAGCAGAGTATTATATGTTCCAGCGAATATCCCAGTTTGAATTAAGTTACCTGAAAATTTCAAAAAAATTTTGGAATCAATCACATAACATTTCGGCTCCAAGTGTTTATCTCCTTCACTTCGCCAAATTGCATATGATGAACTTTTCTCTATTTTCAACATCAGCGAAACGTTTTTGACGTTTTGTCAAAAGTTTTTATACAATTTTGGTATAAAATTTATAGTTCATATCAATTTTGGTTTAGAAGTTAAACGCTTTTGGTTTAGAATGACTTTATAGAAAAAAATGTTGTAAATAATATAATTGGAATACATATGTTTATAAAAACATAGTACAAATACATAAGCTCATATTTTATCCCTAAGCTTTTTGCTGTGTAGTGTTCGTGTATTTTGGTTGCGGCAGGCTTCTCCGTTGAAGGAAAAACTATTTTTCACTCAAAAGCAAAGTGAATTAGGTAAAAAATTTTTAAAATCGTTCAAAGAATATGTGTTAATTTTTTTTCAAAACTTTGTAACTTTCTGTGAAGAAAAAAATGTTATGAGCAAAAAACTTTTTGTTTTTTTTCCAAAACAGGCATCCGGGCGAATCAAAATCGCTTCATTAGACCGTTTTTGCTTCATACAAATCGAACCAGTTTAATATACCTGTTTTGCCATCTATAGATGATGCAAGAACCTGTAAAATACTTCCTAATGCAGAAGATTATGCAAAAATTACAGTAAGATTTTAATACACCGTGTGCCGCTTATCGAAGTTACTGAAATAAATCTGCACAAACCAAAAAATATGAGGTGAATTTTGATTGTGGTGAAAAAACATAAATATTCTTAAGTCATAGAGAAAATTCTTTGGCTGTTTAATTGATGGTGAATGCTTATAGTTTTGTATTGCTTAAAGTACACAATTAAATAAAAACATTGTAAGGAGGCTTAAAGAGCTTTCAAGAAATTTCCAATATCGCAACCAGCTTCTTAGTACTTATAAAAGGCGACTTCAAATAATGACCAAAAAGTTGAAAATCTTACAGCACATTATTTAAACTCCAAAATGTATACATTCCCATTTTTTTTTTTTTTTAAATCTGAACAATCAAAACCATAGCTACCTTACTTGTAGAATTTTGAGCTACTTACCATGTTGTCGTCGGCACTACTGCAGACCACTTGAATCATTTAAATACAAATTAAATGACAAAAACGTTATCTATCTGAGGAGATCTTACACAGCATCATTAAGGTGTGTACCGTCTCACAGCCAGCTGAATGTAGGCTGTTCCCTGAGGGATATACACACTCGTACATAGAGCTTATCATCAAGTTAAACGCACTTTAATTATGCGTAACAACAAATAAATTTAAAGAATTTAAAAAGTTAGCAAGATCAAAACGCGCATTTGCTTGAAAAAGATCGTTTATCTGTGCACTGCAAATGAAGGAGGAAGTTTTTTTTTATAAATTTTTCTGTTTGTTTGTTATCATTGTTGTTCTTGTCTTGTCTCATATTTGTATAAACATGACATTATATACACTATATATATTAGATAAGTATAACTTGTAGCAAAAAAGTTGATCAGTGACTGATCTTATTCGTCGTAACTCTTAGAGAGTCAAGGCAAAAGCAACTGAAAGCTGTTTGAAAAGCATTTTATTGTCAACTTAACTAGTGATCACAGCATTATGCTGCTTGCAATGATCAGCTTTTTTTAAATGACATATGGCAATAGTAGTAGATAATTGTAGATCACTATAAGAATGGGAGCAACAAAAAAGGGAGCAACAACAAGTCATGCTTGTTGCATTGCTAGTTTACTTTTGTTTTTGTCTTTACATTATTCATTCTGGTGTTGGTGGATTTTGCTCATTTTTCATTTTATTTCTTTAATGCTTATTTTATCATTTTATTTTATTGTTTTTCATCATTGTTCCAATTGTTGTCATTGTTGTTGCTGTTGTTGTTTTTGCACACTTTGCCAACGGTGACACAGTTCAATTCCCTTATTTAATGATCAGCAGCAACATTATTGCAAAGAGAGTTGATGTTGGTGATGTTGCTGCTGATCGCATGATGATCACAATGGTGTAGATTCTCTAAAGTATTTGCTGGAATCTGTGCTACTAAGCTGTAAATTAAAAGTCGTTTTGCCTTAATCTTGCAGGCGGTTTTATTATAACAACAAAATATTTAAACTGAACCATTAGAAAAGTTTTATATGGTAACTGAGAGATCGTTTGGGTGGCTTTGTTGTTATGTTGATAGAATGTACGAGTAAAGGTATTTGGTTTATGTATGTTCTGAAGAAAATAATTTTTATTTTATAACTACGTTTTGTTTGAGTGGAGATCACCTGCCTCAAAGTTTTAAATAAGGTTTGTTTATGATGAATTAGTTTCCTTAGTGTTAGCTTCATTATGTTATATCAAAAAATATATTACGAGTAGATACTTCAATCTTATCATATCGAAATATGTATATTGGTTGCACAATTGTGGTATGCATCCTAAGCTAAAGGATTCTAGGCTAAAGAATTTTATGGGTGTTTGATGTCAAACGGTAAGCGACAAAGGTACAAAAAGGTGCCTAGGATCTTAGGCGTTGATGGTATTTTCATTTGAAGAGAGATATAATTTTTTCTCATGATATTTTAAAATAAGGATATTGTATCTCATGATATTTTTATGTCATGAGAGTTTTATCTCAAGATATTTTATTTTCATGTTATTTGATCTTATATTTTTAATTTCTCATGATGATATTTTGAAATGAAGATATTTTATCTTATGATATTTTTATGCCATGAAAATTTAATCTCAAGATATTCTTATGCCATGTTATTTGATTTTATATTTCAAACCTATTTTGATATTTTCAAATAAACATATTTTATCTCATGCTATTTTTAAGTTATGAGAGTTTTATCTCAGGATATTTTTATGCCATGTTATTTGATCTTATGTTTTTAATCTATCATAATATTTTGAAACCAAGATATTTATCTCATGATATTTTTATGTCATGAAAGTTTTACCTCTGGATATTATTATGCCATGTTATTTGATCTCATATTTTAAACCTATGATAGTGTTGTCTCATTATAGTTTGTAATAAAGATTTTTTTATTTCATGCTTTTTTATGTCATGAGAGTAATATATTAAAATATTTTTAACCTATCATAATGTTATCTAATGATATTTTAAAATCAAGATACTTTATCTCATGATATTTTGAAATTAAGATATCTTATCTCATGATATTTGTATGTCATGAGAGTTTTGTCTCAATTTATTTTTATGCCATGTTATTTGCTCTTTTATTTTTAACTTTTGATAATGTTATCTCAAAATATTTTGAAATAAAGATATCTTATCTCATGATATTTGTATGTCATGAGAATTTTATCTCAAGAAATTGTATGCCATGTTATTTGATCTTATATTTCTAACCTATGATATTGTTATCTCATGACGATTTGTCTCATGATTGCGATTTCAGCATTTCAATTAGAACGATCATGAAGGAGTTATTGTGAATAAATATTCCCGCAAAGTTTTCTCAGACTACAACGGTGAATGCACGTCAGTCTGAGAAAAATTTCCCAGGGAATATTTATTCACGATAACCCCCCATATCTAATAAAATGCCGACTTAACTGAAAATTGTAAAAATAATGTTTCACTGATATAAGAAAATTTCTATTTAATTCCACACACAGTTCACATACAAGTTTTCGCATTCGTAACACTTTGGGTTTTATCAATCACGTACTTATATCTTCAAGTACAAGTTACCATAAATGTTGGCATACTTCAACTCACCCAATTCAAAATGTCAACTAAATAGAATCAATTTCTTGAATGCACATATTTGAAGTTATGGCATTGCCAGCAGTGAGCAAGTGTTTACCACAAGTCACAAACAACAAGTGTATTGTTGAATATTCTTTAAACGATCACCTACTCTGGCGCTGAACATGGTAAAACTTCTTGATGATATTTGTTTGTATACCCCTCCAATACCAAAGATGATAATTCTTTGAAGTAAAATCAAACAACTGTAAAGAAAATAAACAAAAGACTTGAAATAACAAGTTGCCTTTTCGAGAAGATTATAAAGAAACGTCAAAGATTTGCAGAATGATCTTGTAAGTTTGTGCGGTTTTTTTATTGACTAACAATATTGAGTCGATTGAATAAATGGAATTGAATGAAAACAATATGGTATAACTAGTATTTATACAAAAAAACAAGTAATATACTACATTCTCCACAAAGTTGATAATTTTATTTAAAATAATTTTAACATGGCAACATTGTAAGATTTGATTAATTGAATTTCATCCGTTGTGGCTTCTGTATTTTGAAATACGAAATTGCAATTTTTCTTTATTTAAATTTTCACTTTTGCTCCTGTCAGCATGTTTATTTTAAGCATAGGTTTTATTTCTTCTTTTTGGTTCTTTGTTTCTCATCTGTTTACTTGATCACCATGTCTTGTGTCTTTTGCGGTGGCATTTGGTTTCTTTTTACAAATCGTCTACTGCAAAGTTAGCATCTGTAAAATGTTTATTTCTGTTTTTATAGCAGACTTAACGGATATGACTGTCTGTCATTAGTAGCGGTATTATATGTAGGAATACGTACGTTTATAGAGATAGCCATAGTGCATGAAATGAAAATATTGACCGAGAAAATTTCACGAAAAAAAACTTATGAGAAACTTATATTGTAAGATAAATATTTGATGAGATTAGAATCTCATGAAATAAAAATCTCCTGAGGTAAAAATGTCATGAGATAAAAATATCATGATATAAAAATGTCATGAGATAAAAATCTCATGAGATATAATTTTTTTTTGGGAAAACTTTCAGCAATTTAAAACTATACAATACGTTTTTCGAACCATATAAAGAGACTATATTTTATATAAAAACGAGGCCTGCACGTCCTGTGGGTTCTCTTCGATGTAAGATTTTCTTGAAATTTCACAATTTGGTAGATGGTAATTTTACACCAGAAAAAGCAAATATCAATTATTTTGGTACGTGTTGGTTTATTTAATTTTTCCATTTGAGTGATAAATTTAATTGATGTTTGTTGGTGATGTTTATCAACAATTATTCAGAATTGTGGTATAGACCTGGCACAACAGAGGTAAACTCAAATACACAAAAATGAACGGTACCGCAAAATTCAATATCAACCTCAAATATCAGATAAATAACAATTTAACTTAAATACAATGCGAATCGTATGATCGGCAGGAAAACAATAGAAGGCCAGTGTGCCTGCATGTCAATACGCTAGAATGACCACCACCATGTCCAGCAGTTACCACCACCATCGCATTCAACATGCTACTGCACGCTTGTATCGTTACAAATTGGGTACGGAAGTGTCAATACAACCGAATGAATGAAAGACAACGATGGCAAAAGGTGTTATCTATCTATCGCAGGCATGAATGGGAAACCCCTGATAAACATGAGTACATGGCTTCTAGGTTTTTTTTTTTTTTGTTTTTTGCTTTTGACTTTTTTTCCAACTAAATTGAAAAATTAAGGGAAAAGTGGAAAAATTATTAGGGACTTTTCGTTGTGTATTTTCAATAGTTTTATTGATGTGCTGTGTACACACACCAACAAAAGGCGTTTGTGCGTTTATTTGCTTCAGCGGCGCATGCGCTTTGGGAAAATGATCGTTAAAAAAGTCATAACATTAACAGCAGCAGCAACACTCTGGCGCACATATGTGCGTTTGTGCGTTTCTGAATGAAATTCGATGTCTTTGTGCATATATGTATAACCTTAAGCGCCCTAACTGAATGTTTAGTTGTTAGGTACCGATTATTATTCTTTTTGAGGTCTATTAATGCAGTAAATAGTATTAAAATGACAATGAAATTATATGTACTAAAATTGTAAAAACAATTCGTATTCATGGGATAAATATCAATGACACTGAAATATATGGATATTTATTTAGGTACAAAGAGTATCTACACTATATGTTTATAAACTTAAAAAAATTTTAAAATAAAAAAAAAATTATAAAAAAAACCTACAAAATATCGAAACAAAAAAAAAAAAAGTCAATTTTTGTTTCTTTGCTGAATATAAGACACCATTAATTTTATGTTTAAGTATTAAAATAAGAAAAAGTGCAGAATGAGTCATTAATGTAAGCAAAATAATTTTTTTTTTATCACACCAAATTTTATCTCATTGATTTTTCCCGAAAAAAAAAAGCGAAAAACAACCGGCAAAATCTTTTTATAATTTATTTGCTAAACTTGGCTCATTGCCATATCAACTTGATAAATATATTTGTAAAATTTTTTTTTTCTTAATTTCCATTGCACCCTGTGGCAGGTATTTAGCTTACTTATTGTGATGCTCAAACAGAGCTGTAAAATCATGATGTTAACACATCACGCTCAAACTTTATTCATCAAGAATGTCTCCTTTAACAGCGAAAAAAAGAAGGAGTGCTTTATTGGCAATGAAATTTCACATGCCTATTTAGATATAGCTATTTAGTTAAGAAATATTCCAAAAATGGCCGTGATACGCTGACGCACACGCCTACTTCCCATAGAAAATTAATTCAAATTCTTTTACCCTAAAGGTATGCAACACATTATTTCCATATACAATTACTTACATTGCAAGCTCGATCACATGACCTTTTTCAGAAAATTTATGAGTTTTTCGATTGGCCCACCTTTCATTTTTTATAATTAGAAGACGTAGCTGGACGTAGTCAAAAAAGGCCTTCAAATATTTACGTTATAATCAATATCAGAAACTCCCATATTCCGACTTAGGCGGGAATAGATGCGGCTTAGCTGCACTTGGTACTCCATTATGGATCCGCCATTTTGTTTCTTGAAAAATGCATTTCAGATTCGTTATCAGCATTATCAAAAATCCCATATTGCCGACATTCAGAATTTTTCCCACCTTTTTCGATTTTCCGAGCACTATGCGTTTTGCACATATTTTTATTTCCAAAAATGTGTTATTTTGACCCAATTTAGTAAAAATACTTCTTTAAGATATTTTTTTCTGGTACATTTCATAAGAGATCACACACGGAGAAAAATGAGTGTCATAATTTTAACTTCACTCGAGTAGTAAAAAAACTAAAGTACTGTAATGAACCTATTTGCTGCTTTTCGCCAAAAAATACAGAACTAAGTATTTTTACTTTATAATTCTAGTAAAAATATTTATGTTTCGACAGACATTTGCTTAATATACAAATTTTATACCACTTCATCATAAAGGTCAGTGGTGTACAGGTTTAGAGAGTTTGTGATTGTAAATAAAAATAACATATTTCTATCTATTTCACGGACGGACTCCGGTTTAAATCCTAGTGTTTGTTTTTTTTTTTGTTTAAACTTTACAGTTTACTATTTTTTTTTCCTTGTACATACTAACTAGTTTTATTTGAACAAAAAAAAAAAAAATAATGTGCTTGATGGCATGTTTTCCTTTACAGCGCTGTGCTCAATGCGTAAATTTCAATTTCAATTGAACTAAAAAAACACAGAAAAATTTAAAAAAAAGAAGAATTTGAATTAAAATTTTATTTCAGCGCAAAAACAAGTGTGTCTGCAATGCATTTCGAACGCTTTGACAAATTTCAAAGATCATTTTGTCTAAAAATTCGGCACGCGTTGTAATCCTTTTTTTTTGGCAGTCACCGGAAAGAATGAATCATTAGCATCAAAAGTTTTAATTTGTTTTTTTTTTTGGTGTTGTTTTCTTAAATATAAATAATTTTTTTTTTTTCAGTTAAATTATGGTTATTTAAACAGTTTTCATTCTGAAATTGACCATATGGTCAAATGTTCATTTTTATTCTATATACAGAGCCATTCATTGAATGCTCTCTCCCACATTACTCATTTCGTAGATGTAGTCGGTGCATGTTTCAATATTATTGGCAATGAGCTAATTGTTTGGCCCCCAGCAAATATTTTCAAGAATTCATAGAATTTTAAATGTCTCATGCGCTAAGATTTGTCTTATAACACATCTGATGAAGTTTTTTCATATTTTTAATTTACATGCTGAAGTCATTAATTACTTAACTTTTTTTTTTATTCATAAATTCAATAGAATTAAAAATTTATATATAATACCTAGTCACCATTTTTATTAATTAAAAAGCTTATAGAAATTTTTATTCATATTCGCAAAAAAAGACAAGCAGATTATTCTACAAGATTTTAAATGTATATGCAAAATACATTTCTAAAATCGTAAAAAAAAAATATTGGCGCCAAATAAATTATTTCTCTAACGGTTTATGTCAGAAATATTTGTTTGCAGTTTATTAACCCGCATGATATTCAAACTGTTTGGCGAAATAAGAACACAATTTTTATGTTTCAGTATTTTTCTAGAATTTCTAGTATTTATTCCTCATTTGAACAATCAAATCTCTACATTATATCACTTGAATGGAACCGAATAAAATACAATTTAATCATCATTATCATCATCAATAGAGCGAGCGCGCGATCACAAAGTGTAAAAAACATCACTCCCTGCTCAATCAATAGGCGCACGTGCCCCCTTTTTGTCTGTGGAATAGATTTTGCAATACAACCTGATCTACATACCAGAAAATACAGATGTCTGGCTTATGGTGTACAAAAAACAAATAAATAAAAAATTGAAAAAAACTGAAATTACGACATAAATAATTGCTTTACAAATATATAAATTGTGCAGTCAGTCAAGTATTACCGTCTGCCTGCGTCATCATCACACAACCGACAACATACAACTATGCAACAATTTATGGTTCATCATGTTGGACAGTCAACCAGTCTATTTGTTCTAGAGGTAGATGTATAGACTGTGATTCCAAACAAAATGCCTTCGTCGTTCTATTGTTGTTGGCACACATATGAATAACGACGCATACACGCATAACAATTAAATTCTAGATCATATTTCTTAATAAGTTTGCGTAAGTTAATTATGTTTTATTTATGGCTTTTTTATAGGATTTTATAGGAAAAAACACATGTGCACATGTGTGTAGCACTGGAGTGTACAAATCTACTTATATGAAGATTGAAAGTTAGTTTAGGCTAGCAAAGCAAAAGTATAAAGTAGTCCGAGTTGGTACATAGCGCTACCATATAATTCTTCTATTTCGAAAATTTAACCTTGGCTTTATACTTTTCAATCAACATATTAACCTCTTCGGCGCAAATGTCCACAGTTGTTTACAAAAGTTTTTCTAATTTAATAGTTTTGTTGATTTTTCATTATTTCCCTTAAAAATGGTCACAGTAGAAAACTATTTAACTATTCTATTTAACGTTTTTGGCGCGTTTTTCCTTGTATTTTTGGTTTGGAAACCAAGAAACCAAATATTTAAGTGAAGTTATCCACTAGTTCTATGCTGGCTTCGGCTTTCATAAAACCAAGTACTTTTGATCAGTGCCTCGCAAGGGCGCAATTAGAATCTAAACTAATATTATTTTTATATAAAAAAAAAAAAAAACTAAAACTTTATAAAAAATCATAGACTAAGAGCTGGCGTCTGGTTGACTTACATCATATTATCAAAGCTGAATTTGTGGGTATTCTTCTAATAGTAAGTGGTGCCTTCATAAGATATCGGATGCTAAAGATCGCGAAAACCAGTTTTTTGCAAATATTTTTAAAGGAAAATGTGGGTACATAATTTTGTAGCTCAAATAATTTTTAACAGGAAAGTCGAAAAGTTGGTATATTTCCCATCTTTGAGTACGTAAAATTTTTCGTAAGATCGTAGGCTAATTACATGTTAACTTTCTATAATTTGCAAGATATAGCTCATAAAAATTTGTCAACTTTGACCATTCTAGCTCTTTGTCATCTTTTTTCCCCGTTCATAAGGATCGTATCCAATAATATCTGAGTACGCCCAATTTTTCATAAGATTGTAGGCTGATTTCAAGCCAACTTTCACCCATTAGATCTTCTAGTTAACAAGATAAAAAGCTTTAAAACTTGTCAACTTTGACCTCTCTGGATCTTCGATTTTACGAGTTATAGCGGTTTAAATTTGAACATATCCATACCTGCCAACGCTCTTGGTGCCTCATTATTTAATAATTGCTCGCAGACTATCTTCAGGTACATCGATTGCATTATAAGAGGGCGATTGATTTAAAATTGTTTATGGTTTGTATTTATCTCAAACAATCCCTAGTTATTCTTACTAAGTTCGTCGTTTGTAGTGACTTTAAAGTTCCATTTAACATAGAGCGTTCAACCATCCCAGATTTTGTGGGACAGTCCTAGATTTTTCCCTTTCGTATCGCATTCAAAAACGTCGTGGAAATGTCCCGGAGTTATCCTAGATTTAAGATAAACGCATATTGTTTTATGTATTTTTTTTTTTTTTTTTCATTTTATTCTACAACAGTTTTAGCTTATGGACCATAGATCACAAAGGACAAATGTAGATTATGGTCCATAGTTCATAAAAGACAGATTATGAACCTTAGACCATGAAGAACAGATCATACTCATAGATCATATATTATGGCCCATAGTCCATAAAGAACAGATCTATAGTCTATGATAGGCCAAATACTGTGGACTATTCCTTTTGTTCATCTGTTAATTGGAAATGTCCCAAATTTTCATGCATGTGCCGACATTGTCCCGGACTTAAGATGGACGCATGTTTTATTGTGTAATTTATTTTTATTTTATTCTACAACAATTTCAGCTGATGGAGCATGTACCATAAAGGACATAGACTATAGATTATGGCCCGTAGTCCATAAGAAGCAGATCATACCCTTATATTATTGACCATAGATCTTGAAGGACAGATCACATACCAAAGATTATGGATCAAAGTCTATAAAAGGATAGATCTGGGCTATTTCTTTTGCCCTAATTGTTAAAATAAATTTTTTTCTGTCCCGGATTCTGCCATCAAGAAAATATTCACTCTAATTTAACTCCACTGATGCAGTTGTTTTATTGCAAAAATTTAAAATAGTAAGTATGGAGAAAAGATTTAAGTTGTTAACTAAAAATTTATATTGTGGTCATGGCATAGGCAGAGCGCCGAAATATACTGCAACAAATTTTAATGATTTCATAAGAAAAACTATTCCAAAACTTACCTAACCCCTTCACAAAACAACATGAATAGGCGAAAAACCATAAAATGTTAATTAAGTAATACATGTTTCGAATGCATAAAACTTTGAATAAGTAACCGTAAAGGAAATTAAAACTCAATGACTTTTCATCAATGAATAAAGTTATAAAATACAACGTCGCGTATCTATAAAATACAATGAGTGTTACTGTAGGTTAAGGTTGGGTTCTTCTTATTCAGTAGAAACTCACGCCTTACAACTTTTGCATTTACATACTCGTACATATGTACAAATGTGAATATTATCCATGGTAATAGAAAATAAGAATATTAAATAAAAACAAAACACATTTTGTAGACAATAAGCCCACGATTGATCCCAAATGTGCGCTCACTGATCCCTTACATGTGCTTGACATCCGTTTTATGCGCAAGGGCGCTGCGCGTGAAAAATTCTCTATTACTCGAAACATTGCTTCTGCTGAGAATACAAGGGAAAATTCTGCTGATTTTATTATGGTTTTTTGCTTTTTCTGTTTCTTTTTTTTTTCCTCTAAACATGGCAATGAAATTGAAAAGTCATTTTTAATGCCATATCGATTTTCACATGTGAGAAGATCATTGTGCTGAGTGGTAGTTGTCCATAGAAGGGTCTATGCGTACCAGCTCGGTTTCAATTACATTTCATTCAGTTTAATGTTATTCCGAAAAGCGCGGTATTTCAGTTTTGTATTCTTTGTTCAATTTATATTGCTGCAAATTAAAAGAATTATTTGGTCTTATATGCTATGTATGATATATAACACGGAAGTGCTGAATAAGTTTGACTTCGATATGCCTCATACAAAAAACTTTTTGTGCTATAAATTCTCTAAATTGTAAATACTCCTAAAAATTTCGTATATCCTTTAAAACAATGAATGAAAATAGCTAGTCACATTCGGACATATACGTATGTTGCTTAATTTAACTTATTACACATATTATACACACTTATTGTACATATTTAAAAAAATTCCTGCATTTTTTTAAAAATTTAAGTGCATTTTATAGCAAAAATAACCTCATGAAATATTTCGACACATGCGTGCATAATTTTGAGTTTGAATTTTGCCAATATTTTTCCATCTCTCCATCACATTGTAAGTACATAGTACACCAGATGATATGAGCATTTAGATATGGAAGATCATGCTGAGAGAGAAGATATTTTATGATTCAATTAAATGAAATTTGTTACAGCTAATAAAATACAACACAAAAATATTTCCAATAGCATTTTCAAGAGGGGTAGGTCAAGAGGAAACATGGAAAATTTAAACTGATGAATAGAAGAAAATTCTCTATGACATAAGGGGGAGTAAAATGTGAAAATATAAACTCTTATTTGAAATTTTTCACACTTACTTTCTTATTAAGTCTTTGGATTTACCAGTCTTTTCGTACTATAGCCTTAAGAATACATAAAAATGAATCAAAACCTAACCTAAAATAAATTCAACTGCCGATTATAGGTTTGAAATCTACTATACATGAATCTGAACATTATTTTTTATCATGTCAGAATTTGCAGTTATCCATACTTCAAAGTTCATTTCTTTAAAAGTAGCAACGATGATTGATATGGGAATGTCACGAAATACCGTAATTTCGGGATATGAAAATTTGTATTTGAAAATTTGTTGAAATGGTACAGTAACCGGAGGATTCCATCGTCTATGTCATAAGTAGTCTGAAAAACCCCTGTAATCTCCATGCTGAAATCTACCCCTGAAATAACGCAAAATCATGACGGAGGGGACACATGACGAAGGGGACATTTCATGAATAATTGAGCATTATGCGCACAAAACAAATTGCCAGCTCTTGCTACCGGGCACAATCGACTAAGTTTGACAGACTCTTCATTTTACAATGATGATGCACCAAAAAAATTAAACTTCTTACCAATATTTTGACCATGACGGAGAGGACATTGACTTTTTTCCCTTCCTTTAGGAAGAATTCCTCTGCTGGGCTTGTTTTCTTTGTTGATGGATTTGAAAAAAACCCGGCGCGGAAGCCCTCCAAGTCGAACGTGGCGGAATAACCGCGGTAATTTGGAATTGCCTACGGAATATGAAAAATGCGTGAGACAATAGTGATAATGCCACCAGCGAGCATCGGAGGGTTAGAATGTTCTTATGGAACTTAAATATGTCCACACGGAGAACGTCAGTGGATTATTATATTTGGCTAAATCGAGCGTGTAAAAGGTTTGGTTGGCAAAAGGACCATGACGGAGGGGAGATTTACGGTAGTCTTCATGCGAATTCTTTTTGATTCTGGGATGTACGTTTGTATGTATGTATGTAATCTCCTTTAACTCCTAAGACAAGCATAGGGCCAAAATCCGGGATGTACTATGTACATTTTTAAAAATGTTAATCCCGCAATACACCCGTGGGATAGGTGTTTTTAGGCATTTCGTGACATTCATATATTGGCACTTCCAGAAGCAAGACTATTTTCTGATTACACAGTGAAACAAAAATTAAAAAAATTTATTGAGCTATATTATTACGTGGTTTTCGAGTTATGAAATGATATTTTCATATAAATAGAAATTTTGTCAATATGAGAAATTAGAGGGCCCAGCAAAGTACCGAAAAGAAGAGAAAGAAATTGTATAGCAAGGTAATACTGACCGTGAATTGTGGTGCTAAAAGTTTTCCATGATGATCATACTAGTGACTTTAACAAACTATTTATTTTACTCACAGTTAACTCTCAGAGCATATATTGGAAATTCAATCAAATAGCACTTATTGTTAGCATTTTCCATTCACTTAAGTCTTTTTAACACTTAAAAATGTTCACTCGTGCGGCATATTACCCCCATTAATTAAAATCTGCGGAAAAATTGTCGGTGGATTATAATTATAAAGTGATTCATAAAAAATTGATTTATTTTTTCGCTCGTCGTTTCAAAAACTTATTGCAACTCTATAGCATGAAGGTATTCACTCAATAAACAGAGTTAATGAAAACCGGTTATTAGATATTAAAAGTAAAACTATTAGCACCAACTTCAAAAGGTGGCGGACCGGTTAGCAGCTGACGTTTATTTTTGTTTACACTTGAGTTTTGTACAATTTTTCAGTTTCATTTTGCACACTTAACATATTCAAAATTCTTTAGTGATAATTTATTACTATAAATTTTGTTAAATGAATAATTTTTAGTGCGAAATCCAGCAGCAGCCACAGTCTCGGGCAGCAGCTACTTTTCAATGAACTTCAATATAAATGACGTAATTTTTAGTTTAATATGTGTGTAAATATGAACTTGAACTTATCTTGACTTACACAGTGAAAAAAAAGAAGAATGTTTTTACAAGTTTTTTGTCTTTGTAAAAATTTTTCGCAGTAATGCTATTATTCAAAAGCTAAATGGCAGTTATTAGTTACTCGCGATTGACAAAGCAAATTATATAGACTTTTGCCAAAATCTGACTTGACTCATTAAAAAGTTCATGTTTGTTAATTGTAAGTGTAATTGTTTAAAAATAACCTTAAGTAAATGATTAATTTGCTGAAAAAATTTATTGATAAGAAATACTATTTTTACTTAATTTGCGTCATAAATTGATAAATGCAATTCGTCAGATGAGGTTTACCGAAATTTACGTTGAATCATTTCAATTTAATAACACAGTGCAACATTTTTCAAGTCATTGACGGTGAACTAAAATCCGTTATAAGGCGTCACGAGTACTCTCCAAAACAAGTAATTCTGCCAGAGCGTTTTGCAAAGTTGGCTCATATAAGGATTTTATGGTCATTTTTGCGATTTTAAGGCACTAGATGATTTTTTTTCGGTTAAGTTTGTTCGGTATTTTTTTTCTTCTATACAATAGCTACAACATTGCTGAAGTCATGAAAACAATATCTCGGCTCGTTACCGAGATATAGCCATATGAAAAAATCGAAAAATCGCTCGAAATCCTCAAAATCGCTCAAAGTTGCAATTTTCAGCTGGATAATTATAATGCGTAAAATTGCAACTTTTTGCCTCAAATTGGATTTTGAGCGATTTTTCGATTTTTTCATAATTATAATTATCTGATAACACAGGCCAACAAAAAAAAAAAAGTACCCTGCGCGAAAGATCAGACCACCTGATTTTTATGTTTTGGGGGTCGCTGAATCCGAATATGGTGCCAGAATAGCGAAGTTGGTTCGCGTTTTTTCATAAAACCAGCAATTACGCTGAAAATTTGAGATTTTTTTCAGCATTATTTCTGATTTCTAAAAAAACACGAACCAAGTCAGCTATTCTGGCAGCATATTCGGACTCAGCGACCCCGAAAACATAAAGTTCAGGTAGTCTGATCGTTCGCGCAGAGAATTTTTTTATGTGGTTCTGTGCACAGACAAAAAAAAAAAAAGAAAGTACCCTGCGCGAAAGATTAGACCACCGGAATTTTATGTATTCGGAGTCGCTGAACCCGAATATAGTGCCAGATTAGCGAAGTTCGTTCGCGTTTTTTCAGAAACCAGCAAAAACTGTAATTTTCAGCATTATTGTTGATTTCTGAAAAAACGCGCGCCAACCTCGCTATTCTGGCACCATATTCGGATTCAGCGACCCCGAAAACATAAAGTTCAGGTGGTCTGATCTTTCGCGCATGGTACTTTTTTTTTTTGTGGGCCTGTGCAATTATAACCTCATAGAATTACCCACACACATCATGCAACTTTGTGATTCGTTGAAAATAAGAAATTATTTTTAGTTAGTTTTAATTTTAAAACAAAAATTAGATAAAAAAATTTCCAAATATTTGTTTAAAATAGTTATGTCATTATACCAATGTACTACAATTTTCCCAAATGGCGTCAAATGCCATTGTGCTTTGACATATATGTTGAAGACATAGAATAAGTTCACAATAAACCAATTAATTTAGTGCCAGAAGTTTTACGAGCCGTAAAACTATTAGGTGGTTATTTGACCCATATCATTTCATCAATTTAAAGTCATCTTCTACACTTTCACACAAACTTTTCGTGAAAACAGAGGTCATAGTCACATTACTTTGGCCGCATCTTGTATGTAGGAGAAATATAGCGGAAGCCCAAAGTAGGCGAATGAAGAGATGGCAAATGCCTTAAAGGGAACCCTTCTGATGCAATACCAAAAACTGTTTCCCAGGGGAGAGATATTCCCGATGAATAAGAGTTGTTTTAGTCGGTATTACGTTTAGGAGAATCTCACACGACGGGCACCGATGACGACCGGGCAAATGCTGTTCACCCCCCAACCGCAAAAAACAAAAAATTTGAGCGCTTGCGAACCAAAATCAAACTATTTTTACCTTCTTCGGATAAGTAGTACTCACTAGTGATGAGCAAACCAAGACCAAGACCAAGACTGCTATGGTCTTGGTCTTGTTCTTGCACATTGAGTCTTGCTCTTGGTCTTGGTTTTGAAATTGAGTCTTGGTCTTGTTCTTGCTCATTAAGTCTTGGTCTCGGTCTTGGTCTTGGAAAAATTTTCAGAGATATTGAGTATTCAAAATCACATTTTTCCAAAGTAGTTAGGTTTTGAAGATGCCAAAATACAAATTGAGTAATGATTTTATCTTCAAAACGGAAGTGAAACAACTTTTAACTATGAATTACCAAGACTAAAAAGCAGTCTTGGTCTTGACGATTATCGTGAGCTAGACCAAGACCAAGACCATAGCAGTCTTAGTCTTGGTCTTGCAAAAATATCGACGTCTTCGTCTTGGTCTTGGTCTCGCAAAATTAGCAAGACCAAGTACAAGACGCAAGACCAAGACTAATTTTGCTCATCACTAGTACTCACTGTTTCGCTGGATTGGTTCATGAGCGTATAACAGTGAATAATTCGTATGAGTAAAATTAGGACTAATATTATACAGTGTAGGACATATGCCGTATGCAATTAAAGTTCCGAATAACTCAGCTTATATATATTTTTGAAGTATATGGTTGCATAGAGTTTCCATAATATTTTGTTGAGCTTGCACTAATTATTCTGGTAGTTTTGTAAAGTTTGGTTGCATTATTTCAAATAATGCTTTCAGTAAGTGCTGCAGGGTGCACAGTAGAGTGGGTCGAAAAAAAAAACTTTTTTCACCCTATACATTTTCGACAAGGCCAGAAAGTATCTTTGGTACTTCAATAAGAAGCCCGTAAAATTTTAGCAAGATCCATCCAATAGATTTGTGGCAAAATTGAAATGAAATTTGAAATGGGATCCATGATACAAAATTCAAAACTATATTAAGAAATAGAAAACTTAGACATAAGGTTAGAGACTAGAAATAGCAGAGCGTTACAATACTCACGAGTTAATCAGGATTTAATTTTCCTTTTATTTCGTGCTAAGGATACTTACTGGCCATGTCCAAAAAAAAAAATTTATTTTCAACTCACCCTGCTGCACAGTCCTCTAGTCTGAATTCACACAGCTTTTGTGCAAGGCTTAAAGAGGCTATCCTTAATATTTGTATGAAATTCAGTAGTATTATCACAAATAACGCTTTCAGTATAGCAATTTGAAGGCTTTGTTTGTATGGGAGGTGGTACGACCATCACTGTCCGAATTCATCACTGTTTTTTTGCAGAGTTCACCATGGATGGTATAGTACATAGATGTGCATATAGAATGTTCTATATCGTTCACTGCTTTACAAAACTATGGATGAGGTGAATATAACCTTGGAGTAGGATATAAAAATATTCAAAATGTTGGACTGAAACGAATACTTCTATTATCCTATTCAAATTATTCTTCATTGTAAGAAAATTACAAATATATACATAATTAACACTAATTATTTAATATATATATTAATTAGTTCACTAGTTTTTTCCTATATCTATAAATTAAGCTGCAATCCAGAAGGTAGCACGCTAAACAAGATATTAACCTAAATCACGTGCTATTAACATTTTATTACCAATTGTTGCATGTTGCATACGATGTTGTTGTATCTACTACTCCCATAAATGCATAATTTCAATGTTTTTAACTACCAACTTTACTATCTGCATACCAAATTGGTAAAATACGATTAATGTTAATGAACTTTTTTGACCAACAACAATTTTTACGAGTATGTCTGTGCTATAAAATGCCAATGTATGTGTAATACACACATTGTGTATGTATGTTAAATGCATTTCAAAAGAAAAAGGTAGCAGCAAGAAAAGTAGCCACAGGAAAAAGACATATGCATAATGCGTAATATATGCAAGGTGCATTTAGAATTTAATTTTATTACCAACTGCAGTTAAGTTGTAATGCTTTCCATTTCAAGCTTAATTAAAATAATTAAATAAGTGTTTTTTTATTTTTAATTAACTTACTGTGGAAAGATAAAAATTTTCAGCAAAATAAAGAAAAACTTAGTGCTTTTTTTATAATACATAAAATTTATTCAAAACAAATGTAAAAACTTTACATTCATAGCTTTCTGTTTCACATGTTTGTTGCAAGGAATTTTAAAATTCTTGTCAACACTTTACGTGTCAAACAATATAAACGTTCAAGCTTATTGCCCTCAGCTCTTAACTCGCATGTATGCATTCAGACAAGCAACAATTTCAATATGTGTGTCAAGTTAGCGGGGCAACTTTATCGGATCGAGTTGGGAGTAGGCTTGGAATTTGCAGCTTTTTTGCTGTGATTTTGCTGTGAAGAGAATGATTTTGCAGCTTTACTATTTCTTTAAAAAACCCCCTGCCCCGCTAACTTGACGTCAAGTTAGCGGGGCAACTTTATCGGATCGAGTCGGGAGTAGGCTTGGAATTTGCAGCTTTTTTGCTGTGATTTTGCTGTGGAAAGAATAATTTTGCAGCTCGAAAATTTTAGGGTGTTCCGATAATTTTTAATTTTTTTCAGTGTAAAAATGAAAAAATTTTTAGCTTAGAATTTGCAGCTTTTTCTGTGTGATTTTGCTGTGAAAACAAAAATTTTGCAGCTTTTGTTTTTCTTTAAAAAACCCCCTGCCCCGCTAACTTGACGTCAAGTTAGCGGGGCAACTTTATCGGATCGAGTCGGGAGTAGGCTTGGAATTTGCAGCTTTTTTGCTGTGATTTTGCTGTGGAAAGAATAATTTTGCAGCTCGAAAATTTTAGGGTGTTTCGATAATTTTTAATTTTTTTCAGTGTAAAAATGAAAAATTTTTTAGCTTGGAATTTGCAGCTTTTTTTTTATGATTGTTCTGTGAAAACAGAAGTTTTGTAGCTCTCGTTTTTCTTTAAAAAATTAAGAATAAAAAGTGACTGATTTATTGATCATATGTTTTATGCGGTTGATTAAATAAATGAAATGAAAGCTCGACAACAAGTTAGCGGGGCAACTTTATCGGATCGAGTCGGGAGCGGGCTTGGAATTTGCAGCTTTTTTGCTGTGATTTGGCTGTGGAAAGAATAATTTTGCAGCTCGAAAATTTTAGGGTGTTTCGATAATTTTTAATTTTTTTCAGTGTAAAAATGAAAAAATTTTTAGCTTAGAATTTGCAGCTTTTTCTGTGTGATTTTGCTGTGAAAACAAAAATTTTGCAGCTCTTGCTTTTCTTTAAAAAACCTCCTGCCCCGCTAACTTGACGTCAAGTTAGCGGGGCAACTTTATCGGATCGGGTCGGGAGTAGGCTTGGAATTTGCAGCTTTTTTGCTGTGATTTTGCTGTGGAAAGAATAATTTTGCAGCTCGAAAATTTTAGGGTGTTTCGATAATTTTTAATTTTTTTCAGTGTAAAAATGAAAAAATTTTTAGCTTAGAATTTGCAGCTTTTTCTGTGTGATTTTGCTGTGAAGAAAATGATTTTGCAGCTTTACTATTTCTTTAAAAAACCCCCTGCCCCGCTAACTTGACGTCAAGTTAGCGGGGCAACTTTATCGGATCGAGTCGGGAGTAGGCTTGGAATTTGCAGCTTTTTTGCTGTGATTTTGCTGTGGAAAGAATAATTTTGCAGCTCGAAAATTTTAGGGTGTTTCGATAATTTTTAATTTTTTTCAGTGTAAAAATGAAAAATTTTTTAGCTTGGAATTTGCAGCTTTTTTTTTATGATTGTTCTGTGAAAACAGAAGTTTTGTAGCTCTCGTTTTTCTTTAAAAAATTAAGAATAAAAAGTGACTGATTTATTGATCATATGTTTTATGCGGTTGATTAAATAAATGAAATGAAAGCTCGACAACAAGTTAGCGGGGCAACTTTATCGGATCGAGTCGGGAGCGGGCTTGGAATTTGCAGCTTTTTTGCTGTGATTTGGCTGTGGAAAGAATAATTTTGCAGCTCGAAAATTTTAGGGTGTTTCGATAATTTTTAATTTTTTTCAGTGTAAAAATGAAAAAATTTTTAGCTTAGAATTTGCAGCTTTTTCTGTGTGATTTTGCTGTGAAAACAAAAATTTTGCAGCTCTTGCTTTTCTTTAAAAAACCTCCTGCCCCGCTAACTTGACGTCAAGTTAGCGGGGCAACTTTATCGGATCGGGTCGGGACTAGGCTTGGAATTTGCAGCTTTTTTGCTGTGATTTTGCTGTGGAAAGAATAATTTTGCAGCTCGAAAATTTTAGGGTGTTTCGATAATTTTTAATTTTTTTCAGTGTAAAAATGAAAAAATTTTTAGCTTAGAATTTGCAGCTTTTTTGCTGTGATTTTGCTGTGAAAACAAAAATTTTGCAGCTCTTGTTTTTCTTTAAAAAACCCCCTGCCCCGCTAACTTGACGTCAAGTTAGCGGGGCAACTTTATCGGATCGGGTCGGGAGTAGGCTTGGAATTTGCAACTTTTTTGCTGTGATTTTGCTGTGGAAAGAATAATTTTGCAGCTCGAAAATTTTAAGGTGTTTCGATAATTTTTAATTTTTTTCAGTGTAAAAATGAAAAAATTTTTAGCTTAGAATTTGCAGCTTTTTTGCTGTGATTTTGCTGTGAAGAGAATGATTTTGCAGCTCTTGTTTTTCTTTAAAAAACCCCCTGCCCCGCTAACTTGACGTCAAGTTAGCGGGGCAACTTTATCGGATCGGGTCGGGACTAGGCTTGGAATTGGCAGCTTTTTTGCTGTGATTTTGCTGTGGAAAGAATAATTTTGCAGCTCGAAAATTTTAGGGTGTTTCGATAATTTTTAATTTTTTTCAGTGTAAAAATTAAAAAATTTTTAGCTTAGAATTTGCAGCTTTTTCTGTGTGATTTTGCTGTGAAAACAAAAATTTTGCAGCTCTTGTTTTTCTTTAAAAAACCCCCTGCCCCGCTAACTTGACGTCAAGTTAGCGGGGCAACTTTATCGGATCGGGTCGGGAGTAGGCTTGGAATTTGCAGCTTTTTTGCTGTGATTTTGCTGTGGAAAGAATAATTTTGCAGCTCGAAAATTTTAGGGTGTTTCGATAATTTTTAATTTTTTTCAGTGTAAAAATGAAAAAATTTTTAGCTTAGAATTTGCAGCTTTTTTGCTGTGATTTTGCTGTGAAAATAAAAATTTTGCAGCTCTTGTTTTTCTTTAAAAAACCCCCTGCCCCGCTAACTTGACGTCAAGTTAGCGGGGCAACTTTATCGGATCGGGTCGGGAGTAGGCTTGGAATTTGCAGCTTTTTTGCTGTGATTTTGCTGTGGAAAGAATAATTTTGCAGCTCGAAAATTTTAGGGTGCTTCGATAATTTTTAATTTTTTTCAGTGTAAAAATTAAAAAATTTTAGCTTGGAACTTGCACCCTTTTTTGCGATTTTGCAATGAACCTAAATGTGCAGTGGAATAAGGGTTAACGTGAATAAATATTCCCTTGGAATTTTCTTCAGATTGCAATAGTGGATACACGGCATTTTGAGAAAAATTTCTTGGGAATATTTATTCACGATAATCCCCAATGTGTTTCTTAAATCAGGTATAGAACTGTCTAGCCCAATTTCTAACGAAAAGCTTTCTTGCATTTCACGACAGCAACATAGGTAAATAATCAAATACATTTCTTGAAGTTTTAATCCCTATTCGCAAAATTTATGCCTAACCGCGATCTGGCAACACGGATCTTTTTGCGCCTTTCTCGTCCCACAATTAGGCAAAATAAAAACAATGCATTTCAGCGTTGCGATTCCGCGCTTAACGTCATTGGTTTTGGCTATGTGGAAACGAAACTGGCAGCATTGGACTAGTATTTTCTATGGCAGCTACATACAACTAAATAAATTTGACAGGTGAAAAAAGTAAGCTAGTCATTTCTGGCTTTCGCAAATTAAACCTATACCATTTCTTCGAGCTTTTTTCGACCTGCTAGAAAATAATTTCAAGTTGTTTGAAAACGCCGAGGAAAAGCGGAAAACTCGGAAAAACGATTTGACTAGCTTAAAGGACATATTTAAGCACGACAACACTGAAAATAATGGTAGCAATTGAAAAAAAAAATACTCACGAATTTTGAGCTTTTTTCGAGCTGCTCTCGACAACCATCCGATTTTTCCTTAGACTAATAGTTTTCCGAAAAATCGGAAAAACTTGATTTTCCCTTAAAAGTAAGCCAGTCATTTCCGGCTTTCGGAAATAAAACCTATACCAATTTTTTGAGCTTTTTTCGAGCTGGCATATACTAATTTAGAGCTGATTCAAAAAGTCGAGAAAAAACGGAAAATTCGGAAAAACTAAGCACGACAACACTGAAAATAATGGAGGCATCGAAAAAAAAACTCCGAAAGAGTTTTGAGCTTTTTCCAAGCTCCTAGATAGTAATTTCGAGTTGTTTCGAAAAGTCAAGGAAAACCAGAAAACTCGGAAAATCAATTTGACGAGCTGACTTGTTTAATTAAAGCACAACCATTTCGAGCTTTTTTCGAACTGCTAGATAGCTGGCAAAGTATCTCATGCAAAACATAGGTTTGAACAAACTCATATAAATAATTTGTCTGGAAATTATATCTTTTAACCCAAAATATTGAAAATTCTTGAGCAATAGTTGAAGAATCAGAATTCAATAACGCCTCATAACAAAACAGAGAAATACCGAAAACAGGCGTAGTTTTAAATGCAAATACAGTAGAAGAAGGGCTATGAGAGTTCAAGACCACAAAAATTACTTTTTTTATGAAAATCCCCTCACAGAATTTTACCCTAAAAATTCTCGAAATCGCAACAAAAGCTTCATCCCTGAAATTGCCTTTCCTTCATGGTTCGTGTAATCGATGAATCATATTGCTTAGCATAGACATCATGCGTGGTGGCGAATATATGATTGTGATACACTTTATTTTTTATAGCATATTTTCGGGGGAATATTTCATGACTTATAAAATTGACCATTATTAGACCCTACACCCAGGGTAAACAGTAGATAGTATCACAAAAAAAAAAGTTCGAATGTCCGCCCCCAGTTTTAAAGCTGATATTGAAAGATTTTTAAGGAAAAAACATTTTTTTTATTCGGCCTCTAAATTCAAATGCAATATTTTTTTTTTTAATATTTGACATTTTAAACAGTATGCAAATAAATAAAAAAAATAGTTTTACGGGGCAATTTTTTTGTTCGTGAAACATCCTGTTTTTCATATTTTGTATTTAGGTTTTAGATTCACTATAACTTCTTCAATTTCAACAATTTGAGTATGCTTCGTAGAGATGAATTTTATGATTTTTTGATTAAGTACAACTGAGGGGTATAGAAGCAAAGGCGACAATCATCACTTTTTTCAATTTTGTGAAAACTAACAAAAATGTGCCTCTCTGAAGATACGAATTTAATATACTGTATGTTTTGCAATTCTGTAGAATAGAGTTAGTTGAGGATGTAAACCAAGTTTGAATCAAATCCTCAAAGGTGTTTATGGACAAATTCGATAAGAAATTTGGAGATTGTCGTGTTTGTTTCAATCAAGTGGAAATTGCTAGGTTTTTAATAATCGAACTGCCACACCCTTCTTCGATTTCGCTGAAATAAGGTACATGACTTCATTAGTTGCTAAAACCAATAAAAATGGTGAAAAAATAATATTATTTTTTGGCGGAGCTTTGCTTAAGAAGTTTAGTAATCAAAGCAAAGGCAGCAATCTCCAATGAATAGAGACGTATTTGGTATTGCAAATTTCACTGATCACAAGCTCAAATCAAATGCAACTAGATGGCATTCTCAGATGCATTCATGAAAAAAATGGAGATTGTCGCCTTTGCTTCTATACCCCTCAACAAGTCGAATAAAAACATTTGAGATAAATGAATTTTATCAATGAAATATAGCCCATGTCAAGACACTTACAACGACATACTATTCTTGTGGAACGGACGTCGAATGTCGGAGATATAAGAAAAAAACAAAACCGCATTGAACTTAGTGGCCGAAAAAAAAATGTTTTTTCCTTAAAAATCTTTCAATATTAGCTTTCAAACTGGGGGCGGACATTCGAACTTTTTTTTGTGATACTATCAACTGTTTACCCTGGGTGTAGGGTCTAATAACACTGGTCTACAAATTTCGAAAAAAATTTCGACTGAAGAAGATGTTTCTTGAGTAATTTGGGTGCGCTGCATTCAAATCTGGCACCAGAAATGCGCCACCAGGTTTAGTTCTCTTTATATAATGATTTATTTATGTTCGTTATAAATACAACTCATTAATAAATAAAAAACAAAATTTACAAAAAATTCATTACGTATTTTTTGGGAAAAAAGCATGCTGAGAGACTATTGCTGGACTCTTATACGTGAAACGGACCCAACAAAATACAAACGATGATCAAACACTGCCATTCACTTTTGAATTGTTAAACATTTTCAAATAAATTAATGATTTTCTTGAAAGTAAAAAATGTGTTATTGTGTTTCGAAAACCTGACCTGATAGAGAAAAACCGATTGCAGATTCGAATTCAGCGTACCAAATAACCCTAGGAACACTATTTGGTTGCTCCAGTCGAAAATCGTGTAGACCAGTGTAATGGTCAATTTTCCCAGCAAACATTTTCAATCGCGGACAATCTTCCATCTTGTTGGGGATGCATTTAAAGCTCTTCTACGCGAGCTTTCCGCGATAAAAATTTTCCGCGAGTAAAAGAAGATTCCTCCTTACACTCTTCTGGAAGATCATTGCAAATCAAACATCTTCGCGATGAATATACAACTCTTCCAGGCGAGTTTTGCGCGATAAAACTTCAGCGCGAGTAACAGAAGATTCCTTCTTACACTTTTCTGGAAGATCATTGCAAATCAAACATCTTCGCGATGAATATACGACTTGAACAGGCGAATTTTGCGCTACAAAACTTCAGCGCGAGTAACATAAGATTTCTCCTTACACCCTTCTGGACTCTTAGGATGCAAAGCGATTACTTAAAGGGGTCGAAGACATATCTGGTCATGTCTGAAACCTGTTTTAACCTTTTTTTATTTATTTTCCAACATCTATTTTCGATCTTTCCCCATCGATTAGTGCAATAAAAATTTTTCACCAAAATGAGCCCAAATCGGTCCTGGAGCCAACTCTGGTTATAACCAAAATATATTTTTGACCTTTCTCCATCGATTGGAGTAAAAAAAAATTCACCAAAAAGAGCCCAAAACGAATAAGAAAAGATTTGCCTAAGGCTCTTCTGTAAGATGGTTTGAAATCAAACTTCTTTGCGATTAACCAACAACTCTTCCAGACGAGTTTTACACGATACAAGATGGCCGACTACTACATGACGTCAGCACCTGAGAAATTTCGAAAAAATTAATAATTTTTTTTTCTAAAGCACAATATATCTGAGGCCCGGTATTTTTCACGAAGCAAATTTTGACAGACGTCACGTTACGAAACGCTATTTCTTGGCAAATTCCAGCATTAATCGCCTCGGCGAATCGAATACGATTCTTCCGCGATTGAAAATGTTTGCTGGGTTATAAGTCATGAAATATTCCCCCGAAAATATGCTATAAAAAATAAAGTGTATCACAATCATATATTCGCCACCACGCATGATGTCTATGCTAAGCAATATGATTCATCGATTACACGAACCATGAAGGAAAGGCAATTTCAGGGATGAAGCTTTTGTTGCGATTTCGAGAATTTTTAGGGTAAAATTCTGTGAGGGGATTTTCATAAAAAAAGTAATTTTTGTGGTCTTGAACTCTCATAGCCCTTCTTCTACTGTATTTGCATTTAAAACTACGCCTGTTTTCGGTATTTCTCTGTTTTGTTATGAGGCGTTATTGAATTCTGATTCTTCAACTATTGCTCAAGAATTTTCAATATTTTGGGTTAAAAGATATAATTTCCAGACAAATTATTTATATGAGTTTGTTCAAACCTATGTTTTGCATGAGATACTTTGCCAGCTATCTAGCAGTTCGAAAAAAGCTCGAAATGGTTGTGCTTTAATTAAACAAGTCAGCTCGTCAAATTGATTTTCCGAGTTTTCTGGTTTTCCTTGACTTTTCGAAACAACTCGAAATTACTATCTAGGAGCTTGGAAAAAGCTCAAAATTCTTTCGGAGTTTTTTGGAAGCTAATGCTTCCTTATCGGACGTTTTGAGAGGCAGAGTCTGAACAGCGAAAACATGCAACGAAAAAGTGTAACGGATGTTTGCAACGAAAATGCGTCACACATATAAAAATAGAGACGTACTGTATACAAAGTACAGTATACAGTATATATGTATGTATACATATATATATGTTTATAAACATTGCGCGCACCAGCTCATGCTCTCTCTCTCTCTCTCACTTATTTTTCGAACGTAAGAGGGGCGCTCATATATATAGATATATACATTTCACATATGCATTAGCTTCCAATATCATCGGCCACTCCCCGAGTGCCACCTGCCGTTTTTTTTCGATGCCTCCATTATTTTCAGTGTTGTCGTGCTTAGTTTTTCCGAATTTTCCGTTTTTTCTCGAAAAAAGCTCAAAAAATTGGTATAGGTTTTATTTCCGAAAGCCGGAAATGACTGGCTTACTTTTAAGGGAAAATCAAGTTTTTCCGATTTTTCGGAAAACTATTAGTCTAAGGAAAAATCGGATGGTTGTCGAGAGCAGCTCGAAAAAAGCTCAAAATTCGTGAGTATTTTTTTTTCAATTGCTACCATTATTTTCAGTGTTGTCGTGCTTAAATATGTCCTTTAAGCTAGTCAAATCGTTTTTCCGAGTTTTCCGCTTTTCCTCGGCGTTTTCAAACAACTTGAAATTATTTTCTAGCAGGTCGAAAAAAGCTCGAAGAAATGGTATAGGTTTAATTTGCGAAAGCCAGAAATGACTAGCTTACTTTTTTCACCTGTCAAATTTATTTAGTTGTATGTAGCTGCCATAGAAAATACTAGTCCAATGCTGCCAGTTTCGTTTCCACATAGCCAAAACCAATGACGTTAAGCGCGGAATCGCAACGCTGAAATGCATTGTTTTTATTTTGCGAATTGTGGGACGAGAAAGGCGCAAAAAGATCCGTGTTGCCAGATCGCGGTTAGGCATAAATTTTGCGAATTGGGATTAAAACTTCAAGAAATGTATTTGATTATTTACCTATGTTGCTGTCGTGAAATGCAAGAAAGCTTTTCGTTAGAAATTGGGCTAGACAGTTCTATACCTGATTTAAGAAACACATTGGGGATTATCGTGAATAAATATTCCCAAGAAATTTTTCTCAAAATGCCGTGTATCCACTATTGCAATCTGAAGAAAATTCCAAGGGAATATTTATTCACGTTAACCCTTATTCCACTGCACATTTAGGTTCATTGCAAAATCGCAAAAAAGGGTGCAAGTTCCAAGCTGCTAACTTGACGTCAAGTTAGCGGGGCAGGGGGTTTTTTAAAGAGCTGCAAAATTTTTGTTTTCACAGCAAAATCACAGCAAAAAGGCTGCAAATTCTTAGCTAAAAATTTTTTTATTTTTACACTGAAAAAAATTAAAAATTATCGAAACCTCCTAAAATTTTCGAGCTGCAAAATTATTCTTTCCACAGCAAAATCACAGCAAAAAAGCTGCAAATTCCAAGCCTAGTCCCGACCCGATCCGATAAAGTTGCCCCGCTAACTTGACGTCAAGTTAGCGGGGCAGGGGGTTTTTTAAAGAAATAGTAAAGCTGCAAAATCATTCTCTTCACAGCAAAATCACACAGAAAAAGCTGCAAATTCTAAGCTAAAAATTTTTTCATTTTTACACTGAAAAAAATTAAAAATTATCGAAACACCCTAAAATTTTCGAGCTGCAAAATTATTCTTTCCACAGCAAAATCACAGCAAAAAAGCTGCAAATTCCAAGCCTAGTCCCGACCCGATCCGATAAAGTTGCCCCGCTAACTTGACGTCAAGTTAGCGGGGCAGGAGGTTTTTTAAAGAAAAACAAGAGCTGCAAAATTTTTGTTTTCACAGCAAAATCACACAGAAAAAGCTGCAAATTCTAAGCTAAAAATTTTTTCATTTTTACACTGAAAAAAATTAAAAATTATCGAAACACCCTAAAATTTTCGAGCTGCAAAATTATTCTTTCCACAGCAAAATCACAGCAAAAAAGCTGCAAATTCCAAGCCCGCTCCCGACTCGATCCGATAAAGTTGCCCCGCTAACTTGTTGTCGAGCTTTCATTTCATTTATTTAATCAACCGCATAAAACATATGATCAATAAATCAGTCACTTTTTATTCTTAATTTTTTAAAGAAAAACGAGAGCTACAAAACTTCTGTTTTCACAGAACAATCATAAAAAAAAAGCTGCAAATTTCAAGCTAAAAAATTTTTCATTTTTACACTGAAAAAAATTAAAAATTATCGAAACACCCTAAAATTTTCGAGCTGCAAAATTATTCTTTCCACAGCAAAATCACAGCAAAAAAGCTGCAAATTCCAAGCCTACTCCCGACTCGATCCGATAAAGTTGCCCCGCTAACTTGACGTCAAGTTAGCGGGGCAGGGGGTTTTTTAAAGAAAAACAAAAGCTGCAAAATTTTTGTTTTCACAGAAAAATCACACAGAAAAAGCTGCAAATTCTAAGCTAAAAATTTTTTCATTTTTACACTGAAAAAAATTAAAAATTATCGAAACACCCTAAAATTTTCGAGCTGCAAAATTATTCTTTCCACAGCAAAATCACAGCAAAAAAGCTGCAAATTCCAAGCCTACTCCCGACTCGATCCGATAAAGTTGCCCCGCTAACTTGACGTCAAGTTAGCGGGGCAGGGGGTTTTTTAAAGAAATAGTAAAGCTGCAAAATCATTTTCTTCACAGCAAAATCACACAGAAAAAGCTGCAAATTCTAAGCTAAAAATTTTTTCATTTTTACACTGAAAAAAATTAAAAATTATCGAAACACCCTAAAATTTTCGAGCTGCAAAATTATTCTATCCACAGCAAAATCACAGCAAAAAAGCTGCAAATTCCAAGCCTACTCCCGACTCGATCCGATAAAGTTGCCCCGCTAACTTGACGTCAAGTTAGCGGGGCAGGGGGTTTTTTAAAGAAATAGTAAAGCTGCAAAATCATTCTCTTCACAGCAAAATCACAGCAAAAAAGCTGCAAATTCCAAGCCTACTCCCAACTCGATCCGATAAAGTTGCCCCGCTAACTTGACACACATAATTTCAATTGATATTCGAGTAACAACATCAATTTTCCAATGAAGATCTGTATTTTTCCGGCGTTTATCAATGCATTCGATTGTACTCAGTTCTTCTCTCATTACAATTCTAAAAATGTAGTGCTACAATTTTTATAACCCGCTTTGAATTCAAATGCCAACTGGGAACTTTCAAATGCCATTGGATCGTTTTAGGTGTGCGCTTAAATTGTCGGTATTTTTACTTATTCATACCAAACACTGATGGTACTAACATTTTATCTTAAAGTTTGTAATACATATTTCACTTAACTTTCTTCACTGAAAATTGGATTTCACTTTTCAATCAAACGATCTGGAAAGATCGAAAATTCATTCTGGTCTTTTTTTGAGCTGCGTGTTCTGTTCGAGAATATTAATATAAAAATCGGTTATTTTTAATCGAAATAAACAAAATTGAAAACTCTAGAACGAAAAAAGTAAATATTAGAAATGACGCATATATATGATCGAAAAAATAGATATTGAAAATATATAGAAATGGAAAATGATCGAGGAAATAAACAATGGTTTTCCATTTCAGAATATTATAGTTGAGAAATCAACTATTTACGAACGTGAACTTGGCATATTTCTACATATCATGTCAAAATTCAAAAGTATACTGCTTCAAATTGCAGAAATCGCCTTTTTCGAGGTATTTTCGATGCAAATTTATAAATGCTAAGGCCGTCAGATAGACATAAAACCATAAATTCTAACTTTTCCCATTGGATATTACTCTTCCAGTTATAAAACAAAAAAAAAAAAAAAATCTCTTTTAAAAAAAAAGGTTTTTCAACTCAATACAAAAGACAATATTATATGGAATGGACATAGTCCCCACTTTCTAAATGGGGATAACATATGTCTAAAAAATTTTCGGACATTATCCCTATATTGATAACGATACTTCACATTATTTGCCGACAAATCGGGCATAGTCAAATATCCAGGATTCCTTGAACCGATCCTCAGGAAAGACGGTATGAAGAGCCTTTCTTAACACTTTTACAAAATCGGTGGTAAAAGTTCGAATTCATAAAAGTGTTCATAGACTGTCTGCGTTTTGTTTAACTCAAAAGTCCTCACACTCCAGGTTTTTTTATGCATAGTTTTTCAGTGAGGTGCAAATATACAGGACATTTTTCTTTTAAATCGGTTAACGAGCTTATTGGAGTCGAATTTCGGTTATGACACAATGTAAAGGCTAATTGTTTCTGTATCAAATAAAAGGTTTGACAAAAATTATATTTTTCTCGGAGATATCCTAACCTAAAAAAGTTAAAAAACTGCAAAAAACTATTTTTCTTTTTTTCATTATTTCAGTCTACGATATTTCGGCAAAAAATTAAATTATCGTCATAATTTAAACTAGTTTCAAAGAAAAAGATTGGAAGTTTTAGGAAAGATATGATATCCAGTGATATAGTTCAGAAAAAATCAAAAAAGTGGTCTTTTTAGCTTTTTGAGGTTAAGATATCTTAAAAACCATACGAGTTAGAGCAATTCTGAGTTCGGAAACGATTCAAAATTTACATTGAAAATGATTTTTTTTTTTTAAATATGTATACGTAAAAATTTCCTTTTTTAATAAAAATTTCCAAAAAAATTTACGATAATTCCTGTTCAAAAACCTTTTCATTCAAAAATAAATAGAATGTGAAGAACTGTTAGCGAAAAATAGTTCCATATCAGGTACAAAATTTTAAGGTTTTTTGAAGGAACATCCAAAGTGTGTTTCAAGATCCAATATCAAATTTTTTCTTCAGAATATTTATGAATGATAATACATTTTATTTTCTAACATAAAACTAAGAATACAGTAGGAAGGCATTTTAAACATAAAGAAATGGCATACATAGTCGTTTTAGTGTTTTAAATATGTAAGGTGTTTGAAAACTACTTTCATAAGATTACAACAAAAAAACTTTTAACGACAAAATGTCATTACAGTAGCAACCAACGAAACAACTGCTACTGCAGATCGCTTGGAAATCTTCACACTGAATTATTTATGAGCGCATCACAAACGCTATGCATTAAAATTGATAGCATAAAATTAAGGCATCACCACCGGCTTGTGGCGACGATGTCATCACTCTGCTAGAAAATCACACATATACACAAACGAAACGTTGCAACGCTTCTAGCGCTTAGCAAGCGACGAAAGCGAGCATCAAAGCGTTTAGCTGCTAACATTTGAAGGAAAAAAATCAGAAAAACGAAAACTCAAATGAAAATTGAAAATTGCTGTTCTCGTAGCATTTGATTGCTTTGATCTTGTTGCTCGATTTACCAAGGTACACAATGATGTTTATGTTGAGGATGATGATGATATCGATGATGATGATGATAATGTTGCTATTGATGATCAAACGCTGCCATCTTGTTGTGCGCTAATAAATTCAAATTTTATGCTGCAACAGAAGAAGATGTTACTTTAATGCAATGATTACACATTTCAGTGGCTGCAGCTACTTTCTGGTTATAAAAATATAACATTAATTCAAAAAGAAAGCAAACGAAATTCTACTAAGTATATAAGTTGCTGTATTAAAATGTTCAGCAATGATTTTATGACAATATTGACGCTTCTTTCATCAGCGGGTCTCATTAAAAATTAATTATTCTGAACATTTTACGGCACATCTGTGCTGATTTTTTGCCTTATTTATTTATGACCTCAAAACCAATCCCACTAGAGTACTTAAAATGTTGGAAGAATATAAAAAATATCATTCACAATCAACCCTCAATAAACTTCCAAGTACGCGCGTACTTGTGATATCACTATGCACCACTATTGTGCCTCAACACTTTATTTCGATTTTGGCGAATATTTTGCCAATTTCATTTATTTTTATTTATTTTTTCCTTCAAATTGAAGTACCATTCTGATGTAATTTTACCCTTGAATACTAATATGTGGTCTTTATGAAATTCTTACACTCTTAGCTTTGCGCTCACCCTATGCTGCAATTGTCAGTGATATACATATTGAATACTCTCATACGAGTATGTTTGTGATGTTTTTTTGATAGATTCTTTTGTTGATGCGAGTTATTGCTAATGACAGCTGACAGTTAAATGTTGATGTATTATATTGACAATTGAAAATGTCAGCAACAATTGTTAAATGCAATTTTTTTCATTTTTTTATTTTTGCATTGCTTCCTTACCCACATGGGTATCTTAATTAAATATAAACAGCTTATAACTACTTTTGAAGGATGAGAGAGCTGCGTAAACCCAATGAAGTTAGCTAAAGATTATTGACACGTGTTTGTTTACTTAAGAAATTGACAACTTAATTGATATCGTTAGCGTATATAGTAGAATGTCTCTCAAGAAATCATAACACTTTTGTTTCTTGCAAAAATTATGCATGCCCTTTTAATTTCGTAATGTTTGAGCTTAACAAATGTTCATTTTGCAAACAACACAGGTTTACAAAAAAAAAAAATTACTTGTGTGCGGGATTAACGGAGAAAATTTCGAGCTTAAACGACTGATTTGGTAGGCAAATACGTCATACCTCTCAAGCTGTATAAGCTATTTAGTATCGAATTTAGAATGCCGAGCATAAATAACATAATTCAAACTAAACTACTTTGATGGAATTTTTTAGGTATATGCCGAACTACTTACACACTCATGGAAAAAACGAAAACTTTTACTGTTGATTCAATAGATATCAGTAACGATTTAGCTCCGAAGGCGAAATTTTTTGAATTGACTGTGAAAAACTATTGATTTGTTTAAATATTTGATTTGATTAGTTATTAAATTGAATGTGATTAGTATTCAAATCAAATAAAAGTTTCTTTTGATTTAACAAACATTTAAGGTTGATTCAAAGAAAATTTCCTTTTGATTTAAAAAAACATTCACAGTACATTCAAATGCATTTTGATTTGTTTACATGTTTTATTTGTTTTTTTTTTTTTTATTACTTTTAAAAGATCCTGAAGTCCATCATCTGGATCGGTTTCTTTTTCAATTGTTATGTTTAGGTATTCAGCAGCTTCTTGATTAGTATTGAAAATAGTAAAAAATGCTGAATAACTCGAAC
This sequence comes from Calliopum simillimum, assembly GCA_951812925.1. Classification (NCBI taxonomy): domain Eukaryota; kingdom Metazoa; phylum Arthropoda; class Insecta; order Diptera; family Lauxaniidae; genus Calliopum; species Calliopum simillimum. The sequence continues at coordinate 13,261,084 of OX638372.1, read as the reverse complement.
ATTTTTTGAATTGTCAAAAACTTTCAAAATTTCAATAAAACTTTCTAAAGGACGTTATCCACTAAGAAAAAGAAAAGTAACGAAAAAGTCCGTAATAATTTAAAATGTTGGACTCACTTATGTTTCAAGCCTAAACATTATAATATAGAATACTATTTTTTTAGAAAATGGCGTGGTTGGCTGGTGGATAGAAAGTTTTCTTAAGTAGAAACGTATTTAGTGACTTATTATTTGTACAAATTTCAATCATTAGTCTTTAAAAGTATCGTTGTTTTAATTGACTACAGCAGCATTAAAGAGTGATCTACTAAGGCTAAAAAGATCTCTTCAAACTATACCGGAGGAGATGTCATATATTTTCGTGAGTTCTTACACTGAAAAAGCAATGATTTACAATTGTCACAATCTCATCAATTCCTGTGTGACAACTGCGATAGCGATATGTGTGATTTTATGATAAAATTTACAGTTTGTTCTTAGATTTTAATTACGAGTACATTCGATATCGGCAATAAATTTTTAATAGTTATAGAGATATGCATGTACTGTTACTTTCTAATAACTGAAATTTATCTCTACTTTTTTTCATTTTTTTGCAGCTTAGTGGTTGGTGCTCCTAAATATGATACCTCATCCTATCAACAAGGAGTTGAAGAAGCAGGTGCTGTTTTTAGATGCGGCATGAGTGATGGAGATTGTAATTTGGTGAGATTTGATTCAATAGGTCAGTAAAAAAGTTTATTTTCTATAAAATAAAAAAACAAAAAAAAAAAAAAATAAAAAAAATATACATAAAAGAAAAATCTATTAATGCCTAGCGTTATTTTAACGACTTTACAATGCTACAAGTTTAGTTCATTGCTACCTATTAACCAGCGGCAGCTAATCAGCATCCAATGTATGAAGTAAAGAACACCTTTCTTGAGTAAATGTGGCTATAAAAAATGATGATGTCTTAGAATAAAGGAATACTCGTAGCAACAACAAAACATATAGGGGTCACAATAATTAACTTGTAAGACACGCGGTGCATGTCGGTGGGAAACAACATCAAAACATTACGAGTATCTTTGTAGCTTATCTTGTTGATCTTTATTAACGAAACAAAATGATCTTTGATATAATATTTTTTAACTTTATTTTCTAACGGTTATAACGTAAAAAATACTTTATAAAGCTGCAGGTTACTATGCGGTTAAAATTAATTTGATGTAACCAGCAGATTTGAGGATCACACGAAATGTGTGAAATTAAGAGATATCAGTTTTTTATTTAGAAGATAAAACTCAATTGAGAAATATGGTTTTGAACAAGGAAAAAAAAAGTCAAAGCCGCTTATGAAGAGAAAAACTTGCGATGATAGGGTATATGTGGTACCTTACGTATGCAAGCAGCATTATTTTGAGTATCATGGAGGTTTTGAACTGAAGAACCCTTCCTTTTGCTTCGATTCTTTAATAGTAACAAATGACCTTCAGTGTCTTGCTGCTTTTAAGCGGATAATCGCTCGGCCTTTTTTTTCTCTCAAAACTTATATTTGAATGGTTTTCACCAAATTCCTGATAAGAGATGGAAGATGTATCTACATCTTTCATTATCTATTAGACATATGCATGAATGAATTAAATTTTTTGTGAGACCATTGCACACTACTTCAGTGCAGTTTATAATCAAATACATTTTATAACCGAGACGAATGAATGCTGCACTCAAAAATATTTTGTACTCTGCGTGAGTGCAGCAGTGTCATCGTATATACCCATGAATATTTTCGAACTGAAGTGAGTAAAATGAATTCTTTTGAGTGCAGTAGTGCTATCGGATGTTCCCATGAAAAGCAGGTGGAATACATTAATAACATACATATATACACCAATCGATGTGGAAAAATCAAAAATATATTTTGGCAAAGTTATCGTTTGGGCCCATTTTAGTAAGAAAAAAAAAAGTTATATCAATCAATGTGGAAAGACCGAAAAAATATTTTAGACTCGACCAGAGGCATCTCCGAGTCATCTTAGTGACCGTTTTGTGTTTATTTTAGCAAAAAAATTTATTGCAACAATCGATGAGGGAAAGTCGAAATATAGTTTGGACATGACCAGAAGTGTCTCTGTGATCTCTACATGACCTTTTTGAGACCAATCTTCAATGAATTTGTTTTTCACCATTTCCAATGCAATGCTGCTCAAAATTGGCTCAAAGCGGGTTCTTTCCCTACAAACTTTTTAGTAATAACACGCTTCAACACAAAATTTGAGATAGGTTCCACATAGTATAACACTTACGATTACACTGGCCTACACGATTTTCTACTGGAGCAACCAAATAGTGCTCTAAGGGTTATTTGATGCGCTGAATTCAAATCTGCAATCGGTTTTTCTTTATCAGGTCAGGTTTTCGAAACACAATAACACATTTTTTTTTTTTTTTCAAGAAAAACCATTCATTTATTTGAAAATGTTTAGCAATTCAAAAGTGGATGGTAGTGTTTGAACATCGTTTGTATGTTGTTGGGTCCGTTTCATGTATAAGAGTCCAGCAATAGTCTCCCAGCATGCTTTTGTCCCAAAAAATACGTAATGAATTCTTTGTAAATTTTGTTTTTTTATTTATTAATGAGTAGTATAACGAACATAAATAACCTTATATAAAGAGAACTAGACCTGGCGCATTTCTGGCGCCAGATTTGAATTCAGCGCACCCAAATTACTTAAGAAACATCATCCTCTTCTCCAGTCGAAATTTTTAGACCAGTGTTATCATTATTGAGCACAAAAAACTGCCGTATAATTTTTCGAAGTTGGGTCGTTAAGCGGCACTATTGCTGTTCTAAGTTCGAAAAATCGAGTATTGTAGAAGAGCCATATTATTGGGTTAAAAATGCAGATTTAGTATATGAAATTTTCATATCTTGTAAATGATGTCTTCTAAGCATAACTTCTGCATACTCCAGTGATTATCCTTCGAATATATATATTAAAATCATATCTTGTAAAGTTGTGAAGAAATATACAGGAAATTTTGAAAAGAACAAAATATCCTCCAATTTGCATTTTTCCCTCCCACAACCAATACAAAATTCGGGATAATGTCTAATATGGCATTGTCGATAGCATATGTATGATGTGTAGAGAATCACAACCAAGGGATTTTGTAAAATTGGATTGCTAAGCAGTTTCTTAGGTATGAAATACACACCAAAATGTAAAACTCCAAATCTTAATTATGGATAAATTTTGTTGTTCCGAGGTCACCATTTTCATTTGTCGGTAACTCAAATTAATCATACCAATTCCATTACATCCTGTTTTATGGGAATTTTACTCCTGCTGATAAATTTTAAAACCAAGTCCATTTCGCAATTTCAAATTTAGCACCTTAAAAACCAACTGCTTTGGAAAATTAAGGTTGGGAAATTTTAAATACTAAACAATCTATAGAAATTTTTTCAAGACTAAGACCGAGACCAAGACTTATTGTCCAAGATCAAGATTGTTATGGTCTTGGTCTGGGTTTGCTCATCACTAATGATCTACAAGACAGCGGTCATCATAAAAAGACTTTCGCTGCCAGTGGGAATGGAGTCCCAGAGATTAAGGCTTTTTTGAGAGTCCACTTGTTGAATGCTTGAAAAAAAATTTAAAGGAATCAAAAATCAATCTACATTTTTAAAGAAAGAACAAAAGATCTTGATCAAAAGCATGAAGATGTAACTTTCAAAAATGCTTAGCTATAATTTAAAGTGCATTGCCCGACTATTCATAAACTAATAAAAATAATACAATTTGATTTATATTTGAGTGCATCTTTTAGATGACAGTTTTCGCTGTCACTTTTAGGCTTTCATGTATTTTTCATTCGTAGGTTGTTTTAATATAAAATCTTGCATGTTAGAGCGACTTTGCGTTTTTTTAGAAATGACAACATCACCAAAGCGTTTTATTCAAGTTTATTTTTCTTGAAAAAAGAAAAAAAAAACTAAAAATTATGTTGCTGTTAAAAGCAATCAACTATGAATTCGACAGTCTATGATCAACAAATAGTGATCGTGCTGCCTACATAAATTTTTTATTTTTATTTGTAAGTTTTTTTTTACCTCAACCTCAGTGAACGTACAACGCGACAAAATGCCCACACAATTCGCTTTAGTTTCAAAGTTTAATTTCTTGTGTGACTCTGATCTGTTTTTCCCACTTTGGAACTTAGAATCTCGAAAATGGGGAGAAACTACGTTGACAATAATTTGATAGTTTAAAAAAAAAATACAACAACAGCTTTCGAGGGCGTTAGAAAAAACAAAGCAAAAACAACACATTAACCTAATAAATACATTCATCTAGATATAACTTAACATCTATATCTAGCGTTATTAGTTTTGATTTGTTCTGGCTGCGGGTGAAAGAAGTCTGTGCGCCATAAATTACGTTAAGCCTTCATCTTAAGTTTGTTTTTTCTTTTTTCTCTTTTAAATTTATTGCTTTATTTAGTTGAATTTTTGACTTTAAATCTTTTTCTTAAAAAAACTACACTTTTATATCTTGTTGATCTATTAATGCATTTGCTGGTAACATAACTAATTGGCAAAACGTGTTTTAATTGCAATATTATTTGCTTGTTTAACCACAAATTTTTGCGCTAATCTTCCAGACATGATCAAGATACAAGTTACTTGTCGAAAAATTTTAAATGCCGTATGGTCTGGAATTTGTGATATATTTGTTATGGCCAGTAGTTATGTTATGTACATGATTTAAAAAAGGAGAAAAAAGGAAATAGGACAACTTTTACTTTGGCTGCACATAAATAATATTTGGGGGCTTATAATACGCAAAAATGTATTTATTGTATATTGTATAATTACATTACTGAAATTTAATAGTTTAAGATTGTTAGCTTGGACAGAATACTTAAATACATATTTATATTAGAGTTAAAATAAAATTTAATGTTTCTCAGAATATCATGCTCAGGCCACCTAAAGTTTCCTTTTGATGCAAATAAGCGCCACGTAAAATTTGGTCGATTTTAGAAAACATTTTATGGATCCCAAATCATTTTCAAAACCTAAGCCTAGAAAAGTTTTTTGTTTTAAAATTTAAACTTGTATCGGTTTTGAGACACTAAGTTCGAATCGGCAATTTATTTCTCTTTAACCCTTTCATGCCCGAATTAATTTGGGGGGACTTAAAAATTTTTTGAGGCTATACAGTTGCAAATATATACCTAAAGAACAAATGGTATTAATTTCAAGGTCCTGCATATCCTAGTTTGTTCTCTGGAAGATGTTGCCTATAGGCAACACTGGTAAACTTGCTGGTAAGCTTTGTAAAATAAAATTAATGAACAATAGAATTTTTATATTGAATTTGGACAGAAATTTTCATTAGAATTTATATCCAATATATAGTCTGCTAAAGTCTCAATGGGTTTGCGGGGTCCATAGTGTAAAAGCATAATAGACGTTGAAGGGGTTTCAACTGGAGCAGGAGACAAATTTGATGTCTTGTTTGTAGGTGCTGTTTTATTTGCAGTGTTACAGTAGTTCTGCCTCATTTATGCACTATCCCAAACTCTGAATTACACCTAAAAGCGATTCGAAAACCAAACAGCGAAATTTACAGCACTTGAGTGGCATCCACAAGGCAGCTTGGGTAGTGGTAGATCAAAAGTCACCACGAAAAGGCCTTTGAAGAAGGAACTCCAACGGAAGTGTCTTGGAAAAAGATAAAAGTCGTTGCATATTGGCCTTACACTCAAGTAAGTAGTAGTTAGAGTTAAATACTTACAGTACATTTATGCGCAGATACCATTTCTTGAAACGATGGTTAATCGCATATAGTTCCAGGAATATATTGGAAAGATCAACACCTCCCATGTGCTCATTGTAGCCATCAATAGCTAGACGAGGACTACCCAAAAGCTATATCTTGTGATCCTCGTCCTTTTAAGCTACATAACTCCTTTTCTTGTTTTAGAAAACAGTTTCCTAGACGATTATTACTAGTTGTTCCTACTCCTTAGCAGCCCTGTGCACACGGAGGTTTTGCAGGTTTTTACCCATATATAATGGCACAAATTTTTATATGAAAACCCCTCTCCCAAGATCAAATTCTGTACACAGCAGTGCTCCTCTGAAACGTGTATCTTATAATTCAATCATTAGAAGTAAAACCATTATCGAAAACACTTTCAAATTTTAGTTTTCGGAAATGTTGGAGGTCGAATGTAGAACAATGTTTGAATATATTCCTAATCAAAATGATTCATATGGTTCCTCTCCAACTTCATATAAAATTCCTGAAACACCAACTCATTTTAAAATTTCCAAAGTTGATTTTATCAAAAATCTCGTTTTTTATTTCTTGCTCAATCTCATTCTACATGTCTTCTTGAATATCCTCTACAGAAAATTCACTTCAATATTTTCACTTCTGTCATTGGGTTGTTGTGGGTTTTTTCAACATTATTCTGAAAATTTCTTATATATTGCTTTTTTTCTGGTTCACTCTCCATCAGAGGAATCTTCCCAATTAAACTCGCATATTGGTATGATTTACAGATATGGAAAGCATCCCTAATTCAACAGATAAAATTATTCGAAATATATTCATTAGTACCCAATGTTGCCTATGGGCAACTGAGAAAAAACTAAGACCTTTTTTGTGCAACTTTTTTATTTTTAGTTATTTTATGTCTTTTTTGATCTAAATTTATATGTATATTGATTTTTAATTATGATATACATCCACTTTTTGCATAATTTTGTTTGCACGTATGGGCTTAGCAAAGAACATTATTCAAATGATAACTATTAATGCTTATGAAGGTAAATCTATTAATAAGCAAGCAACATATATCAAACTATTGAACAAAAATCGTAATTGGCGAAAAAATTAAAAAAATAACGAAGTTTTTAGCGCAAATTTAAAATGTTGCCTATAGGCAACAATGGGCATGAAAGGGTTAAGTTTTGTAGTTTTGAAGATATTGTCCATTCAATATGCTTAGGATCATTTTTCAATTTAAAAAATTGTTTGGAATCCATGAAATGTTTTCTAAAATGATGGGTGACTTGAATGCCAAAGTAGGATCTGGGTACGAGAAACAAAAATGGAGAGCTTCCCATTGACAACTGTAATACAGCTAGTCTTACCGTTGAAGGTACACTGTTCCCACACGAATCATGCCACAAAGCTACTTGGGTATCTCCAGACAATATCACTAAAAACCAAATCGAAGACTACTACATTAGCGAAGTCTGTAGAGAACGTGGTGGGCCAAGAACCACATGGTAAAGGTCATTGGATAAGGAAATCCAAGAATTGGGAAACTCTTGGGAAGAAATAAAAGTCATCGCAAAAGATCGTGACAAATGGGGACGTTTCATTTAAACCCTGGTACCCTGGGAACAAAATTCCAAGGAACTGTAATTCGAAGCTATTATGAACATTCGAACATTTGGTCTCAAATCTTAATTTTTATTTTCTTATTTTACAATGTTGGTATTACAACTATTTATACATGTGTAATTGAGTTAAATGAAAATATAATCAAAAAAGTTTCATCAACATAAATAAGTATCAATTTCCGCTGAAGCACAGATCAGATCACCATTTGGCTGTAACTTCCGGTGTAAGACTTTTGCTTTAACATGCCGCTTTAATACAAACCGCCCACAACTGCTTAAAAAACACAATACCTGGAATACTATGACTTTGTTGGATATTCAATCTCAATTGGTCTTGTAAGATCTATCAATTACCAACTTAATTTTATTGCTGACAAACTTTGACAATTTTATTTTTTATACTTCCGATCATTTAAAACAAATTTTTAGTAAAAACATTAAAAGTTTTTTCATTAGACATTTCCATACCAAAAGATTAATTGAATAGCGCATGCGTTTATGCTATCAGACGCATATGAACGCCGTTAACAATAAAACAGACAACGTGATCTGACTGATAAACTTGCAATGACGCCGGTTAGTAACTAAATTGGTAGTGAGAACGTAGTCATGTGTGCATGTAAAGATTTGCATTAAGTTAAATTCGAAGAAAAATCATAAAAAACCAATGTTACATATGTATATACGTCACTAGTCGATGATGATGTTATAAAAACCGCTACAAGAATTAAATGGAATTATCATGTAGAGTTTTAGTTGTGCTCATTCAAACGTCAGTTGCACAAAAAATGGGGAATAAATCGTTCTTTGAGAATTTTATGGATAGGATTTGGCATGGAAAATTTTCACCCTATATGGTTTGGCGCCCCCGGGTGACTTGGCACCCCTTTCAATTTTAATATTTGCAGCTTTCATAGCATTCAAATATGGACACATTTTAAATCAGTTAAGCAAGAGACTTTGCGGTGAATAGTTCGTTTGGCTGTAGTTTCTATAATTACTTATGGTACCTACTTAAGAAAAAAAATTATAGAGTAAACGACAAACGAAATACTCACTGCGAAGTCTGCCGCATAACTGAACAAAACTGTGTCCATATTTAAGTTCTATGAAAGCTGCAAGTGTTGAAATTGAAAGAGATGCCTAATCAGCTGGGGGTGCAAAATCATATGGCGGTGCCGAATCATCTAGAGATGACAAATTTCTTGGAGGTGTCAAATCACCTCGGGTGCCAAACCAAATGGGTGCCAATTCTCAAGCTTTTACCATCAAGAAAATAAATTTGCACAGCTAAGTAGTGATCATACCGTCCAGAAATAAATCAAAGTAATGTTCAATCTTGATTCCGCTGCCACTTACTTTACATTGATTAAGCAAAATTTTCAGTAACTTCCAGTTCTCTACTCCTCCAGAGATCTAAATTCCTCATAGATTTTAATTGATCTTTGATTTAAATTCCAATTCAATTAACTCATGTCTTCGTTAGCCTCTATTTTTGTTATAAATATAAAACTTTCCAAAAGAGCGCACTCAATTCACGCATTTCCTACTTTTCTGTATTAACTACCATCAGATCAATAAAATATTGCATTTTTACTACTTTTTTTCCATATTTTTCAATACTGCATATTTATGCATATGCGCGCACAATCATAATAATTTCCATATTGCCGCCGCCATCAAGTGGCGGCAACCAACTACTTCACTTTACAATACAACAACAAGAAAAACAGCAACAGCAGCGGCAATAACAGGAACAACAAATGGCAACGGCAACGTCTATAATTTGTAGCGTCACTCAAGAACTTCCTCTTTTCAACGTATGCCAACTTCTGGCAAAACGCGCTCCACCCCAATACTCTTCCCGAAAATGTAGGCCCAATATCGTCAGTATCCCATATGAACTCAAGCTGTGCACGATTTGCAACAACGGATGCGCAAATAAAATTATACGCTTCGTGGTAAAATAATTGATGAAAGCGCGCGTGCGCCGCGCCGCCAAACCGCCGCCTATCCGTTGTGTTTCAAGTTGGTTATTTGTAGCCGCTGCTGCTGCTGCTGCTACCACAACCGCGCACTAACCGCACTCCTTTTGCTGTCTTGTCTAACAGTTTTAAACGTTTGCATATTTTTCTCATAAAAAAAAAGTGCGTAGAAGAAAATTTATGCAGAACATCTTGCAGCCAGAAGATATATGAATGTGGATGTATGTATATATGTTGCAGCAAAGATCGGTAGATCGTTGAAGTAAGATCACGCGTTTGTTTGGTTGGCACTGTAGACGGCGTTGCATGCAAAATAGATTTTAATTTCAACACTTTTTAACACAAAGCATTTGAGAGAGTGATGGTTGCAGTAGTAACGAATGAAAAGTATCGATAACTCAAGATGTGATGCCATGACTTAATCCCCATATCCAAAAAATGCTTTCCACTCAGGATTAGCTCGAAACAAGGTCAGAATTCCTGTGTTAAAAGATTACATAAAAAACAGTTTTGTGGGATTTACCGGGAAAATAGTGTGTTTTCCGGAAAACAATTTTGGCTCAAAATTAGCTTGAAAACTAGCTCGAAACTCCTGTGTCAAAAGATTTAATCGCTGGCAATTCCTATAAAGTTATGTAGCAACAACAAAACAATTTTTTTTCGATTTTTTGGAATATGGATTATTTCCCAAGCAGCTCGAAACTAATTTTGAAAAACTCGAAAATCGCGCAAAATTCCCAACACAAAAACTACGAAATATGCTATGGCTCACTCTATGAACCTAAAGTCTTATACTTTCAACTATCGATACTAAAATATCGTGCAATCATCGTTAGCAATACTACATCCTTAATCAAAACTACATGTTGCCTGCATGTTGCTATTCTTTGTTTAGATATTTTTCACGCTATTGAGTGAATGGATGAAAATGAAAAGAACAAAAAAATTACTAGCCAATATTGTGCATCAGCATGACACGCTGTCAAAAGTGCCATAAATATGCAAATTCCTTTTTGTGTTTGTGCCTGGAAAAGGAGGAGCTATCTACTCTAATCTACGCTGTGGTAGTGCTTGGTACCCTGCAGGATAAACAAACACCTTAGTTGTAATCGTTGTGTGTTGAGTGCCTAAATGCATCGAACGAACATCGTAGATCGTGCCAAGATGGGCCACAGCACAACTCACACGTGCTAATGGGATAAATGCATTTAACGCCCTTGGCTTTAATTTGCAAATAAATGAATAAATTCAATATCCTGCAACAGAAAACTTCATTTATGACTATGGTTTCTTTAACTTATCATAAATGGCCTCAATGATTGACAGTTTGTTTATTTTTAGCAGGAATAAAAATTTTATTCTCCAACTCGAATGCAATCATAATTAAGAATTAAATTTATGTGGTGATTTAAATATAAAGTCATAGTGATCTTCAAATAACAACTTGGGTATAAAATATTGATATTTAAAGTTTGAGTAAAGCATGCTGGTCATTTCCGATATTAATGATCGTACTTTTTGAATGTTTGAAAGGTAATAAATTTTTATAATTTTTTTTTTCTCGTAAATAATAGACATTTTATACCATCGGTAATTTTATTTGAAACATCCCTGCAGGGCCACTAACTAGTTTGCAAGCGACTCCATGGGAGAAACCGACTAGTCCGTATTCTGGTCCCATCACATATAAAGTTCTATTAACTTTTTACACTGTTTGTCATTGGGCGTAAGCAATTGTCTCCTTATACATTACTATCGCACCAGAAAAAGTTCAATTGTCTCCTTATGCATTGCATTCGGAGCAGAAAAATGCCAATTTTTTTTTTTATTTTATTTATAAATTTCAATAAATTTAATTTTAAACTCAAGTTTTACACAAATATGTCAAAAGATTTCATAGCCGATTGTGCTAAAGAGTTTGTTATATATTTCTGAGCAATGTGTTCCAGGTTCGATTCTCAGTGTGGATGAAAATTTTTACATTATTTTTTATATCTCGGCTATGTTGGACATATGTTTCATTTTCTGCTCCAAAGACTCTTCAGACAAATTAATAGAAATTTAAAAATTGGAATTGAAATCACCGAGTGGAGGATTTGAACCCGGGCTTCTCCACGCAGCGCAATTCACTAGACCGATACACTTTCGTTTGCTTTTCTTCCCAATCGACGAACTTCCAAACAATACGTAGTCAGTAATGTTATAATTTCACTGATACAATCTATACACAATTGGACCCCTTTTGGAACTAATGATGGATTCTGCATTACATTTGGACCATTTAGACCATTTTTGATACAATTGATAATTTAAGTGAATTTATTCTATTTTTAGGTGTTGTTATGGGCTACTTACAAAAAAACTAGACCAAAGACTGAACTATTAAGACAATTGACTTTGTCGGTTCTACAGGGATGTTGTTTTCATACAAACACCTATGACCAATACTACTAGAGAACGAATCAACTTTCAGTTCAAAAATCACCGAAAATTTTTGGAATGGTACTTTATTCGAATTGGCTGGACACATATTTTTTATTTTGCCGAAAAAGGATGGTATTTTCTTGTTTTTGAGCTTAAAAAAAGACAGAAAACACTAAAGTCCTATAAGTTTTTGTCATCTGACCCACAGGTCACGAAAACCGTTTTCGTGCAAAATAAAAAAAAGTTCCTAGACAAATCGAGTAAAGTACCATGCCTGAAACTGTCATAAGTAGAATTAGTCATATGAATAAGAGTGTTACAGAAGGAATAATATTTAAGCTATTTCAAGTCTCTGAGGAAGATTTTATTGACCATGAAATCTATCAATCTTGCATTATACTATTTCTATTAAAATAAGTATTTCAATATAATGTTCTCGATTTTTCGTAATATTATTATAGTGTTCCTAAAATATCTACTTTTTTTTTCAAATAAGCTGCCACTAAATGTTTTGTAAGACTTAAAGGTAAAAATGATCAACAAATTTGCAATCTTCTATAGAAAATGTACATACAATATTATGACTATTAAAAAAAAGTTTTTTAGAACAGTTTGACCTGAAACTAGAGTTAAAAAAGTCTTCAAGGTAACAGAAGATAAAATTTTAAATTTTTACTGTGTGTTATATTTTATTTTACTTCACGATTTTTGTGTTTTCATTAATTCTTTTTATTGTCGAACCAAACATTCTACCTTTCCAACATTTTCATAACACGAATGCGGCGAATGGTAGAATTTTCACGATGATTCTCAAATAAATTTCATTAAATGATTTGATTTGGTTAGCAATAAAAACAGATACCGAAAACCTGTTTTCCCTCTTTTTATAATTTTCACAAAACTTATTTGGATTCTATTTTTTTCAGCAACAGTTGTTAATTAACTAATGGTTAACCAATGAAATTTTGGGGTTTAATTAATGGTTAAACAATGGCTTAAAATAAAATTTTGTTGGTCATTAGTTTGTCATTAGTTAACTAATGACTGCGAATCCGGGTTTTAGTTTCATTTTCAATGAAGTATTGTCTCTTATTTCCTCAGCTAAATTAATTGCATTTAATTTTTTTTTGTTTTATGTAATAGTTCTGTCTTGTAAATATAAGAAAATATCAATCACATGTCATAAGCCCAAAACACCCTTTAATTTTTTCTTATTTTTTTTTTTTTTTTAGTTAAATTGCACTTTTAATAAATTAAAAGCTTCCGCATTAAGAAGTTTAATTTCCATTATTTTGATGGCGGTTCAATTGATATTTCTTTTAAGTTTTTTACTTTTGGAAATTTTATAAGTTAAGCAGAATATACATATAAAGCTTTTGATGTCCATATTAGCGTAATATAAATTTTTTGACAAAAAATTAGTCTGAAAATATTTAATTTAATATTATTTTTTCAGGCAATCATCGAAATTCACAAGGCGAAATAATCGAGCGAAAGTCATATCAATGGCTGGGTGCGACAGTATCAACAAGTCGTGATAATGACTTGGTTGTGGTGAGTATCTAATGAATAATTAGTATTATACTACAATATATACTAGAAAATATAAATCTAATAAAACAGACAAAAATATATTGCACGTAAATGAAAAAAAGTGCGAATAAAGTTTTGATTTTGTTTCTTTGTAAACCAATCAGAAAATAAACCAAGCAAGCCAGTGTGTACGCTTAGCTCTCAGTTTTGGTTTCTCGTATTATGGTTTTTTTGTGGGTGAGGCGGTACCAAATGCTGCATGTTCCTTTGGAATTCACTAGCATTTCAAAGAACAGTTGTCAGTGGCTATGTGCTCTACACTAAAAACTTTCCCTTATCGTCAAAGAATTAGTTTTCTATCTCGGCCTACGGTTGTATAACTTCGGATAAAAGCTCCTTTATCTTTTTTCTTTGGTTACGATTTGCCAATATGACTTTATTATTTCTCAGGTTTTCTGATCAATTTTCTTCGTTCTGCGAAGTGATAGTAGTGAAAATCAGGCATTAATAAACATGTCATATTTTTCAAAATATTTCGTATTCATCAACTTTTTTAAAGCTTTCAAGATTTTTGGACATATTTCGACTTCTTCAAAAGTTAAGATAATTTTATTGACTAGGTACCTATTTAAAAATCTATTATTTTCTCAAGATAGTTCAGCATCATAGTTTAAAATCAAACAACTCTTTCAACACTTTCATCTTTTCGACATTGTTTATTTAAAATGTTTCATCAGTATTTTAATACCAACATACATTACCGCTACACAAGTTTCTTCCGCATGGCAAACATCCTTTCTGCATTCGCTAACCCACATTTTGTGCACAAACTAAATCAACCTATCGACCTCTGTTATCAGCCACAAATCTAACTCAGAATAATGAACCAAAGTTCATAAATACGTCAAAATCAATTTCCAATAAAAATACTTCACTGAAATTGAAGGCCACATAGACCACCCATTTTGCAAACATCCAAGCAAAAGAAAAGCAAATCCGGTCAAACCCAATATAAAACAATTTTCAAGATTATTATCAATAAAAATAAGAAAACAAAAAGAAACGAAAAAATTGGATAAATAAATAAAAATACTAAAAATCAAAGTTAATTGAGCATTAAATAAAGCAAAAGCTTAACAGCAGGTTAAGATGGTTGCACAGGCGGCAGGTATATATGTTAGGTATCTCCATTATACCATGGAGTTTTTTTCTAACCAAAAGCATTATGAAAACCACCAACACAATTTAAAAACGATTTAGTTGAGGAAAATTAAATTTAACAAAACAGAAATAAAAAAAATAAAAACACTTGGAAAGAAAAACTAAAGTCAGGGCGACCGACTGACTGTCTATATGGTGAACACACCTTTATATAGCGAGACTTCACTAAGTAGTATAAAAAACAAAGTCAATTGTGATTTAATTTTTCCCTCTTGCACTAAAGGAAAAAGAGCGAAAAAAAAAGTTCTTAATGAAAACTTAAATCATTGCAACATGAAAAATGGAAAGGACTTTTTGGTGGATAATCACACGCGCGATTGTTGTACCTTAACCCCCCCCCCCCCCTCTTAAGCAGCGACAGCGTTAATTTGTTGAACAAAAAATAAATAGAAAAACTGTTCGTGAACATGGATTTTTATTTTTTGGCAGGAATGCCAACATAAGTTGATGGAATTTATTTTTCCACCTTTAGAGAACTATTTTTAGTTGCAACTCAACGTACATGCGTTTATCGGTGTACTTACTGCCGGCAATAGTTCGAACATTCTCAATGTAGCATGCAAAACTTTCTCATAAGCTAATGTATCTTCTTGATGGCTCCAACATCAGCTACGGAACATTCCTTTTTCCTATACCATCTCCTACGATAGTTGGAACATTTTCAATGGTTCATCCAACAGCTAAGCAGAATTAACTTTCAGTTGCAATCATGTGCCTTTTAATTAGCTGCCAAACAAGCATGGATGAGATGACATTTAGTAAAAACAACAACAAAATTACAAATTCAAGCCAAAATTCATGAAGGAAAATAAAAAATTAAAATTATTGCAAGGCTAGTTTTCGTTGCATTTCAATGATCATAACAATCATATCATCAGACGAATTTGCCGACATCCAAAAGAACTTGACAAGCAGACTATATTTAGACTTTTGCATAAATTTGTTGAAAATCATAGCACATGCAAAAGTTTTTAAGTTTTTCTTTTTTTTTCCCTTAATGTTCCTTGTGTGCCTTTTTGTTGGCTTCAGCAACAGATATGTAAAAGTGTACATTGTGCTGTATCATCTGCTGGAGATAACTGGAATCTTCTCGATGATTCTAGCAGTGGCTATGCAAAATACAACTATCGCTATAAGCAAACCTGCTTGATTTTCTCACAGTTGTATAGAATACTAATACTACACAAACCTTCTTTTGATGTCCATATATTTAGATCAACCAAATAAATTGAACTGTTTATCGGAGAAGTTAACATTTCATATTGCTTGTTCTTTTTATCGTTTTAATATTTAAAATATTGTATCTACATTAGCTTGGGAGCACGTCTTCTCGTGAGCTCGTCGTTTACGCAGCTCACATCGTTCATTCGTTTTTAAATCTGATCTAGTCCGTTTTTTGTATAATCTACTAGCTGGCCCGGTAGCGACTTTGTTCGCCCGTTCCCGATGCCCTTTACATATGTTGCAAGTCCCATACATCTCCGTCGTCCTTCTCTTCCAACCCCTCAGGTATTTCAAGGGGAATAGAATATATTTATATACCAACTTTTATAATGATAGACGTAGAAATATAGCATTTTGAGTATTTTTACTGTACGGGGGGTGAATAGAAGATGCAATAAACATTCATGTACCAAGTTTCATAATGATTGCTGATATAGGATCACTGATATAGCATTTTGTGTGTTTTTTTCATATAGGGGGTGCAACATCTTTTCGCTTAATCCCCCTCAAATTTTGCATGGTTGATGATAGATATTTTATACATAAGTTCACCAACTTTCATAATCATAGCTTGTATAACTGCAGAAATATAGCATTTTTTGTATTCTTTTCGTATGGGGAGTGCAACCTCCGTCCCCCTCAGCGTCATCTTACCCCCTTACAAACCATAACAAACAATTTAAATTAAAAATTATGTGAATCGGCCGTGTAGTTTCCACTTTCATAAGCTACATGCGGACACCATTTAATTTTTGTATAAAGATTTGTTCTGTTGTCTCCGTCTCCGTTCAGTAAGTAATTTCGTCCACTTCTAGTCGAACGTTGTTCACCTCCGCTGCTGTCAGTCTGTCTGACAGGCTCACTTCCAACATGAATACTACGCTTCCATCGGAAATTGAGCTGCAACGAGATTCATAAATCTAGTCACTAAATTCTACTCGTTTTCACAAGCCGAAACAGATTTATTTTTGACAGTTAACGCCATAAGCGGGAAAATTAAGGTTATTCGTCCTTTTCTTTTAAATATTTATCTATTGAGATTTATACGAAGACTTAAAATAAATCTCGTCAGAAATAGAATTATTTTTGTATGGTAAATCAAGTGACAGCGAGATTTAGAGCTAAATCTCATCCCAAAACAGCTGTAAATCATCTCATAAATCTTCGGTGGTTATGTAGTGCAATAGTTTGTTTCCACCGCAGATTTATAAGGTGATTTAAGGCAGTTTCTGGATAAAGCTTTAAATCTGAGCGTTATTCACATGATTTACCAAACAAAAATAAATCTATTTCTGCCGAGATTAAACTTAAATCTGTGCATAAATCACACCAAGGCTAAAATTTAACAATATCAATATCTAGTCACAGCACAACTAAATCTCCGGTGGAAACTAGTTAAAAGCCACATTTCATGTTGCTTTCCAAGGTCAAATGACAAAAAGTTTAAGTCTTTGTGACACCCACATTTAGGCTCTGTTGGCAACCCTAAAACTGACAAGTAGTGTTCTAACTAATGAACTAAACAAACGCCGATTTATTCTACATCAACACTTCGTTGGACTTGTCATTTTGCAATGAAAATGAAAGTTATTGCTTAGCGCACGGTCGGTTCGTTGTTTGGTGGGTCATCAGGTTGACGAAGTCATTTCTGCTGATGTTTGTGGTAATGAATGATGATGGCCCATGTAACTTTTTATTGCGGTAGTCTTCACTTTCAACACACATTGTTTGTTTTTAATTTGATACTTTGTAACAAAAGTTTATAGTGTCGTCCAGCGATAACTAACCTCTCTCTGGGGTCATTAAAACGAAGAAGCTGATTTTTTTTCTTTCGTTTCCTTTAAATATCGATTAGTCATGTTTTGCGTGAAAAGCGTAAAAATTAAATTCATTAATAGTTAATGAAAGACAATCAGGGTTAAAATCATAATAAAAGAAATGTGGGTTAAGTCAAGAAATCGTTTAAATTCAAGATAAGGCACGTGATTTGATAAAATTGTTTATGGGAGTTAGCAAAGTTCAATGAAATACTCGTTATATGTAAAATGTCTAAAAATGCTGATATATTCTTAAGTCATAGTAAGAGTATAACTTCTTTCAATAGCGTCTGCATTTAAAATTAACTTTTATTTTTAATCCCTAGCATTATATCTCATTAACTGTCAAATCATCAAGATTTATTTATAATCATTATTAAAAGAACAAAGTGATTGTGATTGTTGTGGATTTTTTTGATATATATAAAAATCTTTCCTTTTAGAGTTATCTATCATTAAAATGTTGATTATCGCAAAGTTTATTGGTGGAACGTCGCTGTCATCGCTTGACGTTTAATGGCGTCAAGTTTCTCCGACACGCTTATTAAGACAATTTTGCGTGATTTGTTTACAATTTACATGTGCGTGTCATAGGAATATTATTTACAGTCAGTCGTATGCAAATGTGTAATATTGTCAGTGTATTCCGTGTGTAATCCGTGTGTAAAGAGAATTGTTTTTAATAAATCTTGAGCTTATCATAAATGTGCGTTGATAATAAAATGAAGATGTTCAACAAAGAAACGGAAAAACCACAGGCGCTTAATAATTGCGATTATAGTTAATTGTATCCGCATTAATACACGCACTTAGAAAATTGATAATTTAAGTCGAAAAATATTAAAAGTATCGAAATGTCCAAATGTACGTATCTATTGAAAAATTCTTATATGTCGACAAATTCGAAAAATGCTAAAAAATGTCGAATTTTATAGACTCTTCCTTCTTTTTCCCTTAATTTTCACAAGAACTTCTTCCCTGATTCACATATTTGTTGCTCCAGCGTAATAACGATATTTCTAATCGACCGCGTTTACTTTTACCTTGATTATTCCACTCCATGCTCCATGGTAGTAGAAGTTGGTTTTGTACATTCGAATGTTTTAAATATATTTCTTCATCATATCGTAGCGGTTATACCACAACTAGATATCTACATTTTTGTTGATTTGATCTAAGTATACAGAAACATAAAGAAAGACAGTTTAACTTTCCAGTTCAGTCGGTATTTTGAAATGTACTAACCATCCGATTTTATACAAAACTAGTTAGGGTGTACCCTTTGGCATGGCCAAACATTAAATACCCTACATTGCAGTATTTTGAACATTTTGCTTTTATGAGAGGTGCCACGCCCTTTTATCCGAGTTCACCCGGTTTTTGCTCAGAGCGTGCATTTACAGTTCTTAGTGTCTGAGTGAAACTCGGTTGGATTATTTCAAAAAACGTTTTAAGGATAGCGTTTTGAAGCTTTTCTTAAAAGGAAGGTGCCACGCCCTCTTGTCCGAATTCGTCTAGTTTTAGCTCGGAGCGTGCATTTATAGTCTTTAGTGTTTGAGTGAAATTTAGTTGGACTATCCCAAAAAACTCTTTCAGTATAGCGTTCTGAAGCTTTTGCTTGTATGGAAGGTGCCACGCCCTCTTGTCCGATTTCAACCAGTTTTTGCTCAGAGTTTGCGCTAATAATTCGTAGTATTTATGTTTATTTTGGATGAAGTGTCGTGAAAAATACTCCTAAAGTTGCATTTTGAATATATTTTTTGTATGGGCGGTAGGCGTGTCCGTTGACCGATTTCGCTCATTTTCAATCCCACGAGCTATCTTTAACGACAAAGCCAACGTTCCAAATTTCATTGAGTTCTCACGGTTAGTTTTCCCGTAAAAAAATATTTCCACGTACAGCCAGCCAGCCAGCCATCCTGCCAG
The DNA here is from genome assembly GCA_951812925.1 of Calliopum simillimum. Taxonomy (NCBI): domain Eukaryota; kingdom Metazoa; phylum Arthropoda; class Insecta; order Diptera; family Lauxaniidae; genus Calliopum; species Calliopum simillimum. The sequence goes on along the minus strand of OX638372.1, from coordinate 13,241,543 downwards.
CCAGACAGACGGACATGGCTATGGTTACCGGACATAAGCCCAACGGACATAATCCCCACTTCGTAAATGGGGATTATGTCCGAACATTTTTCGATGCGATCCGAATTATTGGCGGACATAATCCCCATTTCGTGAATGGGGATTATGTCCGTGGGGACTATGTCACGGCACCCATGGCTATATCGACTCAGGAGATGACGCTGATCAATAATATATATACTTTTCTATATCTGAAACGCCTCCTTCTCTGCGTTACAAACGGAAAGACAAAGTGAATATGCCCTGGGTGTAGGGAATAAAAACAAAAGCAGAAACCTTCAGAATCTCCTACAAGAACTTTAAACACGTTTTTCTCAAAAGATCATAAATGTAGATATCACACGTGAATGGACTTTGTGATTCGTAATAACTTTTTCGTTGCTTCCTTCTGAATAAACTGTACCATTGTTCTGAGATTTATTAACATAAGTCTCCGTTGTTTACTTTTGGGGATTGCATCCGACTGCTTAAGTTACGAAGTGTGTTGTGGTATTTTGTGTCTTGTGAGGAACAAATAAGTTCCTTATTTGCACCCACATGTTTTCTCAGGTACAGTCCCGTCCAATCGATTGTATGCAGAAAACCGGTTTGACGAGTTTACCGTTATCAGTGGAAATAATTCAGTGGAAAGCACCAAGGACTCACATGTGGATAATACGAGGTCGCCATCCAGGATTAAGCTTTCAAGAAAGGGATTGATTTTCTAAAAGAGTATAGAGCAGTAGTTGGAAGGTATTTTTTATCTGAAAAATCTAATCGCTGTGGGTATCCTACCGTTTGGTTGCGACTGAAAACGGTATCCTTGGTTGTACGATTGAATCGCTGTGGGTTCCCCACCGGTAATTGTGCCTGCAAACTGATTTTCGCGACCAGTCCAACTACGATTTTGCAAGTTTTGACATCTCGCGCCTGGTTTCTGAAGCTTGGAAGTGACCAGAGGAGCTACACGCAGAAGGATTCGCTATACCCCATAAGTCATCGAGAAACAAATTTAGTATGAGAAAGTAGAAAGCAGACGTCTTAGAGTCCTACACATATAAATATTTTTTGTAACGTGAAAAGCAAATAAAACTTTAGGATTGAAAAGTGAATCTCAGTTTTTCTTATTTCTTTGTTTCAACGAAACGCCTGGACAAACCGGCGAGTATCACCCTGGCAGAAGAAATTTCGTTGCAGTGTGGTCAATACATGATCTGCAGAAGCAAAAGTTTAACTATTGTTGTCAAATAAGAGATTTCAGTTTCTCATTGACTTTAGAGTAAAGGAAGGATTTTTGTCAGCACTTTGGATAAGGCTGACAAAAACATTACAAATCTGTGGTACTTAAATAAGCGACATGTCACTTATTTTCACCTAGCCTTAAGATACGTGTTTTTCTTCCGAAAAAAAGGTTTTTTTCCAATGCTAAATGGGATAATAATCGATCTCTTGAAAAATTAAAAAAAAAAAAAATTATTAAGCACGATCTAACCTAAGGTTTTGCTATTATTAATAGTACCAATGATAAAATTATGGTAATATGTGTCTCTCGTCAGTTTATTGAATAAAACATAGTGTAAGAAAATACCTCACATACTTTAAGTACATCAAATAGTTGATAAAGCAGTTTCCTAGACATTGACAAAGAGTCCCTGTCGACACTGGTTTTTGCAATAAAAGTAAATGAATGAAGAAACTCTTGCAAACGTTCATACCAAGAGACATATCATAAAAATGAAACAACTTACAATTCCCAAAGGACGAATAAATAAAATTTTATTTAACCAAAAGCATTAAAGTCATAGTTAGACCTTATCTCAAGGCACACTCAACAGCATACGCAAGCAAAATGCCAACACTAATTTTGAATGCTTTGGAAAAAATAAAAGAAAAAAGTGCCATGTACGTTTTGAAGTACCACATTAAATTTCAATAAATAACGACCACCATCGAACATGATCATTGACACGATCAGCATGAAAATGTTGATAGTTTTTGCTCTCAATATGGTTAAAATAAATACGTTTGTAGTATGTTAAATACCAAACCATTCAACTAACTAGAAAATATGGCTATTGTTTGCATTTCAACTGTAAACGTGTTGACTTTTTGATCTTTTCGATCGATCGCGCATGCAACATGATGGTGGTGCTTGCCACCAAAACCAAAAAAAAAAAAAAATCCACAACACAATTGGTGTTTTAAGTCAGACATTGAAAAATGCAAGATAAGTTGGCACACAAATTTTAATGCATTTTCAATGGCCTGGTTGATATTCAGAGTATAACGCCCTAAAAGGAAAGAGCTGCCCCCGCGGCAGCTATTGTTGTTTTGCGGAAAATCGCTCGTTGTTCTACATGACATCACAATTCGCTGCTTAAATGGTAACATTTTCGTTGTGATATGCAAATGAGAGAGAGAGATTTGGCTTGTTTGTTATAAATAAAGTTTATTGTGATTTGCCAATATAGGGTTTTACAAAAATCACATTCTTTTTTGAATTTAGTATTCATAATTTCACAGTGTAAATGCATTACATTACAACTCTGTTTTTGCAGAAGACCGACCATCTCAATTTTTTCATGTAATATGATTTTGCTAAAATAAATGACGCAACGGTAAAGTTATATTTTGTTGACAACCGCATTAGATTGACAGCACAATGTATTGCAGTTTGACATTATCGATTGAGCATGCAGGATTTTGAAAGATATCTGATGCTTGATAGCATTCGAAAAAGATAAATTGTAAACAAATGAAATTGTCTTCACATACGAAATTCATTCTTGCAACTGATATTGGTACAATTCTGCTAGCATTGCCTTTTAATTGAATTAGGTTGTGCTCAAAATTATGATGATTTTATCGTTTTATAGCATATACCCGCTCATTTATCGTGCGCCATAACTTTTATCTTCAACTACTGCTTTTTTCGAAATGATTTTAAAAATGATAACGTTGATTTTTATTCCAATTGTTATATGATTTTATTACTTTAGCTTTTGTAGATTTGCCTTCCTTATCTTAACCATCCAGCCAACCAGCTTCTTTTTGTAGAACTTCAAACTCAAGTTATACTTCAACTATAAAATCTCTTCTTATCTTTATTTCTTTCTCAAAAATAATGCAGATCAGTTGCTTTTAATTTTATGGGTTTTGCTCTTTTTTTTTTGTACCCTACACTTTTTAAGATGGCATGTACATTAGGGTGGGCCAAATGGGCGAAATTCTAACGGCCGCGGCTACCCACCTATGTGAAAGTTCGTTCAATTCTAAGAATAAATGCCCAAAGAATCGTACCTCTACGTTCAACTTTAGTTCGGCGCATTTTCGATTGAAAATTTTACTTTGCATTTTATATTTATTTTTACTAAATTCGCCAATCAAAATTTTACTACAAATATATTAAAAAATGTTGGTACTTTTTGAACAGTTTAAGTACTTTTTTTGCTATTTGGTACAAAAAAGAAAAGCTCATTTATCATCAATGAAAAACGTGAAACGAAAAGAAAAAAAAAAAACAAACATGAAGTCAGTGTCAGCCAGCTTTTTGTCCTTCTCCTTGTGCTGTATCCTCTTTTCAGCTCTGTGTGAATTCGTCTTTGTTAATAATGAAAAATTTGCATTTCATTTTGCCTGCCTTATTGGCAAAATATTAAAATAATTTTTATTGTGTGCACATTTACACATAAATACCTTTCTAATGGTGTATAATTCAAAGTCGTGCTGCATTTCTAACATATTAAAAAAAGTAGGACAAATTTTTGTCTCGCGTAATAATATATAGATTTTTATACAATACTAACTTTTTGAAAATTCATATAGAAACATAATGTAATGTCATAATATTAATTGGCTGGTATTCTGTCAGAAATGAACAAAATTAGGTTTTTATTTCACGGCAAGTTTACTTGATGTTGTAGAATTGACGTTATTTATTTGAAAAAGTGATATCAGTCAAATAGCTGATTATTATAATCCAATTTTAAAATATACGATGGTAGTTTGTTGTATAAAATAAGAAAAACTGCCAATTTAGTTCCTAAAACTGCCACCAGTGTTGATTGCGGTGCTATATCATTATTTTAACAAATTACATCATTCCCAAATGCTACTCGATGTTGGCTTTTGTTAAGCGGCATAGTGATCAGTTCAGCGATCCTCATACATCAAAAGTATTGTATACTGCTTATATTCGATCGAAACTTGAATATGCATCAATTATCTGGCATCCATTTTTCTTTGTTCACTCCAACAGATTAGAGCAAGTTCAAAAAAGATTTCTGAAATTTGCTCTTAGATCTATTAGCTTTTCAGATCCTGTGCCACCTTATAGTTCTCGGTGCATGTTAATTGGCCTTAGGTCACTTCAGTCAAGGAGATTGATTGCCACCTTAATGTTTGTCTATGACATTATTACAAATCAAATTGATTGTTCATATTTGCTAGAGAGAGTAAAATTTAATATTCCTTCTAGAACTTTGCGGCACTGCAATTTGTTTTCAATTCCATTTTGTAGAACAAACTATTCTTTAAATGCACCAATAACAAGGGCTCTTATTGAATTTAATAAAATTAATATAAATCGTGATATAGATTTTTCAATCTCAAGGGATCTATTTAAGAAACAATTAATTAATATGTCTTCTTGATCGTAAGCTAATTAATAAATAATTCAGATCTATTGCTTCCATAATTATTATCTTAGATATTGTTAAAGAATTTATATTTATTTTAGTTGTTAACTTTATTTTGTTGTTTTCTTATTTTTTGCCTAGTCTGTAAGGAATTGTATATCCAAAGACTTAATAAACTAAACTAAACTAAACTAAACTTCAATATTCCATAAAAATAACATACCTGCACAAAGTACACTACTTGTAACTTCCCTTGTAGTTATTTCAACTCCTTGCTCCTTCCTTGATGTTGGAGGAACAATACACATAGTGTAGGCAACTACAATAAAATGTATAGAAAACGTATCTGCAATAATGTGCAGCTTATAACATAAACCATTCATGCCAAAAATGGTCAATATGACTTGTTTTGGTATCGCCGCGAAAATAATATTGGTAGTCTGTCTGTGCTCGAAAAGACAGACGGACAGACAGACAGACAGACAGACGTTCGTTCACAAGTCTACATGATCTCATCTGGGATACGTTTCTGCCATCATCCTGTTTTTTTTTCTTTCTTATTCTAAATTTTTTGTATTCTTTACTCTATTGTATGAATTTATCTGTTAAGTTTACGATTTTTTAGTGAATTCACGATTTTTTTTTTATTTTCACTTAATTTAAGGCTTCAGGCTTGCAAATCTCTATTTTTTTCTCTTTTCGAAATTTTATATCTCTAGACTTTGCGAATTCTTTTCATACGTACGATTGCTTTAAGTTGATGATCGTCATCATCTTGTCAATGTTTGTTGGTTGAATTTTTTTTGGCATTCACATTTCAAAGTAAAGTTATACACTCGTATTAAAATTCTGAATTCAAATCGGACGAGTTCAGGTTGCTTTATAATTCACCTGATAAAATAATGACATCATACTCGCAGAGTATTGAATTCATGGTTAAGCTTTACATTCTTACAACGCTTATTGACTCTATTGAGTCAATTTATTCATTCATTCATTCATTCAATATTGTTTGCTTTACTTTAGAAAAGAGCGGAGTGTTCACTCGCTCATTCACTACGCAGCTATTATATTCATTAGCATATTGATTCTAACATCTTTATGATGGAATTTTGTTTTCTGTAGTCATTGGGGTATGAGCCTGAGTTGAAATCCTAAATTGGTTCATTGTTACTAGAACAACAACAACAACAGCAACAAAAGCTAGATTGTCTGTCACTTGATATATGCTTGTGATGTTGCTGAGATTCGTAGGTTAAGGTTAGGAACTTGGACAAAACGCAATATTCATCTAGGAAACTTTTAAATAAGATTTTCTATTCAAAGTGAAATTGAAGCGTTTTTACAGACTTTTTCAAACTTTCTTTATTATTAAGTAGTATTGTATTTTAGGAAATTAGGATTGAATAAAAAATCTATGTTATCGACTACGGAAAGTTGTTATGATTGATTAAAACTCTTTTCAGTGAAAAAATGCATCTATTTTTTATTCATTTCAGAAAATTTCGGATGAGTTGTTCCTTTTTACGCGGTGAAACTTTTTTTTTTTTTTAAATACTTCATTTATTTATTGAACCTTCTCTTCTTAGGAGACTAACAATAAGTTTAAAAAATCTTAATCCTAAATAACATTATTATAAATTATTATGTCTAATGTATAATTTCATATGAAATGTGTCTCCAGAGTTTATAGGGACTTGTACCAGTTTCAAGTCCCACCGTAGAGAATGCGCCAGTTTCCGGCTGCATAGAAAGAGTGTGCGCCAGATACCGGCTGCATATACAATTTTAGAACCCAGCCACCTTAACATGACTCATTGCTAACAATATTTATAGCAGGCCGATCTTTTCTTTTTAGTTTGGAGAAATTTTCTAAATTCTTCAAACTGCTAATGGATTAGTATGATACATCAATCTTTCAGCATAATTTTGCTTGTATTTTTTGATTTCGTCTCTAACCAAGGGGATGCATAGGTCCCGATGTTTATGGTCGTTCCGTATATATCATGGAGCACCTGTAATGGTTCTTAAAATTTTGGACTGCGTCCGTTGTAATAGTTCAATGTTCGAGGAGCTGGCGTTACCCCATAACTGTATACCATATAGCCAAATTGGCTTAATGATGGTTTTATATAAAAGGATTTTATATTCAAGTTTCAGACGGGACCGACTATTTATGAGCCAATGCAGACTGGAGGCTTTTTGAGGAATTTTTACTTTGAACGTGTGTGACTCACCGTTCATGAGTTATTGTAATTTTAAGCTCAACACATCATAAGCGGCATGCACAATTTACTAATTTTTTTCAAATTTTGCATTAGGATATCTCCTGAGTTATAAGTCGTACGGAAACAATTAAGAGGTTATTTTTGTAGAAAATTTTATAAGCTACAATATTGCCCCACAATATTTTTCTCCAAATGTAACCGTTAAAGAGATAGGTATTTGTAAAAAACTGATTTTGGACGCCATTTTTCCAATATGGCGGCGCGAGCGAACACGACTCGAGGTAGCAAAGTTGAAATTCTGAAAGAGCACATCGAAATCTATAAAATAACTCATTTGAAAAAAACCCGCAAAACTTTCCAGGTAAAACTACCAAATGACTGTACTAATAGTCGATTTTCAGGTTTAGATTCAGCGCATCAAAAACCACCGGAAATATATAGTCTGGTTTCTGGGTCTGAATGTGGGTTAAATTTTGTTGGCCTGTGTTATATCGGCAAACGGATTTTGGATTCATATTAATCTGAAAATAAAATAGTAAAGAACCTGCTATTTCAATCTTGCCGCTGAAAGGGTTATTGACCTTGCCTAGTACAAACCTCCTTGCTTAACAGACAGACTATTACGGGCTTTGAACGTGCTTTCTGGGAAACATTATTAGTCACCTGTAAAAGTGCTTTCTGGCTTGATATGTAAATTTTCAAAGAGACAAACATTACATTTTTGGTTTGTCTTCTAAATGCACATATAAAATTTACGAATGTAAAGCAATCACAATGACATTTTCATGAAATATCTTACGAAAATGAAATTTTTCCAATGAATGAATTTTAAATATTTTTATAAGAAATTATACCGTCTTATTGTTTACAACCAAATATGGTCTATTCAATGCTGCGCAAACATTTTCCTTACATATTTTCTCTCTCTCTTCAGACTTGTACAAATTTGTAAAAGTAATTCCTTGGATTTTTATATTTATTTCTTTTGTTTTTTTTTTTTCATTTAACCATGCAACACGTAAGCGTCCTCCAAAATAATGCTGTCGAGGACAGCAATAACCATATATAGTATGTCCCGACACACAAAGCATTGTCTTGAAGCGCATTTATCTTGCAGCGTGCGCATATGTACGTTGCGTTGCGTACGTAACGTACTCACTCGTATGTATGTTTTTATATATATTTCGTTGTTTTGTCAATTGTTTTATTGCTTTTTAAATAATATTATGTTTAGTGATTGCATAATTTTTGTATTGAATTGACGACATTGTTGTTTTTGTTTTTTTTCTTAATTTTTTTTCAGGCCTGTGCTCCACGTTACGTTTTTCATACGATGACTCCATCGAAATCGTTGCGTTATGATCCAGTTGGAACGTGCTTTACTTCAAGGAATTTTACGTCTTTCCAAGAGGTTTCACCGTGTCGTACAAGTGAGTATTGTTTTGTGCTTTTTTTCATATTTATTTGGTGATTTTTTTCAAAAGGAGGCTTTTGTTCGTCGCGCATTGTCTTTATTCGCAAGCTACAATTTGTGGCTTTTCATTTTAATCTTTAGCAGAGATTAAATCCTTTGACTGTTTATGGTAAACGATATGCTGACAAGTTGAATAATTCATGAGCTGCACTTGCCATAAAGTTTTTGGAATTTAACTCACGTGGATTTTATATATTGTTTTTGACAGTTATTATTATTGTGGGCTTTAAATTGATTAATATTTTTCCTGTGAAATTTCGAAAATATAGCTTATAATAGCTGGTTTTCAATAATTTTGATTTTAATATCATAATATCATAGCTATAATAATGCTCTCCATAGAAATATTAGTTTTTGGAGGCCCTTGTCTTATGATTAGCATTTTTGCCTGAAAGAAAACTATTATTTTTTTTTATAAATTTTGGAGTGAGATCTTACAAAAAGTGACCCAAATGCTTGGAGATTTTTCCAAACTTTTATAAAGTTATGTTCCAAATTTGGTTTTTGATCAATTTTTCGATTTCAAGTCAAAAATTTCTAAAAACACTTTCAATATTTCATTTATTTAGTTCGATCTCAATAAACTAAAACCACTATTCTTTTATTATCACAATGTGTAGTGTTCTCGAGCGCGTGACATTTTCTTATCAACTCAGTGCATTTCTAATGATATGGTTTCTTCCATCTACCAAATTTTGTGACAAATCTCGGCATATCCTTCTATACTTAATATGTAAAAAAATAAAGTTAAATATACGCGCGATCTTTTTTAAATTGTTTATGTCTTCAAGGTATACAAATCGTTTCGTTTCTTTTTCAAACAAAACACTCCGAACTCTTCTTTTTTTTTTCTCCACATCACACATAAAACTCCACATTTAATTTTATACAAATGTCGCACAGATGTTAAAAAAGAGTATTTACGGCAACTGATGGCAAAAATTGATGGCATATTCTAAAACTAAAGCAATTAACTTGAGATTATTTTTAGACTCCCGACAGTAGTATACGGAGCCACAATGATATACCGATTGCTACTGCTGCTGCGTGCGTATTCTCGAAACTCGAGCTGAGAACTCTAAAATAGAGGTGAAAATGTCAACGGATACGCGCCGTAGTGACAATATGGGAAGAAATACGCAAGAAAACATACAATTTTTTTTCAAAACCTGTGGACTAAAAATAGCAGCAAAAACTAAATAAAAATGTTTCGAGTGCGACAAAACTTGAGGAAAAAACGAAATCCAGAGATTTACTTTTTTTTTGGTTTTAAATGTTGCATAGCATGTGCGTTTAAAGTTCTATATAAAAAGCAAAGGTATTGGATGTTGAATGTACGACTTCATCGTAATGTACCTACCCTGCTGGAAAAAAGAGGCATTTGTTTAAAGTAACCAGTACAAAAAATCTACATATCATCGGGTTAAAACTACAACTAGACATCTACATGTACTGACATTTTGATTTAAGTATACAAAAACATGAAGAAAAAACGGATCTTTGCCCCAGTCTAGTCGGTTTTTTGATATGTAGTCTTCATCCAATTTTACATAAAGAATAAAAAGTAGAAAACTGCAAAATCCCATACAAAAAACGAAATTTAAAAAACTTAAAACGCTTTTTTCTCAAAACATGAAAAATGTAGATGTCGATATAGAAAGACTATGCAGTAGCATAATAATCTTGCGTGCCTTGCTTTTAAATAAAGCAAAGATTTTGGTGACAGCGTGAATCAAACGACCGAAAGGTCGAAATATTCGATTAATTTTGAACTAAGCCTCCGATTTCGGTTTCGAAAATTTTAAATCGAAAGCTATAAATTAGGGTGAATAATCAATTTGCACCGTTGAAATGTTGAAAAAAAAGAAAGAAAAAAAGCACTGAATATTTATATTTAAAAAATTAAGTTCTCATAGTACATATCTTATATCTACGACTCTGTTTCTGACTCCGAAAATCAAATTTAAAATTTATTCAGTTCTGACTCCGATTCCGGTTGAAGTAACCCGTAATATCCCTAGTTAGTTCTTTACAATTTTCTGTTTTATTTGATTTTAAGGGATAACGTTTAACTTTCGGACAATGCCGGGTAAAACAGTTGGTTTAAATATAAATTTTAAAATTTTACTAAAAGTTTATGTATTAAGAAGACCAATATAAAGGTGTGTCCGAAGTATGCAGTATTCAAAAAAAAAAAAAATACATATTTTCAAGCTATTTCCTACTGGGTATTTGACAAAAGGGGACTGAAAATTTAAAATCTCAACACTAAAGCAGTTTGTTTATATGATATTTGATTGTTTTACTTTTTCGGTAGCAATTGACTTCGAGGGTTCATTATGAATCAAAACGAAAAAACTTTTTTGTGTAACGCATATTTAGCTGTGACATTTGACACTTCACAAGTAACTTTGCATGACTTTGAAGGGATTCAGTACATAACAAGGTTTCTTCGGTGCGATTATTGAATGAGCAACAGTAACACCAACCACCTGAAGGGTATTTTAATTCAAGGAATATATAGTAGTGTCAATGTACTTATATGGCATAACTTTATAAATTTCAAGAAACAAACAAATCATTGATTACAACTTCAAGACTGAGTAGTAAATGCTATAAATAATTTAATGAATTATTTTAGACTAGTCAAATAATTCCAAGGTATATACTCTCTATACCAATCGATAGAGAATTTACCCCTGAATAATATGTCAAATTGGGTCCTCACAATTTTTCCGGCGATTTATGTAAATTGGGGTTTTCCATGTGAAATATCAGGTAAAAAATTTTGAAGTTTCCGATTTCGGTAATATTTGACAAAGTTAAACCCATATATGTCCCCAATCAAGATGCAAAATATTTTTACAGTATAAAATTGGGTTTACGAGCTAGAGCACTTTAAAACCAAGTTCTCTATCGATTGATGTATAGCCAGCCTCTGACTGGGCTACTTCTTCTAATTTTCTTTTAACTTCTGGAGGAGAATATTATAATATACATATTGGCATTTCCGCCGAAAGGTCCACTGTGAGCTGAAAATTTAAATCATCATATTTCTGAAACTATTTAGAATACATATATGAGATTTGATACTTATGTAAAAAGCACCAACACAAATAACATGTACTGGGAAAAATGGGGGTATCACGCCCCCACAAAAATTACTTATTCATGTCTCCGAAAATATTTATCGCACATGAATGAAATTTGATACATGTATACAAAGCGCCAGGGCAAATAATGTTCCCTGGAAAAAATGCGGGTTGCCACGCCCTAAAAAAATAAATTCATAATTTATAAGATTTGGTACACATGTAAAATGGATAGGGACATATGACATCCTTGGAAAAATTGCTGACGCCACGTCAACTTAACAAGATAAGGTGAACCAACACTGGGAAATCCTGGTCTTTTGAAAGATTTTCAATTTAAAATTTGTATGGTGGAAAAAATGTCGTGTTCATATTGTCACGTATCGATTCAGATTATGATCAAAACAAAGAAAAGTGCAGAAGATATTTGAATGAAACAAAGTGAATTGTAAAGTAACATAATTTCATAAGATTCTAAAATTAGTCGCACTAAAAAATTCTGACTTGTTTCGCTGAATTCTGACTTTCTTTGAATAGGCTCGAAAACTACTTCCTTTTTTGTCACGTTCGTTATGTGTCTTTTTTTGCGTGCATCTTGCAGCCAGGACTTTGCCTGCTATTAAAGTTGGCTATAATTATAGTGCTACCTAAGAACTTAAATGTAAAAACAAAAAATTAAAATAAAAATATGTTTTACCTAGGGAATATTTTTCTTCTTGCGTACCTTACCATAGTATCTCCACAAAACTCTTTCGTCGTGCACGGTGAAACTCAAAAATTTCTCCGATTCACGCACTTCATGTTCCAGAGCTCATTTGCTCAATTTCTTCGGATGGTTGCATTTCTTACTACAGTGTAGGTCCCAAATATATTTTTGTCGTAAGCTATAAAGACTGTCAGACCGTTAGTCTCTGGGCTGAGCCTTCAATTTTACCTAAATTCTCTCGCGCTCTCAATCCCCAAATTTTTATTTAAAAAGAGATTTTTGGTAAAATTGCAATAAAATTTCACAAAATATATGAAACACAGATCGATAATTTTCAATATAATATCATGCTCAATCTGATTTTTTTCTTTTCAAATATTTTTTAAAAGCCGCATAAAGAATTCAATTTCTTTTTTATGAATGACAATATTCGGACATGGTTTTCTTAAAAGCATTGTGGACATATTTATGTTTAATTCTACGCGTCATCACAATGTAACATGGCAATAAATTTGTTATTGTCAATAAAAATGCTTTTATGGTGGAATTAACAAAAACAAAAAAACATCAAAAACATTGCCTGATTCAGTAGGGAAGACATGGCTAAAGATAAAATAAGAAATAAGACAAAATTAAAACGTAATGTGTAGAGGGAAAAAACCAAAAGAAATCTCTGGGCTGCAGAACAGTCGATCATTTTCTCAAGAAAATTTCATAACTTCTTGGCAAGCAATCAAACACCATAGGTAGTGGGAAAAAAAATTGCTAAATGCCAACATTACTAAAACCAATAAATACCAACTTGACGCACAAAATACCAAGCTAATCGTTACAGAAAAACATTTTTGTAGCAACAACAAGAACAATCACAGTCGAAGCAATACAAAGTCTAATTGAAATTCTATACGCAGGGCAAAATTTTATAAAAAAAGTAAAAGAACAAATTGCTCCTCCTTCTACCTTTGTAGCAAATCAAACTACAACCCTGCAAACACAAAAAAAAGTAACCACAAGTCCAAACTGCGCGCTCACTCTTGTTCAAGCGTCTCTGCGAAACGCTGGCCAACATGCGCCTAAGCATGCTGTTCCACCATGCTGCATGCCACCATTGTCAACAAACTTCATTGAAATACAAGTACGAATGTTTCACTACCTACCCATGGTAGTAGGTACATGGTATACTGCGTTTGCGCGCGGTTAACCACAAAACCGCAACCAACCATCTACTCTGCTGCGGACTTTCGACCGCTCCTTGTGCGTTACGTTACGTTGCCTTGCGTCACCGCGCGTTGTACACGTACAGACGTTCAAATTGAAACACTTCGGAGACAAATTGTTATCGTTCAATTTGATCTGGCGCACGATCTGAGGATAGCGACAATGTTTTTTCTACTACAGTGTTTCATACCCTGTACCCTGTCGTCGTCGTCGCATGTTGTCTTAAATGTCTGCCAAGGTGGAGAATATGGTTGGTAACCAACACAAAAAATAGAAGTCTACAATTCTGTCATACGAAAAATATAAAAAAACGGAAGGACGTTTGTAATTGCTATTTTCACTTTAGCCTCCCGCCCTTCGTCTTTTCTTTCCGTAAAGTCCAGCACACACAGCGACTCTTTTTCTTGGCTTGGATTTTTACTTTTAAATGTTTTAATTCTTTAGAGAACAATTATCCTTATATGGTGTTCTTCAGCGTAGCTATTTAAGGAGTCTGGTCCTTTGTATGGACGACAACGAAGACGTCTGTGATGAAATTGACTTTGACATGTCGGTTTGGTTGTATGTAAGCACCTTGTATATTATTTTAGCTTTTATACCCTACACTGAGTATATAGTCATTTTCTCATCCCTTTGTTATGTATGTAAAGAAGTAGGCGTGGCAGGTAGAGAAAGTTATACATATGTATTTTTTTTTTTTTTGACTAGCATCACTTTCAGAGTCATGCATATTTGTGGAAAGCTTTAGAGAAATGTCAGTCGAATTTAGGCAAAATGTTCTTCACAAGGTATTTTTCTATATGCCATTTACCTGGGACATTTTTTTTGTTTTTGTTTCAAAATCAAACAAAAAAGGTATTTCAAACCATATTAACCGAACCGCAATGTCAGTTCAACTCAGTCAGTTTTGGTTTTTCGATAGTGAGTGTTCGTGTGTTTTTTTTTTTTAAGAAAAGTTTAAAAATTTTGTAAAGAACGCAAGTGTGCATCATTCTCCGCGTAAGTTTTGTTTTAATTACTAAATATATTAATTTATCTTTATATGACAAAATTAATAAACAATTAAGGGGGCTATACAACAGTATCAAATTTTTTTAAAAAATTGATATTTTCATTACTGTTTTTGCAGCATTTCGTCATCCTCCGTTTCATCATTCTCCGCTGTTTTTTGCAACATTTTATCATTCTCCGTTTAGTAACCCCAAAATAAAAATAAAAATAATACTTACTTTATTTGACTAAACTGAAATTTTTGGTCTCAGAAACTTAATTAAAATTGTTCAAAACTTTCGGTGTTGCCACTCGGTTTTTTATATATATTTTTTAGCGAAACTTAAAATAAACATATGGCAACCCTTAAAGTTTATGTTAATTTTTTAAAAATGTTCCAGAAGTTAAAGTCATCATATTCTATACCTTCAAATTTTAAAAAAATTTTAAAAAATAGGTGGGGACAAAAAAAGCATGTTTTGGTAAATTTTTCGGAGATATACCCTTGTATGTATGTAGGGTATATGAATGTGTCGTGATAAAGATATTTTGAAAAAATTATAAAAATGTTTCTTTATTGGTATCAGCCGAGCAAATATTTATTGCAACAGTAAAAACTTAAAACAAAGTCTTAGATTTTAAATTTTAGTTATTAACTAACAAAGGGATAAACTGCTAATTCTCTTTTCTTTTTTCAGATAACTGGGGCTATCACAGGCAAGGTTCATGTCAAGCTGGATTTAGTGCAGCAGCTAGTAAGGTAAGTTAAATGCTGAATTCGCAATTGTGTTAGAAAATAAACACCATTTGCATAAGGACATAGAAAGAATGTTATACCGAAAATGCATAAATTCCCACACACATACAAACATCTTCCTTAAAGGCAAACTGTTTAAAAATTCATTTACCAGACCTGAAAACAATGTCCACACTTTTAACGTGACTTCAATCCCTCACACGATTCTGTCTGTTTTTTTTTTTTTTTTTTTTTTGTGTGCTGTCAAAACAAGGTGTGTTCTTCTCCATAGTAGCAGCTCTACAACTCACGCATTTGCATTGTTTGAAATGCAAAATAAAAAAAAATGAATTTCCATAGATGCATCGCATATAATTTACAGCTAAAGTTTCTTCACAAAAGCCTTATTGCAGCGCATATATGCAAAATAAAAATCAAATGAAAATCGTGCTAATGTTTAAAGAACAACTTTGACCAACAGTTAAATATTGCAACACTTGGCATTGAAAGAAAACATTCAAAAGGAATTTTTGATTAAGCCAAAAAAAAGGGAAAAAATTTTAAAAATATTTCTATTTTGCCTCTTTTTCTGCTGTCTTCAAGTTACTAGCGTGTGACCAAATGAATCGTCTCAATCGAATGCTATATTTTGTAATAAAATTAATATCCCACCAATTCCCTTGTATGGGGGTCGAAATGCGTTTACTTCAAAGAGTTATATCTCGGAGCATAAGGGTCCAATGGGAAACTAGGACTCCAAAGAAAATTATAAAAGAGCATGTTAATAGGAACTTTTTCATACTAAAATGGCTGCCAAACTCAAAAAAAAAAAAAAAATATAAAATTTCCGCTTTAAATCACCAGAATCCTTTTGAAGCTCATATAATCGGGTAAAAGTTGTAACAAATTTTTCTCTAAGGCGGTACAGTGAAGCAAGAAAAATTTGTTTGTAAAACATGTCACATACAATTTTTGTTATTCTAGACCTTTTCTATCACCCACCAGAAGCTTCGTAATCTTCACGTTTGCAACCTGTATACTCGAAAAAGGTTATTGATATTATATACATGACGCTCTAATCTACTTAGAAAAGAAGATGGATATGAAACATGATAAATTTTTCATTAGAGCTACTAAACTCTATAAAAGTCCATAGTTTCATTATATGGGCACGGCTACCGTTGGGAACGTTACGTTCGCAAGCACATGTTTGCCCATATCTCTTTGAAAAATAATCAAACATCATGATATCTTAAGTGCATGTAATAAGGCTCCCTAAGGCCAATATTTCATAGGAACAAAGTTTTTGTCTATCGCTTATGGCTTTGGAGTTATAAGAGTTTAAGTGCCGTTGGGAACGTAATTTTTTTTTGCAAGCGATTTTTGAGGTCAGTGGACATTATCTAAAAAGTCTGCGAATCTAGTAATGTATTTTCCCGAACATCTTCTATAATTTGAAGGTAAAGGATCAAAGTTTTGATTAAACTTAAAATTGTACAGAAAAAATTATTTTTGGTAAATTTAAAGACGTTAAAGCAACGTTGGTTACGTTATGCAAAAGCGTTGGGAACGTTATGCGTACGAATTTCCATAAATAAATTGAGGGCAAATGCAGCCAAACAGTCCAAACATCCATAAAGATGAAAATATGTGAATATTTCATTCCTTGGAAGGTTCCCATTTACACTACATTACAAATTTTTTGCTCCAAGACCTCGATACATATTTTTTTTTTTTTTGAAATTACGATTTCTCCCAAAAGGATAAAGCTTTCTACCTCATACTTGGTACAGATAATACTGAGAGCCATTTTCTGATCAGGATTAAAATTGAGCGTGATCGGTTAACGTTCACGCTTACCTCCCTTATATGCTAGTTAAAACATTGTATGGGAAGCAGGCGTGAAGATTAACCGATAACGTCCGATTTTAGTCTCAAGCAGCTTAGTGATATTGTCGTTATCTGTACCAAATTTCATGCATCTAGCTAAATTTGTATGGCCGCAAGTCTGGATTCAACCAAAAAAATGAATTCAAAAATACATTTTTTTATGGTTTTTTAGATTTTTATGTTGAGCCCTGACAGGTGGCCGAACGGATTAAGCTAGATGCATGAAATTTGGAACATTTAACAGGAATATTACTAGGTTGTTTCGGAAGCTTCAAAAAGCCTGTAAGGAACGAAATATTTGTGATATCCTAGGCACTTGGATAGATCTCAAAATAGCAATTAGCATGATTTATGTCCATAACTTCCTCTTCAATCCAACAGTTCTTATTGGTTGATTTAAATTATTGTAAGGAATTTCTATCCCTTTCAACAAAGCTCATCGCGTGGACTTAGAAGAAAAATATAATTTACGATTTTTGATTAAAAAATGTTGGGAACGTTATACATATTTAGTGACTATGTTCACCATGGTAGATACTTTATTTAAGTAATTTTAAAATGGATTCAGAAACTAGACTGAAAATACTCGAAAAGGGTGATTGCATTTGAATATTTTACCCACTAACTTCCGCTGCAAGAAACTTCTTAATATATTTCGTTGGGAACGTTATGTTTTTTTTTTGCGGTAGAATTCATCGCCAAGAAATATGCACAAGCAACTGGTTTCCCTTCAAAATATCAATGTAAATCCTTAATTTCAAACATTTTCTCTATGAGGAAATCAAAATCACCTTCTTTTCGGGAATGGTTTTTTTGGCATTTTTTTTTTTTTTCTTTTCACAAGCAAGAGTAAATTTTTATGAAAAAAGCACCCCTAAAACTCTTACTTGAAAATGGTATTTTTTGGTATGAAATATGGGCAAATGAGTGGGAGATTTAAAGAAAAAAAAAGTTCTATAGATTCGTCTTACATGGCCGTGCCCATATATATGTATATTCTAAGAATAAAAATAGTTTGAAAAAACTGTATATTTTTCATTATCATAAATTTGAGCTTCGAAATAGATTTCAAACTTAAATTTCATCAATATCTTTCGCATTACAGACTGGTGATCGCTTATACATCGGTGCACCTGGCAGTTGGTACTGGCAAGGTATGTTCCCATATATTCCAATAACTTTATGATCTAAAAGTATATTTTATTATTACAATTCTGTAGTATGTTGATAATTTGATAAACATGAAAGTAGTTTGAGATTATTATGTATTGTATGTTCTTTTTTTTTTGTCCCTGTAAATCTTAAAATTGTTCTTTTCTTTGATCAATTTCGTATAATTTCGTATATATTTGTAATTTTCTAAACTTAAATGTGGAATGTTTATTATTGTCCCTTTAAAAAAAAAAAAAAACTGAAAAAAAACTTTATTTTTTTTTCATAATTTCTTTTATTAATATACCTGCGTAATTTGTTTTTGTGTTTTTTTTTTTTTTTTCAAGCATTTATGTAAGTCGGAAACAGAATATTTTATTTTTGTGTTAATTGTATATTTTTTGTTATTTTATTGCATTTTATTTTGAAACAGTGGTATGTATTTTAAGTTATAAAATAAGAAATCTACGTTTATGTTGCCTTATTATCGTGTACTTTCTGGCATAAAAGAAAGAAATATTAAAACTCAATATTGTCTGCTAGTGTTGCCATTATCATAAGTTTTTCTATAGAAAAATTTTATTAAATATGCTATAAATGATGCTGCAAGGATATAAGTGTTGTTATCTAAGGAAATGTATAAAATTTTGTTAAATAAAAATTATCAGGCATGTTCTGAAATCCGATTCACTTCCGAATCGGAATGAAAGCAATCCTTAAAAGAGCTCCGCATTTCGATAATTAACACCAACTCGGATTTATGTTTCGGTAAGTCGAATAGCAACCATAAGTAAATTTTATTTGTGGAAATACAAATCCGATTCCATCTTATTTGTCGCAATGTAGAGCTCTTGAAAATTGCTTTCATATCGATTCCGAAGTGAATCGGATTTCAGAACATGCCTGTAAGTTCTCGAAACTTTTGGGAATGTTGAAATAGTTAAGCATACTATTCCTTTCAAAACAAAAAAAAATTTCCGCCGTAAATCACAAAATAATTCAGTAGTAGGTTCAATCAGGAGACCAGATTAAAAATCAGTAGTCTTCTGAAGAAATCAGTTGAGTTTAAGTCCACCGTCAATGATCTCGCTGAAGCTTTTTAGCATGATATTGCACTTTATGCGATTTGGCTTAACACGTATTTTTTAATTTGCCCGAAACTAGTTTTCTTGATCTGTGGACTATATGACAAAAATTATGGTCGTGTTTTCGGGCTTAAGAATATGCAGAATTTATTCAAGCTGTAAAGTTTATTCCATTATCTTGCATGGCAAGGAAAAAATTTTGGAAACTTCGAAAAAGGTAAAAAAAAAATCAAGCTGAAAGAAATATTACGAAACATGCATTTTTTTTTTCCAAAAATTTCAATATGTTTTACAAGACACTGAGGACCAAGGAAGTCAGTGTTTCAAAATCATTGAGCGAAGCGCAGTCAGCGTAGAATTTAGGGTGGTCTACATCAAACACAATATTTCAATATTTTCCACGTTTTTCGGAAATACAACACCCATGAAAAATAGTTTTTGTTGAAATATTGGGTGCTTTTATTGATTTCGTTGCGCGCTGTGTCGGAAAGCATTTTCTGCGCGGAAGCAAATTTTTCTATTAGTAGCCGTGTTTCTTTTGACGCGTATATACAATTGTGGTAATTTTTAAATTGCTATAACTTATGAACGGTGAGTTGTACGATAAAAAGTCCACGTGTCTTTTTCATTGAGAACCACATACTCTACAAATAATTTTAATCTTTTGTAAGAAAAAAATAATTATTTAGAAGTTATTTAAAAAAAGGGATTTTTTGCCGTTTGTCGGAGCTTAACCAGTTTTTATATTGAATTATATAGAATAACTCCTAAAAGATAAATTTTTTTAAAAATAAAATAAAAGTTTTTATAGAAAACGTAATTCTCCATAAAAAAGTTCAGAATAATTGTCGAACAATCATGCGAGTGGCGTGCTGCACTTCAACTTGTCTTCGTTGACTATAGCACTGCCTTTGACAGTGTCTCCCGAGAAAACATCTGGGCGTCACTGCAACGAAGAGGTATTGCCGCAAAGGCCATAAACTTAGTACGTGCACAATATGAAGGCTTTAAATGCAGTGTGTTACACAACGGGTTGTTGTCACCGACATTCACCACTAATTCAGGCGTACGGCAGGGGTGTTTACTATCACCATCACTCTTCCTTATCGTTCTTGATGATATCCTAGATAAAGCTCTTAATAAGGCCAAAAGGGGTATTCAATGGAACTTTACCGAACATCTGGAAGATCTCGACTACGCTGACGACATCTGCCTCTTATCGTCCAAACATTCAGATATGCAAAGCAAAATTGAAGACCTTGTCTTGGAATCACAAAAGGCCGGCCTAAAAATCAACGTATCCAAGACTAAAAGCATGAAGCTAAACGCAAGCAATGACATCACGTTTAAAGCTGGCAGTGATGACATCGGAAACGTCGATAGCTTCACGTATCTAGGCAGCATTATCTCCATGGATGGTGGAGCAAAAGAGGATATCAACTCAAGAATAGCAAAAGCAAAAGGCGCGTTTGCTCAACTGAACAAAATATGGTCTTCATCCGTTATATCCACCAAAACGAGAGTGCGCATTTTTGATTCGAATGTGAAATCGGTTTTGTTATATGGGTGCGAAACATGGCTTGTTACTGAACAACTAACAAACAAGCTGCAAGTATTCGTCAACAAATGCTTAAGGCGTATACTAAAGGTTTGGTGGCCTCGCACTATATCAAATGCCGAGCTACATCAAAAATGCAAACAGAAGCCTATAGCAAACGAGATCAAGCTGCGCAAATGGGGATGGATTGGTCACACTCTCCGGAAACCACACAGCGAAGTTTGTCGCCAGGCCCTTGAGTGGAATCCACAAGGCAGTAGAGGACGTGGTAGACCCAAAACCAACTGGAAAAGGTCGTTGGAAAAGGAAATCCAAGAATCGGGAAAATCGTGGCAAGAGATCAAAGTCATCGCAAGGGATCGTGACAAATGGAGAGATTTCATATTGGCCCTATGCTCCTCCTAGGAGTTAAAGGAGAATACATACATACATACAAGAAAAAAATAATTATTTAGAAGTTATTTAAAAAAAGGGATTTTTTGCCGTTTGTCGGAGCTTAACCAGTTTTTATATTGAATTATATAGAATAACTCCTAAAAGATAAATTTTTTTAAAAATAAAATAAAAGTTTTTATAGAAAACGTAATTCTCCATAAAAAAGTTCTTTAGAGTTTTATTGTGCGGTTCACTGTTCATGAGTTATCGCTATCACTATCGAAAAATGCTAATGTATCCATTTATACTTATTTATATTTGTACAAAATTATAAAATTTTCACAATCTTGTACTACGTATATTGTCACTTTAATTTTTTTTTTTTTTATTCGTTGTCATCTGCCAATATCGTAGGGATGTGCTTTTACCAGGGCTTTCAATATTGTTTTGCGATATTCTCATACGGCCGGAATCAAGAATAGTAATTTTCATTTCGAACGATATTTCTTTTCACGAAAATTTCCTTATTGAACGGAATCAATAATAGCACCCATTACGTTTGTTGTAGACGAGCCCAAAAAAAAAAAAAAAAAAACAATAATATATTATGGGTTTTGTAATTCCGAGAAATTTGGAAATATGGCAATATTGTGTTTGTTGTAGGGCATCCAAAATTGACTCACTTTTGCTCTATGTTGATACTCTTGCTGAGGACTGCCTTTGAGATATGAGTTACAGGTTTTCTTTTAATTCAAAAAGCTAAACATTTGTTAAACTTTAATCTTAGGATTTTAATTCTTAAAATCTGAAATAAACTTAAAAACAAGTACTTATTTCGGGATCTGTTTTGTTCAAGTAAAAGCAAGTGTCAACATTTACTTCGAGTACATATTAGGAAAAGTTAATCGAGGAAACTTTCAAACATTTTGTAAAATTTTTCTGTAGCATATTTAGACATTAAGTGCATAAACAATTATAAACTAATTTATTTATGTATGTATGTACTAATTAAAATAATTTAGCTTGTAAGCATTTATATATATTAAAAAACAAACATACAATTTTTATTATATAAATTCTTTATATATTTCTTTTCGTTTTTTTCCTGCCTGTTTCTGCACCCTACTGCAAATTATACGTTATATATATTATATACAAACAAATATATATATAAATGTATATCTGAAATTAATGTGTACGCGACTATGTTGTTGTATTGTGTTGCGCCCTCTACCTAAACCTTGACTCGACCAAACATCACCAACCAACCAAAAAAATGTCCTACTTGAAAATAATTTTTTCTTGTTTCCAAAAAATAAAATAATAATGTTCGCCAATTAAAAAATGTGTAAAATATTTTTGAAAACAAAAAAAGGACAAGTCTACTCGGTATCACCAGATGCAACATTTCCATATAAGCCACCATATTATCAACCTTTTGGCACCGGAGGTAAAGAATAGTCAAATTCAAATTTTTTTCTCTCTTTTAAATTTGTAACGTTTTTTCTTTTTTCATAAGTTATAGTATAAATATTAAAAAAAAAAAAACATATAGATATTTTCTATTATGTTAAAGGCATCATAACATCTATACGTTTTTAGCTGTACAAAATTTAAGTTTTTTCAAAATTTTATTTTTCGTTTATGGAATTCGACAAAATTCATTAAATTTTTATAAATACATATTTCAGAAATCTGTACAAATTTTTTCGAAATTTTTTCTTCAAATTTAATAGTATATGTTATGCGAGTTATATGAAAATATAACTCGTATTTATATGGTGTGTTGCTCTCTAAGGAAACTCAAATTTAAATGAATAGAAAAAGAAAAAAAGTTGGCTTTTCATTATGCAAAATACTTAAAAAAAATTTAATGCACTGCATTTATTGCTGCTGACATTAAATCATTTGAAATACATACTTATATACTAAATAATAAGTATATATGAGAATAATTTAAATATCATTTTAAACATCAACTGAAGAACGATAATCCTGCCTTTTGCTACAAAAAATAAAACTCATGTTTTCATTATCCTTGACTTTCAAAGCGTCAGTTATATTTTGCGTACAAAAAAGGTTGCATAACTTTAGGCGCTTATGTTATAAGTATTTCTTCAATTGTATACTCATTAATACAGGAATAAAACTAGCACCTAAGGCTATGCAACACTTTTTTTATATAAAAATGCTTTTTTGATGTTTATGAATAATTTTTTATTTTTGATTTTTGTTTAAATTTTTTAATTATTATTTTTATTTTTTGCTGTATAAAAGCATTCTACATACTATATAAATATTGTATTTCAAGTGATTTTTTTTGTCATTTTTTTGTTTCTTACCGCTGTTTGCTAAAAGCTCTCGTCTGCAATAAAATATTGAACAAAAGCGCTTGGTTGCTGTAACTGCTAAAATAATATTGTTGTCACAAACCATC
This sequence comes from Calliopum simillimum, assembly GCA_951812925.1. Taxonomy (NCBI): domain Eukaryota; kingdom Metazoa; phylum Arthropoda; class Insecta; order Diptera; family Lauxaniidae; genus Calliopum; species Calliopum simillimum. The sequence goes on along the minus strand of OX638372.1, from coordinate 13,217,947 downwards.
ATCGCGCATAATTGGTGAATGTCAAGAAATCAAAATTCATTCATATTATAACTCACTCATCAGTTGATAATTTATTTGGTTTATTGCTGAACTTTTAATTAAGATCTTATGAAAAGAATATAAAAGTTCAATGCATAAGGGTATGAATAAATTTAGATTAATAAAAAATTGGGGTTTTATTACGCCCTTTCTGAAAAATATTACTCATATTAACTTATAGCTCTCCCATGTTCAACGTACTCTCGTATTCATATAGAACAGTAATGGCCAAACTCAATACTTGCGCATTTTGTTATGTTATCTACGAATAAAAGCTTTAATGGATGTAGCATAAGCCTCGTGTTTCAAGCAAGTGTGTGACACAGATCAGTACAAATACTGACAAAATTGAAGGCTCATCGGTGAATGAATGCTTATACGGAAAGCTTTCAAGCACAAATGCCCGCGAGCATAAGCTTTGGCCATAACTGATATAAAGTCCTTGTTATGTTTTGTAGACTAGATAAAATCGGTTTTTCTACAATATTTCCATTTCAATTTTCGGATTCATTAAGTATTTACAAGCACATGTTGTAAACTATTCAGTTTTTACAGTCCGAACAGTTTGAAGCCAAATAAATTTCTTCCTGGAGACATTTTCACTTTTGTGTCTTCCCTTATCGTGTAGAATTGCATTTTCGGTACTCAATTTGATATGCTAAAGGTACACGAACAAACATTCTCCAAAGTAGATTATTAGCATTCCACTTGTTTGTCGCTATGATTCTCAACATGTTAATGAAAACAAATTGTGAGTTATTCAGTGCAGCAGCTTTTGGGGTAACTGAAGATAGGGACTAAGAAGAAACTGATAACATGCTCTGGTCGTTTCCATAATGAAAAGCATGTGAAGATTTGTATTAATATTTTTAATTAAGATTACTAATTTACAAGTTTATAAAAGGGGAAGGTTTTAATATGGCACATCATAAAATATGTGTATAAGTTTTAGAGTTCTTACAATTCACATAAAATGTTTCAAACGGTGTCATATGACCATCGATGTGAAAACTTCATTATCTGCACAATTCCAATGAATATCATCATATCTACTCGTAGTTTAGTAACATAAAAATGTAAGTTTAGGCTTTAAATGAAATTATATTTAAGAATATATAAATTAGGTTTCTTAAAAAATAATAATGCCAGTAAACATTTTGTAACTAAACTAAGGTGAAGGTTTTTGCATAAACTAACAATGTCTATAGACTTTGATTTGTATTGATTCCTTGTAACCGTACTGTTTTTTTGTTTTTTAAGTAAATATTGGTATATAAAAATTGAAACTACTTAAATGACACGTTCCTCAATAGTAGTCGTCTTATCCATATAGACTTTGAACTTTACTTAGCCTTAAAGGAAAAATCTAGAGATATGATATCCCATGATCTAGGCGTTCAATTCTATTGTGCGACGCGTTCACCAAGTCTTTTTTGAACTAAATATCATCCGGGATAAAGGGCTTCAATATCAGGCAGAAAATAGATCACGCGATATTTGACGGCATTCTCAGTTGCTTTTCAGCCCGCCTCATTATTGAAAAAAAGTGAGCTAATGATTCAAAAGGCCTATAAATAACATAAAACTATTCTTTTGGCTGGATGTAATAGAAGATCAAGATCTCTTCGGGTTGCTCTTCAATCAAAATAAGCCAATTTGGCTAAATAATGTAACCAGAATCAATTCCCTTCTTTGCTATCTATTCTATTTATTCTATCTATTTTATCTATTTCATCTATTCCATCTATTCTATCTATTCTGTCTATTTTATCTATTCTATCTATTCTATCTATCCTATCTATTCTATCTTTTCTATATAATCTATCTATTCTATCTATTCTATCTATTCTATCTATTCTATCTATTCTATCTATTCTATCTATTCTATCTATTCTATCTATTCTATCTATTCTATCTATTCTATCTATTCTATCTATTCTATCTATTCTATCTATTCTATCTATTCTATCTATTCTATCTATTCTATCTATTCTATCTATTCTATCTATTCTATTTATTCTATCTATTCTATCTATTTCATCTATTCCATCTATTCTATCTATTCTGTCTATTCTATCTATTCTATCTATTCTATCTATTCTATCTATTCTATATATTCTATCTATTCTATCTATTCTATCTATTCTATCTATTCTATCTATTCTATCTATTCTATCTATTCTATCTATTCTATCTATTCTATCTATTCTATCTATTCTATCTATTCTATCTATTCTATCTATTCTATCTATTCTATCTATTCTATCTATTCTATCTATTCTATCTATTCTATCTATTCTATCTATTCTATCTATTCTATCTATTCTACCTATTCTATCTATTCTATCTATTCTATCTATTCTATCTATTCTATCTATTCTATCTATTCTATCTATTCTATCTATTCTATCTATTCTATCTATTCTATCTATTCTATCTATTCTATCTATTCTATCTATTCTATACATTCTTTCCATTCTATCCATTCTATATGTTCTATCAATTCTATTCTATCTTTACTATTCTATCCTGTTTTATCTATTCTAGTCTACTTTATTCTTTCTACTCTATTCCATATTTTATATTCTATTCTATCCTATTCTATATTTTGGTCGAAAAAAATGGACCTTTTGTAAGGTTTTTTAAAAGCCCACTGACTGTAATGGGGACGATTCGTAATCTTTGATAAAATTGAGATTTTTTCTAAGTATCACCCTTTTAAAGGCAGAACCCAGAGCGTCTTTAATGAAGTTAACTATTTTAACTAACTAATGATTAGAGTATGAGTATTTGTAATTCTTTAGATTACTTTTCGGGAAATGTTAGCACTAAAATCGGAACTCCTATGGAAAATGGTATTACAGTCATAATATAGCAAGCATTTAGTGCCTTACGTTGATCTTTTTGAATGAATAGTATTTTTTGGATGTATCAGTATTCAAAAGTTTTGTATATTGGATTTGATTTTAAGTAAATGTAGCTGTTTTTTGTAGATTTTTTTTTTTTTTTTTTTTTGTAATGGAATCATTCCCTTAATCTACTGTTAACTCATAAGAATATCTCAACATTATCTAATACAACCACATCTCATTAAAATCTAACAAATTTACAATTAATGCTTCCAACGCTTTTCAAAATTTTGCATGATCCTTAAAAAAATACATACGTTTTAAATTTCTTCTTACATAAAATCTCACCACTGTACTTAAGTGCACTTAAGTCATATATATTTTTTTTTAATAAAATAATCAAAATAGTTCTTACGCTTAAGCCTGTTAGACAACAATACTAAACTGAAACTAAAATTTCACTCAAAAAATAGGTCAAACCTACTCCTTTGATGTAACACGCCCTGAAGGTCAAGTTTTCTCAACCGCTGAAAGTAGCTCACAGGATGATGATTCCTATTTGGGTTATTCAATGACTACCGGTGATTTTAATGGTGATGGTTTAGAAGATGTTGCCATTGGTATGCCACGGGGCGCGGGATTGTTGGGCAAAATCGTTGTCAATGAATATAACATGGAGAGTATCGTTAACATTACGGGCCGTCAAATTGGCGAGTATTTCGGCTATTCACTTGCGACAGCCGATGTGGATGGTAATGGCTTGGATGATTTAATCATTGGTGCACCAATGTTTAGTGAATATGGCAATGTTGAAGGCGCTTATGATGTCGGACGTATTTATGTTTTGCTACAGAGTAAAAATCAGGTTGAATTTTGCATTTTTTTTTTTTTTTTTTCAACTTTGTTCATATTTACAATTCTCTCTCTGTATCACTCCCTTTAGGCTGAACGTTGGTCTTTGGAACATATACGCGATGGTTATAATACCAAGGGTCGTTTTGGCCTATCACTTGCTTCACTGGGTGACATTAATCGTGATGGCTATGGTGATTTTGCTGTTGGCGCACCTTATGATGGTGTGGAGGGTCGTGGCGTTGTTTATATATTCCATGGTTCAGCGAATGGTCCACTGGAGAAACCTTCACAGATCATTAAAGCTGAAGATTTGGTTGAATCTACACCGTATCCACGTACTTTCGGTTTTGCACTTTCTGGTGGCTTAGATATGGATGGTAATACATATCCTGATCTTGCTGTGGGCGCTTATGCTAGCGATCAAGTTTTCATCTTTAAATCACGTCCAGTTGCTGCTGTAAATGCAATGACATCGTTTGTAAGTCCAGTGAAAATGATCAATTTGGAAGAGAAAAATTGTCAGACAGTACGTGATGCTAAGCGTGTTGCTTGTACGGAAATTACCAGTTGCTGGAGTTATACGGGCGAATATTTACCAAGAAATTTGGAATTTGATGTCTCTTGGGTGTTAGATTCTAATAAGCCAAAGAGTCCACGTTTGTTTTTCTTGTTAGACGAGGGTAGAAATATACGTAATAGTTCGATTAGCTTAGCCTATGGTAAAACATATTGTCGAAATGAAACAGTTTATCTCAAGGATACTATTAAAGATAAATTAACGCCACTTAAGGTTGAAATGCGTTACAATTTGAGGAGCAGTCGTCGCCTGGCGCCAGTTGTACGCAGAAGACGTGAAGCTTTAGAGCCAGTTATCGATCAAAATCGTGAGATTGTGCAAACTGATGCGATCAATATACAAAAGAATTGTGGATTGGATAACATTTGCGTGCCAGATTTGCGTTTAGAAATCAAGTAAGTATTTTTCATTATTCTCATATCTAGCATGCTAATGTAAAGCATAATTCTATCTCTTAAAGGACGGTGGATAAGTACTTGTTGGGCTCACCCAAACCACTAACGATTGAAGTTTTGGTAACGAACCATGGCGAAGATGCTTTCGAAGCTGCGTTCTATTTGGTTGTGCCAAAATTCTTGGACTTTAATATCGCACTGCCAATTGGCGACACAACTATGACCTGTTCCGCTCCAAAGCCGGCAAATAACATGACGCTAAGGTGCGAACTGGGAAATCCATTAGAAAGTGGCAAAGTGGTAAATCAATATACTAAAGGGTCGATATTATACAAGGTGTTCCAAAAGAAAGTTAATATTTGTATGAGGTCAATTGCTGGCCTGGCCCTTGGGAATTTAGTAGCCATGAAGCGTTTTTCGGGAGCAGACCACGCATAGTGAGTAAAAGGGTTTCACAAATACTGTTATTTCGGTGACTTCCACGTTTTCTGCTGTTCTTGATGATCTTGGTCGGCCCGTTTTTGATTTGTCCAAAGTTGTACTAGTCTCCTCACTTCTACATCAATTGTCGCATGAAAGATATTCTTAGCCTGCCAATTAAGTAGCGAAAGCCTCAAAAAAGTTTCCTCAGAGGGACCGAGAATAACGACAGAAAATGTGGCAGTCGCCAAAATTAGAACTTTTGCAAGGCTGTCGCATGCACAATGCGCGGTCCGCTCCTGAGAAACGCTCCAGATCTACTATATTCCCAGTAGCCACGCTACCGATTGGCATACACTCGCTTCCATCGGATTCTTTGCGTACACGAAGGAAACTAAAAAAATATGAACTTTCTTTTGGAACACATTGTAGTGCTCGTAGAATTCTACAAACTTTGAATTTTCTTCCATTTAGGCCAAGCTCAATGTTGTCATGCTGCCATCACAACAAGCGGGTATGTCTCCAAGTTATGACTTCTATATGGAAGTCAATTCTACAAATTTGGAGAAAGAAGGTTCACACTTTGACAATATCATACGCAAGAGCATTGGTATTTGGGTTGAGACCGATTTGGCAATTGATGGGTAAGTTATGGCTGACATTTTCGGTAACACATAGACAATTTAAATTTCTTTGCAGCTCTTCAAGACCTGACTATGAATTGTACCGTGCATCCGATTTCAAAGCTGTGGAAAATGCCACAAAAGAGGAAGATCTTGGCCCTCAAGTAGTTCACGTCTATAGTATTCATAACAAAGGACCATCCTTGATCGAAGAAGCGGTTGTGCTCATTCATTATCCATACCAAACAATTGCCGGTGATCTCCTCATGTATATGACCAACCAGCCAGAGACTGATGGCCACATACAATGCGATCCGGTCACTACAGTCAATTCCTTAAATCTGAAGTTAGATCCACTTTTGGTGCGAAAGACATATTTAGGCAAATCCTCTTCATCTGCACTTGCAGACTCTTCCTCATCATCATCATTCAATTCATCGTCGTCATCTACATCCTCGTCTGATGGCGTCGTGCACATTGAACAATCTCACAGCACATCTAGTAGTGGAGCAGGCAGCGGCACTCAAGCAGTACAAATTGGACGTGGCACAAAGTTTCTATCCGTTGATGAGACAAAACGTTTGGAAAAAGAGGATGAACAAGATGTTCCTGGTGACGCTTCGGATGTGCACTTACAACGTGCAAATGCAGCAGCAGCAGCTGCTGCTGCCGCTGCCGCAACTGCCAATAGTGGTGGTGGTGGTGGTAAGTATACTTGGTCACACTCATGGAACTCTAGCGCTGATGGATACAGGCCAGCATCTGTAATTGTTTCCACGAAAAATTCCTCAGTCGTGTACGATGCTCAAGGAAAACCCTATGTACTGGAGACCAGTACTGAGTACGTCAGACAATTGGATAGACCAGCAGGTTTGCAACAGCATTCAGCAAATTACCAACAAGCAAGACAATGGCAAGGTGGCGCTAGTAACGTTCGTGGCCAACCACTTCATGTCGAACAAAGCCATCAAACAGTTAACTATCAGCAAGGTGGAGGCACCGCTGGCACTGGACAACAAGTTGAGCAAAGTAAAGTAGCGGCAGCGCAACTTCAACATCAAACACCACAACCGCAAGTGGTGCACGACGCACGCCAGCACATTCAGATGGCTAGACCTGGTGGCTATCAACATAACACTGAAACTTCTTCCAGAGGCGCACTCCGACCACAGCAGCAGCCCGTGCATGTTGATAATTTTGCTGAAAAACTTGCACAAGGTGGTCAAGGCTTCCAAGTGAATACCTTCGATATAGGCGCACTTGGTCCTCAGAACGTCGATAATGAATTACGCAATCAGCAAACTCACACAAGCGTTCCACAGGGTGGTGCCACCAGCTATCACTATAGCAGTGGCAATAATGCTCCACAAGGTGGTGCTTCCGGTTATCAAACGACAAGCTATAGCAGTAGCGGAAATATACCACAAGCTACACCCTCCGGTTATCAAGTGACAAGATACAGTAGTAGCGGAAATGTACCACAAGGTGGAGCTTCCGCTTATCACTCTGGTGGCTACATAAGTGGAGTGAACAAACCTTATTATGGTACAGAAGATCCCGACTATTACGATGATAATGCACAAGCAGGACACAATAATCAACAACACTGGAAACAAGCTGGAAGTTCATTGCCGACAGGAAATCGTCGTTTCAAGCGTGAAGAAACGGCAACAACAGAGGCAACCAAACAAATTGATTTGATTTCACCATGTAAAACTACCAAATGTGAGACAATTCGATGTGTCGCCAAAAATTTAGGATTCAATGAAGAAGTCCTGGTAGCCATACGTACACGAATGGTAGCGAAGACAATGGAGAAGTTGGCTGGAAATGTACCGTTGAATGTATCGACTATGGCTGTTTCATATGTGACACAACTACCATATATTGGCGAACCTAAAGATGAGATAATAAGATCGCATGAAATTTTCTATAAAGCTGTACCTGAACCCGACGCAGTGCCGGATGTGATACCACTTTGGGTTGTGGTGCTAGCAGCATGCGCGGGCGTATTGCTCCTATTATTGTTAATACTCCTGTTATACAAGGTAAGCCTTAAAGTCTATTAATTCAATTACTTAATTTTAGTATGACTACTGTAGAAAAGGACACAGTACTGTATAAATATCATTAGGCAAGTTGTAAAAATCTCTTACCATGGGTTTGAGAATTTGACACTTTTGTGAGTGAATTTCTTCAATACTAAAGGCTTAAGGTCTATCTACGTTAACTGCGCTTGACTCAGAGATTTTGAAGTCAAGAGTGCTGTCACCTGCAAGTTTAACAATAGAATTACAAGTTACCCAGAGAAGATCGTTTAAGAAGACTATAAAAGAGTTGGGGACAGGACTGACCCTTGAGGTACTGCAGCATTTGTTGAAAAAGAGTTAGAAGTGTAACCATCAAGGACAAATTGTAGCTATAGGTTGATAGTTTGAGGGACAAGTCTTAGCATAATGTTTCTTTTTCTCCGAAATATGCCTTGGCAATAAGACTCACGAAGTTTGCGTAGTGGTCTGGCAAAGAACGAGGAATACATTTTTAAGACTAGAAGGGAGATACTTTCAGGTCCTGAGGATTTGTTGCTTTTAAGAGCTTTCAGTACTTTAACTACTGAACGGATTCGAAAACATAAAAGCTGTTGAATGAAAATGGTCAGTTCAACTTTCGACGTTTAATACATGATGAATGAGGTGAGTTGCGGCTTCATAAATCTCCGGTGGACACAGGCTATAACATACTCATATTTTTGATTTAAATCAAACATTTTTATTTTGACCAAAGTGATCAATCAATTGGAGCTATTCGTTGAAATTATCAATTGTCAAGCAGACCTAATATTTTTCAATACTGCTCATGCATGATCCATCTTTTTTTAACTGAAAAACAGGTAAAGTTGACAAAACAGTAGCATTTAACAGGTTTGACAGGTTTTCGTACATAAAAAAACAGGATTTGTGACAGGAAATTTAAAAGTAAAGTGACACAATCAGGTCTGATCCGTGTGGTTTCAATGACTTTTCATTTCGAAAGCTTTTTGATGAAAATGGTGAATCCCACGATAAAAAGTATTCGGATCTTTTTTGTGGAAAATTACAGGTTTTATAAATAATATTGATTTGTAGTTGCGAAAATGTAACCATTTTGGAAATATTTAATTGAAAAAATCTAATTTTTCGAATTTTTTTCGTTTTTTTTAAGAATATTTCCCAAATGGTTACTTTTTCGGTAATGCAAATCAATAATATTTCTAGAACTTGTCATTCTCTACAAAAGAGATTCTAATATTTTTAATCGTTCGACTCACCGTTTTCATCAAAAAGCTTCCTAACTGAAAAGTAATTGAAATCACACAGATTTTGGAACAGGCCAGAATAATGCGTTTTAAAAAATTTGTGTCTTTATAACTGGTAGGCTGTCTCTAAAACAATTGAAAATTTATAAATTTTTCTCTTTTTTTTTTTTTTCAGTGTGGCTTCTTCAAACGCAACCGTCCCACCGATCATTCACAAGAACGCCAACCGCTACGTAACGGTTATCACGGCGATGAGCATCTGTAAATATAGCTGTTGAACAGCGACGCGAAGTGCTGCCAAATTAAGCAAAATAAAAGAAAACTTTAAATAAATTTAGAAATTTTTCAAAAGTATTTTATTTTTGAGCAACTTAAAAAAAAAAAAAAACAGAGATACCTATATAAAAAAAAATTGTTATTGAGATTATATAAAAAAAAAGAAATATCAACATTACAGTTAGTGTTGTTAACCAGCCAAAACAACAACGACGACAACAACAACATGATGGAGTGTAGTGTTTTAAAAAAACACAAATTAATAAATAGAAATTGTAAATTTTTTAAGTTGTTTTAATGAAATGATTTAATTTTCTTTACGCCTAGTCACGAAAATTTTATGTTTTTATATGTTTTTAAATAATTATTGATTTAAAAAATTATTAAAAAAAATGGCATATGATTTTTATGAAATTAAACTTTTAATCAAGAGTTCTTGCATATTTTGGCTGCAGTTGCAAAGCATGCGCCTAAATATATGTAGTATAATACATTTGTATTGCTGCTGTAGCTGTTAAGTAAAATTACAGCATATTGCTGCTGCATAGTTTTAGGCGCTCGTTTAGTTAATGCGGCCAGCTTACGCTTCGACTTTTAAGTTGTTATTGCAATAGCAAGAAAAACAAAATCAAAACTTTGACATTGATGTTTAAAATTTGTAATAATTTTCTATTAAAAAGTGCTATATTAATTTACTAATAAATCTTAACTAAACGTATGTAATAAAATTAATAAATTTTAAATGTGTGAATGCAATCATAATGTTGTGAGTCTGTTTGTGTAGTATTTTTTTCTGTTCCTGTTTATTTTTTGTAAAGTTTTTTATGTACTTCTATTAAAATTAAATGTGTGCTTGTTTTTTAAAAAGAAAGAAAAAATAATAACGAAAAATATTAATTGTAAATTTCTCCATGTATTTAAGGTAATGTTTTATAATTTATTTTCCCTTTCCCTTCTTAAAATAAAATCAACACTTTGTAAATACTAAAAAAACATTTTTTTTCTAAGCAATAAACATTAAAACTTTGTTTTCTATGTAATTTAAATTATTTCTTAAAAAATAATGACTTTGTAAGTCTTTAAAAGCGAGAACCTCTCAAAATTGTTTTTTACATATTTTTTTGTTTATTGCTGTATTTTATAATTTAAATTTAATTTATTGTACTTACTAATTAGCGTTATTTTGAGCAATTAACTGATTTATATTAATGATAACTTTTAATTTAATTCATTTTGCTATTATTATTGTAATATATGGAGACACAAATAAAAAATGTTAAAATCGAAATATGTTTTGGAGTTTCTATTATAAGCGATTTAAGTCAATTGTTGGTGAGAACTTGAATACAGGTTTCAAAGCTTTATAGTATAGACACCACAGCGTTAATCCGCATTAGTAGTCTTAATCCGAATTTACTTGTGCATCATCTCATTTTTAATGCGCATCGACTCTACACTAATGCTCCAGACAGACGACAGCTTAAATCTTGGTTATGTGAATCTTTTTATTGCATGATTTTAGGCATTTTTTGAATACATATTTCATAGATATTGACTTAAAGAAAGTTTCCCAATTCAGGGGCCAAAAAATTCTTATTTGCTTATCTGATGCTTAACTCACTATTAATCTTTTTTTTAATGTTTTAGAATTTTTTGGCCCCTGAATTGGGAAATTGGCCTTTAGTCAATGTCTATGAAATAGATATTTAAGAAATGCCTAAAATCATGCATCTAGATTTAAGCTGTCGTCTGTCTGGGGCATAATGCATGAAATCAAAGTAGATTAGTACTGAATCCAGCTATTTCTATTTGAAGTCAATTTATTAAATGTCATTCAACTTAAAAAATATAAATTGAAACCACAACAAAAAAAAAAAGAAAGGAAAATGGACTCTCAGCAAAAGTGAATCTTAATAGTACGAGATCCGGCAGTAAAAAAACGTATCGATCGAGTTTTTAGTTAAAATCTAGTTTTTACATATATTTATGAATGGGGGAACATATTTTTGGCGGGTTGCATATCAAAATGTGGCCGAAAGTATTATCAAATTGCCATAACTTATGAACCGCGAGTCGCACGAGAAAAAGTGCCCAGATCTTTTTTCTGGAGAATCATATGTTCTACAAGTAATTTTTATAATATGTAAAAAAAAAAATCTACCGTTTAGGAGTTATTTATTAAAAACCGATTTTTTTTACGTTTATTGTTTATTGCGTAAAAAAAATCGGTTTTTAATAAATAATTCTTGAACGGTAAATTTTTTTTAACGTATAATGAAAGTTACATGTAGAGCATATGACTCTTCATAAAAAAGATTTTGACACTTTTCCCCGTGAGACTCACTGTTCATAAGTTATAGCAATTTGATAATACTAATATAATAATATAGCAAAAATATATTCCCCCATTCCTAAATACATGTAAAAACTAGATTTTAACTAAAAACTCGATCGATACATTTTTTTGCTGCTGGATCTTAGACTATAAATATAAAATATTTGTAGGTAAAGACCAAATAAAATTTTTTCTTTTTAAGACGGGTGTTCAAAGAAAGCGCAGGCAATGAGCAGGTGCTGTCAAAAGATCAAGTAAACAACAGAAACTGTCGTCTGTCAGTATAAAATTTTCAATTGCATCAGTACATTTTTAATTCACATTAACGCTGTCGTCTGTCTATGCCATTACAAACTTCAAACATCCACCTGTTTAACGTAGAGCCTTACAATATGCTTCGATTTTGTATTTCACAAAGACGTATTGTACTGTACTTTAAGGCTTTACGTTTAAAGGGTGAAATGTTTTAAATTTGAGATTTGTCAATATATCTAAAATCAACGTCCTGAGGAAGGGAACAACTTTTCAAAAACTTTTGATGCAGAAACTTAAACATATTTTATGTTATATTATTATGATATTTTTTTTTTGCATTATGTAGACAAACAAAAAAAAAGTTTTCCACACCAATATTGTGGTTTTAGACCAAAAAAAAAAAAATCTAGCCTTATTAAAATTTCCAAAGGAGTCAAAATATTTTTTAAAAGTCTTAGAAAACTAAGCACAGAACAAATAATTCTTGCCAAGTTTCATAGTGGGCGGAGCTAGACCACAAGGCGAAAAATTTGCGTCATAATTTTTAATCCACTCCGGAAGTTAATTACAAACATAAATTACCTTTCGTATGACCTATTTGATGGTTGCGTGAAGTAATATTTACAAATAAAATATATTGAAATAACAAAGTAACATTTGCTCCAAATTGCCTACATTTAACATATTTCTTACATTTAATTCGTGTATCGGCATTTCTACAGAAAGGTAAACCGTGAGCCAAATATTTAAATCATCATATTTCTGAAAATATTTAACCCACGTGCTAGATATTTTTTTCTTACATTTACCAACCCTTTAGACCGCTACACCAACGCCCGATGATATGAAAAGGTATTAAATTTGTATATTAAGCAAATATTGTCCAAACAGAATTTGACATACAAATGCTCCTGCAGCATTACATAGAATCATTGTGCAATCAGTTTCAATTCAAGTAAGCAAAAGTAAATAAAAATGAGAAAGGAAAATAGAAAAGTGAAATAAAAAAGGTTGAATAAAAAATATTTTAATAAAAAAAAAAAATAAAGCAAAAAAAAGTAAAAAAAAAATCTCCCGGGCTGGGTTCGAACTCACGTTGTTCTTTCTGCAGCCTTATAAAAAATCATTGTGATAGTGCTTCTAAATTTCCATGGGGACAAGCACTTTTGTAGTGCTTGGATCAGAAGCGCTAGAAATTTTTCCTCTTGGGAAGATACACTGATACACAATTTAAAATTTGTATGGTGGAAAAAATGTCACGTTCATATTGCCACGCATCGATTCAGATTATTATCAAAACAAAGAAAAGTACGGAAGATATTTGAATCAAATTATATATAATAATTGCATAAGATTCTAAAATTAGTCGCACTAAAAAATTCTGACTTGTTTCGCAGAGTTCTGACTTTCTTGGAATATGCATGAAAATTACTTCTATTTTTGTCACGTTCGTTTTGTGTGTTTTTTTGTGTGTATTTTGGAACCAGGATTGTGCCTGTTATTAATGTTGGCGCTGATTATAGTGCTACCTAAGGGCTATAATGTAAAGAAAAAAACTAACTTTTCCTTCCACTTTTTTGCACTTTAAATGTGTACGACGGTCACGTTCGTCACTTGGGAAATGCCCATATGTAGGGTAAATTATACTTTCAGCCAAAAAATGTGTTGCCATTTTTAGTAAATATAATTAAATAGCACTTAAATTTTTTTCAAAAAATTTTATCGAAAATTCTGAATTGAATAAAACAGTAAGGTAAAATTTACTTCAGTGAGGAGCTGTCACTATTTTGACTTGAAATTCTGGTAAAATTTATTTGATATAAAGTAGTACGAAATTTGTTTGACTCCGTGCAGATACAGTTTCGAAGCGTAGCGGTTCGTTAACCAGACTTTATACTGTAAAAATATTTTATATCTAGATAGATTACATAGGTACCTATATAACATAAACAAGTAATAAAAAAATCGGAAACATCAACTTTTTTGTACCTCTTCCCTTTACGCAGAATGCCCCATATGTTAGATAACCTCGCACATAAGGTGGCAGCTATGTTTATTGACTTCTGGTATTGATAAGAGAAAAGAGTTTACTCGTGTCCGAATATATGAGCCGTTCAAAATGACAATGGTGCAACTCCAAAAAGTAATGTCATAATATTAATTGGCTGACATTTTGTTAAGGATGAATAAAATTGATTTCTGTTTTCACGAAAAATTTACTTGATGGTATGCAATTGTTGAAATTAAGTTGAAAAAATGATATCGACTAAATAACCGATCATTATGGCACATAATTTATATGACATTACTTTTGCCTCGTTTTGGAGTTGCACCATTGTCATTTTGAACGGCTCATATGTAGTTTCCAAAAATCAACAAAAATCTTCTCCAATGCATGAAGATGTAATCATATTTAGACTTAAGCAATAAAAACATCAGCTTAAGAAATGTATATGTAGTTCACAAACAAATTTTTGTGAAATTGAGTAAAAATTGATTGCATAGAAAATAAAATGTTTCATTATTTGAAAGTTTTCATTTGCAACAGCCAGTCGCGCACTGTTTAAATCGATTAACCTTAGTGGACATTCGGGAAAATTGTTTTTGTTAACAGATCGACGAAAGGTCTTTAAATTGAGATGGCGATTTTATATATTAACAGTTGTTCAAACGAGTCTCTCTTACCAACACAAGTGAAGACTGTCAAACATATTGTTCTGTCGGCTTTAAAAGTGGCTGTTTTAAATTTTTTCTTTCTGGGGATACTTTGTAGAGGTAAGTAGCCAGCTATTTAGCCAGTCACCATATTCTGAGGGGTATTTTATTGTTGGATATATTAACGATAAATTACGATCTAAATTATCATAAATTTTAAGCTGGTCCAATTTAAAAGAGACACGACGAAAGCTTATAAGACAACAATACTAGCTAAAAATCAAATTTCACTCGAGAAATAAATCAAGCCTATTCATTTGATGAAACACGCCCTGAAATTCAAGTTTTCTTACCCATTGAAAGTAGCTCACAAGATGATGATTCCTATTTATAAGAATTTAACGGTCATTTAAATGATCGAAGAAGACGTGAAGGTTTAGAGTAGTGATCGGATTCTACAGTACAATAGTGCACTCAAAAAATTTATATTTCTCTGTCTACCCATTTCTGTCTTCTATCTATATTCTCTCAAACATAAATTCTTTCTCATAAATATGCCGACCTCAGGCTTAGAGCCAGTTATCGCTCAAAACTCTGAGATTGTCCAAGCAGATCCTATAAATATACAAAAAAATTGTGGATTGGATAACATTTGCGTGCCGGATTTGCGTTTACAAGTCAAGTAAGTATTTTTCATAACTCTCAGATCTATGAGTATACTAATGTAAAACATAATTTAATACCTTAAAGCACTGTGGATACGTACTTGCTAGGTTCAGCCAAACCACTAACGATTGAGGTTTTGGTAACAAACAATGGCGAAGATGCATTTGAAGCTACCTTCTATATGGTTATACCTAAATCTTTGGACTTTCGCAGCATTACACAGCCAATCGGCGACACAACTGTGAGCTGTTCCCCTCCATCAGCGGCGAATAAGTTGACACTTAAGTGCGAACTGGGAAATCCACTAAAAAGTGGCAAAGTGGTAAGTCAATAGACTTATGGGTGGATGTACTGGTAGTCATAGTATTCCACTAACTTTCAATTTTCTTTTTACTTAGGTCACGTTCAATATTGTCCTGTTGCCTTCGGGCATGTCTCCAAGATATGACTTCTACATGGAAGTGAATTCTACAAATTTGGAGAACATGGACTCGTATTATGACAATATAATGCGTAAGAGCATTGGCATTAGGGTTGAGACCAATATGGCCATTGATGGGTAAGTTGGAGAAATTTTTTCTTATTCAAGTTTTATAAATCTTTCATCTTTTAAAGTTCTTTGAAATTTTTTTTTTTATTTTTAACTTTTGTTTTAAAAGTTTTTTCTTAAAAAAGTTGTCACACTTTGGACTTTTTTTCCTAAAGAAAAAGTTTTGAGTTAACTTTTACTTTAATATCAAAAAGTTTCAAAAAACTTTAAGCTTTTTAAACTTTTATCTAAAGGATTTAAAAGTTTAAAGTCTGACTTAACTTGAAGAAAACTTTAAAAAAAGTTTATTTCAAACTCTGGCTGTAACCCTTAGTCAATTCAAAATTTATTTTTAGCACTTCAAGACCTGACTATGAATTGTACCGCGCATCCGATTTCAAAGCTGTTGAAAATGCAACCAAAGAGGAAGATCTCGGTCCACAAGTAGTTCACGTCTATAGTATTCATAACAAAGGACCATCCATGATCGAAGAGGCGGTTGTGCTCATTCATTATCCATACCAAACAATTGCCGGTGATCTCCTCATGTATATAACCAACCAGCCAGAGACAAATGGCAATATAGAATGCGATCCAGTCAATACAGTCAATTCCTTAAATCTGAAGTTAGATACATCTTCATCTGCATTCACAAATTCTTCCTCATCCTTATCATCATCGTTAAATTCAACTTCTACATCGTCATCGCCGTCGTCTATGGCAACAACCGAGGCAACCAAACAAATTGATTTGATTTCACCATGTAAAACTACCAAATGTGAGATAATTCGATGTGTCGCCAAAAATTTAGAATTCAATGAAGAAGTCCTGGTAGCCATACGTACACGTATGGTAGCAGAGACAATGCAGAAATTGGCTGGAAATGTACCGTTGTATATATCAACTATGGCTGTTTCGTATGTGACACGATTACCATACATTGGCGAACCTAGAGATGGAATAAGTAGAATGCATGAAATTCTCTATAAAGCTGTACCTGAACTCGACGCAGTGCCGGATGCTTTACTGGAGAAGCTTCAACCAACTACTTAATATTTGAGTAACATTTCCAAAGTTGGTTTCGATAAATCAAGCCAAAGCATATTTGGAAGCGCTTCCTCTTAAAATAGTCAAAATCAACTAATGTAATCATGAAGATAGAATACTAAATATCTTCCTAAAGGGTGCAATAAAAGACAAAAAGTTTTTAGTTTCCTTGCTTGGGGCTTTCTCTATTCTAAATTTCACAAAAATCGATGCAGCGGCTTAGCCGTTTTTCACCAAAGAGCGTGGCAATGTCCACTTAAAAACAAAGATCATACTAAGTACTTATAAAGGCCATATTAGCAGTGTTCGTTGAAAAAAAAAACTATAAATATTTGTAAATATTCATACAGTTTTTTAACAAAAAGCGTTCGTTGAAACAAAAATTTCATACTTGCGTCACAAAAACTTTTGAAATATTTACAAATATTTATAAAGTTTTTTTTTTTCAACGAACACGGCTATTATAGTTTCTTAGTGTTTACCATATTTCCATACCAAATTTCATAAAAATCCATACAGCGGCTTAGCCGTGCAAACTTTTTTTCATTTAGGAGCGTGTTATTGTTAATATTGTTGCTGTTTGTGGCTGTGTTGTTGATGTTTTTGTTTTTATACCCTACACCCGGGGTATATTCACTTTGTCCTTCCGTTTGTAACGCAGAGAAGGAGGCGTGGCAGATATAGAAAAGTATATATATTCTTGATCAGCGTCACCTCCTGAGTCGATATAGCCATGTCCGTCTGTCTGGCTGGCTGGCTGGGTGGCTGGCTGGCTGTGTGTTGAAATACACTTTTTGGGAAAACTGAGTAAGATAATTCAATGAAATTTGGTACACTGCCTCCGTCGTCAAAGATAGCTCGGGGGATTGAAAATGAGCGAAATCGGTCAACGGACACGCCTACCGCCAATACAAAAAATATATTCAAAATGCAATTTAAGGAGTATTTTTCACGACAATGCAACCAAAATACGCATAAATACTAAGAATTGTAAGCGCAAGCTCCGAAAAAAAATTTAACGAATTCGGACAAGAGCTCGTGGCACCTCCCATATAAGCAAAAGCTTCAAAACGCTATACTGAAAGCGTTTTTTGAGATATTCAAACCAAATTCGACTCAGATACTAAGTATCATAAATAAAAAATTGGGTGAAATCGAACAAGGGAGCGTGGCACCTCCCATATAAGTAGAAGTTTCAAAATGCTATACTGAAAGAGTTTTTTGAGATAATCCAACCAAACTTCACTCAAATACTAAAGACTATGAATGCACGCTCTAAGCTAAAACTAGGCGAACTCGAACAAGAGGGCGTGGCACCTCCTATATAAGCAAAAGCTTCAAAACACTGTACTGAAAACATTTTTCACTCAGACACTAAAAACTATAAGTCCAAGCTCTGGACAAAAACTGGGTGAACTCGGACAAGAGAGCGTAGCACCTCCCATATGAGCAAAATTTTAAAAATACTGCAGTGTAGGGTATTTAATGTATGGCCAGGCCAAATTTTACACCCTCTCTAGTTTTTTTTAAATTTCGTTAGTATTCTTGGAACAGATACAGTTTAGCTCACAATCGCCAATTTTATGTTATGTTATGTTATGTGTTATTTAAATATATAAAAATTGTGTAAAAAAGTCTCGCTCGGATCTGCTTTCGGAGGTATAGCCATCGGAAGTTGTTGATATAGTTTTTCTAAAATTCTATATAAGTTAAAAACGGCTGCATTGATTTCCAAAATATCCAACACTTAGTTTGCTAGCCAAATTCCAAATTTCAGAAAAGTCGTAATATCTCAAAAATCACGAGCTGAATTTAAAAAAATTTTGGATCAATATTGTAGCTTATTAAATTACTTTTCATGTGACACCCAAATTTTGGAAAGCAATGCAGGCGTTTCTGACTTATATTGATTTTTAGAAAAGCTATATCCGCAACTTCCGATGGCTATACCACCGAAACCAGATCCGAGCGACACTTTTTGATTCCACATTTATCCTTAGATTTTAAAGGCACATAAGAAAATATTTGGCTTATAATCAATTTCGATTGTGAGCTAAACTGTACGTAGCCGTATTCTTGGATGATATGCCTACATAAGTCTCGATATCTCCAAAACTAAGGGAGATATAAAAAAATTTCATATAATTTTTTCAATTTATTTTGTATTCTTTTATGGGAAAACACAGTTAACTTTTCTTAAAATTAATTTTTTTCTTGAAATTTCTTCAGTAATCTCGTATTCCTAATGTTTACGCAAGAATACGCATAAACTCCCAAAAACCGGATTTAATTTCCTGCAATTGGCAACGCGAATTGTACCCATTGAAAATTCTTCAATTCATACCGCCATCTCCCTCACTCTCATGAGTATACGTGATGCACGTCAATCTCATGATTTTTCGTCATTCGTTTTTCCATCGTGCTTAGCAGCGGCCGCCGTAATTTTCTTTTATATTTCTTTTTAATATTAAATTAGTTAAAAACTTAAAATAACTTACAACTATAACTTAAAACTAAAGTAAAGTCGTTTACAATAAAATTATAACGTGAAAGTAAAATCAAAAGTTTGTTTTTTGCTTTGGAAGAAGACACCTGGTGGGGACAATCGTTTTCAGCATTTTACTTTGGGAACACCATAGCCCAAGAGTATTTTTGATCATCAAAGATAGCAGCAGCATCATCCTGGTGGTCATCAGCATCGCTCCAGCGGTTATCCAACATCACAGCCTCCAACGTCAAAAGCAGCAGTTCACGTGGCAGCCGTCCGCAGTCGACGTCGGTAGCAGCAACTTTACAAAGCAGACAAACTACGAAAAGGTATTCCTTTAAAATCATTTATATTCGGCGCCCGCTCCATATTTACAAAAAAAAAGAGTTCAGTCCCCGGCTGAACATTTGGTCCTTCGGCCTTCTTGTGGCCGGCTACTATTAATACAATTTTGTAAAAATTTTGTAAAATTTTCACGGGCCCCCGGCATTTGAGCCTTCAATCGTTTTGATAACAGTGCCTAGTGGAAACATTTGCTTTTTCGCCGATTTGGAAACCAGTGCCCATTGGCATTGGGATATTTCGTGAATTTTATTTTTTTTTTTGAGAAAAAATACATGCGGTACCATAACCGCCATTTTTGATGACCGTAGAAAATTTAAGGTTAACGCAAAATCATCGTGGTTAACTGCTGCAGAGCAAAATACAGTTTTTCGATCTCGTGAGGAATTTTCGTACGCCATTTTTTGTTTCATAACTTTGGCTTCTACGTTCTTTGGTCGTAAAATTTTTTGCTCGTTCGTGTTCATTAGTTCGAATGACTAACACACCAAGTTCATCTCGATAGATATTTTACAACTACTTTTTTTCTGATTTTTTGTTTTTTAACAAACACTTCAAAATGGAAGGAAAGATTCAATTGCTGAAATGCCATAAATTACATATAACGAATTTTTTAACAAATACTCAAAAAACGGCAAAAAATAGACAAACGCATGGCTTTCTGATAACAAGAAAAAATCTACTGGAAAAATATTGGAGTGATTATAGCTCTCTTTATAATGAAATAGTGACTCCAGATCCATACAGAAAAGTTGTAAAAGACTTTGTAGATACGGATGACTACAATTTTGTAGAATATATTTATTCTGAAACTATGCGTGAACTTTGTGAAAGTTTAGAGAATTTAAATAAAAACATCGCATATGCCAGCTCCACACAGCCCACGCAAACCGAACAAAACTCCCCAATACACGTTCCACCATGCGATATCCAAGTCTTTAGTGGCGATTATGTTTCGTGGCCAACTTTTCGCGACATGTACACAGCAATCTACACTAACAACTCACGTTTATCTCAAGTTGAGAAACTTTACCATCTCTTACAAAAAACCACAGGTGAAGCTCATAAGATAGTGAAAACGGTGCCCCTAACAAATGATGGGTTCGATATCGCATGGAACAACTTAAAATCTCAATATGAAAATAAGCAAATTCTGATAAGCGAGCAACTAAAAATTCTTAGCAATCTTCCAATTTGCTCTCGAGAATCAGGCAGTGAAATAAAACATCTTCAGCGTGAAATAAATAATTGCATTGCTACATTGAAATTATACCATATAGATATTAGTAATTTGGATGCGATATTTGTATACCAATGCTCAGTTCGTCTTCCTGAGCATACACTTTCTTTATGGAAGCAATCGATATTCCATAAAACCGAAATGCCAACCTGGCAAGATTTTGATTCATTTTTGACAGACAGATTTCGAATTGTAGAAACTGTCTCTGATTTAGCAGCACCTGTTTCATATCAGCCCAGCAAGTCGCAACCAACTAGTCTACAACCACAAAAGTCTTCTCATAACAATGTGGTGGCTTCTAAATGCACACTATGTACAGAAGCCCATTCTCTTCGTGTATGCAAACAATTTTTGAAATTAAACGTCCAAGAACGGTTTTCAATTGTTAACAAATTTAATTGCTGTATTAACTGCCTTTCATCTTTCCACGAGTTAAAGGAATGCAACAGCTTTTATTCATGCTCCAAGTGCAAAAAGCAACATCACACTCTATTGCACAGAGAAACGAATCAACGTACTCAACAATTCAAAAATAATACTTCTAATAGCAAATCACAACGTCACAATAAAAATGATAATGTGAATAGCTCTGCATTAACTAATGCATCAACTATACAGTCCACTATTAAAGAAGAACTTGCTTCTCTCCCTACGGGAAGAACAAATTGTTATTCAACCACAGCCACAAAAAATGTGCGTCTTGGCACGGCTCCTATTGATAATTACCATTCTGGTACAACATATAAAGCTCGTGCTTTAATCAATATAACATCTGAGTGCATTTCTGTCTCAGGACGTATTCCACCTATTTTGAAACTTCCTACTAAGCTAGAATCGGCTCAAGTGTCAGGAGTTAATGGTGCTATAAGCATCAAGCCATCAATGATGACATCATTTTACATCGGCACCCCTCTATATAGAGGTAATACAAAAGAAGTAATGGTTCTTGTCGTACCAAAAGCGACTGAACATTTATCATTTACTTTCGATATTTTTAAATTTAAAGAAATGCCAACCTTCAAGTTTACTGATAGTAATCGAAGCCCTTCCAACTTTCTCATTTGTAGAAAAATATATCCATTGATACTCGGTGGAGTTAAAAATTACGTCTTTGGGACTCTGGTGGCCCAAGAGAAAATTTTTGTGTGGATCCTGACAAGACTAAATCAATTTTGGATGATTGAAAAACTTCAACAAAAATCAGCGCAACCTAAAACTATTGCAATTTGTAAAGAAAACTACAATAAAATCACAGGAGAAGCACCCGACGGCAAATATATTATTAATTTGCTTTTCATGTTGGATTTTCCTACTTTCCTTGGCCAACCAAAATTCATTGCTCGAGTTCAATTTCTTTACAATGAAATTATTTTACTAAAACAGCATGATTTTACATACCAGCCATTCGTTGCAAACCAAGTAACTACAATTATCGACAAAATTGAAATCGAAAACTGG
Organism: Calliopum simillimum; assembly: GCA_951812925.1. Taxonomy (NCBI): domain Eukaryota; kingdom Metazoa; phylum Arthropoda; class Insecta; order Diptera; family Lauxaniidae; genus Calliopum; species Calliopum simillimum. Next base: position 13,195,603 of record OX638372.1, on the reverse strand, counting down.
GCTCATATGAAATCAAGATACAATCCCGCCGATCTAGTAAAGCGGGGGGTGGATCCCCCGGACTTGAAAAGCAGTAAACTTTGGTGCAATGGGCTTTCGTGGCTGAAAATGCAAAAATCCCATTGGCCAAGCAATACACGCTTAGTGAAAGTTGGTATTACATTGGAAATTAAGCTCATCGAATCATTTATTACTAGCTCGACGGTAAAAGAAGACATACTCGAGCACCTCTCATCACTACCAAAAGCATTGCAAGCTAGCGAGTACAGCCTTCGATATTGTAATCGAACTTTACGGATTCGAAACACTTTTTCCTCGATGAAAATAACTACCGAAGAGCTTAAATTTCTCAAAGTGAGACTTATACAAATATCTCAACAAATATATTTTCCCATTAATTATTTTAATTTACTAAATTAAAAAGCAATTGAATTCAAAATTCAATTGTCAACTTTAATTCCGTTCGTAGAAAGAAAAAAAGTTCTAAAAGCGAAATGTCATCTTACGTCTCCACCAGCATTGGACTACAACGAGAAACACCAAATTATTTTCTCATATGGAATACGGTTGTCTCGCTTAATCGTCAAATTTATTCATGTTGAAAATAAATTAGTACTTCCATTGGTACGTCGTGAGTTCTGGATACTCAAATCAATAAAATCAAGCAAAACTTTACAATGGCAAAATCTTCGTCATTAATAAAAAGCGATATATTGAACAGAATATGGCAGCCCTTCCTCCAGAGCGGACCGTAATATCTCGCCCTTTTGCAAACTCTGGGGTCGATTTCGTCAGCCCTTTTGATATAAAAAGCTTAACTTGACCATATTGCAAAAATTCAACGATGGACGAGCTTGGATAGCAGATATTAAAACTTCGCTTGGAAAAACCACTCGTCCATGATATAAATTCATGGCAATCCCTCAATGAGTCTTAAATAAGTATTCTCTTGCTTTACTTAAACATATTTATGATATTCCTTATACATATATTAATTTTCTCTTAACATTCTATATACCTATACTGTATACTCCGTTAAAATGATTTTCTAAAATTTAACTATTTAATTCTCATTCAATTTGTTAACGTCTATGACAAACCGTTGAAACTCAATTTTGAAATGATATACATTCATATTTTTGAATATTTTTAAAAATTAAAAAGTCTTTTTAAGTAAATATGTTTGATCTATTTGAAAAACAATGTTCAGTATTGTAAAGTTAAATTTCAATTATTTTGTAAAAAAAGGCTTTAGTATATTTAATACAACTACTTTGGAAACATTTTTATTACCCAAATAGTACTCATGAATTCTCTATTAATTTTTTGAATATTAAGTCATACATGAAAATCAATTTTTTACTATGAAATGTATTTTGAAACTCTTCTTCGAAGCAAGTACTTTAATTAATTTACATCAATTCTTACACTATGTATCATTATGTAAAATTTAAAACTTATACTTAAATATGTTAAGAAATTCAATAATAAGTACATACTATAATTCCGGCGGCCAAACCTTCCAATCTCTATTGCAGATACTGCAAGGCGGGCGGTATGTTTACGCAAGAATACGCATAAACTCCCAAAAACCGGATTTAATTTCCTGCAATTGGCAACGCGAATTGTACCCATTGAAAATTCTTCAATTCATACCGCCATCTCCCTCACTCTCATGAGTATACGTGATGCACGTCAATCTCATGATTTTTCGTCATTCGTTTTTCCATCGTGCTTAGCAGCGGCCGCCGTAATTTTCTTTTATATTTCTTTTTAATATTAAATTAGTTAAAAACTTAAAATAACTTACAACTATAACTTAAAACTAAAGTAAAGTCGTTTACAATAAAATTATAACGTGAAAGTAAAATCAAAAGTTTGTTTTTTGCTTTGGAAGAAGACACCTGGTGGGGACAATCGTTTTCAGCATTTTACTTTGGGAACACCATAGCCCAAGAGTATTTTTGATCATCAAAGATAGCAGCAGCATCATCCTGGTGGTCATCAGCATCGCTCCAGCGGTTATCCAACATCACAGCCTCCAACGTCAAAAGCAGCAGTTCACGTGGCAGCCGTCCGCAGTCGACGTCGGTAGCAGCAACTTTACAAAGCAGACAAACTACGAAAAGGTATTCCTTTAAAATCATTTATATTCGGCGCCCGCTCCATATTTACAAAAAAAAAGAGTTCAGTCCCCGGCTGAACACCTAAAGTTTTGATATCTTGAAAACGACGAAGGGATATCGAAAATTTTTCTTTAATTGCTTCAACTTATTTTGGGTTGTTTTATGTAAAAACATCCAACATTAACATTTCTTAATATTTCTTAAATTTTCTCGTATTCTTTAAGCCTTGATATCTCGAAAACAAAGCGAAATATGAAAAAATTTTATCTAATATTTTCGACTTATTTTGTATCGATTTAAAAGAAAACATCGTCAAATCGAGGGGTCACGGAAATCGAAGAATCCCCAATCGACCTACCCACACACATTTATTTGATCAGTACCTAATACCCCAACAGAAATTTCGATGCGCATCCCCAAGATGCAATAGAGATGCGCGTCCTTCTCGCATCTAAAGAGCTGATTTGTATGCGCATATTTTCTGCGCTATAGGTAGCGAGAGCGAAGCGCATCCAAAGAGCATTTCTGAATGCGAGAGCGATGCGCATCTAAACAGCATTTCTGGATGCGAGAGCCATGCGCATCCAAAGAGCATTTCTGGTAGCGAGAACGAAGCGCTCCCTTCCAATGACATGCCAATGTTGGTTTCAGCGCTTTTGCTGCTTCACTGCTGCTTTAGAGCGCTGCAGAAGCGCTATTGATGCCCTCCATTCCGCATTCAGACACTAAACGACCTCCTACAAAAAATAACTTTTCACTTCCAAAAGTAATAAATCTTATTCGCCAGCCACCATTGTAATTTCGTGTTTCTGCGCATAGTAGAGCTTCAAACCAGTTTAGCAACTGCATGAACCAGCGTAGTTTTAGTTTCTGTCTTAATTCAATTAAATTTCTGACATTTCGCTTTATCATAATCATCGTACGTCAAACACTACAAAACAGACAAAAAGAAACGACATGTAAACAATTGAGCGCCGCCGCTAGAAATCAACAACAAAAGACAATATCGACAATACGACAATATGGATGGAGCATTGGAGCATTGGGGGCTCTCTTCTGCCGTGTAGTCTACGTTGAGCAACCGTCGTCGTCGTGAGTGCGTGTGAAGCGGAAATTGCGAATTCCGAGATTTTATTTCTTTTTCTTTTTTGTCCCACAAAATAAAATCTACAGAAAAAGATTTTTTGTTTACATTTGGGTAGCGTGATATTGCAATTTTCGATTGGAAGTGTAAAAAAAAGGTTGCGGTACAAAGTTCAAAATACAACAATTAATTGAATAAAAATTAAAAGAAAGTTTCAAGTTAAATTGTAATTGAATTTTTTTGTTTTGTGTTGTAAAATAAAAGTGCTGTGCCAATACAAAGTGCAAAAATAACATAAAAATTTATTCGTGTGCATATATTTCGACATTTCATTACTATCTACCAAACCAATCCCTCAATTTGTAAGTAAAATTTTTAACTTTTACTTTTTTCGGATGCAATTTTTTTTTTCCTTTTCTTTTCTTTCTGTTTTCATTCAATATTGTAGAGAAAATTTTGCTTCCTTTTTGTGTTGTTGTTTTTTTTTGTCTAGAAATATTTACCCAGAAATTTTCCCTCAATTACAGAAGCTCCAATGTGCACTTTGCTCTCAAGTGTTTTTTTTTTTTTTCGTTTCTCTTGCTCTCTTAATAGTTTTTCATTGTTTGTTTCAGGGTTGCCAGAAACTATTTATTTAGCTCAAAAACAATCCCCATATTCACTTTGTCCTTCCGTTTGTAATGCATAAAAAGAGGCGTGGCAGGTTTGGAAAAGTATATACATTATTGAGTCGATCTGACTGACTGTTTGTGGATTTGATGAAATTTTGTCGTAAAATGATTGATTGAAAATGAGCAAAATCGATAAACATACACGCCTACCACCCATACAAAAAAAAAACTAGTAAGGTTGTTACCTTTGGCCTGGCCAAACTTTAATTACTTTACACAGCAGTATTTAGAAAATTTTGCTTATATGGGAGGTGCCACGCCCTCTTGTCTGAATTCATACAGTTTTTTCTCAGAGTTTGAATTTATAGTTCTTAGTATTTGAGTAAAATTTGGTTGGATTATCTCAAAAAATGTTTTCAATATAGCGTTTTGAACCTTTTACTTATATGGGAGGTGCTACGTCCTCTTGTTCGATTTTATACAGTTTTTGCTTAAAGCTTGTATTTATAATTCTTAGTGTCTGAGAAAAATTTAGTTCGATTATATCAAAAAACGCTTTCAGCATAGCGTTTTGAAGCTTTTACTTATATGAGAGGTGCCACGCCCTCTTGTCCGAATTCGCCCAGTTTTTACTCAAAGCTTGCGCTTACAATTGATAGTATTTTTTTGTATTTTGGTTCCATTATCGTGAAAAATACTCCAAAAGTTGCATTTTGAATATATTTTTTGTATGGGCGGTAGACGTGTCCGTTGACTGATTTCGCTCATTTTCAATCCCCCGAGCTAACTTTGACGACGGAGGCTGTGCACCAAATTTCATTGAATTATCTTGCTTAGTTTTCCCAAAAAATGTATTTCCACACACAGTCAGCCAGCCACCCAGCCAGACAGACAGACGGATATGGCTATATCGACTCAGGAAGTGACGCTGATCAAGAATATATATGGGCATTCCTCAGAAACTTTTAACCTATGGTTGTCGTCAAGTTTTGATGTCAAACGCGTAACGTGCAACCTCTGAATATTCACAAAAAATCATTACTATTACTGAATTAATACCATGCACGTTACGCGTTTGACATCAAAACTTGACGACAACTATGGATTAAAAGTTTCTGAGAAATGCCCATATACTTTTCCATACCTGCCACGCCTCCTTCTCTGCGTTACAAGCGGAAGGACAAATATTCAATTTGGGTGTAGGGTATAAAAAGAACATTTAAAGTGCAATTTTATGAGCGTTATCCAGGATAACGCAACCAAAATACACATAAATGCTAGGAATAATAAGTGCAAGCTCTGAGCAAAAACTATGTGAACTCGGAAAATGATCGCAAAATAAGAACCTTCTCCTTGGTTCTAGCGTCAACTACGCGGAATGTACTATACAATGAAGTTATTTCATTAGTTCCTTTTTTTATGATGAAGTGGAACTTTTTTTGGCTATAAGTAAAGAACACGTCACATTTAATGCAACGCTCGTTACATAGATCTATGTATATGTGAAAGAGAGATACGTATATGTATTTTTGTGTTACATATTTTGATATTTGATATTTTGATTTTAGTATTACTCGAAAACAGCTTTTGATGAAAATCAAAATTTTCATTGGTTAAAAAGTGAGCGTGGCACCTTCCCGATTTCGCTCAATTTTCGCCCATTATAAGACATTGATAGTCAGTATGTAGTTGTGAACCGAATTTCATCAAATTATCTTATACAGTTCAAAAGATATGACCAAATCAAATAAAAAGCTAGGGGCGTTGCCACGCCTCTTCATAAGTATGCATATACTAAGTAAGTCAAAGTCTATCTCGTTCTTAGTATAAGCTTATATTCATTATTTTCCAAAGCTTCAAAACATAAGTTTCTTAAATATTGTTTAAAAAATTATATAATTTCAACCGCACTCCAAAATGTTTCTGATCTTAAATAAAGAAAAAAAACAACGAAATTTAAAAAAAAAATCATAATCGGAGCTGTTCTTGAGGGCTTCCATCTACAAAGCTCCACTATAAACAGTTAAAGATTATACATTTATATTGAATTCTTATGAAAGATAGTTTTGTCTTCTTTCCTCAATAAATATTTGAGATGATGTGAAAAGAAGGCAATGGAATGTTTTAATTACTATTTGTCAAACAGCAAAATACTAATAGTCTGATTCACTGCCTTTCCAAAAGATGTCAGAACATGAAAATCAGTTAAGAAATGTCGAAATTATCGGTAATTTTGTAGAGCCATATGGGTCGATTTATTGTCTTGAGATGGTAAAAAATCATAACTTTAAAACCGTTAAAGAGGTCATCTTGACGGTATTTGTCATTATTTGCCGGGTTTGTAAATTTTCAACACCTCCCCCAAAATTTCATCAACTTGGTTTTGGCCGAAAATGAAACCACATACTTAATTGTAGCGAAAGCCGATATGATGAAACCATATCTTGTTACGCAAGACTAGTGATAAGACAGTCTTGAAAATTTATAATAAATAAGCGTGTCATGCCCCTTTGAACCTAAAATCATCTTTCAAATTTTGCATGCTCAACACTCTTTAGAAATTTTTTCCAAATGCTAGACGAGACTCAATGTCCAAGACCAAGATCCACGCTACGCATCTGATGGCTATATGTATATTTTTAACTCAATTTTCATTTTAAAAGTAAGCCAAATTTAATACATGCATATGGACCGTGAATGTTACTAGCAAAGTAATTACATTTTTTATTGATGTTAAGCAATTAAGTAATTAAACAGTTAATAGCATGACGTTTGAAAAAACACTAAAACGAACGATTAATATCTATTCACAAAGTAAATTGACTGTAACGATTCGCTATGTATGAATCGATTTAAATGTCCATAAAAAAAAAAATTATTTGAGCAAATCAGATTTAATAATTTATTGTACTCGTAGCAAATTAATTTCATGCCAACAGATAATATTAATAATGATAGAACTCCTCTGAGACCATGTGACTTGATAACATTAGGTAAATCACTAGCAGCAGTCATTTTAACCTGCATTGGTTTGAGGTAGTTCAAGAGACACAGTCAAATCTTCTCTTCTTATACGAGATAAAATTGTATGTTTATAAATACCAGAGTTCGCCTTGTGGCTGAAATTCGACCATTTCGATTTGACCATAATATAAAGGAAAAAGTTTTTATCCCCTTCCTTGGTCGATAAAACACAAAAAGCTTTTAATATTCTTCCTTTTGGTTCGGGTTATCTGCATCGGTGCAGAAGCTAAGTTGCAATATCGTACTTTCCATTTAGAGGCGTGTAACTCCTACTAAAGAGCAAACAGTTTTTGATATCTTTCTATACCAAAATTCATAAAAATCAATCATGCTATCGTGCTATATAGTGCTAACTCTATATCTATATCAAATTTCATAAAAACCGTATGCAGTATTTTCGCCAAGAGAGCGTTTTTTCCATTTAGGAGCGTGGCACTGCCCACTGAAAACATAATGGTCATGTTATCGTTCCATAGTGTCAATCCTATCTCCATACCAAATTTCGTTGAAATCGATGCAGCGGTTTAGCTGTAACAGCGTGTTTTTCATTTAGGGGCGTGACACCGCCCACGGAAAAACATAATGGTCATACTATCGTTCCTTAGTGCTAACCCTGTCTTCATACCAAATTTCGTTGAAATCGATGCAGCGGTTTAGCTGTAACAGCGTGTTTTTCATTTAGGGGCGTGGCACCAACCACTGAAAACTATAATGGTCATATTGTCATTTCTTAGTGCTAACCCTATCTCCATACTAAATTTCGTTAAAATCGATGTAGCGGTTTAGCTGTGAGAGCGTTTTTTTCATTTAGGGGCGTGGCACCGCCCACTTTAAAAAATTATATAGTCCTATGCACTGCTCCTCCTCACAACCTTTCCAACAAAAAAAAATCAAGCAAATCGGTTGAGATTTAGGTATAGAAACAGGGACTGAACCGATTTCGTTTGCCTATTTATATATAGATATAAATATATATGTATGTGCCCAAATTTTTCTCAAGAACGGATGCAGCGATTTTAATGAAAGTTTGGAAAAAGATGCACTCTAGCATAAAATGAAGAATAAACAAGGATTTAACTTTATAGTTGTCTACTAGGGGGCGTGTCACCGCCCTAAACTTTAAATTTGATCATAATTTGGTCATAACTTCCAAACCATTAAAGGTATTTTGATGAAATTTACTACACAGCTACTGACTATCAATGTCTTCTAATTGACAAAAAGCGGGCGGGATCGAAGAAGTGCCACGCCCACTTTTTAACCATTGAAAATTTTGGTTTACTATTACTCGAAAACGACTCCAACAATTTTGATGAAAATTTAGGAGATGTTACCTCTGCAAACAAAATATCGCGTGTAGGCGTGGAACCTCCCATACAAGTAAAACACATTAAATACCATTTCTCGCAAGTGGTACAACATATTTCGATGAAATTTGATATGCGGATTTAGATCATGAGTATCTAAAGCATAACGAAAAGTGGGCTTGTTCAATATTTCTTATATGCAGTCTTATCTAATTTTTGACGCTGAATCCGTCTTCATCAGCAGAACTGTCATAATTCCTGCAGGATTTTGAAATATCCTTGCTTGAAGTTGGAGAAACCGCTGTGTTCAGTCTTACATCGTAGCTACAAGAAAAAGTGAAATTCTTTTTTATTAATAGCCACACTTTTCCCTATCTTATTTTCCGAGTTATGATCCTTTGAAAATTAGATATTTCAGCCCCCATACAAAAGACGAAATATTTTGGGTGCGTGGCATATCGTATCCCATTTATTTAATTTAGGGAATTCAATTTCACCAAAAAAAAAAAAAATTGAGTTCTTGATATTTTTCAATACCATTCGATACTTTCCGAGTTTTTTCTTATTATTATTCTCATTGGTTAATTTATCATTTTGAAAGCAAGACCTTTAGACTAAAATAATAAGATCAGATTGTTGACCGAGCAGGATCGGTCTCCAGGTACTAGTTATTATGAGCCGAATACGCTTTTACAAACTTCACTGGCAGACGCCGCGTAAGTAAGATGGAGGTAGTTCCAGTTGTGAATAATAAAACTGCTTTCTTTGGAAAAAATATAAATTTTGTAACGCAACTGTTCTTAATATTTAGAACTATATTATCCGTTTTAATTCAGTGGCGGATCCAGGGGGGGGCGATCGCCCCCTCTCTCAAACTTAAATTATATGTAAAGATTTTGAAAACATTCTGTTATTATCTAGAAAAGTAGTCAATCGCCCCCCCCCCCCCCCTCTTGACACTGCTGGATCCGCCACTGTTTTCATTTTTGTGCGAGTCGACGCTTAACTTATAGTTTGAACCAGTATCCGATATGGCTTAGTTATCTTCTGCTGTCTTCATAAGTATTCTTGTCTCCATCTACTTCACTTCGGCTGATCACAAGGCAGATTTAAAAATAATTTTCTTAGGGTCTCATGAAATTCTAAATATATACATAAATATTCTTCTTCTCTAATGATGTTTATAGCTTTCACTATGCTAATACAAGCATTTTAAACGTGCACGCAATACTGTTACAGCCTTTATACGTAAAAAAGAGAAGTCCTATTACGAAAGTAAATTTGCTCCTAGTAGATTTTTGGAAATGAACTTAAATTTAAATTACCTTAATAAATCCTACAACCTGCATAAATTTTAAGTTATCAGAAACAACCATAAGTTTCTACGGTTTCAGAAGATTCAACTTATGCTCTTTCAGGTGTCGATATGCTTAGTGTTAGTGAAGCCAATTTTAAAAAATTAAACCAGAAGCTATAGAATCATAAAATATTCATCCAGACTTTATAAAAATTCTTGTATAGTATCAGTTGCTTTAGGTCATATAACTAACATCTTCAATACAATTATCAACACTTTAGTATTCCCTAGTTTAGAAAAACTATGAAAATCTTACCTTTTCTAAAAAAGGGCTAAATATCGTCCAATTTCGAAACTGTTATTTCTTAGCAAATCATTTGAAGTAATCAAAGTAAATGAAGCAACCAAATTAAGAATCACCTCAATAGAAATAATTTTTTAACGAAACATTTCTTATTGATATTATTATTTATGTCTTTTATTTGTGGAATTTATAAGCTTAATTAAGTGTAACCATTTAAAAGATATAATATTTGCTTTATTTTTCTTGCCACATTAATAATATTATCTAAAGTTTATGCAACATTAAAAAGAGCAATCTTATTTGTAGACTGATTTATGAATGAACAAATAAACAAATCCAGAGGTAAACATTTCGAATCTATAGGTACCAGTTAGATTTTTTTTTAATTTCGTCAATAGAAGAGCTTCAACTAAATATATGGCAAATTCGTTGCCAAACAACAAATTGTTGACCTTTAGTAGACACTGTCAAATTTCCACAAGAAAACATTTTTAGCATTCTTTAAGTAGTTGAACATAATCCTTCTTATCGAAGCTATTTTTAAAACGTAGGGTCTTAATTTACAAAGTAAATGTTCACTAATTAATTATCGCCAACAAACATCATAAAATATCATTTACACCTCAATAGCGTAAGCGCACCGCACACACACACAATCGAACACACCCTGAACGCCGCTGTATCAGTAACCATTATAAATAAAGGTTAATATTTCACAGCAAATTACGAAGGATAACAACAGCAAGAGCAACAACAACAGCAACAATAACAACAATAAAACAAGCATCGAAACCCTACGTCCTTGCCAAAGCCAACTAAAAAGTTAACAAAATCAACGATGCAACAAAACCAAAATTGCCCATTGCACTGAAGGAAAATGTAGCAACTACAAAAACAAATCAAGCAGCAGCACAGCACCAGCACCATTAGCAATGTCAATTACAACAAAAACACATAAACTTTATATAATTTAAGTTAAACCAGCAATAGCAACAACAGCAACACCAACACCAACAATAACAGCTAACGTAACGTCAACAACATAACAAGCACTAACATTGTTATTATTTTCATTACTGTTGTTGTTGTTTTTGTTGTTGCCCAGAATGCTTGCATTGGTACGGCGACGACAACACTGCCACATCATACGCCAGCCAGTGTTTCATTTAATCATCAATTTATACGGGAAACAATCAACAGTCCTCACCCGCATTTCAGCGAGTGAAACTTTTCCCAAACGTCGCTCGATTGCAATTTCCTTAGTTCACCACCATCTCGCACACCTTCTGCTGTTCCTGTTCCTTTCATCGTCATTGTCGCTGTCCGTCATCTTTCGCCTCGCTGTCAGTTGCATTTTCTTTATTCATTACATTTTAATGCCTGTTTCCGCCACACAAGCTGCATTTTATGGAGCAATTTCGTACACGTAAAATATAGTTTGTCTATATTAAATTGAGAAGGTACTTTATAGATGATTTTAGAGCTCTAAGTGATCCCAAATACGAACGAAAAGTTGAAGCTTAAAGAGTCTATATATTAATACGCAAGACAAAAGTTTGTCCTACCTTTTTTACTATGTTAGAAATGAAGCACGACTTTGAATTATACACCATTAAAAAGGCATTTGTGTGTAAATGTGCACAAAGCTAAAATTATTTTTATATTTTGCAATTAAGCACGGTAAAATTAAATGCAAATTTTTCAATATTATTGTAATAACGACAAAATACGCGGTCATACAGAGAGGATACGGCATAAAGGAAAAGATAAAAAGCAGACTGACACTGACTTCATGTTTTTTGTTTTGTTTTTCACCTCCGACTCCAACTTTAGTTGCGAAAGTTTTGAATCGCAAGTTATAAAGGAGGTGGAATGAAAATATTCACCGCTGAAAATAAAAGAAGGAACAAAAGCACTGAAAGCAAGAATAAAATTTTATTTCGGGGAATTCCTCACGTTTGCTTTCGTAGCCACAATATCGTTTATTTTTTTATGCCGTAAAAAAGTTCCGTTTGAAACTTAGTGCCACTACTGGCTACATCTCGTAAATCGAATTATTATAGCCAATTAAATATGTAAATGCAGACGGTGGTGCAAGATTTTGAGATTGCTTAGAGCACTTCTAAAGAGGAAGACGCTATTTCAAATGTACAGAATAGATCTTATTGTACGGCCCGTTACGGAACAGGTAATGAACAAATCATTAAGATGAAAACAAAATCAAAATACTTAGTTTTGGATGGCACTCACTCTTCTTCGAGTATTTCCCATTAAAATTTAGTAACCATGTTATTTAGTGCAAGTCATAAAACAACAGAAAATGTGGTTAGCTGAAAATCACATCATTCAGTGGACTTAAATAAGTCACTTTAAAGAAGTCATCTGAAGTATATTATTCTTCCTTAAACAAATAAGAGTCCAAGCAAAATTTTTGTCCGTGTGTGAGTGCCACAACGACCTAAGCAAAATGTTGCAAACGACGCAATTCCATTACGTATTGGCGCCACAATATCTGACAATGTCGGATACGATGCGATATGGATGCTTTCGGTGAGCGCGAAGAATTAACTGGGCTATTGGTTAGTTATTGGCAGTCATTGCAACACCACAGGATCTCTCTAGTGTTTGTCTGTCATCATTATCAGGATAACACTCATACAAAAAGAAAAATAAGGAGCGTTTGGTTGAAGATGAAACAACACCAACTTTTAAATTAAATTTTCCCAACATTTCCAAGAAAGAAAAAATAAGACGACGCACCCAACCGTAGATGAAAAAGAAAAAAAAAGGAAGAACCAGCACACAAATCAGGCTTTAATTTTAGCGCATGCGCAATTTAAATGTCAAAGTTGAAAGTTTTTCTTGCAATAAAATGAGAATACTACGTACATAAGAGTTTTGTTTGTAGTATTTGCAATGTTTTGATTTATTTTTTGTTTTTTTGTTCATCTTCTGATAAATTTTCAAAGTGCCAGATAAACTTTTAGACCAAATGACATAGAAATGTTGGTCATTCAGAAGAACTAAATTAAATGATGCCATATCATTGTGGTTGGGAGGGAGGCTCTATGCTATGGCAAAAGATAGAGAACACAAAAATGTCATAATGAAAAATGATAAAAATTTAATTAAGAAAGTACACTGAGAAAACAGTATGATTATATACATCAAAATTTGGTAATAATTAACAAATAATATATTTGATATAGGCGAATCGAATATTTGATATCATTTAATGAGTGGCATATTTGAGCAATTTTATTGGTTCAATCGTATATTTGTTAATAATTACCAAATATATGTTTGCATATAAAGACATTTATTGTTTTGAATTTAGACCTTTATTATTATTAATCTTTTTATTAATTAGAAACTAATATGACAATATTTGCTAGGATCACGGCGACATCATAAAATATAATATTTGTTATAAATTAAAAATAAAACTCCTCTCTGAAATTTGAATGCACTCGCCAAGTTGCAAAAAAAAAACAAAAAAATAAAAACAAAAAAAAAAAAAATCATATCTGGGTGGGGATTGAACTCATACCCCCGGGACATTTTTTGTTCTTTGTTAGATGCTACCATATATTTACCAGCTACATTTGTAACCTTGGTTCATTGCAATCGTAAGAGGGAATCCATGTATAGCGAATTGGAACTATGCCGCGCGTATTGAATTCTTTAAACCTCAGGACGCAATGACCGAATGTAAATTACTGAATCTTACAGCTTAACAATCCGAACTATATTATAACTATAGATGTTCTACATATACAAATTGAAATACGAAAAAGTCAAAAAGTCAATCAAAGTGAAGTAAAAAAATAAAATAATAAATTTAAAAAAAAAAAAATGTTCTTGTCTGGGATTCGAACATAGACCCACAGGATATGAGTCAAACGTCTTATACATTGAGCTAACTCTATCTACGTTTGTAGTGATTGTTATTTTGAATTTATTTTAAACAAAAAGTCAAACACAAAATTTAACAAGTATTGATTGTTTTTTGTAACTTTTGAAAATAATGTTTTGAAAATAATGTCAGTATGTTTTTGAAATTTTTCAATACTTGTTGAAATTTTTGTATGACTTTTTGTTTAGAATTAAAGTAGATAGAGTTAGCTCAATGTATAAGATGTTTGAGTTATAACCTGGGGGCGTAGGTTCAAATCCCAGACAAGAAAGATTTTTTTTTAATTATTTTTTTTTTTTTTTTTAGATGCGTTCGAATCCTAGACAAGGTTTTTTTTTGAAGTTAAAGCAAATATTTGACATTCCATCAAACAGATATCAGTTTTGGCCCAATCGACAATATTTCAAGGTCCAATTAAAGGCATATTAATATATACCGAAATTTGTTAATTATGAACAAATATTTTCTAAAATGTTCAATCAAATATAATTCTTTGATCGAAACATACTCTTTTCTCAGTGTAAGATTCATATGGCATGGCATAGCTGCAAAATATTTTAATTTAGGTTGGTGATTCCCGTGACAATATTTGTGGTGAGAAACACTTAAATAATGAAAGGTCATCGGATATCCAGGCATTTTACGAATTAGCATTTCTTTGGTTTAAACTGAATTGTAATTATCGCAACCAGTCGAGTGAAATGCAGGCAATTCTTGATATTATCCAGACTTGTCGGAGGCATAGCTCAGTCAAACTTAAGTTGGCATACAAAATGTTTGATAAGAATTAGTGTCGATTTTGTGCTGTAGTAGCTCAAAGCTTCTTCTGGTCGTTTTAGAACTCGACATTTCACGAAACATTAAAAAAAATTGCTCAAAAACTAAAAGTAAGCCCAAAAAAATTGCTGAAAGGTTTAAAAGAATTCAAGCAGGATATGGTCGTCACTCGGAAGTCGGGATCTGGATGTAATATGGGTGTCGGTAACCAAAAGTAGAAAAACAAAATTCTTAACATTTCGGGCAGACAACTGGCGCAGAAGGTAGAGTGTTTCGAGTTTAATGTTCGTAATGTCAAAAAGGAGGCTAGACTTAAGACGCCTAAGCTGCTATAAGCTCCTGACAGAAATGCTGAGAAGAACACACAGGCAAAATACAACATGAAGGGCGCAATGCATGATTTTGCGGACTTTTCGCAACTTCTAATCAATAAACTCAGAAATATACAGATATTAAAAAATGCTAGGAAAAAAACAACTAAAGCCTTTCCTTAGATAGCATCAGGTTTCCACTTTCTTTTGAACTGACCAAGCAATTACAGAAGAATGGACGAATGATGTGCTTGCTTTTGATGTTTCGAGATGCAAATCAATAAAATTATACTGGGCAAGTGGCCAAGGATGCTAATGGTTTTCGAAAAAATGGTATCTTTGGCAGCTCGCAATGTATCAGATAGTTGCCACAAAAGTTATTAAGCGCCAAAAATAATCTTTCCATAATTATAAAGGGAAATGAGAATTTCACGAAAAGCCTTAAAGACCGCTATTATCTTTACCATTGACAAAGCTAAGTAAGCAGTCTCCTCTTTTAGCCCATTTAAATGTCCTGGGCCAAACTATGTTCAACCTTTCCTATTACAGAAAGGTTATATCTATACCTAAATATATATGGCACCCACTCTTATTTACATCTTCAGACTAAGGCTAGAACTAGCAGTAGTGCCTTTAGATTGGACTCAAGTCCGAGTTGCGTTCATTACCAAAGTGGAAAGTGCGGACCACACGCTAAAAACATTTCGGCCTATATATCCAAAATTGTTTCTGCTTAAAGCAATGGAAAATATTTTGGATCAGATTCCGAGGAGATGAAATATCTAGGAATAGTCCTAGCCAAAAGACTAACTTGAAGTAGTCATCTATCAATCATAGCAAACAAAGCCTTAAGGATAATATATGCTTACTCTTCATTAGTATGGTGTTCAAAGTTCAACCAAATAAAGGCTATGAAGGAACTAAACTGGATTTTCAGAATAGTGTGCTTAGGCGTCAGTTGGTATAATAATTCAAAATGGAAGATAGCATTGCAGGATCGTGAGACAAAGATCCCAAAAAGCAGTTTCAATGGGAAAAAAGGCTTCCATTTTTCAGATGTAGGTCTACGCTTTAGAGCTGTGTGCCAGAGAATGTTTACTTAGTGGCACTTCCGGCACCGACATTTGCATTTATTCGGACAGTCAAGTGACTTTAAAATTATTTATAACTCTTTCAATACCAAGGCAAGAGAGGCACAAAAGCAATAAAAAGACGGATTGCTGATTAAGACAGGCGCACTCAATACTTTCATAGGCCCAGAACCCTTCTGCCGAGTGAACAGCAGCTTTAAGTATAACTCAATTCGATATGGAAAGAAAACAGAATAATCGACTACGGGAGAGCACAGGAGGGCATGGGAAAAACCTGTATAAAAGAGCTTTAAGGGGTATGAACACTGTAAACGCTTTAATGATTTTATCAATATCAAATTTTTTTCATGTAGTACTAACTTCAATTAATATAAATATATACATAGTTTTATATTTAAGTATATGTCAAGCCAATTTTTCTTAATTATTAAAATAAAAACCACCTGAAATTAAAACGTTTACAGTGTTCAAACCCCTTAAAAAGTTTAAAAATTTCTTAAAATAGAGATAGTAAATACTTGATAAAATGTGGTTAACAAATAGATTTCATTCTAAAAATCGGATTACTAGTTCAAAACTTCCAAAACCCTTTTGCAAAAATAAAAGTCAGTTGTATCATTTGTGTACCTAAGTAAATTTTGCATTCCACGAAAAAAAAAGTACCCTCGCAATTTCTAACATTTCAACTTCTAGCTGCTAGCAAAAGCGATACTAACGAGTATTCTCAATAAATCAATACAATTAACAAAGCGAAATACTGCCCAAGGGGAAAAGAAGTGCTTCAAAAACCCTTCTGAAGTGCATCTTTTTCACCAATAAGCGCTTCCGACCGTGTGATAGATAGAAACAGATTATTTTTACTTACATTATTAAATTAGTTTTATATATTAAGCAAATGTTGTCCAAACCGAATTTGACAATTGAATGCTTACTGCAGCCTTACATAGAATCATTGTGTAATCAGATTCAATTCAATTGAATAAAATTAAATAAATAAGAGAATGGGAAATAGAAAAGTGAACTAAAAAAATGTTCAATAAAATATATTTTAATAAAAAAAAATGAAGCAAAAAAAAAATAAAAAAACAATAAAAAAAAATTACACGTGCTGGGTTCAAACCCATGTTGTTCTTACTGCAGCCTTACAAAAAACATTGTGTAAACGCTTCTAAATTTCTATGGGAACAAGCGCTTTTAAAGTGCTTGGCTCAGAAGCGCTTGACATTTTTCCTCTTGGGACTAAAGACGCGAAAGTTCGTCACATTCGTTTGACAAGTGTGATGAATGCGCGACGTCATTACATTTATTGTTTTATTTTATTGATAATTTTTATTTGCTTTTTATGTTTCACAAAGTTACATAATAAAAACAAAAATTCATTGTTTTTCACTCACTCATGCATTGTATTTGTTTGGGCTTCATTCGCTTTTATTGCCGCGTAATACGGCTGGGGGCTCTTAAAATAGATAGATATGTACGAGTACCCCCCATAATGCACAGAATGCTAAAACTGCTGACTGACCGACTGACCATCATTAAAAACAAAAAGCTGCTGCTGCTCTTGAAAGTGATTATTTTTGTTGTATTTGCTTTTTTTTTTAATTTTTTTTCGATTTTTGCTATTCTCCGTTGTCATATGTGCGTGCAAGGTAAGCAAAATGACAGCACAACAGGAAAAAGAATAAGAGAATGAGCATGACATGACAATAACAACAACAATTTTGTGTTTTTGTTGTGGTCGTTTATTGGATTACTCTTGGTGTATTGTGCACAATAACACTCGCATATCGCATATGTGAGAAATTTTTTATTGTCAGCATTTTTTCTGGCTTTTTGTTTTTTGTTTTTCTAAATTTGATATTTTTTCAAGGATACTCCACTCATCGGTGATAATACCTACGAATAGATATATCATTTTTTAATTTGTACATTAAATATAATGCTAAATACCCAAGAGGAAAAACTTCAAGCGCTTTAAAAGCGATTTTTTGTAACGCTACAGTAAGAACACCATGGGTTTGAACCCAGCTCGGGTGATTTTTTTTTTTTTTTTGTTTAGTTTTTTTTGCTTTACTTTCTTTTTATTAAAATATTTTTTATTCAACTTATTTTTATTTCACTTTTCTATTTTCCTTTCTTTTATTTATTTACCTACTTTTGTTTAATTGAATTGAAACTGATTCCACAATGATTCCATGTAAGACTTATAGGTACGGTGATCAACCGTCCTGTATTTCCGGGGACGGTTCTGTATTTCGGCTACGTGTCCCCAGAATTTATTTGAGAAAAACGGGACATACAAATGTTCTGTATTTTATTTTGTGTCCCCTATTTGTCCCGTATTTGCACCGTTCATTTATTAATATGTATAAAATATCAATAAAAACCGTAATTGTTTAGCTAATTCAGCACATATGAAGTTGCATATTTTCATATTTTTATCAATAGCTTAAAAACCTATTGAGAAGATGCAAACTTAAACTGTGATTATATAGTTTCGCAACAGATAGAATCATTTCATAAACGGCTTTTTGAAAATTAACAAATGACATGTCAAAATAATCTGCATAACCTTTTTTTTTTGGCTTGTAAAAATTGTTGAGTTTAGCATGTGTTTGCCAGGGCCGTGCGCAGGATTTGCTCTAGGGGGAGGTTTTTCATAAAAAAAAACGTAATAACACTATAAAATGATCAGTACATGTATGCCATTCGAAAGGTACTAAAACAACACTTAGCGTAAAAAAAGTTGACATTAAAATAACAAAATAAATTTTTGCTCTTTTTAAGAAAATTAACAAGAAATGAAAACAAGAATGCATATTTTCAATGCAAGTTTCGAATCTGGCCTTAGAACTGCTATATCTCGTATGGTTTTTGAGAAATCTTAACCTAAAAGTTTTGTTTTTTAAGATTTTTGAGCTTATATGACAAAACAAGGAAAACCTTAGCCACATAACCTGATAACGAAGCTTAAAGCCAAAGTCTTTTACTTCAAAAATCCGAATCTGTTAACCGTTTTTTTCTATCACGTCTGAAATCCGAAATATCCTTGATTTAAAGTGCAGAAAACGTTATTTTCAGATATATGGCGTGCATTCAGGTATGATCGATTCCGCTCTGGAAATATTGTTGTAAATCTTGTCGACTATGCACCAAAAAAGAGAACGAAATTCTTGAAAAGGTGGAGGATGACCGACACAAAAGCAGTGAAAACATCGCTATATAATCTGAGTGAAAAAAAAACCCATTGACCTCTTTCAGTATGTGAATCTCGGACTGCCATTTGTTTCATTCGTTGCAGAACTATCTTGATAGCGTAAAATCGAATTCCCAAATTGTCTTGACCGAGTTTTTCGAGCAGAAACCCCAGAAACCCTTTAAGAACCGTATTATGGTTTTGCCCGAAAGATGGCGACTGGTGATCAATAACAATAGAAAATATTAGATATTTTGATATGTGAAAAAAAAAATAGTTTAAACTAAGCATTTTTTTTTTTTTTTTGCTATTTTGAAATTCGATTAAAAAGCACCTAATTTTAACGACCTTTGAGCCTGACTTACTTTTAATGCAGGAATGATCTCGATATCGATTTTTTAAGTTTTTTTTTAATAGCAAAATGAAACGATTCCAATTGAAAAATTGCTGGTTCTAATTTTTTTTATCAGAAAACTAATCACAATTTATATTTTTTGTTACTTTCTTTCTAAAAACCTTCATAACTGTTAATGACTAACCCACAGGAATAGTCAAAATGACTATGATATTATAAATAAAATTATAGGCACGTGAACTTTTTAGATTAATTCTATTTCATTTCAATACATATTTTCAATTCATAAATATTTATTTAATTTTTTTGGGTAAAAGATCTTCCTGGGGGGGGGGGTTTGAACCCCCAAAACCCCTACCGTGCGCACGGGCCTGGTGTTTGCCAGGATCAAATGCTTCCACGGAAAGAATTTTCTCCAATATAAACATAACAAAGACATAGCTTCGAGCAGCACCATGCGCAGGATTTGCTCTGGAAAGGGTTTTTCCTTTAGATTAATTTTATTACATTTTATTCAATTCATATATAATTTCTATTGGAAAAAGATTTTCCTGGGGGGGTTGAACCTCCAAAACCCTCTACGTGTGCACAATCCTGGCTTACAGTAAAGAGACTTAAAACTATTTTAATAACAAAATGTAATTATCATTTAAACTGTCTCGAGCTCAAAGAATATTTGAAGTCACACGGAGACATTTTGAAAATAATTTCTTTGCCTAAAACTACTAAGAGCCGTTTTCAACTTGCGGATTGATATCTGTGGACTTTTAAAAAAATTTTAGTCCTAAATATAAAATTTAAATACGCTTCTATTGGTTTGATCGCCATGTCTCTATGATTTCTTATTCCAGAAATATTAGGGTGTCCCATAGTTCACGCAAGATTTAAACTTAGCGCCATTTGTGTGGTGAAGTGTTATGAACCAAAAAAAATAATTTGACTGCTGACACTTTAAGATTGGTAAAAATGTATGGAAAGAGGAGATTAAACGCTGCATCAATGAAATTGAGGCACATTATTGAAAAGTAGTCAATCAGTTTTAAGGCTCTCCTGAAAAGTTGCCAATTTCGAGTTAGGTTGTTTTGTCAAAAGTCCACAGATATAATTTTTATATAAAATTTAATATCAAAGTGCCAGTTAAGGTAAAGCCTATTTAAATGGAATACAAGTAAAAGAAATAAATGTTTTTATTAACGAGCAATAAATAAAATTTAAGTTTTTAAATTTACGAAGAAAATTGTACCGTTGAGGTCCTCGTACGTATGTATACTTTTACGCTTTGATAGAGGTAAAAATCTTTTGTTTTTGCTCATCAGTCATTATTTGCCTAAATGTTTTTCTGTCCCCGATTTTCCCCCGACTGTCCCCGATTGTCCACGTTTTTTTTCGCATAAATATCGTTTTGTCCCCGATTTTGCTCACACAGACATGGTCACCGTACTTATAGGAAGCATTCGAATGTCAAATTCTGTTTGGACAACATTTGCTCAATGACCTCTTATTATTAGTTTTGCGAAAAAAATTTTTCTGATTCTTGTAGCAGTTGAAATATTATTTTCATTTCCATTTTTAAATTTGAAAAAGTTTGAAAATTTACAAAATTTACGGAAATCTTTTGAAAAACAAATGTTTTTCATCCACCTTTCAAAAGATTTTCGTAAAAAAAAAAATTTAAAAAAAAAAAAAATTTAACTAAAAAAATATTACAGAATAAATTTTTAAATATCGGATATCTAGAAAACCAGAGTTAAATAATTACTGTGATCAACTAAGCTTGCTTGTATAATGCTTTTCACTCAGGAAGCATGGAATTTTTGACTAGCGCGGTTTAATCGTTAGCTTAATTTTCTGTCATTGACGGCACAGTATCAGAATTTTCTCATTATGATTACATCTTTTTTATGTCATTTTCTTATCTAAGTAATTATTATTTACTCGTATATAAAAATAATAAAATGTTTTGTTGATATTATTATTTTATCGTTAAAGTTACTTTCATGAATTACTATTGCTAGAAAGTGTTTCCATAATCAGATAAACTTTACACTTGTTAATTGCAAATTAATTATTTATTTCAAAAGATAACTAATTTATAATAGCTAAGTTAAAATCAATTTAGTCATATGTTAGTATAACACCCATTGATCATCATCAATTTACTAACTCAGCGAAATTTAAAAAAAAAAATTATATTAAAATTTTGTAGTCCTTCAATTCAATTCAATTTGAGGTTATGTGCGAGAACTCTAATTAATTATTCCTCTTAGTATTTTACCTTAAGAAATCAACATTATATCGACGCATGATACGAAAAGTAGGATGATTCATTTCTTCTATGAAAAGCAGGATGTTTTATATTCTCGGAAGAAAAGTAGGACGTTTCATAATTTTTAACAAAAAGTATGATGTTTCATATTTTTTTATGAAAAATAGGATGTTTTACATTCTTGGACGAAAAGTAGGACGTTTCAAACTTTTTTACGAAAAGTAGGAAGTTTCATAATTTGTTACGAAAATTAGGTTGTGTTAAACTTTTAGACGAAATATAGGATGTTTCATATTGAACGAAAAAAAAAAGGGTGAATCATATCATAAGCGCATATAAAAATTTGTTAAATTATTTTATGTGTTTAAATGAACCCTAGCCTTCCCTGTGAGCTTCTTTTAGTTTATGCATGACCCAAAACGCTTGTGTCATTAACAAATCTGCTTAAACATTTCTTGGTTTGATGCTCGAACTGAACATACAGCAGCGGAGATGGCTAAAATAAAACGTGGATTAGCCTAAACAAAACTACAGCAAACTAACAATCATATAACAGATGAATATGATTAAATTCAGAATATTTTCAGAAATGATTATCCGTAAAGTAAAACCCTACTGTTATCTTTGAATACTTGAAAATCTCTTGCACTTGCGCTTGTGTTGCGCTTTTATAAAGTGGTTTGAAGTTGTGTTTATGCCAAACCGTCTAAAAGAGCCAAAAATTAGTGTTGAACATGAAAACGTGTATTCTATATCCTATGCACTGCTTCTCTTCACAGCCTTTCCAGCAAAAAAAAAAATCAATTGAATATATTGAAATTTAGGCATAGAAAGGGACTGAACCGATTTCGTTTACCTCTTTATATATAGATATGTTATGTTTTCTCATCGTTCTTTCGTTTAATATAAATATTTCATTAACATTAGGAAATTGATGCAACAAAATAAGAAACACCCTAGTTTTCACCAAAAATATGTTGCAAGAATCAGCGTCAACCTAGCTTTCTTGCAAAGCATCGAAACGTCCTAGTTTTCGTCCAAAATGTTCAGACATCCTATTTTTCGACATAAAAACTTTAACGTCCTACTTTTATACACAAAACTTCGAAGAAACCTAGTTTTCGTCATATATAATGAAACAACCTAGTTTTCGTCCAAATAAGTTTGAAACGTCCTACTTTTCGTCTAAGAATTTTTGAAAACCTACTTTTCATAGGAGAATTGAATCATCCTACTTTTCGTATCATGCGTCGATATGATGCTTGCAGAATAATACTTAATTGAAAAGTTCATATTTTTCAGTTAAAAAAAGCGAAAAAATACAATTTTAATTTGCACAAAAAACATCATCCATATTTTAATTAATTAGAATTATTTTAAGTTCTGTGGCATCGTTTAAATTTCCCACCACATCCATTTTTCAGTTCATTAAGTGTAAAAAACATTTTTTATCATTTTGTGTTATAAGGACTAAACACCTGCCATAACTGTGGTAGCATGCTTTCACTGTATTCATCTTTTTAAGTGTTTTTGTATTTTTTGTATGTAGGTACATGGCACCAGATGTTAGATCTAATGATTTTAAAGAATGATTCTACGTCGCTAGTACATTTTTTAATTATTTATCTAAAGACTTTGGGTGCTTCATTTTTAAAAGTCAAATTACTATAAGTTGATCGATGCAATGTTGTTAAGATAAATCATAGCACGAAAAGTGAACAAAACTTAAATCGATTTTGGAATTAAGATAAAATCTTTACAAAAAAAAATCTGAGTAAAAATTATGGAATATTTGGTCAAATCCGCATTTGAACATGAATGAGATTTGGTACTTATGTAAAAAGCACCAAGACAAATAATGTGTACTGAGAAAAATGGGGGTATCACGCCCCCACCAAAATCACTTCATCATATCTCCGAAAATATTTAACGCAAATGAATGAGATTTGATAAATGTGTACAAAGCGCTAAAACAAATAAAGTTCACTGAGAAAATGGGCGATGCTACGCTCCTAAAAAAAAAATCATCATTTATGAGATTTAGTATACATGTAAAATGAATTGGAACAAATTACGTCCTTTGGGAAGCTTGTTGATGAAACGTCAACTTAACAAGATAAAGTAAACCAACATTCACAGGGAAATCCTGGTTTCTTGGAAGATTTTCACCTCACACTTTTTCAGTGGATATTATTTCTCTCTGTGCCTGTTACAAACATACCAAATCTTATCTATCTGCGTCTAATAGTTTCGGATATATGACGAATATGACGAATTTGTTTTTGGGGCGTGGCACCGCCCATTTCCACTTTGAGTTGATTTCATCTTATTTGATTTGATTGAATGCACATAAATTTATTCATATATCACTCCTGCTCCTGTTTAATGTGACTAACATTTTAAAACAGAAAAATCGATTTTTTAAAAATTCAAGAGATTTCGACTCGTGTCACTATTTTGTGGATCATATGCTGGAAAAAGCGGGAATCTTTTCAGATAGGTGAATGTAGAACCTTTAAATTCGCGTTTAATTTTTTCAAAGAAAATGTGTCCTTGTAGTGAATTATTTTTGTGTACACTTTTTTGTCAAAAAAAAACCATAGTGCGACGGTCACATTCGTCATCTGGGAAATGCCCATATGTGACTTGGCACCCAGGCAATAAAAGGCTATAAAAATCTTAAAAAAAAACTTAATAAAGATACAGATAAAAATCTGCCGTACATGTATGTCGAAGAGATGAAAAAAATCCAGAGCAAAAAATTATAATTTTGATAGTAATAATGAAATTGTCAACAAAAAGTTGTTGAAATTAATAGATCTATTCTGGTTAAGATATTTCAGAAATACTTTCTAAGACTTTCGGTGTTCTGCCAAAAAAGTCTTATAAAAATACATAGCTCATTAATTCCACTTGTCAAATTGTCAAATTTTACAAAATAAGGTCTTCTTCTTGCGCGGCGTGATATAATATTGTGCAGAAATAAATTTCTCTGATCATATACATATAGGTATACAATAAAACTTGCATCATTAAAATAAACGAAAGTTCAATAAAATGTCAAATTTTACTTTGGATAAGTCAGATGACACCTAGCCGGATACATGAATAGCAACTTGCATACCTATGTACGCAAAAGGTATGATTTTTTCATTCTGCTGCTAATCCAATAAAGTTCAAGCTGACATTACAAGAAAAACAATAACAAAAAAATATATATTTATACACCTAGGTATATGACAACAACAACGTAAACTAAAATATTTCCTAGACGTACATATCTACGCCAACACCACCCGCTTTCCCTTCAGACTGGTTGTTCCATCTCCTCCTTTGAAAATGCCTGTGAGTGGCTGTTATCATTCGATACACATTTGGCTTCTACGCTTTTACGCTGCTTTGCTCCCAGCGCTCTCAATATCTTCGTCTTCGTTGACATTGTCAATGCCACAACTTCTTGCTATTTATCCAACCAAACAGTCGAAACGTTCAACCATCCATCCATCCATCCATCCAAAGCACAAAGGCATAGAGCACAACTCTGACGTCATTGTTGAAAGTAAATTTGAAAATCCGTATCCTCAATTCGTTTGTACGCGCGTTATAGTAAACTTGCGCTTCAAATATCAAAAGCAGAGAGTGAGTGCAACCAGAAGAAAGGAACGAAACACACGCGACTGTAAAGTTCTGTGAAATTGGTCCTCATACAACTGTGACGTCATTATGTGTTTGCTTTTGTTTTTTGTGTAAGTGCATTCATCGGATTAATGACGTCAGTTTGATTTTACAAAAAAAAAGTAGACAACAAGTAAAACATTGAGCTTCTTCTTTGTGATAAGAACCTTGCAAAAAGTTGTGGAGAGATACTAAATAGAGAGCTGCTACAGGGAGAATTTGTTTATTTTGAGAGCCAAAGGATTTTTTTTTAAGTGCTCTAGTGTTGCCAGGTGCTTCATAGGCAACAGTTGTTAGATAACATAAAAAATTAAACTTTTCGTACAAAAACATATGCTTAGGTAAACAACACTTATTTCTTTTAAGGAAACCACAGTTATCTGAGGAATGAAAACGAAGCGATTTCAAAATAAAAACTAGGCGGCGTGGATTTAATGGAGCCTTACAAGAATCTTTAATTTTTAAAAAAATTAAAAGTTCTGATAAGTTCCCGGTCTAATGTAGAAAACACAATTTTTTTGGTCGAGTTCTTTTTTATTCATAGTCTCCTTCAAGAGCGATAGAATCATTCCAGCGTTTCCCTAACATTTCGAGACTTTTTTGTATAACACCTCAAAAAAAGCGTTTATTTCGGCGGTCATCTCCTTATTCGAGCCAAATCTCTTTTCAGTGAACATTTTTTTTTTAGGTTACTTTTGCAATATTTTCTTCTTATTAAAAAATTTTCGAGCCCATCAGCACTTTTCGACTTCCTCTACATTTTTCTACTTTTCCGAAAATTTTCGAGTCCATTAAAATTTTTTCGACTTTGCAACATTTTTTGATTTTCGCAGCATTTTTCTACTTTTTCGAAAATTTTCGAGCCCATCAAAAGTTTTCGATCTCTTGACATTTTTCGACTTTTGCAATATTATTGTATCAAAATTTTTGGACTTTTGAAACATTTTTCTAATCATTCGAAAATTTATCGACTTTTGGAGAATTAAAAATTTTCGACTCCATCAAAATTTTTGGACTTTTCTAACATTTTTCCTCATTTTCGAATCCATCAAAATTTTTGGACATTTCCAATATTTTTCTACTTTTTGGAAAATTTTCGAGAATACTTATCACAACTTTTCGACTTTTGCAATAATTTGCTTTTTTTCAAAAATATTCGTCTTTTGCAACAATTTTCTATTTTTACCGAAAATTTTCGTTCTGCAACATTTTCGAAAATTTTCGAGTTCCTCAAAATTTTTCGACTTTTGCAACATTTTCTTACTTTTTCGAAAATTTTCGAGTAGGGGAAAGTGGGGTAAAGTGGGACATTTTTTCTCGAAGCTCCATAAAATGAAAAAAACTTCTTATTTTTTCATGTTTCAACTTCCTATAATAAAGAAAATTAAATAAGCTATATTTTTGCCGAAGAAACGAACCGATAATATGGATTTTCTGTTGAGTACGACGCTTTGAGCGAGGATGCCCAAAATGGCAAAAATTAAAAATCGTGGGTTAAAGTGGGAAATTTTCAAAACTCATTAAAACTAATACAAATGTTGGAAAAAAGTTCTAATACCTTTATTGTAAGTCAAAAAAGGTTCAAGGAACACACCCATAGGAGTAAATATAAAAAGAAATAATGATTTTGCTGGAAAAAAATAAATGAAAAAATGTGTTTAAAAAAATTTGTGAAATAGTAGCTTATTCGTCGTTCTCTGATGAAACATCAAAGTCCGAGTCACAGTGTTAGTAATAAAAAAATGTTGTAGTGAGATTAACGCATTTCAAGTGAAATGGGCGTTGACAATCTTTTAGGATTTGATGGTATTGTGTCTGGTCATGATTTCGGGCATGAGTTCCATGCAAATGGTGCAAAAATCACGATCTTCATCTGAGCTAGAACTTCTTAGTTTCTTCTTTGACGCTTTCTTTGCTGGTGGTGCTTTTTGCTCCTTGTACTCTATTTTTCGTGAATCTTTTTCCTCTTTCTTCCGTTTATTTACTAAACGTTTTTCAGCTGGTTTTTGCAACTCGCTTAGCTTTTCCGGAGCGTTTACTCACAATAGAAATGTAAAACACATTTTTGGATCATGAAATAGCATAAAACGTTGACAAGTGGGGACTAGCAATCGTGAAATAACATTTCCCACTTTACCCCATAAAAAATTTCCCACTTTACCCCGATACCACATTTTGCAAAAATGTGAGCTTTCACTCCATGAATTACACGGAATCCTTTTGCGTTATTAAAATTAAGACTACAAAGAATATTTTTGTGTACTTACAATCGGTTCATCTCCAGAAACAGTAAAAATATCGATGCTTAAAAATTTCAAAATGAAATTTAAAAATCACTTAAAAACTTTACATGATTCCAGAGATTACAAAAATACGTATGCACGCATCGCTATACCATAAAGATTTGCTTACGGTCATTGCAAGTACATGTCAGAAGCGCATGACAGCTATACTTTACTAGTTTGCCCGAAAAGGAGCATTTCCCACTTTACCTCACTTACCCCTATAATAAAACTTTTCGACTTTTGCAACAATTTTCTATTTTTTTCGAAAATTTTTGAGTTCATCAAAATTTTTAGATTTTTACATTATCTACTTTTCGAAAATTTTCGAGTTCATCAAAATTTTTCGAATACTTTCGAGTCTATCAAAATTTTTCGACATTTTCCGGCTTTTTTTTTCCATCAAAAAAAAATGTTTGCTTTGAAAATAGAAAAAGTTGTCGTCAGATAGTTATCAAATTTTTGCAGTTTATTACCTTTTGAAGTTTTGAAGATTAGTACTTTGTGCCGCCATCTGTATGTTAGACTGGAAACTTATCAGCCGATGTAATACTTTCGTCGTTGAAGAGTTGTTTTCACTAAATTTAAAACATTTTCCTTTTACAAAGTGTATTACTCTTTGAGTTTAAGATTCTGAATGTCATACATTTTTGAAAATAGCACTTTGCTTATAATAGAAAGACAAATATTTTTAAAATCGAAGGTGGATGATTCCATAAATCTTTCTTTAAAACAATTCATCATTTTATTTTTATTTTTTTTACATTTTCAATCATATAAACAAAAAATGCGAATTTTATTTTGCAAATTGTTTTTTTTTTTTTTTTTTCTTTTATTTTCATAATAAAAATATTCTTGTGATCTTCGCATAAAAGACGTCTATGCTAGAAACTATAAATTGCGTGCTGTAGACAAATAAATTAAAATAAATTTCCATAGTAAATATTTATACAAACTACAAACAGAGAGGAAAATACTAAATAATTTGTTTATGCTGCAGCATTTAATTAATTTCTGTTTGGCAACCCTAAACAGTTTAAAAGCTCTCTCTCTCTTTCTTTATCTTATACATAGAGAGCATTCTTTACTAGAAATTTGCGCGCAGAAATGTTGCTTCACCTGCTGCTACGTTGCATTCCTATCAGAATTTCAGTTACATTTGAGCTCGCGTCGTGTTAAAAAGGGATACTTTCCGCGTAGCAATTTCCATACGCGCTAGCAAAAATTTGTGCGTGCTACTGTTTATTTGTTTATGTATATCTTTGTGTGTGTGTGTGTAGTGAAAATATCTTTGGGAAAAAAAAAAATACTACTACTTAATTGCTTTTGAAAAAAAGCGAACGTGGGAAATTACCAATTTTATCTCTTTTTTTTTTTGTGATTGACAAAGCTATTAAAAAAGGATTAAGAAAAGAAAAAAAATTGATGTTTATAAATATCCTTATATTCACGCAACAATAAATTTTTGTACCTTTTTAGTGCACCAAAAAAAAAAATACCAAAAGGAATTGTGTAGCTCAGCAGCTACTTGAGCTTAAAATTCGATTTCACCCTTGTTGTAGCAAAATTTTTGTTGCCTACTTTTAGTAGGGGTTGCTGTCTTTTTTTCCATATTTTGAAATTCTCTACTTTGACTTGGTAAGTTGATAAGTTGTTGTCTTTACAGTATTTGTTTGTATACATAAGTGCTATTATGCATATGTATGTGTTTGCGTAACTTATAGTTTTCAGTTACGTATACGACATGTTAATTCTATGTTATTTTTAAGGAAAATTTGTATTTTAAACTAAGCTTAAATATAAATTTTAATAGTTGATTATGTTTCTAAGAACTTTTTTGTGAATCACTAGTTTACATCGAATCTTTTACTCCAAGGCATTTCCTTGGATTTATTTCTCTTAAGTCTTGTCCAGCTGACTTTTAAACGGCAACGATTTCTACTGTCTCCCTTTGGTCGGAAAATCAAAAAACTGGCCAAAATTCGACAAATAAACTTTTCGTTTTGCACCTTTAACTGTTGGAAATGGTAGAGGTCAGAAAAATCCCTTTGCCTAATGAACTCTTCTCGTTTGAGTATAAAGTTCACACATATGTTCTGGCGAAGTATTTTTCATTTTACTTTTTACACACAGTAAATAGTTTGGGTGTAAAATTCAAACCAAATTTGAATGAATGCAAATCAACACCAAATTTGGTATAAAATCTATGCTACAACTTGGTGTACAAACCGTTTATACTTGTTCGTATAAAACTTATACAAATAAAATATTCATACAATTTGCACTGTTTTGGTTTAAATTTAATAGTATCACCATAGAAAAATCTATTATACTATTTTTGTATAAATTTTATATAGAAGTTCATATGAAAGTATTTTAAACCATTTTATATAAAATTCATACTGTGCAAAATTTTACATAATTTTCGAATTAGTATTTCGGAATTAAAAAATGATATTGATACTTACGCAGTATAAATTCCATAATAAAAAAGTATCTTACAAAAATTATATGAGAGAGTTGAAATGGAATTGAAAAAATTCATTTTCTCTGATAAATAAACCTATTTACGTTTCTAATATCACCATTGTATTAAAATGTGCAAAGAATAGAAAGCCAAAATAAAATCGGTCTATCTAACGAGATCGTTTGCGATTACTTTTATGCACCTCTACGACTTTTCCAATACAACCCTTCTCTAACTGCATTTTTCAAAAGACTTTTCTTCTACTACATACTCTACTACCATGTAGATACCACTCAAGTGCTTGGTGGCCAAACTTCGCTTTGGGATTTCTGAAGAGTGTTATTATGATATTTAGTCCTCAAATTATCGGTCTGACTGGACTGTACTCAATCACTTTATTTTAATCTAAACAAATGTTTCATGCAACAATTGAAGGTTTTCTTTTTAAATGAAATAAGTTCATAAAGCAACAGATGTTATGTCATACACATTATGTGCCATAATATTTAGTTATTTGGCCAATATCACTTTTGAACTAAATCAAACCAATATTGTGCAGGTTTATCATGTACAGCGCCTTTCAAAGTGTTGAAGTTTTTGAATAAAATCTCAGAACTGCTTTACTTTCTCGAAGATTGTCGTACTCGCCTTTCTAGGTTTTAACTTCATGGCATAACTTTTCGTTGTTTCTTTCCACCACACTCACAGGATGCATTGAAATTTAATTTACAAAATTTTTGTCAAAATTGCCTTGCATACTTTAGTTTTTCACTTAAATTTCATTGGATCGCTCTTTTAGATTAATTAAGAATCTATCTAAGATGTCATCAAGAATAATAAGGAGGATAAATAGCCACAATTATGAGAAAATTTGGTGACAACAACTTGTTGTTTAATCCTTTTGACCCGGCTGGGATAATATATCCCAATTTACATATATATACTGTCCCAGCCGGGTCGAAAGGGTTAAAATTTTGCTGTATTCACTGCCGAAAACTCTCATGAAGTCTTAAAAGTCAGTTTGAATTAGAACGATTCAAATCATTGCCCTTATTTTGCACCAATTATTTAGAATAAGAACGACTCACAAAATTAACCGTATTTCTCATCATTCATTTAAAAACATTTAGCATTAGCTTTCTATTTTTAACGACTTTATAAATAAGTTCACTCAAGTTATTTTGTAGTATAATATTAAATAAATATATATAATCACATCAATTAGTATAAATTAAAATTGTTAATTCCTTCAATTATCATAAAATCACTGCCATTAAATATATTAGCTATAAATCTAGCAGTTGGGGACTTCTCACATCACATGCTAATTATTTAGTTTTTTTACACAGCACTTGGTCAACCCTTCGAATACTTGTTGTCTATTTATGTACGAGTATACAACAATTGTAGTATTTTTAACTAACTCATTGTGGGAGGTGTACGTGGTTAATGGGATGATTCTGCAAACTAGACATTTATTAAGCCTTTGAGGATAGACATTAAGAACATTAGGGGGTACTTTATTGCATATTGTGCGTTAGGCAATTTGGCAAAATGATTTAATTAACTAACGCAAAGGATTTTGGCAAAATATAATGTACTTTGTACAATAACAAAACAAGTGATTTTCACGCTTAGTATTTATAAAATAAATTGCTTTAAATTTTTAGAAAATAAATGTTTTTCTTTTTTTTTTCATCTTATTTCAAGAAACATTTTATAAATGAGTGTAGAAACAAAGGCGACAATCTCCACTTTTTTCCATTTTTGTAAGAACTAACAAAAACGTGCATCTCTGAAGATACCCACATTTATAATACTGTATGTTTTGTGGTTCTGTAGAATAGAGTTAGATGAGGATGAAAACCAAGTTTGGAAAAAATCCTCAAAGAGGTTTATAAACAAATTCGATAAGAAATTTGGAGATTGTCGTGTTTGTCACTTTTCAATAATTTCCTAATAGGTTAATAAGCCAGCACAAACTGGGGCTTGCATTTTATGTTCCTATTGTTTTATTGTTAGTGTTAGCCTTTTTTTACAATTTTCTGTACGTGTATGTGTTAGCCATTTTTCACTCACTTTTATGTGTCATTTTGTTTTACATTTTCTTTTTTAGGTTGCTCTTGTTATTTTCCGCATTTCTGCTACTTACGGTTGTTGGAAAGAAAACAAAAGTTAACCAGATTGTAAGTTTGCAATTTCATTGGGGTTACACAATTTTTTTCGATTTAAAATTGCCCTCATAACTTGTACTTTAAGTTATATTCACGTCTCATAAAGTATTTGCCTATTACTTAGTGCAGAAGAAAAATGTTTACAATTATGCTGATTTACTTATATACACATGTAAGGTAAGCTTGGGAGGTATGGCACCTTTTTTATTGAACTGCTATAAAATCGGAATCAAAAAGATTTTTAAGGGAACTATAAAAATAATTGTACTTCAACTTAAACAAAAATTATTGAAAATATTTTTTTTTTTCAATTGAGGGGGTTAGAAGCAAAGGGGTACAAGCCGTTTACATTCCCAATTCTTTTTTAAAAATCCCGCACATAAGTAATTGTATTTATCACAAAGTCTTTCGCGCAATTTTGTTAAATTTTGTCTAGATTTGAAATTAAAAGGGGCGCCACATCTCCCTTATTTACCCTATATAGTATATGAGCTGCTCGCAACTTGCTTGGCACGAGTTGCAGTAATTAAGATAAAAATGTTTTTTTAACAACCTGATGTTACATTAACGTTTGTGAAAGGTACTACCAAATATGATGAATTTGCTTGAATAGTATGCTTCGCTATCAATGCATTACAAAGATTTTGGTTGCATTACAAAGGTCAAGTATATTTGTCCAATGTGATCAACCGTTAAAAGTTAAGCGTAGCATACATAGCCTGCCACATATTATAAAAATGTTGAAATTTTGGATTGAAGCATCATGTTTTTATCAATGGCTCAAATTTATATTAATTTTATTCATATCAATTAAAATGTTGCAAAAAAAATCAAATATTGATTTTTCCAATCACTATGTAATTGCTGTGTAATTTATATGGAAATGAAGTGAAACTTGAAAAAGTAGGGTTTTCTTTATTATGCAAAAACCAAAAAAAAAACAAATAATTTGTGTGTCAAGCACAAAAACACATAAATTTACACAACTCAAAAATGTAGGCTACAAAATTGTTGTGTCCTCCATTCACCATACATGCGAGTACAAAGAACTTAGAAACAAAAAAAAAAGCAAGAAAGAGATAACAATCGTTTATTAACAACCACAATTAAGTGCTTTTATTCAACTACTTGACACGTAAACAAGTTCTTTACATGATGTTTTTTTCCACCTTCTCTTCTACTTCTGTCTTTGTACGTAACAAAAAAACTATTTCATATGTATGTGTGCTTGGCCCCAAAACATTGTTAATGTTTTCTTTCTTTTTTTAGCTTGACGTTTATCACTATCATTACATACAGAGTCTTTGATCCTTTGGGTGTAATCCTGTACATACTCGTGACCGCATGAATAATTTTATTCAGTTACAGTATTGAAAAGATAATGTAATTAATTAATTAATTCGTAACAGGCGCTTTTGTTTTTAAAGTTAAATTTCATTGCATATTTTTAAGCGTTAGTTTTTCTTTATGATCCAGCGCGTACTACCAATCAATCATAGAGCGGCTTTTTTCATCAAATTATTTAATTGTTTTGGCGTTGCAATATTGGATTTGTTCGATAAAACCTCCACTAAAAACTTTTTTAATAACACAGTGCTACAATGTTTTTTTTTCTCTTGATTTTGAAAAACGATTTCTATATATTTTAGTATGCTGATAACGAGAAAAATAGTGGAAAAATTCCATCACTTCACAATTTTGAGTAATTTAAGTTTAACTTAAGTGATTTTCTTGTATATACAAGACTACCACGCCTGTACTACTGGACGTATCTAAACCATATGTCTTTTTTGGGGCTCCAACAGATTTATAAGAAAAATGGGAGCGATTGAACAAGGGGGCGTAGTACCCCGCTTCGCCTATGCCAAAAAATGCTTATATCGAAACCATATTAACACCATATATTTGCCTGATATTCCGGCAGATTTGCCATGATAATGAGAGTAATTGAATGAAAGTACGGTGCGCTCGGTACACAAAAAAAAAAAAACTAGTAAGGGTGGTATCTTTGGCCTGGTCACTCCTCATCCGCAAAAAAAAAAATATATATTTCTGACCTAACACTAATGTCAATAGCTAAAATCTGGCAACACCATAATAAAGTTTGACATTTTTTAGCATAAACGTACTCAGCACGTTTCGACGTACGACCATCATTTGTGTTGTTTACAGTAACTTGAAAAAATCAAATTGGCAAAAAAAATGGAATTAACTCGTGAACATTTTCGTGCGATCATTTTTCACAACTTTCGACGTGGATTATCACGATAAGAGTGCATTGATGAACTTAAATCTTTGAATGGCGATGAAGCACCATCCTATAGCACTGTGAAAAACTGGTTTAATGAATTCAATCGTGGCCGACGCTCGCTCAAATACGAATTCCGTGAAGATCGTCCAAAAACGGACGTTGCGCCAGTGAACATTGATGCCGTGCGTGAACTGATAATGCAAAATCGTCATGTGACATACCGTGAGATAGAAGCATCCTTGGGCATTAGTTCCACTCCAATACATTCGAGTTTGCATGAACACTTAGTTGTAAAAAACGTGTGTTCTCGTTGGAAACCCCATAATTTATCAATCGCTTAAATTACACTAGTCTACAAATGATTGAAAATTTTTTCACCAGTGAATGCCATTATTCATTTTATATGTAAAATAGGCTGCTGATTCCGAAAATCGCATTATTTTTTTTTTTTTTATTTCGTGTCGTTTTTGAGATATCGGTCATTTTCGGTTTTCGGACCAAAAAAAAAAAAGATAGTTCTATTTAAACACAAATATCTCAAGAACTAACGTTTGTGTTTAAACGTATTATACGTCATATTAAAGGTAATTAAATTACCTATAAATGATATTCACATCACTTTTTGGTTGGTTTGTTAGTTTCGGCGAAATAAATTGATTTCTAAAAAAAACATTTTTTTTTTTCGAAAAAATTAACAAAAAATCAAAATCAACTGCAGATTTATACAGAAGAAATAACTTTTTTATAATTTTTTTTTTTTTTGTATCCTGACTACTATTTTTTTTTGTATCATGACTATATATTTGTGAAAAATAAGATACCACTTGAAAAAATCGATGGAAAAATGCAAAAGTTGTATACAATTCATTGAAAAGTTACCAAAATGAGTTTTTCCCTATTTTTTTCCTTTTTTTGTAATAAACTGTTCGATAATTAAAACTTTTTGTAAAACACATGAGAAAATCCAAAAAATTCTTAAAGTAGGCGTTAAAAAAAAATACCCGTGTCTCGTCGTTTTTCTCCAGCACGTCAGATTTTTTTTTAATCGATTCATGAAAAAACAATAATTACGCATTCTTGTGTTAAATCGATGAATTTAACTATATGATCCTTACATTTGAGGTGTATTATGTGTTCAGTAAACTTATGCAGGATATTAAGAGGAATATTTTTGTAGACAATTTTAACCCTCTAAAACCCCCACTTGTGGGTCATTTTGACCTAGATGTGGGGGGGTCAAAATGACCCACCTGTAAGGGTCTTTGAGGGTTAAAACTTTCTACAAAAATATTCCTCGTAATATCCTGCATAAGTTTACTGCACACATAATACACCTACTTCAAGAGTGGAAAAATAGGTGGCAAATTTGCTGACCTGTGTAATAGGAATCCTTTCCATATACCAATCAAAATATAATTCCAGTTGATTATTTAATCTTTAAGAAACAATAATATATAACATATCTTCTTCTTTTAATTGCAGGAAATATTGCTTACTTCAAAAATGGACCTTGTGCACGTATAAATACTTTAATCAATATAAGCAATTTATTTTTGGGTAAGTCCAAGCTTTTTTAAATAAATAAAAAGTATACAACAAAAACTAACTAAAATTAAAATAAAAAGTAATTCTTATCTTAGAAGTTTTATCCGCCAGTTGAAATTATCTAGAAAATATTAAATTTTTTTTTATTAATTTACTACAAAATCCGACTATATTTTAATAATCGTTGAGAAGGCATTTTTAGTGCATTAATTGTGACGTATTAGAATATGCTGTTGATGATAATAGATGATAAAATATTAAGAGCTTCTTTATTGCATTGTTACATGTCCTCTCATTTATTTTTATTTATTTTATTCTAAATGCACTTTTTGGTTTCTTTATGACAGTTAACACAATAAAATAAATTTTACTACATATCGTCTGTCATGCTACTCCTGGCGATACACTCAAGTGACGACATACAATTTATGACCAACAATGACAGAGTGGACAGCAATAAGCTGCCACAAATCAAATAATGCACTTAATAGGTTTCCTTAATCCATTTTGAATCGAAAGTATTTCCTTACGGAATTTCGTATTTTCTATTCTCTTCTACTTTTTTGTTGTTGGCATTTCATACATACAATTCTATGTAGTTCAAAAAAAAATTGCAGGGTCATTTTACTGTATTTATATTTCTGGTATGGTTTTGCATATTTAATAAAGAACTATAAGGGAATTATACTTTAGACATGCAAAATAGCATAAAGTTGGACAAAGCTTTTAGTTTTCTTTTGTTTAAGTTCCACTACTTAGGCAACGTAATGTTTTCTATTTTGTGTTTTTGTTTAATAAATATTAAATTTTCGCTTTAAATTTAAATTACCGATTCGTCATAGTTATTACAATACTTATAGCTATTATTTCTTCCTCTCCAATTGTATTTATGTACATCACTTGATAATTCTTAAAAAAGTTGCTTTCAAAATTTGAGCTCTTTTTAAAGCTGAACTAATCGTAGGACCAGCACCGACTTATGCATTTTCTCGGACAGATAAGCGACTCTAAAATCTTTAATGGGTTTTTTAAAATACTCAAAGCTAGTCTGGCAGTGTTTTGAACTTCTCCAAGCCTTATCCAACTGAAATGATATGACTCTAATCTGAATCACAGTATACGAGGAACAATAATGCAATAAAACAGCAGATGGCGTAGCCAAAAAAGGTGCACTCAATACTTTCATGGGCCAAAACGTGTTAAGATGGAAGCTATTTGAAGCCTCTGCAGAAAAGACATTAAAACCTAAAACCAGGCCACTGTAGAGGACTTGAAAAAACAGTACACGAAAAAAAAAATAGTACTTGCTGCTTTATTTCTCATAAATTTTACCAGAATTTCAAGTCAGAATAGTGACAACTTTACACCGAAATAAATTTCACCTTACTTTTTTAGTCAATTCAGAATAAACATACATTCTAGTACATTCTAGTAATTTGTATGAAAAAATTGGCATGATATTTACCTTACTGTATAGTTCAAACAACAAAAAAAAAAAAAATTCGCTGACCGGCGCCGGGGTACGAACCCTGGCCCTTCCGTATGATGGTCAGATACATATCCTCTACGCTGCTCACGCATGTGATGTAGAAGCAAAAAAATTTGTATATAAAGAAAATGTCTGTCCAAAAATAGAAATTTTTACTAAAATAATAAAAGTCAAAATGATTTTATATTTTTATGATATTTACCTTACTCGAGTAAGGTGACAATTATGACACTCATTTTTGTGCGTGAAAAAAATAATTTTATTTTGAATAGAATTATAAAATCGAAATGGTCATACAGTTTTTTTTCTGAAAGTATAAATTACTCTACATAAAGTCAAATTTACGAAATTTAAAGTAAATATTCCAATATTTAATTACATTTTATTTGTAAATATGACGTTAGGGATCCATCAAATAGTTCAGACGTAAGGTAAATTATACTTGAAATTTAGTGTTGATTACTTTAATTTTTCGACTAGCCGAGTGGAGTAAAAATTATGATGCGTATTTTTCTCCGTGTATTAACTTACTAGGTGCAGGAACTTTAGATCTCAATGACTAAGATAACGGGGGTTATCGTGAATAAATATTCCCGGGGAATTTTCTCAGGCTGCCGTGCATTCTCTTTTGCAGTTCAAGAAAATTCCCCGGGAATCTTGATTCACGATAACCCCCAACATTAATCCCATGGCAATACTATGGTTTCATTTAGCAAAACTATATAGCATCACCGTACATATGTAGATGAAAATCGGTACATGATGGTTTTCGAGGTTGCTGATTACAAAAAATGTGGTCAAATATGTATTTAAAATTAAAAATATTGGATTCAATATTGCGGCAGAAATTTTTAAATATCTTCCGATCAACAAGAAAATCGGTATTTAAGATTTTTGATAGAAGCTGATTAAGAACCTGATAGCAAAAATTTTATATTCAAAATGGCGGATACACAAGGGCAACATTAATTTTAAAATACTTATCTTCTCACTTACATTAGAATCGGTATCCACTTGATAGTTAGTTTCTCTTCAACCTGTCATATTTTTCGATACATGGGACAGAAAGGCGCCCATCTGAGTTTTTATTCCTTGTAATCTTTTCATCTTTTAGCCAGTCAGCATATTTCTTTTCAGAAATTTTTCTTATTTGAAGCAAAAATATCAATTACTTTTATAAGTATTCTTTCGAGCTACTAAACCCCTAAGGCTGGCATTTTTTCTTACGGAAACTGAATCAAATTAACTTGCAAAGGATGCACTACATCGATACGTTCATATACTTGCCAAGCCTCCATTTTTGTATTATAGGTGAAAGGCTGAAGTGTATACAAACTGTGTGTAGGGTATAAATATGTATGTTTGTTTTATGATGTGTAATTAGTAGAACCATAAAACACAAAGATTTTCAAACTTTTTATCGTCGAGAGGCAAGAGTTGATAACTACTAAATCTATTTTTTACGACCTCCCAGACTTTTGTTGATGCTTATTTAGGTCATAAAAAAGACTTAAAAATTTTGTAATAAAAAGCTTCTTTTCCTGTGTTGCTTTTTTTTGTTTTTGCCAAGTTAGCTTTACAGCCAATTTCTAGCGTTCCTGCACTAATCATTTAATTTGTAAATAAAACGTCATTCGTCAGTTTCTGATGACATAATAAATTAATAAATAAAAATATTTACTGCACGAAAAGTTTAAAAAAAAAAATTAAAGTGCAAATATTTCCTAGCAACTAGGCGGCAATTTTTTTATTGCACTTGTCGCACGTTCGCTCATACAATTCACACCCCATTCATTCGTTCATTCATTCAATGAAATGTTGTGATGTGACCAAAAAAGACCCATAAAATGAGCAGCAGCAGCCAAAATCACTGCTGGTCTCCAGACACCAATATACAAATGCACAGGCAAACTTGCGATCAGTTAACTCTATGCTTTTGTTTTTAGGATTTTTTTCATTTTTGTCTCCCAAAGTAATTTGCTTGAATATTCATGAGCGCCGCGCGCGTGATGTGGCCAACTATGAAAGAATCCTGGCTGCCCGAATTCCGTATGTATGTAGTTGCCACAAAATTTTAAATGTGTGGCTTTTTTTCTGTGGTGAACTCTTCTATAAGCAAAGTCATGAATTATGCAATATGCACTTTGGTGACTATGTATTTTGTTACCATGCTCATCATCATTATCATCATCATCTCCATCATTATTACCATGAACATCTTCAGATTTTCTATTTGTTGGCTTTTTGTTAGTCAAATAAATGTGAGTGAATCATACAAACTTCCAAACTTTAAAGTAAACTACTCAAGTTTGAATATTATTGCACACGTACTTGTATTAAGGGATTTAAATTTCATGTTCCAGAACAATTTTGGAGCTGAGAAAGTTCTTAGCGTTAAGTAGTACAGCTTCTTTAGAAAATGAATTAGGCGTTGGTGGTTTGTTTGCAATCAACTACTTACGAAGACAACTTCCTATAGTGAGAAAACTTTGTATTTGTATTTATGCAGAGTTAAACAAAAGTAATGTCACAATGTGAATGTGCCATAATTTTTGCAAATGATATCAAATGTCATTGTGTTTTAATATTTATATTGAAGAAAGATACTGAATTAGTTCACTACAAACCAACGAATTTAGAGCTAGATATTAACGACCAACAATTTAAAATGCCACTACAAAAGCAGAAGTGTGCATTAGGCCGGGTCGTTATTCATACAAAAAAAAAGTTAGGAAAAGCCGCACCTGATTTGAAAGCTTACCTAGAGAGTATTCAGGAAATAAAAAAAAAAAATTTTCGGGCCACTCTAAAAACAGCCAAAATGGTTTTTTTTTCATACATAACTTGATGTCCGATGTGTAATTAGGCTTTTCATGTTCCTTGGACCTACGAGGTCATATTTGACTAGTACGACTTAGTTTCTCTGGTTCATTTCTCCCTAAATGCCATTTTTTTTGATAAAATTGAAGTTTTTAAAAATATATTTACATATCACCCAAAAACTGACAATTAAGGCCCAATTAAGGACTGCGATCGATAAAATTGTCCGATACAAAATTCAAAAAATCTGAGGAACTAAACAGTAGACCCATTTTAAAAATGAAACTCAATTTTGAATCGGCATTTTATTACCATTATTATAACGTACCTACAATTTTATAAGTATTATTTTTATTTTAAAAATTTTTTTAACTTTTCTGGCAACCCTTTCATTGAGAATTTTATGGTATTATTTGTTACCTTTCTAACTCCAATTTCCTCGAAAATCTTTAGCATTCTAGGCTACTTTTTGTTTTTTTTTTAACCAAAGCCCAATATCTTTCAATTGGCCAGAGTTCTGGACAGTTTTGAGGATTTGCTTCACGAGGCACCAAAATCACATTATTTCTTGAGGACCCCTCCAAGGGCAATTTACTATAATGACAAGATGCTAGGTCTGGCCAAAAGAAAGTGGAAACTTCATACTTTTGTAGGAAAGGCTTAAGTTTTTTTTTTTCAAACATTCCTTAATATAGAATTCAGAGTTTATTGTTCCAGTGGTTACAAAAGAATTTCTCCTTTTGCCACAACTGCAGATTGCTTGCCAAACCAAGATCTTACAAGGAAATTTTGACTGCTTTTTTGGCTTAAATTTTTCGTCCACATTTCTCCGCAAGTCTGCAGTGTAAAAGTCTTTAGAAGCTGCAAAAAACCGGCTAAAACATACGTTTCGTCGTCTATGACGCAGCATTAGAAAAAAAAAAATTTAATTTTATGGCGCGCTGTTTTGCCTCCGTGTGTGTTCCTTACAGCACCTTTTGCACCTAGAATGTCTTGCAACCAGCCTTCTTTTTGACCTTGCCAACTAAACACTCGGAAGACTCCACCTTCTCTGCCAGTTTTCTGCATGAAATGTTGGGATTCTTCTTAAAAATTGTGACGATTTTCTACTTTTTGTTTTGGTCACGGACGCCTTTCTTTCTTCCGGAACCTGGCTATTGAAAGACATCCAAGTCTTCCTTAAACTTTTTTAGAACTCTTTATACCAATTTCACAATATCTTTGCTATTCCGAGCAATTCTATTGATAGTCCACCGCGGGTTGTCTTAAAAAATTTTTATTATTGACTTTCAAACTTCTAAATATGACGGACTAGAGATAAAATTTGAAAACAATAATTTTGGTACATTCATTGCAAATCCTACTGCGAAAAAAAATTTTAAATTTAGTAAAAAAATCAAAAATTAAAAAAAAATTCCAAAAATTCACATCAATTCTTTGAAAGATTCTAAGCATTTTATGTTACATGAATATTTTTCGTAGATGCCTTGGCTGTGAGTAAACTTAGTAACCTAAAAATAAAAATTCCAAAATTTCTGAAAAAACTCACACGTATTCTTTGGACAATTCTAAGCATTTTTTGCCTAACACACTTTTTTCGTTAGATGCCTTGCCTTTAAGTTCAAAGTCATTTTTTTGACCGCGTAATTGAAACACGTAAAAAATCGAGTTTGGGATGTGAATATTATCTATATCACCAAACAAAAAGATCATAGTCATTATTTCTAAAGCACCCTTAGGTATCCAAAGTAATGACAAAAAATCATGTTTTTTTTAGCCAAAATGGGCCCTCAGTAGAATTTAAAGTGGTTTTTCTCGGAATAAAAAAAAAAATTATGCAGATATCGTTTCTAGAAGTCACTAACTTTTGAGTCGGTTTCGGGATGATTTTATTTTGCTTGATACAAAATCGACCCGTTTTGGAATTAATATCAAAATATTATCGACCTGCAAAATTAATTTTTCTTTATTGAACTTTGGCACTGATATGGTAATAAACCAAGTAATGTAAAATAAACATTTTTCCGTTTAATAAGTTCATTCTTTACTAGATAATGAAAACAACAAAGAAAACCAAGTAAAAATAGTGCATCAAGTGGCGTGGCATTTGAAACTGCTTTGTGCTGTCCATTTTTGTGATTGGAGGATGGAAAGAATGAATGAATGTGGAACGTAATGATTGCCAATTATCTGGTAATTGCAGTTTTTCCACTTTTCAACTTTTCAAACAATACATATTTTACTGCCCTTATTTGTCATTTAAATACTTACGTAATTGATGTGTATTACAATTTTAGAAATTTAGGTGAGTGGAAAATTTAGAGTGGATCTTTATTAAATTGCATTACAACTTTATAATAAAAGCTTTCTCAGAATTTTTAAACGGTTCGTTTTTTTTTTTTCAGAAAAAAGAAACAGAAATATGATTTAAGAAAAATGTTAAGATTTTGTGAATGTTTTCTTAAAATATATCTTCAATACAATTTTCTTCTTTACTCTAACTTTAAGGGGGACCAAGAACCCAAAACAAATCCTCCCCATCAATTCATTGCGTTAATCCTTTCTACTCGCGAAATTATATAGTTGGTAAATTTATATAAAAAATGACTATTTACCGTTGAGAAACTTCGATTGGGGAAAAAAAAACCTTATTTTAACGTAACGTATTTTAATGTAACATATTGGCTGATAAGTTCCCGGTCTAATGAAGGAAAAACAGCTATTTTTGTCAAATTCAATTTCATTCATAAACATAATCTTATTCTAGAGCAATACAGTTTTTCCCGCGCTTCCCCAACATTTCAATACCTTTGTTGTAGAACGATTCATATTTGGCCTCAAATTAGGCTTTTTTAAGGCAATCACCTACTCATTTGAGCCAAATCTCTTTCTAGTGAGCATTATTTTGGATCTACAAAGTAGCTGAATCCAAAGCTATGTGCCTATTTTCATCGACTTGTGAGACGGTACATTGCAGCAATCGCACTCTGAAAGTAACTTTCGCATGCTCATATTTTCATGTTCAACTGTAAGCATACCACCTTCCGATATCTTCAAGGTGTCAGCTATGTCGCGCAATTTCACTTTAAGGTATAATTTTATTTTTAACGGGAAAAAAAGTTATGCATGCGGTCACATGCACAAAAAACGATCTGTAATATGACTTGCAGTCAAGTTGATTCTGCAAAATGTTTTGCGAAACTAAAAAATTTCAATTCAACTACTCTATGACGGTATGTGCATTTGAAGATATATATTATGTGTATGCAATTTTGAAAGATTGCTCTACTTTTTTCATATTGCTAAATTGGCTCCTGAAATCTTTGTCAGTTGCTTAATGAAGCTTAATTAAATTGGATTTTTTATTTGTATTTCCCTCTTTCGTCTGTTTTCTACTTAAATTACTTTGCATTAGTCTTTTCTTATTTAAATTCAAAAAATTTTCTTTCAAAGGAAAAAGTGAAATAATGAAAGCCAATTCTTAGTAAAATACTCATAATAGAAAAAAAAAAACAGATTTAAAAACCGCCAGCACAATTTAAAATACTCATACTTCATGTGGTTCGTGATTGTGGGTAGATAATCCAACGGATGGATTTTCGAAATAACTCGTAACTAAATAAAGTTAAGCTCATGAATACGCCAGCAATTCATTTGATTCAATTATTTGTTCATTCTGCTAAAGTCAAAGTAATTTAAAAATATTAAACGAAGCCAATAAGCTTTGCAGATTGCAAATATCGCATTTAATTTTTAATTTAATTACAGCCCATAATTTTGAATTAAAGAAATTATCCCCCATATATAGTGTTGCATGGCAAGTGGTATGGAAGTGGCATAACGCGCTATTGCCCATTATGCACTAATGTGTTAATTATTAAGAGTGCATATAATCAGCTTTTAGAGAGACACCATCATGGTAATGAATATTTTATTTTAGCAATTTCTTTCATGTTGCGTGTCATTTTTGACATAAACGAAATGGAAAAATTTTCACTCCATCACAAGTCATACTACAAT
The DNA here is from genome assembly GCA_951812925.1 of Calliopum simillimum. Classification (NCBI taxonomy): domain Eukaryota; kingdom Metazoa; phylum Arthropoda; class Insecta; order Diptera; family Lauxaniidae; genus Calliopum; species Calliopum simillimum. The sequence continues at coordinate 13,151,215 of OX638372.1, read as the reverse complement.
TCCATTCATTTTGATATGTCTTTGTTTTAACTCTCACTGTTGATTAAAATCTTCATTTATAATTTTATACCACAATTCAAACACTTTCCATAATTTAAAATAACAAATATTGCAAATATTTCTACTGCACACTTGAAACCATTAATGGAACGCTAAAAATGCTTAGAATCATTCAAAGAATATGTGTGAATTTCATCAAATTTTTTTGAAATTTTTTTTATTTTTTTGACCAAATTTTTGAAAAATTAAAAAATGTTCCAAAAATTCTAAAAAAAATTTACGCGTATTTTTCGGTCAATTTGACGCTTTTTTTCCCTGCAACAAATTTTTCGTAAGACACCCTGCTTTTGAGTAAAAACCGTATTTCCGATCGGGTAAAAAAAAAAATCCAAGTACGAGTAGCCATATTTTGGTCAATTTTTAACGTATGAAGTCTTTCAATAAAGCATTTTAAAGGAAATTTTAATTTATCTACTTTTTTTTTTTAATATTATGAAATGTCTATTCCAATATCTCACCTAAAAAAATTTATGGACAAAAGAGTAAAAAAGCATAAGAATTCCAAATTTTTACTTTTTTTTGGTTTCAAAATTTTTAGCATCAGCAATTTTTTTTTAAATTTTTAAAACAAGCTTTTTCGATGGAAAATTTAAATCGCTACAAAAAGTTTCCCACGAAGTATATCGAAATTTTGCTTTTTTCACTAAATATATTGAAAAAACTGTAAAGGGCGCATTCCCCCTGCCTCTCCGATTTCCACCCTCTAATTTAATAGCACTTCATGGTTTTTTCTTCTTAAATGGCCCTTTGACTAATTTCTGTAATTAAAACTCGTAAACGTCTAGTTCCTTATTGTTATTTATGTTTTTTCGGATATAACACAGTCCTGCGTGTTTGAAAAATTTTAAAAAGTATGAAATGAGAGTAGGTGATTTTCATAAATTTTTGATCGCTGAATCTGAATATGACCTCCGATTTGCTCCATCACGTCTGTGATTCGAGTTATCCTCGATTTAAAGTGCAAGAAACGCTATTTTCAAACATATGGCGTACATCCTGAAAGTAGTGTAGTTCACTATTGACAGCGGCATTGAATAGCCCTGAGCTTCCTCTTATTTCAATTAAATCATTAGTTTCCGAGATATCACCGATTGAAGTAAAGGTATCACTAATCCTTGTAAAGGACTATATTCAATTTGTATACCTTTACTTCAATGGATGATATCTCGGAAACTAATGATCCAATTGGAAAAGTTAAAAGTACGTTTTAAAGAAGAAGCTCAAGGCTATTCAATGCTGTTGTCAAAATTGAACTAGACTACTTTAAGAATGTACACCATATGTTTGAAAATAGCGTTTTCTGCACTTAAAATCAAGGATAACTTGGAACTCAGACGTGATGGAGCAAATCGGAGGTCATATTCGGATTCAGCGAGCAAAAATCTATAAAAATCACCTACTCTGATCTTATACTTTTTTTCATCGCAGGACTGTGTAATCTAACTATAGACAATTATGTGGAATTTTCTCGATTATTCCCCGTAATGGCTGATGAATGCCGCTACATAAAGAAAGTTAAATAACTTTTTTTTTAAATTCATTTAGTTAATGTTTTATTGTTTTATTTGAAAGATAATACATTTTTATTTAGTTTAGTTAAGAAGTTTTAAAAATTATAGAGTTTAAATGGCCTCCACGCTCGGTGATGCATGAGCGGCATCTTAGTAAAAAGTTGTTCATAACTGTGCGAAGAGTTGCGGCAAGAATCGCTGCAATTATTGTTCGAATGGATTGCTTTAAGTCGTTCAAATTTGCTGGTTTTGTTTTATAAACTTCCTGTTTGCAATAACCCCATAAGAAAAAACCAGGTGCAGTAAGGTCAGGAGACCTGGTAGGCTAACGGAATGGGGAGTTTCTGGAAATCAGCTTATTTGAAAATTTTCGCTGTAATTCTGTCATAACAGGCCGGGCAATGTGAGGAGTTGCACTATCTTGTTGAAACTACACTGATTTGATAGAGATTTTCTTTCGGTGTAATTCTGGGTAAAAAAATTCTTTTAACATTTTTAAGTAACGGTCTGCAGTGACCGTAACAGTAGCACCGTTCTCTTCAAAGAAGTATGGCTCGACATTGCATTTTGATGAAACTGCACGCCACTTTGTGACACGTAGTGGATTTAATTCCGTCTCATGGAGTATGTGGGGATTATAATCACTCTATATTCGACAATTTTGTTTGTTAACATTGCCATTTAGGACAAAATGAGCCTCGTGAGACATAAAAATACAGTTTAAGACGTTTTCGTCCTTTTCCGCCATTTGAAGGATCGTCTTGCAAAATTCCAAGCTAATCGGCAAGTCTGCTGCATTCAGTTTATTAGACATTTGAATTTTGTATGGAAACAAGTTCAAATCTTTGTGCATAATTTCCTGCAGTGACTGTCTGCTGATACTCATTTGGGCCGATAAGATCCTTGTCGAAATTCTGGGATTGGCTTGTATGGCAGCAGTTACAGCAGCGATAGTTTCCTGCGTCCTAACTGAAGCGTTTCAATAGTAAGGCCTTCTTTCAATTGTCGCGTGCTCGACAAAATTGTTTACGAGCCTCATTATAGTCCATCTGCTCGGGGGAGTGCCCCCAAACGTGCGCCTATATTCTCTTTGTACTGAAACTACGGACTCCAATGCGAGATAACGGCGGACAATCCAAATCCTTGTCTCAGTGCCCCATTTCTCCATTTTCGTTAAATCTAAAGATTAGTCTGTAAAATTAAAAAAAAATATAAAAGATTAATTGGTTAAAAAAAAAGTTATAACATTTTTTTTTTGGTAGCAGCTTTCATCAGCCACCCTGTATTAGAGCTTACAGCTTGTTGTTTTGTTTAATTCTTGAATTCCTGTTATATGAAGCATTTCGCTCAAAAAACATCTACAATGAGATGGCGGCATTGTTTTCACAAATTCAGAATTTTCAAATTACCATACAGTATAGTAACTTTTGTAAGAAACTTGAAGTGTTATTTACCTTACTATAAAATTCAAACACAAAGTTTTTGATAAATTGCACATTTTGGAATGAGAATAATTCATGTAAGTTCAAGTTCAAAATTAAATCTAATTTCGCTGTTTTTGTTGTTTTGAACAGATAATGATTTACATTAACTAGCTACCAAGAAATCACGTGTCAAGTGGTTTTGTGGTGTGAGCTTACTGTTCTATGTTTTTGAGTAAAAACATCAACATTACAAAAACAAGGCAAAATGCATAGGTAAAAAAACTAAAAAATTTGGTAGGTTAGTTTTCGATACGTTTCGACTGAAGATTCCATATGGTTTTGCTAGGATAACATGTTTGTACATTGTATTAAATTGAAATTTGTTAGATTAACAATTTATGTTAACTTACAAATCGTTTTCTAATGTTTTTAAAGCAAAATAAACAATTTTTACAAAGAAAACTATGATTTTATTTATGCCGAAATTAGGTGCATAATTTTGTGCGAATGAATGTTATTCCGTGACTATCACGTAATTAGGAAAATAAAGGAGTTTCAATTCTCGAAAATTAACTATGAATAGTTGTTAAATATACCTAAACTTTTTTTGTCACGTAATAAGTAAATTTTTCGGAATCGAGTGACGTAGTTACGGCATATGATTTTCTCTTTCAAAACTGTTAATAATTGTGTACATACAATTCCTTAAAAAATTTCAGAAAAGCTATGAATTTCTTTCTGCCAAAATAACGTGCACAAATTTGTGCATGTGTACCGAATTCCGTGACTATTTTTATTTTGTTGACTTCTTTATTTGTAATATGTACTTACTTCTTCTGATCCTTAAATAAAAGGAAAAAATTATGTTGGCAGAATTAAAGGTAAATAAAATTTAAAATTTATAAAACGAAGAAACTTAATATTTTAGAAGGTTGTTTAAAGAAAATACATCAAATTTTAAGTTAGCACGGAGTTAGGTGAACGCTTTTACGGATTAAGGTTCAATGCAAAATTTTAGACCGGAATTAGGGACAAATAAAGTGTACCTAAAAGTTACAAGAATTATCATAATATAGGGGTTATGATGCTAATCGACTTCTGACAAATCAATCCTTATGAAAAATCATATATCCGATCCGAAAATTGAGTTATAAAACTTAAAATCGTTCCAAAATTAAAGCGATTATTAAAAAATATCATCTTTAAAAATGACCTTAAATAGTTTGTTTTTTTTTTTTTTGTTATGTTTATTAAAAGAGAAAGAAAAAAACAATCAGTAAAACAACTCATAAATGAAAGACATTTTAAGAAATGATGTCTGTTTTGTTGCCAAAAATGTTAATAAAAATATTTGTCTCTTAAGCTTAACAGAGCAAAGGCGTTGAAAATGAAAAGAAAAAATCCTTGAAATTTTGCGTAGCATAAAAGTTTTAAGGATTTCATAAGTAAATAGTGTATACTACGAATATAACAGGCGGCAAGGAAATGAATGTGAGTTTTAACAACTTACAATTTATTTGTTCTTTCTTGTTTCGAGTGTTGATAATCTTACACATATGTTAATTTTCAAGGCCGTAACACGATGTACTTAGGTTATGAAAGAAAGTTTTTCTATGAACAAATTTTCCATTACAAGTGAACCAAGAACGTGCTTGCATACTTACGTAGAATTCGAATTACTTAATCTAAGCCGCTTAAAAGATCACGCTTTAAAGAAAATCTACAGCAGACAAGAGGTTTATGTCTTTGTGGAATACAATAAAAGTGTGTTGCCAAGTTTTTGTTGGCAAGCAAATATCTTTTTTAAATTCAGTTTTACGTTTTTTTTTCTTTCAAGTCATGCTGAGCTGCAAGAAGTAATAAAAAAAAAATACCACTGAATCATAATAAAATGATGAAATTTTAAATTCATTTGCAATCAAAATTCGATTCAATAAACTTCTTTTTATGGTTTTTATTTTGGCATTTTTCATTTATTTTTCTCGCAATAAACTTTTTCTTATCAGGCAATGGTCTGACAATGTCTGTTCCCGCACTGTGGCTGGCGTTTTTGTTGCTGTGGACGGTTAAATTGATCCAAGAATTATACGATAAGATTACGTAGTAAAGAAATTGTATGCAGAAAAGCAATTTTGGTTATGGATGTAGCTAATTCGAGGTTTTTAATTCGTTTGACTTACTTTTGTCAATAAGTTTATTGTTTTGCTTTATAAACAAATTTATTTCCAATCAAAAATTATTGTATTGTACAAGGTCATTTCTTTTTCAATTTTATAAAAATCATTTCATTGTGACTTACGAGATATTTTACTATAAGAATTTTACGCCTTCAGACAATTAAAACTTTTTTTACTTAGTGCAGGGCAGTTAATGTTTTTTGTCTCAAATTCTTCTTTAAATAAGTGTGACTCACGTGACATGAAATAGAACACTCTTCTACATTTATATAAATTCTTGAGGTAGAATTTTTTGTTTTGTATGGCTACCACCAGTCTTTCAGACTTTTATAATTTTACTCAAAAGGTTTTACAAATGGATGTTTTTTGAAAATTTTTTTTGCATAGATTTGGATCATAAAAAGTTTTTAAAAATTTTTACTTAAAAAGATTTTTAAACTCTTATCATATCATTTCGTATACATCAATCACTGGGTCTTTTTCTAAGGTATTTTTTTTACAATAATTGAAAAAAAAACCTTTTATGTGACAATTTTTTATGAAAAACTTTTGTTCCTTTTGAAAAACTTTGAAGGATAAAAGTTTTAAAATTATTTTTGAAAAAAGTTTTGTTTTGGCTTTTATTTTTAAAAGTTTTTTTAAGATTTTATTTCAAAATCTTTTTTAAAACTTTAAAGTCTGACTTAACATTAAGATATAACACAGGTTTACAAAAAAAAAATGTCATGGCGTTTTGATCAGACTATGTGTTTCCTAGGGACTTTGACATCCTGAATCCGAATCCGGGGTCTGTTTTTTTCCAGAACGTCTGAGAAAAAAGATTTCAAGGTCATATGGAGGTCAAAATGGGGTTCGTGTGTAGTTTAGTGAAAAATTCGCTAAAATTCTGAAACTATTTTTTTATCATTGAATTCTTAGTCCTTAAAAAGAATATGTAATCAAAAAGGGTATCTCGGACCTAGTTTCGGAGATATAGCCATCGGAAGATCCAGATATATCTTCTATGAAAACCGCTATAAGTTGGGAACCCCTGGATGGATTTAAAAAATATTGGTGTCATATGAAAGGTATTTTGACGATCAAAAAAATTGGATTCAAAGTTTTGGAGATATGACCTCTTTTGAAATTTTGAGAAATTTTTCAATTACAACAACAAATACATCAACAACTCCAGCAACAATAAAAACAACAACAACAAATTACCTTTCATATGACATCAATATTTTCTAAATCCATACAGTGGTTCCCAACTTATAGCGGATTTCATAGAAGATATATCCGGATCTTCTGATGGCTATATCTCCGAAACTAGATCCGAGAGACCGTTTTTGATCACATATTCTTTTAAAGAACTAAAAATTCAATAATAAAAAATTCGATTCAAAATTTTAGCGAATTTAACACTAAACCCCACATGGACCATTTGACCTCTATATGACCTTGATATCTTTTTTCTCAGACGCTCTGGAAAAAAACGGACCCCGTATTCGGATTCAGGACGTCAAAGTCTCTAGGAAACACATAGTCTAATCAAAACGCCATGACATTTTTTTATTTTGTAAACCTGTGTAATTTAAAAAAGTTTATTTCAAGGTCAGGCTACAACTGAGGGCTTTAAAACAAAAGCTAATTATTATGATCAAGAAAATATAACATTTTGAATTTGTGACTCACGCGACAATCTATTGTGACTTGAGATTCAGATCAATAAAAATTTTGTTATTTATAATCGAGGTTTTAATGTTTTAAACATATTGTGGCAATAAGCAATAACTACTACTGGTCACAAAACAAAGCCTCATGAGTCATAAAGCAAATATCGTTGTGATAAGTTTTGATGTAGAAAGCCATGTCTTTAAAAAATTTGTATGTATGATTCATGAATATGCATACAATGGAGATAATTATTACAAATATGCTAAAATCAAGTAATTTTTTTATAATTTTTAAAAGCTTCTTTTAGAGATAAGTGAACAATGGACATTTCTAAACGTATGGTCAATCCATTACTGTCATATTTCCATAATTTCAGTGGAGATAGGTGTATGATTGAGTATCTTAAAAAGTTTGCGATTCGAAATTGTGTAAAGTCACTAAATTATTGATGATTCACAACCATTATGTAGCACTAAATAAACATTTGATTTGAATGCTCTCATGTTAATATGTGTTGATATTATATTGAAGTTCTTTATTTTATATTGGGTGTATAACTTAAAAACCGGAATTTGACGGTGGATGTCCGTACTAACAAATATCGTGAAAGCTCGAACTTTATATATATGTCATTTTGAAAGTACATTTGACAGCTGTCAAAATCAGTCAACAAAACAATTTTATCTTGTGTGCATCATTATTATTTTTCACGATGAATAACTTCGAAAATTGGAGAAAAAGACAGCATTCGCGGGAGGTTCTGTTGGGTCATTTTTTTGCAAAGAAAACTGCTGCTTAAAGTCATAGTTTGCTTGTAGAAGTTTATGGGGACTATGCTCCAGCTGAATCAAGCTGTCGTGAGTGGTTTCGACAGTTTAAAAGTGGTGATTTTGGTGTCGAAGGCAAGAACGTCCTGGTCAGCCGAAAAAGTTTGAGGATGAAGAATTGGAGGCATTACTCGATCAAGATTGATGTCAAACGCAAGAAGAACTTGCAGAACCATTGGAAGTTGATCGAGCAACAATTTCCAGACGTTTGAAAGCCTTGGGAATTTTTCAAATGATGGGAAATTGGGTGCCTTACGAGTTGAAGCCAAGGGACGTCAAACGCCGATTTTTGATGTGCACAATGCTGCTTGAACGCCACAAAAGGAAGGGTTTTTTGCATCGTTTTGTCACTGACGATGAGAAGTGGATCCATTACGATAATCCCAAGCGCAAAACAGCGTTTGTCAAGAAAGGTGAGGCCGGCCCATCACAGCCGAAGCCAAATATTCACGCTTCGAAGGTAATGCTCTGTATTTGGTGGAACCAGCTTTGTATGTGTGATCCATTATGAGCTGTTGCCAGGTGGCCAAACCATTAATGCTCAACTCTACCGTCAATAATTGATCCGATTGAAGCAGAAAATCCAGGCAGAGCGGCCAAGGTATGCGATCAGACACGAGTCAATCATTTTCCACCACGATAACGCTCGGCCACATATTGCTGCCCCAGTCAAAAATTATCTGGAAAACAACGGATGGGAAATTTTGCCTCACCCACTTTATAGCCCAGACCTTGCACCATCTGACTACCATTTGTTTCGATCGATGCAGAATGCCCTATTAGGAATACGGTTCACTTAAGTTCAAGATATCGTAAATTGGCTCGATTCATTTTTGGCCGCCAAGCCGGCGCAATTTGTTTGGGATGGAATTCATAAATTGCCTGATAGATGGAGAAATGTTGTAGCTTCCAATGGACAATACTTTGAATAAAATATATTGTAACATTTTTCCACAATAAAGCATCAAATTTCGCTAAAAAATTCCGGTTTTTAAGTTGTACACCCAATATGTATGTACATATGTCCTAGAACTTTGAAAATGCTTAAATTAATGACATTATCATTTTTAGGCAGGATTCACCATAAACTCAAAAGAATCCAAAAACTTTCTGTTGTATAAGACTTTGCATATTGAAAGTTCTTCATTTATTCAAAGCATTCCTGATGTAGGTCCATGCAATCAAAAGCTGTACTAAGTTTATGGGACATCTAACTTTTAATTCAAATTTTTTTAAGAAAAGCAAAAACCAAAAAAGATCTTCAGCTTAAAATTTCTACATAAAAAAAGCACCTACAAATTCAAGCTACATCGCTATTCGCGCCAAACGGCGACCTTAAATCTACAACTATTGTTTTTTACTTGTTATTTTGGCGCAGTGATTACTATTTTTTATTCATGCATACATTCATATAAAAGATGCACATAAATTTCAACCAAGTTTAGTGATTTTGCATGGCAAATAACCAAAACTTGAATTCTGTTGTGACAGCTACAGGAGTTATAAATTCACAGATGACGCGATAATTCAAGTTGATGAAAAATATGATGAAATGTTATTTAGCTAAGTGTTTTCCGCAAAAATGCATATAAGAGATATGAAATCAATTTATGTAGTAAGTGATAGCAAATATGTTATTTAAATAATTTCAATTCTTAATAGATTTTCGGTGTTGCAAGAACTTATAAAAGGTATTGCTATTAAGTTTTCATCGCCGACATCTGTAAAGTGTTGCAATTTAAAACAAACAAGCAGTGCCTTTCCAAGAGTTTTCTGCGCTCGGATTCAAATTTTTAATCTGCCCTTTATGAAGCTTTCAAGTTTGAGTACCCAAAATCTACAAGAAATGACAATTCCATCCAACGTAAAAAACTTCTGAAATGTGATAGTCATAATCATCTATTGAAGAAAAAGTATACACATTTAATATAGTCTTTTATAGAGAATTGCGTTTTCTGCACTTTAAATCAAGGAAAGCTCTGATCTGAAACATGATAGGAAAAAACCAAATTCCGAATCAGCGACCCTGAATTTGTCAAAAAAGGTTATATAGACCAAATTCAGATTAGTTTCTACTCAGTTTATTGCACATTGTAATCAAAACTTAATAGTGTGCTGCAATTTCTTAAGAGAGAATATTCTACAAAAATCTGGCATCTTCTGTTTTGTCATCTAAGAATGAGTGTATAGTTAGCTCATAATTCAGAGATAAAGTGAAATTTTTGTAAGATAGAGAAAAGACAAGGATTCAGTACACTTTGAGTCTAATAAACGTAATTTACTTGAACAGTACAAGCAGAAACATGTTTCATAGTTTTTAGCCTTTATAAATTTAATGTAGGTAAATTACTTCCTGTTATACGAGTATTGTGATTCATTACAACTTATAACTTTATGGTTTCGCGGTAATTTGGTATACTAATTTAATTAAAATTGGGAAACTTGCATTACATTTGCAGAGTTTTTGGGGTGAGTCTTTCTAAAAATATTACGGAGAATTAAGATAAAAGCTACTATAATTTTTCAATTGAAAAAACTGTTTTATCTCAACGAAAATAATATTAATCCGAAAACTGAACCAACATATTATTGCATTTTCATGGTGAGTGCTCAACATGAAATGAAAAATTTTTCTACACAAAAAATTCATTCATCACCATTTTTCTATAGGGTTTTCTATGGATTGAATAATTTAAAAAGTTCTACTGAAATAACTCGATACCATTTCTCAATAATTATTCAATAGTGCAAATAACTTAGTCAGACCTTCTTTTTTTTTTCAATAAATTTTTACATACAGTGCTGTGCATAACATTTGCAACCAAAAACACCTGAAACTGAATCACCAATTTTTGGCCACTAAAACAGATGCAAATAAAATACTTGGTATGAGGTTTTATGTCATTTATATTGCTGTTTATAAAACAAAAATTAAAAGTCCATTATTCACTAATACAAAACTAAAACTTAAATGCAATATAAAAATGTATCGGTATTGGCTGTGCAAAACATTTGCAACTATTAATCTAAATTAAAAATTAATAGCTGAAAAAATCAATATTTAATGGAATAACCCCTGTTTTTTATAACAGCAGTGCATCTTTTTTTCATGGATGCGATATAATCATTTGCAAATGAGTGTAGAATGTCCTGCTTTCGTTTTTTAACTTCATTAAACAACTCATTCTGTTTTCAAAATTTTTGATTGCATAGTAAGCAATGAATTTTCGTGACTTGACGATTTGCCACAGATTTTCGATTGGGCTTAGATCTGGCGACTCCGCGGGCCATTGATGAATATCAATATTTTTCCATTTTATCCAATCTTTTACCACTTTCGACGTGTGTTTAGGGTTGTTATCATGCAGGAATATCCATTTTAGTGTCATTTTCCAAGTTGTATATGGCATTATAGAATTTTGTGGTATGTCTTTATAATCATTAGACTTCATTATGCCTTCAACACTTTGAATTGGACCGATTTCTTCCTCAGAGAAGCATTCCCAGACCATGATACTACAATCTCTATGCTAGACAGTTCCTCTTGTATATTTCGTGCTTAGTCATTCTCACCATAGTCTTCTCACAAGACTTTTACCATTTTTTTCTGACGAGTCCAAGTTTAATTTATTCGAATCGAACGGTAATAGTCTTATGAGAAGACCAAGGAGAGAAAGGCTAAGCCCAAAATATACAAGAAGAATTGCCTAGCATACAGGTTGTAGTATCATGGTCTGGGGATGCTTCTCTGCGCAATCATTTCGTAAGACGAATTGGCCGACATCCAAAAGAACTTGACAAGCATACTATATTTAACTTTTAGCATAGCTTTGTTGAGAATCACAGCAAAAGGAACAATAAGCTAGACCCACCAAGTCATCTGGTCTATGTTTGTAGAGAATATGTATATAAATTTAAAGTTTTTTTCTATTTCAAAACTTAAATAAAGCTTGCTCTTTTTCCATTAAAATTATGTCTATCTTAAAAAGTTCCCTTTATGGAACACTTTGTCAAATTATCTTTTTAATAATAAATTTTTTCTTAATTCTATTTGCAGTCTTTGTCATCCTGGAAAGGAGATGAAAGCTTTAGTACTTTCAAAAAAAAAAAAATAAAATGTTCCAACCAAGCAATTAAGGCTTGAAAGCATTCTCACTATAACTTGAGGATACTCGTACTCAAAGAAGGTATTTCCACAAAAACAAACGAATGTAGCGCAAATTGCATATGCCAAGTAATAAGAAAAGATAAAATTTAATCAAAATGTTGATTAAAGAATACCGTATACCTTTGCCTCTGACTGTGGAGGAGTATCGCATAGCACAGCTTTATATGATTGCGGTAAGTTACGAGTACATGTTCATGAATTGCAAACGAATTAAATTAAATTCATTTTTTATCACAGAAAAAAAGTCGCGAAGAAAGTCATGGCGAAGGTAGCGGTGTGGAAATTATAATTAATGAACCCTATCAAGATGGTCCCGGCGGTAATGGGCAATATACTAAGAAAATTTATCATGTTGGCAGTCATTTACCGGGTTGGATAAAGAGTACGTATCTTTAAAACATATTATATAGTGAAAAACCGATAACCTTACTTTTTATTTAACGTGACAGGTTTGTTGCCAAAAAGCGCACTCACCGTGGAAGAAGAAGCATGGAATGCATATCCTTACACAAGAACCCGCTACACTTGTCCCTTTGTAGAAAAATTCTCATTAGACATAGAAACATATTATTTTCCAGATAATGGCTTTCAAGAAAATGTTTTCAAATTATCAGGCAGTGACTTAAGAAACCGCGCTGTAGGTAAGTGGGAGTTTGGAATTTTCTTAAGATCTTAGATTTATTTAGTGAATAAGCGTCGCTTATTAAGCGATTCTAAAGCAAGATATAACAGAACTTTGGCGAAGTGTGAAACTCATGACGTAATGTTTAGAGATTGAAGAATTATTAATGAACTTGAATTAATAATTGAAGTATGTATTATGATAGGGGTTATCGTGAATGAATATTCCCGGAGAATTTTTCTCAGACTGCAAAGAAAAGTGTACGACAGTCTTAGAAAAATCCTCCGGGAATTATTATTCACGATAACCCCCAATATACAACATAAAAATATTTATTTTTTTATAAATAATGTGGCACCCATGACGGTGTTTTCTTTCAAGAAAAGCTTAAAATTATTGTTATATACTTGATTACATCTGAAAATAAAGAAAACTTTATATTTGCTTGATATTAAAGTTATATACATACTTAATATTTTTACCACGTAACACTTCTGACAATGAATAAATAAACAGAACATCGAGAAGTTACTACTTTTAACGACTTTAGATAAGTGAACTATTTGAAATAGCGTAGCTGAGTTTCCGATAATCTTCTTTATTCTTTTTTTATAAGTTTCGAATTATTTTTACCCTAATATTTCTCTTTTTTCACAGATGTAATTGATATTGTTAAAGATCAATTGTACGGTGGTGATTATGTCAAAGAAGAAGATCCGAAATTATTTATTTCAGAAAAGACTAGACGTGGCCCACTGCAAGAAGAATGGCTCGAAGATTATTGGAAAGAGGTACATTTGAATATATTTCATGTTTTGCAACACATTTCTAAGAACCACGCATCATTATAGGTCAAAGGAAAGAAGCAACCTACTTCGCGCAATATGTCACTAATGTGCGCTTACAAAATTTGTCGTGTTGAATTTCGCTATTGGGGCATGCAAACTAAGCTGGAACGGTTCATTCATGACGTTGCACTACGCAAGACAATGCTACGAGCTCACCGTCAAGCGTGGGCTTGGCAAGATGAATGGTATGGTCTGACAATTGAAGATATACGTGAAATTGAACGACAAACACAATTGGCATTGGCTAAAAAAATGGGTTCCGGTTCAGAGGATGAAGATGGTTTGTTTGAATTTGTTTCATTATTCCTTAATGCAACAACAAAATGCAAAAAAAAATTTATGAAAATATTGCAGTACGCTAAATTAAAATGTTTAAAATTAACTTAAAAAAAAATTTAATTTTCCAAGCTTGCATCTTAAAGAAATACTAAGCATTAATGTGGTAAACTTCCATAGCACAGCCACCCAAAAAAAAAAAAAAAATTGCATAAACTTTGTATTTATTATGCTCAGTTTTATGTATTTTTTGACGCTGAATCCGACTTCGTCATCAGAATTGTCAACATACCTGAAGGATGTTGAGATATCCTTGCTTAAAGTTCGAGAAAACGCTGTTTTTCGGCTTATGCACGGTATTAAAAGAAGTCATTTTAATGGTACGATACCTTTTTTTCTTTTGTTGCTAAAATCAACAACCTTAAATCTCCTAAGTAAAATTACATCCTTTTAAAAATCGAAACTTTGAGATTTTTTTAATATAAAGTTTTAATAGATCTTCTGAGTAAAAGAAAAAAAATAATTAAATCAAACAAAAACTAAAGTTGTCAGTTTGTCGATGCTGATTCCGAATCCGTTCTCGCAATTGCTTTATCTCGTATGGTTTTTGAGATATCCTAACTCAAAAGTGCTACATACACGGATTTTTTTTGAAGCGGTATTACAAGACTAGGTCAGCAAAAATCCATGTTTCTAGAACCGGGTTCAGAATCAGCATCAACAAATACATCGAAAATGAAGACCAAAAATAGTACTAAGAGCAAAACAATTTGGTGCGTCCTCTATAGAAACTAAAAAATCATGTTTTTGAACTTTAGGATTAGATTATCTCTAAAACAATACGTGATAAAGCGATTCCGAGACTACAGATTTAGATTCGGATTTAGCACCGTTAAATACGTCGAAAATTATTGTTTAGGTTTTGGTTAGTTCATTTTTTTTCAAATGTACCGTTTTTCGATCGCATTTTAAAAAACTATCTGCTAGGATTTCATTCGGAATAGATTTCGAAACTATGAAATAACTGGAATAAGATCTTGTTAACAATTTCATTACGCATTTTCATGAAACTTCTTTTGATTGATAATAGTGTGAAGTGAAGACACTCGATATCTGAAAAATTTAAAGTCTCTAGTGACGGTCCTGAAAGCGAGAGATAGTTTATTATGCTATAAGAAATATTACAATCGCAACTAAGCAAATTGCAACCATAGAGTTTTGGTGTAATTTTCCACATAAACAAATTTTCTTTGTGATTCGCTGCGCAGCTTATAGAAAGTAATTAATTGATTGGAAATTCCTTTACTTGCAATTATGTAAGTCATAATATCTACTATAAAATTCGAAACTAATGACAAAGCGAAACATAACAAAATTTTTAATTAATTTTTTCGGAAATACCACAACAATTTACATTAGATACGTTAATAAATTCGCTGTGGAAAATATAATTTTATAACTATTACTCATATACTACTCACTTGTTTTAGTTGTTGCATATAAGAGTATGCTACCAGATCAGCATTGAAATGTCTCGAAAAATAGTAACACGTATGCAAACTTTTGTACTTCCAGCAGATAGCTCTTCTGAAGCGCTCGAGAAAACCGCCATATGTGATACGCCAGCAGTCGAACGTAAGAAATCTGGCAATGCTCCACCTCTCATTGTTACACAAGAGCCACCAAGCGCAGATGGCACTTCTGATGAGGATGATGATGTTATTGAAGAGATTAGCACGAGATCGAGATCACAAAGCATACAATTGTCAAAATCAAAATATGGTTCTAAAGGTGCATTGCACTCGCCAGTTGGATCAGCTCACAGCTTTGATTTGCAGGTAAAATATTTCAATTATATGGTTATCAGTATTTGTACGATTTGCTTGATTGATTCTTGTTAAGTGGGAG
This sequence comes from Calliopum simillimum, assembly GCA_951812925.1. Classification (NCBI taxonomy): domain Eukaryota; kingdom Metazoa; phylum Arthropoda; class Insecta; order Diptera; family Lauxaniidae; genus Calliopum; species Calliopum simillimum. Next base: position 13,135,738 of record OX638372.1, on the reverse strand, counting down.
TGTGTGACTAACTAACTAAATAAGATTTTCATGGTCTGTTAAAATAGTTTGCTTTATTTTGTTATAATTTTGAGCCCGCTTTTTGTCATATTGATTTTTTTGCAACTTATACTAATTTTTCTTTAACTATATCTACTAACAAAAAAAAAATTTCCTTTGTTATGTGCATTTCAATAAAGACGCATGCAAAAAATGTACAACATAAAAATGTAAGTGTGGGCAATTTATCTTAAGTTTAGAATTAAATCTTCTCGTCAATGTCCTTCATTTGTTTCTTATTTTATTTAATTGCATGTTGCATACATACTTAACTATGTATTTGACCAATAAATGGTATTTATTTAATTGAAATTTTCATAGGTGGCCAATTGGCGCATGGAACGCTTAGAAGTCGATTCGAAATCCAACTCAGACGAAGAGTTCTTTGACTGCTTAGGTGAGTTTAAAAACACTCTCTGTTTTACATTAAACAATCACTTTTAAGCTTTTCACAACTCACAAAAAAGCAATTTCTAGTACACACTTGTAACACTTGATCAAGGTGGCGTTGTAGTTGAATAGATACTAAACAAACTTCCTTCTTTATACCTTCTTACACATCTGCCCCATGATAATAGTGACTTCATTTAAGACACACTGCCCACTTCTTAAACTCGTTCATCCCAAATAAATAAATGCATCACCATCATTTCCGCTACTACCATTTTCTGGATTATGTTCAACAAGGGTGTCAGCGTAGAACAAAAGTGAGCCAGTTTTGGCTCAAAATTCCAAAATTCGATTCTTGTGAGTTTTCCCTCCAGTATATCTCGATATTCTTAGTTTTGACTATGAATCCTTCGGGTGGATTTAGAAAAGCTTCGAGTATCCCAGGAAATTAATCAATTAAAGCTTTTTGATCATACGCCACAGATGTTTTCCGTCTAGTATGTATATCAAGACCTTCTTTGTTTTGACTATGAAGCCTTCGGGTGACCATAGGAAGCCCATAGATGTTTTCCCTTCAGTATATCTAGATATTCTTCGTTTTGAATATGAATCCTTCGGGTGGCCTTCGGAATCCCGCGGGTGTCCCAGGAAATTAAGTAAAGCTTGTTGATTATACGCCATAGATGTTTTCCTTCTTGTATATCGAAACTTTCTTCGTTTTGACTATGAAACCTTCGGGTGGCCTTCGGAAATCCGCGGACGTCATAGGAAATGAATCAATTTAAACTTTTTGATAGCCTGCCAGAGATGTTTTCCCTGCAGTATATCTAAATATTCTTCGTTTTGACTATGAATCCTTTGAGTAGCCTCGGAAACCCGCGGGTGTCCCAGGAAATTAAGTAAAGCTTGTTGATTATACGCCATAGATGTTTTCCCTCTTGTAAATCGAGGCTTTCTTCGTTTTGACTAAGAAGCCTTCGGGTGACCATCGAGTGTGCCAGAAAACTATCATGGTATTCACGTTCTACAGCTACCTACAAGATATCATCAAAATAGCTTATATAGTCGAAAGATATAACAGCATGTAACAAAAAGTGTCGAAAAAAAGTGTTGCGTCCTGGAAATTTTACATCTAACGCACCCAAAGAAGTTTCACTTCAAAAAGCCACAAAATATCATAAATCCTGCAATAACAATACCTACATTTAACTTAAAAATTTTAATACATTTCTTAATTAAAACTTTCTCTCTTTTACTTTAAAAGATACAAATGAAACGAATTCACTGGCTAAATGGAGTTCACTTGAGCTACTTGGCGAAGGTGATGATAGTCCACCTCCACATGGTGGCCCTACTTCATACAGCAAACAGGATGATAGCATTTTTAATCAGGATTTCTTGATGCGTGTTGCATCTGAACGTGGCACTAAACGACAATTACGTACCTCAGCCAGTGTAGATCGTAGTCATGACTCATCACCGCCAGGATCACCGGGTACACCTTCATGTTCAACAACAATACTCATTTTAGTTGTGCATGCGGGCAGTGTACTTGGTAAGTAGACATTTCTTTATAATACTCTACTGTCGTTTCATCTCAAAATAATTTAATCTCTTTGCCTACAGATGCCAGCAGTGAATTGACCTCAAAAAAATCCGACGTAACTACATTCCGTGGCGCATTTGAAGCAGTAATGCGCCAACACTATCCAAGTTTACTCACGCATGTCACAATCAAAATGGTACCTTGTCCTTCTATTTGTACAGATGCACTTGGTATACTATCTAGCCTCAGTCCATATTCCTTCGATGTTTCACCATCTGCAGCCGATTTACCAAATATTGCTGATGTTCCAATTGGTGCGATACCATTACTATCAGTAGCATCGCCCGAATTTCAAGATATTGTCAATAAGACTGTGACTGCTGCCAATATTGTTTACCATGAATTTCTCAAAGCTGAAGAAGGTCATGGTTTCTCAGGTCAAATTGTAATGCTTGGTGATTCAATGGGTTCACTGTTAGCTTACGAAGCACTGTGTCGTTCTAATGCCGGCAGTGCTGGTGATGGTGGTAGTCGTTCCTCACGCACTGATGACGATGAACGTTTCAATGATTCTGATTTAGATGCAAAACGTTTATTGGTAGCACCATCACCAAGACGGCGGCGTTCATCATCATCGAGTGATACACGCTTGCCGAAATTAGATTTTGAAGTTTGTGACTTTTTCATGTTTGGATCACCGCTTTCAATTGTGTTGGCGGCAAGAAAGTTACATGACTCAAAAACAGGTAAGCATTTCATATCCTTAGTGAATTATTTCGAAATCTGATGTACTTTTGGTGTAATTTTCTAATTTTAGCGCTTGCACGTCCTAACTGCAATCAAGTATATAATATGTTCCATCCTACCGATCCAACGGCTTCCCGTTTGGAACCTTTACTCAGTGCCAGATTTTCTATGCTTGCACCGGTTAATGTACCACGTTATGCCAAATATCCTTTGGGCAATGGTCAACCACTGCATTTATGTGAGTTTTTGGGGTAAAACAAATTGTTATGGAAATTTTTAATGCTGATTTTTTTTTTTTTTTTTTTTTCTTTTTATTGCAATTTATTTCAGTGGAAGTTATACAATCAAATCCGCAACATTTTAATGATGCCAATACTATAGGCGCACAACGTCGTCTCTCGGATGCTTCAATGCAAAGTACTATTTCGGGTTTAATTGAAAATGTATCGCTAAGTACAATTCATTCACGTAAGTTTGCTAGTAGTAGTTATCAGCTAAAAAGCTTTCATCTTAGTTGTTGCAGCGACTCGAGCGTGAAGTCTATAAATTAGAGAAACAGTTATTCTTTTCGTCTATTAGTTTGGGTGGGGTACCTCTGCTTGGTGGGTCAATGACAGTGAGATTGGCAGCACGGAAGAAACAGTTGAAAAGGTGGGAAGTATCGTGGGGACTACCCCTGCATAGTGTACATCGATCCGCGGTGCCTTTAACGGTCACGGTTCATCAAAATGATGGACCAGCCCGATAGAAGCTAAGTATGTAAGTGTGCACTAGAGTGAATAAAAGGGGGGCGGCTATTGGGCAGTCTATTTAGTGCAAGGGAATCAATGGCCGTGCTGAAAAGTGCCTATGCAGGACAGGATCAGGGTCCCAGGAGTCCGGCAGGAAGTTCAATTTGGTTTCGAAAGTCCACCCTAGTACACCTATGAGGAAGGGGCTTCTTCACAATTTCAAGTAAGGGATGTGCAGGGTTTTAGCAGATCAGTAGAAACTGCTGCGTAAGTAGAGTGTTGTGTTGTTGGACCTTTATAAGGCCCGTTTCACTATGCAAATGTTCAAGGCAGGATATGAGGTGACAATCGGTAGCTATACGCAAAGCGTTATTCTGTCTAGTCTAAAGTTTGCTGCACTGCGTGTTGCTGAATGCCGGGGACCGGATGGGATCGCCCGATCGCATTATACATCGCAACCAAGATCTCTTTGTCCTTTCGAAAGAGATACCGGCAAGGCACTCAAGACACATTTTTTTTCCTCAATTTGGAGCAAATCTCGTGCTCTGAGAATTTGTTAAGGATATCCAGTATTACCCCAAAGATCTTGTGGCGGTGCTATGGTTCTGTCTAAATCCATGTTTTTGGTCTGCAATGTTGAGGTGCTGCGGCAAGAGAAGTTAGATGAACCGGCATGATGTGCCCAGGTGAGCAAGCTTATCCGGTTTAATAACAGGGACTATACGGCAAACCTGGGACCCAGATATTTGACTTCTTTTTTCGTAATGCAGGCTTAGTAAAGCGTACTGATCGGCAGTTTCTTCGTCATTTAGTTTCAGGTAACAACTTCGATTTTTCAGTGACTAGGCCGAGGCGTTGTAGTCGTACAGCAGAATCTGGAGTCGAATCATCATCTCCTGATTTAATTTTCGTCTGATCATCGTCAGATCTCCATAAACATCGTGACACCAAAATTTTCGAAAAATTCACCCTTCCCCTTTCTATAGAACGGTAGTGTAAAGCAAAAAATACAATACGTGGCGCTAGCAGAAACTGCTCCCCCCTCGCTGCGTTCCAAAGTTTTTGCTTTTAGTAAAGTAGAGAGTTTTATCGCAAGAGAACATTTACTCACTTTCCAGACTGATTATTTTGATTTTTTTTCTCTTTCAGTTCAAACGAAATGGTGGGGCACTAAACGTCTCGACTTTGCACTATATTGTCCAGAAGGGTTAAGCAATTTCCCAGCACATGCTTTACCACATTTATTCCATGCCAGCTATTGGGAAAGTGCCGATGTTATCGCTTTTATATTGCGACAGGTTAGAAATACAAATCCAAAATATCGTGCAACAGAGTCTTATAACTGATTTCTTGTTCATTTTCAGATTGGCAAATTCGAAGGTATACCTTATGTTGGTACAACCGATGAGAAAGATGCAGCTGCCTCTTTTAATCCTGGACAGCCACGTGAGAAATGGATTAAAAAACGTACCTCAGTTAAATTGAAAAATGTTGCCGCAAATCATCGCGCCAATGATGTTATCGTACAAGAGGGACGCGAACAGCGTCTCAATGCACGTTTTATGTACGGACCACTTGATATGATAACACTACATGGCGAAAAGGTTGATGTGCATCTAATGAAAGATCCACCGGCTGGTGAATGGACATTCCTAACGACAGAGATAACCGATAAGAATGGACGTATTGTTTATAGTGTACCGGATCATGTAAACTTGGGCTACGGTATCTATCCCATTAAAATGGTGGTGCGTGGCGATCATACCTCAGTCGATTGTTATCTAGCAATAGTGCCACCACTGACAGAATGTGTTGTTTTTAGTATTGATGGTTCATTTACGGCATCGATGTCGGTTACTGGACGTGATCCAAAAGTACGCGCTGGCGCTGTTGATGTTTGCCGTCATTGGCAAGAGTTGGGCTATTTATTAATTTATATAACTGGTCGTCCGGATATGCAACAGCAGCGTGTTGTTTCCTGGTTGAGTCAACATAATTTTCCACATGGCTTAATATCATTTGCCGATGGACTGCTGACAGATCCGCTGGGACATAAAACGGCATATTTAAATAACTTAGTGCAAAATCATGGAATCTCTATTATGGCTGCTTATGGTAGTAGTAAAGATATCAGCGTTTATACAAATGTTGGTCTACGACCGGAACAGATATTTATTGTGGGAAAGGTTTGAACCAAAATTCTAAACTTTATATTTAAATGTAATGTGATTCAATGGTTTTCTTAGGTCAGTAAAAAATTACAATCGAATGCCACGGTACTCACTGATGGTTACGCTGCTCACTTGGCTGGCTTGCAAGTCGTGGGTGGTTCACGTCCTGCTAAAGGCAACGCCAGAATGGTAATACCACGTGGTTGCTTCAATCTACCAGGACAAACAGCAAATCCAAGACGCAGAAGGTATGTCAAAGTTGTTTTTGTTCTGTTTAGATTGATGTTTGTGTTTTGTTTTTTTTTTTTTTAGTTTTAGTAAAAGTTTAGTTTGAAACAAAATTTACTTATTTTTTTAATTCTTTGCACCTGTGAGCGTCAGCTTAAATTACACAAATGTGTGTGCTATATGTGTATTTACTGAATCTACTCTATTGCAAAAAAAAAAAATTATGTTTAAAAAAAAAGTTTTTGTTAATTTTTAATTTTTCTTATGAATTCGTTACTATTTTCGTTTTTTTACGTGTTTTATTTAAAATTTGTTTGATTATATGTATTGTATTTCATTTAATCGCTTTATATTTAAAAATTCCTTATTTTCTTTTGTTATTGTTACTTATTGGTTACTTTTTAATCGAACACCAAATAATGCATTTTATTAAAAATGTTAAAAACCATTAAACAATTTTAAATCTTTAAATCGCTTTCAAGAAAAAATCTTACTACATCTACATATGAGCTAAAATTGTCGTATTTTTGTCTTTTTCAACACAGAGTACTTTCGTCCGTTCGAAATTTATTTAATATCAAAAATTACAGGAACTTATTTTCTTTCTTTTATTTGTGTAGCCGTTTACGTTTAAATACTTTTTAAAGGACTTGAATAAAATAAAAATTCGGTCAAGAATCAAACATTCCATTTTGAAGATTTACCCATTTATTGGTGAAAAACAATATCTTTTGGAAAACGATATTGATACTATCTAATTTCGAGTTTTTCTCATTGCTGTGAAAACAAAATTGAACGAAAATTGAACCAAAAGATCCTGCCCAGAATCACCTATGATGTTATCAAACATCAATTGATTCACAGAACACAGGCAAGCTAACTGCTGAAGGAATACACTAAGTTCCTTATACTATATAAATATTTAGCTTATATGTATGTTACAGAGTACCTTTTATATGATTGAATGAAATAAATAAAAAACAAAATTACATAAAAGTCGAATATTTTTAACCCATTTGTTGAAAAACAAAAAAAAAAAAAAAACAATCGTTCTTTAATAAAGTCATGTAAAATTGGTATTACTACTATGTTGAATAGTTCTCTTTTCATTGATATATTCTATTTGTTGCCGAAAGTTAACTGAACTGCGGCAAAATTTAACGACTCTATGAATGTAACCCTTAGCGATGATATTTATCTCAAAAGAAGTCCCAGAATTTAAGGTTTATTATGACCCCTATTGCGAATGGAAACGCGAATGGAAAGGAAATACTTTTCTCTATTTTAATGTGCGCAATTAACACTAGTTAAAAAGAGGCAACTACATAACTATATTAATTTCGTTTCTATTCGCAATAGGGGCCTATATTTCTGGAATTATATTGAAATAATTTTTATTTTGATGTTTTCGAAAACCGGTTTTTTATGAAGCCCAAACAGTTGAATAAAAATTCTTGCTGATTGGCAAAATTAGTAATGAAGAAGTCGTTTTTTTTTTAATACTAATTCAGCCCAGATAGCCCTAATTTTTTTTTTTTTTTTTTTTTTTTGGAAAGCTTATCTAGTTTTTTGGTATATGTATTTCTCGCATTAGAGGTTGTTTGTTTTTTTTTTTTTTTTTTGAATCGGTGACACCACAAATGGACATTTGTTCATGGTTCTCTCATCGGTATCCATACGTTAAACGTAGTTTCCCATTCTATCGATAGATAGTTGACTCTTAGACCGCTCAAAATGAAAGTTCAGCTTCCAGCTTTTCGCGCTTTACTTTCCGAATGCCGGTTTCTTTGTTGGGATCACAGCAGAAAACGTTAAAAAAAATGTTTTTTTCGTGTTTTCTACACGTTTATGAATTTTTATGGCATTTTAATGCAAAAAAAATATTTCAAGGGGATCCGTTGGATGTCGGAACCAAAATATTTTTTTCGTTTTTTTCGTGTTTTCAAAAAAATTAGTTAATCATATCTCTGAAAATATTTAACGGACATGGATGAGATTGGTTTATGTATTAAGAGTATCGGGACAAATAATGTCCAAGAGAGAAGTGTCCGTGCCAGGCTCCTAAAAAAGTGTCGTATCTCTTAAACTATTTAACGCACATAGATAAGATTTGGTACGTATGTAAATAAATTGCATCGTTAAAAGGGACATTCTTTGGTTTAATTTAATTAGAGATGCCCCGCTCTCTGTACAAGAGAAGGTGTAGCAACGTACACCGGGAAATGATAGTATTATGATAAGAAGAAGAAAACATCAAAATGTCGATTAAACTCCCAAATCCTTCTAGAAGGACGTCAGGGCTAACTGGATTAATACATAGCTTAAATTTCAATTTATGTTGCTTGTTGCTTAAACATTTTTTTTTATGAGTTTAAAGCTTGAATATGTTATTTTTACTATTATTTTTTGTTACAATTTATTTTGTAATTTAATAGCAATGCAATCGATCACAAAACTGCATTTGAGTGATATACATACATACTCGTATTTGGAAGACCCAACAACCGAATCAAACATATATACATACATATTTTTACGTAAATACTTTTTAATTTAAGCACTTAAAATATATATTATATACACAAATAATCTTTAGTTTATGAAAAAACAAAATATTATGACAATATATTTATTAATAATCAAATAATTAACTTTATATTATATGCAAATCCTTCATAGATTATACAATCAATGATGTAAATGTATTTTTCTTTTCTTTTTATTTTCATATTTCTTTTCATTTATAAATCCTCTGTTTTGAAAAAACCTAACAACCACCTCTGTCCACCAAACACCTACTGTTTTTTCTACACCCACGTTAATTGTTTATACGTAAAAATAATTAGGATGCATGAGCCACAGGAAGCTTAAATGTAATTTGCAAAAAAAAAAAAAAAACATTCACCAATTCGCATTTTAGTAAATTCATAAATAGATAAATAATAAGTAATGGAAATAGTAATTTTAAAAAAGAAAATAATAAATGTACATTTATAAAAAAAAAAACTTCCTTAAATTGGTGTCTAAATATATGTTAATACTGGTGTTGTGCAAAAACAGAAAGAAAAAAATTATTATTTAAAAAAAAATCCTTCCTTTATCTTACCATTCCTCAACTATATTTAATCCCATATTCTCGCTAACTCTTTGTTCCCGCTCAACATACCTCAACTTTACACCAATCTACTTACTACACCACAAAATTATAAAACAACTCCTTAGCAACGAGTCTGGACTATCATCGCCTATACGCAGTGGTTATCTTAAACGCAAAACGTATCTTACTCATCATTAGTGTAATTTTGTTGTAAATTCCAGCTGTGGCGTTAGTAGCCTACTTCCTCCTGCTGTTTTAGTTGTGAGCAACAGTTTTAGCGCATTCAGTGGAAAACCTTGCAGCTTTCACTTTTCTGGAGCAGCCATAGTGCTTAGCAAAAATAAAAAAATATCAAAATTACATGCATACAAATATATATACAATATAGTTCTTTTCGGGTGCTTCAAAATAAAATGCTTAATTAACTATAAAACAAAGAAATAAAAAACATAGATATTAGCAACGCATTAAGCAAAAAAACTCATAGTTATCAAATAGTTAGCAGACAAAACATTGAAACCAACATCAACAACAACAACTCAAAAATTATACTCAACATTAATTGTCACGCGGTAAGTAAACCTTAATATATGAAGTATTTACAAATTAAGAGGTTGCATACAACAAATTATTTCAAAATTTATCTGTAAGCCTTTAAAAAGTTCTAGAAGTTCCAAGAAAATCTAGCAAAAATAGTTTTTTAAAATGATATAAGACTTATTTCGCATTTTTCAAGACCAAGACCAAGATTGAGACCCAGAGTCAATATCAAAACCTAGACCAATACTCAATATCCAAGATCAAGACCAAGACTACTATGGTCTTGATTTGCTCATTAATAGATTATATTGTTCTTAATTGTTGAGTTAAAATCACTTATACAGCTGTGAGCGAAATAATAGCAGTAGCATATCAAATACTAAGAAAATGGTTTTTTCTACTTTAATCAACAAATAAATTTTTCAAAGTTGAAATGTGTGTCATTATAATGCCATTTTGAAAAACATATTCGTTTGGTGTAGGATCAGCACATGAAAAAATTAACGCTAAGTTTCCCGCTATACAGCAAGTTTTGATTGTGAAAAATAATAGCAGTGTGATCAAACTAAGTTCGTTTTGCAGATTAAGTGTGGGCAATAAGATCAAAAGTATATATCATTTGTTGAGGACTATTTTCACTCATCTAAATACGTTAGGAAAATGGGTCGTGCAAAACATTGTTCTTGTGAGAAGCGCGAAATGATAAAAACGCTGCTTTCCGAAGGCAAGTCCTAGAAATGTATTCAAGGTTTATTAAACTGCTCTGCATAAATGGTACTTAATGCCAAGAAATGGGTAGAAAAGCCCGAAACAAGAGGCCGAAAACAATCTCTTTCTAAACGGGAATTGAGAAAAGTGGCAGCGTTAGCTAGGGAAAATCCATTTCGGTCTTCACAAAAGATTAAAAAAAAGCTGAACCTCACCGTAGACTCTTCCACAATAAGAAAAAAGCTTATTGAAGCCAAGCTCTATGGCAGAAGTCCCAGGAAAGTGCCACTTCTTCAGTCAAGACATGTCCAGGCTAGAATAAAATTTTTGAAAGAGCATATTAATTGGCCAACTTCAAAATGGCGGAACGTGTTATGGTCGGATGCGACGAAACTGGTATTGTTCGGCTCTAGAGGATGGAGACAATATGTTCGAAGGCCACCTGGAGCTCCATTTAACTCAAGTAAGTTGTAAGAACCATGAAGCATGGCGGCGCAAAAATTAATGTTTGGGGCTACTTTTCGTACTGTGGTACAGGCCCTGTTTTTTGGATAAAGGACAATATGGATGCACCTTTATATGTGGAAATATTAGAGTCTACTATGCTGCCCTACGCTGAGTGGGAAATGCCGCTGAATTGGGTGTATCAGCAAGACAACGACCCAAAACACACCAGCAGATTAGCAAAAAATTTTTTTGTTTCAAATAAAGTTGAGGTCATGAGCTGGCCAGTACAGTCTTTTAACCTTAACCCAATCGAAAACCTTTGGGCCGATGTTAAAGAAGCAGTGGGTAAACAAAATCCCAAAAATGTGACGGAGCTGTGGGATACGGTGCAATCAGCATGGAAGACCATTCCTGTCGAGAAATGTCAACGTCTGGTTGATTCTATGCCTCGAAGGTGCGCAGCTGTACTAGCCAACAAGGGCCATTCAACCAAATATTAACCATTTAACTTTTTTTTTCATTAACTTGTGGCATTTGACAGTGTTTTCGATCAAAATTGTTGAGTGCTGCTATTATTTTTCACAAGTAAATTTGGTCGTTTCGTGAGTTTTTGCGTTCTTTAAGGAGCACGAAGCCCAATGTTATAGATATAAGCATCAACGCACGACGTTGAAGTCTATCTAGCAGGTGCAAAGTAGTTTTTGGAGCCCCGGCCCAGATGTGCGAATTTTACTCTAGCTTAGGTCTTATATAGACGAAATAGATAGTTCGAAGATAAATAGGAGTGAAGTATTCCTTACACCGTTTAAGATAACTTAAACACTTGACCGCTTCTTTCGACACATCGAATACATGATCTATCCACATCAGATCAGATTGAATCGATATGCCCAGAACGACAAGAGTTGCTGTTTCAATTGGACAATCCACTCCTCTGTGAGACAACAGCGTTGAATTCGATTAGCTCGACCCCATTCAGAGATTGTTTTGAGGGTCACTCGATTCGGACTTAAATTTGTTTTTTTTTTTTTTTTTTTGAGATTTTTAATCCGAACTCCCGTTTTTCGTTTGGTTTCTAACCGCCATTTTGAAAATTTCCAAAGGGACACATTGGCCCATAAAGTGAGGCAAATAACAAAAATTTTAAGCTCAATCTGTTACGTTTGACAAAGAAAGTCTCATATATAGAAAGTAAAATTTCAATAGGTCGTATTTTAAGAGTATGTAACCTCTTAACACAAATTTATAAAAAATAACTTTTGTTTTCTTTATAAATATATTTTTATTTTTTTGTTTTTTTTTTTTTAATAGAAAAACACTCTAAAAAATTACTTCCAAAATTTTACCGTACGTTGAGTTCGATAAAATTTTGTGTGTTCATGTTAAAGTCCGAATTACTTATATTAAAGCTGAAAACTAGGCTGATAACTTAAGCGACTCCCTTGAGTTTGATGAAAAAAAGGGGAAAAAATACTGACAATAACTTCTGTCAAAAGCTCAACCTCAATTCTTAGATCATCTGAAGCTGCAAAAATAAAAAATCTACCCTTAGGTTGCTTTGAAGAGTTTGTTGATAATACAAAACAAACATATATTGACAATGAATTCTGTCAAATGTATCATGCAGCAATTCACAAATCCTCGACTTTTTTCTTCACCGTCATCTAGAAAACTAAGAAAATCTTAAGTAGAAGAGATTTTGGGGTCGATTGATCCATTAATACTTAGTTATAGAATAAATAGTTCTAACAAATTAGTTATAATAGATATAGATTGTAAAAAAACTTGGATAACAAAATTCTAACTAACTCATAGAAAAGTCTAAAATTACAACAGTACAACCATGACAGGTAAATAAAACTGCTTTCGGTTAAAACCGTATAAATAATTATAAATTCAAGTTTATTTTTGTTTTCATGATTTTTTTTTAAGAAAATTTTTGTTCTGTTTGAAATTTTTTTTTCTTTCAGAAAATGCTATGAAAGACTTTTTTGCATTTGCATCTTATAGGTACCTGGCTAGAAAGACTGTTTCCTCCTGTTGTTTGATGGTGTTTCAAACCACTTAAGTGTTAGCAACTTACATATTTATTAAATGTAATAGAAAGCAGTATAATTGTACGTAATTTATTTTAATAATAAACAAAAAATATTATTATAAATAAACAAAGAAAGTACATATTTTCGAGAACATATTTTGGAGAAAAAAAAAGAAAAAAAACAATTAACAAAATGAATCATACGAAACACAAACCAAAAAATTGATAAAAAGAACAAACCCAGTTGCAAAAATAAACATGATAGAAGCATGAATCATGCCTCTTTGGGGTGCTTGGCATGCATGCCGTCTTAAATGCTCGTTCGTTTCTTTATTGTACAGGCATGTCATAGGAAATCATGCATGCTCAAAAAATGATCTGGAATGCTAGAATCATGTTTTCTATTCATGATTTGCTCATGCTCTAGAACACATATATCATATTTTCTATTCTATACTATCCATGATTCTGTCATGCTTTCGAACAATTGCTTCATGACAACCCTACTACACATGATTCACTGTAGCTAAAAGACAACTTCTTCATGTTTCCTTTTCCATACATGATTCATTTATGCTTTTGAACGATTGTTTCATGGAAACCCTATTTTAAGCTTAAAAAACTAGATAAGAATTTTCGTTATAAATATTTTTATTAATAGTTATTATTAACATTGTTTCGTTATAATAAAAAAATGATGTCAGCACCACCAGAATATTCTCAACAAGAATCATGAAACTCTTTACCCGCTGAGCAGATGTGATATATTGGTGATAAGCATATGTTTTGCACGTTTAAAGATATCTTGACATACTGAGAAATCTTAATGTGGCATTACAGCACACTTTAAGACATCAGAGTAGAGCCTGTGAAATAAATACAATAAATAATATTGCGGAATTGGAAAAAATGCCTTGAGAATAATAATTAAATGAGCTTGTTATTTTGAAAGTGGCCTAAGTCCATTCGAGAGCAAAAGTAATGTCATAATGTGAATTGGCTGCCATTTTGTTAGAAAAACAAATTTCACGGAAAGTTTACCTCATGGTGTAAAATTGAAGGTAATATGTTAAAATTTGATATCGGTCAAAAAACAGATTATAATGGCACATATTGTATATGCCATTACTTTTGCACTTCAATGGACTTGGGCCACTTTCAAAATTACTATCTCAAATGTCAAAAGAGAATTAACAATGTATTTATTCCAAAAAAATTCAAATCTTACCATTTTCCGTATGACCGTAACCCGAAGCAAAATACTCGCTGGACAATTATTGTAGTTCTTAATTATTCTGATATTGCTTTTATTCTAACATGCTCTAAAAATAAATTTATTAACATTCTATTACATTCTCCGAAAATTACTAGACTTATATAGAAGTTTACCTTTGAAATCCACTCTACGATTGAGATGTATTAGATCTACACTCTCTCAGCGAATCTCTGACGATCCATTTCACTAGTGATATTATGGATGATGTGGTGCAAGTTGCTTTTAGCGTCTGATCAATTTATTTTTATTTTTTGTGACATAAAAAATGTTGACTTCACTTCACTTCATATAAAAACTCAAGTTAAACATGATTCAAGAGTACAAAAGAATATCAAAAGGAGTTTTATTTTATTTGATTTTCTATCGCATTTTCCTAAATGTGATTTTGAGATGAAAATTGTTTTCAAAATCAGGTTTAAGTAATTTGAATAAATTTGAGACTATTTTTTCCTCAAATCTTCCGTATTGCTACGAAATGTATGCATGATTCATGAATGCTGCAAAGCATGCATGCTGGCTTTTGCAACTGGGAAGTTCAAAAAATACAAATATATATGTATTTACTTATATATGAAAAAAACATTTAACAAATAATGCTCTTAAAAGCAACAAGAAGTAGTTCTTATATTAAAGAAAAACTTGTAAAAGAAAAGATTAAGTTTTAAAACAAAAAATGTACTAATAAAAATAATATAGTTCGATTTTGATGAAAAATACATAAAACACAAACAGAATTGCCAGTTATACAAATTAAAAAGAAAAAGATCAAAATTTAAATATATGTATTTGTAGCAAATTAAACTTTATTGTTAAGTGCAAAAACACTAAACTATGAAAATTTTTAGCTGGCAGCCAATTTCGTTGATTTTTTTTTTTTTTGGAAAACTTAAAATAAAGGTTTAAAGTTTTAACACAATCAAGGAAAATTCAAGTGCTACCGTCAGAAGAGGGGTTTAACAGATTAAAATCGAAATATTACCGTCTCAAAGACTAGAAATCGATTTGTATTAGGTGATTGGCTTAATACAAATCGATACCTAGGCTTTGAGAAGATAATATTTCGACTTCAGTCTTTTTTCCTTGAAGGTTTCAGTCTTTTTTCCTTGAAGGTTAAAATTACCCCCGGTTGTTAAAGTCACCCCTTTTAACGTTATATCTTCTGATAAAAGCATTATTAGACAAAAACTATAAAGCAAAATTAGATTTGCATTATACCAATATGTGATTTAATCAGACTTTTATGATTTAAAATTCAAGTGATGTAAAAATTTCATGCAATAAACATCAGATTTGACTAAAATATTCAGCCATGTTCTCTAATCCTAGGGGAATTGTATAAATTTCAAAACGTATGTATATTTTTATATTATTTAAATCTCTGAAACCAAGTATGTCAACACTATGGACTAACTACTCGTAAGGTTTGACCCTTTATACATTCAAAGAAGTATGCTGATAAACCCCTCCCCCCCCCCTAGGGTTGTTATAACGTAACCAACCTCTTCCTTTCCACTTAAATCGGCGTAATTTCCCAAAAAATTAAGTTTTTGAATCTACTTTGGGAAGTTAAGATTTGATTCGTCATGCCGCATCTCATAAATGGTTGGGGCACTTAAGTCATATAAATATCATGTAAAATCTACGTCCTCAACTTATGGCGAGGGAACTAAAAATTTAGTTCCAAATGTCTTCGTCGAAAACATCAGTCATATCATTCACAAATATGAACCATTATAAGCAATAGTGTCGAAAATTTATGGAATTGGCTGCTTGCTAAATTAAGACATACCATACTTTATTTATAAAACATAATGAAATCAATAAAGTTTTTACAGCTTTCTTACTAAGCTTTTAAGTATTAAGAAGTTACTAAAATGACGTTTAAAAATTAACTAGCATTTAAAAACTAAAATTAGTTATGTTTTTGTGATACTCTTCTTAGTATATTATATATATGGTATGGCATTTAATATTAATTGTTTAAATTACTATATATTCTAAGCAAAAGATTCCACAAATTTGGCGTAACAAATTGTTTCGCAATTATCAACTTCTGTGTCATTAATTATGAGCGGCTGGTTGCACTTTTGGTTTAAATCGGTTAAAATGCTTTATATGGTTTAATCAGTTTAAATGTTTTTATAATATACTGGCTGCTGAAGCTGTTGATAGTCATTTAACTGAAAAGCATTATTGGTCAAGGTTTATTTAAGGAAAAAAAATTTAAATAGTACAACATAAAATAAAATAAGTATTTTTGATTTTCTGCCCTCTCTCCAATTACACTTTCACATGGAAGTTAAATTGAAGTGGAATTCAAACGTTTTAAAAAGTCGGCAAAACTACCAATCATATGCTAAGGCAATGCTTTCCAAAGCAATTACAAATTTAACAAGTTCAGTTCTTAAAACAAAGCAAAAAAGAGAAATGTTTCCACAATTGAAACTAATGCCATACATATATTTTGACTTTTATAGAAAATAAAAAATTCTAAATCAATGTTTATGTATCGTAGTATTTATGCTTGTAAGACATGTATCACTTAAGCTTTCAATCTAAAATTAAATAAGAAAAAACAATCATAGAATATTTTAATTTTATTCTTTTTTTTTTAAATTAACTCTATGTATTTAAGTATATCCTTGAAATACTTACTTAGTGACATTTAGAAGTTCTTTTTATTTATTTATAACAACTTTGACTGCTGAGCTCGCAAAAAAACTACAATAACTTTCAAAAAATTTCTACACATTGGTTGTTATTTGGATATTGATGTTGAAATGAAGTGAAACCTACGAATATTAAAGACATTTTTTATTCCGTGTGGCTCAGAAATTTTGTCGTATTTTCAGCTTTATTGACTATATGTTTTTACAAATAGCTACTTTGTTTTACAATACTTTTAAATATCCCACCATTACCTGAAAATATATTTATTATTAAATGTATGATATAAAGTACAATATTAAACAAAATATGAATGACATCAAAATAATTCTACGAGTACATACTATAAAATTAAGGAATTTATAAAAGAAATGATACAATTTTTTAATTTTATTTAGAATGTATGCCGAACTGCTATATAGTTTTATGGCACTCATTAAAGAAAAAAATCCATGCCGCACAGAAGCTTTGATAAAAAAGGTACCTAAATACAATTAAAAAAAATAACAAATGAAAGTTTTATTTACTCTAAACAAAAATTATCTTTATGTTTAGATTGTGAATGACTCTTATTCACAATCTAAACATCAAAATTGTCTTTATGAGAATCATTCCGCGGGAAAATATGTGTATAATTATGAGCATTATGGTTTTACGTGTAACATAGAGTGACCATGTTTTGATTCAAGACAGGAAAAAAATTATTTTATATAGGAGGGGCAAAAGTAATAGTTCACAATATATGATCTATGATCTGCCTTTTATGGTATATGGTTCATAATTTATGGTCTTTGATCTGATTTTTATGGTTTTTGGTCCATAATATATGGTTTATGATCTGTCTTTTATGGTCTTTGGTCCATAATATATGGTCTATGATCTGTCCTTCATGGTCTGAGTCCATAATCTGTGGTCTTTGATCTGCCCTTTATTTTATATGGTCCATAATTTATGGTCTATGATCTGTCTTTTATGGTCAATGGTCTATAATATATCTTGAGCCGCACCATTGCAAAGTTATAAGACAAAAACAAAACAAGAAAAGTCGAAATTCAGTCTAAATTCAAATTTTTAAAAATATTAAAATTGAATTATCTCAAAACTAGAAAATTTGAGTTACATAGTTGTAGCATTGACGTGGCGATATGAACTTTGATCTGTCTTTTAAGGCCTAAGGTCCATAATATATGGTCTTTGATATGTCCTTTATAGTCAATGGTTCATATACTAAAATTGTAGTAGAATAAAATAAACTACACAATAATATATAATCTCAAATTTCCGGAAATACGTTTTTGAATCCGGGACGAGAGAGCAAAATCCAAGACTGTTTCACAAAATCCGAGACGGTTGGTTACCCTATTTGAATAAATTTTTTGCAAAAGAACATCAATTGGAAAAAAATTCTTTAATTTAGAAAAAACTATTCTTGTGGGACTACTTGCAACTTTATTCTTGTAGGCTTTTTTGAAAGAATGAATCATTTCAATCAAGTGCGATCCTTTGCGATGGCTTTAATATCTCTGCATAACTTTCCCTATACTAGGAACTGCTTCTTCAATGATTTGTGGACATGCTTGTGCTCTTTCCCTGTGTAGGCAGTTGGGGCGTTACTTTTTTGATAAACTGCCTGACTTGATCAAGACAGGATTATGTTAATTTCACATAAGCATTACAGGTTCGAAATGCGTATGCGAATAGCAGAGCACTCTGAATCTTTCTACATTGGTCTAAATGATTCGTTAACTACTTTGATTTACTGGACCTTACCAATATAAAGCAAAATTTTTGATACATAAAAAATTTTAAATGATTTCAAGTAATGTAGCAAAATCTGCTTTCAAAAACAAAAACAAAATCCAATCAAATTAGCTTATTGCTTCTGAAGTTCGTGGAAATAATTAAAAAAATGTGCAATAATTATAATTACAATATAATTATAAAATAAAATTTATTTTACAAAAGAACAAAACAAATTTAAATATATGTATACTGCTACAATATATTTTATAATGAGCATACCAAATACTATATTATATGTTTTCACTGTTAATTGAAAAAAAAAAAAAATACTTTATAAAAGCTAAGTTTATTTAACTACATATATATACATATGTAAGTGGACAAAGTGTTTAAAGTGTTTAGTATAAAAAAATATTTAAAATTTAAGAAACTCAAAATCAATTTTGGAAAATTACACACTCGTACATGATAACATAAGTATGTAAAAAAAAAACAATGACACTAAATTAAACCATGTAATGAAATCAATCAATTTAATTGGTAAAAGAAATTAAAATAAATGTGAACGTTGGTTAAATTTATTCTTAAAAAAGAATATGTGGTCGTTTGATTTTTAACTACTTTGTAACATTTGTGAGTAAGTACAATATGGCGCACAGGTAAAAAGAGTTGATGTTTCCGATTTTAGGGAAATGTTATTATGTTATACTTAAATACCCCCTTTTTGGTCTGTTTGAGAAAACCCTTTTTAAGAATTTGGCAGTAGCCAGAAAACTATCAAGGTATATTCGAAAATTTTGATAATTTTTTTCTTTTAATTTGGGTCACTTATTTTGAATCTGGTATCCATTTTTCTCTATCAGGTCTAAGATCGCGACAAATTGGGTGCCTTGCCCATTTTTTAAAGTGAAATTGATCTGCTGTCTGGTAATGATGATTTTGATGTTTCAAAAAAGTGAATTTTTTCGTTCGAGTAAAAATTTCTCCCTCCCTTATTACCTTTTCGGGTATTTTAAAAAACCCCTATTTGAGAATTTGTCTATAGGTCTATTCGTGAAAAATGTCCACCATAAAAAGTAGTAAGGGTCAACCAGGTGTACCAATGATAAGAAATATAGTTTCAAATTCAATATTTTCCCAATTTTGTAATCAACAGTAATAATTGTTCCAGAACAATAAAATAAATAAAATTCACAATGGAGATTATCGTGAATAAATATTTCCGAGTCTGAGAAAAATTCCCCGAGATTCCCGATAACCCCCAATATGTGACTTTCCACTGGAGGTGGACCTTATCTTTACAAAATCAAAAACCGGTTTTTTGCATTTTCTGAAAATATATGATATTTTGAATAAAATCACACCTTGATCACTGGAAAATTCTGAAAATTCACTGATTTATGACATTTTGAAATCGTAAAATGAAAAACTCAATGACCACAAATCAATTGTAAAATGTTCAAAACATTTCTAAGTGCTGAATTCCACCTTAAACCGATAAAATTTACCTTATCTCGTTTTTTAGCTCTCCAGTAAAGTTTTGCCAGTAGAGATAAGGTCCATTTTCCCGTGAAGGGTACCATACATAAAATTTTTCCGAATTTCCCTTATACCAAAAAAAGTCCTTTATTATTCTTCTCATATAGTTTTTGTTTTCTTGTGTGTATTTTTAACTGACCGCTTTCTAAAGCCAAAAAGTTGATAAATAGTCGTTAAAAACGCTTCAATTTTACTTTTATAAAATTGCACGGATTACAAAACATGCTACGTATGATTTCTACGGTACGATACATGAAGAGTAATTGCAACAAAGTTGATGTACGACAAACCAATATCTGAAAATATACGTTACAAATATTCTAACAATAAAATGTACCAAGCATAGCTCATTAATATAAAATACTCGGCACGCACAATTTCTTAATTAAAAAGATAATCTGCTAAGAATCCCAAAATTACAGAATAAAATGGGTTGTACAATAATGAGAACTGAACTGAATGAAACCTTAAATGTTGATTATAGTAAAGAGTATGTATGTATAAAGTAGACGCGAGCTATCTGAGAAATAATTGAGAGAGAGCACTCAATAACAAAAGGCAATCGAATTCTCTATACTCAACATGTGCGCTGTGATAAAGTGTAAATCTTGGTGCTTGAGAACTGGCAAATTAGCCGGTGCTTAAGAAAATTTAAGAGAATTTCAAGTACCTATCTGCCAAAAGTGAAAAAAGAGCGCAAGTCTAGGAATTTCAACAAAGGAGAGAGACATATATTTAGCACTTAAAAAGCATACAAATAGAGGCATTCAGTAATGCAAATTTTTAGTTTAAACTCGGAAGTACGCGTATATAGTAATGGTCGGATATGAAAAATAATTTCATAGTGATAAATCGTAAATAAAAACTGAAAAATAAGAGCCAACCGCAAAATAAATAAAAATCAACCGGTAACATGTGTTAAATTCAAATAGATATTGTGAAAGAAATAATTGATTTTATCTAACTCGCGTGAATTCATATGAATATGAGTAATTTTTATAGATAAAAAAAAGACCCAAAAAATAAAATTTAGTGATACACAAACAAAATTATAAAAGTGTTGTATATACGGCGTGAAAACACATACAACACATTTAGTAATTATACGCACGGATACACCAAAGAATTTAGTTTGCTAAAAACCAAAAAAAAAAAAATAAAAAATCTAGTGCTAAGCCATCAGGGAAGTGCAAATAGACAACCAGAATAAGTGAAATAGATAACTAGAATAAGTGGAAATTCAAAACAGACGGAGTTCTTTTAAGTAAGTTTAAGTTTGGTTAATAAGTGTTAATTAGAAGCAAATGTGACTAGCCCAAAACTATCTTTGTATTTATAGCTATTTCGTCATTTTGTAGGTACATCGATTTTCCAATATTTTTAGCAGTAAATAATGAACTTTGTTTTTTTTTTAAATTTGCAACTTTTATTAAGTATTATCATATTCTTAGAAATCATATTTTAGAAATATTTTTAGACCTGAAATTTATTGTTCAAAATTTTGTCAACAATAATCAAATATTTTAAAAATAACCATAATCACTAATACCTAAACTTAGTGATGTTGCTTCGTTCATAGTTCATTGATTTTTAAGAACCGATTAGCTAGAATTCTAATAATAACACAATGTAATAAATTGAGCGGAAAAAAATCTGAATAAGATCTCGATAACATTCTTTGACTAATTAAGGGTCGCTGTTTCCGAATCTGATGTCTTACCCTTTGTTTTAAAGTGAATTGATATTTTCGAGAAAAATGTATTTATTTATTTAAGTATTTTACTTTATAAATAAATTTATAAAGTATTAAGGTACGGGGCAACCGGGCCATAAGTACCAGTAACAGAAGTATTTACATATATTAAATATCAGTTATAGATAAACTGTGTTTTGCTAAACATTCTTTAATAATTTTGTAGGAATCTTTTATGCTGCAGTCTAATAATTTTTGAAAAATGTACACCATAAGAAAATAGTTAGGTTCACTGAAGATGTAAACCACATGGTGTGAAAATTATATGCCCAAAAATGTATTCCTACGTTCTTGATGAAAAACAGCAAGTGCAATGATCCAAAAAAATTGTCAACTCAAATAATAATTTGCTATGACCGCAAGGATAACCTTTTTGGGTAATTTTTTTAGCCCCTTTTTGACAATTAGACCATAGTACGTAAACGGTCCAGAAAACTATCAAGTTCTATTCCAGAAAAATGTATATATTGGCCTTATGCTCCTCCTAGGAGTTGAAGGGGAATACATTCACTGAAGACGTCAACCACATAGGGTGCACCGATTTTTTTTATGGGTACAGTATTCTCGAATGGACTTTGAAATTCTTTTGAACCATTTATAGTACATGCTAAGTATGTATATAAATAAAGCCAAACTCTCAAAAAGGAGTTTATAAAATGCCACAAAAAAGTAATCAGAGGAAATTGTTATATGAGTTAAAAAATTTTTCAAGAAAGTAGGCATTGAATAGTTTAGTTTAGTTTAGTTGTAGTTTTATTATGAAACATAACATATTCACAAATTAACATTGATTTTTCTTATTATACAGAATTGACAAATTAAATAATGTTTCATAAACCTACTTATATTCTGTAGCTCAAAGGACTAGTGTCGAATATAGGGTGTTTACATAAAATTAATATTAAAATTAAACTGACGTGGTTTTGCATTAAAAATACATAAAAATAAAATTTAAGTATAAAATTGTTTTAATCTTTAATAACGATGTTAAAAATTTAAAGGAACATTTAAAAGAAAACGGAACATAAGAAGCGTACCAAAATTTTGCTGATTATTTTACGTTTCATGTGTATTAAAATTAAACAACCAAGATTTTATTTCAATAAGAAAAAATCGTTTGTCGCGTATGGAGCGAATATTATCTGGCAAAATATTATATAGCCTTGGGGCAATTGCACAATGTGACTGTAGGAAGTGCTGCGTTTTATGTGGAGAAATTACGGTTATATTCTGGTTATTACCTCGCAGATTGTAGTTTTGGTTATTTTTGCTCACCATATGGCCATTATTTTGAAAAAACAATTTTAAGGTTTTATAAAAGAATAAGTGTTTGACTGGGAGGATTCTTAAACTTTTAAAAAGACCAAAACTAAGTATGTTCATATCTGTTTTTTCTGCATACAACTCGTACAATGTGCTTTTGTGCAGTGAGTAGTGGGCTGATTTTGTTTTGATGGGTACCACCCCAACAAGCTAGCCCATATTCCATTTTCAAATGGAAATATCCATAGTAAATATAAGTATACATTTCAACAGTTTAATTGAACAAAAGGTTTTCAGAAGAAACATTTGTCTAATAGCTAGCATCGCATATTTTTTTAGAGCACTAGTGTGTTTAGACCAATACATTTTCGAATCTAATAAAACTTCCAAGTATTTGAATGACGAAACGCAGTCAATAGTAACACAATGCGAGAGACAGTTTGAATGATCATTATAAGTAGCTATGTGATTTGATGTGCTGCAGACATTATTATCAATTAGAAACCTTTCGCAATCTGAGTGGTGCAATAAAAGTTTACCAAACTGAATTTCTCTACCAGAAGTGTTGAAATACATAATTTTATTTTTGTTACTTAAGACTAGTGTGTGGCAAGAGAACCAGGGTCTCAAGAGATAAAGATCATAATTAATATTAGCCGTTAGATCAAGAATAGAGTCACTAGAATATGTGCAGGCCATATCATCTGCAAATGCAACTACTTTACTTGCAAAGCTTTGAGAAAAAATGGAATTTATATAAATTAAGAAAAGCACAGGTCCTAAGGCTGATCCTTGTAGCACACCCGAGTTAATTTCACGAAATGAGCTGTAATCACAACATACTTTCACACGTTGCATTCTATTTTGCAAATAAGAACAAAACCATGAATAAACAGAACCTCTAACTCCACATTTATAGAGCTTGAACAGAAGAATTGAATGGTCGACAGAATCAAATGCTTTGGTATTGTCTATAAAAAGTGCAGCACACTGTTTTTTAACATTTAAGGCAGCGTAAATATTGTTGCAAAATTTAAGAAGTGCATCTTCAGTCGAAAGACCTTCCCTGAAAAGAAATTGATTTCCACAAAAAAATTTGTTTTTATCCAAAAAGCAAATAATTCTCGACTTCATCAGTTTTTCATATACTTTTGAGAAAACCGGCAGTATAGAGATAGGTCTGTAATTATTTGGCAGTTGTGAATTTCCTTTTTTGAAATTTCAGAAATCTTCTGCCAATACTCAAATTTTAAATTATTACTAGAGTTCGCCTTGTGGCCGAAATTCGACCATTTCGATCTGACCACAAAACAAAGGAAAAAGTTTTTATACCCTTCCTTGGTCGATAAAACACAAAAAGCTTTTAATATTCTTCCTTAGGGTTCAGGTTATCTGCATCGGTGCAGCAGCTAAGTTGCAATATCGTACTTTCCATTTAGAGGCGTGTAACTCCTACTAAAGAGCAAACAGTTTTTGATATCTTTCTATACCAAAATTCATAAAAATCAATCATGCTATCGTGCTATATAGTGCTAACTCTATATATACCAAATTTCATAAAAATCGTATGCAGTATTTTCGCCGTGAGAGCGTTTTTTCCATTTAGGGGCGTGGCACTGTCCACTGAAAATATAATGGTCATGTTATCGTTCCTTAGTGCCAATCCTACCTTCATATCAAATTTCGTTAAAACCGATGCTGCGGTTTAGCTGTGAGAGCGTTTTTTTCCATTAAGGGGCGTAGCACCGCCCACTGAAAAACATAATGGTCATATTATCGTTCCTTAGTGTTAACCCTATCTTCATACCAAATTTCGTTAAAATCGATGCAGCGGTTTAGCTGTGAGAGCGTTCTTTTCATTTAGGGGCGTGGCACCGCCCACTTTAAAAAATTATATAGTCCTATGCACTGCTCCTCCTCACAACCTTTCCAACAAAATAAAAAATCAAGCAAATCGGTTGAGATTTAGGTATAGAAACAGGGACCTAACCGATTTCGTTTGCCTATTTATATATAGATATATTACAGACTTATCAATTTCACTCCAAAAAAAGGATAAAATACCCCATTAGCGGCGATTTCTGACCCAATAGGAAAAAACGGTTGCCAGATTCGGAATCAGCGACCCTAAAATGGTCAAAAAAATTCATCGAGATATCATTCATTTATATATAACTAGAGTTCGCCTTGTGGCCGAAATTCGACCATTTCGCAAAAAGTTTTCATAATCTTCCTTGGTCGATAAAACACAAAAAGCTTTTAATATTCTTCCTTAGGGTTATATTTTGAGGAGTTACTCATTTCATCGTCAATACAATAAATAAATTGATAAGTTTTAAATATAACGATTTGGTCCTTCGGTATCTGCTGAAAAACCGGGTTCTTTTATCTGTAAATATGACAACACTAAAGTATTTACTATGGCTCAAGTTTTGAGTTCTTGGTTTTTTTTTTATACAAAATT
Organism: Calliopum simillimum; assembly: GCA_951812925.1. Taxonomy (NCBI): domain Eukaryota; kingdom Metazoa; phylum Arthropoda; class Insecta; order Diptera; family Lauxaniidae; genus Calliopum; species Calliopum simillimum. Next base: position 13,110,351 of record OX638372.1, on the reverse strand, counting down.
TTTGTTTGTTGCCGTTCCTTTCATTTGTTTGTGAACATTTCACATATTCGCATAAATATTTCCACCACCTGATGTAAACATACTAAATTTTGGTGAAATTAAATATATAAATATAAATACATATGTTTTTTTTTTTTTTTTGTTTCGGGTGAGCACGTGTCACTCATTTGACTTGGAACAAATTGTAACACACTAATCATATGACAACTGTCAACTAAGTAGCGATGATTGTTAATGCTGATAAGTTCATCTTCTGAGAATTTGCATTTACTCTCGTATTATCAGTGCAATATATGTAAACAGAATTAATGCGTTCTTAAGCTTATTCACCTTGACAATGGTCAAGATTATTGTATGAAAGTATGTATGTATATCGTTGCGGTTCGAAGAACTACGAGTCAATTTAAAACAAATAATGGTTTATCAGTAGAAATTTAGAGCAGGTCACAACAGAACAGTTGCCATATATTTTTATTTAATTTTTCTACATAACTTTTTAACTAATTATAATATAATAATGAAGCCTGGGATTTTCAGGACCCATCAAAAATTGTATAATTGACGGCTTTAAGAGAAAAGGTGTGTAGTCCATTTTATGAAACATTAAGTATTACGAAAAATTAGTTTTACTATCATTACCTATCTACAAAAAATATGTAAAAGGCGCAATATTTTTTATTAATTTTTTTCTTCTAATTTTTAGAAAATTTTCTGTTTGAAGAAAAAAATTAGTAATTTAAACAATTTGTTCCAACCATGTCGATTTGTATTAAAAGGTTCTGAGTTTTGTTTATTTTCGCTGTCTGAATGTTATCTTAAAAGAATCATTTTTCTTCTTCGTAAGTGAAAACGTTTCGGTAATATTATTTCAAATATTGATTGGAACGAGTTTTAATCTATTGTTTACAAAGCTTTGCACAGAAAAATTTTGCAACTTGTCCATTGTAAAACGTGATCGTGATGTGAACTCGGACAAGAGGGCGTGGCAACCTTCATTCAAGCAAAATCTTTAAAATGTTGTACTTATTATTTTAAACTAATTGTTCAATTTGTGAAAAACTATGTAGATGTGTTGTAAAAAACACGCTTAAAAGTTTTAACGCTTTGAACTTGATGAGCTTTGTGAAAAATTTGAAGTATTTACCAATTTAAAATTAGTTCAGAACAAAAGAATTATGCAATAAACAACATTTTAATTAACAGTTTACTAATTTGTAATATAAACTTATTCTAAAAAACATTATTATTGTGTTTGGCGTTAAATTTTTGCACAAAGTGCATAATTATTTTCATATGCTCGTGTGTTTGCATTTGCCAAAAACTACAAATGTCTAACATTTAAAGCTTTCGAAGCTCTGAAATTAACCTTCAGGCCATTCATTCAATTCATGAATAAATTCATATTAACAGCAGAACTGAACTTAATACATCCAAGCAAACATTTTGTTTCGCCGCAGAAGTGTCACATTTTTATAGCCATGTGCACCATATGTTGTGGAAAAAAATAGAAAATAGAATAGATATAGCTAGTTAAGAAAAATTGGAAAGCACATGACTTTTTTCAGAAAATTTATGAGTTTTTCAACTGGTTCAAAATATGTCGAACATTTTTATACCCTACACCCAGGGTATATTCACTTTGTCCTTCCGTTTGTAACGCAGAGAAGGAGGCATGGCAGGTATGGAAAAGTATATATATTCTTGATCAGCGTCACTTTCTGAGTCGATATAACCATGTCTGTCTGTCTGGCTGGCTGGGTGGCTGGCTGGGTGGCTGACTGGGTGTGCGTAGAAATACAGTTTTTGGGAAAACTGAGCAACATAATTCAATGAAATTTAGCAATCTGCCTTCGTCGTAAAAGTTAGTTCGGGGAATTGAAAATGAGCGAAATCGGTCAACGGACACTGCTACCGCCCTTACAAAAAATATATTCGAAATGAAATAATGAGAGCAATATTTGCAATAATAAAAGCAAAATGCACTTAAATACTAGAAATGGTAAGTACAAACTCTGAGCAAAAACTTGGCGAATTCGGACAAGACGGCATGGCAACTCCCGTATAAACAAAAGTTTCAAAATATTATACAATACTAAAAGTGTTTTTTGAGATAACCCATCCAAATTGCACTCGAACACTCAGATCAATAAATGCAGCCTCTGAAAAAAAAACTAGGCGAACTCGGACAAGAGGGCGTGGCACCTCCTATATAAGAAAAAGTTTCAAAATGTTATGCTAAAAGTTTTTTTTTGAGATAATCCAACCAAATTTCACTCAAACACTTAGAACATTAATTGCAAACTCTGAGCAAAAGGTAGGAGAAGTAGAATTAGAGGGCGTGGCACCTCCCATATAAGCGAAAGTTTCAAAATGCTATACTGAAAGATTTTTTTAAGAAAACCTAACTTAATTTCACTCAAAACAGTAAATGGAAGCTGTTTCTAGGCCAACTCGAAGAAGAGGGCGTGGCACTTCCCATATAAGCAAATTGTTCTTATATTCTCCTAGGAGTTATAGAAGAATAAAACAATTTATTTTAATAAAAACTTGTGTGTACAAGAATATTGCATAGTATTTATCAATTAAATAAGTGTTTAATAATATACTTGAAATGCAGTGTAGGGTATCTTATTTATACCTATTTTATGTCTCACTTTCCCTGTCTTTGTTGCAATACAATACATGACGAGAACTTGCAATTTTACCCGCAGCACAGCCAAAGAAGTTTCACTTTAAAAATGGAATGTTTACTGGGATAATACGCAAACACCTAAGTAAATAATGTTGATTCACAAAAGAAATATTAACTAGTCCAATATACTTTCACAAATTGATTTGCTTATGAGTTTATAGCATTTGAAGTGGTCACAATAAGCAAGCCAGAAAATCGTAAAAAAAGCCCCATTGCCTGTAAATATTAAGTACCAAAGCAGAGAATTTAGTGACGCTTTTTTACGCTTTTATTCAGTCCCTGCAAAATATTTTCCAATTTATTGGTATGTACGTAGGGCACTACTTATATTTCGGGAACTGGCCACACTAAACTCAATAGCCAAAATCTGGCAACACCATAATAAAGTTTGACATTTTTTAGCATAAACGTACTCACAACGTTTTGATGTACAAGTGCTATTTGTTTCGTTTACAGTGAGTTAAGAAAATCAATCAACTCAGTTGTTTGTATGGCGATAAAGCACCATCAAAAACAACAGTATATGGCTGGTATAGTGAATTCAATCGAGGTCGTAATTCGGTCGCCGACGAATTCCATGAAGGTCGTCCAATATCGGTTGTTGTGCCACAAAACATCGATGCAGTGCATGAATTGATAATGCAAGATCGTCATGTGGCATGTTGTGAGATAGAGGCATCTCTGCACATTAGTTCCACTCCAATACATTCGATTTTAGTTGTAAAAAACGTTTGTTCTCGTTGAAAACCCCATGATTTATCAATCGCTTAAATTATCAATGGAAAAATTGATTCTCTTAACTCACTGTAAACAAAACAAATAACACTTGTAAATCAAAACGTTGTGAGTACGTTTACGCTAAAAAAAGGTCAAACTTTATTATGGTGTTGCCAGATTTCAGCTATTGACTTTAGTGTGGCCAGTTCCCGAAACATAAATAGTACCCTTCATTCTACGATTATACATGAATACGAACATAATACTAAAAAAAAACTGCATCATGTAGTGGATTGTTTCAGCCAGATTTCAAATAACATGTATTTTTTATTGCTTGGTAACATAGAAATAATGGCATTACTTGCAAAATGCACAAACTCTCCTTTTTAATTTCAGCTGATCAAACCGGCTCCAAAACTTAAAAGCATCTTTAAAAGTTCTTAGGTTAGTTAAAATATGATTTTTTATATAAAAAAAACTGGGGAATTAGATGCCACCCTTACCTAGATGCCAATTAACAAAAGTTCGCTGGAATAGTGCTATTTCATTACACAAACAAAATGCAAGCTTCAAGTACTCCAAATCAGATTATAGCACTAAAAGTTGTACAACGTCATTTACGAAATTTGGCCATCACGATCTTCTTCACCAAAGAAAACCACTTTAATAACAATTTTGAATTAAATGAATTTAATGAATCAATAGAATTATGAATTAATGGTTCTTTCATTCAAATAGTCAAAAAGGATATTGTCCTGTAAGTCCCCAAATTCATACGGTGGTTTTCTTACACGATATCATGGTTCTGCAAACCACTTCTAAACTATGCCATTCGATAAAGTAAAGTCTCTAAAATTTTATTTTAAATTTTCTTCTTTCCTTAAAGTTTCTAGTTGTTAGAGAGCAAAACAATTTCGTGCGTCCTTTATATAACCTCAAAAATCGTGTTTTTGAACTTTTAGGTTAAATAACAGGTCATTCAATAAGTCCCTAGGATAAGTAGGAGAAAAACAAAATTTTGACCAAGCTCGATTTAATTATTCAATATAGTTGTCTTCGAGGGCGATACAACGAGTATAGCGATTTTCCAACATTTCGATTCCACTTTTATAGTACGATTTCTCTTTTTCGTGAAAATAGGCCTCAGCTGACTGTCTTTTGGATTCTGGTGTGTAATAGTGAAGCCATGTTTCATCCATTGTCACATATCGACGATAGAATTCGATTTTATTGCGGTTTAACACCGGTTTAACACTCCCCTGAAGCATCAATTCGTTTTTGTTTTGGTCGACTGTGAGCTCACGCGGCAGCCACTTTGCACAGAGCTTTTGCATACCCAAATGTTTGTGTAAAATGGTAAAAATACTACCATCTGATATCTTTACAATGTCAGCTAGCTACCAATTTGTGGATTTTTTTTATGTTTTCTGGAATGACAGCCTAATTTGTGCGTCTACTGCGCTCTGCATCATTTGTGCTGGTACGACCACACTTAAATTCAGCAATTCATTTGTATCGATGGAGGAGAGTTCGGATATTGTTTATCAATCCATTGTTTGGTTTCCACTGTATTTTTTTTTTTTTTTTTTTTCATCAAAAGCAAGGCTTTATCAAAACTCGAAATTCACTTTTATCCATTTTTTTTTTTTACTAACAAAAGTTGCTTCACACAGAATGCTATAACTCACGAATCAATACTCCGATTGCTGTCAAATTTATGCACGTATCGTTTGAAGGTTAGTACTAAATAAAAATCATATGGAAAAAATTCTAGTAATGCCATCTATGTGTCATCCTACGGACTTATTGAATGACCTGTTATCGCAAAAAACATACGTGATAGAGCGATTCCGAGACTGAATTCAGATTCAACTACATCAAAAATGACTATTTTTGTTTTGATTTGTAGTGTTTTTCGACTTCTTTTTAAAAAATGATTAGCAAAAAGTTTTAAAAATAGTTTTATTTAGTAGTTTCTGCTTAAGAGAAAACATTTATGCAATAAAAAATTAAATTAAGTTCTCGACATCGTGATATAAAGATGCTAGTAGTGTCGAAAAATATTGGAGCAATTTTTCTACGCTTGGATGGCGTCGATATTATACTTCAAGAATGGCTTATTTTAGGTCCGCACCGATGTGCATGCAAACACATATAATATATTTCAAGAATGTATTTAGATATTTTTGTGCTGATTTTGTTTTCTTTTTTTCATCTTATCGCATTTAGACCGTGAAGTAGACAACGTTACGGACGCGGAATGTCGAATGGGGATGCAACAAATGGCAGTAATGCTATTGCAACAACTGATGGAAATACTAGTGATGACGGCCTTCAATTTAAAATGCGGCTTAATTCAATGAATTCATTGGATAACTCCGTGCCGTCATCGCCAACAAGTAATATCAGTTCAACACTAAATCGAAATAAAAGCTATGGTAATCTTATGCCAGCCGAAACCAAAGAGGCTAAAGTACGCGTAATCTATACAGGTGGTACAATTGGCATGGTGAGAAATAGCAACAATGGTAAGTTAAAAACTAAAAAAGAAACCATAAAATTAATAAAAAATATTAACATTTATACGTAAATTTTCCCGAAACAGCGCTAGCACCCATTCCAAATGCATTTATCAAGAAAATACGCACTTATCCGAGTATGCATGATGAAGAATATGCACAAAAACGTTTTGGCGCCGGTGCATCGATGGCACCACTAGTTCTACCCTACGTAGAGGGTGAAACACGACGTATTATCTATCAAATAACAGAGTACAATCCGCTTTTAGATTCAAGTAATATGACAATGCTTGACTGGGCAAAAATTGCTAAAGATATACATGTCAGTATATGCTCTTAAATTAACTCGTCTTAAATATTAAATATTATTATTTTTTTTTTTTTTGTTTCTAGCAATCCTACGAGTTCTTTGATGGTTTCGTTGTATTACACGGTACTGACACACTCTCTTATACAGCCTCAGCACTCTCGTTTATGCTTGAACATCTGGGCAAAACTGTGATTATAACAGGTTCACAAATTCCTATTTTCGAAACACGCACCGATGGCAAGGATAATTTTACGTCGGCGCTCATTCTTGCCGGTAATTATCTTATACCAGAAGTTTGTGTCTTTTTCGGCAGCAAATTGATGCGTGGCAATCGTACTGTCAAAATGAGTTCAAATGCTCTGGATGCATTCGATTCACCAAATGTACCACCATTGGCACGAATTGGTATTAATGTAGATGTCGATTATCGGCTTATCTTTCGACCTTGCCATGTATCACGATGTGCGGTTTTTTCGGATCTCGACGAATATGTTGGGATTTTACGTATATTCCCAAGTATTTCGAAAACAACATTTAAAGCATTTTTAGCACCACCCATAAAGGGTGTAGTGCTACAATCATTTGGCGCAGGAAATGTTCCCTCAAATCGCACTGATATTTTGGATGAACTTAAGGCAGCGGCAGATCGTGGTGTTCTCATTGTAAATTGTACACAATGTCCAAATGGTTCTGTAGCTCAAGTATATGAAACCGGAAAGGTTCTATTAAAATTGGGTGTAATACCTGGTTTTGATATGACACCAGAGGCTGCATTGACGAAGTTATCGTATGTCTTGAGCAAATCAGAATGGTCGCTTGAGATTAAAAAGCAAGTAAGTTGAATAACACGAAGAGAGCTATTTCGTGATTCAATAACATTGTCCGTCAAGACGTAGATTACAATAAAATTGGAGATATATAGCTTTTAAAAGTGGTTTGCTCAAGAAATCATTTTATTTACTTAAAATTAAGAGGTAGCTCAATGAGTTTTCTATTGAATGGGGCAGCATTGAGATAGCTTACAGAGTAGCAACCAATCTTATCCAGAATTTTTATTGCTGGATTGAAATCCCGTACATGATAAATACCGGCGCACTATTTCTTTAAATTTCCTTTCGTCTACAATCAGCGCCATAATAGATGATTTTTTCTATTGCCACAGAGGATAATATACACATCAAATAATCAATAATAAGAATTTAGCAGTGCAGAGCAAACATATTAGTGTTTCAGATAAATTCCATACCCGCTTTTTGTTAATCAAATACTTCAGTTCAGTGTTGCGTGCAAACATCTTGACAGTACTTGAATATGAAAGAAGAAAAAACAAACACTGCACGGACCTGACTTGTTTGATTATAATCTGACTTGTTTGATTATAATCAAACAAGTCAGAATACAAGCAAATAATTATTTCTCCTTTCTCCTTTAGCCTCTTTTTTGTTTCCGCTCTCTCTCTCTCTCTCTCTCTCTCTCTCTCTCTCTCTCTCTCTCTCTCTGAAATGTATTATATATACATATATAAAATGTATGAAAGTTACAACTCTGAGTTACCAATCTGATGCAATTTGATGCAAGTTTTACCAATTTTACTGTAGTTTTTCTACTCGCACCTATTTACATTGCCGTGAAGCATTTCTTTGTATAAAGTGCAGTACACTGAAGTATTTGTTAGAATCAGATTTTTTTTTTTGACACTGGTAAAAGAAGTCAGTGTACTTCAGAGTCAAAACGAAATCAGTTAATAGTGAAGATTTGAATCTTGAACTTTTGAGATCATATACTTCAGTTCAGTGTAAAATGTCCAAGTTTCAAAGTACAATATATTTCAAGATGTTTTGTGCTGGCCCCTACTTCTAATAAACAAAATCTTTCTTTTACAGATGATGCAATCAAATCTACGTGGTGAACTTACCTCAGCTATAAGACCCAAAATGGAAGAATATGATTTGATCGATGCAGTTGCGCGATCACTGCATATATCCACACCTCAGGAATTGGGACAATTAGGGGCAACACTATTTCCAGCAATGCTTAATGCAGCCGTGACTGAAGGCAATATACAAAAGGTATGACTTTTATAAGTATTTAAAAGAGCAGAATCTTAAATATAATTTGTTACTCTATTTCATTAGATCAATAATCTCAAATCTTATGGTGCCGATCTTTCTGGTGTCAATCAGGATAATCGTACTGCTCTACATTTGGCTTGTCATGAGGGAAATATCAAGATAGTTACTCATCTACTACATAATGGTGTTTCGGTGCATATACGTGATCGTTATGATCGCACACCATTATTGGAGGCCGTTTCCATAGATAATTTAGATATTATACAGTTACTTATTAGTTGTGGTGCTCATCTTACAGGATCAGCACGTGCCGTTGGCGAACAATTGTGTGCGGCAGCATCCAGAGGAGCGCTAAAACGTTTAATGTCATATCAATTAGCTGGTGCTGATCTAATGCAACCAGATCCAGCTGGACGAACAGCCTTACATGTTGCTGCACTGCATGGTCATGAAGCTATTGTACAGTATTTGTTGCCCTATGTGGACAATTTGAATGAAACTGATCTTTTAGGTTTAACTGCTTTGGATTATGCACAACGTGCTGAACAGCATTCAATAGTAAAATTATTGAGTGCAAAATCTGAAGTAAAACAAGAAAATGGAAACTAGTCCAATAGAGTTTTCGGATGAATCAATGTGAAAAAGAATAAAATCTCCTTACGGCGACTGTGCTAAAAATGTTTGATCCTAAGGATCCCACATACCTTAAATTAAGTTTAGTTGTAAAGTTAAAGATATCGTCGTCGTACGAATGCTTTTGTTAAATAAATTGAAACAGAAAATATTGCAAAATAACATTACACAGTACATTAACTGTACATATATTATTTGCCAAATCGGTTCTTTGTTTTTCCTCGAAATAGTCATTGTACTATGTTTCCATGAGGTAATTACAGCTGTTTCAAGATTTAGCTCGTAATCTGAGCGTCAGTCATGTGATTTACCAATCAAAAATATATCTATTTCTATCGAGATTTGTTTTAAATCTGCTAATAAATCTCAGCAGGACTACCAGTTTTTGCAATTTTCGGCCAAGTGCCACCTCTTTACTTTGACAAATGGCATTTAATGTCAAATGGAAGACAAATGCAGTATTGTGTCACTTAAAGTTAAACCAGAGAGAGATAAACAAGAGGAATTAAATTTTGCTAAATAAGATTCCTGGGCACAAACCATTTGCTCTTTAAAAAATATGCATTTCCAGAAATCACAAAAAGTTTTTTAAGTCCTTAATACGATTCTCTGGTTCACATTAGATAAAATTACAAAATTCATAGTAAGTAGGTAAAATACAATCTGATAGACAGCACGCGTAGCTATATACTTATTAGAGCTGGCAAATTGTTGATGTTGCCATACTACACTGAATACAAGCTGTGCTTAATAGGATTTTAACATAGTGGCACCACATTTTTACTGATTGTCTTGGCAAGCGGAGGGAAGAGGTGCAGAAACGAAAAGCAGAATAAAGTAAAACAAAATAAGAAGAATGAGATGGCACACAAATTCGTTTTAGAAGAACAGTGATAACTACGTGTTAACACGTTGCCGTCTAAAACGCAGCTATTGTTGATTTGATTTGTTTAGTAATGTGTTATGTTATTAAAATTAAAATTAAAATTTAACCTCAAGCTGATAACCTACGTAAGTTGTTGGCGCTATATTAATATTATAGTAATATGTAAATATAGTTATTTATAAATCAATAAAAACTTATATTAGTTAAATTAAATACTTGATTGTGTATATACTTTCTGCACAGACAAAACAATTTAACTATGTTCATACGTACAGAAGGTTAGGAAAGTCCCGGAGCAGTGATATTTTTTGGAAGCTAAACATTAAATCATAAAACAAGCCGGTGGGGAGTGACGGGGTTTCTTTTTCATGAAGTTTTAGGTTCAAACGTCTGTATTTTTATTTTTGTCGATTACAGCGCCATCTAGGCCGAATAAGAAAAAATGCTTCAGACAAAATTTTTTACGTAAAATCTGAAAAAATCAGGAAAATATTAACGCAATTTGAAGCCGATTGACGACCATTTATTATGATTTTGCATTTAACGGCCACCTGATAAGTACGTATAGGTTATGAAACGTTTTAAATCTGATATAACGTTATACCGTCCGAACGATTTCGATTTCGTAAATGGATTGATAAGTGTAATCCAGACTCTGCACCAGGAAAATCGATCGCCCCATCGCCCCCCCTGGATCCGCCACTGTTAGATAGGCGAAGCCTCAGAATTGGGGTCATTATAGGGCACTTTTACTTATTCGCAGACTTAAACAAAATGCTCTCTGGAAAGAGTTTTTGCTCGTATGTGGAGGTAATCATCGAATCAAATGCATATTTTGAGGACAAAGATAAACCTCAAAGGATGCTGGATCTATGGTTATGCCCGATTTGTGGGAAGTGTGGAAAAATATTCTGTTTAAATCATAAATTTCTATATATTTTTTGTAAAATTTAAATGGATAGTTGCACAAATTTTTGATCATTTTCCAGATATAATCCCTTCGGAATATGTCCGAAAAATTTGGGGACATAATCTCCGTTTACGAAGTGTAACCACTGTTTTAATGACCGCAAGGTATTCCACAGATTTTTTAGCATCTACCATAAGAACTTGTTATTTTACAGCTGTGCTTGGTACTTGTTGAGAAAGATTTTTATATAGAATACAAAATTATTATATTTCAACTTTTTTTAAATTAATAACGAAATTATAAAAAATAATAATAAATAAACAAAACATATTGCACATACCGTCTATAATTCAAATTTAAGACATTTTTGTCTTCGTTGCAAAAACTCCAATGGTAAAAGAAGCCTTAAGATGACATGCCTCCAGATGCATTTTCCATACAGCCTTGCTGACATTGCACAAACTATACTACGTACACTTGATTTTGTAAGTACTTTTGAATTGGATTTAGTTTATTAACATATTTTAGTACATTGCAGGAACGCCTAAAATGTTTAAGATGTCCTTAAATTAACATATTTTAAAATTTCTGCATATGTGACAAGGTCTGACGCGGCCATACTTAACTTGGAAGAGGTCGATTGTCGTAGAAGTAGTGCTATTGTATAAAGAACAAAATTCTTAGGTGAATGACGTCAAAATCACGCAAATATGTTAAAATTTGATGAAGTTATAGCTGTTTAGTTTATTCCTGAAGTTCAAGAGAGATAATTAAGCTTAAAGTTTGGTACTGTTAAAGTTCGTTAAGCTTCGGAAGAGTTAATTTTTATACCATCTAGAGCAGTGATAATCAAACTAAATACTAGCGCATTTTGTCAATGTATAAAAGCTCATTGAAAGCTTTTATACATATTTTACATAAGCTACAAGCATGTGACGCAGAGCTGCAAAACTACTGACACTGTTGAACGCTTATCTGTGAGTGAATACGTAAACGGAAAGCCTTTAAGCACAAAAGCTCAAGTTCCAACGGGCATAGGTTTTCTAGAGATAAAAAAAACCTTCACAGATATGTGGTTAACGTTTGATGTAAAACATGAAATTTTGGCTTAAAGCTAAAGCCTTAGTCAGTAGAAACAGAAAATTTTACTTTGCCAAGTTAAGTATGGCATTGCCAGTCGTTTGTGTTATAAAAAAAATCCCCTCTTTTATCTTAAGAGTTGTCTTTAAGTTTCAAATGTAAATTAAAATTTTTTTTAAAAGGCTAAGGAGCAATCAGAGCAGTTACTTTGCGTATATGATAATCTACCCAATTTGTTGGCAGCTATTCCACATACTAACAGTCTAGACGATATAACGAAACTTTTCCAAACTAATGTAAAAGCGGTGTTGAAATGTATCGGCCAATATCCAATAATATCTGAACCAAGTACAAGTAATGATGCCAAAAAAGATAGTCTTACACCTTTGGATAAAAAAGAAGCATATGTGCGGGTTATCTATACAGGTGGTACAATTGGGATGGTAAGAAATCAAGATAATGGTAAGTCACCTCTGTCGTGGGCATATAAAATCATATTATCTTAAGCAACTGAGCCTAGTGTCTTTAGTAAAATCTAAATTAAGGGTTAAAGACTACGACTATTAATTTTTAATTTAAAGACCTATATATTGTAATATCCATATATGCATTCGTATTTACATATATTCCCTCCCCATCAACCTACAGTACTTGTGCCCATAGAACATGAAATGGAGAAAAAAATACGTGAAAATCCAAGCCTTCATGATGAGAATTTCGCAATTAATAAGTTTGGCGAACAAGCCAAAGACTATCTAGTATTGCCTTTTGTTGAGGGTGAAGATCGTCGTGTTATCTATCAAATTTCAGAATATGCTCCCCTCTTAGACTCAAGTAATATGTCAATGAGTGATTGGGTATATATTGCAAAGGATATTCATGTGAGTATTTCAGAAATTTTGATCTCTTGGATCTCTTATCTAACTTGTTTTTGTTACTTTTGAAGAAATCGTATGAACTTTACGATGGTATCGTTGTTTTACATGGTACTGACACACTCGCTTTTACCGCATCGGCCCTCTCATTTATGTTGGAGAATTTGGGTAAAACTGTTATTGTAACTGGTGCACAAATTCCTATATTTGAAACACGTACCGATGGCAGAGATAATTTAGCAACATCACTTGTTATCGCCGGAAATTATGTTATACCAGAAGTTTGCGTGCTATTTTCTGGGAAGCTATTTCGCGGTAATCGTACTACAAAAATTAGCTGTGATGACTTGGTTGCATTCGAGTCGTTTAATATGCCTCCATTAGGTACATTCGGTATCAATGTGGAAATAGATCATCAACTTATATTTAGGCCAAAATCAGTTGAACGTTTTTCTGTTGATACAGAAATCGAAGAAAACGTTGGAATTTTGCGCCTTTATCCAAGTATTACTTTAGCAACGGTTCAGGGATTTCTAAGAGAACCCATGCGAGGTGTTGTATTGCAATCATTTGGTTCTGGAAATGTCCCATCAAATCGTGCAGAGATTTTACAAGAACTAAGAGCCGCTTGTAATCGGGGGGTAATTATAGTGAATTGTACACAGTGCCCAAAAGGTACAGTTGCTGAAATATATGAAACCGGAAAAGTCTTAGGAGAACTTGGAGTTATACCCGGATTTGATATGACTGCTGAGGCCGCAATGACAAAGCTGTGTTATGTTTTAGGCAAAAAAGAATGGTCTGAGAAATATAAAAAGAAAGTGAGTGCATATAATATACATAACTAATAGTTTTATCTACAGAAAGTCAGTAAGTTAACGGCACATAGTTAATATGCTTTACTTACCCTATAATCACCAAAACTTGATCGTCCTATGCTTATGCTGCAGAACGTGATCAAAACACAAGTACGCCACGTCGCAATATGGTTTTTTTTTTTGAACTAAAAAGTGTACACAAAAATAATTCACTACAAGAAGACATTTTATTTAAAAAATTAAACGCGAAATTAAAAGCTATTCCTTCACCTATTTGAAAAGATGCCCGCTTTTTCCAGCATCTGATCCACAAAATAGTGACACGGGTCGAAATCTCTTGAATTTTGAAAAAAATCGATTTTTCTGTTTAAAAATGTTAGTCACATTAAACGCAGGAGTGATATATGAATAAATTTATGTGCATTCATCCACGGTTTCTATTCTTTGAACTTTGATTTCTTTCCTCAACTAATATGAGTGCAGTTATTAAAATGTTGTAATACAATTTCCAAAAAGAGGTCGAAAGCTTTGGAGGGATTAGGTTCATCATAAATCTTCTGCCAATACTCAAATTTTAAATAATTACTAGAGTTCGCCTTGTGGCCGAAATTCGACCATTTTGATTTGACCACAAAACAAAGGAAAAAGTTTTTATACCCTTCCTTGGTCGATAAAACACAAAAAGCTTTTAATATTCTTCCTTAGGGTTCAGGTTATCTGCATCGGTGCAGCAGCTAAGTTGCAATATCGTACTTTCCATTTAGAGGCGTGTAACTCCTACTAAAGAGCAAACAGTTTTTGATATCTTTCTATACCAAAATTCATAAAAATCAATCATGCTATCGTGCTATATAGTGCTAACTCTATATATACCAAATTTCATAAAAATCGTATGCAGTATTTTCGCCGTGAGAGCGTTTTTTCCATTTAGGGGCGTGGCACTGTCCACTGAAAATATAATGGTCATGTTATCGTTCCTTAGTGCCAATCCTACCTTCATATCAAATTTCGTTAAAACCGATGCTGCGGTTTAGCTGTGAGAGCGTTTTTTTTCATTAAGGGGCGTAGCACCGCCCACTGAAAAACATAATGGTCATATTATCGTTCCTTAGTCTTAACCCTATCTTCATACCAAATTTCGTTAAAATCGATGCAGCGGTTTAGCTGTGAGAGCGTTTTTTTCATTTAGGGGCGTGGCACCGCCCACTTTAAAAAACTATATAGTCCTATGCACTGCTCCTCCTCACAACCTTTCCAACAAAAAAAAAATCAAGCAAATCGGTTGAGATTTAGGTATAGAAACAGGGACCTAACCGATTTCGTTTGCCTATTTATATATAGATATATTACAGACTTATCAATTTCACTCCAAAAAAAAGGATAAAATACCCCATTTGCGGCGATTTCTGACCTAATAGGAAAAAACGGTTGCCATATTCGGAATCAGCGACCCTCAAATGGTCAAAAAAATTCATCGAGATATCATTCATTTATATATAACTAGAGTTCGCCTTGTGGCCGAAATTCGACCATTTCGCAAAAAGTTTTCATAATCTTCCTTGGTCGATAAAACACAAAAAGCTTTTAAAATTCTTCCTTAGGGTTATATTTTGAGGAGTTACTCATTTCATCGTCAATACAATAAAAAAATTGATAAGTTTAAAATATAACGATTTGGTCCTTCGGTATCTGCTGAAAAACCGGGTTTTTTTATCTGTAAATATGACAACACTAAAGTATTTACTATGGCTCAAGTTTTGAGTTCTTGGTTTTTTTTTTTATATAAAATTTTTGTTTGTTGCCGTTCCTTTCATTTGTTTGTGAACATTTCACATATTCGCATAAATATTTCCACCACCTGATGTAAACATACTAAATTTTGGTGAAATTAAATAAATAAATATAAATAAATATGTTTTTTTTTTTTTGTTTCGGGTGAGCACGTGTCACTTGAAACAAATTGTAACACACTAATCATATGACAACTGTCAACTAAGTAGCGATGATTGTTAATGCTGATAAGTTCATCTTCTGAGAATTTGCATTTACTCTCGTATTATCAGTGCAATATATGTAAACAGAATTAATGCGTTCTTAGGCTTATTCACCTTGACAATGGTCAAGATTATTGTATGAAAGTATGTACTTATGTATATCGTTGCGGTTCGAAGAACTACGAGTCAATTTAAAACAAATAATGGTTTATCAGTAGAAATTTAGAGTAGGTCACAACAGAAGAGTTGCCAT
Organism: Calliopum simillimum; assembly: GCA_951812925.1. Taxonomy (NCBI): domain Eukaryota; kingdom Metazoa; phylum Arthropoda; class Insecta; order Diptera; family Lauxaniidae; genus Calliopum; species Calliopum simillimum. Next base: position 13,094,592 of record OX638372.1, on the reverse strand, counting down.
ATTTTTATTTTATTTTTCTACATAACTTTTTAACTAATTATAATATAATAATGAAGCCTGGGATTTTCAGGACCCATCAAAAATTGTATAATTGACGGCTTTAAGAGAAAAGGTGTGTAGTCCATTTTATGAAACATTAAGTATTACGAAAAAATAGTTTTACTATCATTACCTATCTACAAAAAATATGTAAAAGGCGCAATATTTTTTATTAATTTTTTTCTTCTAATTTTTAGAAAATTTTCTGTTTGAAGAAAAAAATTAGTAATTTAAACAATTTGTTCCAACCATGTCGATTTGTATTAAAAGGTTCTGAGTTTTGTTTATTTTCGCTGTCTGAATGTTATCTTAAAAGAATTATTTTTCTTCTTCGTAAGTGAAAACGTTTCAGTAATATTATTTAAAATATTGATTGGAACGAGTTTTAATCTATTGTTTACAAAGCTTTGCACAGAAAAATTTTGCAACTTGTCCATTGTAAAACGTGATCGTGATGTGAACTCGGACAAGAGGGCGTGGCAACCTTCATTCAAGCAAAATCTTTAAAATGTTGTACTTATTATTTTAAACTAATTGTTCAATTTGTGAAAAACTATGTAGATGTGTTGTAAAAAACACGCTTAAAAGTTTTAACGCTTTGAACTTGATGAGCTTTGTGAAAAATTTGAAGTATATATCAATTTAAAATTAGTTCAGAACAAAAGAATTATGCAATAAACAACATTTTAATTAACAGTTTACTAATTTGTAATATAAACTTATTCTAAAAAACATTATTATTGTGTTTGGCGTTAAATTTTTGCACAAAGTGCATAATTATTTTCATATGCTCGTGTGTTTGCATTTGCCAAAAACTACAAATGTCTAACATTTAAAGCTTTTGAAGCTATGAAATTAACCTTCAGGCCATTCATTCAATTCATGAATAAATTCATATTAACAGCACATCCAAGCAAACATTTTGTTTCGCCGCAGAAGTGTCACATTTTTATAGCCATGTGCACCATATGTTGTGGAAAAAAATAGAAAATAGAATAGATATAGCTAGTTAAGAAAAATTGGAAAGCACATGACTTTTTTCAGAAAATTTATGAGTTTTTCAACTGGTTCAAAATATGTCGAACATTTTTATACCCTACACCCAGGGTATATTCACTTTGTCCTTCCGTTTGTAACGCAGAGAAGGAGGCATGGCAGGTATGGAAAAGTATATATATTCTTGATCAGCGTCACTTTCTGAGTCGATATAACCATGTCTGTCTGTCTGGCTGGCTGGGTGGCTGGCTGGGTGGCTGACTGGGTGTGCGTAGAAATACAGTTTTTGGGAAAACTGAGCAACATAATTCAATGAAATTTAGCAATCTGCCTTCGTCGTAAAAGTTAGTTCGGGGAATTGAAAATGAGCGAAATCGGTCAACGGACACTGCTACCGCCCTTACAAAAAATATATTCGAAATGAAATAATGAGAGCAATATTTGCAATAATAAAAGCAAAATGCACTTAAATACTAGAAATGGTAAGTACAAACTCTGAGCAAAAACTTGGCGAATTCGGACAAGACGGCATGGCAACTCCCGTATAAACAAAAGTTTCAAAATATTATACAATACTAAAAGTGTTTTTTGAGATAACCCATCCAAATTGCACTCGAACACTCAGATCAATAAATGCAGCCTCTGAAAAAAAAACTAGGCGAACTCGGACAAGAGGGCGTGGCACCTCCTATATAAGAAAAAGTTTCAAAATGTTATGCTAAAAGTTTTTTTTTGAGATAATCCAACCAAATTTCACTCAAACACTTAGAACATTAATTGCAAACTCTGAGCAAAAGGTAGGAGAAGTAGAATTAGAGGGCGTGGCACCTCCCATATAAGCGAAAGTTTCAAAATGCTATACTGAAAGATTTTTTTAAGAAAACCTAACTTAATTTCACTCAAAACAGTAAATGGAAGCTGTTTCTAGGCCAACTCGAAGAAGAGGGCGTGGCACTTCCCATATAAGCAAATTGTTCTTATATTCTCCTAGGAGTTATAGAAGAATAAAACAATTTATTTTAATAAAAACTTGTGTGTACAAGAATATTGCATAGTATTTATCAATTAAATAAGTGTTTAATAATATACTTGAAATGCAGTGTAGGGTATCTTATTTATACCTATTTTATGTCTCACTTTCCCTGTCTTTGTTGCAATACAATACATGACGAGAACTTGCAATTTTACCCGCAGCACAGCCAAAGAAGTTTCACTTTAAAAATGGAATGTTTACTGGGATAATACGCAAACACCTAAGTAAATAATGTTGATTCACAAAAGAAATATTAACTAGTCCAATATACTTTCACAAATTGATTTGCTTATGAGTTTATAGCATTTGAAGTGGTCACAATAAGCAAGCCAGAAAATCGTAAAAAAAGCCCCATTGCCTGTAAATATTAAGTACCAAAGCAGAGAACTTAGTGACGCTTTTTTACGCTTTTATTCAGTCCCTGCAAAATATTTTCCAATTTATTGGTATGTACGTAGGACACTACTTATATTTCGGGAACTGGCCACACTAAATTCAATAGCCAAAATCTGGCAACACCATAATAAAGTTTGACATTTTTTAGCATAAACGTACTCACAACGTTTTGATGTACAAGTGCTATTTGTTTCGTTTACAGTGAGTTAAGAAAATCAATCAACTCAGTTGTTTGTATGGCGATAAAGCACCATCAAAAACAACAGTATATGGCTGGTATAGTGAATTCAATCGAGGTCGTAATTCGGTCGCCGACGAATTCCATGAAGGTCGTCCAATATCGGTTGTTGTGCCACAAAACATCGATGCAGTGCATGAATTGATAATGCAAGATCGTCATGTGGCATGTTGTGAGATAGAGGCATCTCTGCACATTAGTTCCACTCCAATACATTCGATTTTAGTTGTAAAAAACGTTTGTTCTCGTTGAAAACCCCATGATTTATCAATCGCTTAAATTATCAATGGAAAAATTGATTCTCTTAACTCACTGTAAACAAAACAAATAACACTTGTAAATCAAAACGTTGTGAGTACGTTTATGCTAAAAATGTCAAACTTTACTATGGTGTTGCCAGATTTTAGCTATTGCCTTTAGTGTGGCCAGTTCCCGAAACATAAATAGTACCTCTCATACTACGGTTATACATGAATACGAACATAATACTATACTAAAAAAAAACTGCATCATGTAGTGGATTGTTTCAGCCAGATTTCAAATAACATGTATTTTTTATTGCTTGGTAACATAGAAATAATGGCATTACTTGCAAAATGCACAAACTCTCCTTTTTAATTTCAGCTGATCAAACCGGCTCCAAAACTTAAAAGCATCTTTAAAAGTTCTTAGGTTAGTTAAAATATGATTTTTTATATAAAAAAATCTGGGGAATTAGATGCCACCCTTACCTAGATGCCAATTAACAAAAGTTCACTGGAATAGTGCTATTTCATTACACAAACAAAATGCAAGCTTCAAGTACTCCAAATCAGATTATAGCACTAAAAGTTGTACAACGTCATTTACGAAATTTGGCCATCACGATCTTCTTCACCAAAGAAAACCACTTTTCTAACAATTTTGAATTAAATGAATTTAATGAATCAATAGAATTATGAATTAATGGTTCTTTCATTCAAATAGTCAAAAAGGATATTGTCCTGTAAGTCCCCAAATTCATACGGTGGTCTTCTTACACGATATCATGGTTCTGTAAACAAACCACTTCTAAACTATGCCATTCGATAAAGTAAAGTCTCTAAAATTTTATTTTAAATTTTCTTCTTTCCTTAAAGTTTCTAGTTGTTAGAGAGCAAAACAATTTCGTGCGTCCTTTATATAACCTCAAAAATCGTGTTTTTGAACTTTTAGGTTAAATAACAGGTCATTCAATAAGTCCCTAGGATAAGTAGGAGAAAAACAAAATTTTGACCAAACTCGATTCAATTATTCAACATAGTTGTCTTCGAGGGCGATACAACGAGTATAGCGATTTTCCAACATTTCGATTCCACTTTTATAGTACGATTCCTCTTTTTCGTGAAAATAGGCCTCAGCTGACTGTCTTTTGGATTCTGGTGTGTAATAGTGAAGCCATGTTTCATCCATTGTCACATATCGACGATAGAATTCGATTTTATTGCGATTTAACAGCGGTTTTACACTCCCCTGAAGCATCAATTCGTTTTTGTTTTGGTCGACTGTGAGCTCACGCGGCAGCCACTTTGCACAGAGCTTTTGCATACCCAAATGTTTGTGTAAAATGGTAAAAATACTACCATCTGATATCTTTACAATGTCAGCTAGCTCGTGCAATCGTTCATAACCAATTTGTGGATTTTTTTTATGTTTTCTGGAATAACAGCCTAATTTGTGCTGGTACGACCACACTTAAATTCAGCAATTCATTTGTATCGATGGAGGAGAGTTCGGATATTGTTTATCAATCCATTGTTTGGTTTCCACTGTATTTTTTTTTTTTCATCAAAAAGCAAGTCTTTATCAAAACTCGAAATTCACTTTTTTCCATTTTTTTTTTTACTAACAAAAGTTGCTTCACACAGAATGCTATAACTCACGAATCAATAGTCCGATTGCTGTCAAATTTATGCACGTATCGTTTGAAGGTTAGTACTAAATAAAAATCATATGGAAAAAATTCTAGTAATGCCATCTATGTGTCATCCTACGGACTTATTGAATGACCTGTTATCGCAAAAAACGTACGTGATAGAGCGATTCCGAGACTGAATTCAGATTCAACTACATCAAAAATGATTATTTTTGTTTTGATTTGTAGTGTTTTTCGACCTCTTTTTAAAAAATGATAAGCAAAAAGTTTTAAAAATAGTTTTGTTTAGTAGTTTCTGCTTAAAAGAAAACATTTATGCAATAAAAAATTAAATTAAGTTCTCGACACCGTGATAAAAAGGTGCTAGTAGTGTCGAAAAATATTGGAGCAATTTTTCTACGCTTGGATGGCGTCGATATTATACTTCAAGAATGGCTTATTTTAGGGCCTCACCGATGTGCATGCAAACACATATAATATATTTCAAGCATGTATTTAGATATTTTTGTGCTGATTTTGTTTTCTTTTTTTCATCTTATCGCATTTAGACCGTGAAGTAGACAACGTTACGGACGCGGAATGTCGAATGGGGATGCAACAAATGGCAGTAATGCTATTGCAACAACTGATGGAAATACTAGTGATGACGGCCTACAATTTAAAATGCGGCTTAATTCAATGAATTCGTTGGATAACTCCGTGCCGTCATCGCCAACAAGTAATATCAGTTCAACACTAAATCGAAATAAAAGCTATGGTAATCTTATGCCAGCCGAAACCAAAGAGGCTAAAGTACGCGTAATCTATACAGGTGGTACAATTGGCATGGTGAGAAATAGCAACAATGGTAAGTTAAAAACTAAAAAAGAAACCATAAAATTAATAAAAAATATTAACATTTATACGTAAATTTTCCCGAAACAGCGCTAGCACCCATTCCAAATGCATTTATCAAGAAAATACGCACTTATCCGAGTATGCATGATGAAGAATATGCACAAAAACGTTTTGGCGCCGGTGCATCGATGGCACCACTAGTTCTACCCTACGTAGAGGGTGAAACACGACGTATTATCTATCAAATAACAGAGTACAATCCGCTTTTAGATTCAAGTAATATGACAATGCTTGACTGGGCAAAAATTGCTAAAGATATACATGTCAGTATATGCTCTTAAATTAACTAGTCTTAAATATTAAATATTATTTTTTTTTTTTTTTGTTTCTAGCAATCCTACGAGTTCTTTGATGGTTTCGTTGTATTACACGGTACTGACACACTCTCTTATACAGCCTCAGCACTCTCGTTTATGCTTGAACATCTGGGCAAAACTGTGATTATAACAGGTTCACAAATTCCTATTTTCGAAACACGCACCGATGGCAAGGATAATTTTACGTCGGCGCTCATTCTTGCCGGTAATTATCTTATACCAGAAGTTTGTGTCTTTTTCGGCAGCAAATTGATGCGTGGCAATCGTACTGTCAAAATGAGTTCAAATGCTCTGGATGCATTCGATTCACCAAATGTACCACCATTGGCACGAATTGGTATTAGTGTAGATGTCGATTATCGGCTTATCTTTCGACCTTGCCATGTATCACGATGTGCGGTTTTTTCGGATCTCGACGAATATGTTGGGATTTTACGTATATTCCCAAGTATTTCGAAAACAACATTTAAAGCATTTTTAGCACCACCCATAAAGGGTGTAGTGCTACAATCATTTGGCGCAGGAAATGTTCCCTCAAATCGCACTGATATTTTGGATGAACTTAAGGCAGCGGCAGATCGTGGTGTTCTCATTGTAAATTGTACACAATGTCCAAATGGTTCTGTAGCTCAAGTATATGAAACCGGAAAGGTTCTATTAAAATTGGGTGTAATACCTGGTTTTGATATGACACCAGAGGCTGCATTGACGAAGTTATCGTATGTCTTGAGCAAATCAGAATGGTCGCTTGAGATTAAAAAGCAAGTAAGTTGAATAACACGAAGAGAGCTATTTCGTGGTTCAATAACATTGTCCGTCAAGACGTAGATTACAATAAAATTGGAGATATATAGCTTTTAAAAGTGGTTTGCTCAAGAAATCATTTTATTTACTTAAAATTAAGAGGTAGCTCAATGAGTTTTCTATTGAATGGGGCAGCATTGAGATAGCTTACAGAGTAGCAACCAATCTTATCCAGAATTTTTATTGCTGGATTGAAATCCCGTACATGATAAATACCGGCGCACTATTTCTTTAAATTTCCTTTCGTCCACAATCAGCGCCATAATAGATGATTTTTTCTATTGCCACAGAGGATAATATACACATCAAATAATCAATAATAAGAATTTAGCAGTGCAGAGCATACATATTAGTGTTTCAGATAAATTCCATACCCACTTTTTGTTAATCAAATACTTCAGTTCAGTGTTGCGTGCAAACATCTTGACAGTACTTGAATATGAAAGAAGAAAAAACAAACACTGCACGGACCTGACTTGTTTGATTATAATCTGACTTGTTTGATTATAATCAAACAAGTCAGAATACAAGCAAATAATTATTTGCTTGTATTCTACTTTAATATAAAAATTAGTTTTTTGCTTTCTCCTTTAGCCTCTTTTTTGTTTCCGCTCTCTCTCTCTCTCTCTCTCTATCTCTCTCTCTCTCTCTCTCTCTCTGAAATGTATTATACATACATATATAAAATGTATGAAAGTTACAACCCTGAGTTACCAATCTGATGCAATTTGATGCAAGTTTTACCAATTTTACTGTAGTTTTTCTACTCGCACCTATTTACATTGCCGTGAAGCATTTCTTTGTATAAAGTGCACTACACTGAAGTATTTGTTAGAATCAGATTTTTTTTTTGACACTGGTAAAAGAAGTCAGTGTACTTCAGAGTCAAAACGAAATCAGTTAATAGTGAAGATTTGAATCTTGAACTTTTGAGATCATATACTTCAGTTCAGTTAAAATGTCCAAGTTTCAAAGTACAATATATTTCAAGATGTTTTGTGCTGGCCCCTACTTCTAATAAACAAAATCTTTCTTTTACAGATGATGCAATCAAATCTACGTGGTGAACTTACCTCAGCTATAAGACCCAAAATGGAAGAATATGATTTGATCGATGCAGTTGCGCGATCACTGCATATATCCACACCTCAGGAATTGGGACAATTAGGGGCAACACTATTTCCAGCAATGCTTAATGCAGCTGTGACTGAAGGCAATATACAAAAGGTATGACTTTTATATTTAAAAGAGCAGAATCTTAAATATAATTTGTTACTCTATTTCATTAGATCAATAATCTCAAATCTTATGGTGCCGATCTTTCTGGTGTCAATCAGGATAATCGTACTGCTCTACATTTGGCTTGTCATGAGGGAAATATCAAGATAGTTACTCATCTACTACATAATGGTGTTTCGGTGCATATACGTGATCGTTATGATCGCACACCATTATTGGAGGCCGTTTCCATAGATAATTTAGATATTATACAGTTACTTATTAGTTGTGGTGCTCATCTTACAGGATCAGCACGTGCCGTTGGCGAACAATTGTGTGCGGCAGCATCCAGAGGAGCGCTAAAACGTTTAATGTCATATCAATTAGCTGGTGCTGATCTAATGCAACCAGATCCAGCTGGACGAACAGCCTTACATGTTGCTGCACTGCATGGTCATGAAGCTATTGTACAGTATTTGTTGCCCTATGTGGACAATTTGAATGAAACTGATCTTTTAGGTTTAACTGCTTTGGATTATGCACAACGTGCTGAACAGCATTCAATAGTAAAATTATTGAGTGCAAAATCTGAAGTAAAACAAGAAAATGGAAACTAGTCCAATAGAGTTTTCGGATGAATCAATGTGAAAAAGAATAAAATCTCCTTACGGCGACTGTGCTAAAAATGTTTGATCCTAAGGATCCCACATACTTTAAATTAAGTTTAGTTGTAAAGTTAAAGATATCGTCGTCGTACGAATGCTTTTGTTAAATAAATTGAAACAGAAAATATTGCAAAATAACATTACACAGTACATTAACTGTACATATATTATTTGCCAAATCGGTTCTTTGTTTTTCCTCGAAATAGTCATTGTACTATGTTTCCATGAGGTAATTCAGCTGTTTCAAGATTTAGCTCGTAATCTGAGCGTCAGTCATGTAATTTACCAATCAAAAATAAATCTATTTCTATCGAGATTTGTTTTAAATCTGCTAATAAATCTCAGCAGGACTACCAGTTTTTGCAATTTTCGGCCAAGTGCCACCTCTTTACTTTGACAAATGGCATTTAATGTCAAATGGAAGATAAATGTAGTATTAGTGTCATTTAAAGTTAAACCAGAGAGAGATAAACAAGAGGAATTAAATTTTGCTAAATAAGATTCCTGGGCACAAACCATTTGCTCTTTAAAAAATATGCATTTCCAGAAATCACAAAAAGTTTTTTAAGTCCTTAATACGATTCTCTGGTTCACATTAGATAAAATTACAAAATTCATAGTAAGTAGGTAAAATACAATCTGATAGACAGCACGCGTAGCTATATACTTATTAGAGCTGGCAAATTGTTGATGTTGCCATACTACACTGAATACAAGCTGTGCTTAATAGGATTTTAACATAGTGGCACCACATTTTTACTGATTGTCTTGGCAAGCGGAGGGAAGAGGTGCAGAAACGAAAAGCAGAATAAAGTAAAACAAAATAAGAAGAATGAGATGGCACACAAATTCGTTTTAGAAGAACAGTGATAACTACGTGTTAACACGTTGCCGTCTAAAACGCAGCTATTGTTGATTTGATTTGTTTAGTAATGTGTTATGTTATTAAAATTAAAATTAAAATTTAACCTCAAGCTGATAACCTACGTAAGTTGTTGGCGCTATATTAATATTATAGTAATATGTAAATATAGTTATTTATAAATCAATAAAAACTTATATTAGTTAAATTAAATACTTGATTGTGTATATACTTTCTGCACAGACAAAACAATTTAACTATGTTCATACGTACAGAAGGTTAGGAAAGTCCCGGAGCAGTGATATTTTTTGGAAGCTAAACATTAAATCATAAAACAAGCCGGTGGGGAGTGACGGGGTTTCTTTTTCATGAAGTTTTAGGTTCAAACGTCTGTATTTTTATTTTTGTCGATTACAGCGCCATCTAGGCCGAATAAGAAAAAATGCTTCAGACAAAATTTTTTACGTAAAATCTGAAAAAATCAGGAAAATATTAACGCAATTTGAAGCCGATTGACGACCATTTATTATGATTTTGCATTTAACGGCCACCTGATAAGTACGTATAGGTTATGAAACGTTTTAAATCTGATATAACGTTATACCGTCCGAACGATTTCGATTTCGTAAATGGATTGATAAGTGTAATCCAGACTCTGCACCAGGAAAATCGATCGCCCCATCGCCCCCCCTGGATCCGCCACTGTTAGATAGGCGAAGCCTCAGAATTGGGGTCATTATAGGGCACTTTTACTTATTCGCAGACTTAAACAAAATGCTCTCTGGAAAGAGTTTTTGCTCGTATGTGGAGGTAATCATCGAATCAAATGCCTATTTTGAGGACAAAGATAAACCTTAGAGAAGCGTTGAAATGGTTGTATCGCTCTTGATTTTGACCAAAAAGTTGTAATTTTCTTCATTAGACTGGGAACTTATTACAATAGCTGATATGTTAATTAATCTCGAGCGCGCTTCTTTAGCGTTTATTGGGTTCAGTTTAATTTTTTGTTTAAATTGTGTAGATAAAAGAATTTAGAGAATTTCGCGAGCAAAAAGAGCGCGCTGGGAGATTATTATGATATCGAGCGCACCTCTTTAATACACTATTCTTAAGCTCCAAATGCCGACAAAACTTTGTTATCATGTCAAATAAAAAGATGACGGCCTATGAGCCAAAAATTTTTACTACAAATTTTGAAAAAGGATTAAGAAATGCTCTTCACACTGTCATTAATGAGGCTCGGCTCAAAGGATGCTGGATCTATGGTTATGCCCGATTTGTGGGAAGTGTGGAAAAATATTCTGTTTAAATCATAAATTTCTATATATTTTTTGTAAAATTTAAATGGATAGTTGCACAAATTTTTGATCATTTTCCAGATATAATCCCTTCGGAATATGTCCGAAAAATTTGGGGACATAATCTCCGTTTACGAAGTGTAACCACTGTTTTAATGACCGCAAGGTATTCCACAGATTTTTTAGCATCTACCATAAGAACTTGTTATTTTACAGCTGTGCTTGGTACTTGTTGAGAAAGATTTTTATATAGAATACAAAATTATTATATTTCAACTTTTTTTAAATTAATAACGAAATTATAAAAAATAATAATAAATAAACAAAACATATTGCACATACCGTCTATAATTCAAATTTAAGACATTTTTGTCTTCGTTGCAAAAACTCCAATGGTAAAAGAAGCCTTAAGATGACATGCCTCCAGATGCATTTTCCATACAGCCTTGCTGACATTGCACAAACTATACTACGTACACTTGATTTTGTAAGTACTTTTGAATTGGATTTAGTTTATTAACATATTTTAGTACATTGCAGGAACGCCTAAAATGTTTAAGATGTCCTGAATTAACATATTTTAAAATTTCTGCATATGTGACAAGGTCTGACGCGGCCATACTTAACTTGGAAGAGGTCGATTGTCGTAGAAGTAGTGCTATTGTATAAAGAACAAAATTCTTAGGTGAATGACGTCAAAATCACGCAAATATGTTAAAATTTGATGAAGTTATAGCTGTTTAGTTTATTCCTGAAGTTCAAGAGAGATAATTAAGCTTAAAGTTTGGTACTGTTAAAGTTCGTTACGCTTCGGAAGAGTTAATTTTTATACCATCTAGAGCAGTGATAATCAAACTAAATACTAGCGCATTTTGTCAATGTATAAAAGCTCATTGAAAGCTTTTACACATATTTTACATAAGCTACAAGCATGTGACGCAGAGCTGCAAAACTACTGACACTGTTGAACGCTTATCTGTGAGTGAATACGTAAACGGAAAGCCTTTAAGCACAAAAGCTCAAGTTCCAACGGGCATAGGTTTTCTAGAGATAAAAAAAACCTTCACAGATATGTGGTTAACGTTTGATGTAAAACATGAAATTTTGACTTAAAGCTAAAGCCTTAGTCAGTAGAAACAGAAAATTTTACTTTGCCAAGTTAAGTATGGCATTGCCAGTCGTTTGTGTTATAAAAAAAATCCCCTCTTTTATCTTAAGAGTTGTCTTTAAGTTTCAAATGTAAATTAAAATTTTTTTTAAAAGGCTAAGGAGCAATCAGAGCAGTTACTTTGCGTATATGATAATCTACCCAATTTGTTGGCAGCTATTCCACATACTAACAGTCTAGACGATATAACGAAACTTTTCCAAACTAATGTAAAAGCGGTATTGAAATGTATCGGCCAATATCCAATAATATCTGAACCAAGTACAAGTAATGATGCCAAAAAAGATAGTCTTACACCTTTGGATAAAAAAGAAGCATATGTGCGGGTTATCTATACAGGTGGTACAATTGGGATGGTAAGAAATCAAGATAATGGTAAGTCACCTCTGTCGTGGGCATATAAAATCATATTATCTTAAGCAACTGAGCCTAGTGTCTTTAGTAAAATCTAAATTAAGGGTTAAAGACTACGACTATTAATTTTTAATTTAAAGACCTATATATTGTAATATCCATATATGCATTCGTATTTACATATATTCCCTCCCCATCAACCTACAGTACTTGTGCCCATAGAACATGAAATGGAGAAAAAAATACGTGAAAATCCAAGCCTTCATGATGAGAATTTCGCAATTAATAAGTTTGGCGAACAAGCCAAAGACTATCTAGTATTGCCTTTTGTTGAGGGTGAAGATCGTCGTGTTATCTATCAAATTTCAGAATATGCTCCCCTCTTAGACTCAAGTAATATGTCAATGAGTGATTGGGTATATATTGCAAAGGATATTCATGTGAGTATTTCAGAAATTTTGATCTCTTGGATCTCTTATCTAACTTGTTTTTGTTACTTTTGAAGAAATCGTATGAACTTTACGATGGTATCGTTGTTTTACATGGTACTGACACACTCACTTTTACCGCATCGGCCCTCTCATTTATGTTGGAGAATTTGGGTAAAACTGTTATTGTAACTGGTGCACAAATTCCTATATTTGAAACACGTACCGATGGCAGAGATAATTTAGCAACATCACTTGTTATCGCCGGAAATTATGTTATACCAGAAGTTTGCGTGCTATTTTCTGGCAAGCTATTTCGCGGTAATCGTACTACAAAAATTAGCTGTGATGACTTGGTTGCATTCGAGTCGTTTAATATGCCTCCATTAGGTACATTCGGTATCAATGTGGAAATAGATCATCAACTTATATTTAGGCCAAAATCAGTTGAACGTTTTTCTGTTGATACAGAAATCGAAGAAAACGTTGGAATTTTGCGCCTTTATCCAAGTATTACTTTAGCAACGGTTCAGGGATTTCTAAGAGAACCCATGCGAGGTGTTGTATTGCAATCATTTGGTTCTGGAAATGTCCCATCAAATCGTGCAGAGATTTTACAAGAACTAAGAGCCGCTTGTAATCGGGGGGTAATTATAGTGAATTGTACACAGTGCCCAAAAGGTACAGTTGCTGAAATATATGAAACCGGAAAAGTCTTAGGAGAACTTGGAGTTATACCCGGATTTGATATGACTGCTGAGGCCGCAATGACAAAGCTGTGTTATGTTTTAGGCAAAAAAGAATGGTCTGAGAAATATAAAAAGAAAGTGAGTGCATATAATATACATAACTAATAGTTTTATCTACAGAAAGTCAGTAAGTTAACGGCACATAGTTAATATGCTTTACTTACCCTATAATCACCAAAACTTGATCGTCCTATGCTTATGCTGCAGAACGTGATCAAAACACAAGTACGCCACGTCGCAATATGGTTTTTTTTTGAACTAAAAAGTGTACACAAAAATAATTCACTACAAGAAGACATTTTATTTAAAAAATTAAACGCGAAATTAAAAGCTATTCCTTCACCTATTTGAAAAGATGCCCGCTTTTTCCAGCATCCAGTGACACGGGTCGAAATCTCTTGAATTTTGAAAAAAATCGATTTTTCTGTTTAAAAATGTTAGTCACATTAAACGCAGGAGTGATATATGAATAAATTTATGTGCATTCAATGAAATCAATTAAGATGAAATGAAATTAAAGTGAAAATGGGCGGTGCCACACCCCGAAAACAAATCCGTGATATCTCCGAAACTATTAGACACAGATAGATAAAATTCGGTATGTTTGTAAAAGACACAGATAGAAATAATATTTATTAGAAAAGTGGGCGGTGCCACGCCCCAAAAATATAAAACACACCATATCTTCGAAACTATTTGACCCATGTAGATGAAATTCGGTTTATTTACAAAAGTCATCAAGACAAATAATGACTGCTAAAAAAATATGTGGTGAAACGCCCACAGGCAGAGCTACATGAATGAAATTGTTTCCAATAGAACAGAGTGGCAATTAATAAGGATATATTCATTGCTGGGTGTGGTACCGCCCTTTTTTTCAGCAAATGTTATTTGACTCACTACCTTTTATATATATACCAAAATTCATCCCTGTAGCTAAAATAGTTTCGGAGATATGATAAGTTTTATATTTGTAGGACGTGGCACCGCCCACTTTTTTAGTGGATATTATTTCTCTCTGTACGTGTTACAAACATACCGAATCTTATCTATCTGCGTCTAATAGCTTCGGAGTTATGGCGAATTGAGTTCATTTCATCTTAATTGATTTGATTGAATACACATAAATTTATTCATATATCACTCCTGCGTTTAATGTGACTAACATTTTTAAACAGAAAAATCGACTTTTTCAAAATTCAAGAGATTTCGACCCGTGTCACTATTTTGTGGATCAGATGCTGGAAAAAGCGAGCATTTTTTCAGATGGGTGAATATATAACCTTTAATTTCGCGTTAAATTTTTTTAAAGAAAATGTGTCCTTGTAGTGAATTACTTTTGTGTACACTTTTTGTCAAAAAAAAAAACCATAGTGCGTCGGGTGTTAATTATCAAGCTATGTGCTTCGGTTGTTGAATTCATAATTGTCACTCCACGTTGGGCGCCAATTATTAAGCGTACACAAATTCAAAACCCAAAGCACGTTTGGTAATTTTATTTTGACTCTAAGAATTCAACAACCAAAGCTTATAGGGCCATTAGGGCCAGCTCCTTAATGATCCGGCCAAGAAAGATTTTTTTCATAAAGGATTTTCTCTTCATCTAGACAGCTCTCAGTGAGCCGCCAAAGTCTTATATCTCTACGCCTTTTGATTGTCGGGATAAAAGACATGACAGAATATAATATGTCTGATTTTGTATGATTTTTCACATCAAATTACAGTTCGAATTTCATTTCCTGGGAAATTTATGAAAATAGACATCATATCACTCAATAATAATCGGAAATTAATTTTTCTTTTACTATTCAACAGATGATGCAAACAAATCTACGGGGTGAATTATCCTCAATTTCTGGTATAAAATCAGAAAAACATAGATTTATTGATGCAGTCGCACAGCAGTTGCAGTTATCGACATCAAAGGAACTGAGATCATTGGAGAGAATACTATTTCCAACACTAATTAGTGCAGCTGTTATTGAAGGTGATATAAGAAAGGTAAATTGACTTACAGAAATAAACTTGTTTCATTTCGTTCAACTTATTTACATATACTATACTCGCCTTTTTTTTAAGATCGACAACTTTAGAGCCTGCGGTGCTGACCTGTCTGGTGTAAATCAGGATAATCGAACTGCACTGCATTTAGCATGCCATGAGGGGAATATTAAGCTTGTCGCTTATTTGCTCAGAAATGGCGTTTCGGTGCACGTACGTGATCGTTACGATAGAACCCCACTCTTGGAAGCGATTACCGCCGATAATCATGAAATAATTAAATTACTTACAACATGTGGCGCTAATTTAACAGAAACTAGAAATGAAATTGGTGAAAAACTGTGTACGGCAGCAGCACGTGGCTTAATAACTCGTTTAAAATCATATGAATTAGCTGGAGCCGATCTTTCACAGAGTGATACATCTCAAAGAACGGCTCTACATATGGCATCGTTGCATGGGCATAAAGAAATCGTGTCATATTTACTAGCGCAAAAAGTTAAACGCAATGAGAAGGATCTAATGGGACTAACTGCCTTGGAGTATGCAAAGCGATCAGATCATCAGGATATTGTAACATTATTTATGACTTCAGAACCTAAATCATCAAGAAAGGAAGAAGAATAAAACCTTTAAGGATCACTTGATTTGTATAAAAACTTTAAGAATTTTTCCATTAAAAGTAATAATTTTCCAAAATAAAGAAAAAAACAGTAAAACTTATTGCACGGGTAAGAGCTTTTTATATGGCAAACTACCCCGGTTAGTGCTTTATCATATTGTTACGAAATTTCCTGTCTCTATGACGATAATTTCGATCTCTTACTGTTTTCTGAGTTCGATCACTGGATTGTGTAGCAATCAAAAACACACACTTTATTTAGTTATAAAATGGTTTATTTAAATCACAAATGTTTATTTTCACACGGTACAATTGTTTATTTCACTATTTATTACTTTATTTACTTTCACTGGCACAGTGTGTACAACTCTTTCACTTTATTGCTTAAAATCAACTGTGTTGCAACTCTCATGAACAGCTCCTTTTATACCCGGATGAACGTTCTAGAATTGCATTAGCGAAACATCTGGCAACATCTCGTTGATTCTTTCGGCTAATAGTTTTCTGACAAAACTTGGCATCACTGTCAAGTACTCTTGTGACGTCACTGCTTCTATTCTTGAAATGTCGCGAAGTTTCTTTTCATGTGTTGTTATTTTTCGTCACAATATTAAATCGCCTTAGCCAGGCAGTGAAGATGGAGTATAAAAAACTTTTCGGTTTGTGGGAGAAATTTTGGTTTTTAAAAAAAATCTGCAGATGGGTAATTCCATGTAAATGTTGACACGATATCAGAAAAACTTACCACTACTTTTCAACTTTCAACTATATCCAAATTAATGTTTAATTCAAGCATCATTGCTATCAAGCGCCAAATTTAAGATTTGACATTACAGTTCATTAAAATCGAATGTTTTAAATATTATGTATTGCATGTATATCCAAATTAAATAAAACTTATTTTTAAATCTTTAATTATCTGTGTTTCGTGTTTTGATTTGGTAAGCAAATTTCATTTATTTAAAATTACACAGTCTCTTGTATTCAATGATGCATTGTTACAATAATTTTGAGAAAGTGAAGTGTTCAAAAATAAAGGAATAGAGTGCCCTTATTTTTCAAAACGCGAGTTACCAAATTTTACGTTTTTTTCTGGTATAGCAGGTATTTGCCGTTCACCCAAAAAAATCTGTTGTAAAAGTGTAGCAAAATGCTGTATGTTTTACAGCATTTACTTTCATTTTTCATCCCATATCTTTTGCAGTTAATATTACAAAATTTTGTTGTGCATTTGAAAAATTAGCTGTGAAAAATAAAATATTTGCTGTAGATTTCACAACAAAAAAAAAAGTTTATATCAATAATTTTAACAAATTTCTGGCAGAAATTATTGCATTTGCTGTAAAATTAACAATTAATTGTAAATTCGATTGAATTTACTTTAAATTAGCAAATCCACAGAGAATTGTAAAATCCACAACAAAACGCTGTTAAAACTACCGCAGCAATTTTTTTGGGTGTTTAAATCAAATGAATGCTTGCATATTCTTTTTGTGTATCAATTTGTACTGAACAACGGTAAAAACATCTTCAATTTGATTTAAGTAGTCTAGATTAATTGAGATTTATTTTAGTAACGCGAGTTACCGGTGACTCTCATCGTCATAATTCCACTCAAATTTCTCACAATTTTTATGAGTTTTCTATAGGCCTATTCTTTTTTTAAGGTTTGGGTCAAAATGCCGCTTTGATGAAGGTGGACTTCGCATTGCTCAAGATGAAGTTTAGAGTTTTCACTGGGTACAGTAAGTCTCTTTACTGTTTCGCTTTGGTTGTTTGGGAAACAACATCCCATCGTCATTGTCTGATGATCGCCATCAGGATAAAGAACAACTGTAATATATATAGATAGAGTCCTGAAGGAACTGCCAGATGGTATTAAATAAGTTCACATTTGGTCTGTTGGACCGTGCTCGCAATTTAATAATAAATTTATAGCCAAGAGAATTACAATTCTGGAGCAGAGACACAAAGTACATTTAATTTAGAAAGGGGGCTGTTGACGGCATAGGTGGTTCTCTAAAAAGAACTGTTCGAAACAAAGTTTTGAAGAGAGAAGTAGTCGTCTTCAACGCTGAGCAGTTTGGCAATGCAGCGTAAGATTCTGTTGTTACTGTCATTAACTTTTCACTAACACAAATTGATGAAACTGCAAAAGAAATGAAACTAGACTCAATATTTTCTAAAGCTCCTGAAATCGTCGAAATAACAAAAAATCATATACTTAATTTACTGGAAAAAATGATAAGCTGCAAATGACCCAAACATCAATCGAAGCAAAAGTGGGCATCAAATTAAAACGGACCGATTACGACTAAGTAAATCAGTTTGGTAGTGAAAGTAACAGTTCTAACGATGACATGACATTATCTGCACTCAATTAATTACAATCGAGTTATATAAGACTTATGTATTCAATAAAACTTAAATTTTGTTTAATTTCAATTTTAGTCCTTAAAAGCCTAAAGTAAATTTTGATTTATTTTTAATTTTTGTACATTAGAGTTAGAAGACGCTCCTTATTTTAATATAAAAATCGAAAGTAACGCGAGTTACCAATTTTTTATAACGAGTTACCATACAATTTTTGCATTATTTTAAAAAATACGAAATAAAATTGTTATTTCAAGTAAAGAAAAACTAATTTAGATCCTTCTAGTTCTATCAATGTCTAATTTAAAG
Source organism: Calliopum simillimum (assembly GCA_951812925.1). Classification (NCBI taxonomy): domain Eukaryota; kingdom Metazoa; phylum Arthropoda; class Insecta; order Diptera; family Lauxaniidae; genus Calliopum; species Calliopum simillimum. The sequence goes on along the minus strand of OX638372.1, from coordinate 13,075,931 downwards.
AAATCTACCCACAAATTTCGCAGAAACTTGCGAAAGAAATTTACGCTCTAAACATGTTGTCCAAAAATGGTAACGCGAGTTACCAGCACAATTTACTATTTTACTGGATAAATATTACGTTATTACTGAAAATTTAAACTAGTCTGTAACATGAACAATATCTTATGTTCATAAAGAAACCATTTTTATAAGTTAATCCAAAGGATGAGCTTCAAAAGTTGCATTAAACTCTAAAAAAAATTTCTGTTTGTAACGCGAATTACCATGGAATTACCCGCATGATGATTTCAGAATTGTTCTAATAAACATAAGTTTTAATACAAGGCCACCTCGTCAAAACGGATAAAAGAATTTAGTGGATTCCTATCGAAAAATATTGCCGAAAATCCTTAAATCTTTATTATAGTAATAAAAGAAAGCCAATAATAAATGTTTAATATCAAAAATGGGCTTAATTCCACTTTATCGACTGTTGTTGTTTTTTTTTATTTTTTTTTGCCCAAATAGGGCTTTGATATTTTATGAAGCTATACAATTGCGATACAAAGTTTTTCAATTTGAGTGATAGTTTTCGAGATATGACAATTTTTCAAAAATTCACCCCATTTTTTTCCCAAAAAAACTGAATTTTTCCCAAAAAATGTATTATTGACCTATAATTTTAACAACTAAATTAGATAGCCCATTTTATTTTCTATCATTTGATGTGCAACATGTATCTGAAATTGCATCATTAATAAATTTTTATAGAAAAAAACAAAAAAGAGACCAAATCAATTTTCTTGAAATTAGGAACTTTAAACAACAGCAATGCCATAACAAACAACAACAACAACAACAAAAACAACAACTACTACTACAACAACAACAACTTGGATACTACTACAACAACAACAACAACAAAGAGGATCAGCTACTTATTATATTAAAAAAATTTTAAATTTTTATTAAAAATTGCGCTCGCAATTTGACTAGCAAAACTATTTGTTGGATATATTATAGACTGATCAGCGGCCGAAGGCCGCCGCGAAGCCAATGACGGATTTTTGGGAGTTTTAAATCCTGAGCTGCGGCCGCAGGCCGCCCAATTACCCCTACTCTTATGTAAAATTACTGTTGTTGTAGTAGTAGTAAAGTTGAGGAGTGTTTTTTCAAAAGGGCTTATAACCAAAACGAGGCAAAAGTAATGTCATATGCATTATTTGCATAATAATCGATTAGTGGATAAATCTGATTTTTTTAACTAAATGTAATTAATTTCAAGCCATCAGGTAACCTTTTTTGTGAAAAAAGAACCCAATTTTATTTATTTATAACAAAGTATCAAGCAATTAATATTATGATACTACCTTTGCCTCGTTTTGGTTATAAGCCCTTTTGAAAAATAACTCCTCAGTTGTTGTTGTTGTTGTTGTCTGTTTTGGCATTGTTGTTGTTTGAAGTTCCAAATTTGAAGAAAATTGATTTGGTCCATTTTTGTATTTTTCTATAAAAATTTATTAATGATGCAATTTCAGATACATGTTGCACATCAAATGAAAGGAAATAAATTAGGCTTCCTAATTTAGTTATTAAAATTATAGGTTAATAACACATTTTTTGGGAAAAATAACGGTTTTTTGCAAAAAAATCGGGTGAATTTTTGAAAAATTGTCATATCTCGAAAACTATCACTCAAATTGAAAAACTTTGTATAGCAATTGTATAGCTTCATAAAATACCTTTCATATAACACCAAATCTATCCAGGGGTTCCCAACTTATACCGATTTTTATAAAAGATATATCCCGATCTTCCGATGACTATATCTCCGAAAGTAGATGCGAGGTTGTTGTTGTTGTAATTAATTCCCAGAGCCCTATTTGGGCAAAAAAAAAAAAAAAACAACAACAGTCGATAAAGTGGAATTGTTACCAAAAATGATACGTTGGTTAAAACAAATCCTCAAAAATTACTAAAATAAAAATTCCACAAAAAATCCTCAAGCGGATTCTGAATTCCTCCGATATTGAGGAATTCCCCATATTTTGGCAACACTGGGTGCTAGAAACGATATTAAACGCAGCTCGTTGTATTGACAACGACATTTGACTTTGCTACGTTGGTAGCTCTGCAAATTTGACATTTGCTGCCAACATTGCTGTTTTGCTTGGTTCATGGAATATTTGTGTTATTTGTCTTGAATTTCGTACATAAAATTTTTGGTAATATTTATAACAAAAACATAAAAAACAATTACAAAAATATAATACAACAATAGTTTCATAGTTAAAATGTAATTTTTAAATATTTTTGGTGAATGAAAACAAATTTAAGTGCTTTAAAAAACGAGAGAGAAAAATGCTACAAGACAATCTGAAGAAAAATCTTTATATCGAACACGTCAGTTTGTTCATAAAGTATTGTCAGACGTCATCTGACTTATAGCAATTTTGTGTTTTTCTATTGTATTTTTATTAATGTATTATTTTATTTTTAAATTTTTCGTTCCAGTTCAAATGTGTAGATCATCGATTAGTCGGAACGTAAAACAAAACTATAAAATAAACGCGCAGTTAGGAGGTAGATAATTTTAAGCCCTGAAAGAAATAACATAGTGTGGAGAAACCATAATATTCAGCAAAAGCAATTAAAGCCTAGTGCAACGATCATAGAAACAAAACGATATATATAACGATATTACTAATTTCAAAGCAATCGAGTAAAATGCCGAAAAATGATGCAGATGAAAAAACTACAGATATCAGCAATTTACAAGAGAACTTCTCCAAGCAGCAGGTTAGTTTTTTTTTTTTTTTCAATACATACTTTGTATAAAGTTTCGTTTTGCTAGTAGTAAACAGGTTCCCGATTTTGACAAATCATTGAAATTGATATTCTGAAGGTTGTCGCATCCAATAAATCATCATTTTGAAAAGTTTTTATTGATGCATCTACGATTTCGATGTATTGAGGGTTCAAATCTTTAAACACTCCAAAATAAGAGACAAAAATCGCTCAAGAAATTTGTTTGGTATCTATTTATGTTTCGATGAATTGAAGTTTAAAATCTCTAGTTTTGCATTTGTATTTTGTTGTTATTTGACAAAAACTGTTCTTCGATATCTCATGGTGTGTTCTGCAAGAATATATCGTCACCTGATCTTGAAATAAGTAGGCAAACAACATCGATTTAGTCCCTGTTTCTATACCTAAATGTCATCATATTCGTTAGATTAGATTAGAAAGTTTTTTTTTTTTTTAAATGAAAAAAAAAAAAAAATGCTCTCACGACTTAACTGCTGCATCGATATTTATGAAATTTGGTATGGAGATAGAGTTCTTAAGACTTTGCCACGCCCTTATAGTTTGTTTCCTCCAGAGATTTAGCTCTGCTGAAATTAGTAAATCACGTCGTTAAATCCTACCCGTTTCTACCGGCCGAAATAGATTTATTTTTTGCATTAAAGAATTAGACTTGTATTTCATTTTCTTAATATTTATCTTCCAGTTGTTTTGTGTTTATTGCCAAAGTTCAGGGGTGCCACTTGGTCAAAAATAGGCAAAAACGTTAGATTTAAGTTAAATCTCGACCGAAATAAATTTAAAGCTCTGATTTAGAGCCTAATCCAGAAACTGCTTTAAATCACCTTTTAAAACTGCGGTTTAAGCAGGCTATTATAGAGAGAAAATGGTTACTTAAAAGAATTTGTTTGCTTAAGTTAACAGTTGGGTGTTCTTTTCAAAGCCAAATCGAAGTGGTCGAATTTCGGCCACAAGGCAAACTCAAGTATCCAAAAAAGGATGTAACATCAAAAAATTCAAAGTTGAGTCTTTGAGTGATTATTAGGCTGGGTCGGTCTCCACCACCCCTATTTGAAAGGTTACCTAGAGAAAATCTAGGAAAAAACTTTTTTTTTGTATCACTCTAAAAACAGCCAAAATGGTCTTTTTCCCATAACATGTCCGATATTTAAAAATTATATATCGTTCTAAAGAGCTTAATTAGGCCTAAGTTTTTTTCTGAGGGCCTTTAAACCTTCGAGGTCAAATTAGGCTAGTGAGACCCAGTTTCTCTGGTTCGTATTCCCCTAAATGTATTTTTTTTTTTTCTTCTGTTATAGTCTTTTACCAATATATTCACACCAAGGCCATGAGGAAATAAAGCTCTTTACAACGATACTAAAAAAATGCTAAAAAACATATGATGTGAATTTAGTTTCAACATGTTAAGTGGTTTAGGCGGAAAGCGAAGACAAATATCCGCATCAACGATTTTATATTATATGTAGTAAGATTTTCGACTTCCTATCGTTTTATGTGAAAACTTTGTGTAACGAATCGGAAATTAGAGATATCAGAGTGTTCTACCAAAGACTGCAGTTAAGACATGATAATTTCGTTCGCTTGAAAAAAAAAAAAAATATACGGAATGAATTTCCCAATAGATTGAAAATTATAAATTTTAGGTTTTTTTTTTTTTTATTTTTGAGGCTAAAAATTTTCTCGACCTAGCTAGCTCAGTCTTCAATCGTAATATTAACCTTAAAATAAAATTACCTCCATTATATATATGTCTGTATATATTTTGCTTACAGAAAAAAATTTCTGCTCTCAAGGAGCTAGTACGAAAATCTGAAGTTGCACATGGCAAATCAACTTCTTCTGCACAAGAAAAAGTAAAAAACATTGCACAACGTTTGACAAACCTAAAATCATTAGCACGATCTCGTCAAAACTTAGATGTATCACATCAGGACACGTCGACTTCGTCTGTGGCTTTGGGAGATAGCTTGACGGAGCAACTAACACAACCACTATATCAACCCCAACCACAATTTGTAATGCCAATTGCAACAACAAGCATGCCTTTAACTTCAAATCCCATGCCACTTAGTCCTCCTCAACGCAGTGAATCAAATACTTCGTTAACAACGATGTCAAATACAAGTACTCCATTTGTAACAAGCACACCTGGCAGTGAAAAGGTTCAACTATTGCGCCAACAAATGGAAGAAAATAAGCTGCGTATGGCACAGCGTGCATCGAGTAAACAACATTTAGAGCAACTTGTTACACAGCTAAAGGAAAAGTTCGATACAACACAACAGTGTCTTGAAAATACAACCGAGTTGGGCAAATCAATGGTCGATTTAAGTGCTTTGGCATTTACGCCTGTGTCGCGGGAACGACATAAGTCAGTAACAGATTTGAGCATACAACCCTTCAACTTGGAAAAAGAACGTATAAAGTTTTTGGAAAATCGTTGCCGTCTTTTAGAGAAACAACTAGAAAAAGAGAAACAGGCGAACAACACTGCGTTAAATGAATCTGCCTTGTCGCAAGCTACAGCAAAGCGGGTTAAAGAACTAGAAAACAAAGTTCTAGAGCTAGAGGAATTGCAATTAGAACGTAATGTTGAAACAGAGAAAGCGGACAATGCCTTACAATTGGAAAATGAAAGTTTAAAAAATGAAATCAAAGCTAAGGAAACCTTAATGAGTGAATTGAAAGCTAAAAGTCAAGGCACACTTGAGCAGCTATCTGCTTTTGAAGCTGAAGAACTTTCCGTTGAAAATGAACGTCTGAGTAGAGAAATTGCTGAAAAACTGTCACGCATTAAAGATTTGGAAGAAATTAATGATATGCTTGAGGCTTCACGTTGTGACCTTACAATGAAAACCAATGAATATGAAGACAAATTACAAGAGCTTCAAGAAAAATTGAAAAAAACTGAAAGAACTTTAGTGGAATCTCAGCAAAATCTAGATGAAAGTGAAAGCAAATGTAGAGAGCTTCAGCAGACTCTAGAAAAACTTCAGAATACAACAGAAGCTGTCGTAGTTGAAAAATCCAAAGATACCGATAGTCAAGTAAAAGCGGAAATGGCCAAACAAATACAAGAACTTCAGGATGAATTGCTGCAGCTAAGAGAGGAGAATATGGAATTAAAACAACAATTGGCGGACACAGAAAAACTTGAAGTATCAGATGTTGCCATTGCAGATAAAATCACTGCGTTGGAAGCAACAATCGAATCGCAACGAGAAGATTTGCAATTACGCTTGGAAGAGTGTAATAGATATGAAGAAGAACTAATGGAAAAAACAATTGAATTAAATGTTCTTAATGCAAATTTCAAAGTATTGGAAGAAAAATTGCAAACGACTAATAAAAATAAACCATTATTTTCATCCACTGCCGAAGAAAGCACGCAAAACCCCGAACTTTTGGTAGAAATACAGCAACTTAAGCAGAAGCTTGATGAATCTAATAAAGCTATGATTAAACTAAAACTTAAATCGAAGCAAACTGAAAAGCAAATGGAAAAACTGAGAAAAACCACTGATCTACATGCTGAAATAATTAAGCTAGGTAAAGAAAAAGAAGAATTACAACAAAAGATAACAGAATTAGAGGACGAAAAAGGCCAATGGCAACTGCAACAGGTTGGAAGCGATGCTGAAAAAGTTACTACCGTTAAAGAGCAGTCAATTGTATCAACAAACGATAGTGAATTTGAAGAAAAATGTAAGGTGCAAACAGAAACTATACGTTTACTAGAAGAGCAGAAATATGAATATACTACAAAGCTCAATGGCATGCAAACAGAATTAACAGAATTAAAAAAACAACTCAGGGATAAAGAAGAAACTGACAGAGTTGTTTCAGAAATGTCAGAAATTCAGCTGGAAGAGCAATTTGCTGAGCAAACAAAGTCGCTTACTACTTTGCAAGCGCAATTAACAGAGAAAGAACTTAAAATAAAAGAGTTAGATGATAAACTCAAGAACGTCCAAGCCGAAAAGCAAACTTTGGACAAAAAGCTTGAGCATTATCTTAGTGAGAATATGGAATTATTAGATAAAGTTGATAAATTAAGCAAGTCATCATCATCGGCTGAATCCATAGAAATTGTTGAACGCTTGACACAACAAGAACGCGCTGAAATTGAAGAATTTAATAAGCGTTTAGATCAAGAACATGAAGAAGAACATGCACGTGAGGAAAAAGAAATGCAAAAGTCCATTGGCGAATTACAACAAACAACCGGCATTGAAATGGGCCAAGAATTGAGTGAAAGTTTAACGAAATTGCGGGAGGAAAGTTCTGAGCTCATGAATAAAATTGAACTTTTCACGACAGAACGAAGAGAAGTTTTAGAAAAAATGGAACATCTAACTGCTGAAAATCATGAACTTCTGGAAAAAATCGATGAACTTAATAATGAGAAGGAACAGCTAGAAACTAATGTAATGCTAGCAGAGAATGCAAAATCACAATTAGAAGTAAAAGTTCAAGACTTAAATAAAGAAAAAGAATTGCTTGCCACACAAGTTTCTGAATCATCTGCCCAGAAATCCAAGTTATCACAAGAGTTAACCTCTTTGCAGCACTCTTCTGAAGTGGTAGCAGCACTTGAAGGTGCTGATGGTACAACACTTTTTGATAAATGTGAAAAGTCTTTATCTAAATTGAATTCAGAGCTAGAAGCTTATCGCAAAGCTAATGACAAAAATGCTAAATTTAATGCTTCCAAAAAACTCGCCAAGGAAGCGAAGAATGCGTATACGCAACTAAGTGAATTGCTACAAAAGGTTAAGGAATCAAGTTCAGCTGTTGAGACAGTGACAGTCGTTGAAACAGTAGTAGCTGTAACTGCACCAAATGGCAAGGCTTTAGCTGAATATGAACAACTGACTGCTCAAAATCGTCAACTTAAGGTTACGGTTCAAGAGCTCCAACGTGAATTGCAGGCAGCACGTGATGAACATCAAGGATCAACAACAGTGAGTGTAGCTGAAGTGCCAGCAATAACTGAGCAAAATGAACAGGGACAAGAAATCAACAAGCAAAAGCAACAAGAACATGAGCAACGACTGGCTGAATTTGAAGAACAATGCACAAATTTACAATCGACAGTTGAAGATTTACGTTTACAATTGCAAGAAGCACGTTTGGCAAGTGAGGAAAAGACAGATGCAAATATTCGTCTCAATAAGGAATTGGAAAACTTACAAAAAATGTCTGATGATTTCGATCGCTTAATCAATGACAAGGAAATGATACACGAAAAACAAATAGAACAGTTAACGCATTTAAGAAGAGAGCTTGAAGGTAAGTGTTCAAAATTAATGATTTTTACTATCTTTTAGAGATTATTTTATTATATTAAATGTTTTTCAGCCAAATGCGACACCTATGAAGGTGAAATGGAAATTCTCCAAACTTTAATCACGGAACAGAAACAACAAATCATTGAGGCCTACAAAGAAAGCGAACATGAAATCAATCTGAAGCTTCTTGAACTGCAGCAACGCGATGAAGATATAGCAAAGCTTCGAGGAGAATTAAGAAATCTTAAAGAAAGTTCAGCTTTGATGGGACAACAATATGCAGAAAACTTGCAAACAGAATGTGAAAAACTTAGAGAAGCACTAAAGATAAATAAAAATTTGGTTGCAGAACAAGTCAATGAACTATCCAATAAGCAGGAAACAATCGATACACTTAATCAGCAGATAGTGGGCCTTTACAAGACAATGGAGGAAAATACCAATAAGGTCATTGAAAAAGAAGATGAAATATCGTACCTGCAAGAGTTATTGGATAACAACACAAAACAATTGGATGCACTTCAAAAAGATAATGATGAACAGAAGACTGTAGTCGATAAACTGCTTGGAGAAATACATTCTCATAGGTCAAGTGCACAACAGTTGCCACAATTAGAGGCAGAAGTGCAACGTTTGGAAATTTTAAATAAAGAACTTGAACGAAACATTGAAAGTTTGGAACAACGTAACAAGGAACAATTGGAAAAACTTAAAAAATACGCAGCTAATTTAAAGAAGCGTGCTAATCAATGTCAAGAATACGAGGCTAAAATTCAAGAATATGAAAAAGGCGTTGTGGAGGCGATGCAAACGAAAGCAACCGTAGCCAGCACTGAATTACAAGAGTTAGCGGCAAATAATGTTAGGTTGAATGAGAAAATAACTGAATTAGAAACGAGATTGAAGAAAGAAGATGATGAAACAAATGAAATAAGAGTGGCCTTACAAGCTAAAACTGTTGAACAGTTAGAGTTAATGGAAAGAAATACACAGCTAGAAAGAGAACTTAAAGAAGTGAAAGAATATTTAAGCGAAAAATCGCAAGAAGTGTTACAATTGCAAAACGCTTTAGAAGAGTCCCAAAATCAAGTATCTGATTGGGGCGATGTTACGGAAAATAATTTGGTTGTTGATAATTTGAGCCAAGAACTTGAAGCAAAAACTGTTAGTTTAGAAAAATCGGAGCAGACCTTAAATGAAGTACAAAATGAGTTGATGCAACTGCACGAACTAGAGAAACAACGGCTAATTGCCGAGCAGGAATTCCAAAGTGAACTAAAAGAAAAGACGCAGATAATTAACGAACTACGGCAGCAGCTAAATGATCAGGTAAACATAAAAACCTTGCAACAACAATTCAATGAACAAACTCGGCGCTTACAAGAAGTCAGTGATGAGTTAAAATCAAAGGCATTAAAGTTTGAAAAATCTAAAGCTGTTATTAAAGAACGGAACAATCAAATTCATAGACTTCAGGCTGAATTAAGAAACCTACAGGCAAACTTGGCAGCTCAACCAGAAGAAGATGTGATTGTGCCAACGCAGCAGCATTCAATTTTATCTCAATATCCAAGTGTACCTGCTTTCGAACATATATCCAGCGAAGAGCATGAAGCCTTAAAGAAATCATATGAAAATCTGAATGAGAAATTCCAGTTAGAAAAGGCAAACTTTGAAGAAACAATTGCGAAGTTGGAAACTTTACATGATGGCATACAAGCAAAATTACAAGAGGATATGTCATATATTGAAACGTTGGAGCAAGAGAATGCCAAATATAAGGATAAAATTTGTAAACTTGAAGATTGTGTTGCCACATTCGAAGAAAGACGAGCTTCAATGGAGAGACGTGCCAATCTACTCGATGCTCAAATGCAATCAAAAGCTGATGAATATGAAGCGAGCGAAGATGCACTTGTATATCGCTTGAATATGCTCTCCGAACATGACGATGTTATCGGTCAAAGGCTATTAGACTCACAGGAGGAAAAAGAAGAGTTACAAGAGCGCCTTCAACAGCTACAGTCAGAATTAAACGCACTGAATAGTAGATACACAAAATTAGAAAAAGAATATGAATCCTATAAAGAAGAGATATCCAATAATTTGGAAGCAGAAAATACAACGCTAAATCAAAAACTTGCTGCACTTGAACTGGATATGCAACGTCTTCGTTCAAGTAACGCATCTAAATTAGCTGCTAAAGACACAGAAATTGATGAACTAGAGTCTGAACTTAGCGAACAATTAGGAAAGATGAATGCTGAAAAGCGTGCTCTCATGGAAGAACTAGAAAGAGAGCGAGATGAATGTTCAGAACAGAAGGATGAAGTTGTGCGACTTAAAGAAACGCTTAACATGTTGGAGCAATCCAAAACAGAATTGGAACGTGAGTCTACTTGGTTGCGTATGCAGAACGAAAGTTCTCAACAAGATCAATATGAATTGCAGGAATTGCGAATGCAGACTATACAGGATAAAACCGAAATTGACAATTTAAGACACCAAATTGAAACCTTAGCATCTAATCATGAAATCGAACTTCAAAGCCTGCGTACACAGATATCGGAACTCGATACTTTACGCATGCAGGTTGGACAAAATCAAACAGATGATCAAGTTTTTATTGAAACAGAAAATAAACGTTTAACCGATTTGCTTGCCGAAAAGGAGTCACAGATCGAAAATTATCAACGTCAAAATTTACAACTGCAAATGGCTGCTGTAGCAGCATCTACACAATCGCATCAACCGCCGCAAGCAGATCCCTTTGCGTTGGCTTTCGGATTGCCACCTCACACACAGTCGGATGATCGCGACCGTTTAGAGCGTGATTTGGCTGAAAAAACCGAAGTAGCTAATCGTTTGCAACGTGATTATAATGCCTTGCAAGCCGAATTCCATAGCCTGCTTGAAGGTAATAATGACATGAAGCGTCAGTTATTAGATAAACAACGTGAAATAGATAATATACGTCGCACGCATCGTTTAGCTTCGACTGATGTGATTCCAGCACCGCTGTTCTTTGCCAGCGAGCAATTAATGCCATCTCCATTCGACGATATCGTACCAGTCCGCTCGATAGATACACATTCGCTGGAGGGCGCTACCAGCAGTCGCAATAGTGGTGCAATTCATGAACATCAGTTAGATCTAGACACTGAACAGCCGACCATAGAAGATTTGCAACGCAACGTTTCTGATTTAGAGAAACATGCTCAGGACTTGGAAAATAAACTTTTGATACGGAATCAACGGGACGGTGAATTAGAAGAACGATTGCGTGAAGTGCAGGAACGTTTAAGAGAAGCAGATCATAACGCGCAACAACGTGACGAACATATACGACGAGCCGAACTGGAACGCAAACAAATTGAGGAACAACACCAATTATTGCAGATTCAAATGCAAAATGAAGCATCAATGCAATTGATAGAACTACAAAAAAAACTTGAGGCTTCTGAGCAGCACGTTAAAACGCTTGAAGAAAAACTGAATGTTTTGGAAAGGGACACAATTGCTGCGAAAAAGCTAGAAAATGAAATGTCCGATCAAACTCAAAAAGCTGCCGTTGAACGCTTAACAGAATTACAATCCAACTTGAAACATTTGCATAAATCACTACAAGAACGTGATGAACAGTTGACTCAGCTGAAATGTGCACTTGCTGACTCCAGTCAACAGAAAGTTGACAAAAGTATAGAAGATCAAATTATTTCGTCGCAATTTGATAATGCTTTCAATGCAGCTGCACCCACACTCGATATGTTCTTTGGTAGTAGTTTAAATGCACCAGCTTTCGATAATCTTGTTATGCCACAAGTGTCAAACGTACCAGTTGTTGAAGAAGTCATTGTGCCCAAAAAGGCCTATATTTGCCAACCTGAAGATGCAGCTGGAGCAACTGCGCTTGATTTAGGTGAAGATTGGGGTGATAGCTGGGGCGGCAGTGATGCTGTGGCAGAAGCTGCACACTTTGCTGTAACAGCAGCGCCACAACACTCGTTGATATCGCGAGAACAGCACCTGGAAATTCAGTTAAGTGAGCAAAATGAACGCATACAAGAACTGCAACTTGCGCAGGAGCGTTGTGAACAGCAAAAACAAGAGCTACAGGTAAAATCAGGAAAATTGATGAAAAAACTTAAGGAATACAAAGCTAAAATCGACGAAATGCAAGTAAGTGGATTAATTTAATTCAATTTACCATGTACTTTAAAATTTCCTTCCTAGGCTACAGCAAATGCAGCTGTACCATTCCGCAAATCATGCTCAGTAGAGTCTAACTCCATGTTTGGTGATCTGGATGCAGCTATACAAGAAGAACTAAAAACTCAAGTCAAGCAATTGGAAACTAAACTGGAAGAACAACGCAAGCAACAGGAGAACCAAAATGCAGAAAAAGAAAAACTTTTAAAACGCATTGATGTGTTAACCGCGGGCAATGAACGTATGTCGGAGATGAAAGAACGTCAGGATATGGATGTACAAATGTATCAAGCAAGAATACGTGAGTTGCAAGATAAATTGAACAGTTTGGAAGATTGGGGTGGAGCGGAGAGCGTTGAGACGGAAAAATTGGCTGCAATAACAAGTAAGCCGGAAGCCAGTGCACAAATACATGGTACACAGGTGACAAATGAAATTCAAAATTTAGCTCAAAAAATTGCTGAATTACAAGCTGAGATACAGGATATAAACGGCGACCGTCTGGAATTACAAGCTTTACTTGATGAGGAAAAATCAAATGTAAGACGTGCCGAAGAAACATCACGCCAACTTCAAATGAAAATTTCAATGCTTGAAAATGAAGCAGCAGTTGGAGAAAAAGCAGAAAAATCCAAACATAATGAATTGAAATTAGAATATCAAAATCTCCAGGAATGTTGCAACAATTTAAAAGAAGAAAATACACGACTTTGTAAAGAATTACAAGAAGTACGTGATAATGCTGACCGCAAAGCGAAAGATCTCCACCAACTTCAAACTGAATTTGATGTAGTGTCGCAAAAGAATAAAGAACTATCGGCACAAATACAACAACACTCTCGAAGCGGTGAAGTAGAAGCTCGTCTACAGAACTTGCAAGCACAAAATGAACGATTGGAAATTGCATTACAAGCTAGTGAGCAACAAATTATTGACGTGCAAATGGAATTACTTGAATTGAAAACACGCAATGAGGAACTGTTGCAGCAAAATGCTGAATTACAAACCATCAATCCCAACATTGAATTGGAAGAACAGCTACGACGTCTTGTTCATGAAAAGCAACAAATTGGCGAACAGCTGAATTTATTGCGAAGTGAACTTACTTTGTTGCAATCAAAAACAAAAACCAATGCCGTCCATATGACGGTCGATCCAACTTTGAATACCGATGAGCTTTCTGCACACTTGCAAGAGAAAGAATCTGAAATTGTGCATTTAAAGCAACGTATTGAAGATTTAATGCGTGAAGATCAAACTGAAAAGTTAGTACTGGAAATTCTTACAAAAAATCAAGAAATTCATATGCTGAAAATGCAGGTTAAACATTTGGAAGATGATAAACATGAGTTGGAGCAATTGCAACTGACGAAAGAAATGCAAAAGAATAAAATGGATACGTCAAGTGAGCAGCTACAAAAGTTAGAAAAACTTAATAAAGAATTACTGGAAGAGAAAAAACTTATGGAAGCCGAATTAGAAGTGCTTAATAATCATGTTATAAATAGCTTAGACTTGGAAGATAAAATGAAATCGACTGTTTTACAACTAGATACAAAAAATATTGAAATAGCTGAGCTAAGAAAGTCGTTAGAAACTTTGCAGGCGACTAGCGATAAGAACAGCATTGTAGCACCGACACCAGAAGTTGATTTTGTTGCGCTCAATGCCCAGTGGGAGGCACATATGGAACAAAAATGCGGCGAAATTGCGCAAATGTGGCGAGAACATTTGGAGCAACGTGAAAAAGATTTTAAAACATATGAAAACAAATTGCAAGAAGAAATTGCTGCATTACGTGTAACAGCCGCTTCATTACCCAATGCGACAGTAACGGCAACTGTACTTCCAACACAACTGCAGGAAACATCTGCAGAAATTACAGGACCATCATCATCTGCTGCCGAATCTACAACAGCATCCGGTTCATCTTCTGTAGCTCCCTCGAAAGAAGGTACTCCGTTGCGACGCCAACATATAATAAATGAAGAAAGTGAAACCGAAGCTGATGTTATAATTGAAAAAATGCAAGCTGCACTTGAAAGCCAAGAAATGGAAATTGTTACGCTGAAGGAACAACTTGCAATTCGTTCGGCAGAATATGCTCGACTAGCTGCACAATACGATCCATTTAAACTGCATACGACACTATCGCACAGTGGCATGAATACAGTTTCGAGTCCGTCAAGCATGGAATCACAACTACCAAGGCGTAATGCCTCAACGGGTGATAATTCTGTTGTACCAAAATCAGAATTGGATTTTGCGCTATACATGTTGCATCAACGAGATATGCGTTGTGAAGAAATGACACTTGAATTGGTATCATTGTTAGAAGAACGGGATACGTTACAATTGAAATTGTCAAATACTTTGCGGCAAGTAGAGGCTATCCGGTCACAAACAAACTTTGTTGAACGTTAGTATTTATGCAGTCCTTTTGTTTGCTTTAAAATTTTATTGTTTTGTTGTTTTCAGCACCCACTACGCAAAGTCAAACTGTAACAACTTCATCCAGTGACAGTCCCACAAAGTCAACAAACATGGGTGCAACAGCGAGTGATTCTTCTGATGAACTTAATCAAAAGTAATTTTTTTTTTTTTTCGTATATGGAATTTATTAAAAAGAAAAGAATAATATGCTTTTAAATATTTAATTTCAGACTATCACAACTACAAACAGTTAATCATTCCAAAGATAAACTCTTCAAAGAAGATCGCGATCAACGTATAAGACAAATGGAGAAAATACACCAAGATGTTGCGAAAATGCCATCTGCAGCTGTTTCTGAATTAATTGGCAGCAATTTATGTAAGTAAAATAATTTTAGAGTTTATCAAATTTTTTTTTTTCTATATCTACGAGTAACATTGCAAGTTAAGAAATAAGTCTTATCGGTTTTTTTAACCTTAGCTGACAAAGCTGTCATTTTCAAAATCCATTAAAATGATATAAAAAAAAAACGCTGAAATATATTTATACTTAATTTCCAAAATTGCACAAACTGCTTCACTTTTAATCAGATGCTATTGCTTCACTTTCTTCTTCTTCTTCTTCGAATATGCTACTCATTACGAGTAACATAGGTCCCTAATTACGAGAGCTGCCGTAAACACTAGGTTTTTATCACAGCTCTCAGCGTACGTCTTTACAGACTTATAAAATTATTATATAGCGATATTTTCAGTCTGACTGAAATTAAATTTTCCTTTTAACCTAAATTTAGGTTATGTACGATACACGCGCCTTTAAAAAAACGCGTGTAACGGGTCTAACTTTAAGACACGCGCGAACGATTACACACGAGAGTACGTCTGTACTCGGTCACGGACAAAACGAAAGACCAATTGCTTCACTTTATTTATCATTCTTTGTAATATTAGCTGTCAAGATTCAATGGAAACTGCCAGGGTTGCGTAGTGGTATTTTATGGAAAATTTCAGCGATTGTAGCGTGTGCCTGGGATTCTGATTTTTTAAACTATGCATCCATAAGATTTTTGTTTCAAACGCCAAGAAAAACCCATTTTAAAATCCAAATTTGCATTTGTTTTTTTTTGTTTGTTTGCGTCTGTTAAACTGGTTCACACATACATAAACCTATGTTGGATAAATTGCGTACACATGTTGTTGTTGTAATATTATGCAAAAATATGGAAAAACAAGATTGAGAAAACCGTGTTTTTGAGTAAATATTTTTTTAAGTAAAACATTAAAAAAAAGGTTTCAGACTTTGGTTGCCTTTGTTTAAAATGAAGATCAAATTAAATCAATTCGATTTTCATTCAAAAACAAGCAAAATTCTTTTCATCTAAATGCATAAAAAAATGTAAACAATGGGCGCGGCCATTATTAAATTAGCTGTTTTTGCATAGAAAAAATTACAACAACAACAGTAGACACCAAACTAAGATTTGACTGCGTATCAAAACAAAAGAATTGCAATTTCAATGTCACGGTCAAATGCATAACTATTTTGGTTTTTTTTTGTGCGTTGCAATTTTTCATGAGCGCCGGATAGAACAGCTGTTGACTCTGACCCATTACGAACCTAGGGGATGTGAGCGGGACTTTGAAACTATTTTTTTATGACCAAATGCATTAATTCTTTCTCATAGTTTTTGGAAAAGAATGCCAAGGTTATCATTTTTAAGGACATTGACCCTTAAAAGTTCTTTTGGTACAGCGTATATATAAAAAAATCAAATAAATACTTATGAGAAAAAAATTTGCCCAAAATCTAAAAAAAAATTAAATAATCACCTGATCTGAGTAAAACGGAGTCCCAAGGCTGTCCTGCCAAAGGACATTGACCCCCCAGAAAGATCAAAAACGAAGTGTAGGTAGAAGATCAGACGATTCCGAAAATCGGCAACAACAGCGTAACGAATCGTTTGAGTTCCGACACAAATGAAAGATAGGCAACAAGTAGGCAAAATAAAAATGAAAAGATCAGTTCTGATTTAAGCACTAAATTGCTCGGTTCGGCCCGTTCTATAACGTAAAGTTTAAAAAACAAGTTTTAAGGACATTTAATAAATAAAGTTTGTTCCTGCTCGTCCTTCTAAAATTTAAGTTAAAAAAAAAAAGAGTAAAAAAAATAAGAATTTTAAAAGGATATTTAGAAAAATAAACAATTTTAAAAAATTAATCGGTCATTTACAGAGTGAATAAGTCCTGAACGTTATTCTAAAATAAAATTAACCGAAACAAAAAAGGACAAAATAAAGATCGGGCGCTTTCGAGCAATAATTTAACAAAGAAATAAAAATATGTGAGGACTAGATCCTATAGTGCTTATTGAATATTGTTTTTTTTTTAAAAACTAAAAGAAACCGAAATAAAAGTTTTTGCGAAAAATAAATATAAAATTCACAAAAATAAGTTTAAGAAAAACTAAATTAAAAAAAAAAAAAAAAACTAAGTTTTGCAAAAATATATGTTAAAGAAAAAAAGAAAAGAATAAAATTCTGAAAAAAAATCATATATACATAAAATCCTTTGAAAAAAAAGGACTATTTTTGTCATCTAAAAAGGCGTTGAGCCGCAGAAGGACGACGAACCAGAACCGTAATAAGGAGTGTTTCCAGAAAACTAAAAAGGATGTATCATCAGAATTAAAAGCTAAGTCCAGAATTTTTTTTTCATCATTTATCGTATTGTGTTTCTAAGTATTTATTTAAAAAGGAAAAATTAAAAAATATATATAATAAAAAAAAATAAAATTTTCATCTTCAATAAAAAAAAAATAAATTTAATTTTTTTTCTCTATCTCGAAACTTATATTTTTTTCTAGACCTTAATTTTAAATTAATTTTCAATTTAATCATAAAAAAAAAGCGACTGTATGTAATTTTGATTTTTCTTAATTTACGATTTGTTGCATGATAAAATTTCAAAATTTGTATTTTTGTTCAATTAAGGGGATATTGAAATTTAAAATTCTAATTTATATTTATTTCGTTTATGTGAAATTTTTGCAACCATAGCGCGTTCATTTATTTTTTTTTTTTTTTTCATTTTTATCAATTTATTTAGGGACCTAGTACTCCTCAATAGAGCTCTTTCGAGGTAGGTAGGGTGACCGTATTTACAAAAAAAAAAAAAAAATTTTTTAAATTACACAGTACAGTAAAATCGAAAAAGTGAAAACAAAATTTCGTGGTTGTTAAGATTAGTAGCGTTTAGTGCAGAGGTGTGCACACAAGTAACGTAAGGGAGCTAAAATATTTAATCGGCTGATTAAAAGAGCTAGCTCACGAAATTTGCAAAATGTAAGTCCCCAAGCATTCTTCGAAAAAAATGAAAACATAAAAATTTCAAATTCGAGGGATGCAATGACAACAACAAATCAATGATAAAATAATAATTCCCGTTGCTCGACGATCGCAACGAAAAAGGCTTTAACTCACTTGACTTCAAGCTGCATGAAATTGTTGTTGCGGTCGCTCGCATTGAATTTTATTTTTTGAAGTTCGTAGAAAAGTAGCGTATGCAATTGTTGTTGCAAATTTTATTGTTGTTGTTTCCTGATATTCATTTTTTGGTTTGCTTCAAAACTAGAATTGGACTGACACTTGCAAACAAGTAGCGTGTTATATACGACAGGATATTTGTACTTTTTGTTTTTGTTGGCTTGTGTTTAGAAAAACTTAACATTTGAAAAAATCAAAAACTCAAGCTTTACGTTTATGACGTAAGGCTTCAAAATCAAGTTTATATGGGAGCAAGATGAAAAAATTTTTGCTCCAGGTGCACACCTCTGGTTTAGTGTAAGATAAAAATAATTCTAGCTTTTATATTAGAATAAATATTAAAGATTTAGATACATCATTTTTTTTTTCTAATTTGTTGTTTAGGTACCTATGTGGTTTTTTTGTTTGAATTGTGTTTCAAAAATGTTAAAATTTTTTTTTGTAATTTTTATTATCATTACCCCTTAATTACAAATAAGTTCGTATACATATAAAAAAAAAATAGGATTTAATGCTTAAATTAAGATACGCTAAATAAAAATTAATTTTTTTTGTAAATTGGTAAAGAAATGAAATTACTTGTTGTCATTTGTGTCGGAATTTTAGGATGTTGTCGATGGAATATGTGTCGTTGCTGACTTCGGAATTTTGATTTTTTTTTTCTCGTCGTTGATTTTCAAAAAGGTATAATTTTTTTTAGGGTGGCTCATAGAAAAATGAGTTGCTAAAGGACAAAATATTTGGGGTAGCTTGAGGGATTCTTAAGGGGAAGATGGTGCCATAATAAACTTTAAAAAATGTGATTTCCAAATCATAATTTTTTTTGTTGTTGTTTAAGGGGTAATTGCATCCGACATGCAATTACTACGGTTGGGAAGGGATCGCTATTGGGCCATAACATCAGGCTCACGTGAATCTGATAGGATAATACAACTAATAGTTTTTTTTTGAATTTTTTTTTGTTGAAAATCGCACTCGCGTTTGAGAATTTGTTTTCGCTTGGTTTTGCAGTTTTGTTATTTTTTTTGTTTTATATGTTTTAATTTCACATGTCGAAAGATGTGTTTTGTTGTGCCTTCTCGACCGGATGTATTGGGTCGGAACACTCACCCTGGCGTAGACGAGCTAGCTAGCCGGAAGGATACATCCGGTACGATAAAATGGTCGGTAACACGATATTAGAAAAAAAACGTATCCCTGTTCCATTCATAAAATATTCTAGATTGCAAATGTTGCTCCTCGATAAGGGAATATATTCTCGAGAAGGGAATTTCCAGAAATTGAGAAAAACATAAAATTAAGATAACATAAACTTGAACAAAATTGCCCAACAGCGAAAGATCAAGACATGAAGTTTGGAGTTAATAAATCAAATAAAAATTTGCTAAGCTTCAGAAAATCTAAAATAAACTTTACAAAATTGAAATTGCTCATGAGTGTTTATTATTGATTCCATAAAAACAAGAACAAAATAACGTCCAAATTTATATAAATTTTCCAAAAATTCTGGCGTTTTTTCCTAGTTAGTTTTTGGCTTTATTTATTTATTTGTTTATTTGAGTCTTTGGATAATAATAACCCTTACAGACTAGAACAATTGAAATTAAATATATGAAAATTAATAATATTAGCTTAAATATAATGAAAAATTTACTAAGCTAAGAGCCTAAGCAGTACAGATTTAAGTTGAGCTTTATTCAGACAGAAATCAATTGAAACATCTGTATATAATTTATTCAACAATTAAAGAGTTCTACTAATGGGCTCATTAATGGCATAGTTCAACCTGTGACATTTAATATAGAAATAGTCCGAATAGAGTCATAGAGTCCTAGAGGGAAAGTTAAAGGCTATCAGCTGAAGGATATCTGGGCAATCTGGGTCATAATACTTTGAATAAGACGCCGATTTTCAAGACTTTCAAGATGTATGAGCAAACAACAAGCATTGTATGATGGTAACGGCTCAGTAAAAGCCAAAGAGTGTAGGGCGAACTTAATAAATTTTCTTTGAACACGCTTCCGAATAAAAGTAGCGTATTCCAAATTGGATCTTACAAATAAGGTATGGAGAAGTTTTTTGGTAAACGGATCTTCAAAAGCAGCGCCATTTCGATTAATAAATGCTAAAAGGTAATAAGTTTTAAGCAAAATATAATTAACGTGATTCGTAAATTTTAACCGTGAGTCAAAGTAAATACCAAGATCACGAATTTGATCTACCCTAGTTAGAGGCACACCTTCTGTACTATGGCTACAAAAGAGAACCTATTCTAAAGATAAGATTTTAGCCAAGATAGGAACGTGGAATGGAAACCAAATTTGGATAGCTTAGAAGTCAAAAGCTTTCGAGACATCAAAATAAATAACGTCCACTTGATCACCACTTTCAAATAAGTTAATGCAATATCTTGTAAAGGTACAGAACACTCAGGTAGAAAACCATGTTGATGAGGAGATATTAGTGAGCTTTGAAATTGGTCTATAATTTTCTATGTTATTTTTATTTTCGGGAGAAATTACAGATATTTTCCATTTATCAATGAAAAAACCAAAAGCAAGCGATTTATTTAAAATTTGTAAAAGTGGAACAGATATGGTTTTAACACACTTGATAAGTAAATAAGAACTATGGCGATCAAGATCTGATTTAAAGCCATTTTTCAAACAAGTTATGCCATTCTCAACGTCATCAATGGTTAAATGAGAGCGCCAAAATTTATCAAAGAGTTTTCATTATCAGGGACAGTTTGACTATTCGAAAAGTGTTTAACAAAATTTGAAACAAAAAAACTGTTCAAGAGTCAGAGAGTTTGAAGATTTATCTTTAAAAAACATGGATGAAGGAATATAAGAAATAATCGCGACGAGAAGATATTGATCGGATATTCGGAGATCGAAGGAATATAAGAAGAATCTTTCTTAGATTGAACATATCTCCAAAACGACTGTACTGTTTGTATTAAAATTTATTTAAGAATTCAAACTCTCGTTTGTATTGAACAAATTTTTCTTTAAATTCTAAACAACCCACTATGGGAAATTTGAACATGTTTTCTGGCCAAAAGTCCAAAAATAAAGATAATGAGCTGAAATCTCGTGGAAACTTTTCTAGGAGTGTAGAGAACAACATATTTTAAAATTGGTTAAATTGGACAACTGTCATGCCCCTTTTTCAACCTCTTTTCAAAGGAATTGTTATAAAACATTTTTTACTAAAACTTTGTGTGGTATATTTTTTAAGTATATACATACACACAAATGTACATATATTAACAATAACAAAAAAATTACAGAGATCTAAAAGTATATTATATTATATTAAAAACTAATTTTTTCAAACATTACATAAACTGAGCTTATTTAAAAATATTAGAAAGCATTATAAATTCATGAGTAAAATACATATTAAGATTTATTAAAATTTATGTTTTAATTTTATATTTTCCAATATATTCTCGAATTATGTGTCTATGAACGTACAATTATCATTACTTTCTGTTTTATCTTCTTTTTCTATTGGTTTGCTTAAATTATCTTCCTTATTATTTTCAACGCATCTTAATAAATTTATGACTTCTAGTGGAAGTGGCACTCGCTTTCGTTCTTTTATCCGTTTACTTAAAGAAATGCTGGAAATTTCGGGATCTTAGTCATTCAAAGTTCTATGAAAAACGTCAGAAATACTTATTATTTTGCCACATTTACGAGCGTGATGCAGTCTATCTGATTTGTAAATTTTATTCCGACACTCAGCTGCGTACCATATTTTGAATAATTTCCTTAGAATGAATAAGGACTTTGTGGTCTGTTGGTGTCATCGAATGCCAGGGATATTTTTTTTTTATGATATCAGCAGTCTCAAAACAAAATTTTTCAAACTTTTGGAAATTTAGTAGTTATTGGCAAGATATACGAATGGTTTTTCCCCATTTTTCTTTCAAATATTTGCAAAAGGTTTTAAACTTCACCTAAATATTCCGCAAACGAGTTCGATCTATAGCCTTTATTCAAGAGATTTATCAAATGATTGAAAACTGCTAATTTTTTATCTTCTTTGGCTCTCCAGATATCAAATAAGTCTGTATTTCGTATTGAAAAGATGTCTGAGAAAAATGTCGATTATTAAAAAAGTGCAAACAAATTTTTTTGCAATTTACGATTTTAAGCTCACTGAAGAAAACGTACATTTCTTTAAAACCACTATATGAAAAGACAAATTTTTTAATATATAGAGTAACTACTTTCTATTAGTTCCCGTTTCCAATTTAAATATTTTTTATTAGCTTTGAGTTAAGATAAATATTCACTTTTAAATACAAGCAAATTTTTTGAGCGAAAATAACAAAATTTTTATTTTTTCGGAAGTAGAAACTTTGATACTTGTGTAGCTGAAGGATAAAAACTTTAAGAAAAAACTAAGTGTGAGGATTTTCTCTCGCAAGTATTCACATGTGAATAGCATACCCAAAACTTTATTTTTAAAGTGTCTAAAATTCGACTTTTGGCCAACTAACAGGGCAAAATTTCCCACAGTGCAACCTGTGGAGTTGGACTTAGTACAAAAATTAATACCAGAAAATGTCTGGCTTTGTCTCTAACAAATTTTCTACCGTTATTTCTGGGAGCCCAATACAATACGCCGCAACGGCCCCAGTTACAAACTACCAAAATTATTAAATTTTTTTCTCTTTCTTACTTTCAGCTCAAACTAATCAATCACCCTCGACAACGTTACTAAATTGGTTATGGGGCAATACACAAGATTCCAATGATGGACCATCAACGAGTTAATAAATGTCGATAATTATGAGAGTGCGCTTCGCAACATTCTTACGATTGATTTCCTTTATTGTCGCATTTTAATTTATTCCTAAGTCCATATTGAATGAGTAATGTCGCTGTTTGCAGTTAATTTTCTCCTTACAACTTTTTAAAACTTAAACGTGCGCTAAAATAATTTTTTAAATTATCAACTATTTTTTTGGTCATAAACTAAATTGTAATTAATTTAAGTCATAATTAACTTGGCAAATATGTAGTTGCTAATGCCGCGATTATTTTAAAGTTTTAAGTTCAACTTTAAAATACAAACGTTATGAATTTGTTATTAGTTTTTAGTAGGTACATTAACATTTTTTTTCTATATAACAGAACACGAATATGTAACCAGTATTCATGTGTAAATAATGGATATATACAAAGTATGTAATATTTAAATTTCTATTGTAAAAAACCGTAAAAAATATAATTGCAAAACTAAAACTGTTACCATGCGATAAAGAAACCAACGCGAATTGTTGTAAAGCAATGTGTTAAATTCAAATACCTATTATAATAAAAAAACAAAACGAAAAAAAAACTCCTCGTACATATGTAGCATATGGTTAAACAATAAATAGATAAATAAATACGTTATTGGATATATCATGAGAATGTTTTCTTTAAAATTATTTCAATAAAAAAATTTGCAAATAAGCAATTAAAAAAAATACTGCTGCCTTCTTTGTTGCTTTCGATTGAATCATTTTAACACGTAGCCAATTTCCTTTTCCCTTCCAACACCAAGACTTCCAAGAATAATAATGAGTAAAGTCGCAGAGAACGATAAGTTTTAATCTCTACAAAGTGCTGAATTCGAGAGCGATGATATTGTTGAACCGTTTAAATTTTATGGTTTGTGTATAAGATAGCACAGACATCAACTATAATTGGTAGCTAATAACAAAACCTTCGAATCGATCAGAGAGAAACACATTCACAAACTGTTACCATTCTAACCTTTATGTTGCCAACGAACATTTAAATTTTAAGATATTTAGTTGGTTTAGATTTAGTTGATAACACCCCAAGAGCAAAAATTTCTAGCGCTTCTGATCCAATCACTTCAAAAGTGCTTGTCCCCATAAAAGTGCTTGGCCAAATAATCTAGGGCAGTTCCGAAGTTCGACGATCGCAGTAGTGAGCGGACATGATTTACACACATGACTTTATCCACCGTTGGCAAGCAGGACGATTAATTTGGAATGCCTAGTTTCAGAGACGCTGAAATGGGCCCAAAAGCATACATACTATGATGCAGTTATGAGAAAAGAAGTATAGGAATTTCAAAGACAACTGCAGGTATTGCTAAATGAAAATTAAATTTGCTATATTAATAAAAACAGCAACTCTTTTACGTTCAATAAAGCAAATGTTATATTCCATCAAAAACAGAACAATTAATTTTCATTAGTGTCCAAATAGAATCGTCTATACAATAATTTTCAAATCATTTCAAATTTTTATAATTATTATTCTAGAAAATAAATTCGCACTTCTACTCCACAGCATCTGGTCGGACAACGACCAATAATTTTTGTTGGAATCTAGTGAATCCACCCATACAACTAGTACAGCACCCTGGCTTATTCTTCCACAATATAAATATGCAATAGACTGGAATACTTGTCAGTATTGCGGCTAAACCAATGCCAGTGTCAACAGGTGTAGCAGCCATTGGTACAAAAGTCACAAACGCCGATGCAATTATATAGATTATTGGAAAGAATAAATTAATCTTTATCGGGCGTTCAAATTCCGGATGAGTATATCTCAGTACGGGTATACAAAGTACTGAACAACCAATGCCAAGCCAATTTGCAAATCCAAAGTATGTGATTAAAGTGTAGATATCATCTACCACTAGATAAAGTAATGAAATTACTGCAGTCAATATTACGGCTGCTGGTGGCGTAAAACGTGTGATATGTAACATTGTTAAAAATTCGGGCATTTGATGTTCCATAGCACCGGCAAAAAAAAGACGTGATGATGTCAATAAGATGCCATTAACAGCGCCAAATGATGAGAGCGCCACAAATACGGGTATTGTCCAACCCCACTGGCCAAATAAGCGATCTGCATAAGTTACCGCCACGGCACTTGAGCCGAGAACCTCGGCCGCGCTGAGTGTGGAATAAAATGAAGCATTAACCAACATATTGATGATTGTCACTATGAATAAACCAATGGCAGCGGCAATCGGAAGATTTCGTTCAGGGTTTTTTAACTCTTCAATCATAAAATTCAAATAGGTCCAACCATTGTACGCAAACAGCCCTGAGTAAAATGATAACGCTATCTCGCCAACAGCAAACGTTGAACCTTCGAATGTAAAGTATTCAATATGACCAGTTGCTAGCTGATAGATTCCTGTAATTGTGACGATAATTAGGGCGAATAGTTTGGCAAATGTGAAGATATTTTGCACACTTGTTGCCCAATCAACATCCCAATAATTGATGAATGCCAAAAACAATATACAACATGCTGCCAGCAAACGTGCTGAAGTCAGTGGTGGATCACAATCCGGGAATAAATTCTTTTGTGCATATATACTGAAGGTGAGCGCAGTGATGACTTGCGCACACGGTCGTATGATTATCACTTCAATCCAAAGACGCATGAAAGCGAAAAAACCTCCAAACGTTGTCATTATATAGGCATAATCAGCGCCTGATTTCTTTATCATCAAACCCAATTCGCAATAGCAATAGACACCAATCATTGAGAATATGCCCGATAAAAACCAAACGATCATTGCGGAATTAATGCTTCCGGTGTGCATTAACACTCCGGTGGGCGATATGAAAATACCGGCGCCGATGATGGAACCAACAATCACATTAACACCACTTAGCAGAGTAATTTTAGGCTTCAATTCAACTTTGTCATCTTTGGGATCGTCGTTTTTTTTTTTTTCAGTTGCCATTCTGATAAATAATTTTCCTATAAAATAAAATCCAAATAAATATTATGACAAGTCTTTGTAGACTTTTGTAACTTGTTGTCATTGTTTTTTATTTTAATTTTTCTTTTTCATTAGTTAAAATCTCTTAAGGTTCACATATTGCAAAGAAATGAGTTTCACTACCAAAGGCCTTGGTTTCCGTAACAAAAAAGAAACAGGATTTTTGACAGATTAATTGTTTACCCCTTCTTTAAGGATACGGTCTATTAGACCATTTTAAAACTATATATTTTTGTCAGAATTTTTTTTCCAACATTTTACGGATTTTTTCACATTTTTATGTTGAGTACCTACGGGCCCTGATTGATTATGGTATTATTTTTTTTTTTAACTAGGAGTAAAAGCGCCTAAAGCGGTTCGAACCCATGTTGTTCTTACTGTGAAAGTGCTCCTAAATTTCTATGGGGACAAGCGCTTTTTAAGGGCATGGATCAGAAGCGCTAGAAATTTTTCCTCTTGGGTAATGCTAACAATATATTACTATCAACAACAAACACTACAACAACAGCAGCAGCATCATCAACTTTTGGTGATGAGCAACAACAGCAATATTATTAACCACATCAGCAGCAACTTTCTTCATATCACATCCAGCAACAACAACGTGAATACCACTTTTTGATAAAAACGATGAGTCAAACGATAAAAATTATTATACAGGCCTGTTCCGTAAACCGCGTGGTTTCAATTACTTTTTACCTAGGAGGCTTTTTGATGAAAAGGGTGAGTCACACGATAAAATGTATTAGGATCTTTTTTGTAGAGAAGTACAGGTTCTACAAATAATATTGATTTATATTTACGAAAAAGTAACAGTTTCGGAAATATTTGATACATTCGAATTTTTCGACTTTTTGCGAATTTTAAAAATATTTCCTAAATGGTTACTTTATCGTTAATGCAAATCAATGTTTTTTGTAGAAAATGAAATGAAAGACCCTTTCTGCCCTGGACAGGTTGAAGATGTCCAATCAGGGCCCGTAGGAACTCAACATAAAAATGTGAAAAAATCCGTAAAATGTTGGAAATAAATTCTGACAAAAATATATAGTTTTAAAATGGTCTAATAGACCGTATCCTTAAAGAAGGGGTAAACAATTAATCTGTCAAAAATCCTGTTTCTTTTTTGTTACGGAAACCAAGGCCTTTGGTAGTGAAACTCATTTCTTTGCAATATGTGAACCTTAAGAGATTTTAACTAATGAAAAAGAAAAATTAAAATAAAAAACAATGACAACAAGTTACAAAAGTCTACAAAGACTTGTCATAATATTTATTTGGATTTTATTTTATAGGAAAATTATTTATCAGAATGGCAACTGAAAAAAAAAAAAACGACGATCCCAAAGATGACAAAGTTGAATTGAAGCCTAAAATTACTCTGCAAGTGGTGTTAATGTGATTCTTGGTTCCATCATCGGCGCCGGTATTTTCATATCGCCCACCGGAGTGTTAAGCACACCGGCAGCATTAATTCCGCAAAGATCGTTTGGTTTTTATCGGGCATATCCTCAGTGATTGGTGTCTATTGCTATTGCGAATTGGGTTTGATGATAAAGAAATCAGGCGCTGATTATGCCTATATAATGA
Organism: Calliopum simillimum; assembly: GCA_951812925.1. Taxonomy (NCBI): domain Eukaryota; kingdom Metazoa; phylum Arthropoda; class Insecta; order Diptera; family Lauxaniidae; genus Calliopum; species Calliopum simillimum. The sequence continues at coordinate 13,048,270 of OX638372.1, read as the reverse complement.
CAACGTTTGGAGGTTTTTTCGCTTTCATGCGTCTTTGGATTGAAGTGATAATCATACGACCGTGTGCGCAAAATGATATCAAAATTATATACAATTTTTTTACATTTCTGATACAAAAATGACAACCAATTTTGGGTCTGATAACTAAAGTGACGCAGATTATGGCCAAATTTTGCAATATTGTGGTTAATCGTCGGCAACTAGTTTTTTTCTGTACTCAATTATATTTTTTCTGCTTTTTCACTAATTTCATGAGAAAATTCACTTATTACTAAAATTGGCTGCGCGTCCGTTATCCCCCAACCACAGGCTGCATGCAGCAACTGAATGGAGTGTCGGTTTTTTTGCACTCAATAATATTTTTGTGCTTTTCACTAATTTCATTAGAAAATTAACTTCTTCACTAAAATTGGCTGCGCGTTCGTCTACTATAATTATCTTTAAATAAAATTCACAAACGAAAAAGTAAAATTTGACATATCAGCAGCTGATAAATTTTTGATATCATTTTGATATACATTTCTGATACAAAATTGATATCAGCGGCTGATAAATTTTTGATATCATTTTGATATACATTTCTGATACAAAATTGACATGTCATTCAATGATATCAAAAATATATCAAAATGATATACAAAAAATGGATATCAGCCGCTGACAAATTTTTGATATCATTTTGATATACATTTCTGATACAATGACAAGAACTTGACAAGTTTTTTTGATCGGGAACCTAATTAATAAATCTCTTACCAAAGGGTTAACGGGCGAAATCGATGTATAGAATCTACTACAAAAACAGAATTGATTATGTGAAACATCATGGAATGGAAAACACCGGTTTTTCTCATATAAAAACAAAAAACAGCTGAGACCGGTGGCCACACAACGAGAGACAAAACAATAACAAACAGAAATTTCGCAACTATCAACTGTTTCAGCGTGATAAAATTCCAAAGTGATAAGAAAAGAGAGAGCGCAAAATTGAATTCAGCAAAATCAGCTGTTCCGTTTCGTTTTCACAAACAATAGAACGATGAAAGGTGCGACGATGATCACTTGTAATGCAAGATTTGAATCTGTTTCTGTTCGACTTCACAACAGTGAACACATGCACTAATATTTCGTTTGCCGCACTGTGGGGCTAATTAGTAACTGTGTGTAGTTGTAGAACTAAAAGAATTTTACGTACGTTTACAACAACAAAAAATTAAGAACCAGCAGCAACGACCACGAAACCAAATATCGAAAAATAAAACAGAAACAGAACAATACAATATACATATTATCAACAGACATAAACGGATAATCAAAACAGTTCTGCTTTTTAAAAGAGATTGTTTGCTACATTTTAAAAACTTTTGAAACCACAAGGATACAATTTTTATAAAAAGCGAACATTTCGGCAAAAAAGGTTTTAACTTAAGAAAAACTAAATAAAGAATATTCGGTAAAAAAATCGATGTATTTGTGGAAAAGTGTGCAAAAATAAATAAAAAACGAGTAGTGCTTGCTAAAAATTAGAAACGAACCAAATTTGATAAAATCAAGTATATTCGGTTTTTGTCGTTCAAGCTATTTTTCGCAACCTTATGTATTTTATACATCATTTCTAAAAAGATAACATGAAGTCATTGGAAATTCTTGACAAATATTTGCAACGTGAGCAAATTTTGTGAAAATAATCAAGTGCTTGTTAATTTTTTTTTAAGTAACTGCGACTTAAAAGTGATTAAAACGAAAGTAGAAAGAAAAAATATTTTTTTTTGTGGCAATTTTGAAAAAAAATCTTGTTGAAATTCTTTCTAAAATGCAGCTTTTTGATTGTGAAAAGTGACAAAAATAATATAAATTCTAAATTGGTTACCATGAAAAAATAAACCGTTAAATACTAAAAGTGTCCAAATTCAAAGTCAAAAAATATTTAAGTTTTGTCATAATTGATAGTTGCCGAGTATTTAAAGAAAGAGTCAATATTAACGAATAGTGTTTTTGATTAATTCTTTAGGTATCATTCAAATGATGTGCTTATAAAACTTATTGTATTTTTATGTAAGATTTTCAAAATTTGGCTTATTGAATAATTGATAGTGAGTACATAGCGGTTATGACTGATAGAAAATGATAATATGACTATGATTTAGATTTTGATATTGTGATCAAAATGACAATCCCAATTTAAGGAAACTCTTGCGAGTATTCTTTCAAATTGCATATTTCAGTAATGCTTCGTTCCGGTACTATTTGAACCACCTTGTTTGTAACCACTACTTTCGGATCCAGCCGGCTGTTACCTTGTTCTTATTTGTGAGCTGTTTTTATACAAAACTATAATTTTTGGTTTCGCTCATTTGCTTTAATGTTTATGTTTTTGAATTGTATTATATAAAATAGTCATTATTGTAATTTATAAAGGCATAACAGCTCAGTAAATGAATCTTAAATAAATAAATAAATAAATTAATAAACTTGCTAAAGGTTAAAATTGAGTTTTTGATTTTATTACACAAGGGATAAAATTCTCAAATGAAAGACATCAAAATCACACAAAAATTCAAAATATTAACGAAGTTATGATTTCTGTAGTTAAAAATCTCTAGGTACTTACGTATCTTCGCTCACTTGTTCAACGGAACTAATTGATATATTTTTTTTTTTTTTAAGTCCAGTTTTTTACATATTCCTGAAGACCAACCTCAAATACACCTTGAGCCAAAAAATTTGGAAATGTAATTATGGATAATTATGTTAATTTTTTTGTAACTAAACTACATTTAAACAAATTTGAATATTCTACATTGTCGGTTTTCATACAGATTTTTGTATCCCTGAACAAAACCAAAAATGTCAATTATTGCCGTTGTACAAACAGAAAATTTTGACTCAAAGTCATACATCGGCCCTGTTCTAAAAGTGTAAAACTTGATATATCGATTTTGCCACAATTAGTAATTTTAAAGTAAGAGCAAAACTGACGAACTAAATCGATAGAGTAAAGTGGCTTTAAGGTTTTTAATCTGTGTTTTCCCATATTATTGGGTATTTTAGTTTTGAGGAAAAAAATATGTTGGATAGCTTTTTTTTCAAAAAACTGTCCGCATATGGGTCATCTGTAGTTATATATGTGCTACGTAAACTAGAAAAGTCCAAAATCTGTGTAACCTCAAAAATCTTAAAATTGATATTACTCAAAACTTGAAAATTTCAGTTATCTTGTATAGTATATCTGTGCACAGATGGCAAAAAGGGGGAATCGAATGTTTTCATGATTTTCCACGAGGGCAAATTTAAATTTTTAGTTGATAGGAAAAAATCAAAATTTCCGCGTTTTCATGTCGTTTTTCTAAGGAACTACATATAAGTACTAGAGGAAATGTGGTTTTACCAGCTTGTAGATATCACCGAGAACAATACCCTGGACTACATAACTCATTTTCACAACAAATGCTCGATACCTAGTTTTGCCATCTTTGCACAGATATATATATATGTGTACATAGATAGATTTCATTAATTCAATAAGCCAAATTTTAACTTTTTGCACAATTTCGAAAATAGAATATTTTAAATGTATTAAGAATTTTTGAAAACTACAGAAATTTTTAGATAACGAATATTCGAAAATGCGTGAAAACAACATTTATAAACATCTACCTCAAAGCAAAAACTAATGACAAGGAAAAGTTATTAAGAAAAGTTTAAACTTTCAAAATAAGAATGATCTATTTCACATTTATTACAAAGTATAAATGTTATAATCAAAAGTGGTAATAAATCTAAAAAATTAAAATTTGCGATATATTAACAGAATATTTAAAACATCTCTAACCAAACTTGACTACTGTGCAGAAAGCCACAAAGTTGTATTTTTTTTTTAAATATCAACAAATCACAGAAAGTTTGGCAACACTGAATTCTTCTTCACACACGCATACGCACACACTCGCAGATTTGGAAATTTTCAAAAATCATCTGGAATTCTACTGCAAATAATAAAAAAGTTAATATAAAGTTGTTAAAATTTAAAAGTTTTATTAAAATTTTACTAAACTAAAGTGTTAAAACGTTTATTTTAGTAAAAAATTTTATTAAAAATACACTTTGAAAATAATTTGCTAATATTTTTCTACATAACCTTAAATTGTGCAGAATTGGAAAATTCTCTATAAAAAAACATACCGATATACATAAGAAAACCTCCAGTATACCTTAAAAAAAAAACGTGTCCAGTTTTTCCGTGAGTGCCGCATTATTGCCCCACCAACATGGACCTTTTGTGTACCGAAAATATTATGTTAAATGATAATGAACTACTTTGTCGGGAACACTCCAATAGCGCTATTTCATCAACGAGTTCGCCATACTCTACTTATTCTTCCACTTCATCGGGTTACAATTCCAACGCTAGCAGCAATATATTGTGCAGCAGTTGCAGCAGTACCTGCAGTAGTAGCTGCAGCAGCAATGGTGCACATGCGCAAACGCATTGTAGCACCACATTGACGACGGCAAATGGTGCCGTCACATCCAATAATACTAATGCCAACAATACATTACTATCAACAACAACAAACACTACAACAACAGCAGGAGCATCATCAGCATTTGGTGATGAGCAACAACAGCAATATTATCAACCACAGCAGCAGCAGCAGCAACATTCTTCGCATCAATCCAGCAACAACAACGTGTATACCAACAATATTATTAATCGGTCATTGGATTATGTTAATACTGCCACCGAGGATCCAACATTTTTGACCGATCGTTGTTTGGAGAATGCACTTAAAGCTGAGGAAAAACGACCACATACGGTATGCACATATTTTAAGACCGTACAAAAGGATATAACACCACCGATGCGTAAAATTGTCGCTGAATGGATGATGGAGGTAAGTGATATAATGAAATGAAATGAAAAACTTACTCTGTAAGTACTTTGCAAGCCCAAATCATAAAGATTGTGAACACGTTTATGGAGTTTCACACCTTACTCTGATTTTCAAACCCTACCGTCTATTGCCGGTCTCAAATGATCATCAATTTTTAAAGAAAAAATCATACTAGACCACTTCATTGCTCATTTTGAATGCAAAAAGTACTGAACGATGCATTTAATTATTAAATTTTAATAGAAAAGTAAAAAACAATTTCGTACCTCCTTTATATATCTTTAATTCTGGTGTTATTTTCAAAAAATACCATTTTTAGACTCGTTCTTGCTAATCTCTTAAATTTTGGAATCCCTTCGTCAAAACACATACAATCAGACCTTGATACTTTTATTCAAAAAGTTTTACAAATGAAATTTTTTTGAAAACTTTTCCTTGAAAATTTTTTATAAACTCCTATTACATTAGTTTTATGAAAAACTTTTATCTTTAAAAGTTTTTCCAAAAAGTTTTTAAAAACTTTTAAGGATACAAGTTTTTAAGAAATTTTTAGGATAAAAGTTTTTAAGAACTTTTAAGGATACAAGTTTTTAAGATCTTTTTGAAAAAATTGTTATTGGTATAAGCAATAAATGAATAATCCAACTTTTTGTAAGAGGGGTTGAAATGCCGTAGATTTCGTTAGAAGACATCCTACTTTTCGGCATAAAATATAGTACGTCCTACTTTTGCACAAAAAAACCTCGTAAAATCGTAGAAAGAACATAGTTTTCGTAAGACAAATGAATGATGCTACTTTTCGTAGGATGCATCGACATGTTAATGGGTATTTTATTAGCCTTTCTCGAAATTTCATATTCAATTGTATATTTGTCTTTTGTTCGTATATGTGGGCACATACTTTAAATTTGATATCTTACTTAATATAAGTCTCGTAGAATGATGCTTGTTAGTGTTGAAAGTTACGAGACTATTAGGCCCCATTTAATTCACATTTCTTGTTACTTTACTGAAAGCTTTCACAAAAACAATTTTTTTTTGTTAATACTTAAAACAATGTAGCGGTTTAAAGCAAAACAAAATGATCCTTTATTAAAATGCGCTACAGAAGAAGTTTTAGTTAACTTTCATGGTTGATTTTGACCCATTAATTTATTTGTTTATTTCTTCTTAACTCTTATATAATACTAAAACAATACTTATGATACGTAGAGCTAATCATCTATTATAATTTTGGGAGGCTTATCTTTCTTTTCACGCCAAAAATATCAAAAATCTACGAACCTCGTTTTTCGCCTTAAGTCCTCCTTTTATCTTCCAATTATCCTCGTTTCCTATTTGGACAAGCAAAATGTGTACGACGCAACTGCCAACTCGCCGCAATTACACCAGGAGTTTGGCTTCATCAAAAACTACTGTAAGCAAAGTAAATTTCAGCAGTGGCAAAATATCTATGGGTCGAAGTATTAAGGGGGGGTTTTATGGGTAGAATAATTGAATACATTCTATGTCTGTTCGGCTCAGTAGGCTCCGCTGAAAGAGTTTTTGTTGCACTGAATATGACGTGGACGGCAGAGAAAACGCAGCAACAAGTTAGTTACTCTGACAAAGTAAATGTGGTTACGTTTAGCTAATAAAAAGTCCCCACTTTATTTATAATTTTTTGAATAAAATTTTAACTATCTCAAACTCCAATACTTAACATAATAAAAATAAAAAAAACAAAACAATGTTCGAATTTGTTACATTATAAATCAGATCAAAACTTTATTACTTTGAGTTAAGTGTCTGGAAACTACTTAAATAATGTAAATCATTTGGTTAAATAGCAGACAAAAACTTAACAACTTAACGCTTTAAACGATCATAACGCAAAACTACTTATTTTGATTTGTGACGTTCTATTGATTAATATGCCATATGTATTGTTCAAATATATACATACAGAATGTTACGCCCTTCAGAATTCAAACAAAATACTTTTCAACTATTAATATTTAATTTTGTATATACGTATGTACATAATTAAATACTTAATCTTATCAGAAATTGAACTTGTGTTGCTCACCGATTCGATTTATGAGTAAAACGAATATGTTCGTGCAACCAAATTGTGAAATTAATTTAATATTTGTTGCAAATTTTGTTTAAAATCAAAAGGTGTTTAGGTCTGGCGCCAACAATTGATATCAAAAACTTTGATCGTTGCAATAATACAAAATAATAATTGATATATGTATAAAAAATAGCGTTGATAGTAAAATTAATAAAAAGATCATATTTTTTATAATTACCCATTTTTAGTTTAAGTTAATTTTTAGGAAGGGGTAAAAATGTTTCTTTAATTTGGTAAAAATTTGCACAGTTTGCTCATTGATGCAAAAAAATTGTATGAACGGAATGTTTTAGTAACCGTGACAATTTTTGCAATTGAAAATGGTAGTCAATTGAAAATATTTTTCGAACAATACATTTCAGATATGAGATTTTTTACAAATTCAACTGTCTGAATCAAACCTTGAAAAAGTTTTACAAATGTTAGTTTTTTTAAAAAAAATTTTTTCCACAAAAGTTTATAAAAACTTTCATCGTAAAAAGTTTTTAAAAACTTTTTCTTAAAAACAGTTTTTATAAAGGTTTTTTTTTTGTAAATCTTTTTATAAAACTCATACGTCTTTTTGTAAAGTAATTGCAAATTTCGGGGAGATGTGGTCAGAGCCCGCCGTGCACACCCCCACCAATACGCTCCTAAGTGTACTCATATGTATTAAGTTTTTTCTAACAATCGCTGATTTTTTCTATAATCTTATCTTATATACCTACTAATACTTTTGTGTCATTCTTCTATGGCAATATTATAATTATTTGGGTTAATTATTTTATATATTATCAACGTCAAGTATAATTAAAACGTATATTAAATTTTGGCAATTTACCAACAGAAAGTGAATGCGGAAAATGCTACGAAGTATGCGCTATATCAGCTGGAAGTCAAAATAGTTTCTTGTTGATAAGGGGAATTTGTAACAATGTGTGTAGGAACCGTTGATGTTGATATATTCTAAGATAAGTTAACGCATATAATGAAAACCAGCTGATTTCTAGAGATAAAGCATTTTAATTCGTTTTCAAACATACATAATCGGCATATCATAATTTGTTATAATTTTCTTAGAGACTCTTTTTTTTTATATAAGCTAAATCTAGATTGAATTATTTGTAAATAACTTTTTTAATATTTCCTGCTAAAATGCTTATCTATAATTTCGAAAATCAAATCAGCTTCTACTACCGGGTACTTACTTTGAATTTACATGTGGATTGATTTTTCAAAAGGGCTTGTTTCCAAAATGAGGCAAAAGTAATGTTATACACATTTCATGGCATAATAATAGGTTATTTGAGCGATCTCATTTTGTTATCTTAACGCCATAAATTTTATTCCATTAAGTTAACTTCTCGAGAAAACAAGGACCCATTTTATTGATCTCTAACAAAATATCTGGCAATTAATATTATGACATTACTTTTGCTTTGTTTTGGAAATAAGCCCTTTTGAAAAATAACTCCTCACATGAGTAATATAACGCTTTTTTATATTTTCATATGCATACTTACATTTATTGCTAAAAGTAAATTATTCATTTTAATTTTACAACGTGTTTTTTATGATGTTTTGTTAATCGCGAATCTTTCTTTATTTTTTTGCTTATTGAATAGTTAAATTATTGCTAGGGTTGTTTCTGATCACTAAAAGCATATATATTATTAAGACAAATATTAGTGGTAGTACATACTACATACTTTGATATGAATGACTTTGCAATGAGAAAAATAAGAAAATTATTGTATGTACTACGTGTTGTTTTATTAACATGTACATAGTTATTTACAAAATCCAACTTATTGTATTGTTAAATTGACGTGATTTTTTACATTTTTTGAATGTCGAAAAACGCCGTATAAAAATTGTCTCTTAAGACCGTAAACGCTTAATTTATTGGCCAAATTTTGTTACCATATCTCTAACGTTTATAAAAAAAGATTCAAGATACGTTATGTCTTGTACCTGATTTTTATTTATTAAATATTTCAGTTCAGTGTCGCATGCAAATGTCTTGACAGTGCTTAGACATGAAAGAAGAAAAAACAAATACTGCACAAGCCTGCTTCATTTGCTTTAGTTCAGTTCATTGCATATACTGTAATTGTAGTGTACACTACAAAATGCTAACTTAACGAAAAAAGTAGTTTTTCGCCTCTCTCTCTCTCGCGGAATTGTATGAAAGCTACTACATTTCTGGGTTACCAATGCGTTGCAACTTGCAAGTGTCATACATTTTATTGTAGTTTTTCTACTCGCACGTTTTACACGGACCTAAAGTATTTATTTCTATAAAATACAGTGCACTGAAGTAATTGTCAGAATCAGGTTTTTTTGTCACTCATAAAACAAGACATTCTCAAAATGAAATCAGTGTACAGTGAAGATTTGAATTTTGAATTTTTTGTTTCAAACAGTTTAGTTCAGTGCAAAGTGTCTTGTGCAGATTGCTAATGTACTTACCAATTATAATTAATACGATTGTAACGCAAATAAAGTTTTGCAGTGGTGATGCCTCTGCGAAAAAAAGGAAGTATATTGCTATCTTATTAAAAATAGCAAAATTTGTCATCAGTTTTTAAGTCTAAAACAATAAAATCAAAATCTTCAACCTTAAACCCTTGGTTCACACAACAGGTAGTTTTTGCTTGCTTGCTTGATGCAGGTAGTCAACTTATTTGAATATACACATTATTATTGTTGAGATAGGTTTTTTCGTTAGAAATACATACAAACATAAATAAGAAGTTTCTTACAGTAAAATCAAATTCAACATTGTGATCACTTAATTGAAAGCTTGCAGTACCATTCTTATGTTAGCCCTTATTTGATATCGTTTCTGCACCGGATCTTAAAACAGTTGTCCCAAAAAAACCGATACTTAACCCCGTGCTTACAGTTTGAAGCAACTCGGACGCGATGTCTACTATACGTTCAATACCAACAACAGCCAACTGCAACGACGTAACATCTGTCGTTTTGTTTTTTATGCAGTCGCACATGCAAACGTTAAGAAACGTAAACAATAATAAAACTTGAACTCCTTCGTGTTTTCTTAACATTTTTTTTTTTTGATTTTTAAAAACATTACGCTACAGCAAATGTTGCGCTACTTTGTTTAAACATTTTGTCCTGTCTGAAACAATCGAGACTCGGCATTATTGTGGCGTTGCACAATTGTATCCCAAAACAACATGCATGGAAGTTCAGCAACATCTACAAGTTGTAAAAACGACAGATGCAAAAGTAAAATCATTTTAAAAAAAAAAAAGAAATATATATTCGAAAATATTGCAACGATCATCAAGTTCAGTGCTTGATTGAGTTCAAGATACCAACATACTCGCACATGTCGCCCAAATGATCCTTGCAGCGCTCGCTCGCTACTACTACAACGACGATATATCCTACCTTAAAGGTAGATAAAATACGAAAACAAATTGAAAAGCATTCACCTTATTGTATGTCTAAGGATTTTGGACAACAAAAAAGGAAGCATAAGAAGTAAAAGAGAAAGGAAGCAAAAGTAGTTGTACACACACTTCATCGAAATGTTTTTGCAGCGCCAAGTTACGTGTTGCTGCATAAGGCATAAAATGTTGAAGCAACCTTTCGTTTGTTGTTGATTGCTTCATCGATCGTTCTCGTCGTCCACCATTGTCGTATGAATAAATGATGTAGTATTGTAGAAGCGAGAAGCCCTCAATATTCTTAAGCCACAACAAAATTAAATTGCAGCTGCCGAAAAACTCTTCAACATAAAAAACAAAATAATAATACTACCAGAAGCTATGAAAACTGAAAAAATTATTAAATTGATACACAGTTGAACTGCGTACATAATTAAAACGGGGCTAATATACTTTTATGTTTCTCAAACTTAAGTGTAAAGCTTCTAGAAATTTTTGAGCTTAAAAATTTTTTTAATTTAATAAGTATTTAATGTTTGCTTGCTTATTTTATTTTTCTTTGTATGCACGTTAGAAACGTCACGTCGACTTTTTATAAAAGTACTATATCTCTAGATAAGATAGGTGTCGTTTTGCGCAAATCACTGCAAGAGCAGTTAAGTTTTAATATTTTTATTTGACTAGACAATTTCTTATTAAATTGTAAGTTTACATTTTTTCAAGAAGAATATTTTCAGAGAAGATAAATACGAGTGACTCATAGTAAGAAAGTTCTTGTTATTTTCGAGTGATAGTGAAGTCATCCGAAAGACAAGTTCAGTGACAGTACAGCCATTCCATGCCTAGCGCAACAAGAGTTCACCTTACCACCTCGGATTTCGCTGAAATATGTTACATGGTTTCGTTTCATGCCAAAACCGATAAAAATTAAAAAAAAAAAAAAATCTATGGCAAACACACATAATTGTCCATAACTTGGACATTTCTAAACCGATTCAAATTTTTCTGACCTATTTTAAAAAAGTAGCGTCATTTTATTTTCACAAAATAAAATTTCTGCTTTTTGGCAAAAAGTACTAGTTTTACTACTTTTTTAGTACTAAATTTTTTTTTGCTATTTTTATCGGTTCTAGCATGAAACGAAACCATGTATTTAGTAAATTTCAGCCAAATCCGAGATGGTAAGGTCGACAGTTGTTATTACCTATTTAATTGCATTTAATAGAATTTTGTTTTCTTATGTGCTAAAACTATTAAGAAATAATTGAAATGAGGTCAAAATTTTGTATTCTTGAAATGGGTAACTTTTTTTTTTTTCATTTAAAGTAAATGATCAGTAGCAAATGTCACGACGTTTCACCAATGACAAGTAGTGACAATTTTAAGTCATAGGTGACAAACGGAGACATTTGTTCGACTTCATGCATGAACTTTTCGAACAAATGTCCCAAAATTCACGATGACTTATGCTGATAATGTCATTGAGTCGTCAGTGTGCTAGCGACTCATAGCAAACAATATCAGTATGATTCACTTATGAATTATTCTTCCGAGTGACTGGTAGAGGAAAATGTCATTAAGTTGTCATTAATGTATTTGTCACATCAATGTAAGCATTAAAAGAAGAAAGTTGCATATTTTTTTTTCGTTTTTTTAACTGGTCATTCAATAAGTCCGTAGGATGACACATAGATAGCGTTACTAGAATTTTTTCAATACAATTTTTATTTAGTACTAACCTTTAACCTTGGCCCTATGCTCCTCCTAGGAGTTAAAGGAGAATACATACACATACTAACCTTTAAACAATACTTGTATAAATTTGACAGCAATCTGACTATTGATTCGTGAGTTATAGCATTTTGTGTGAAGCAACTTTTGTTAGTGAAAAAAAAAATGGAGAAAAGTGAATTTCGAGCTTTGATAAAGCATTGCTTTTTGATGAAAAAAAATGCAGTGGAAACCAAACAATTGCTTGATAAACATTATCTGAACCCTGCTCCATCGAGATAAATGGTAGAAAAGTGGATTGCTTAATTTAAACATGGTCGTGCCAGCACAAATGATGCAGAGCGCTATGGACGCCCAAATTAGGCTGTTATTCCAGAAAACAAAAAAAAAAATCCACAAATTGGTTATGAACGATTGCAAATTGAAGGTGCACGAGCTAGCTGACATTGTAAGGATATCAGGTGGTAGTGTTTTTACCATTTTACATGCACATTTGGGTATGAAAAAGCTCTGTGCAAAGTGGCTGCCGCGTGAGCTCACAGTAGACCAAAAACATCAACGAATTGATGCTTCAGAGGAGTGTTTGGCACTGTTAAGGCGCAATAAAATCGAATTTTATCGTCGATATGTGACAATGGATGAAACATGGCTTCACTATTACACACCAAAATCCAAAATACAGTCAGCTGAGTGGACAACAGTCGACGAACCGAATTCAAAGCGAGCAAAGACGCAACAGTCGGCCAGTAAGGTAATGGCGTCTGTATTTTGGGATGCGAAGGGAATAATATTCATCGACTATCTCCAAAAAGGAACCACCATCAACAGCGACTATTACTCTGCACTTTTGGATCGATTGAAGGCTGAAATCGCAAAGAATCGGCCACCAAGACAATGCACCGTGTCACAAATCGATGAAAACGATGGCAAAATTGAATGAATTGGGCTTCAAATTGCCTGTCCACCCACCGTATTCTCCAGATTTAGCCCCCAGCGACTTTTTATTGTTTTCAGATTTTAAGAGAATGCTTGCTGGAAAGAAATTTAAGTCCAATGATGAAGTAATCTCTGTAACTGAGGCGTATTTTGACGATAAAGAGAAATCGTACTATAAAAGTGGTATCGAAAAGTTGGAAAATCGCTTTACTCGTTGTATCGCCCTCGAAGGCAACTATGTTGAATAATAACATCGAGTTTTGTCAAAATTTTGTTTTTTTCTTACTTATCCTACGGACTTATTGAATGACCTGTTATTTGTATTTATTTAGGTATTCATATAACTAAATTAGATTTTAAATTGAAATAATTTCTTTGTATTTAATAATTTAATAAGATAAACAAACATAAAAACTAGGAGTTAACAACTTAGCCCTTCAACCAAAAATAAAAGACCCAGGATGCCCATCACCTAACTCTTTCTACTTCCTCTCTTATAACATAATTTCGTGCAAATAATTTCAACTTGATAGTGACTTTTAACAGACAATATAACTAATTCGGAACATTTCAAAAGTTCAGAGACATTTGAATGACATTATCCGACAGAGTATGCTAACTTCCTGACATTCTCATTATGATTCATCAATGAAAAAATCATTTCGGAAAATTTCGTGCCATCTTCGTTTTATTTTGATGATGATTCATCGATGACAAAATCATAATAGATAATGTCGCTACAAAAATATCAAAAGTCAACTTTTAGACAGTGACATTGCGGCTTGAGTTATCACTTATATTCAACTATTTAAAGATAACCTAATGTAAAGGCAAAGGGACAACTATTTGGTTGGGATCATGAACGATTTTTATTATTTATTTATTTCATGAAATTTTTATTATAAAGCTTTTGTTTAATTTTGAAAGCGCTGTTAATTAACTTAATTTTTAAAATTGTAATGCTATACATACAATCATTGCAAAATTGTAAAATTTCTTCAAAATTATGAAAATACCTGGCAAGCACCATGACTGCTTCCATTTTTTCTTTTGTGTAAAACAAACATAAATCTTCGTTATGACTTATTTCTTAAAATCTGCAAATATTATTTGGGTCCAACAAAATCTTAAGGATATATATTTTCAAGAGATTCTTCACACTGCTGACTGAACGAAAGAAAACAACAAAACAAAAAAATTAAAAACAAAGTATGTTGGTGGTGGTTGGTTTGTTTTTACCTGGCCAAACGACAACGATTTGCACACACACACAACATAAGAAAACATCCTTAAGGACTTATGCATGCACACCAGCAACTACAAATGCATTAAAAGAAATACAAGAGAGAAAACAACAAAAACTGGAAAATAAACTGTTGCGTCTGCGCGTACAGTTGTTGACAAAAGGACCTTTTATTATTTTTTCAAAAATGTTGACATGCTGTCTGGCTGCCTATCGCAATAGCAGCGCAGCCAGCCACAACACATTGCTGTCAGTCTGCCCAAAACTCTTAGTTAAAAGAATTTTTGCAAGACGAGTCAAGTCAACACAAAAAATATAATTTTTAAACTAAGAAACAACCCTTACTTTAAATGTAATTGGAAGAAAACTTTTTTTTATTTTTGCAGGAGGGGGTCTCATCTTAAAGAAAAAATACGTTAGCTTTGAAATAGGCTTTTAATAAATATATGTATTTATTGCTTTTGTTATTGCTGTAATTGTTCAAAGGGTTAACAGCATATGGTCAAACAACCATTCAATTGTTTTTTGTTTTTTTTTCTTGTACCAGGATGTACAAATTATTGCACATTATACTTAAAAGCAATTTTTATTTGAACTACGAGTTCCGTTGAAATTTAAAAATGACGCCCATTAATGCAAATATCAGGCATTACTGTAAATTTAAAGCAAAACCTTGAAAAAGTTCATTCTACCCTGAAGAAATAAAGTCTGTCTCAAATTCAAATACATAGTTCTATAAAAAAATAAATAAATAAATTGTATTTGCAATCTAAAATGCGCAATTAACCAAAAACACCTTTATATATTTAATTCTTTTTTGTTTTTTTGTTTTGTTGTCTGTCATTCGTTGGTCAATTGAAATAAAAAAAAACGTGTTGTAATATTAGACAATAATTTTCTTGCTTAATAATTAAATTGAATTTTAGCAAATCAAGAAAAAAAACCATAAATAATTTTTTATTTTTTAAGTTAACATATAACTAACTGCATTTTGCCAAACTGTCGTAAGCATTTTTTTTTTTCAAAATTTATTATTACTTTTTTTATAAACCAATGCAGTAAAGTTCTCGTATAACCCAATGACAATGAACTTGGCCTCAAAAAGTGAACAGCAACAAGAAGTTGCTGTTGTTAACGTTTTTCTTTTGCTGTTTCTTTTTTTGAATAGAAAATTTAATGAAATTGAAAGCAAGGAACTTTGAACTTGCGCTTTGCCTTAAAAGTTCAGTAGAATAGTTCTTCTTCAATGTATAGAAATTCTGTTTTATTTTTGTATTATTTCTTTGCTAAAGTCATGTGTGGTGTTGCTGCTGTTGTCTTCACTTTTGCAACATGTTGTTGTGCTGTTGAAGTTGTAACTCATCATTTTGCCTCCTAAACATGTGTTGTGTGCTGCTCAAGTGATTTTCAGCAAGTTCTTAAGTGCGCATAGTTTTATTTACTATTATTAATTTTTGTGTTTTTTTTTTTGTATTTCTATTTGATTTTCAAGAATTCGCTAGTTATTCAAAAGTTTTATGTTTATTTTTTATGATTTTAATAATTAATTTGATTTATTTCGCTTTTAAGGCAGTAATTTTTTTGTTATTTTATAATATTTTATACTAAATGAGATTCTTTTTGATGAAATTAACAAAAAGAATGATTGATTTTTCTTAGAAGTTGGAATATATTTCATATTTGAGAAGCGACTAAACAAAAACCGATAAACCCAAACAATACAGATAAGTACTGGTGCTCACATATGGAAAATTCTAGTAACTTTTTTCCAAAATAGTTATTCGTACTTTTTATTTTAATCGAAAAATCAGATTTTTTTTTTCTAAACATCCTAAAAAAAGTACCGTAAAGAATTTCTAACCACTCGAAGCCCAGTGTGTGAGGCGAGTTCTGATTAGTGTTCTTAATAGCGCTCGAAGAGTTCTTAAGAAAATCTTCGGGTGTAGAGTTTTTCTGATTTTTGATTAAAATGAAAGTACGAATATTTTGGAAAAAGTTACTAGGATTTCCTTAACCCTTTCGACCCGGCAGGGACAATATATCCCAATTCACATATATATATTGTCCCAGCCGGGTCGAAAGGGTTAAGGAAATCCTAGTAACTTTTTCCAAAATATTCGTACTTTCATTTTAATCAAAAATCAGAAAAACTCTACACCCGAAGATTTTCTTAAGAACTCTTCGAGCGCTATTAAGAACACTAATCAGAACTCGCCTCACACACTGGGCTTGAACAGTCGATGGGTGTGATGAAAGTGTCGACCGATTTGTACTGGTTTAGTGGCCCAAAAAATTCAAACCCCGAAATCGTAGCTGCTCATTTTCGCGAAATATCGCAAAAATACATATCCCATATAAAAAAAAAAAAAAAAAAAAAAATGAAAAAAAGAAACGCAACAAAAAAATATTTAAGTATTTATTTTAAATGTATTTTGCAATGCTGAATCCGAATCCGGCCTTGGAATTGCTGTATCTCATATGGTTTTTGAGATATCCTAGTCTAAGCAAGCAAAAAATACTGTTTTTGCTTTATTTTAAAGCTATATAACTAGAATATAGAACATTCATACGTAGAGTCAGATACAACATCTTAAAGTTCTAATCTTTTTCTTTAAAACCTCATTTAAATTATGTCAATAGCTTTATGTTTCTCTGAAATATCGTAGACTGAAATCATGAAAAAACATGTTTTTTGCACTTTTTTAAATTTTTAGCTTAGGATATCTCCGAGAGAAATGAAGATATTGACGTAGTTGAAATAGAGTTTTAAAGAAAAAGATCAGAACTTTAAGATGCTGTATCGGACTCTACCTATGAATGTTCTATATTCTAGTTATATAACTTCAAAATAAAGCAAAAACGGTATATTTTGCTTGCTTGGACTAGGATATCTCAAAAACCATATGAGATACAGCAATTTTAAGGCCAGATTCGGATTCAACATTGCAAAATTGTTTGTTGTGTTTCTTTTTTTAATTTTTTTTAATTTTATATGGGATATGTATTTTTGCGATATTTCGCGAAAATGAGCAGCTACGATTTCGGGGTTTGCATTTTTTAGGCCACTAAACTAGTACAAATGAAACCCCATTCACAGATTTTGTCGACACTTTCATCACACCTATCGACTGTTCAAGCTCAGTGTGCTCAGACAAAATTTTTATTTTCGAAAATTCTTATTTTTCGATTTAAATGAAAGTAAGAATATTTTGGAAACAAATTAACACGATTTCCTTCAGAATCCTTCGAGCGCTATTCAGAACTCTAATAAAAACTATAATCAGAACTCTTCTCAGACAAAAAAAAAAAAAAAAAAATTATTCTGACCCAGTGTGCCAGCCGGTTCAAATCTCCGCTTTTTTATCCGTTACGGATCCGTTTTTTTTCGCTTTTTTTTTGAGAATCTCTCCCGCCAACGGATCTGAAACGGGTAAAAAAGCGGAGATATGAACCGTCTGGCACACTGGGGATTTTTACAATCAAAAGGACGAATGTGTTTTGAAAAATGTGACTAGCATTTTCTTTAGTACTCTTCGAGTTCTACTTAGAATTTTAATCAGAACTCCTCTATAATTTTTTTTTCTGAGTGACATCGAACCTCATTTGGCAATTAACATGAAATGAACAAATATTTTGAAAAAGTGGTAAACATTTTTTTTATAGAACACTTCGAAAACGCTATGCAGAACTCTGCATGAAATTTTTTTTTATGCAAAATGTTTTCATCAAAGAAAAATATATAAAGAACTCCAGACCTCAAAAATGTAATCGGAACTCCTTTACGTGAAAAAAGCGGAGTTGAGCAAAAAAAAAGGTACACCTCCGATTTTTGGTCCAGTTTCGCAGAACTATTCCGAATTTTGTGAAAGAACCCTCAACTATTCTCAGAACTCTACGGAACTCACTTTTAAATCGTTCAGTTTTTTCAAAAAAAGCACAATTACTTCAGAAGCATAAAGAGATCTGGTAAGCGTTTTAAAAACGCTACATTGGGTAGGGTAAGGTAACCGGCTGTGGGCCGTCACCGGTTGTGGGCCACCCCTTGTATTTTTGACGTTTATAAAATACGATTAGGATTAAGATTTTTAAACTTATTGTTAGTCTCCTAAGATGAGAAGATTCAATAAATGAATTCAAGTATTAAAAAAAAAAAAAAAAATATGACAGATCTGAGTATGAGGTTATGTGTACATTGGCAATAGACAGTATTAGTGAAAGGACACATCTGACCCACAGCTACAACAAAACAAAAAAAATTGACGAAGAAATTTTCAATAAAGTAATTTCTGAAGATTTTGCGAGTGTGATAAAGCGAAGTGAAATATTGCAAAGAGGTGAGTGTTATGCATTTTTATGCAGTATTTGCGTTAAATTTTCCGATTTTATATCGAGTTGCTCAAAATTTTTCGCCACGAGAATTTTGCCAGTCACTTAAGGGATGGCTGCCGTTACCGGTTGTGGGCCACCATGTTTTTTGCATGAAAATTATTGCAAATCAATGTTCCTCGCACCAATTTGTAGCCAATTCGGTCAAATGCAACGGTGGCTGCGATCGGCTAGTGCATTTGAAATGCGCTGCTATAAAAAAGAGCTAGTATACATGCAAAAATTGCGAATCCGATGATTTGAAAAAGCCACATTTTCTTGATGTTTTTTCGCCACTAGAGGCTTCATTGATAAATAAATTTTGATAATACATATTTCTTTACTGGTTTTTTTTTTCATACAACCGGTTATAAAATTTTTTTTTGTCCAAAAACAAGCTCTTTACAAAATTTGTTAAAAAAAATTTTTTGTTGAAAAGTTATAGAAAAATTGTTTCTTTTTGGTTGCCTACTGCCTCTAGCTTTTGGTACCCACAAGTCCGAAAAATGTATACTTGAATGCAAGTTACTGGCAAGAATCGAAACCCGGCCCACAACCGGTTGCCTTCCCCTACGTTAAAAACTCATTCAATCAACATGTTCGGAATTCATTTTCGTAGAAGTCGGAAGTCAGCATTTTCATCAAAAAGCAAAATTTGCTTGAGCCCTCAAAAGTATGTGCTGTAAATTGTCCTGAAGTTAAAAAAATAACTTCCCATGAAGTTCTTCTAACAAATGCAAGCAGCAAATAGGGGGAATCCGAAAACCGTTTGACTCCCAGCAATTATTTGAATTTAATTTTTGTGGTTAACTAATGTCACAAACAGATGCGTCGCCGTTGTCGTTTCTCTATCATTTTCATTTTCCTTTTGGTCTTGGTGGTCATTGCTAACGTTTCCAAATGACGCCGCCGCTGCCTCATTCGTATAGTTTACCCTTCAATGCACACACACATCATTGCCTTAAATACCCAGTGCCACTCAGTAGGACGAACGGACGCACGCAACAAAACACATACGATGCGACGCGTCGAGCAATAATTGAACGCACGCTTCCGCACACCAAAAGCTAGATTGTTGCTGATGATAATGTGCGAATATTACAACAAAAACAAACAGCAACAACGATAGCAACAAATAGATAGTTTATAGACACTTGCATTTAATTGTAGGTGTTGTTGTCATTTGGTGTCGCTTGCTGTTGATCGTGTTGTTGCTTTTTTTTTTTAATGGTTGACTTTGATCGACATTTGGTGGCACATTTTAGCCAACATTGTTTGAGCCAAGGCGCCGACGATGACGACAGAGCGTATTCATATGTTTTGTGCAAAATTATTATTTATTTTGTTGTTGCTGTTTACTTTTTAATTATAATATTAGTGGAAAACATCATTTTTCATTGCCATCATTGATATAACAACGCAACGACAATAATGTTGCACATTTTTATTACAAAAATGCATAGCATCACTTAACGTATTCAAATTATTTGATCGTAAACGTTTTTATCATGCGACGTTGATCATTTAGTCATATTCGTCGCATTCCTATACATTTTGTTGACTTAATTACTTAAAAATTGTGTTTAGTTGATACAAATTTTTGAAATTCTGTTGTATACGTATAGTAGGTGTTGTTATCATGTTGCCATATAATTTATTTATATAATTTGTAATGTTAAGGGTTTGGGTTTTATTTTTTATCAACATAAGAGTCATCACTCTGCAAATATGTAGATTGTTAAGAGGCGCCCTTTAATTTGCATTTTGATAAAAGCTTTTTGTTGTGTTATACGAAATCTTAAGTAGAGAGAAGAAAAATAAAAAAAAAAAAACGAAAACACTTTCAGAAATTATCGAAAAAAATAAAGCTTTTGAAAAATATCGAAAAAGTCACTTAAAGTTGGAAAATGCCAAAACCATCGTAAAATTCGAAAAACACTGAAAAACTTAAAAAAGCCGAGCTGATAACCAAGTTGGCTATAACCGAAAATCATCGAAAAATATAATAAACTGATAAAAGCATTGATCAACATTAAAAAAGCGTATAAAGTTTAAAGCTCACAAAAGCAACTCAGAGAAAAATAAAAAATCAGCTGACGAAAGAAGATTACACTTTACTTAAAAACTGCGAAAAGAAAATCAGTGAAAATCTAACACAAAAAACAACACACAGAAATAAGAAAAAGTATTCACAACTCAGAGATGAAGAAACAGCACCAATAAACATAAATAGCGAATGGTTTATAAACAAGACTGCGTTCGATATACCAGAGCGCACACAGTGGCTACTCTCTAAGGGGCCCAAATTTGCATTATGGAGATGGAGAAGACTGCATACAAACACTTCCGCAGAAAGAAGCCAGAGAGAATGCACCGATAAACTTCGCAACCTCAATTAAAACGCACGGGAGAGTTGTAACACAAAACTACAAAGACAAATTGATTCTCAGTACAGTGGAGCAAACTAAAAACTACCAAGATAAAGTTAACATCACGGTGGCAATGAATAAAACTGATTATGAAATGAAAATGCAACTACTGTTAAATGATAAGCATATGGGATGTGCAAGTATTTAGCTGGTATATTAAAAAATTTAACAAAGGACTCTGCATATAATACAAACAATTTATCAGAATTCAAACAACGATTTATTAACTCTAACGTATATGATGATGAAATGCTAGTATCATTCGATGACGTTTCCCTGTTTCCCAGTATTCCTGTGGATTTCGCGTTGGAGGTGATTAGTACAAAATCGAGTATAATAGAGGAACACACAAAAATCTAAAAAAAACTATTTTATGACATGCTAAAATTAAATTCGTAATCAGAGAAAACAGATATTTCAAATACAACAACCAGATATACACCCAATTGAAAGGAATGCCGATGGGATCTCCACTTTCACCGATAGTAGCAGATATAGTTATGGAGAAAAATTCAGTAAAAAACCAAGAATGATGACAAATACGTAGATGACCTATTTACGATAACTAGAGTTCGCCTTGTGGCCGAAATTCGACCATTTCGATTTGACAATAAAATATAGCAAAATGTTTTTATACCCTTCCTTGGTCGATAAGACACAAAAAGCTTTTAATATTCTTCCTTAGGGTTAGGGTTATCTGCATTGGTGCAGCTGCTAAGTTGCAATATCGTACTTTCCATTAAGAGGCGTGGAACTTCTTCCTTCTGTCCCGTTAAATTTTTTGCCCATACCAAAATTCATAAAAACCAATCATGCTATCGTTCCTTAGTGCCAATCCTGTCTCCATACTGAATTTCGTTAGAATCGATGTAGCGGTTTAGCCCAGAGAGCGTTTTTTTCCATTTAGGGGCGTGGCATCACAAACTTTAAAAACAAATATAGTCCTATGCACTGCTCCTCCTCACAACCTTTCCAACAAAACAAAAATTAAGCAAATCGGTTTAGATTTAGGTATAGAAACAGGGACTGAACCGATTTCGTTTGCCTATTTATATATAGATAAGAAAAGACGTAAATAGAAGAAACTTTAAGTGAGCTGAACAAATTTCATCGCAAAGAGAGAAAATTACATCAAAAGAAATTGGTATCAAAAACCCACCGCATCAGGACGGCTGATCAATTATAATTCAAAACATTCGAGAAATATGATCATTAACACGGCCAATAATTTTGTAACAAAGGTTTTATTTACAAGCGACGTTGTATTTCACACCGAAAATAAATAGAAAATCTTTATTAAGAAAGATCGATTTTCGAGAAGAAACTATACGAGGACTAATAAATAAGTTCTATGCTAAAGAAAAACACAAGGATACAACAAACAACACGACAACAAAGAACCAGGACTAACAGAGAAACTTAAAAAATCAAACCTGTACAACAAAAACGAATACAACATTGCAACAAGTATTCCCAATACTGTGAAACATCGCTACAGCAATATGAAATCAAAACTCAACAAACACGAAAAATCAAGTGTCGTATATGAAGTAAAATGTAGTGGAAGAGAAGGGAAGTCCTGCGACATGGTTAACGCTGGAACAACAAAAAACAAACTTCGCGCAAGGATAGCTGGTTATGGATCAGATTTCAAAATAAGAAATAAAAATTTTGAAGCGTTAACGGAGCTCTCGCCCCACTGTGCAACGCACAACCATGCACCTGATCTTGAAAATGTGAAAGTATTAGGAGAAGAGAGAAACTACCACAAACGGTTAACTTAAGAGATCCTACACATAATAAATGTACCAACACACAAACGTATGAATTACAAAACGGACACAGAAAATGTCGCTCATATTTATAGAAACTTCCTTAAACGAAATTAGTTTGACTATGACGAGCAGCAAGTAATCAGCTGTTGACTGTTTTTAAATTTTGCAAAAGCTTAACTTAGTGTGATAAATTTTTTATTTGTATATTTATTATATTTTTAAATTGAAATAGCGAGGTTCGTAAATTTATAAATCGGTTGTGCACTATATCACAATAATTTGTGATTTTTTGTATTTTCATTCAGTTTCCTGAAGATGACGGACAAAGTACGTCGAAATATTGAAAAATGAAAAAAAAAACAGCATTTAACATACAACATAACCTCAAGCCAGATTACAAAAATATAAAATTTAACCTAAGGTCGAAAAAAGAAAACCAATAAAAATTGCTACCAAACAACAAGCATGGATCAGATGAAATTGTTGGTTTCAGCTTACTGTTCAATGTTTTTTTTTTTTTTGTAAAAAACCAGCCAAATAACAAAAACAAGGCAAAATGCTTAAAGGAAAAAAAAAAAAAAAAATTTATTGGAAAGCTGTTTTGCGTTGTGTGTTTCGGAACGCACCATAGGTCAGCCTAATCATACGCATTTGCCGACATCGAGAAGAACTTTCAATCATATAATATTGTTTGGTAGCAAATAATGTAAATCATTTTTTGTGCCAAAAAACAATTAAAATAACAAAATTTCAAATGATAACACACTGATAAACATACGAATCGCGCTTGCTACTTTGTTTCGTCTCGCCAATAAGCTTGCAAACGAGATGCTATGCAAAAATATTATAATATTGTATCAATGAGTAACAACAGCAAGGCCATCAGGATAAGGAAAAACAAAAACAATTAGAACTTTTGCATGCGCCTAATTTTTCTTTTTGCTGTGATTCTCAACACATCTATGAAAACAGTTAAATACAGTATGCTTGAAAGTTCTTCTGGATGTCGGAAAATGCGTCTGAAGAGGTTGACCTACGGTGGGTCCCGAAAGGCGTAACGCACACCAGCCTTCCAATAATTTTTTTTTTTTTGTTTTTCCTTTATGATTTTTGCCTTGTTTTTGTAATTTTGTTGGTGTTTTACATAAACACATTGAACAGTAAGCTGAAACCAACAATGTCATTTGATACATGCTTATTTGGTGGCAAATAATATAAATCATTTTCTGTTCCAAAAAAACTATTAAAAATAGACATAATAGTTTATGATCAATCGAGAATGTGGCTTAAAGTACCAAATATAAAAAAAATATCAAAGACTCTGAAGTTATATCGGAAAAGACGTAGGGTATTGTAAAAGTATATTTCTATAAATTGTACACCAGCCATTTAGGTGCTGTTACCTCTACTTGTTAAGTTTTCAATCTTGACAAAATTTATGGAACAATAAATATGTTGTTATATGGTCATATTATATTCATAACGTTATTCCTGACCTTATCTACGAGTATATTGTCTTTTACTGCATAATAATATTTTATGGCGATTTTATATTTATTTTATTTATAAATATTACTTTTTTCCCCTATGCCACCATTATTATCAATTGATGTCAAATGGTTCGTACTTGTTCACACTTGTCATCAAATCTTTGTCAATTAAATATATTTTGCTTATGGTGTGGGGTTTTTTCATCTAATTTACTAAAATGATGATATGAAATTGGGTATTTTTTGTTAATAGCACCTCGCGTATTTGCCCGTATGTGTGTGCTTACCTACCTTTTACGCTTATCAATGAAATTTGCTTGAATTGCGCATTCTTTAATGATATTTTCGCTGATGACCACAACTTCATTCACAAATTCTTTGAGAAGATGCTGTTGGTTTCTTTTTTTTTTTCATATATGTATTTTATATTTTTTCAAAAGGTGTATTATCGTGCTGTATAAGTATCAGATTTACTTGTCAACATCTTGTCAAAGCGTTGAATTTCATACTTCATGCCTGTTTTTGTCAGTTGGCGTGCATGTCCATGTTTTTGTTTTTCTTGTCCATATAAAACCTGCCTAGTTTTAAATTTTCCATTGTCTCCTTTTCTGGGTTCTCCTTTTTTTTTTTCTTCTTCTCAGTTTTAAGGAATTTTTAATGAAAATCTTGTTATATTGTATGTACATATCAAGTGTATGCAAAAATATGCGACAATTAAGCAAAATCAAGTAAATGCGCGCGTCTGCCAGACTGACGTGTCCAGTTAAAAAGAAAAAGAAGAAGTAGCGAAACTCAAGCTGAGGAGTGTGTGTTCATATTAATTCATCCAGTAGCTTTCAGTAGTGTGTCCAGCAGTCTCAACAGATCTATCTCGTGGTTAACCACTTAATAGTCCATGCATGGATGTGATTTTTCAGTGGCCTGTACATATGTCTTGGCTTATGTTAGCCAGACGGGCAAAGGAATGCTAGTTTTGATTTTATTGGTGTGTTTGTTTTTTGATATTTGTTTATGATACTTTTTATAGCTCAATTTTAGTATAAGCTTATGCTTAACTATCAAATGAAAAATTACAGCTCCTAAAAGTATGCAACAGAAAAATTAAAGCAATTCGCAACTTGTTCTAAGCATTGCATAGTTTTCGGCAGTCCTTGTTATATTTAAGCTTTTGCATTTCAGAAGTGGATGCCTATTCCTACTTGTTTACTTAAATTTCAAGAAGTATGTGTCTATAAATGTAGCTATAGAGCTATTATACAAACAAGTTAAGACTAACCTAAAATATGTTTCATTTCATGCATTCATTTTTCTTCCTGTAGTTTGGAATTAAATTTTCGTTTCTGCAGCTCCACCGCAAAAACCTCAAGAACAAAACAAAACCTTTGGAATGCGGGCACGTTACTTATCTTTTAACAGATAATCATATTATCCCTTATTCTTTTCTGTAAACTTAGTTTGTCAGATTCATCAGCATCATTACCAATGGAATTGTTTTCATTGCTCCACAATTTTTGTTTTTGTTTTCTGTGTTTTTTTTTTGTTTGTTTTTGCATTTTACAAGTATAAATACAATTTAAATTAAATTCCTTTAATATTCTATTACTTTGTGGTGAAAACAACATACGAGGGTTGCCTTTTATATTTCGGGATTGGGCAACACTAATGTCAATAGCTAAAATCTGGCAACACCATAATAAAGTTTGACATTTTTTAGCATAAACGTACTCACAACGGTTTGATGTACAAGTGCTATTTGTTTTGTTTACAGTGAGTTAAGAAAATCAATTTTTCCATTGAAAATTTAAGCAATTGATAAATTATGGGGTTTCCAACGAGAACAAACCTTTTTTACGGCCAGGTGTTCATGCAATATTGAATGTATGCCTAAGGTTGTCTCAATCTCACGATAGGTCACATGACGATCTTGCAATATCAGTTGGCGCACAGCACCAATGGTTTCCGGAACAACAACTTATTTTGGACGACCTTCACGAAATTCGTCTTGGAGTGAGCGACGGCCACGATTGAATTCATTAAACCAGTTTTTCACAGTGCTATAGGATGGTGCTTCATCGCCATACAAAGGTTTAAGTTCATTGATGCACTCTTATTGTGATAATCCACGTCGAAAGTTGTGAAAAATGATCGCACGAAAACGTTCACGAGTTAATTCCATTTTTTTGCCAAATTGATTTTTTCAAGTCACTGTAAGCAACACAAATGATGGTCGTACGTCAAAACGTTCTGTGTACGTTTATGCTAAAAAATGTCAAACTTTATTATGGTGTTGCCAGATTTTAGCTATTGATATTAGTGTTGCCCAATCCCGAAATATAAAAGGCAACCTACGTACAAAAATTTATGTAAATGAATACATCTGCCAGTGCTGCATTTTTTATTTGTGTTTGCAGTTTTTCTTTTATTATACTCTTAATTTTTGGGCGTCTGGCAAATTTTATTAACAAAAAAAAAAAAAAAAAAAAAAAATTGCCATTAAAAGCAGCTAAAAATAATCAAATGAATACAGAACTTTGTCGATTGAGTTTAGGATGACATTTGTTTTACAGCAGCTTTGAATCATCATTTGCTTATGCTAAAAGATTTAAAATTTCTTAAGAATCTCTTTATTTTTGTTGGTTCTTACCGCTTATCCCATCTTAAAATGCTATCTGACTGCTTTCGTTTTATTAAAGATAACTAACGCATTAACGCAGCTAACTTTTGTCACATCTAAAAATTACTGTTAATGTCGCTGTAAGCGATATCCTGTCTTAAATGTTGTATAATATGAGAGGAAATTTATTTGTTATTAGTGGTCTGCACAAGACGTCTTGTTGTAGGTTTAAGACATTTCGTTTCAAAATATGTTATGTTTTGTACCCGCTTTTTATCTATCAAATACTACAGTTCAGTGTCGTGTGCAAATGTCTTGCCAGTACTTGGATATGAAAGAAGAAAAACCAAAGACTCTTTTTGGAGTACGCTCTCGCTCTCTATCTCGAAAATGTATGAGAGCTACTACTATCCTGGGTTGCCAATGCATCACAATTTGTTAATTATATCATTTCATAAATTTTAATGTATTTTTTTTTACTCGTACGTTCTACACTGTGCTGGAGTATTTGTTTGTATAAAATACAGTACACTGAAGTATTTGTTAGATTCAGGTTCTTTTTTTGACACTGATAAAACAAGACAGTGTACTTCAGTGTCAAAATGAAATCTGTGTAAAGTGAAGATTTGAATCTTGAATTTTTTGGATCTAAGTAATACTTCAATTCAGAGTAAAAAAGTATACTATATTTCAAGATGACTTTTGCTGGCTCCTATCTCATATAAAAGTGCTTTGTACTGTTGACTTTTAATTTTGTGACAATTTCTGTTACTACTAAATGCAATAAATGAATTCTATTTGATTCGACTGAAACACATAATTTTGACCCAATTATGTTACCTTACGAATTCTGCTATCTCTCCTAAAACAGAATTTAAACCAAACACAAGTCAAGTGCATTCATGTAACTTGAAGGTTTTCGTTTTTCTACAACATTTTTCTCATCTTATCAGCAAATATGCAAGCATGCTACTATATAGTACATAAATTTTATGTCAAAATTTTCATTCAGTAATTTAGTTTTCATATCAAGACCTATTTTGAGACTGTTATAGCATACCTAATATAACAGTATAAATAAAAAATCAGTTATACCTCAAATTCTCATCAACGTACATTTACATATGGTATGCGACTGATATTGGAAGAAACGTCATAGTTTTGATGGTTATTTCTCGTCTACACTCGTAAAATTTAAGCTATGAAATATTTTCGAAATATTTAAATTAAAAAAATTTAAATAAATGTTTATCTATTTCACCTGCTGATATGAAATTTAGTTTCTTTCTTTTATTTAGTGTTCTATCTTGATTCAGTATTAATTCGTGGAACATTTAAAAAAAGCTATTTACATTCGCATGGATTTTGAGCAAAAAATAAAAAAATGTATTCTTGATACTTAAATGATTAACATGAGGTAGTCACCAAGATGCTAGAAAAAGCAGAATAAAAAAGATTGGAAATTGTATGGGAACTGAGGAACAAGAAGAAAGTGTGGTTATTCACGAAAAAAAACATGCCTTGTGTGCGACACGAGTTAATAAAAATACAGGGGGACATTTACACTTTCTTTTCTTATTTTATTCTTATTAACTTAACATATGTTAACCACAATGTATTGAAAGTTAGTTTTTCATTGTTATGAGCAGCTTCATCTCATCGAGCCAAGCTTGGAAAATTTTAATCATCATTATACACAAAAAATACAAACTTATCAAGAATATTTCAGTGAATCTATGTTAAGTAAGCTATCAAAAAATAAAAGGAAAGATACAATTTTATATTTCAAGATCCATAATTTATGACTAATAAACTTGATTTAAAGCTATATTTTCAGTGTTTACCATCTTAAAGATATCGAACAAAAGTTAAAAGTTATTCATCTCTTTTCTAAATTGGTATGGTAAAGACTGCTATTCTATATTAACAATGAGTACTTATAAAAAATAAGAACCGTTGCTTGTGCTTTATTTTTCTTTGCGCTGTGATTCTCAACAAATCTATGCTAAAGGTTAACTATAGTTTGCTTCTTAGTTCTTCTGAACGTCGGCAAATTCGTCTGATGATATGAACTGTAGTAAGCCTTTCAATTAAATTTTTTTGTTTTACTTTTATGCAATATGCCTTGTTTTGGTAATTTTGTTGGTGTTTTACATAAACACAACCATATCATCTGATCCATGCTTGTTGGTAGCAAAGAAAAAATCGGATGCTGTGTTATTTTTTAACTTAAAAATAATAACAAAAGTCAAATTTTTATTTTAAAATTTTTTAATTTTTTGTACATTAAGAAGCAGTATTTTTTTAACAAATCAAATACCACCCTGTAATGCAACAATTTGACGTTTGTCATATCAACACATTTTTTCAATTTTAATTTTACTTCATTTTTATTTATTTTTTTCATTTCCAAATATTATTTTTACCAACAACATCCCGTTTAACCGGCAAATCAGCTGATTAAATGTAGCAAAAACTTGTTTGTATGCAAAGCTTAAGAGAAATAATAAAAAAAGAAAGAACAACAACAAATAACACACAATACATATATACATAAGTGTATTCTTTTTTCGGCATTTTTGAAGAACATTTTTGGGTACTAAATTTTTCGTTTTTTTTAGAACAAGACTAACAATTGAAGAGTAAAAATCTACAACAATCACTTGCGTTGTTGCCAATTTTAAAGCAATACGCAATTACATCTTAAAAATTTGAAGAATTTAGTATACTACACATATCTGTCTCGCCAAAAAAATCTAAAAGAATATTAATCATATAATCTATAGTGTACTGTTCGCTTTATATCATGTACATATTTTAATGAAACTTTCCTAAATGTGCTTTTGTATCTGAGTATATACATATATGAACTTTTATAACAATTTTGTTGGCACTAATTTTAGTTGGAAATTTGCATTTGAACTCGAAATCCAACTTAACACCGTCCAATAAAAATTCCCATTAATTTAAAATTTATTTTTTGTTTTAAATACGACAAAAATGCAGAATTTTAGAGTTCAAGGTATATTTGAATCGCTTTCAAGGTCTGTACTAAAAGTATGCAACATTTATTTTCAGCAATATGAACAAAGCAAGTAATTATTTTTGAAGCTCAATGTAGACCAACTTGTGTTCCTTCACATTCAAAACTCATACCTTAATCAATAAAATGTGATGGAAATGAAACAATTTGACATTAATCTTTCCTCATAGCATCAATTTCAAAGTCAGTCCTAAATATATGCAACATTTATTTCCTTAAATCTGTAGAACATACATATGTGAACTGATTTAAAATTACGGCCGTCTTCCTAAAAGTCAGTTGCTTTGTAATGCAATAGCATTTTCATGCACAAAATGTTGCATAGCATTAGGACATTTTTTTTTTACTATTTATTTATTAAGAGCAAAGTTCATAAAAAGCATAAACTTAATTACTGATTGCTATGCATTGTCAACATATCGTAGTTCGACGTTATGAAATGCCAGTTAGGTTTGGATACAAATTTTTTTATTTCTTTTCATACTTACTGCAAATTTTGCATTACAAATAGATTCCCAGTGAAATGCAGCTTTTTCACTTACTTATGTCTATTCTTTGCCGTAATTAACCCACACCACGCGTTCCGTCATTGCAAGTTAGGTAATTTTCTAAATTCAATTATGAAAGCATAAAATTACATCATTTGGTGGGGGTTATCTACGACCTAAATAAGTACACCTACTTGACTTTTGTAGCGCTAATTTTAAATTTAATGAATTTTGTCTCAAAATTCACATATATTTTTCTCGTATTGAGAAAAAGAGTACATATTCAATAGCTCTTTTTATGTAAAATCCCAAAAAACAAAACCGGTCATTGGCCTCAAAAAAACACAAACTTGGGGTTCTTAAAAAGTTGTTGTTGTTGTTTTTTTTCCTTGTTCTTTCCAACAAATGTTGCTGACAAGAATGCTGTGCGACATGAGCAAATATTGTTGTTGTACATTAGTTCACTGTATATAAATTTTGGTGCTGTTATTGTGCTTTTGTATTAAATATTTCAGAAAAAAAAGCTTCAAAAAATAAGGAGCAACAACAATATTGGATTGTTTGAGGAGAACTCAAGAATTGTTGCTACTGCTGCTGCTGACGTTAAATTGTTGCTGTTGTTGCCTCTCCAAAAAATTGAGTTCAACTAAAAAGTTAACTCTTTTTAATACGACGACACAGCGGTAACGGAAAGTCCCAATCGTAAAGGAAATATACTTCAGAATATTACTAACAACAAATTACTTGAACAATTTACCAACAACTGCATGTTGTTGTTTGTTGTTAGTGTTTCTATTGTTGTTGGTAGCATATATTTACTCGTATGTACAATATGGTATCAGAAAATAAAAATGTTAGTTGGCTTTTATTTATTCGTATTCAATTGTCGCTCATTCATCGGTGAGTCTCCTGCTCTCACTGAATTAAATGTTTTCTCTCTCTTTTTTGTTTTTTGTTTTGTATTATTGATCTGTCCTCGTGTCTAATAAGATATTGGCCGTTGTTACCACCTGCACCTATGGGCTTTTTTTTTTTTTTTCTTAAACCTTTCTATGTTTTGCTTGTGATCACAAAACCGAATTTTTATAGCCGTCTTGTGTTCACGTTGTCGACATGTCAAAAATTTTAAATCAAAATTATATCAAATGTGATTCTCAAATTAACGCTCTCACACATGATTGCTTTCATAAGTTGATATTAGGAGCATATTTAGTGTTGTAGAGACAGACGACGATGACGCTACATGTATGATCATTCAATACAATTTGATTCGGCTGTCAGCGCATTTTTTATTAGGAATGATTTAATAATGTTACAAGTCATTCAATCTCTAATACTTTAATTTGAATTATCAATGTTTTCATTTTTTTTTTGTCTAATATTTATTTATTTATTTATTGATTTAAATTGTTTGCATAGAAGAACTTAGTCGTTAAAATGCCATAGTAGCCCAGGAAAATAAGAAGAAAAAAGAGCTTCTGTGCGAAAAAATTCCCAGTGGAAATTTTTCACCGGAATTATCTTAATTTATGCATGATACACAAACTGTGAAAAGTCTATTGCAATGTCGTGTGCGCATAAAAAGTAATTAAGGCTCAAAGGTCGCTAAAATCAGTTTTTTGCAAATATCTCGCTAATGCTAACTTTTACAGAAAAATGTTGGTCTCTAATTTTGTAGCACAGGAAATTTCCTACAAAAGTACGTTAAAAGTATTTGCGTACGACTTCTAGTTTAGGAGATCACCCAATTTAAAAAGTTGTTAACAGTTATAATATGAAATACTACCTATGAGTTCATATTAAAATATCTTACTTTTTAAATTGCAATAACTCTTCAATGAGAAGTTGTACAAACAAAATTAAAATACCGTTTGAAAGATAATTTAAATTTCTATATACCGTTTAAAATTTTTTTTTCGAACGGCTCATGGACGGCTTAAGGATATCTGCGAATTGGTAAGTACTACGATAAAAAGTAATGGGACCAAATTTGTAGAGAATTACAAGATCTACAAAAAATAAGCGATATGTGTACACATAGAAGTAACCGTATAGAAGATATTCAATAGAAACCGGTTTTTTGTCATTTTAAGGGTTTTTTTTGGAATATCTTCTAAACGGTTACTTCTATGTGTACACATATCGCTTATTTTTTGTAGATCTTGTAATTCTCTACAAATTTGTTCCCATTACTATTTATCGTAGTACTTACCAATTCGCAGATATCCTTAAAAAACCAGTAATTTCGAAGCCTTAACGGTTATTCAAGAATATTTTTAAGATCATGAGCCGTTCGAAAAAAAAATTTTGTACGGTATATAGAAAATTAAATTATCTTTCAATCGGCATTTTACTTTTGTTTGTACAACTTCTCATTGAAGAGTTATTGCAATTTAAAAATTAAGATATTTTAATATGAACTCATAGGTAGTATTTCATATCATAACTGTTAACAACTTTTTAAATTGGGTGATCTCCTAAACTAGAAGTCGTACGCAAATACTTTTAACGTACTTTTGTAGGAAATTTCCTGTGCTACAAAATTGGAGACCAACATTTTTCTGTAAAAGTTAGCATTGCACGACTTTGCAATGGACTTTTCACAGTTTGTGTATCATGCATAAATAAAGTCAATTCCGGTGAAAAATTTCCACTGGGAATTTTTTCGCAGAAAATGTCTTATTTTCCTGGGCTATAGTAATAACAACCAAATATAATTATAAAAACAATCAACAGTTTAGAAAATAATCATATAATATTCATTTAATATAGCGCATTTTTTTTTTTTTTTTTTGGCAAGGAAAGAAAAATTTTGGTGGGGAGAGGTTAATGAGATGGAAATAGGGTTTCACGAGACACATAATAAGTGGGTACATTTTTGAGTGTATATGTTAACGAGCATCTACTAAATTAAAATATGAAGTTCTTTTTTGCTTTCGAAATGTTTTTAAAATCCAAAACAGACGGTCTCTTTTTTCCAAAAAAAAAAAATTTTTGATATTCTTAAAATATGGCCCCATTTCTTCTTCTCTTGCTATAAAGTGCCAAATCACCCGAGCGAGACAAGTTTTTCAAAGTCGTTGATACAGGTGAGATTTCACTTAACACCTTTTTTTTGGCGTGAAGTCAAAAAGAGTACATGGTTGAATATCCTAAAAATGTAACATTGAATGTCCATGTTTAAATTTAAAATTTGATATTTAATTATTAGCTTAACTGTAATTTTTTTTTAATATTGAGTAAAAAGGGAACTGAAAGTAAGGGGAAAAATGAATGAATTGAAAGGGGTGCCATATCACCTGGGAGTGCCAAAATTTCCTTATTTACTCTATAGGAAATCTCGAAAGCAAAGCAAATATGCAAGCACATACATAAATCAAATTTTAATTGAAATTTCGCTATGAAAGCTGCATGTATTGAAATTAAAAGGGGTGCCATATCACCTGGGGGTGCCTTAACTCCCGGATTTACCCTATAAGAAATCTCGAATGCAAATTTACAAGTAGATATATATACCATGTTTTCATTCAGTATGCATTATGAATATGATCCTCTGGAAAAGTATATTATTTTTGTGACACAAATTTTCTCGAAAATACTTTGACTGGTACACAAAACCAACAGCATCCGGCAGAATTATAAATTTCAATTCAACACAGCCATACAATCAAAAAAGAAACACAGCAAACAACATGATAAAAACCGCACTAACAATAAGCCACACAAATTTTCAAAAATAAAACATAGAAAAACTCAAGAAAATTTTACACAAAAACAACTACCCACCAAAATTAATAAACCATCTTATATAAATAAAAATCTCAGAAATATACAAAATCCTCAACCGAACTTAAGAAACAATGATACTACTGGTCACCCTAAACAATATTTCAGCATACCATATGTACCAAGGCTTACGGATGACACAACAGTAAAAAACATTAGGAAAGAGAACGCAGCATTTGCATACAAGCCAAACAAAACACTTACATCGATATTTACCAACAACAAAGATAAAACAGAGAAATTAAAAGAGAACAACGTCGTTTACGAAATAAAATGCAACGGAAAAGAAAGGGAAAAGTGCAATGCGATCTACATAGGGACAACAAAACGAGCTTTCGGCATAAAACTAAACGAACACAAAGCAGACGCAAAACACAAAAGAGAGACCACAGCTTTAGCTAAACAGCAACTCAACACACAGCTGATTTCGAAAATTCGAAAATATTAGACAGAGAACAGAGATATAGGGCCTTATCGTAAATCTGAAGGGAGTTCCATTCTCTCCCTCCCGGGGAAGAAGCATTGGAAGTACTGAATATTTCATGAATGGAAACTCCCCTTCCTGCAGGGATACTTTTTTTATTTTAATATCGTTGACATTTTCAGAAATAACCAGTTTGATACGCTGTGTTTTTCCAAGAGCGTTGACATTTTACACAAAAACAACATCTGGCAACGCTGAGTCCTTTCCATATCTTTGACATTTTGTGCAAACAACCAATCTGAACGCTGATTTTTTCCAATTTCGTAGACATTTTGCACAAAAAAAAAAAACATGACATTTTTGTTTCCATTTTCCACTGGATTTTGACAGCTGACTTAAAAAAAAAGATAAACAAGAAACAGCAATTGCAAAAGACAAAAAAGAAGCAATTGCAGCAGTGAAATTTAAATTAATGCTTTGCTTTTTAAAGTAAAAAATGTCTTTTGAATCATTTTTGTGGATTTAAAAAATCAAAAGTTTGCACCAAAAAGTTTCCAAAAAAAAAAAAAAACTTTTAAGTGAAAAGTAGTTTTAGCAGAACCAGTATAAGTTGGAAACGCTTGGATAGATATTAAAAACTTTAGTGTCATATGAAAGCTATTTCAATAATCTTTAAAATTGTTGTACTAAAGTTTTTTATTTGTCAAACGTAATTTAAAATTATCCATTTATACTTTAGTACTCCCTAGCAAAAAGTTGAGGAGCAAATTTAACAAATAAAAGTGAAAA
Organism: Calliopum simillimum; assembly: GCA_951812925.1. NCBI lineage: Eukaryota > Metazoa > Arthropoda > Insecta > Diptera > Lauxaniidae > Calliopum > Calliopum simillimum. The sequence continues at coordinate 13,012,748 of OX638372.1, read as the reverse complement.
AACTCGCTCCCAACTTATTGCCGAGTACATAATTTTTCCAGTGAATTTTCCCTTTCCACGAAATTTTTTTTACGATCGTATACCAGGGAGTTAGCGAATAAATTCTCGAGAATACATATTTATTTACGATAAGGCCCATAATGTTAGAATGACGTTGGAGAGCCTTAGAATAAGGCAAAATGCAAAAACAGCTGTGAACGATAGGGAGGACTATAAAAATATTCGCCAGTGTTATAGTGTGATCTTGTAACAGTCTTAAATGTTTCAATGTTTAATGTTTTTATTGTGTTTTTATCAACATTTTTTCATTAAATTAATTCATTTCTATGTAAATTTTAATGTAAGTGCATTTTTCTAAGTGTCATTTGTTAAAAATGTTAAAAAATTTCATTGTAGTCTTTGTTCCAATAAATATACCCCTGAGGAAGCCTAAAACCAATAGGCGAAACGTTGGGAAATAGCGGAATGAAATTGTTTTAATTTTATTTAGCGTTTTAAAATCTTGTGACCATCAAGCTCAATGCAACAAATTGATGCGAAAAACACTCATACTTTGAGTTAAGCTAAGGCAGTTCTTAAATTTGTTAGTCTTCAAACCATAAGCAATTTATTTTAAATATGAATAAAGATTATATTGATTTCTTTAGTTTTTCAATAAACATCGTTTTATTTTATAGTATGAAATATTAAATCAAAATTTAAAAAAAAAAATTTATTTAGTTTTACTCTTTTATTTTCAGGTAAGAAAGAACACAATATTAGCGTTTATCACATAAATACATTCATATACCAAGAACATTTAATTTGGTAAGTCTTCTTTTTTTTACACTAATCTACGTTTTACTCCCCTTTTAAAAGCGCTAAATACGATATTGTCCCACATCCGGCTTTTTGATATACCACCGAATATAATTCATTTATATTATAGTATTATAAGCTTACATATCGACACATCTTTCATTGCTCTTTATAAACTTTTTCGGTCTTTTTCAATATTTGATACTAATAATCGTGCAATTAGTATCAAAAGGTATGAGAACAACAACAACAGCAGCAGAAAAAACTTGAAAGAAAAACACAAGTGTGGAGAAGAATAGTAAAAACAAACATCATCAAATGCGATAATTTTAAGTATGCTGTTGCTCCCTAAAAGAATTGAACACAAAAAAAAAAAAAAATTATTGATATTTATTTGATACTCTAGAAATCTTCACAATGAAATCCCACATTAAAGTCATATCAGCTTTTTCGGGTTCAAGTAGTCGTCGCCAGAGGTGGCGGCAACAGCAGCAGTGGCTTTAGCTTTGGCCACTAACTTTCAACAAGTGTTTCACACAAACACGTGGGCACTTAAGTGTTGTGTGCTGTGCGTGTAGTGTATGGAAATTCTCCCACCTCGTAGTAGCTAGCGCGCAGGCCTAGTGCCAATCAGCAAATGTTGGTGCGGAAAGAAGCACTTCTATGCCATCTTTGGTCGCCTTGTTATAATGCCACTCATTAAGTCAACAAACGTTTAAAGCGCAATGCGTGTGGAACAAAAAAAAAAAAAAAAAAAAACAAACGAAAAAAAGAGAGAAATTACGAAGCAATGATATGAATGAAATTGATTCAACACCCAAAAATTAAGCCAACTTCAGTGTCTATGCGCGCAATCGCAAAGATTTTTATTGTTATCAAGGTGTGAAAGAGATATTTGTATAAACGTTTTGCTCTTAACCTCTTTTGTACGCATTAACTTTACAGCGAACCTTTTTCAATACGCACCAAGAATTTTATAAAATAAAATCTTTTGCTTTAGCTCTTTCGTCAATTGCAAGCATGGCTAAAAGTATGCAACGTGATTTGGTTTTGCAATTTGGTTTTGCAATTTGGTTACTAAAATAGTGCTAATTTCAAAACTAACATTGCATATCTTTAGGCGCTTTCACTTTTTTATGTGTCATACACTTTTCGTTTTGTATCGAATCGTTTTCCTTCGGTTTTGAAAAAAAAAAACCAAAACGAAATGCTATGCCTACAAGAGGTTAACACAAAATGAGAACTACCTTTATCGCTCTATACTTTGCTTCAGCAATGGTGGTCCGCCTTTTTCGTTTCGGTCGGTGATTTGTTGATGATACTCTGTCAAATTTGAGTAGTTTTTAAACGTCAAGATTAAAAAATGATAATGTTTTGACAAAACGTTGTATTTTTTCGGTAAAAAGACTCTTTTTTTTGTTTTTCTTTTTTTTTTTGACAAATGAGGGGGCAAACTAGACACCTGAGGTACACGAGTCTCGTCTACATTAGAAAAGCTGTGGAGATACAGTAATTTGTTTGATGGGTTGAATAGTGGTAGGCCCACTTTTGATTTGTTATCTATTTAGAAATAATAGTGCGCTTTATTTCCTAGAAAGTGAAATTTGAAATTGGTTGCATCAGCATCAGGTGTTTTTTTTTTCTGTCTTTTGGTGGTACCTATGTAATTCAATGAATTATTTTTATTTTGTTCAGTTATTTAACATTGATTGTTCTTGCTTTTTTGTGTGTACAGAAGGAGTTTTTCAGGAATTTCAGTCGTTATGCAAGCATTTTTATATGCCGAAAAAATCGACTCTTCAGAACACAAATTTCCCCTAAAATTTTTCCTTGCACTATGTCGTTAATAAAGATCTTTGAAGTAAGTTCATATCGAAGAAAGCCATAGCAGCTCCTCAAATATTTCTAGATTTTTCCTTTTTGCATAGTAAATTTTGCTTTTAGTAAGTTAGTTTTTGAAAAAAATAAAAAACAAATATTTTTGATTCAAGTACAAATTTCATTAAATTAAAAGAAAACGAATTTTCCTTTCTAAAACTGGTGAATTTTCGCAATAGAAATTTGTTTTTGCAAATTTTTTTTCTCAATAATCTTCCGGAAATTCTAGCAATTGCACAACATGGGGGATGATTAAGCAATTATTCTTCTTTGTTTAGTATACAATTTGTATACGTATATTCTTATAATAAGTAAAGATTACTTGGCAGCTAAAAAAACATTTTTTTTATCTTAAATCCTTAATAAATATTCGTGCAAAACAATTTTATTTTAAAAATTATTATTTTTTTTGCAATTTTTTTTTGTTTTTGTTGCCATCAAGCAACAAATGCAGTTTACAACCTGTTGCTTATACAATTTATAACACAAAAAAAGCTACGAAAGAACAAAAAATTTAACAAAAAATGATTGCAAATAAGAACGAAGACACTAAACAGAAGGATAATCTATAAACAAATACTCAAAAGTTCTATGTGGCATTAAAATTTAATTGCAAAATAAATAATAAATAAATAACAACGAATAATTGCAAGTTAACTTGCGTAAGCAATTTTAATGCGTTTTTATTTTAGAATTTTGAACTTAATCAAAAAAAATTTTTTTCTTAAATTAACTAAAGTAAAAGCTACATTTTAAATAAACCTATAATGCCATCAATTTGGTTTTCGTACAAACCATGGAATTATAAAATAAATGATCCGTTTAACTAATGAGACAATTAAGGCTTTCGAGCTCATTGAGCGATTTTTCTTGATATTGTCCAGGCATTTGACAAAGTGGACCTTCTGTTTAAGTTAAAGTGCATACTTCCACTAAGTTTTCATAAGATACTTGAATCTTATCTCAAAAAGCGATTATTTCAAGTAAGGTACAAAATATTTATGACAGAAGACTACGCAATCGACGCAAGTGTACACCAAGGAAGTGCCCCGAGTTCTGCCCTGCATGTGATATACACTTTAGACATCCTTACGAACTCGATTCTGTTACAGTCGACGTTCACTGACGATACTGCTATTCTGAAATGCAGCAATTGTCCAAATAGAGCCATCTAGAGTCTTATAGGCTAAGCAGAGGACAGCTTAAATCAGGATTATAGACGTAATAATACGAATCTTTTTATTGCATGATTTTAGGGATTTTTTAAATACATGTACCATAGACATTGGCTAAAAGAAAATTTCTCAATTCAGGGGCCAAAAAATTTCCAATTAGCTTTTCTGATGCTTATTAATCTTGTTTTTGATGCTTTAGAATTTTTTGGCCCCTGAATTGGGAAATTTTCTTTTAGTCAATGTCTATGAAATATGTATTTAAATAAGGCCTAAAATCATGCAATAAAAAGATTCGCATTGTTACGTCTATAATCCGGATTTAAGCTGTCGTCTGTCTAGTCTATTAGAGCAATACATAACACTTGTGGCACGATGCACACTGGGGCTATAGAAGTGATTTGGTTTAAAACCACCCAGACATCGCAATTTTCATCGAAATATAAAAATTCTTAAAGTGGGATATTCGTTTTGTCATACTGAATAAATGTGACTTAATCAATTTGCCGAGTGACCTTGAAAAATGTAATTAAATGTTCAAAAAATAGAGATACCATTAAAAATCTTTTTTTACTCAAGAGGAAAGCATCTTACGAAAAAAGTGTACAAGGCAAAAAATGCTTAGAATCGTCCAAGCAACACGTGAGATTTTTTTTGGAAACTTTTTTTTTTGAATTATTTTTGAAATTTTTTTTTTTTTTGGAAGTTTTCAAAAAAAAAGTTAAAAAAAATTCCAAAAAAATCACACGTATTGCTTGGACGATTCTAAGCATTTTATGCCTAGTACACTTTTTTCGTAAGATGCTTTCCTCTTGAGTAAAAAAAGATTTTTGCCTTCCGCGGGCGTTCAAAAGCCAAAAACTCCCATTTAGCGTCCGAATCCCATCTTGAGTCATATTTAGGCAATTAAGCTTCGTACCATTCTTAAGTATGACAAAACGAATATCCCACTTTAAGAATTTTTATATATCGATGAAAATTGCGATTTGTGGGTGGTTTTGAACATGGAGTCCCCATTTGGCGTATTAAAGTAAAAATGTAAACATGTTACGTTTACACACAGAATGGCCCACAGTTACACTCAACAATACTCCTATTTCGCAGGCAAATCAGGTTGTCTACCTAGTTATTCATTTGGGTAGACAGACGCCTGGAGGGGGGGCACTCTGTAGTTCGATTCGTAAACAAATCTGTTCGAATTTGAACAAATTTTACTGATTTCCTAATCGAACTACAGATGTTTAAAAAAAGTATTGGGGAGTTATCATGGATAAATATTTTCGGGGAGAATACATCTTATACTACGTTTCGACCAGAGATTTTTGAGGGTATTTACGGTTCTTTCGAGATTTACCTCTAAATCTCGCTGTAAATCATGTGATTTATTATTCACAAGTTAATCTACTTATGACGAGATTTATTTTAAATCTTTGTATAAATCTCAATAAGACTACCGATTTCGGCTATTGTTGATCAAGTGGCATCCCTTAACTTTGACAATTGGCATTAAATGTCATTAAAAGTGAGCAAATATTAAAAAGAAAAGGAAGACCAACTTTCATTCCCAGCTTATGGCAATTACTGTCAAAAATAAATATCTTTTGGTCGGTGGAAACGGGTAGAATTTGACGAGTAGATTTATCAATCTCATCACATCTAAATCTCCGGTGGAAACGTAGTATTATATGGTACACGCCTATGGTGTACGGCAAGTAAAAGCAATATCGAATCCATTCAGTGGGTTCTGTCGAAAATATTCAGATCTTTCATATATGTAGTGAAAAAGAAAGAAGTTAGTGTGATATTACTTTAAATATACTCTGTAATGGTAATGAAAGATATCTTTCTTTTTCAAGAAATCTAAATTCAATTGTCTGTAATTTTTCAGTTACAAACGCCTTGTTATTGTAACATTACACTTAAAAGGTATATTTTTTGCTACTGTTTTGTGTTATAATAAAACTTCGAATCTGATTAGCATAAATTCTAAAATTCCTGGTATTGTCAATACTCATTCTTTAAAATTTTTTTTTTTGGTTTTTTTTTGTAATTTTTATTTTCGTATTTGTTAATTTGCATTTAAAGAAAAAATAAATCCAAATCAATTCGAGAAGAAATTAATTCAACACAACTTGATATTCCATTAGCGTACATTACACATACATCGTACAAAATTGCAAATTTATGTACTAAACAAGAATATACAGACAATATATGTAGTGTTTTTATATATTTGGCGTTGAAAATTTCTTTCTTTGCGTGGTAAATTTGTGTTGTCTGTCTGTTTGTTTTTGCACTCTGTTGAAAAAATACAGAGCGATTTTTTTAATCTTTTTAAGGGGGTGTTTAAAAAATGTGAAATTATTGCATAATTGCAAATTATTTTGATATATTTTTTTGCACTCATTGCAATTAGCAATAAAAAATTAATCGATTTCACGTTGCTTAAATAGATCGTTAAATTGAGTAAAACACAAAGTTTATTTAGTCAGATCAATATTAAATAACAGCTGTTGTTATCCAGACTATACCGATAGAAAAGGGATCACAAACCGAGAAAGTAATATTTCTTAGGTTGTCTTATTAACATAAGTATGTTTAAATTCCATAGTGTAGCGGTTATATTATTTTATACATCTATTCTTTTACCAATATTATACACTTGCTTAATTTAAACTTAAAAATACTTTTATAAATTTATCAAATATTCTTTTTTTTATCCGCCCACGTTGGGCGCCAAATGTAATTTCCTTTTTATTTCATACTTTTTAAATTTAATTTTTTTAAAAATTTTTTTAGTTTTCTGTTTGAATTTTCAAGATCCGCGACCCTTAATTTCTCCCTTAAATAAAATTTTTATTTTTTTCATCAACTTAAAAGCTTAATCAGACAAATTTCCACCTACGGACGTTGTGAATTTTACATTAAAACTTGTTACTAATTTTAATTATCAAATTCCCTGCTTCATCATTCTTTCATTTTCTTCTTACTATCTATTAAATAACAAAAAGACAAACTCATTATATTTTAATCAATTTAGATTCCAAATCCCCCCAAGTTATCCATCCATGATAGGTCTGGCTGGCTGGCAGAAATTAAAACGCGTGCCAATTTAATCACTTCCAAGCCATCTAACTTGCACGGCATCCATCACATGCACATCACTTCAATGATTATGATTATGACCCATACGAGTATATTCATATCTATATGACCAAGAAGCAAGGTGGCTGATCACTCCTAACAACAACAACAACAGCAATAAAAACATCACTACTACGCTAAGTCTCGTCTTGTAGAGAAGCAACAAAGCGTAAAGCACTTGAGACCAAAGTGTAGAAGAAAAGAAAGAAAAAGAAAAAAAAAAAAATAGTGTTCTTATTAAACATTACCTCAACTTTGATTTCGACAAATATTGTAAAATTATTTAATAATAAAATTATGAAATCAAGAGGTATGATGGGAATAGGTCATTGACTGTTATCATTGTTGCATTTGTTTTGATCATCACATCTTGCACTGGCCAACATCAACGAAGACAGCCAGCGCGACGCGATCATGTTGACGTTGAAGACGACTCCTCCTCATTTGCTCTATTAGTCCATAGAGATGATACATAGTTGGGTTTTGAATGGGGGAATCATAATCAGTAGCGTGTAAAAATCACGATATTTTCAGACTCTGCCTTTGTTAAATTAATCAAAACAAAAGCTAACTTGAGTTGAGCACAAAAATTAAACAATTAAAAGCATTACTGAACAGCAGTGGCTTTTTTTATTCTTTTTTTCATACATACATACCTACTTATATGTATGTTTTATATATATTGTAGCTGATCTTGGCCCACGATCATTTAACAACAAAAAAATAGTGAAGTGAAGTAAAATGATCAACACTACAACTTCAAGTGCAGTGAAGTGTAGGTAGATAGTTTTATTGCGAACCAAGTACACGCTAGACTTTTCACCGGAACACAAAAAGAAAACAGATAAATTTTGTCTCGTTAAGCACATGATAAGATGTTAACCCATTTGTGCCAAATTAGTTCATCAATATATACATTTATTGAAAATCGATTTTCAAACTGAATTTTTTGAAAAACTGACATTAATCCTTTGCTCCTGAAACTATGCAGAGTTAGCTTACTCACAGCAAAAAATATAAGTATGTGAAGACTGCATAGTTTTAGGCTCACTTTTTTACAGTTAAAAGCCATGCTTCCTTATGTTTGTTATAAAGAGTGTTGGAATTATTCCCTAAAAATAGCGTTGGATGATGTTTAAAGTAAGTGTGGAAAAGTTACACTTTTATATCTACATTATCTTTGTAAGATTAAAATGTCTTAACGAGCACCTAAAATTATGCCATGAAAATTTTTTAAATTTGTGCACAATCATGTGATCTCAAAATTTACGGCATACTTTTAAGTTTAAAAAAATATGTAAAAACGTTTCAGATTACGAATGCCCGAGATTATACCATATTGAGTAAGGTTAAAAAAATGTTTCTTTAAATCCGACCAGTAATTATAGCTCTAATAATAGTTCACTAATTGCTCAATTTTAGCTAAAGTTCTTGAATAAATGCTTTTTTTTTTTACTCAGGATTATTATACATTTTTAATTTATTACATTATACGAAGATTAGCCCCTATATATAGCCTATCAAACGTTATGTAATGGTTTGGCGTTTTTTCTGGTTTACTCTCTATATATGTATAATCTTTGCTTTCAGATACGAGTTGCGTGTTTAGTTGTTTCTTTAAATAATTCCTGCACTGTCGGTGATTCTATATTTTACTCTAGAGCTTATGATAAAAATTTTGCGGAAGTATTTTTTTTTTATTAGAAATTTTTAATTTTTTTGCTTTTAATTTATAAATTGAACAATTATGCTTGGTAGGCACTGCTTGATTTTGTAGTGTAGTTTTCTTCCCAATAGGAAATTGCAGCAAATTTCAACTACATACAAATAATCAAAATTGATATGGTCTTATTTGTCAAAACGAAGCAACTCCATTTTGTAAAACGAAACATATCTATTTTGCAAATTTATATTGAGTGACATTACGGAACTTAACTTGGTGACATAAATCTCAAAAAGTTATATGTATTAATATTTAAAAATTGACAGCTGAGCTGAAATCGAACTTTCTGCAAAAAAGCTTCAAAAATGTTCATTGCAATTCGATCAAAACGTAACATTATAGCACATAATCTCTATATTAATATGCAAGACAAAAATTTGTCCATCTTTTTTTACTATGTTAGAAATGGAGTACGACTTTAAATTTTAAATCATTAGAAAGGCATTTGTGCGTAGATGTGCACAAAGTTAAAATTATGTTAATATTTTGACTTTAATCCAAGTAAAATTAAAAACAAATTTTTAATATTAACAACAACAAAATACACGGTCACACAGAGCTTATAAAAACATAAAGCACAAAAAGTAAGACAAAAAGCATAGCACTGACTTCATGTTTTCTGTTTTGTTCATGTTTCGTTGGAATTATACCAGGGATGATAAATGAGCTTTTTTCTATGGCAAAAATAGTACTTCAAGTGTCCAAAAAGTACTAAAATTATTTGATATATATGTGGTCGAATTTTAACCACTAGGCGATTATACATAGTATTCATCAACAACTCTCTACAACAGCATGTGCCTTTATATTAAATATTTTATTTATCAATGGCCGTATAACTTACTCAGCCGTTATAAGTATGTGCATATCGCGGATATATAGTTTTTTTCTTTCCTATTGTTTAAAAAAAAAAATCTGTCGGAAAAATTGACTCATTCAATGTTTGCTTCAAACAACTACTCAATGGACCATATGATGGTAGACAAACTCATAAACATAAATATCTGTCTCCTGTGCTAATTAATAGATGACGAATAATTCAGTTAAATTGTCATTATAATAATCTCTACGAAGCAGCTAGAGTTTAGTGCTTTACCCCTTTCTGCGATCCTACTCTCTTGCGTTTTTTTTTTTTTCATCTTTGAAGGCTGCGTTTGCTTTATTTTCTATCTAAAGAAAAATATAGGGTATAGTAATTGTCAGCTCAGCACTTATTCATTGCCTTGACCTTTTTTCTCATTGTATTGTTTAGAGTGCGTTGATCTGTTTTAAGATCTAGACATGTGTAGACTTTTTATCGTTGTCATAGGTTCTATAAAAGCTTTATGTAGAGCTTCAATGTCAACTTTTATTGGATTGAATATAAACTTTTGATGGACAAAGAAGCTGCTATTGGGAAAAATCTTTTTTAAGCATAAGAATATGTACGTATAAGATTTGTTCCCCCCTGAATTGTAAAATAATATCATTGATGTTTGCACGCGAAATAAAATATATTTAAATCTCAAAAGAAACTGTATGGTGCCACGAAACATACACTGAAAAAATAGTAGATAAGCTTTATCGAAGAGTTCGAAATTTTCAGGAAACTACTTACAGACAATTGCACTTCTACTTTGACAAGATTTTGGCAAAAGCAAGTTTTAACTTCAATTGATTGATCACGTAAAGTAAGTACTGAAAGCTCCGAATACTTCAAGCTAACAACAAAGTTCCGGCACTGAAAAATATACCAAACTTATCTTAATAAGGTCCTTAAACTTTACATGATTTGGTATTTATCAGCAAAAAATACGAATTTGATAATTACATATTGCCAAATTTATGATTGTTTCAAAAATTTGTTCGAATACCTTTGCTTTTTATTAACTAGAGACTTGTACAAGACATGTTGGTTTTTTTTTTTTCTCCCATATTTTACACAGAACTAAAGTAGGGTAGAACGGGGTTAAATCGCCACGGGGTTAAACAACCAATTGCCTCTAATATTTTTTAAGTCGAATTGAACGACCGTTGGTACAGTAGATAGTGATCGATACAACGCAACTTTGGCAAAAGGATCCACTACCGCACGTGTGTTATAACCTGAGTTCTGACGAAAGAAAGATTTGACGCGTCCTCGCTGCAATATTTTCAGTCGACAAAAGTTCAAAATTCCACAAATCAGTGAAGTGCTAAGTGTTTTCTAAGAGCAGAATTACATGCTGAATCCAAATCTGTAATTGGTTTTACAAAATTTAAATTTGTTAAAAAGTTATTCGCCTTAAAATAAACAAAAGCACGTGGGGTTAAATAACCAGAAGGAGAAACAGGCATTGGCGACCACGGTAAGGTCGGAAAAAAAGATTCTAAAAAAATTTTCCGAGCAAAAACCAAGACACGGCAGCCAAAAACAATACTCGTCGCTCCAAAAGAGGTCGTCCAAGAAAAGTAGTATACGTTGAGGAAAGTGATGCCAGCGATTAATAAAGCTCAGGAGAAACTTTTTCAAGTTAATTTTGTTCTTTTGTAACGTTTTGTTGCTTTACCCCCTAACCCTTAAAATAACAATGTTGGTTACTTTTATTATGAAAAGAAGTTTGGTTGGTTTACCCCACCTGGTGGTGCAAATACCGGATAAACACAGCGAGTTTGAAAAAAAATGTTCGTATGAATTTTGGAACAAAGGGTTCAACGTACCAGGAACAGTTGAAATTTTCAAATTATTATCATAAACAAAGTTTTTACAGAGTGCCAAACACAAAAGTGGTTTTTTTACCCAGTTCTACCCTATTTGATTCAAAAAATTCAATTCAATTTCGTCTATATAAAAAAATATAAGTTTGTAGATTTTAGCAAACCTTCGGGGTACTTGTGCTAATATATGGATGGGATTTTTTTGAAAATGAAATAATTCCATAGCGAAGCAAAAGTAATGTCATAATATAAAAAGCCTATCATTTTGTCAAAAATGAATAAAATTGGGCTGTTTCTACAGAAAGTTTGCTTAATGTTGTTGAAAAATGATATCGGTCAAATAACCGAGAAAACCCATTCATATGTAACTTGCTTTTTTACCCCTATTTACTGTAAGGTTCTTTAAACTATAAAGTCGATAAAATCATATTTTTTTGGTGTTCCCAAATAAAACACGGACGGAATATTATTCGTAAAAAAAAATTCTAAATATTAAAACTTTCTGCTGACATTTTCGCTACAAAGTTTTTTCGGTTTATTTTATCTGGATTGTATATTTTTATCATGCTGTACTGATTTTTTATTTTTTTTTGTACACATAGAACGTGCTATAAAAAATATTTTATACATTGTACATATGAATGAATGTACATTACATATTTAACTCTGCAAACTATAACATTAATGACGTTTATTTGCGCCTACGCCTTTTTTTGTGTAGCTTAAACGAAGCGAAATGAAATCAGCTGTCTAGTGTTTAGATGCCAAAATTTCGGCTGATTTTGTATATTTATTTAATTTTGATTGTTTATTATTGCAAAAAAAAAGACGTCTATATATTAGATAGTGTATCTTTTAATAGATTGTGTCCCACACACTATTACGCACCTCCGCAGCAAAAAATTTAGCGATACGCACATACAAACCGATAAACACAAAAAAATTTAAAAAAAAAAAATTGTTAACTAAATAATGAAATGAAGTGGAAAGCGAAAGAGCCGAAAAAAGAGAGAAGATAATAATTTAGTGATTTTAATTTTTTTTTCTTTTTTTTTTTTCAAGAAGCGCTCTTATGTACATACACTGAGAAAATTAGAGATTGTGAATTTTGTTTTTTTTTTTTTGCGTAATATCTCAGGGGCGATTTGTGCTTTTTAAGCTAGTGATATGTTCTTTTAAACACGTTTCTTTATAAATAAAGTATGTTAATTATATATCTTATTCTGAAGAAGAATGAGAGCCAGAGGCTCATTACTTTTCTTTACTTGCTTATTTCACACTAAACTGAAGTAATTCATACAAAAATTTTAAGATTCAAATTCATCATTTCGACACTGAAGTACATTATTTTGTTTTATCAGGGTAAAAATAAAAACCTGATTCGGACAAATACTTCAGTGCACTGCATTTTATAAAACTACAGTATATGCACTGTACTGAACTGCAGCAAATCAAATAAGACAGATTTATGCAGTATTTGTTTTTTCTACATTCATAACCAAGTACTATCAAGACATTTGCTCGCGACACTGAACTGAAGTATTTGATAAATAAAAAGCGGTTATAAGACAACTTATGTTGAAACACAATGTCTTTGAACTGAACAAGACGTCTTTGTATTTCCATAGTCTAGCGATCGAAACGATCTAACGAGAAATTTGTTTTAAAAATATTTTCAAAATTGGTACGTGTCAGATTTCTGTGTTCGAATAAATCAGTTAAAATTGAAATTTATGTGTGACAATATTGCGTAAAAAAGTGTATTTTTTCTGATAAAATGTATAGTTTTGTATATCTACACTCCGGAGAACTTCAAGAAGTTAATGCTGCTTCACAAGACCTCAACATTTCTTGATAATTTTCCATTGATTGCAATGTTCTTCAACAAAATATTTCCAAAATTAATCACTGTTGCCGCTCTCATTGGACGTATCGATGAATCTAATCAGTTGATATAAAATTTATTATTTATTTTTTAATTTTTTTTCAGGCGATGTGATCATTACGAAATTTTTGCTCTCACGATTCGTTGTTTGAGGCTTGTTTTATTTTTTTTTCCTTTTTTTTTGGCAATATTTTGGGGATCGTGATTCAAAGTTTTTTTGCAAATTTTATTTCTTACCATCATTCTTGACTGCTTGTTAATTGTATAAGAGAACATTTGCAAAAAAAAAGTGTAGATATTTATAAATCAGCGTTATTTACTATATGTGTATTGAATCAAATTACTTCGATCGTACTTGAAGCAAAAATGTATATTTCAAGTTATAATATTACATCATTTTTAAAAATTAAACCAGACTTGTAGTCAAGAAAGATTTTGCACAGATTTCGAAAGTTATATTTAGTTATTTTTCAATAAAATGTGATTAAATTTATTTTAATTTTTTTTTAAGAACAGAAAATGATTTACATTTTTTGCTCCAAACATGCATGGATCAGATGACATTGTTGGTTTGAGCTTACTATTCATGTAAAACACCAACAAAATCACAGAAACCAGGCAAAATACATACAAGAAAAAATAAAATTTATTTCGTTTCGGGACCAACCATTGGTCAGACTCATCAGACGCATTTGCTAAAAAAAAATATAATATCAATGAGTTACAACAGCAGGGAAAAACAAAGAAATTAAAACTTTTGCATGTGCTTTATTTTTCTTTTTGCTGTGATTCTCAACAAATCTATGCTAAAGATTAAATATAGTATTTTTCTAAGTTCTTCTGGATGTCGGCAAATGCTTCTGATGAGGTTAATCGTCAAAAATATGCCATACTATATTTTATCAAGTATCAAAATCAACTGTTTTAATTTGCATAAAAATAAACATTTCTCTTTTTTCGGAAATTTGGCATGCCCTTACAACTTTACTTATAGAAAAGACATAGTAATCCGGATATCTTGAAGAGAATACACTTTGGCTTCCTAATTCAAAATATCTGTGCTTTGTCTGTTAATTACCTGCTTGCTTCATTCACCATCAGCAGTACAATAAAAGATTGAGTTAGGTTTGTATTTCAAGTGCTCGCTTTTTCCAGATTGCTCGCTCTGTTCAATTCATTTAAATGATTTCTATGAATTCATTTAGAAGCATGCTATGTAGTCTTGTATTTTCTTGTACACCCCCGTCCGCCCCCCCTCCTTTATGCGTAAAAATCTCTTTTACTTACTACTTGAAATAAAATTTGGCAATGTCTTTTTTTTTGTTCTGATTATGCCCGTCTTGCGCCTCATCACCTACGAAACAACTATTCAAACATCTCCAGCTTCCTCGATATCTACGACGAAAACGACGACGCTGTCGATTTTGCTTCTTTTTTTTTTTGTTCTCTATTATGTTTGCGAGCGAGAGCATTCGCATTATGGCCTTGAATTTTTAGTTTTTTATTGTTGAATCTTTTTTCGCAAATTGTCGGTCGGTTCCTTTCAAATATTTTTTTACACATAAAAAATCAAAAGAAGAAAAAATAAATCTGATTTTTTTCTTTTTAATTTCATTCTTTTGCGTATGATTGAATTTTACGCATACTACTTACACACATGCCAATTTTTGTTTTTGTTTTTATCTACTACCATAACTACTTCTATAGCCAGTCTACCACCAAGTAAACGGTGAAGCAATCAACCCTACAACTACATATGGTTGGTTGGTAACTAAGAATTTGAATTACACAATTCAACAAGAGTTTTGTGCCTCAACCTTCTTTCATTAAATTTTACTTTGAGGTATATTGACTGTAACTGACGAACTTGTTACTCAAAAAATTTGTGTTTCAAGTAAAAAAAGGAACTGGCCATTTTTTTAGGAATTGAATTATTTTTTGGATTTTGAAAAAAAGTTTAAAAAATACTTATTTTTCAGTTAACTGTCAGCAGCTTAAAGTGTGCATGCGGTCACATGCACTAAACGGCTTTTGGTATTAAACTTGGAAAAAACATAAAAATTTGTATATTTGTGTAAATTTTTAACATACCTGTGGCTATATTCTTTTTCCAATTTCGTCTGCCTACCTAAAGAAAACCTAAGCTTACACATTATGCAGTGTACAACAGTTGCGTTAAATTATATGACGACATCACCATAATAGATAAGACACACATGCCAATAAGCAGAGCATTACCCAAGAGTTACGAAAAAAACAGACTTCCCTAAATTTATATTCGCACTTTATCTAAGTAAGTACATATGTACGTACGCACACAAGTAATTTTCGGACTCATGTGAACTACTTAGTACTTTGAAAATTATGCGAGTGATTAATGAGTTTTATAACTTTCCAGTTTTTTGTTTCGCATTTAATTTTTGCTAATATTATTTAGTCATATAAAAGAGTGCTATTTTTTTTGCGCTATTTTTCCCAGTGATAATTAAAAATTCGCAAAAGTTGAACGATTTTGACGTTTTTCGAGCGGGTTGCGCCACATTTATCATAGGTTTTAGGCGATATTATTCTTTTTTGCTTTTTCTATCTATTTCTTCTAATTCTCTCTATTTGCAAAAAAAAAAAGTTGTATCGCCGTTGTCGACAACGCCGTATGTTAAAAGTCAATGTCAGGGTTTAATGTACGAAAAAGTTTTTAACAGAAAGTGTGTGTGTACGATTTTGCACAGTGGGTTATAAAAAAAAATATATGTATTGCTGCGTAGTTTTTTTTTTTTTTTTTTGTTGGGGTTTTTTGAGAATAGCATAAAAAATTGAATTTAAACGCAGAATAAAACAATATCACAACAACGAATAAATTATTGTTCGTGATTTCTTGTACTCTCGAAAGTATTTACTGGAAATTGTATCAGTGATGACTTGTGACCGCGCACCACGTTGTTGAAGAATTATTAGATAGATTTCTTTTGTTTTGGGCTGTGGCGCCGCCTAGGGATTTCATTCAAATAAATTTAACGTTCAATTTAAAGTTTTAATTACTTTATCGATGAAAAAAAAAAAAAAAACGCTTGTATTGTACATATTTTATCAGAAAAT
Source organism: Calliopum simillimum (assembly GCA_951812925.1). Lineage (NCBI taxonomy): Eukaryota > Metazoa > Arthropoda > Insecta > Diptera > Lauxaniidae > Calliopum > Calliopum simillimum. The sequence goes on along the minus strand of OX638372.1, from coordinate 12,996,376 downwards.
TGTATTATAAACGACGCTAGACATTTTACACTGAACTTAAGTATTTGATCCTAAAAATTCAATATTCAAATCTTTATTGCACACAGATTTCATTTTGACACTAAAGTACACTGTCTTGTTTTATCAATGTAAAAAAACCTGATTCTAACAAATACTTCAGTGTACTGTATTTCATACAAACAAATACTTCAGATCAGTGTAAAACATATGAGTAGAAAAACCACATTAAATTTATGATATGCTGCTATATAAATTTCTGGCCTAGGCAACACTAAGTGTTGCCAGGTGCAATCTGACATTTTTTAGCATAAAGGTACTCACAACGTTTTGATGTACAAGTGTTATTTGTTTTATTTTCAGTGAGTGAAGAAAATCAATTTTTCCATTGATAATATTTAAGCGATTGATAAATTATGCAAAATCGAATGTATTGAAGTGGAACTAATGCCCAAGGATGCCTCTATCTCACGGTATGTCACATGACGATCTTGCATTATCAGTTCACGCACGGCATCAATGTTCTCTGGCGCAACGGCCGTTTTTGGACCACCTTCACGGAATTCGTCTTTGAGCGAGCGTCGGCCACGATTGAATTCATTAAACCAGTTTTTCACAGTGCTATAGAATGGTGCTTCATCGCCATACAAAGATTTAAGTGCATCGATGCACTCTTGTCGTGATAATTCACGTCGAAAGTTGTGAAAATTGATCGCACGAAAATGTTCACGAGTTAATTCCATTTTTTTGCCAAATTGATTTTTTCAAGTCACTGTAAACAACACAAATGATGGTCGTACGTCAAAACGTCCTGAGTACGTTTATGCGAAAAAATGTTAAACTTTCTAATGGAAATGTCAGATTGCACCTGGCAACACTTAGTGTTGCCTAGGCCAGAAATATATATATAGCAGCCCACGTATATAGCTTTCATACATTTTCGCGAGAGAAAGAGAAATAACAAAAACTAGAAGGGAACGGACAACTACTTTTGTCACTTAGGTATAATTTTATTGTGTACACTACAACCACAGTATATGCACTGAATTGAACTGAAGCAAATCAAACAAGACAGGTCTTTGCAGTACTTGTTTTTTTTTTGTCATATCAAAGTATATGCTATCAAGACATTTATACGCAACACTGAACTGAAGCATTTGATAAAAAAAAGCGGCTACAAGATATATCTTGAAACGAAATGTCTTAAAACTAAAATATTTATAAAATGATCTATCTAAACATTAAACTTTTGTGCTTTTCAAATAATATATTTTAAATTATTCCAACAACGTAAATTACTTAAGCATATTTATACTCCATGTCGATGGTATGTATATTATTGCCGTACATTTCAAGTAATAATAAAAAAAGACTTGGGCAACAAACTTTTTCTTTTTTTCCTTCTTCTATTAAGCTAATGAGTTAAAAGTGCATCTGTTTTTCATAAAAAAAAAATAGTTATTTATCGCTATACATAAAAAATTTAATTATTTCTTAATCACAAACATATATTATCGATATTCAAAAAAAAAAAACTTTTTTTAAAGACTTCAGCAACGAACTTATTATGTGTTATAAGATATTAACTTAACAGTTCATTCAATAAGTCCGTAGGATAAGTAAGAAAAAAGCAAAATTTTGACAAAACTCGATTTTATTATTCAACATAGTTGCCTTCGAGGGCGATACAACGAGTATAGCGATTTTCCAACTTTTCGATACCACTTTTATAGTACGATTTCTCTTTATCGTCAAAATACGCCTCAGTTACAGAGATTACTTCATCATTGAACTTAAATCTCTTTCCAGCAAGCATTCTCTTGAGATCTGAAAACAGGAAAAAGTCGCTGGGGGCTAAATCTGGAGAATACGGTGGGTGGATAAGCAATTTGAAGCCCAATTCATTCAGTTTTGCCATCGTTTTCATCGATTTGTGACACGGTACATTGTCTTGGTGAAACAACACTTTTTTCTTTTGCAAATGTGGCCGATTCTTTGTGATTTCAGCCTTCAATTCATCCAAGAGTGCACAGTAATAGTCGCTGTTGATGGTGGTTCCTTTTTGGAGATAGTCGATGAATATTATTCCCTTCGCATCCCAAAATACAGACGCCATTACCTTACTGGCCGACTGTTGCGTCTTTGCTCGCTTTGAATTCGGTTCGTCGACTGCTGTCCACTCAGCTGACTGTATTTTGGATTTTGGTGTGTAATAGTGAAGCCATGTTTCATCCATTGTCACATATCGACGATAAAATTCGATTTTATTGCGGCTTAACAGTGCCAAACACTCCTCTGAAGCATCAATTCGTTGTTGTTTTTGGTCTACTGTGAGCTCACGCGGCACCCACTTTGCACTGAGCTTTTGCATACCCAAATGTACATGTAAAATGGTAAAAACACTACCACCTGATATCCTTACAATGTCAGCTAGCTCGTGCACCTTCAATTTGCAATCGTTCATAACCAATTTGTGGATTTTTTTTATGTTTTCTGGAATAACAGCCTAATTTGGGCGTCCACAGCGCTCTGCATCATTTGTGCTGGCACGACCATGTTTAAATTAAGCAATCCACTTTTCTACCATTTATCTCGATGGAGCAGGGTTCAGATAATGTTTATCAAGCAATTGTTTGGTTTCCACTGCTTTTTTTTTCATCAAAAAGCAATGCTTTATCAAAGCTCGAAATTCACTTTTCTCCATTTTTTTTTTTTTCACTAACAAAAGTTGCTTCACACAAAATGCTATAACTCACGAATCAATAGTCAGATTGCTGTCAAATTTATACACGTATCGTTTGAAGGTTAGTACTAAATAAAAATCGTATAGAAAAAATTCTAGTAACGCTTTCTATGTGTCATCCTACGGACTTATTGAATGACCTGTTGCTGTTTCTTAGTAATATAACACAACTGCTTAAAATTCTATTGCTAATTACTTTATTACATACAAAACTAACATTTAATAGATGTCTCAATGAAATTTCTACAGCTTGCACAATATTTAATATAACATTATTTTAAAATCAAAAAATGAAAAAACAAAGTTATTCATGAAAAAATTAAGTTTATTTTTTTAACAAAAAACTGTGTGTGTATATTTTAAGTTTATTTTTGACAAACAAGTTTTACACTTTCTTGAACCTGTGTCTCAACCTGTCTACTTAGGTTTTACTTTGTTCTAAGACTGAGACAATATTTGTAGAATCATCGTCATCATCTTTCTTAAGAATATCGTAAATATACCTTATATTTCAATGGAATGTCGATACATTTATTTGGTCATTAATTATTGTCATTTAGCAGGCGTTTTATTTAATATTTTGTTAGTGTTATTTTGAATATTAAAGTTTCATATAACAAAAATATATAAAAGTTATTTCGGTATATCAGGTGTATACTTAATATACATATGAATTTTTTGTTTTTTTTTTTTCTTCTTTACACATACTGCCGGCTAAGTTAGTTTTTATATACATAATTTTTTTAGTAAATTATTATTATTATTTTTAAAGCTAGTCAAAAACAATTTTTCAAAAAAGTTTATTGAACTTAAGCGATTGAGTTTTTGGTGGTGGTTTATGCAAGTAATTAGAATTAATTACTTCTTTTTGTACGTAAAATATTATTTAAATACTTTGTACGCATGTGGTATTTATGTTAACACCCTAAAGCAAAACAAAAAAAAAAAAAAAATATAAATTTTTTGTCAATATGGCATGATTAGTTATTTTCTTATGTGGCAGTAAGTAATTTTATTTTTGTTGTTTTGACTTTCGCTAATAATTTGGTGCCATCCAGGATAGCTGTTCTTAAACTTTTGGCCGCATATTCTTCATCATTCAAATCTGTTAAACTCTTCCTAACTCAGAACTATGACAATATAGACGTTGGTATTAATCAAGAGTGTTAGCGTTGCAAAATCACTGAGCCAAGCGCATTGTGAGAGTGATATCTCATTTAGGTATAAATTTTATTTTGAGTTTCCAACTTAAAAACTTTTGAACAACTAAAATATTGCTTTAAACTTTCGTCAAACGCGAAAGTTGAAAGTCGTCGTAAAGTTGCGTATGTATTTTTACATCCAAGACACAGACCTTTTGGTTCAACAGTTTTAAATGCACAGATAGTTGTTATGAAATCTGAGAACGTGGATCGAAGTTGAAGTCTGCTGAGTTTCCGGAGAGATCGCCCCTTTTGTTTTTGCTGTGAATTGAGACAGACGTGCGCCATAAACACTGCGCAGAAAGTTACAGTTTTTGTAAGAAAGTAGATAAAGTTATTTGAAGAATTCAACTCACAAAGTTGTGAAATAAAAATATTTAAACGCGGTATTAAGAATTTTTAATGAATTTTGGTAAATTCCTTATACCAAAACGACCGACGAAGCAGACAGTGGTTTTTGCATTTGGCATTGCATTAGCATCCAGCCATTGAGTACCTGAGAAGTACCATCAAGTCGCTCCAGAGGGTATACCAACGACTAACGAACGAATATAAAAAGTCGGGTTCTTCAAAGTTAAAGCGTCGAAATCCCGCCATTACATACTCAGAAGACACCATTTATTGTACCACACCATAGTTCCAGTATATCTACCAACGAAAATAACTAAAACAAAGCCTGAAAACTGCAGCAGACGATCTTCATCTGGAGAAACTTAGCAGCTTCATCCACGATTCATCTGAGATCAAGAGTCATACACATCATATACCTATTTCATCACCTGCCTTCGAGGAAACACAAAAAAAAAAAAAAAAATCAGATAAGCTTTTAAAATCTATATATATAAAAATGACTGTGTGTCTGTGTGTCTGTGTGTCTGAAGCATTATCACTCAGAAACCATTCGTCCAATTGAGCTGAAAATTTAGAAATGAGTATATATTAGGTATGGGAATGTTTTTATGCTATACACGAAGTTTTCCGAAGACCACCCGAAGGCTTAATAGTCAAAACGAAGAATATCTAGGTACACTAGAGGAAAAATATCTATGGCAAGCTTTCAACAAGTTTTAGTTGATAGTTTTTTGGAACACCCGATGGTTCCCGAAGGTCACCCGAAGGCTTCATAATCAAAACGAAGAATATTTTGGTACACGAGAGGGAAAAAATCTACGGTGAACTATCAACAAACTTTAACTGATAGTTTTTTGGAATACCCGATGCTTCCCGAAGGTCACCCGAAGGCTTCATAGTCAAAACGAAGAATATCTAGATGTACTACAGGAAAAACACCTAAGGCAAACTATCAACAAGCCTTAATTGAAGGTTTTTGGGACACTCCAGCCATGCCATTGCCAATTTTTAAGATGGTTTGAAATGAAATTAACTTTCTCAAAATACCTCAATTTTTATTGGTGACGTGGCAGTGGCGTAAATCAAAATTTTATCCCTGTATACTTTCTAAGCTATTGGAAAGAAAACAAAACAAACATGCCTAGCGAAGCGGGCAAAGAAGGCTAGTATTAAATATATATTTATATTGCACCTTTTAATAGAAAAATTTGCAAAGTCATGTATATTCGTATATAATATATATGAATTTGATGGACGTTCAAAAAGCCACCCTAGCTTAAATTTGGATTATTTAACTGAATATATCATTTCTTTTTGCCTAATATAAGATTGACAGAAAAAAATTTAAAAAAATGGATAAAACTTATACCCATAACCTGAAATCTATGATAATTAAAACACCTATATATTAGCCGAAACATATGTAATCAATTTCCATGTTAACACTTGCTTTCGTCTGTTGTTGAAAAATTGCAAAAATGGCTGTTTAATTAGTTCAATATAAAATTATCATACTTCAATTTAGAAAAAGCGCGTTGGTACTTTCATTAGTACTATACAAGCAATAAAAAACAGTCAATGAACTAACTTCAGAAATTTATTTTCCTTAATTTTAATATGTATTGAATATATACACTATGTAAGTATATATAAGAATCAAAACAGAAAAAAAAAAAATAATTTAAATCAAATAATACTTAAATCTAAATCTAAATAAATGAACAAATCTTCATAAATATTAATGTCTTAAAAATTAAAGAAAGAAAAATTTTAATAATTAAAATTATGATAGACCTTAACCAAGAATCTAAAATAATCTTCAGATCATACATCAAGAATAATTTTTAAAAGAAAATATTACTTGATCTATTCAAAGCCTAAAGATTTGGATTTAACTATTTTTAATTTTACATAATGGAATCATAATGCATACAGCCACTACTGTAAATGATCATTACAGATACTTTTCTTTTTTTTATAAAAATGATTTTATTTTAAGTTTCCCATAAAAAAAAAGGAAAGAAAGAATTGAAGATTGTTTACAACAACAACCAAAGAAGAAGAAAAATAGTAAAGTTGAATTGAAGTAAAAGAGATCAAAAGCTCTCTCTAACATTTTTACAAAAGAAAGAAAAGTATTGTAAAACAAAAACAAATAGCTATATTCGAAAATATCATTGATAATCTAGGTTTTGAGTACCATCTCCAACAGAACATCAGGCCAGCTGTCTACGTGGGAGTATGCGTGAGTAACCCAAAATTTATAGGGTTTTTATTTTGAGTAAGCTTTCGGTAACGCTCTTTGTTTTGGTTTTGTAAAGACAAAAGAGAAAAAAAATGCAATTGTCAAAGTGCACAAGAAGTGCAGAGTAAAATTTTGTTTGCTATTTTTGTTTTGGTCATTAAGTGACATAAAGATTTGCATAGAGTAAGCATTAAAAGAGATGAAATCTTAACATACTGTAATCCTAAAACTGTTAAGATTATTATTTTTCTATAAACCTTAATATTTACATTTCGATTTCTTTTATGATAACATTTATGTTATATTTAACATTAAATGCTGTCTTATAAGATATATAATATTGTAGTTTTTCGAACATTATTCTCATTCTCTTTAGTATGAAAATTATACATACATGAATAAATTTTTATAACGTTCTCAACATGAATTCGAACTAAATTTTTTTCATTTAGCCATGAAATAAGGAATTAGGATGTTAGGGCAATGTGGGCTAATAAAGCCAAAAGTATCTTTCTTTATTAGCAGGTTGGGCGGGTATAGACCGAAAGGACAAATAAGACCTAATGTTCCTTTCTCTTCTATTCAAAATGTAGATCCACCATTTTAGAATAAACAGATTTAGCATACATAATTGGTATTTATCTTCTCCAAATATAAATTTTATTAACTTTTGTCGGTTTTAGTATCTTGACCATCATATACTCTGCACACAGTTTTTAATATAATGTGACCTTCTCGTAACGTTTCTGAAAGGCAACCCCACCCCCATTTTCCATGAGCTACGACCGCAGCAGAGCAAGGTGTGCATAACCGGCCTGTAGGATACGTGCCCTAGTAGTTAGCGGTAGAGTTTGTTACAGCATCCAGCGTATAATTTAAGTTCGTCTACAACAAACACAACATTTCAATAATTTTCAAAATTTCTCGGAATTACAATACCAATGAAAGTGTTTTTTGTTTCATACACACAAAAATCTAACTCAAAGTTGATGCAAATTAGTGGCTCATCAGTCGTTGTTGTTGTTTTGTGTTGGTTACTTAGAAAAAAACAAATATCAAAAATAATTTTTCATGGGTATTGTAGTTCCGAGAAATTTGGAAAATATTGAAACATTGTGTTTGTTGCAGTCGAGCCAAAATTGGCTCACTTTTGTTCTAGTTTCATTTGACCTAACATAATTACAAAATAACATGTCATAAAATAAATTACAAAAAAAACCGAAAACAAATTAAAGAAAAAACATTTGTTTCGTAATTTCCAAAAGTAATTTTTACAAATGAATCGAAACAGTCAAATGCTTTGAAATAAATTTCTTAGTAATCGTTCGTACATTACCTACCTGTGCCTATATGACAAATATTGCAACTATTTCCTGTAAACTTCATGAATGTATTATTCAAATGATATATAATTGTTGTTGGCGTCTGTTTAATGTGAAAATAAAATGTATAAAAATAATGTGCAAAGTTCGTAGAACCTTTTCTCATTTCATGCGCTAAAGAAATTCACACATTTTTGTATTAAAATGAAAAGTAAAAAAAAAAACTACAAAAAAACTTAGTATATTGCATGTGGCTTAGTTAACACGATCATTCTGTCTGTGCCTGTTGTTGTTGATCAGCTGAAACCAGGCTTTAGTGTTTTATAAATGTACTACTTATGTACATACCTATAGCGTATAATGCTCTGATTAGGGTTTTTCTAAAGACGTCATGTGAGTTTTTTTTTTGTTGCAGCTTATTTTTTTTTATTGCAATCTATGAGAAATACTCTTGAAGTGATCTTCACTATTGATCATCGGAATATTAGGTAGTACTCGTGTGTAATGTGATTGCTATACACATTCAGAATCATCAAAACTAGAGATTGCCTTGTAGCCGAAATTCGACCATTTCGATTTGACTTTAAAAAAGCAAACATACTATCTTTGACTAGTAATCATGTATTTAAACAAAAAATGCAATGAAACAAAGTTTTTAAATTTCTTCCTTAGTGTTCAACTTAACACCATTTTCTATTTAGAGACGAGGCACCATCTACCTAAAACGAAAAAGTTTTTAATATCTTTTCTTAAAGTGCATTCTACCTCCATACCAAATTTCATAAAAACTGTGAGGACGTTTTATCCATCTTAAGGCGTGGCACCGCCCACTTAAAAACATAATGGTCATATTATCGTTTCTGAACGAAGAGAAATAATATGACTCTAATCTGACTACCAGGACACTATGGAAATGAAGGCAATGAACGGTCAGATTGGTATTAAAACCCACACTCAAATAATGTCAGGGCCAGTGATGTCGTTTCAAAAAAAATCTCGGTACTCAATTTTAGATTTTTGGGGAGTATTTTGGGCTAATGGGGAGTACTATGCTAACATGTTCGTTTTTTAACCGTCTGACAGAATAAAATGATTTTTATTGACGGTATCAATTACAAGTTGCTTACTGTAGAAGTTTATAACTGTCAATATTGCTTATTATTGTAATTTTAAACTCATATGTATGTATATATAGTTCCTTCTCTTGTGTTATTGACTTATTATTGTACTTAAGAATAAGAATCAGAAAAATTATAAGGGTTGTCCTTAAAACGACTTAATGCCTCAAAAACCTCTTAATAGTTGTCAAAACTAATATGAATTTTGACAGCTTTACGAGATTTTCGAGGCATTTACACATTTCAAGGAAAACACTATGTATAACACATACATTAAACTTATGTCATGAATTGCAAATTATTTAATATAATGAGATCGCTTTTGATAGTTTGCTAAAAGTTCTTGAGTTGGAACCTAATTTTCACAACTATTGCCATCCAGCACTTCTTTTGCCATAAGTATAGCATTGACCATTTCGGTCGCTTTTGTTTTCACGCATTGCAAGTTTTTGCATATATTTGAATTGGATGCTATCTTTTTATTAACGCCATTAGGTCGGTTATCAACAAAAAAGGCAAGTTGTACTGAATTAGAAACAGAATTGTTTGGAGCTCACAAGTTTTGACTGCATTATTTTTGGCATACAAAATTTTGGCAGCTTTAGAGATGTCTGTTTGATTTTTCAAGCTCAGCATAACCTTGGAATGAAATTTTGAACTTTCATGTCTTGTCAATTGCCTGACGTTGGTTGGAATCGAAACTTGGCAATATTTTCAAAACAACTTTGCTTCATTCTTTGGACCCTTTCTTGATTCGAGCCAACTAAAACTTTCCAACCAAGAAGCTGTTCGAAATTTTTGTGCTCTTTGTCGGATATCGTTTACCTCCTCGTTTCTGGTGATTTGCTAGCATCAGTGGAGTTCGCAGCTACTTTTTTTACTTTAACTATAAACCTGTTATAAATAGATAGAATTCGTAAATTTAATTGCAGAAATATTCAAACTTTTTCACTTGTCCACATTTCATTAAAATCACTTGTTTTCAACTCTTTTCCAAATTATCGCATTCACTTACTGCGAATTTTTCAAATATTAAAAACTAATTTAAAAGTGGGTATTGCCAGACAACATTTAAATCTTTGTGAATTATGTGCACTTCAAAATTATTAAGCAGCACATACATTAAGACAGACTAAATTGTCTGTCGTGTGAACCAGCTCTAAGCAACATTGAAAATTTAAGTTTGCATTACACATGTTTTTTGATTGACGAATTGGAATTTTTTTTTTTTTTTTGCTTAAATACGTTTAAATTACCTGATTGCCGTATATGCTCGGTAGTAATAAAAACAATAAAAAATTTAATTTAAAAAGACATAACAGTGTATATTACATGAAAGAAATGCGCCGTTTACTCTACCCCCGCGGTGGCGGTGAAAAGAGTACACACTAAATACACTATGCAACAAATGAGTAAAAATTTTTTCCCCAGGGAATGCCATTATTCATTTTATATGTAAAATGGGCTGTTGATTCCGAAAATCGCATTATTTTTATTTCGTGTCGTTTTCGAGATATCGGTCATTTTCGGTTTTTGGACCAAAAAAAAAAGATAGTTCCATTTAAAAACAAATATCTCAAGAACCGATGTTTATATTCAAACGTATTATATGTCATATTAAAGGTAATTAAATTGCCTATAAATGATATTCACATCACTTTTTGGTTGGTTTGTAAGTTTCGGCGAAATAAATTGATTTCTAAAAAAACATTTTTTTTTTCGAAAAAATTAACAAAAAATCAAAATCAACTGCAGATTTATACAAGATGAAATAATTTTTTTTTAATTTTTTTTTTTTTTTTTTATCATAGACTATATATTTGTGAAGAAAATAAGATACCACTTAAAAAAATCGATGGAAAAATGCAAAAGTTGTATACAATTCATTGAAAAGTTACCAAAATGCGTTTTTCTCTATTTTTTTCGTTTTTTTGTAATAAACTATTCGATAATTAAAACTTTTTGTAAAACACATGAGAAAATCAAAAAAATTCTTAAAGTAGGCGTTAAAAAAAAATACCTTTGTCTCGTCGTTTTTCTCCAGCACGTCAGATTTTTTTTTAATCGATTCTTGAAGTTTCTTGTGTTAAATCGATGAATTTAACTATATGATCCTTACATTTGAGGTGTATAATGTGTTAAGTAAACTTATGCAGGATATTATGAAGAATATTTTTGTTGACAATTTTAACCTTCTAAAACCCCCACATGTGGGTCATTTTGACCTAAATGTGGGGGGGTCAAAATGGCCCACTTGTAAGGGTCTTAGAGGGTTAAAATTTTCTACAAAAATATTCCTCGTAATATCCTGCATAAGTTTACTAAACACAAAGTGGTGCCTAGCACCGATCAGATCAAAACTTATAAATTATGCCTCATGAGTCATAATCAGTGCAACTTATTTTTTGTCTCGTTTTATCCTATACGAAAAGATACGAAAAAAATCCTCTCTTTGATACGAAGCTGCCCTAGGGCAACGTTTTGCCCACCACCGATTATGAGTTAAGATTCGAGTGTGACTTGTTAGCAAGCACTCATTGCAGATCTCTGCTGTAGACTTAATTACTATATAGAATAATTGTGTAATCAAATTCAATTTAATTTAAAGCAAAAGTAAATAAATTAGAGAAAGGAAAATAGAAAAGTGAAATAAAAAAAAGTTGAAGAGGATACGAACCTACGACAGTGTGATTACAAACTCGTTAGACCTCTACTCCATTGACCGATATGGTGAAGAGGTAAAAATTTGTATATTAAGCAAACGTTGTTAAACAGAATTTGATATTAGAATTATATTGGGTGTACAACTTAAAAACCGGAATTTGACGGTGAATGTCCGTACTAACAAATATCGTGAAAGCTCGAGCTTTATATATATGTCATTTTGAAAGTACATTTGACAGCTGTCAAAATCAGTCAACAAAACAATTTTATCTTGTGTGCATCATTATTATTTTTCACGATGAATAACTTCGAAAATTGGAGAAAAAGACAACATTTGCGGGAGGTTCTGTTGGGAAATTTTTTTGCAAAGAAAACAGCTGCCGAAAGTCATCGCATTCTTGTAGAAGTTTATGGGGACTATGCTCCAGCTGAATCAAGCTGTCGTGAGTGGTTTCGACGGTTTAAAAGTGGTTATTTTGATGTCGAAGACAAAGAACGTCCTGGTCAGGACCAGCTAGGTGTGATCCATTATGAGCTGTTGCCAGGTGGCCAAACCATTAATGCTCAATTCTATCGTCAACAATTGATCCAATTGAAGCAGAAAATCCAGGTAGAGCGGCCATCGTATGCGACCAGACATGAGTCAATCATTTTCCACCACGATAACGCTCGGCCACATATTGCTGCCCCAGTCAAAAATTACCTGGAAAACAACGGATGGGAAATCTATACAAATTTTTCCTCACCGGCCTTATAGCCCAGACCTTGCACCATCAGACTACCATTTGTTCCGATCGATGCAGAATGCCCCATCAGGAATACGGTTCACTTAAGTTCAAGATATCGAAAATTGGATAGATTCATTTTTGGCCGCCAAGCCGGCGCAATTTTTTTGGGATGGAATTCATAAATTGCCTGAAAGATGGGGAAATGTTGTAGCTTCCAATGGACAATACTTTGAATAAAATATATTGTAACATTTTTCCACAACAAAGCATCAAATTTCGCTAAAAAATTCCGGTTTTTAAGTTGTACACCCAATACAATTTCGGTGTGAAATTTATAGAATTCAAACGTTTTTGGTTTAGAATAACTTTATAAAAAATTTTTTATAAATTATATCAAAAAATTGGAATACATTAGTTTATGAAAACAAATAGTATAAATAAGTTTATCCATTATCCTCAAACTTTTTGCTGTGTACATAAAGAAGATGGTAAACGACGATTCCTGTAGACACTGTCAAAAGCACTTGAAAGCAGCAGAGCATGTGTTATGTACTTGTGCTCATGCAGTCAGATCCAGAAGTAAGTAGCTAGATGCCGAGCTTTTAGATCCCTATAACTTAGATAACCTTAATCCAACGACAGTGGGGAGATTTATAAATAGTCAGAACTATTTTGATAGGGAAAGAGGCTGTACAAAAGATCTTTTAGGTCGCAGTACAATCCATTGCCTTCAAATGATAATAATATAACTAATTTTGATTTAAAACTATCTGAACCTTGTTGAAAATGTTTTGAAACAGTTAACGAAAAGTCGATATGTACTTATTGTGTCTAAAAAAAGTTGACATTATTTTGATGACAATTAGATAACTTTTTGAATACAACATTTATTTTTTTTCAGTTGAATTTACCTTAAAGTTATGGATTCATAAAAATAAAACTATTTTTATTCAGTTAGTTCAAATGCAATGCGTTAGCTTTTCGTAAGCTTTTATCTATCAAATTGGGTTCTTTTGCATCGTTTAACATTTATAACTGCGCGTGTGATCATCATCATCTATTGCCTCTGCGCCACTGCTGTTAACAAGATGATCATCTGTTACGCTTAAGCATTGCTGGTGGTATTTACATCCCTTTACCCCCGATAACTTCTTTTATTTTTCTGCTCTACATGGCTCTTTACTAACTTTAGAATGGAAGTTAAGAACAAAATCCTTCGGCACTTAAAAAATAAACAATGAATTTTTAATGTCTGTCAAAACTAGTTTTTTTTTTTTTTACATTTGAGAGATGTTTATGCTTTGATATTTAATTTTTTTTTTCCTCTTATTCAGTTAGCGCGTTTGTATACACAAATTTTAAATGTTCTACGTTTTTTTTTATGACTTCTTTAACACCACCGTCCGTCCGGGGTTAGCAAGACTGTCGGGCGGCCAACGATGCTGTATGTTTTAGTTGTTATTGGATTTAATTTATTTACGCAGAAATAAAACTGAAATTTACACAATTTATATTTTTACTCTTTTGTTTCTGCAAAAAACGAAACAAAAAAAAAAAAAACTATTTCGCTGACAGGCCGCATTAGTTCCCATAATGTGAAAGGAACTTGTCGGTTGAGTAGGGATAGAAATAGTTGGAAATGAGCTCCATATGTTGAACTTAAGAAGCTGCTTCTGCTCTGCTGCTGTTGTTGTTGTTGTATGGCTGTCATAACTTATGCTAATTTCTAGCATTGTGAGAAAAGTTCGAATAGAAAAAAAAAAACCAAATCCACTTATGGATTAGCTGTTGTGTGAGGTTATGTGCTGTTTTGAAATTATTTAACAATAATTTATTGAAATTCAATATAAATAATAGATAATAAGACGTGTAAGAAATGTATTTATTATATCGGACTAAAACAGTTTTACTTATAAATTAATTATACTTGACACTTTTTCGAGGCTTTTACGTTGACAAAAATGCTTTTGTAAAGTGTTCATTTACAATTCTTTAGTCGAAAAACTTTGATGGGCTCAAATATTCGGAAAAAGTAGAGAAATGTTGCGAATGTCGAAAAATTTTGACGATTTGAAAATTCTCGAAAAAGTAGAGAAATTTTGATGGATTCAGAAATTTTGGAAAAATATTGAAAAATGGCAAAATTTCGTTGAAAATTCTATAAATTTTGATAGATTCGAAAAATTTTGGAAAAGTAGGGAAATGATTAAGAATCGAAAAATTTTGATGGATTCGAAAGTTCTTGAAAACGTAGGGAATTGTTGCAAAAGTCGAAAAATTTTGATGGATTCGAAAAATTTTGAAAAAGTAGAGATGATTAATCGAAAAATTTTGATGGATTCGAAATTTTTTGAAAACGTAGAGAATTGTAGCAAAACTCGAGAAATGTTCATGGATTCGAAAATTTTGGAAAAAGTAGAGAAATGTGGCAGCCGTCGAAGAATTTTGATGCACTCAAAAATTTTGGAAAAAGTAGAGAAATGTTACTAAAGTCGAAAAACTTTGATAGACTCAAAAGTCTGGAAAAAGTGGAGAAATGTTGAAAAAGTCGAAAAATTTTGATGGATTGTAAAATTTTGAAAAAAGTTGAGAAATGTTGCCTTTTTTTTAGCTTTGTGCGACCGTTTTTTTTTTTGCTGTTGTTTATATTGGAAAATTTGTATTAAATTTTACCTGACTTGAAGTCAAAATATTAACATAATTTTAACTTTATGCACATCTACACACAAATACCTTTCTAATGGTGTATAATTCAAAGTCGTACTCCATTTCTAACATAGTAAAAAAGGTAGGACAGAATAGGTATCTTTCAAGGATACGCCTATATGTGATGAACACTACATTTCTCAGGCCAACTTAGTAAAAAAAAATAACATAAAAAACTACCGCCTTCTTAGTACTTGAATTCTCACACATGTTAAAATATGCTGTTGCTGCTGTTACATTGTCGCCTTCACTAACGCGCGATACTCTCTTGTATAGCAATCGTAATCAGGATATCGCCTTATGTCTGATACTTCTTCTTCTATGTGTTTTTTTTTTTTTTGCATTTTTTGTCTTTAACACAGTAAGTCGCCGGCTCAATCGTGAGTCAGACTTACAAAATTTTTTGTCCCATGATCGTTAAAAATATTGCGTGCGTTGCGTTTGCGATGAAGAATACGACGAAAAAAAATGAAAAATTTGTGCAAAAGTCAAAGAGACGATGAAGAACAAAACTTGAAAAATAAAAATTGCAACCCAAACATAACAGCTGTAAATACCGGATGTGGGGGGTCGGTCATATGTGCGACAAAATTGGCTATGGCGGCGGATAACTGCAAAGCTAAAACATTTTTTGCTGCTTTTTTTACTTTACTGTATTTTTTTTATGACTTATTTAATTGAGAGTTTAAAGTTCAGTCTTATTTGGTTTTATTTTTTGGGATTTCTTAAGTTGCATATGAATGTGAACGAGTTGTTACTAAAAATACTAAAAACAGAAAAAAGTTTACGACGTATCTTAATTGCTTATATTTGTACATATGCATGTTTAATTTTCTTTTCTTAGATATTTATTTTTTTTTTTTACATTTTATTGGTTACTCTTATCTTGTGTAAATGAAAATACTTGAAAATCACATATTTACTTTTGACTTTGATCCACGTAAAGCCTACCTACCGTAAAACTTTACCTTATATTCGCAACATTGTTGCAAAATTTTAATCTAAAATGCAAGGCGTAGATTACAGTAGCTTGAAATTAAAGCCATAAAGTTCATGAAATTTAAATCATTCATGAATCCTTATATTTGGAACGTGACAAAGTGTAACTGAGATATTTTAAATGCAGGTTCATTTTGATGTCGTAAAAATAAATACGTTTATTTAATCTTTGAATTAATAACAAGTTATGGTATTTTATTAAGAACTAAAAAAAATTAACAGTAAGAGACATTGATGAAATGACGCACTTTTTGCTAGTACACGCAAAAAAAATGATGTGCAAAAATTGATTTTCAAACAGCACAAAGTCATTCAGGCATGTTCTGAAATCCGATTCACTGCGGAAACGGAATGAAAGCAATCTTCAAGAGCTCCGCATTTCGATAATTAACATTAAATCGGATTTATGTTTCGGTAAATCGAAAAGGAACCATTATCATATTTTATTTGTTGAAATACAAATCCGATTCCATTTTATTTGTAGCAATGCAGAGCTCTTGAAGATTGCTTTCAGAACATGGCTGATTATAATCTCATGAAAAATTACGGTTTCTTCCAGTAATTCAATTATTTTACTGAATTCTTATGAAAAAGTAATGGTACGAAAGTAAAATATGTATACGGTTTAAACATCAAAAAGTACAGAGACAAACAGTAAAAAATGTTGAATGGAAAAGTAAAAAGTGCGTACGTGAAAAAACACCAGTCAGCTCTGCAATATTTGCCTATAATTATTATCAATTATTACTGATTGACATTGTAAAAAATTTAATTGAAATAAAATTTAAATTAAATAAAAAGCTATAGAAACGAAAGTGCTACAATAGCTTAGTGGTTAGAGCGTCGCATACAAACAAAAATGTCTTAAGTTCGACACCATCAACTTAAGATTTTTTTTATTTTTATATTTTAAAAAAATTTACTGTGTGTAATCAGTAAAAATTAACGTTTATCTTTACGGGCGCACAGTTACTGAAAAAATCAGTGAAAATTACTGAGATTTTCAATGAATTTTTACGGTTTAGTTTTTTCCGTGTAAGAATAATTAGCTTATTTATTCTTACTTTTTAGGCAAGTTAGGAATAGCAAGTATTCTATAATGGGAACATTGGTTCCACTTTAATTTTTGTTCCAGAAATACGAATCCGTAATCCGTCGATATATTTTTGCTAAACCGCCAATCTTACTTAAAAGATAAATGACCATCTGTAAATGGTCTTGCGGAAGACAAACAAATCATGTGGCAACATTCAAACTGCAACTCCTTGAAGCGAATTTTCAATACGAAATTAAACATTTGGCGGAGACAATTTTTTGTTTACAAAATAATTGAGTTTTAATGAAGACCTTCTGTAGATGGTCAAGGATTAAATCAACAATAATTCTAAAAATGACGTCAACAGAATCATTAAGGCCCGCCTTCAGTCGTTAGTTAACCAATTAGTTAACTAAAATGGTATCAAGAGTTTAACTAATGGGTCATTTTTACATTGTTTTGGGTAACTAAAAACTTGTGCCGACGCAATTTCTACTGCAATTTCATCTTTAAATCTTGCATAATTGTGAAATATGCAAAATAAGCTTTCTCAATTATAAGAAAGTAATCTTTAACCAATTAAAATGCACTCAAACGGAAAACGTTTGGAAAAACAAAAACTGAACAAGATGTTACATTGAAATGTATAATCTTATTTCAGTAGTTTTTAAATACATGCATATGTTATTAAAATGTGCAAAATTAGCTCTCTACAATAATAAAAAATAAAACAGTTCACATTAATTTGCAAAGAAAAATTTGAAAATTTTGCAATTTCTTGCAAATTTCTTTATAAAAACGACGAACAAATTCCAGTTTACAAAATTATCAATATTTGTTTTTGTAAAAATTGTTTTGTTTACTAGAGCAATTTGTGTATTTTTTTTTTTTGTCCTGATAACCCATCCAATCATATGCTTTTTAACATGTGTTTTGCTTACTTTTAAGCTTATCAGTCCACTCCAATTCCAAACAGAAAACACATCTAGAAATTAAGTGGAATGTCATAAAAATGTTCACTAAATGTTCAACTCCCAACAAGAGCTGGGCGCGGGCCTTATTTTTGAGGCCCGGTGCGGCACTAACACTTAACCAAAACTTCCAAAAAGGCCCAGGCCCTGCCCGATACTCCAGTATTTTTACAAATTCACACTTTTTTTATAATTCAAAAAAAATTTTAACTTAATGATGAAGCTAATTCAATGATTTTCAAATGAAGAAAAAACAAACATTATACATGAATTGCTTATTTGAGTTTTTGGTCGAATCTAATAAGTCTATTTGTTTGACTTAACTTACTCCATCGTCTTCCTTATTCCCACATTTATACATTATTTTACAAATTATGTAAGAACAGAATTTTTCCAAGCTTATGCTTCTTAACCTTCGCGTGGTTTACGGGCCTCTAATTTTCGGGCTTTTGTTGTAAGGCCCGGGTCCGCACAAAGCGTGCAAAAAACTCGATTTCAAGGCCCGAGCCCGTAAAGGCCCGCAGGCCACGAAAAAAAGCACGGCCCGTGCCCAGCTCTACTCCCAACAAACATTTGTCAATATTTACACGTATTTTCATATTTCTTGTTAATTTTATTTGCAATTTTTATGATTTTTATGTCGTTGATTTTATTTTAAATTCACTTTTTTATTTTACTTTCATTCATTCATACATATGTTTGTATATTGTATTTATTTTACGTCAATTATTTCCGGTAGTGTTTGTGGGATTTTTATTTATTCATCCGATTTGTATGGCGCTCGTTTATGCTTGCGTAAAACCCTACAAATGAACCGCATCACCCGTTCATTCATAAAAAAAAATGAAGAAAAAAATTCGCTCTTTTTTGTATATATTCCAATTAAACTGAGACAATTTTTAAGTTGATATCGGCAACAGCAACATAAATTTTTATATATTTTTGTCGAAGGAACAATGTTTGGACGACACAACTTTATTGGAGATTGAAGCATTTAAGCAGCAGTCTTCAGAATGATGAGTAGAATCCTTTGTTTGTTTGATTTCTTTGGAAACAAATTGGAATAGCAGTGGCAAAAATAACAACGTAACAAAAATCAGCCGGCAAAAAAAATATGTGTCGTCTGCGTCAATTGACACATTGTCAGGCAACTCAGTCACTCTGTCGGTCATTCAGTCAATTGGACAATGCAGCGAACCGACTGACCGAGTGTCATATGCGCCAGAGCCTGTCTACATTTTAAATAATTTTGCATTTGTAAATTTGATTAGAAGAAGCGAAAAAAAAATTCTGCACCTAGGGTGACACTCAAATAAAATGTTTACTTGGGCTTGTTCCAGTGAGAAATATATATCAGTTAACACTTTTACGGCAAGAGGCAAGTATAATTGCCAGCATCCCATTTACTTGGATGAAAGTTTCGTTAAGCACCATTGTATCGATTTTGATTAATTGTTATTTTGAAATCGCTTCACAATTTTTGACCTGGTCGTTAAAGGGTTAAACAAGCCTAAAAACATATATGGTCATAATAAACATTATAATATCATAATAAATACGTATAATGTAAGAAATCGATAAAAGTATAAAAAGTCGGAAAGCATCATATTCTATACAAAAAGTCGAAATGTTTAGATGAGTTTTGAAAAAGTAACGAAAAAGTTATTTAAAACATCGAACAAAAGCGAAATACATCAAATGATATTAAAAAATATTGAAAAAGTCGATAAAAGTGGATACAAAAACGTATTATGTTGATAAACATGGAAAAGTCGGTAAAATGTGAGATATTGCTGAAATAATCGAAATGGGTCGAAAAGTATTGCGAAGGTCAAAATGTTCCAAAAAGTATCGAATAATGTGGAAAAGTGGGTGTAGCACTAAAATTGTCAAAAGAAAGAAATATTATAAAGTATTGGAAAACTCATAAAGTGGCTTGTCAAAAATATAAAATTTCGTAAAAAAAGGTAATCGAAGATTAGTACAATCATTTGGGAGAAAAAAATGATGTTACCTGGAAAGTTTTGCGGGATTTCTGCAAATGAGTTATTTTATAGATTTCGATATGCTCTTTCAGAATTTCAACTTTGCTACCTCGTATCGTGTTCGCTCGAGCCGCCATATTGGAAAAATGGCGTCCAAAATCAGTTTTTTACAAATATCTCTTTAACGGTTATATTTAGAGAAAAAAAATTGACCATGCATTTTGTAGAACGTTTAATTCCCTATAAGAGTCTCTTCGAACTGTTTTTTCGTCAGACTTACTCTTCATGAGATATCGCGACTTGAAAATCATTCAAAATTGAACATAGTAGGGCGCATAGAACAATATTAAATTTTGAATGATTTTCAAGTCACGATATCTCATGAAGGGTAAGTCTGACGAAAAAACAGCTCGAAGAGACCCTTATAGGGAATTGAACGTTCTACAAAATGCATGGACAATTTTTTTTCTAGGACGAACCGTTTAGGAGCCATTTTGAAAAAACTTTTTTTTTCAAAATTTTAGGTTTGTGGGAAAAATATCTCCTTAACTATAGGTGATATGAAAAAAAATAGTATGTAATTTGTAGCGCAAGTTATTTCCTATAAATAAGTGTTTTTATTTTAAACGTGCAACTTACCGTTCATAAGTTATCGTAATTATAAGATTGACACATCACTGTGCCTACTCATGAGTGGCATTCGCAATTTACTAATTTTTCTAAAATTTTGAATAAAGATATCTCCTGAGTTATAAGTCGTACGAAAACAATTCAAAGGTCATTTTTATAGAAAATTTTATAAGCTACAACATTGTCCTAAAAAATTTTTCTCTAAATATAACCGTTAAAGAGATATTTGTAAAAAACTGATTTTGGACGCCATTTTTCCAATATGGCGGCTCGAGCGAACACGATACGAGGTAGCAAAGTTGAAATTCTGAAAGAGCACATCGAAATCTATAAAATAACTCATCTGCAGAAATCCCGCAAAACTTTCCAGGTAAAACTACCAAATGACTGTACTAGATCCAATTATATAAAAAAAGACAATGTACAAGGAATTCAAAAAATGTCAAAAAGTTTCGAAAATTATTGCCAAAAAACAGTCTTTGTCTTGAACAATGAGTCTTGGTCTTGGTTGTGATATTGAGTCTTGGTCCTGGGCATTAAGTCCTGTCTTGGTCTTGAAAAAATTTCTAAAGAGTTTTGAGTATGCAAAATTTATCAACCTTAATTTTTCAAAGCAATTAAGATGCGAAACTCCTCATTGAGAGATGATTTTATGTACGAAAGGGGCGCGACACCCCACTTAACTATAAGTGACCGAGACTGATTAACACGATTTGCTTATTTTTGCTTAAAGCAGGGTCTACAGGGTGGCTGATTCGAAGTGTTACCAATTCAAAAGACTATATTTTTAGTTTCCATGCACAGATTTTATTGATCAAACGCTATGATTGTTGGGAAATGTTAAAATTTTAAGAATCTACTTGAGATTTTCGATATGGCCACCTTTGGCCTTAACTATGGCCCGTAGACGGTCGAAGAACGAGTCGCATGCTGCACGAATTTGATTTTGTGGAAGTTTGCGCCATTCTCGTTGAAGAGCCACTTTTAGCGCATCAACGCTCTGGTATTTTTTAGTCAAGACCTTCTTGTCCAACATACCCCAGATTGAGAAATCCAGCGGATTCGCATCAGGCGAATTTGAGAGCCATTGTTGAGCAGAAATGAATGATTCACACGAGCTTTGTGTGACGGTGCCGAGTCTTGTTGGAATGTCCATGGCTTGCGACCGAAATGTTTGCGTGCCCACGGTAGTAAAGCACCCTCCAACACTAATTCACGATACACCTGGGCGTTTACTTTGACGCCAGCGGCCAAAAAAACGAGTGGTGAGCGCCCATCAGCAGTCACTGCAGCCCAAACCATCACATTCTGTGATGCCTGCGTCCTGGTGGCCAAACGAACATTCAGATTTTCGTAAGACCTCTCTGTCAAGTAAACCCGATCATTTTGTTTGTTTACATATTGCTGGATACAGTAATTTTTCTCATCAGAGAGGACAATTTGTGACAGATTTCCGGCGGCGTGCAAGCGCAACAACTCCTTGGCTCTATCGAGCCTAACTTTTTTTTGAGCAGGAGTGAGATCATGCGCCTTTTGGAACTTGAGGGCCTTTAGTCCGAGCTTGTTTGACAATATGTGTTGCATTCGTTCACGCGATATTTTCAGCTCGGCAGCCATTTGTCTGCCACTGCGTCTCGGATTTCGCTCAATTCTGGCCTTCACCTTTCGAACCATTTCTGGTGATGTTGCAGTTATTTTCCGACCACCACCATGTCGTTTGGCAACGCTGCCGGTACCATTGTAACATGTTATGGTCCGATACACAAACATTTTATTCACTTTTAAATGTTTCAGCTCACGAATAATTGCTGGTTGCGATTTTCCAGCCAAATAAAGAGCAATCACACTATTACGTTTGAATTCCATTTCGAAAATTTTTTATTTTCAATAAATTGACGCGCAAATGCTTTTGGTTACTTGTTGACAATAGAATGAACTAACATCATGCCAATTTTTAGACAGCTGTCATGTTCTCTGAAGTTGGTAACAGTTCGAATCAGCCACCCTGTAAAATCATTGAAAATCTTCTAATGTAATACATGACCAATCCCTATTACATACAGCTCTCGGAAGTCCCCACAAAATCCTGAAAAAATAAAAAATTTATGCTGAATTAAAAATCCCCTCTTCTACTTCCTAGGTATTACAAATTCAATCCACTGCATTGCATAATTTCTCATTGGGATCTTCTACGGACTTATACTAAAGACATCCACGGTGTGCCTTAACCCGTTCTAAATCGGACGTCGTAGCACATCAAATTTTTTTCCAGATTCTGTTTACTTATCGTTCAAGTGATGTATAAAAAAATTTTCACTCGTGACTTTTCGACTAAATTTTAAGATAATCGCTTTTCCAATTGGGGCATTTTCCCATACAAAAAGAAAAAAAAAATTTTTTTAACTACATTAAACAAAAATTAAAATAATCACAATCGATGTGTTTTGCGATGCTTAACGCGAATCCAACCTCAGAATTGCTCTATCGTGTATAGTTTATAAGATATTGTAATCTAAAGACCAAAAAAAGTCGTTTTTTGCCATTTTTTGAAGCTATATAACTATGTAACATATCATTTATTCGTCAAATGTGGCTTAAACACTTGAAAGCCTCAATCTTTTGCTTTAAAACCTAATTTAAATTATATTTATATCTTCATGCTTCTAAGAGATATCGTAGACCGAAATATAGTCAAGACGGGTTTTTTGCACTTTTGTGTCTTTTTAGGTTAAGATATCTTTGAGGAAAAAAAAGACATCAACATAATTTAAATTAGGTTTTAAAGGCAAAGATTAGGACTTTAAAGTTGCTTACCAGATTTAACAAAATTAAAATTTCTTTCACATTTTAAACATGTTCAACGAACCGACTACTTCTAAATTCAGCCGTTTGACACCCGAGTGTTGTTGTAACGTGTATGGCATACGGCTGAATTTTGAAATGGTCGGTTCGTTGAACATGTTTAAAATGTGGAAGAAATTTTAATTTCGTTAAATCTGGTAAGCAACTTTAAAGTCCTAATCTTTGCCTTTAAAACCTAATTTAAATTATGTTGATGTCTTTTTTTTCCTCAAAGATATCCTAACCTAAAAAGACACAAAAGTGCAAAAAACCCGTCTTGACTATATTTCGGTCTACGATATCTCTTAGAAGCATGAAGACATAAATATAATTTAAATTAGGTTTTAAAGCAAAAGATTGGGGCTTTCAAGTGTTTAAGCCACATTTGACGAATAAATGATATATTACATAGTTATATAGCTTCAAAAAATGGCAAAAAACTACTTTTTTTGGAATTAAGATTACAATATCTCATAAACTATACACGATAGAGCAATTTTAAGGTTGGATTCGCGTTAAGCATTGCAAAACACATCGATTGTGATTATTTTAATTTTTGTTTAACGTAGTTAAAAAAATTTTTTTTTTCTTTTTGTATGGGAAAATGCCCCAATTGGAAAAGCGATTATCTCAAAATTTAGTCGAAAAGTCACGAGTGAAAATTTTTTTATACATCATTTGAACGATAAGTAAACAGAATCTGGAAAAAAATTTGATGTGCTACGACGTCCGATTTAGAACGGGTTAAGGCACACCGTGCATCAGCTTTTGATAATGTTTGTCTTTTGTATCGCTTAAGTCATTTAGTTGCCGGCTACTTAACTTTCTTAGGTCTTCTTTTTGTTTTTTAATCATTTCACACACTTTTCATTTTAATGATGACGATTTAAATTGTTACCATCGTCGTCGTCGCGTCCATCTGCCAACTTTAACCTTTTTTTTTTTAGTCGTGAGCGTAAATTATGAATTATTAGGCAGACGACACCAGTGGTAGTATCAGCAGCAGCAGCAACAGGCATAGCTCGAATTCAGCAGTCGCACTTTCCTCCTGCACTACTGCACTGCAATAAATCACAGTCGTAGAACCGCAAAAAATGTTTAACGCCTTGAAAATTTGCCAATGATCCGACGAATGGCAACAACCGACCGGAAGTTAAAATTCGTTGTCGTAGTTGTCGGCAGCATAAGTGCAACTTATGAGCTGTTTGGTTTTGAAATTAAAACGGAAGTTTGGGTTTTTTTATAGCACTTTGGGGAATTGATTTCTTTTTATTTTAAATTTTTTTGATCTGGGTTTTTTTTTTCTTACGAGATAGATTTATTGTTTTCTATTGCAATCTTTTGTAAAAATGTCAACTTTTTTTATCTTTTTTATAGTTCTGTTTTGCTTTTAAGTTAATTAAAAGTGCTTTGGGCATTTCCCAAGTATTCTTGCTTTCATGCACTTTAAAAAAATGTTTGTTTTTTTCCCTAGCAACATTTGCTTTTTTAATTCAACTATTCAGATTGTGTTCAATCAATTTAAATTGAATAGAATCCGCTTCACACTCATTTAGCATTGTATCAATCGCTTATTTTTTTTTTTAGTGTATTTCCATTTGAGCTTTAACAATTTTATTAGTAAGTGATTTTTTCGCGTCGCTACAGTCTTGGTCAATTATGTACATACTTAGCCAGTTATTCAGTTGGCCAAGAGCATTATTGGGCGCCATATATCACATACTATGCTGCTGTGTATTTTACTTGAGTGTTTAGCATTTGAGCAGTTGGTTGTTGTAGGGCATTTGATGGCTATTCATTTAATTGCAATTAAGTACAAGTGCCAAGTTAACTTAGCTCCTCTAAAAAGGGGCTACATTGATTAGATGTGGCTGATGGTGTCTTCTATGATATGTAACTAAGTTACTCGGATGGCATGTTGCACTTGCATTCAACTTATCAGCGTTTGAACTACAATTCAGTTAGAAAATTTCATGATTTCTTGCATGGTTGCCTCCTAAGGTTTATTGCTCATAGTAAATATGTATGTTATGTTTAATTAATATTTCCCCTATGCTGTTTTTTTTTGCTTTTTTTACTTCATCTTCGAATTTTAATCGTTTATAGTGTAGAATTACAAACGTGTAATTGCATGATCCCATAGTATGTAAGTTGCTTGTATTATTGTGTTTTTTTTTGTAACAATTTCTTAAAGGGATTAAAGTCAACGACTTTGTATTTTCAATTGTTTAGACCAAGCTTATATAAATATTGGTCTAAAAACAATTTAACCATAATCCTTGTAAAACTTTAAACCTTAAAAATAATAGTTTATTTGTTTTAAACTGTTCGAGAAGCAAATTTTTTCTCAGCTTTCTCTGCTATCTAGAACTATGCTATGGTTATTGAAATCTTTAGGTCGCTAATGGTATGTTAACTACTGATCCTTACAGCAAACTTCAGAAGAAAGTTCAAATTTCGATTGTGGGATTAAGAAACTACATATTTGTAAATACGTAACGAATGCAATTACTTTTGATTTTAATGTGAATTCTTTTAAATCAAATGCCAAATCTTTTGAATTTATGAAATTTGTTTTCAATTCAAAAATATTTAACATTATTTATTACCTACTGTTCTTTTAAATCCAGTGCATTTTCACGAATGTTAAGAGTATATCGAGCCCTAACCGGCAAAAAAAAAAAAAAAAACGCAACCGACACGACTTCAGATTTCCAATTTTTGATACAAATAGATAACTCGCGTTCATACGCATTTTCCCTTCAAATTACATAACTGTGAAAAGTACCATTACAAAGTTATAGCAAAAGCAATTTTTGACTTTTGCACTACAATGTATGCAAAGAATATTCAAAAAAAGCTTCTACTGTAAAATTTGCTTTTTGTCGGTTACGTTTTTTTTTTGGCGGTTAGCGCTCGATGCTACTTTTTTTAAGCACCTTGACTTATTGTGCCTTATTATGAATTTGTGTTGAAAATTCCCTCGAGAATATATTCCTTTCTCCAGAGGGAAAATTTGCAATCGTAGATATTTTGAGATTGGATATTCCATTTCTAGCAGTGCTAGATTCTTCATCCAGACTGTTCGGTCGCCCTCATGGCGCAAGTTGTTTACAAACTAGTTTTGGAATAGCGTTTACTCATTTTGGAATAGCGTTTTCGAAAGTATTGGATACTCCACACCCACTTGGACAATACTGCCGCACACTTTTTGCCAAGTATTTGCTTTAAATTTTTCGCTTGTAAAATGAAAAGATTCCGCCGTAAATAAATAAAAACTTAAATGGCAATACCAGCAATTAACATAAAATCTATAGAATTTTTTAATGAATATGTCTATGAAGTTAACAATAAAACTCGCAAGAAGAATTAGAGGTGTGTAAGAGATCTAACATAGAACAAGAAAAAACGCTGCATAATAACTCAATTGAGCCGTAACAAATTAAGATTTTCACAAGCAAACTTAAAAAGCAAAAGTTTAACAAGGCTTTCAACAGAAAACGTGGTTATAACAATACCGCACTATAATGAGAGAGTATCATCTTCATGGTGACAATAACGAGACAACAATGATGACGATGATGATGACGATGATGATGACGATGATGGTTAACCAGCTGAGACAGGTATCAATAACTGCCACAGCAAATAGTAATAACATTAAGTAACTACACATACAAAGTCCTGCCTCCTCAACTACCCAGGAGAATACTCAAAATAAAGTGTTGATATCGACGACTTAGACCAAATGAAGAAGAAGAAACAACTTGTACATCATAGTTTTCGTGTTGAAAGCTCATAAGAACTATTCGTGTACAACTCATACAACAATTTGCAGAGGAGAACGGTAACAATAGAGCAACCAGCAACAAACAACGCGACTGGTGGACGCGGTTGGTCAAGCATAAATATTTCGTTGTTTTTTTTTTGCGGGCCAAAGGAGTCAGCAGCAGTCTCAGTTCAAACACCTTCGAAGATGTTGTTGAATGATGGTGATCATGACAAGTATCAAATGAAGTTCAAAAGAAGCTAAACCCTTCTTCTATAGACAACGAAGACGACTATGACAACAAAACGCATAAGTCACTTAGACAAATAGTTACATTGTTGCGTGATTCGAATTCGCATTTAAATTCTTTAACCCCCCCCCCCCCTTCCCTTAGTTCTTTGTTTGTTTTTTTTTTTTTAGTTTTACAATAAATACACAAAATATGACAAATACTTGTGGCAGTTCCATTCTTACTCATTAGAAGTTTATTGTACCTTGGTTGTACATAAATGGATAGATTGGCTAGGGGGAAGCTTGCGAAAAATCGCACAATCGAAGGGGAAAGACTTCTTCTTAACTATCTTCAGCTATCTATTTGATGGTACCTTTAATGATGATGTCTCTAAGATAATGATGACGCGTTGATGCTGTCAATGTCAATATTGTGCTGAAATAAATATTGGGCGGTAAATTTTGTGTGAAATACAAGTGACAATTTTGTAAACATCATTAAATATTTTCATCTTTGTACATGATGTAATGATGTGTTGTGAGAACGAACAACTTGAAAAGGTGAGAAATATGCAAATTCCTTAGCGTAAGCGGAAACAAATAACATTATGACATAAAGGAAATTAAAGTTTGGTTTATGGTTTTATGACATTTATGCGACAAGTTCGCTGTTACTGTTGTTGTATTGCGAATTTGTAATCTACTGGAACACTGGTACACCAGTCAAAAATATTAAAAATTATTGAGCTGAATCTCAGAGCTCAAAATTCACTGAAAAGTAGGGTTATCGGCAATAATTTGTAAGATAATATTCTGACATTTGTTAAGGCGAAGCGCGCATAAAAAATTCCACACAAATTAAAACTTTTAAAGCTTATTAAAATAAGAAAATGTAGAGCTAATCTTCTGGAATTCTACTCGCTAACATCGTTTTCGAAGAACACTTTATCGTCGCAGAATTTCGACTTAACTTTTAAAACAGAGAGTTCGTCTACAGAAGGTTTTCGTTAAGACCAAATTATTTAGTAAATTTAAATTTCTGCCGTTCAAACTGTCAAATATTGCTTTTCTATTGAGAGTACGCTTTAAACAGTTCCTATTTGAATATTGTCACTTGATTGGTTAATCTTCCGCAAGACCGTCTACAGATGGTCTTTCATCTTTTGAATTTGGTAGTATAGCAAACAAAATATCGACAAATTGATTTTGAATTCATACCAAAATTAGCCCGCATTTCTATTTTGCCGCTCAATGGATATTTCCACTATCAAAGATTTCAGTGGAACCAGCTGTCTCGTACATCCAGAATACTAAAATGCGAAATTTCTACACGAGCAAAGCCGCACTCTGAGAACAGCAACTAGCACAGTATAATTGCGCTTTTAGTGAATGATCTTTCTTTCTTCATACAAACTTGCACAAGAAAGTAAAAGCAATGATAGGCCGGCCACCAAGTAAAGAGAAAAGAATCGCGTGTTCTCTGTTAAAAAGTCTGTCGTGTTGATTCCCTCGCCGAATTGTTGCTTTTGGTTTCTTCACTAAAGAAAGAAGAATTGCTCATTGTTCAATTATTATTTATTATATATTTTAAGTCTTGTCTTCTTTTTCGTATTCTAAATTGTTTTTTTTTTTTTTTGTCTTCGTTCTTCCCCAACATTTATCAGATATGTACAATATATTTTATGCTGTTGTTTTGTTGTATCTTTGGTATTGTTGCTTCCTTTTTAATGTTGTCGCTGTAGATTTTCAATTTCTTTAGTTTTTTTTTTTTTTTTGAATGCGCCTCATGGTATTGCGATTGTCTTTTTTTGTTTCGCCATAACCCAGGTTTTCTATCGAGTCTTTTATAGAATTCGGAAGTTGTCAGGTTGCGTTTTGATTTCGAGTTGCTTATTTTTTTTTTTTGGTTTGGTTTGGCTTTGTTACTACTTTGCCTTAGAGATAGAGAGACAGGAAATTGGTTTGTCAATTTAAAGAAAGAAAAATGCCAGTAGAACCAACAAGCATGTTACTGCTGCTGATTAGAATTGTGTGGTCATTGCAATCAATGTTGGAGTTCAGAAGTTGCAAATATTGTTGATTGATTTCTTGGGAATTCTTTGATTAGCGAATGACTTATTTATAGAAAAGAGGAAAGTAATTTTTATAT
This sequence comes from Calliopum simillimum, assembly GCA_951812925.1. NCBI lineage: Eukaryota > Metazoa > Arthropoda > Insecta > Diptera > Lauxaniidae > Calliopum > Calliopum simillimum. Next base: position 12,966,689 of record OX638372.1, on the reverse strand, counting down.
GTTGTATATTGCATATAAAAATACCCAGATATGAGAAGAAACTTTTCATTGCTGTTGAATTTATCAGTTGTGGACTTCGTAATGTTTGTTAGTTGAAACATATTCATAAAATTATTTATTTTCTTAAATTTAGACAAAAAAAATTTATAAAAAATCGAATCAGTATTTGGACCCGGAAAATTTGTTTTGATCATAAAGTGTAATGTCGGTTATGATGGGTTAATTGTTCACTGTTGACATCACTGCTTTAAGTAAGGAAATCGGACAGACGGAGACGACATATTCGGGTATGAGGGATTCAGTGGTACTATCCCTGTTTTCGAATTTTTACATGCTTTAGTCTGTTGAAGAACTAGAACAGTATATTTATTCGGTCTTCATTGATTTTTATCATTCTGTGTCGTTCAAGTATGACTTAGGTGAAATAAGAGCAATAGAATAAACCCTGGATATATGGCACCCCCATGTGATGTAGCACCCCTCCCAATTTCATTACTAGCTGCTTTCTTAGCATTAAAATATAGACAAAATTAAGTTCAGTTTGCTCAGTTTATACGGTATATGTCAATAAGGAGATATGGCACCCAATTACTAAGGGTGATATGGTTCGGATGCCATTTTTCCCTTTACATGTTATAAGATATTATGAAGTACAAATATGAAGTGCTTGAACATACAGTCACTACAGAACTGCAAAATGTTAGTCAGGTAGGGCCTTCAGTGATTTTTTTTTTTTATTTTTACCTGATTAATTTACAAGTGACATCAACCAACAACTTCGAAAAACTCTAAATATCTTCCGATGAAGGTGAAGAAAATATTTACTTCCAAGATAAATCTGATGGCTGCGCTGAATACGGAAGCAACAAAAACTTAAAAGCCACTTAGGTGCCAAATCACCCTTGATATATAGTCGAGGTTGGTTTGGCAATTTAAAGCATTTTTTTAAATCGAAAAGAAAACATGATTTAAAACATTTTTGTTTAAGTACCGACTTGTTTTAAATTAATAAAGGAATATATTCTCTTTTAATCCCCTTATAAATCTTTTTTTAGTTTAACAAAAAAGGTACAATATCTACCGATTTTCCCTAAGTGTACTTTCTTAAGAAAAAACAAAAATTCGAAACCGATAAGCTTGCTTCTTTTTAGCAAAACAAAAAGGAACTATATTGCTTGATTTCATAATAATATCCTTTCCTCCTTTTCTTACAGGTTTGTGCCGAGCAAAAGTGCCAAGAAGAAGTTGTGCTACTCGCCCTCAACTATATGGATCGATTTCTTTCAACGAAATCTGTGCGGAAGACGCACTTGCAAATTTTAGCCGCTGCCTGCCTTTTATTAGCATCAAAATTAAGAGAACCCAGTTGTCGAGCGCTTTCAGCTGAACTACTGGTCTTCTACACAGACAATAGTATTTATAAAGGTGATTTGATTGTAAGTATCAAATTTTCAGTCTTTTCTACTCCTTTTACTTTTACTTTGTGTTTTTTTTTTTTTAAATTATAAAATTCCAAAAAAAGAGCTACCATAAAAATGATCAAAGTGATGAACCGAATTTATTTCCAAAAAATATTTAAATCGTATTGAATTTCTACTCAAAAGTAATAATTATCAGTTGATCAATGAAGAAGAAACAAAAGTTAATTAAGCATATTTTTTTTTTTATGGCTTGCGTGATTACGGGTGGGAAACCCTTGTCAGATAAATGATGAAATTTAAGTTTTTGAGCAGACAAACATTTAGTGTTGCTCATGCTGCAACATTACGAAAGATGAGAGCTTAAATTTCGCTATAACTATTTTTTTTTCCAAAGATGGCAGATTTTTTTTTGTTGTCAGTTTTACTCTATTGAAAAATGATTTAAATATTTGCAAGAATTCTTGGAACTTGTAGTTTCTAGTTTAAATATTAAACGGAAAAGAGAATTAGCACTTTTTTTTGAAATGCTACCATTCATCAAAGAATTGTCTGCGTAGCAGCCGCTGTAGCTGAAGGTTAGGACTATGGCATTGAATATCATATTGAATGCGTTTTACGAAACATAAACTTTTAATTTCAACAAAATGTTCTTTAGCATATTGATAGATGGCGCTATTATCATACTCTTGCTATCTACATAAATGCCATTTTTCACTCATTTCCATTCCATTATGATGCACATCATCAAGATCATCATTACCGTCCCCATTACCAACATGATCGACAACATAGTCGTCAATGTCATCATTTATATTTAGCTAACAAATTCTCACATATTTAATTAGATAGACGAAGAACGTTCCGACAAACAGATTCTTCTTGCCCAGACAATGGTCTAATTCATAAAGTTGCTTACTTAGGCCTGTAAATGCATAGGTATTTTTGCGCTTTTTTTTTCTGTTCTTACATTCTACTCAGTCTCACTTCTGATAGACATGATGAAGACGATCAACACGCATAGTTTTTAGAATCCAAATTGATTGCTTTTTCCCTCATCTCAATGTCAAGTACACAGATTGTTAAAAAGTTTTCATGATTTAGAGGTACCCTGCCGTCATTTCCCTTTTTTCCATGTTTGCTATTCTGATGATCGTTATTGTCGGCATGCAATAACCTCATACAAAAAGCCCCAAAAGCGCCCAACAACTTTGGCTGCTTTTCATTAAATTTATTGCAATTTTATTACTGTTGCCCTTCATAGTTTTGCAAATTAATAAAATAGTTTATTATCATGTCATTTTACATTGCACTGTATGAGGTTTGTGGACAAAAATTAAATAGATTGTCGTATTCTTAAAAACAAATCTAAATTTTTATAAAGATTAAAGTCTTCGGAAAGTAGGACTATCGGCAATAATTTCGGAGGGAATGCATTTATTCTCCAACTTTTTAACAGGTAATTCAAAGCGCGAATAAATAATATTTGACAAATCGAAAACATTTTTACGATTTTAAAGCTTGTTAAAATATCTTTTATATGACAACAATATTTTTGAAATCCAACCAAGAGTTTCCATCTTATACCGGTTACATATATCCGAATCTTTCGATAGCTATACCCTCGAAACTAAATCCAAGAGACACTTTTTAATTGCATATTCTTTCTTGGAACTAAAAGAAGAACCTAAAAAGAAATACGAGGTGTCACTAAATTAAATCTGACTCAAATATATCGATGAGAATATACTTTATTTACTACCAATAAGCATGGATCAGATGATATTGTTGGTTTGAGCTTACTGTTATGTGTGTTTATGCGAAACACCAACAAAATTACAAAAACAAGGCAGAATGCATAAAAGAAAACAAAAACAATTTATTGGAAGGCTGGCTTTCATTACGTTTCAATGCCCACCGCTGGTCATATCATCAGACGAATTTGCTGTCATCAAGAAGGACATATAAGCATACTATATTTAACCTGTAGCATATAGATTTGTTGAGAATCACAGCATTATATACTATTGTTACGGGTTCTCAAATTCTAGGTGTGAATGCAATACCAAATTGACCTGGAGTAGATGTTACTACATCTGTCCAGGAAGGCTCACACAAGCAAGATTTGTATTAAAGATAATGCTCGCCAACTTAGTTAAAGAGGCATTATCATTTTAACTTGAAATACGTAAATTTTTTTTCTCATTAAGGGGGGCTTCTCATGTAAAATTTTCAAAAAATCGATTTTTTTTTTTTCATAGGTTGATAGAAAATCGTTTTTTCTCAAAACTATGGTTTTAAAATCGCGGTACACGATTGCGAAAAAACTACTTAACCGATTTTTGATTTCTAAAAAGTGTTTTGCAGACTATAAATTGAACGAGTGCATGAATGTCTGAAATTGTGGAAAAAAAGTTATTTTATACACTTTTTAGCCCCATTTATCGACAAAAAATGACGAAATATAGCACTTTTTTTTCAAGACGTGATTTCAATATTGTAGAATCGAATTTTTTGGAGTTGCAGACATTCATGCACTCAGGGGAACCCTGCTGAATAATAAAAAAATGTTGTTTTATGTTTCAGATAAAAACTTTGGGCTCCACAATGTACCGCGATAAATCCGACTTATTAAATGTCCGCCATTTTGTCATTTTAGTTTTTGAAAAAATGCTTTTTTAATAGTTCAAACATGTTCTTAAATATATGCAAAAAATTATTTGTGTGTTTTTATTTTCCGAGTGAAAAACAATCCCGAAAAACAACTACTTTTTGACGTGTTACATTGGCCAAACCATCATCAGTTTTGTAATTTTACTTTGCTTTGATTACTTTTAATGAAATTTGGAAGTTTGTGTATTGTTTGTTTTTTTTAACCTTAGCTTTCAAAATCAGATCTTGAAACTTTATACTTTTATTCAAAAAGTTTCACAAATGAAAGTTTTTTGAAAATTTTTTCTACATAAAAGATTATTAAAACTTCCAACATAAAGTTTTTTAAAACTTTTACTTGAAAGGATTTTTTTAAATTTTTTATAACAAATAAAAAACTTTTTGAATAAGCTTAGTAAAACTTTTTATCCATAATAGTCCTTTAAAAATTTTTAATAAAAGTTTTTTCAAAAGAATGAAAGTTTTTAAAAATTGAAAAGAAAATAAGTTTTTTTTTGATTATTATTTTCAAAGATTTTGTTTTTTTTTTAAGGTTTTTTTAAACTTTTTTTTTTCAAAGGTTTTTTTTTAAGGTCTTGTGAAAATTATGGAAAATACCAGTTAATTTTCATATTTATTATAAATTTGCAATCCAACCATTTTGTTCATTCCATTACAAAGCACTGTACCTTCGCAACATCTCATTGCCTCATTTCAGTCACATTGATAATGCTTACGACGGTGTGTGTAGCATGTGCTATTTTTTTGACTGCTGCAAGTCACAGCATCATCACCATCCCATCCCCATCATCATCATCATCGACAGAATAAAAAAACAGCAACAAAAAAAAAAAAAGTTGCTCTCTTACTTACGTGTAAAAATATCTCAATCAATTACCTTTCGCTCGTTTGTCTCTTTGGCTTTCGTTCTGTCAGTGCGGCAGTCTGTCCATGCGTTCATTTGACTTGTTGTCTTTCGCGCATGCTCACACTGTGACTTAATGTCAGTGCAGACAAGCTGGTGTGGTTTTGTTGTTGTTGTTATTATTGGTTTTTATGCCCTTGCATTAAGCATTTTTAGACGGCCGGCCAGTCGGCTTTTTTTACCTTTTAACAGAGACAGCAACATCATCATCATCGACAGCTCTGCGTTAACTGCTTTGAATGTTTTTGTTTTTTTTTTTTTGGCTTGTGAGGAATTTTATTTAATTTATGTTTTTTTTAGTATTTTTTTAAATTTAATTTATATTAAAAGTTGTAATTATGTTTATTTATATATATATTTACATACCTTACACTATCTCAAATGTAATGGGTATTTTTTTGAGTTGGGACATTATACCACTTTTGTTCTACTTAATTTGAATGAAACAAAAATTTTGCATCCTTCAGTGAATTTCATTCATTTTGAGAAGAAATTGATGTTGTAAATTATCCCATTTCAAATCCCGAAACATGTCATCTGAGGTTTTGCACAAAACTCTTTTCTAATTGCTCCCAAAACACAATTTCTAAATTTAGCTTCTACCATAGAGTACATAAAGTATTTCTCTTATCTCTCAAATTCACTTAATTCTTAAGTCTTTTATCCTTCTCATCTCACCCGCTGCGTGCAAATTCCTTAGCATAAATCTTCTTCAACTTGTTCCATATTCGCAACATAATCTCGTTTGATTTAATGCAGCTATGCCAAGTATTTTTATATCACTTTACTTCCCCACTGCACTGCACTGCCCTTCACTGTACTGCAGCTCTCGTTTAGTCAACTTCCGTAGCTTGTTAGTTCACTTTCTTAGTCGGTCGGTTGGTTTCTTGGTCGCTAGTTCGAGCCAACAACAACATTATGCCTGTCAGTTGGTCGATCGGACGGTCGGTTGGCCGTTCATTTAGTTGCTTGATCAGTTGATCGGAATCTTCAATGTACATGTTGCATGTTCCAGCGTTCGTCCTATTGGCTGGCTGTCCGTCTGTCTATCCTTGTGTGTGAGATGTCGCCTCGGCCTACGTACTTAATCTCGATTACACATAAAATTCGTGGCATTCATTCAGCTTTTGTAAGAATCACTTCTACTACTACCACCATCCTATTTCAATTTGCTGTTGGAGCTCCTTTTTGGCGAGACGCTAGGAGCTCTGGCTCTGTCAGTCAGTCGTTTACCTACCAAAACGATTCCACTTCCACTTTTATTTGTGTTTCATTTAATTTGCTGCAGCGCTAGTGATTTTTTGCAATTCCTTTAAGAAAAAACGAAAACTTGAACTCAGCAGACACGAACTTCTTGCGTATATCGTACGTCTGTCTGTCCGTTGTTGAAATCGTGGTTCCCATGATTTGGTTTTACCATGTTGCCATATAGCCATCGTAGAAATCAAAGTCAAAACCACCTTAGCCTTAGCCTCGAGAAAATGGCAAAGCAGTGCTGCGCGTATGCAATCAAGGCACACTCCATTTATGCAGTGTTGCACGGAGGGGGATTTTGGAGGGGTTTTGAGGACCTTCTATAGTAAAAAAAAAAAAAAATAGAAATGGGGTGGGTTTCGCATATTACCTGGTTGACCACCTTAAAGTGGTGGAAAGCAATGAAATGTGGTTAACCGCGGAACTTTATATTTTTAAATATTTCCCGACGTTTTTTATAGACCATCACTAATTACATATGCTTAATTTTGTTATTTATATAACTTTTTTAATACATAAACATTAGGCTGACCCAAAAAAACTAAAGGTGTTCCGATTTTAGGTGCTCAGCACTCAAAATGTTCGGTATGGTCTAGAAACTACGTATGTAAATTTTGGTAAAAAAATATTGAGATTTAGCACTAGCGCAAGCTCGATAAGTAGCGCTACCTTGACCGTACGAGAATGGGGTTCTTTCAGCCCGTGGAAATTGATAAAAAAGGATTGGAATAATTTTTTTTTCTATCCTACTTTATGTTTTCGAGGTCGCAGAAGACAATGGCATTGCCAGTTTTTGGAAAAGATTCCAAGATTTCAAGATATTTAAGATATCTCTCGAAAAAAAAAAAATTGAGATTTTTGTTAGATTAAATTGCCATTAATCGTAGGAACATTTTTTATTTTTGTTTCTCGGAATGTAGTCTTGTAGCCTAAATTGTGACAAACAAAATGAGTGGTCGCACAATATTTTTTGACAAAATCTTCTCGAGATATCGGCCACAGACTGAACCGCCGTCCTGCCGTATTGCCGGTCACTGGGGATATCTGCCGATTTTACGCTATTTTCATTGATTTTTGAGATCCTACCTTGTACTTTCGACGTCGCTGGAGATGCGGAAACATTTATTTTCACGATAAAATGCAAGTGTTTCAAAACATTCATGATATTCCTATGATAAATTTCCCTAGTGGGATTTCCAATGAAAAGCAGAACTAGCTCTAAAATCTCGACATAATTTTTCCGCGCATGATTCATCTGGAGCTAGTGATTGATGTCCATCGCGGTTTTCTTCTGGAAAGGTGCCAATATCTCCCAAATTTTTCAGTGGAAGATAGAAAAATTACTTCAGTGGAAGATAGAAAAATTTGGGAGACATTGGCACCTTTCCAGAAGAAAACCGCAATGGTCATCAATCACTAGCTCCAGATGAATCATGCGCGGAAAAATTATGTCGAGGTTTTAGAGCTAGTTCTGCTTTTCATTGGAAATCCCACTAGGGAAATTTATCATAGGAATATCTTGAATGTATTGAAACACTTGCATTTTATCGTGAAAATAAATGTTCCCGCATCTCCAGCGACGTCAAAAGTACAAGGTAGGATCTCAAAAATCAATGAAAATAGCGCAAAATCGGCAGATATCCCCAGTGACCGGCAATACGGCAGGACGGCGGTTCAGTCTGTGGCCGATATCTCGAGAAGATTTTGTCAAAAAATATTGTGCGACCACTCATTTTGTTTGTCACAATTTAGGCTACAAGACTACATTCCGAGAAACAAAAATAAAAAATGTTCCTACGATTAATGGCAATTTAATCTAACAAAAATCTCAAAATTTTTTTTTTTCGAGAGATATCTTAAATATCTTGAAATCTTGGAATCTTTTCCAAAAACTGGCAATGCCATTGTCTTCAGCGACCTCGAAAACATAAAGTAGGATAGAAAAAAAAATTGTTCCAATCCTTTTTTATCAATTTCCACGGGCTGAAAGAACCCCATTCTCGTACGGTCAAAACAGCGCTACTTATCGAGCTTGCGCGAGTGTTAAATCTCAATATTTTTTTACCAAAATTTACATGCGTAGTTTCTAGACCATACCGAACATTTTGAGTGCTGAGCACCTAAAATCGGAAAACCTTTAGTTTTTTTGGGTCAGTCTAATAAACATATTGAGAACTATGAAAGAAATTAAAAAAGAGCTGTATGTTTCAGTACAAGTACTTTATTTGCTTTAAGTAAGGGTTGTTACGTCTTTTATAGACTTTCAGAAGTGTGACTAATATTTGTTATTTATATATTTTTTTCACATAAACATATTGCGAACTATGACAGTAAATGAAAAAAATGGAAAAAGAGCAAAATATTTCATAACATTGACATTATTTGATTTAAGTTGAGATTTTATGCATCAGCCAATTGTTTGAGCATAGTTTTTGCAAAGAAAATTATTTTCACTACGCCTATGTTCAATGGAAGCTGCACGATATATCCCTGTTGCTGTAGCTCCGTTGTCTCCATATCGCTGCCGCCGTTTTCTTTTTAAGGTGCGCGCTCTTAGCGCAGGTTAACATTTTTACCAAGTTCTTGGCTTAGCACACTCGACTTCGACTTTGGCATAACAATTTATTTTCGTGAAATGTTTCTTTTTTGCTTTACTGATCTTTGGTTTTTTTTTTTTTTTTTTTCATTCATTTCTATTTTATATTTTCGTTCATATTCGCATGTTTGCTCTTGAGGCGCTCATTTGATTTGTGCATTTTTGCCGCCAGTTTGCGTCGTCGTCGTGGTCTTCCCTTTGCTTACTTTTTTTCCCAATCGCCAATCCGAGTGTTTTTGTTCCAGTTGATTAACAGCGTGTGTTTGTATATGTATTTGCTTAGTTTTCTCCTTGAAACATTCGTAGAGAAGGTAAAAGGTGCGGTACAAAAACTGCTCATAGTACTAGACATCCTTGCAGACATTGTTCGGGAGAGACAGACAGACATCATCAGCAAGACACACTGACTTATAGCTTTGGCTTAAAGGCGCTCGCTTGCTTTTCAAGTGCGCGCGCAAAGCTCACTTTGCTGCATTCTTGTGTTTGTTGGTGGTGGTGCTGGTGGTAGGTAATAATTCCAGTTTTCATTATGGCATGCATTTACGCTAAAGATTCATTTCGGAAATTCCTTTTAGTCTAGCCCATACCTTAGACAAAAGTGTTGCCAATTTGAAGTTTAACTTAATTTTTTTTTGTACATATTTACTTTTTGATTTACTCAAAATATAGCAGATACTTAAGGTGTAGGATACATGATGTTTGATGTTTTATGTTTGGTGTGTTCTGTTTGATGCATCATGTTTGATGTTTTATGTTTGATATGTTCTGTTTAATGCATCATGTTTGATGTATTATGTTTGATGTATTATGTTTGATGTGTTCTGATTGAAGCATCATGCTTGATGTATTATGTTTGATGCATCATGTTTGATGTATTATATTTGATGTATTATGTTTGATGTATTATGTTTGAAGCATCATGTTTGATGCATCATGTTTGATGTATTATATTTGATGTATTATGTTTGATGCACTATGTTTGATGTGTTCTGTTTGATGCATCATGTTTGATGTATTATGTTTGATTCTGGTGTTTGACGTGATGTGTTTGATCTGAGATCTTCGATGCGTGATAAATAATTTTTGTTGCTGGATGTTTGATGCACGATATTTGATGCGTGTTACGTGGTGTTTGATGTGTGATGTTTGATTCAAGATATGTGATGTTTGATGTGTGATGTTTGATATGCATTGTTTGATGCGTGATGTTTGATGTTGTTACTTGTAGTTGAGATCAAAATGAGAAGCATTCAAAACTGATGTTAAAGATGTAAAAGTAAATCTGACAACTCTGATTTTAGTATGCATACATTCAGACGAAATTTTCATTATCACTTACTGCCACAATAGTTGCCAACATAATAATTTGTATCATAAATACATATATCTAAAAAAACATTTCGTTAAACCATAAAAAATACCGAAAAATTAAGTACTGCATTTTAAATTTGCTGCGGGTAAATAATAATCCGCAACTTTCATTGTGGAAACATGATGAGCCAACAAGGAAAATAAGCTATTAATTTAACTAGTCGGCAACTTGGTGCCTGCCACACTCACACAGCATGCTGCATAGTTTTGCAAGGTCGTTTCTACAACGCTCGTACATTCATTTAATTTTGCAAATGTGATGCCACCACAACTTTTCCAGGTAATCTAGACAAACGATCATCATCAGACACAGCAGAAGCAGCAGCAGCATCAGTGGAGGCAAACGTACTGTTCATAGTCGCATCGTCATCAGACACATATTATACGCGATCGTGATCGGGATCGGGATCATCATCATCATCGTCGTCATTGTCTACTTTGTTGCAATTTGGGATGTACCTACCTATTGCAAGAATTTACAGGGTGGGGGGTGTAATGGCTCATTATTGCTCTAAGGTTGGACAGTATAGATTGTTGAACCAAAAGACATAGGAAAAAAAAAACACTTTAGTCCTCGAAACCTTGTGTCGAACTGCGACGAAGCGCCTTAACTTTGCTAAAATCGCAAACACTTGTATTTTTTCACTCTTTGCTGTGATTTTTTTTTTTGGTAATCAAATAGTCTTATAGCACTCTTTTACATGCAACCCAACGGGAAAAGAAGTGCTTCAAAAACCCATCCGAAGTGCATCTTATTCACCAATAAGTGCTTTTCTTTCTTTTTAACATGGCATGTCATAGGGTGTAAGCGCGCTTAAGCTTAACGCAGCCTTACTTCAAAAGGCCTTTTGAAGCGCTTATTGTAATGCTGCGGGTAAGCGTTTTTTTCCATAAAATTAAAAAAAAAAACGCAGCGCCAGGACTTGAATCCACAACCGTGCGTGTGATAAGTTAGAAACAGATTATTTTTTCATACATTTACTAACTCGTTAGACCGCTACACCAATGCCCGATGATATGAAGAGGTATTAAATTTGTATATTAAGCAAATGTTGTCCAAGCAGAATTTGACATTCAAATGCTCCTTTAAGCCTTACTTAGAATCCTTGTGTAATCAGTTTCAATTCAAGTAAGCAAAAGTAAATAATAAAGAGAAAGGAAAATAGAAAAGTGAAATAATAAAATGTACAATAAAAAATCTTTTAATAAAAAAAAAAAAATAAAAAAAAAAAAATAATAAGAAGTAAAAAAAAAATCACACGGACTGGGTTCGAACCCATGTTGTTACTGCAGCCTTACAAAAATCATTGTGTAAGTGCTTCTAAATTTCTATGGGGACAAGCGTTTTTGAAGTGCTTGGATCAGAAGCGCTAGAAGTTACTTTGTTTCTCAGTTATCCCGCTGCTGCTGATCGTTCTTTAATTCCTTTTTTTTTTTTTGCATTTTGTCCATGCTGTTGGCCTTTTGTTTGTTTTAGGTGTTTGCTTACATTTTGGTTAAAACTTGGTGTGCAACCAACGGACAGACTGGCATAAAGACAGACAGTCATCGAACATTGCACTATGCCGCCACAATGTGACGATTAAAGGCGAAAAAGCGCGATCCATCGTTCACAAAATTGCTGATCATGCAACTTTTTCAATGCTACAACTTGTAAGCCCAGCAGTTAAGCCCTTTTGCTTTATTAGTACGGCCGTTCATTTTATTAGGGGAATTTACAATGTAGGGAAATGTATTTATTGGATTAAAAATTCTCTAGAAATTTTTCTCGGGCTCCAATTCAAACGCAAAAAATTTTTCTGGATGGACAAAATTCGATAGAAAGTAAGGTTATATTCGTTTACCAATATAACACACTTGCTTAATTTAAACTCAACAATAAAGTTCGATCTTTAAAACTCAAAAGGAGAGTAAAAAATTTGTTGTCCAACGTGGGGCGCCATAGCTCTCGTATGATTGTTTTTACTTGAAGTCAGTGAACTAATAGTAATTTTATATTTACTATAAGTGAGAGCACAAATGGACCAGGAAGGGAGCACTCATATTTAATGGTCTCGATTGTTTTTCCAACTAAACTCTTCGTTATCGTTAATACTCCTATTTATGTCTGCATTTGCCCAAACGAAAATATGCGCTTGCGCAAACATTTTAGTAAAAAATTAAACGTTTTTATATGATTTCCAAGGATCTTTTTTTTGCTTTGATCTCTCTCTTTTTTTTTCGTTCGTTCGCTCTCGGCCGAATTGTTTCGTATTGATATGACAACAATGTTAAAAATGTTTTAAACGAGACTTATTGGTTTTACTTATTTGTTTTATTGTTGTTGTTGTTGTTGTATTGTTTTTGGTAGTATTTTTTGTTTTTTTATTGAACTTTCAGTGTCTACATTATTCCAGCCGATGCGAAAAAGGATTTTAGCTACAATGATGCTGCATTTAAATTGCTATGAATTGCATTGCCTTGGAATGTTGTTGTTTTGTTACTTTATTTACTTATTGATTGTTGATTCTTCCTATTTTAGGAATAATTAACTGCATAGCCATGAAATCAACAAAATCAAAATAAACAATAAAAACAATGTTGTAATTTACACGCCATTCGGCCTTATTTGGGTTAAAAAATATTTTGTGATTCTTAACTTTTACAGCGAAATATAATATCAAACTACTTGGTTATGAAAATATGTCTGGAATTTGTCTTGGATTGGGACATTGAGACTTGGTTTTGATATTGAGTCTTGATCTTGGGCTTTCAGTCTTGGTATCGGTCTTGAGACCAAACTTTGCATACTCAACATTTGTTTCCGAGTCTCAGTGGTTTAGTTAAATTTTTGTCTTATTGGAGGTTTTAAGAAACTTCGTTTTCAGATGCGTTTTGTCTTGTAGCAGCTTTTTATTTATCAAATACTTCAGTTCAGTGTCGCATGTAAATGTCTTGACAATGCTTAGATATGAAAGAAGAAAAAACAAATGCTGCACAGACCTGTCCTGTTTGATTTGCTTCAGTTCAGTTCAGTGCTATTTACTGTAGTTTTAATGCACACTACAAATAATGGTAAAAATTTTACCACAAATGTATTAAATAATTTTGATACTTTTTGGACAGTTTTAGTACTTTTTTTGCTATTTGGTACAAAATAAAAAAGCTCCCTGGTACAATGACAAATGTGAAACGAAAAGAAAACAAAAAATAACTTTTTGTATTCCTGCTGTATCCTCTTTTGTGCTGTATCCTCTTTTCAGCTCTGTGTGACCGCGTATTTTGTCATTGTTAATATTGAAAAATTTACATTCAATTTATCTGACTTAATGGCATAATATTAAAAAAATTTTGACTTTGTGTACATTTACACACAAATACCTTTCTAATGGTGTATAATTCAAAGTCGTGCTCCATTTCTAACATAGTAAAAAAAGTAGGACAAATTTTTATCTTGCGTATTAATACATAGACTAGGTTTTTTTTTGACACTGATTAAATCAGTCAGTGTATGTCAGTGCCAAAATGAAATCAGTGAAGACTTGAATCTTAAATTTTTTGGATCAAATACTTCAGTTCAGTGTTAAATGTGCGCGTACACTATATTTCAAGATTTCTAGTTCGCACCGAAAGATAACGCACCCAAAGAGAATGCTTCAAAAGAGTATGCTTCCAAAGAGTACGCGCAGTCGAGATTTGTGGCCCTATGATAGAAATTTGTTATAAATGATATCAAAAAGACGCGTAACGTTTCCTTTAAATGCTATACCTGTCGAAGACTTGGCTTCTCTCCACACGATTCTTGCGATCCTTAAATTTCTTTCTCCAATGACCTTTTCCATGTGATTTTTGCACTAACTCGTCATTTATTGCTTTGTAGACTCCTTTCAAACTTCGTGATTGATTTCCAGAGAGTGTATCCTAACCATTCCTATTTCTTGGTCACTTATCCTATGGTATTTTGGTATTAGTCGGCGTTTGAAATGGTTTGAGGCCATCAAATTATTTACTTATAATTAATATTAATTTAATATGAACGCAATAACACAAAATAATAGAATAGACCAAACACTAATAAAACATTAATTAAACTTAAAAAAACCCTTAGGGAAATTAATTTTTAACCAACTTAAATCACAAATACTTAACGCACAGCCAAAATAAACGTTAAATCCCATTAACAGCCACTTTAGTTTTATAAAAAAAACATCATTAGGGTTTTATTTTTTTTTACCTTTTTTGTGTTTATTTGAGGAAGCCACAAAAATTCTCGCCAAATTCAGTTAATTTTTACGCACTTTGCTTTGTTAAGAACTTTGCATGTTTTTTTCCTTTTTCTCATTAATTTTTTTTTTTCTATTAATTTGCTAGAATTTCGAGTGGTGTAATGGGAAATTAAATCTTTTGTTTAGCTTGTTGTTTAATGAGTAATTTCCTTTTGTAATAAGATAAAATTTTTTGGTCAAGAGTTTCAAATTAAAACATACCTACCTGTTTAGCAAAAAGATGATCTGATCATGCTTGTCACCGAAACATTACATCTAACAATTTGAAATTTTGACATGACTTTTTACATGAGCACTAAATCAGTTGTCAAAACGATTAGACCGAATGGTTTTGCAAAAATTCAACTTGTATATTATATTGAAGTTTTAAGCTGTTGCCAAGCCATACTAAACCTCCCTTTCAGCCCACTTTGTAGCTCTTTTGTTACATATGTATGTACACATAAAATTAATGTCAGTTTCAACAAAAGCGCTAAGAAAACAACAAAATTAATGTATTTTATTACTTGTACTTTTATAGGCCTAAAGTATTTAAAATGCGTCACGACTCAATGACAATTGCAAAAGCGACTGTCTGCCTGTATTTAAACTACAGAAACCTTGACTTTAAACCAAACACACACTAAACCTTAAGGTATCGTAAATTGTCGTTAGAAACACGTTTCATCCGCTGGGCTTCAAGCCAAAAATTCACTCTGACTTTTTTTTTGCGAAGCAACTTAACTAATGAAATAATGGTCGGTTTTTTTTCTTGTGTTGAATTTCTAAATTTATAACCATAGGCGTTTTAAGTACGCATTTTCG
Source organism: Calliopum simillimum (assembly GCA_951812925.1). Taxonomy (NCBI): domain Eukaryota; kingdom Metazoa; phylum Arthropoda; class Insecta; order Diptera; family Lauxaniidae; genus Calliopum; species Calliopum simillimum. The sequence goes on along the minus strand of OX638372.1, from coordinate 12,951,404 downwards.
GTTTTCTTTTTCCTATGCCTTTCATGCGTTATGTTGTAGTTAACTTTTTTCCTTCAAATTTTAAATGTAATTTTTACTCATACAGACTGAGAAATGTATATTTCTAGTTCCCATCAATTCATCGGTATTCTTGTTGACAATTAGACATAAAGTTTTTATTAAAAACAATCATTACATTATAATTCAAACTAGAATCGCCCAATGGTCAAAATTCGATCATAAATGTATGTATTAAATAATTTTGGTACTTTTTGGACACTTAGTACTTTTTTTGCTATTTGGTACAGAATAGAAAAGCTCATTTATCATCCCTTGTACAACGACAGATGTGAAACTTAAACAAAACAACATATTAAAATAGTTTTAACTTTGTGCACATCTACACACAAATACCTTTCTAATGGTGTATAATTCAAAGTCGTACGCCATTTCCAACATAGTAAAAAAAGGAGGACAAATTTTTGTCTTGCGTATTAATACATAGATTCTCTTCCCTTCCCACTAAAATACGCCTTCCAAAGGCTATTCCACCTCCTCACTTTATTTTGCATAATAATTTGAACGTCTGAAAAGGCCTTGAACCCCGCCTCTTTGTCCACTTTTACCCAATCTTACGATCCGCTTCACATTTATGGACTATTCAATTATGGCTTGGCTTAACTATACACCGCACAGTGGTATTTTGGCGGAAAATTTTAAAAAAAATGTAATGATGCAGTTTTGTAGAGAAATATTTCACTAAGAAGACCCTGTTAATACTTATTCTAAAAAGTAATAAAATGAGCCGAAGTCGCTCAAAGGTTGTATGTACGTGTGCAACTCATTAATTATGTATTTTGTTATTAATTTAAAGATAGAATTATTTGGATTATAGAAATGGCTTAAAAGATATGCGCAAACTAAAATGCTTCTAAGAAATGCAGCAATTGCAATTTTCCTTGGAAAATTACTAAGTTAGCTACGGTTAGCTACGTGTTCAAACTTTAAAAAATTTAAGGTTAGAATCTATTCATTCAGTTTAAGTCAAAAAATGTTCGACATAAGTATTTAAGCCAATTGAAAAATTCATCTATTTTCTGAAAAAAGACATGTGATTTTCAATTCGAGTTTGCAATGTAAGTTATTTTTTATGGAAATAATGTTGCTTACCTATGAAAATAATGTGTTGCATACCTTTAAGGTTAAATAAATTTAATACATTTTCTGTGGGAGGTTTGGGAGGTGTCTGTTGATGTATCACGCTCGTTTTTGAAATTCTTTATCACTCCTATTTTTTTTTTTTATAAAACATGTATGAATTCATACCACTGTGCACCGTGGGAATCAAAGAAACATGCCTTACTAATACTCTTAACAGAGAACTGTTTCTTTGAAAAATGTCCAAAGCTTTGTATTTTCTATTCCGTGAACATGTTGAGAATTATAGTTAAATTAAATTATTTCAATAAGCTTATCTTTTGCACATTTTAAGGTAACTGACGAAGGGCATTGAGCTGAAACTTGAAACCATTGTTGCCGTTATATTTTTTGTTGTGCACATAAGTAACTATTCTATTGATCTGCAAGCTTGTTAAAATATAAATTTTTTTTCAATACAAAATTAACTGTCGCCTTTGTAGAATCAATTGGTAAGCTCCCATTTGTGGAATTTTTTTTTTTTTTAGTATCTTTTTCTTCTTAAATTCTCTACTTAACGCAATTACCAAAAATTTATGTATTTTTTATTTTTCGCTCGTTTCTAATTTTGCGCAATTGAAATCAGTAAAAAAAATCAAAACAAATCACTCAATACAGTGCTTCTTTCGCTATACAACAACACGAGCGAACAACTTATTGGTAATTAAATATGTATTACGCACTACTTTTTTTTCTTTTTACTAAATACCTGAAAAATAATAAAATGGAAACACAAAAAACGTATAAAACCAACCAAAAATTGTTTATCATTTGAAATGTCATAGTAATGGGTTCAATAGCCTTTTCGCACTTCTATGTTGTTCTGTTCAATTTAATACGGAAATGAATTTGTAAAAAATCTATTTAAAAAAAAAAAAAAAATACATAAAGAGGTGTTAAAACTTATATAACAAAAAAAAAAAGAGTTATATATGTAATTAAAAAACAAAATAATTCTTCTTTTTTTGATGCTACTGTTGTTGTTTAAAGCAGCATTAAAGTAAGCTCTATGATCAACTACTGTTTGGCAAAAGTAACCACAAAAATCGTGCGTGTTGATGATAAAATTGACACCTTTGTGTCAATAGAATTTTGTTCTGGTGACAAGTAGCAAATATCTTTCAAATAAAAGGTGCAAGTGTTATTAAGCGTAAAGGTATTATAAGTATACTATTAAGCAGATTTAAAGAAAAAATTACGCATCATTTTGTAGCTTACTTGATGATGTAATAGATCATTGATCAAGCATTAGATCGCAAGTTTACTGAATATTTATAACGTTCAATCGAAAGTTTATACTTTTAAAAATCATAATGTTGTTGTGAACATTTTCAAAAAAAGTATTGGGGGGGATAACCCCCATTAACTTCTTTTGCTGCTCAATTAGTTGTTTTGCTGTCCTGTTAGTTATTTTGCTGCTGTAACGAATAATATTACGTGGGCTGCTATATATATTTCTGGCCTAGGCAACACTAATGTCAATAGCAAAAATCTGGCAACACCATAATAAAGTTTGACATTTTTTAGCATAAACGTACTGACAACGTTTTGATGTACAAGTGCTAAGAAAATCAATTTTTCCATTGATAATTAAAGCGATTGATAAATTATGGGGTTTCCAACGAGAACAAACGTTTTTTACAACTAAGTGTTCATGCAAAATCAAATGTATTGGAGTGGAACTAATGTGCAAAGATGTCTCCATCACACAATATGCCACATGACGATCTTGCATTATCAGTTCATGCACTGTATCGATGTTATGTGGCACAACAACTGATTTTGGACGACCTTCACGGAGTTCGTCTTTGAGCGAGCGTCGGCCACGATTGAATTCATTAAACCAGTTTTTCACAGTGCTATAGGATGGTGTTTCATCGCCATACAAAGATTTAAGTTCATCGATGCACTCTTGTCGTGATAATCCACGTCGAAAGTTGTGAAAATGATCGCACGAAAATGTTCACGATTTAATTCCATTTTTTTTGCCAAATTGATTTTTTCAAGTCACTGTAAACAATACAAATGATGGTCGTACGTCAAAACGTTCTGAGTACGTTTATGCTAAAAAATGTCAAACTTTATCATGGTGTTGCCAGATTTTAGCTATTAGTGTTGCCTAGGCCAGCAATATGTATAGCAGCCTACGCACATAAATCCTTCTTCATTTTACTTTGTATAAATTTTATATACAAATTAAAATAAAGCAATATAAATTCAATCGAATAAAAATAATTCAAAAGACAAGCACTATTTTTTTTAAATTTATAGAAGTATATTAAAAAAAATATATAAAATCCTTTCAAGAAACAATAAATAAATTAAAAATAGAATAAGACGTTTTCAGACGACTTTCGACCGCATTAGTGTTAATCTGTTATCATTAATTGGTGCCCAACGTGGGCGTTAATCTGTTCTCGTTAAACTGGTGCTCAACTAAGGCGTTGATCTGTTATTATACTGGCGCCCAACGTAGGCGTTGATCTGTAATCATTATTTTGGCGCCCAACGTAGGCGTTGATCTGTTATTATTATACTGGCGCCCAACGTAGGCGTTGATCTGTTATCATTATACTGGCGCCCAACGTAGGCGATGATCTGTTATCATTATACTAGCGCCCAACGTAGGCGTTAATCTGTTATCATTATTTTGGCGCCCAACGTAGGCGTTGATCTGTTATCATTATATTAGCGCCCAACGTAGACGTTGATCTGTTATCATTATACTCGTGCCCAACGTAGGCGTTGATCTGTTATTATCATATTGGCGCTCAACGTAGGCGTTGATCTGTTATTATTATACTGGCGCCCAACGTAGGCGCTGATTTGTTATCATTATACTGGCGCCCAAAGTAGACGTTCATCTGTTATCATTATATTGGCGCACAACGTGGGCATAAATCTGTTTTAATTTTGCAGCTCGCTTTGTTATTTTGCCTTTAAATCAGTTTTTTTGGCATTTATTTGATATTATTATCTTCTCTAATTTTGTAGCTCCCCAAATGAAATATTTTATTATGTTTGTTAGCTTTTTCCAAAAACTCTTAAAAATTTCGTCATTTTCTCTTTTCTCATTAAGGTGTTGCTTTCAATTAAGAAATTTATGATCTTCATTTCCTCATAAATTTGTCAAATGTATGTATGCTTTCTTGTTATCTCAAAATTTGTTCACTCATATGTCGGCATTTTACTTTAATCATTGTTGCAACTCTAGCTGCCAACAACTACCTGCCGCTGCTGCCTTATATAAAATATACCGTTCTTTATAAATAACAAGCAAAATTCCTCGAGTAGTACCTTTTTTGTCTTTATGATCATGAAATGTTTTTTCGATAAAATTAGTGAATGCATTGATATCTCGACGCCCACTCACTGTGTTTTGCTTTAATCCTTCCAGGAATACTTGAGTAGAAATTTGCTTTGTTGCTGTTTTGCCTTACTTTTGACTTGAAATTATATTTTCTCACGCAATACGATGGGTTTCTTTTTCAACATTTCTGTTAACCTTGTTTTCTTTTTTTTTTTTTAAACTGCCTGCCATAATACAAACGATCACGCTGGCGAGTATTTTGTCGCGTACTTTAACTCATTTGTTGTTCCCTTTTTCTACATTTCCTGTCATAAACCATTACCTTAAGTAGCTGCTTAATGTAGAATACGGCGTTACCTTGTATTGCTGAAGTAGCAGCAGCGGTGGGCTCCCTTTTTATTGCACAAATATTTGCTATAATATATATGACCGACGCCCGCGTTCGTTCACCATTCTTACTTTGGCGATATCATGCGTCGCTCATATCATTATAGACTCATCTTTCATCGCATAATCATCGATAACCATAAAATTGAATAGCTTAATCGACATTGTAAAGGTAGAAAGGACAGACAGACTGACCATACAGACAGCTCGACGTTCGACAAACTCTTATGTCGGACAGACAGTTTGATAGTCTCTATGTTGTGGTACGACACATAATTTAATGTTTCAAAAGAGTGCAGCTATTAATTTGGCAGATACTCGTTCTTGTTGTAAAAATGTTGCTGCTTGCTGCATATTTGTTCCTTTGAGGGCACAAAATTCCGAAATTTATTATTCGTCGCCTGTGTTTTTTTTTTTTTAGTTTTTTTCATGGAATTTTTCGTTGTTATATTTGTTGCTGAGATTGTGATGATGCGCCTGCCTGAATCTGAGTTTAATACCTTTGCTGCTGATGCTGTTGTTGCTCCTGCTGTGCGTTGTTTTCTGTCGGTTGAGAACTAAAGTTACACTCGAATTGGTTGTTATTTGCGAGAAAAGTTACAGATCCTGCAGTAAAGGTTGATTACACTGTGAAAAGTGTTGGGGAGGCAATTATCATAGTTTGTCAGTCTTTGTCTCGAATTCACAGTCGTAAGTTAACTGCAGGCAAGGGTTTAACCAACAAGATTTTATTTTCATTCATGAGTTAACCATTAGTTAAACCTCCAAATTTCCTTGAGTTTATGAAAATTCTAGGAATGTTTTCAGACGTAGAAAATTTCGAGTCCGATTTCAAAAGTGACGTATAGGAATTTCGTGAAAAATTTTTATCTTTTGTTTTGTGAACATGAAATACTAGTTAAACTCTTAAAGCCATTTTAGTTAACTTATTGGTTAACTAATTGTTTAACTAATGACTGTAAATCCGGTCCTTGCTGTATTTTTCATATAACTGAAATTAGAAGTAACTGAAAGTGGCCATTAGCCCAAAAAACAGTGTTTCAAATTATTGATTTTGTCAAAAAATTTTGGCAAATAAGCTTCTCTAAATGTCTGGTAGATTGTAGACTGATAACATTTTTATTGCATTTTTTAAGCATTTTTCTTAAGCTTAATGCATTTCTCTTTTAACCCATTATAATCCAGTTTTCGGCCGAAAAAAAAGCGGTGAAAAAGACCCATAAAAACAGGATGTAATTGGTTAAAATGTTCTGCAAAATTGCTCCTTGCAGTATTTCATGACGACCTTGAAACAAAAAGTTTTTATAAAAAATAAAGATTTTGAGTTTTACATTAGGGTGAAATTCGAAAATGCGCTTATTGTGGGTATTTTAGCTAAAAAACATTATGTAGTTGATTTAAATTTCAAGATTTTTTTTTATTGCATACCCTGATTCCAGGCGAAAAATTTTATACATCGCAAGAAACATTCCGAGCATTTTTGTGATCGTAATAAATCAAAAACCGTATCCAGCCGAAATTTGTGAAAATCCTGCGATGAGAATTCTATAAATGAACTTCAAAAACTTCAAACAATACAATATCAGCTCATTTTTTGACACCCTTTTTCAGATTTTTGAGGATAATCGTTGAATTTCCAAAAATCGGTTTTGTTTCAATCAGTCTAATGTATGTAATTTCTCAGTGCAGCGAATTCCTCGTGACTTTAAATTTTCATTTTGAAGATACGTTTTCATTTTCATTTGGAATGTATAAATTATTTCTAATTGGCACATTCCTACGCAGGATCTGCTTAACTGATCTCTAGGAACTATCTTGTGCGGCTGCTCAACGCCATCTCACATCATTGCAATGCTTGATCATGCAATTACATACCACGTTGTTGGTTGCGCTAGTGGTGTTGTTGTTGAATCCTTTTTACCATCTTCGTCTTTGGATGGAATGGTTGGTGGTGGTGGTGGAGTGTACGTTATGTTGTAACCATAAAAGCTAAAGAATTTTTAACAAATTAAAAGAGCACTAAATGGAACTTTTACCACGAGCGGCGCAAATTCATAGGAAAAACTTTTCACAGAGTTCTTGCTTGGTGGACAGTGGCTGGATATGACGACTACCCACTGAAGTTGGTTGACTAGACCTCACGCAATTACATGTTGCGAAGCATAGACGTTTTTGTATGCCTCTTACGCCACCTACATATTATCAACATTTTAATAACACAAAGTATTTTCGTTTGCATTTATGGCGTTATTTTCCAAATAACTTGCTATAAAATTTAGTTTTTTTTTTGGACTTTCGACGCCCCTTTATCTAAGGGATTTTCTAGACACTCTGAATTGGTATTCGGTTGGTTGGTCTGTCGTTTAGTCTAACCTGCTTGAGCTCTGTTCATATATGTTACTGGTGTGTTATACTTTTACACTTAATGCAACTTGTTTACTGATTACTGATCCTGGCTGGTGGTTACACTAACGATTTACAACAGCAAAGTGTACATGCAAACTTACGCGAATATGTTGTCAAGCCCAACTTAAATCCTAAAGGGACGACTTCTACTTATTCTTTTTCTTCTACTTAACATGCCAATGTCTGCAAACGTTTAAGAAGAGCTCGAGAAAAATTTAGATTTCATTCTGGAATCTGGTCTGTGTGACCAAGCGATAGTTCGTCTGACTGTCTGTCTGTGGTTGGTTTGTCTTTTGACAATACCCAGTAGAGATGGTCGGAAAGTCCAAGTGATGTTTTTTTTTTTGCGATGAGCCTTTAAAATTATATTACCTCTAGCTTTAAAATATTAAAAAATAGTTGCCAGAGGACTGACACAGAAAAGCAAAAACACATTCCAGAAGACTGACGCATGTGGTAGGTTTAACAAGTCTTTTGCGCAAAAACGTGTATATTATATGAACAAAGAAAACGATGGAATATTTAACTGAAAAGACTCTGTTAAACCTCCAATTCATGCTGCTTAATTGTGATCCAGTTATGAGGCTTATGCCAGGGGACTAACTTTTTTTTTCAATATATTAATTAAAATTTTGCCTTGTTTGTTTTCACTAACAAAAATATTCCTATTTGAAGTAATTCTTTGCTCAAATACAAAATTGCTACAATTTTTATTAATCAAAACCATTCAAATCCTTACTGGGTGCCAATGAATTTTCTGATCCAACTTCAAAATATGGGTGTGATTGTGTACCTGTGTATCTCCGCTTTGTCTGTCTGCCTGTCTTGAGTGTGTGGAGGCTCTTAAATATGTTTTATGTGGCATCAACTCTTTTTCCCATACTCATCCCAATGTTGGCTGGCAGGCTAGCAGCTATCGCACTAAGTGTGCAACTTGTTGGCGGTGCTTTTCTTGTACGATATTTTTGTTTTTTTTTTTTTTTAATTTGATTTTTATTTTTTGGAATTTTTTCGTTGAGTCAAGTTTGCTTATTTTTAAAAATCTCTTCATTTTTTTTTTTTTTTTGTTTTGTTTCCTTTGCACTGCCGTCAGCATTGAAGTCCTTTTAGTGCAGTTTCCTTTTATTATTGACGTTTTATTTTTATTATTTATACTTGTCCTTACCTTTTATTCTACAATATTCTTGTTTTAATATTTTTTTATCTGTTTTTTTCAATTAACAAAAATTTTGTAAACAAAACTTGAATTAAACTCGTCTCATGAGTCCAATGTCCTTTTTTGGAATTGAAGTTATGCTGCTGCAAAGCGTTGAAAATTGTTTTAAAAGATTTTTCTCTCAACTCCTCCTCGTGTACATTGACAAAACAAAGCTTTATGATATTTTTTTTGTTTTTGTACATTGCATTGTGCATTTCCTTGGAATTTGTCTGAGAATGGTCACAGTGATGATGTTATTGTTTGCTTTTGTGGGAAGCAGATAATATCCTTGAATTCTCTCTACACAGATAAATTTTTGTAAAATTGCTGCGTTGTACCTATTGAATTTTGTTTTGTTTTTAAATATTTTGTTTTTTTTTTATGTTTTTCATAGAGTTTAACGAGTTCAATGAACATTTCATGGAAAAAATGAATTGATACTTTTCATATTTTTCAATTAAGCCCTAAAAGTCTCTGGAATATAGCGGAGATTCGACGTTGGGTTAGAAAGAATATGGTGACAAGGTCTACGAAATTAAAGGGAACCCTTTTGAAGTAATTCTAAACATAGTTTTTCAGGGGGGAACTGATGAAGTATATACAGGATGGGCGGGAATCGGTAGAACACCGCAAATTGTAAGACTCCTGTGACTATTCTACTTTTCTTAGTTACATTTTTCGAAACTCGCAAAACCAACTGAGATATAGCCATCGGAAGATCGGGGTATAGCTTTATGAAAACCGGTAGTTATAAATTTGGAAGTCCTTAATAGATTTTAATATTATTGGTGTCATATGAAAGGTATTTTAACTGGCTACAAAGATTTTAAATCCGAGTTATAATTTTCGAGATATGGCGAATTTTCGAAAATTTTGACCAATTTTTTTTTTTTCTAAGCACGGTTTTTCCAAAAAATGTGTTATTAACAAAATATGGAAGCCTAATCTATCTCCTTTCATTTGATATGCAAAGGAAAACAAAAAAATAAACCAAAGAATTTTCATGAAATTTAGCAAAACATTAAAAATAACACCGAAAATTCGCCATATCTCGAAAATTATGACTCGGATTTAAAACTCCGATTTGCAGCCAGCTAAAACACCTTTTATATGACACCAATATTATCCATCAAGAGGTTCCAAAATTAAACCTGTTTTCATAAAGCTATATCCCGATAGCTATATCTTCGTTCGTTTTGTGAATTTCGAAAAATGGAACTAAGAAAAGTTGTTCGGAATAGTCAAAAAAATCTTTCATTTTTCGTTGCCCACCCTGATTACATGTATGATGGGTCCGTCATCCCGGGCCGTTGGCAATCACCTTGACGGACGGAGCCTAAAATTATCTTGATGGAATTTCATCGGTTGAATGTCGCTTTTATTAATTGAACATTGCTTTAAGGCAGTGAATGCCTTAATTGATTCTTTGAGTCAATGGATGTATTCAATCAATCAATGAATACCTTCATTTAGTCAGTTTTATTGACCAAAAAAATGCACAATTGAACCGATGAAGGCTTTTATTTTATTTCACTGACTCAATTTCGATTTCATTGGGGCAACAGAAGCCAATGAGTGCCTTCATTCAATCAATGATTGCTTCCTTTGAGCCAATGAATGTACCAATGACTTATATATAAAAACCCGAGTTTGTCTGTTATGGATGCGAAAACCACTGGACCGATTTCTATTATATTTTCACAGAAATTTATCAGATAGACGTTATAGGCCAAAAAAATTAGTGGTGCCATGTCCTTCGAAAAATAAAATTCAACATATCTCAGAAACTGTTCGACGCATATGGATGACATTTGGTATATATGTATACGGCACATAATTAAATACATCCCATTGGAAAAAAAGGTGATGCCACGTCCTTCGAAAAAAAAAAAAATAAAATTCAACATATCTCAGAAACTGTTCGATGCATAGGGACGACATTTGGTACATATGTTAACGACACCGTATCAAATACATCCCAAAAATAGGTGGTGTCACGCCCCTTAAAAAAAGTTCAACATATCTGGGAAATCGTTTAAAGCAAAGGGAGAACATTTTCTTACATATACATAAAAAGGACGGAGCCAAATAGGAAAGAATGCTTTTATTTTATCAATCTACCAAGATAATATCCGTATGAGAAGCTTTTTGTCATGTTCTTATCTCTACTGACTACAATAAAACACAATTAAGATTTTTATATGCGTTATCCCACTGTGCACAGTTGCGTTTAACCTTTTTGGCATAACAGCGGCTCTTAAATGCGATCCTTCATTATCTGTTGCTGCTGCATTACCAAAATATATGTATATACGCGTACGTTTGTAGCACCAAAACCCTGTTATCAACGACGGCGTCATCTCTGCATCTTAAAATCGCACGGCTGTGGCGGCGGCGCAGCATCTCGACATCATCAACTTCCCTTCACATTCATCTTGTAAATTAATATCTTTGGCCAATATGCAGCTTCGGCAGCATCCATCCATAAGGTTCGGTTCTTTCAATTAATTTTCTTGCAACATTTTTGCATTATATTTGTTGTTGTTGTTGCTGCTTTTGCGAATTTTTAGCATCTTAATGATAATGCGTATTTCCTTTTGCGCACCTTAATTTTCGCCGTTTGTTGTTGTTGGCATTTTGGGGCCCTTCTTGCGTACGTTGGCTACGAAAGTTTTTTTTCCTGCTGCAGGATTGGCGCTTTGTTTGTTGTGATTATTATTGTTAGTGTTGTTGGAATTCATAGCAGGGTTTCTTACAAATTCTGATGAAGCAACATTTTTGTTTATTGTAAATGTTGATTGCATTGTCGCCGCGCAGCAGCAGCAGCAACAGCAGTTGTAGAGTGTAATAAAAACTGCAGTTAAAAATGTTGCAAATATTACTTGCAACAATGTTAGTAGCAGAAACAACATATTGTTACTAATGCTATTTACTATTGTAGCTATTCCTTTAGTTTTATATTTTTTACTTTGAATGACAGTATATTTTTGCTATTTGTTTGGCCTTTTGTCGCTCTGATTGTTTGCCCGTTTATTTGTTTGTCTCATTGTTTGCCTATACGTCTATGACCGTAGGCATGATTTAACATATTCTTTATGAAAAACTGAAACGATTTGATAATAAAAGTAGTACTCCCGCCGTGGCTCACTGTATTGAATCCATCTGACCCTAGATGACAGAAAAGACTTGAGTATTTACTTCGATATTAATGCTTCAATAAAAGTCTTTAAAAATGATTTTTTCGGTACTGGAGCCAAAGTAATATCAAAACCTATAATTTATTGAGTTAAGAGCAAAAATTGACGCCCAACGCTGGTTTACAAAGTATGTAGTAATCGAAACTTTTTAATGACTAAGTTCTCATTGCGCTGCTTATTTTCATTGTAAATATTCAATTCTGTTTCAGCTAAAAACTAAAGCCTAAAAAATTTAATTAATTCAGTAAATTCTCTGTACTTATGTTTAACATCTATTAAATAAAAAGCACCGCACAAATATTAGTATACTTCAAATACGTGAAAGAAAAAAATAATTTGAATTTATTTTTTAAGAAACCAGCAACAGTCTTTACTTTTCAAGCAGCGTTGGGCAGCAATTTTAATCTTGGAACCAAATTGGTACAAAAGCTTTTACATTTTGTAAAATATTTGCAATTTATTTTTTTAAGAAAAACAACCGAAACAATGAAGAATTGATTGTTTGTTGCTTAATGACAAGATTGGCTTCAATTTCTACGGGCGCCCAACGCGGAATTAAAGTATTTGCTCTTTAGAGTAGTTTTCGACGCGTCTATAGCTGAAGCATAAAATATGTTCAAATATATTTTACAGTGCCCTAGAACTTAGAAAAAGATTCCACTGTGCATAACACCGTCGATGTGATATTAAAAGCATCACACAAATACCAGACAAGCAAAAGCGATAGTTGTAAGTAAAAAAGAAAAAATGAATAAGACAAATTTAAAGTTTACTTTGCTTAAGATGATCGAATTCCTGGAACTTACTTTTTTCGCTTTTGGACATGGTGACCGACTGAATAACTTCTTTAAATAAAAATTTCGCATATCTTTTAAGCATGCAAGCAGCAAAAGCAGCAGCAGCAACAAATGAAAATACGTAACAATGAACAGACACTTGGTCAATACGTCCGTACGCCTTTTCGTCGATCCATTCGAAGACTGGCTATGCTACACGGAGAAAAAAAATAGTGCTTGCTACTTTATTTCTCATAAATTTTACTAGAATATCAAGTCAGAATAACAACAACTCCATACTGAAGTAAATTTCATCTTACTGTTTCAGTCAATTCAGAGTGTATGCTTGCTAGTAATTTTTAATTTAAAAAAACATTGGCGTGATATTAACCTTACTGTAAAGTTCAAACAAAAAAAAAAAAAAAAAAAAAACCATCGGTCAGCACTAGGGTTCGAACCTTGGTCCTTCCGTGTGATAGGCAGATACATATCCGCCTGCGCTACTGACGCATATGATGAAGAGGTATAAAATTTGTATGTGAAGTAAATGTCTGTCTAAAAATAGAAATTGTTACTAAAATTATAAAAGTCAAAATGATTATATATTTTTATGATATTTACCTTACTCGAGTGGAGTAAAAATAATGACACTCATTTTTGTGCATGAAAAAAACAAAAAAAATTTTAACTAAAATTTTAAATTCACAAATTTTTTTTTTTCTGATAGCATTATTTACTCTACATAAAGTCAAAAGTAGGCAATTCGGAATAAATATTATTTTATTATAAATATTATAAGTTCATACGTAAGGCAATTTATGTTTGAAATTTAGTGTTGATTACTCGAATTTTTTTTCTACCCAAGTGGAGTAAAAAATATGACTCGGATTTTTTTGCGTGTAAGCTAAGTCTTTTTGCTGTTGGACCCAGCTTTTGTGTGTGAGTATGTGTGTAGTATTTTTGGTATAAATTGTCGGCGTTTGTTTTTTGAAAAAACTTAATGTATTTCGAGCGTAAGCAATAAGATATGTTTATACCGCTCTACCACCACTTCAGCAATCCGTCCGTCCCTTCTGACTTCATGGACCATCCTTAAGTTTTTTTGTTTTTCTTCCCATTACGTTTCTCATGTTCGATTCATTCTTGTCTCTTACAAATATATATACTATATATATATTCATTGCAAGCTTAAAAGGATGATACAGCATCAGCACCAAGCGACATAGTGGTTTGCTGTATAATAAAACGACAAAAATCAGAGTTTTGGGTTCATTTCGTGCTGATTTGCGGTTCATTATTTCGAGGTTGAAGCTGTTATCTTTTTTTCCTTCTTTTTGCATAGTAATGATTCTTTTCATTTTCTCTCTGTTTCGTTTTTGATAAGCATCTTGAGAACGTGAAGCTTTTTTGTTTGCTATTGAAAATTTTAAAAAAGTTTGCATTTTTTACTAAAAAGTGCTCTTTTTTTATGGATTATGCTGACATGGCTAGGCCCGAAAGGTTCTGAGGGAATAGTTACAGTTTTGGCATGGGATTTTTAACGCATTTTCTTTAGTTTTAGGCATTTTTCGTTTTTGTTCTCCCCTAGTGAAATTATTGTCGTATAATATTTTTGTAGAATACTTCAATCCATTATAGTCAAGTTTTTAGAAAAAAATGGTCAAAAAGATCCATAAAAACAGTATACAATGGGTTTATTTGTTCTAGAAAAATGCTCCTTGCGTGATTTCATTATGACCTTGGGACACAAAGTTTTAACTTAATATAGTTACTGAGACTTTCAGTAGCGTACTTTACTTTTGTGGGTTTTAGCTAGAAAACAACTTATGGTTGATGTAAAGATATCCAGAATCGAAATCGAAAATTTTTGCAATCAAAATTGAATCAGCCATATCATCTAACTCGATTTTGATTGCAAACATTTTTGACTCAATTTTTTTTTCTCCTTATTTTAAGTAATTTTTTACTTTTTCAATATCTTTCGCATTATTCAAAATTTTTCGAACATTAACCAATATTCGATTTAATCAGCATTTTTTGGTATCTTTAAAATTATTCAAAACGTTTCGACATTATCCAATATATTTATTTTACTTTCTCAGTATGTTCCAAATTCCATTTTAACTTTTTTTTTTCCAAATTTCCCAGCATATAAGAATGGTTGCATGCAATACACTATATCATCACCTTACAATAGCAGGGTTCTATCTGCTACACATTTTGTATGTAGTTAGAACCCTGTGGTTCTAAGTTCGCGATATTGTGTATTGTATACAACCATTCTTCTGAAAGTTTTTGATCTAAAATTCCGTTTTCATGAACATCATCTTCCACATCTTATGCCAAAAAGTAGTTTAAAACAAAATAACTATTTTTTGTTGCCATTTATTTTAAGAATAATAATAATAAAAAAAAGAATGATTTTCATGATCGCCTCAAGTATAATTTTTTTGCACTTTGGTCTTTAACGAAAATCTTTACCCAACATCGCATGCATGTGCGATCTTCTGTTTCTCATTTACTTTCTTCACAAGTTTGTATGTAATCTCTGTTGTTTAAAATTTTTACGCTCCAAGTCATAACACATCAATTAATCTCAAAGATTCAAATGAAAAGTTTTTTATATATATATATATACGAGTATATATATTTTTTTTAACAAAAAGAAAAGGATTTACTGTGTAAAGTATTTTGCACATTTTTTTAAATACTTTTTAATTGTTGTGTTAATTTTTTATAGCAATTTTGAGTTGTGTTCACATTGTCTGTTTAACGTTCTTTATTCGAACTTGAAATTTTCCTCAGGCCTTTTGAATTCCTTTTTTTTTATATTTATATTGTATTTCTTTTATATTTATATATGAATGCATATGCTGATTCTGGGAATGTACTTACTTAATAATCCGTGGTAATGTTTGTTTGTATTTTAGTATTAAATAATTGGCCATATTGAGACTTTCCAACGAATTTTTTTTCCTGTTATTTATTTTTTTTTTTTTGTTAATAGTTAGCTGTTCACAATTTCAGTATGCGATTAAATGGTCGTTGATGCTAACATGTTAACATGTTCTCTTCATCCTTGTGATTCGCGGTCAAAGTTCACGAATAACAGTTTTTTGCCAAATAACTCGTTTACACTAACTTTTACAGAAAAATGTCTGATAGCAATTTTGTAGCTCTAAGATTTTCCTACAAAAAAGATGCCCGAGTTTTTTTTTTCATGCGAAGAAGATATCCTTATTCAAACTTAGTCTGCCTCGCTTTTCCATAGAGTATACTCCGGCCTCTGACCATATATAAAAAAGTGCATGTCTTCAAAAATTTAGCACGCAAAGCGTCTGTCTCTTGTATTTTCATGCTCAGAGTATTCGAGTGAACTACCAGCTCCATAACTATCACATATTCGCTCTATTGATTACACTTTCCTTTACCTTTGGCAATGCTGAGTTCTGAATTCTTTTGCTAACTGCAAAGTATGCTGTACTTGCACTTACTTTATGTTTTTACATATTTCCTTTTTTCTATCTATACCAATTCTACAAACATAATTCAATTTGCAAACATTCCTGATAAATCTTGACAATAGCATCTTCATTAAAATTGTCAACAGTCCATCCTACAGATTCCACCGACACACATATGTGCACTAGTCGCGCAATAATCCCTAGAATCATTTCATTCCCCTCGCTTGCTTGCTAATAACTCGCTCGCTCACCTATTAAGAACGTGCCAAGTGGTTAAAAATGTTTAATTACCACCTTCATTAATCCTTACTTTTTATGTTTGTGTGTGTTACCCCTTTATACATTTTAACAATTATTTCATTTACTATCATCCTTGGATGCATAGATGATTCTTCCTTGCTTTACTCCCCGACCAAAAGTAGTTTTTGAGGCTTTTTCCCTCATCCTTTTCAGCTTAAGCTTTCATTGACTCTGTTAAGCCTTAACACTTTTTGTTGAGTCTTTTCGTGAATTGTTTTTATTCAATTCTTTTTTTGTTTATCTTCATCTTCAGCTGATTTGCTTCTTCTGCAACTTCTCCACAACATGGTCATCATTGTCCGACTGCTCATGTGATAGGCGCCCTTTATGTTGGAGTTTTTCTTTTCATTATTTTTTTTTTTTTGTAGTCATAATATCGTCGCCAGAGTTCTCTTTTGCCCCATATGCATATTCGTTAAAAAAGCAAAATCACATAACTTGTGTCGACACAAACACAAGTTATTTGCTTTTGTTTTTTTAGCAAATATGCGTATGGGGCAAAAGAGAACTTAGACGACGATATTGTAACTTGTGTGTTCGACATCGACTGCCTGGACTTTGGCTGTGCGCTTATTTTTTGCTTTGCTTAATCATTGTTTTCTCTCTCTGTCTCTTTGCGCCGTCGCGCATCGTCAGCATCTTCATATGTTGGTGTTGCAGTAGATTTTTTCTGAACTTGGATCTCGTGCAGCAGCAAAAACCATTCACTTAGTCTGCGTTGGATCTGCATAACTTTGAGGTTTATAGTTTTCTGCTCTCATTGTTGTTGTTTTTGTATTCGATTTAATCGTCCGTCTTGAGATTTCTTGATGGCGTAGCCGCTACAGTTTTAAAGTTTTTCTTCTCTTTTTGTTCGTATTGTTGTTTTACGTTATGTTCTCAAATGTTTCTCGCGCATTTCATTCATAAAAAATCGCTCGTTTACGTTGTTTTTTGTTTGCTGTAACGTGGAGGAGTAAAAACCCACATAAACTGCTTAAAAAATTCGAACGAATTCTCTCTTTTTGGGTTTTTAAAATAAATATGCAATGTTTAATTTTAAATAAAAATAATAATTTTTGGTATGTCAGTCAAATGTGGCTGACTATCATTAATTGATCTCTACATATATAGCTATGTATATATGTACATTTTTATAAACTAAGTACCCAACAGAAAATTTCGATGCGCATCCCCAAGATGCAATAGCGATGCGCATCCTTCTCGCATCCAAAGAGCTGATTTGTATGCGCATATTTTCTGCGCTATAGGTAGCGAGAGCAAAGCGCATCTAAAGAGCATTTCTGGATGCGAGAGCGATGCGCATCCAAAAAGCATTTCTGGTAGCGAGAACAATGCGCATCCAAAGAGCATTTCTGGATGCGAGAGCGATGCGCATCCAAAGAGCATTTCTGGCAGCGAGAGCGATGCGCTTTCGGTCACGTATTAACGTACAAAACAAAATAAATCAATAAGTCGTCTTCGTAAGAGCGCGATGATAGAGCAGTGGTCTAGCGACTGGCACTGCGATTGAGAGTTGTAGCAACCGTGAGGTCCTCGGTTCAACTCCGGCCCAGACCTAACACAAAAGTTTTCAACTTGCAATTTTTCAATTAGAATTAATTTAGTAAAATAATTATAATTACATCAAAAAAAAAATAATAGTCTGATGTGTCATTGTTGACGAAAGACGTAAAATTTCAATTAAAAATTAATTTTTAAAATATTTTTATTGTCATCCAAAAAGCATCCAAAGAGCATTTCTGAATGCGAGAGCGATGCACATCCAAAGAGCATTTCTGGTAGCGAGAGCGATGCGCATCCAAAGAGCATTTCTGGATGCGAGAGCGATGCGCATCCAAAGAGCATTTCTGGTAGCGAGAGCGAAGCGCTTCGTTCCAATGACATGCCAATGTTAATTTCAGCGCTTTTGGCAACGAGAGAGATGCGCTTCACTGCTGCTTTAGAGCGCTTCAGAAGCGCTATTGATGCGCTCCATTCCCCATTGGGTAGGTATCTATAAATTGATTAAATTTTCAAAAATATAATTGTATGATTTCCATATAATATTGTCAGTCATATTTAGCTGATACGTCAAAATCAAAAATTGCGCTCGCTGTATTATTTCTTTGCTTAAGCAAGATTAAAAATTGAAAAAATCAGGGCTTTGAATCAGTATTCTTCTGTCAGTCATGTTTAACTGACGTGTCAAATATCTAAATAAATATTTACTGAATGAGGAGCTGTGCTTATTGCCTAAATTCTTTATTTCAGCTGATTTGAAAATTGAAAAAGAGAAACATAGTTTTGATTCTGTTGTCATTCATATTTGACTGACGCGTCTAAAATCTTATTTAACGAACTGTTCCCGCTGCTTAATTTCTTTGTTTCAGTTGATATCGAAATTAAAAATATGAATGAGTGGTGAATATTGCGTTTGCATATTTTTACTGTCAGCGACATTTGACTGACGTGCCAAAAAACCTGAAATGTGCTGAATTGAAGTCTAAAAGCTGCAACTTTATCTGCTATATAATTTATTTATTTCAGCTGATTTGGACAATAGAGAAAAGAGAATGTTGCGAGTAGTGTCTGGCACATTTGGCTGACGTGTCAAATCTAAATTTGTACAAAATTTGATTCGAACACTTAACATATGTCATTTATATTTATGGATTCTGAGCACCATTTTGTTTCGTGCTGGGTCACAATACTCTCTTGTCTCCAATATGTAGACTAACTGCCTAACCTATCGTCTCTTTAGAATATGAATTTTTTATTTTTTTTGATTGGATAGGATTTTCATTGAATTCTTTTGTGATTCTTTATGTTCGGCACTTCCTACACGTTTTGATTTCAGCATAATTTTTCTTGTGTGGTCACATGATTTGGTATAGGGATACTATAAATACTGATACATTCAAAAGTATTTCTGCAGAATAGTCGCGGGTGCAATTTTACGCCTTATAAATTGCATTTCAATCTTTTAGTGCCAATTAAAATATGATTATTGTACAATAGTTGTTTTCTCTGAATCAATCCTTATTTGATATTTTAACATGCAAGCGTAGACATGGATTGATTTTTTAAGTTTTGATTTGTATTTTTTAGTATTTTTAGACTCATTAATTGCTGGTATGTAGTGTTTTCATTTAATGTTGTTTCATTATGCTCAATTTTCATTAACACATTAATGTTATTTTTACATGTACAATAATTCTGAAGGGCTTACACTTTGTTGCAATTGTAATTTCTTTGATTAAAAAACATATGTAATTCTTGGTAATTTTTAATAATTTTGCTATAAATGCGTATCCGTTGTATTACTAAATATCAAATGTTATGATTTTATTGATGTAATTAACATAGTTGTGGCATTAATGTGTTGAAAACAGTTTTTGATATGAAATTTTTTTAAGAAAAATCTATGAAGTTTTCAGTACACATATTACTAATTACTTGTTCTCAATGTTCTATGTCTAATACAAAAATTTTCTTTTCATTTGCTTTCACTATCTGTATGTTTTTTTTTTTTTTTTGTTTTATTACTTAAAGTAAAACATTCAAATGTTCACAGCAAGACAAATTGATATGGATGGATTAATGAATGAAAAACATAAGCATGGCTGCCTTTTTCAACGGTTCAACGCCTCGAAAAAAAATTTATCAACTTGAGATTAAAATATATGTTTAGTGATCTACTGTGTAAAAAAGAGTCTGCACTCCTCGTATTATTTTATACTCAATGCGTGCGAAAATAATTAAACTACTGACCCTGAGAAATTTTTCTTATGATTCAATATTTTCATGGTATGTTGGCAATGGTAAAAAGGATGTTGACAATTAAAATTTATGGATTTTATATTACAATTACATACTTGTACTATTTATAGATATTGCGAGAAAATGTTACGGAAAGATTTCTTGGTTTTACTTTTGAAATTGAATTGAATAATCGATTCATTGAAATATCGATTTATCGGTAAATTTATTAATCCGATTATTGATTTATTAAAACTATCGATTAATTGAAATATTGGTTAGTTCAAGTATCAATTTATTGAAGTACCGAAAAATTTAAATATCGATTAATTGAAAAATCGATAAATTGAAATATCGTTTAATTGAAGTATCGATAAATTGAAATATCGATTAATTGAAATATCGATAAATTGATATATCGATTAATTGAAATATCGATTAATTGAAATATCGATTAATTGAAATATCGATTTATTGAAAAATGCATAATTAATTCTTCTAATTTTCTGAATCAAAAAACAAAAATTATTGTTCATTAATCCTTAACAACTTTGTCGCTTCTAGCTTGTATCGGCAACATGAAAGTGCGCAAATAAGTATCCCTTTATTTGTTGCAGAGTTTTGTTAATACATAATTATCTTAACAGCATTACCATGACAAACCGCACTATAATAAGCAAAAAAAGCCTTGGCAGTATGCAGCAAAGATGTAAAAAAAGAAAAAAAGAAAAAAAAAAATGCATGCAATAATAAAAATAATAAACGACACCAGAAAATCTTTTCACTTTCTATGAAAACACATAAAAAATTCTTATACTCGCGGCTGCGGCTTTTCATAATCCATCATAAACTGGCGTTGGCATTATTGTTGTCGTCAATGTTAACAACAGACAGACAGACTGAAAGAACAGAGAGAGACACGCTGTCCCAGTATCTGTGTGTCTATCAGAAGACATTTATTCATTCATTTATTTTGCCGATGATTCTTTAGATAGTTAGTCAGTCAGTTAGTTGGTTGCTTGGTCTTTATAATAGTTGTGTCTCGTCGGCTGACGTCTAAAAGTTCCTTCATAATAATTTCAACATTTTACACATTCAATCAATTTTGTATGACTGTTTCTCTGTTGGCAGAGGTTTGTTGGTCTCCATATGTTTGTCTGAGCGGCGCTGTTGGGCTTTCCTTTACACTGAGGAAAAGGGTGTTATTTGATAACATAATTTTTATTTCAAATATAAAAAATAACAGTCATTTGTTTTGTTATACATTTAAGATAATGTTAGTCGATTTGACTACCACTTTTCAAAATTGATTGTTACTGAACCAATAGTTGATCAAATGCAGTAAAAGTTGTTTCAAGTTAAAAAGTCATCAACAGAAAAAGTCATCAACAGAAAAAGTAGCGAGTTAAAATGGTAGTCGAAACGACTAACACTAAAGTTAATGTTAGTCGTTTCGACGAATACGATTTTAAATAAAGCACGAAAAGCCAAAAAATTAACCGAATAATTACAGTAAGAGAAGAGATGTTCGTCGATTCGACGAAGCATAGCCATGAAGAGTTTTACATTGAAATGTGTTTTTCTATAATTCAACTTGCAATTAATAAAAACTGAGGTCATCAATATTAGTCAGTTCATTGTATTTTTATCTCAGTGTGCATTTCGCTTTCGTTTATCTTAATTCATTCATTTATATACTTTTTTTATTATTATTTGGCTATCTTAACGGGTGAGGATTTTCTCAGCTTAACATCCTACGACACAACACCAGCTACGACAACAAAAGCTACGCACTAAATTCATTTTTTTTTTTATGTTACAATGCGCATGTGTGCGGCGTTTATCTGTCTGTCCGTCTGTCTGTTGCGATTGTCGTCGTCGTTACATGAGAACTAAACGCAAAAATGTGTGCAATGACAAAGGATTGCAGCCAGTCAGCCACAAATGCGGTAGAGTGCAGGGGGTGTGGTATTAAGAGAAAATTGTTGGCAAAAAAGAAGTAAGAACTTTCAATAAAAAAAAGAAGAGGAGGTGCGGAAAAACACATGTTGATTTGCTTTTGACGACTTGTTGTAGGTACGAGTACAAGTACATGTTCAATGTTAAAATGTTTAATAAAATAAATGATGATTATGATGCGTCGGCGCATACTAAAGTTGCAAAAAAAAAAAAACAGCGGCAGCAATAATAATACACATAACCACCAAACTCCACATGTTGCATGTTGCTGTGCAGGGAAGGTTGCCAACAGGAAAGTTGTAGTACATAAATGGGTTTTAGTTTCGTAATAAGTGAAAAAAGGTGTTTTAAGGTTTGGGAGATCGATAAATTGGTAGATCGATGAATGGAAATATCGATTGAGTGCATAATAGATTAATCGATTTATTGGCATATTGTTTTCTAAAAACATCGATTAACCAAAATATGGATTAATTGAAATATCGATTATTTGAAATGTCGATTAATTGAAACATTGATTTATTGAAATATCAATTAATTGAAATATCGATTTATTGAAATATTGATTTATTAAAATATCTATCGAGTTTTTTGAATCTTGACAAATTGCATTATTAAAATAAAGATTTAGTAAAGTATCGATGATCTAAAATATCGATTTATCGAATTATCGATTAATTAAAATATTGATTGATTGAAATATCGATTAAGTTAAATATCGATTGATTGAAAATCGATTTATTAATATTTCTATTTATCTAAATATTGATTTATGAAAAATGGATTTATTTTTATAACGATTTATTGATACTAGTATCGCCGGTGGCCAAAATTTGGCCTTTTACTTTGAGATAGATACACTTTTTTCGAGTACCGTTTGGTAAAAAAGAAAGCCAGAACATTGAGTATTCATTAATCGTAGCAACATTTTTTATATGCAGCATGGTCAGTATATCTTAAAAAAGAATAACATAAAATAACATAACATAACATAAATTGGTGTAGTGCTTGTGCCAAAAAATATCGGAAAACATCCAAAATATCGAAAAGATCTCAAAAGTATCGACAAACATCGGTATGCACATCGGTTAAAGTCCAAAAGTATCGAGCAACATCCAAAATATCGGTAAAAGTCCAAAAGCATCGAGAAACATCCAAAATATCGGTAAAAGTCCAAAAGTATCGAAAAACATCCAACATATCGATAAAAGTCCAGAAGTATCGAGAAACATCCAAAATATCGATAAAAGCCCAAAAGTATCGAAAAACATCCAAAATATCGGTGCAGAACGTCGACAGAGCGCAACGAAACAGGTTTCGTGCAAGCAAGGGAAAAACAACAACAAAATTTCTCTCACTCCACTGTCTCATTCACTTTCTTAACAACACAGCATAACACTGTGGGTGCTGTTGTTGTTGTAATTATATGGGAAAGTTTGATCCTGTTTTTGAATGCCTTAATGGCAACTTATGAGGATAATTTTTGGATTCGTGGATTCTACACCACAGTACCTATCATATAAAAAAAAAAAATATCCAAAATCGGTTAAATGGTTAGCTCGCAAAAGGGAGACAAAAAAAAAACTGTTCACGTATTTATATATAGATATCGTTTAACCCGAATATTGATTAATTGTTGCATCGATTAATTGAAATATCGATTAATTGAAATATCGATTAATTGAAATATTGATTTATTGAAACATCGAATAAAGAAAACAACAATTCATTTAATTAACGACTAAATTATTGATTTAACATACAAATTCAATAAACTCACTAACTTTAAAAACTAAAATAAAAATGAAACAAAAAGTTGGCAGCCCTAAATTTTTTTGCATTACGCACCAATCAAAGAAAAGAGAACATTGACAATTTGTTGTACACATAAAACAAAATTTCATCATAAAAAATTAACTTAACAAAAAAATATTTTACAAAAAATTGCCATATTCTCAATGTACATACAATTTGACGACGATGGATGCCGCAGAACAACTCAGCAGCGGCGGCTACACCAACCAACGACGACGATGTCAATTCGACTCAAACAATTCATTCATAAAAATATGTTTAAAAAAAAAAATACAACAAAACAAACCAAAATAAATGCACACATTTCGATTAAAAATTCAATGCACACACATGGACGGATTGATGCGCGCTGCAATGCGACGCTGCGCTGCGCATGCGCAAAAGATTTTTGCGTTTTTTGACTTGTAGTAGGGCGTAACAAAGTCCGGACAGCAAGCAAGCAAGCAGCAGCAGCAGCAACAAAATGTTGGAATGCAAATGTGTCACTTTTGCTTCAACTACGCCGCCACCACCACCGCAGCCGTTTGCAACGTTTTTAGTTTATGGCGATTTAATTGCAAGCAAAAAATGGCTTTTAAATTTTTCAATATGCTGCTGTTGCTGCTTGTGACTCCTGGAGCGCCTCTTTAAAGGCGTACATTTTTGTTCCCTCTGTTTGCTGTTCTTGCTGACAGACAAGGACATTTGCCTTGACATGTGAAACAAAAAAAGAAGACAATTTCTCAATTTATATGCAAAGATGTTTGAGCTGCTCATTTCCGCTTAAAAATGTTTTATGACAATTTTGCTTAATTTTTTTTATTTTTTATTTTCTTTATGTTAAAAAATAACCATCAAATTAATAACCGTCTTCAGAATATGCTGGGAATTTAGTAGTCTGAAATCTAGGAACAATAAAAAGTACATCACACTGCAACAACAGCAAGTGTGTGTACATATTCCTTTTTAATTTGAGGGTAAAACATTTTATGATAACACTTTACTTAAATCTTCTTAATTGAGGTTGTCACCTTTTACTTCCGTTAATTTTTTTGTTTTTTTTAATAACGTAATCTGTATTTTTTATGTATATGAAACTTAAAAAATACCCTTTTAAGCACACGCTTAAGTCATTTAATTTTGAATTTGAACAGTTAGTTAAACTCTTAATGTGTTTTAAAGTGCACTTTTAATAGAGAACAAAAATCTTCTCATAGTTTTTTTTTTTTTTTTGTTTTAAAGTTTTAGGCAGTGTTTTTTTATTCATAACAAAAACTACAACAGGAGTCAAAGGAAAATAGAAAATAAAACCTCACTACATGCAAATATGCACTTAAGCTACCAATTTTTCTGAGGACACATAGCGCAGTCCGTTGATACATGCCCTATGTAGAGAGTTGACTTCAAATGTTCCTAGTTCAATCCCAACCTCAGACATAAAGTTAAATTTTCCAAATGTTATTTCATATAATTTAAAATAAATTAAATTAAAACATAAATTGGTCTGATGATGGTTACGTGGCGGTAACCGAAACATATCCCGAGTAAAAAAAAAAACAAATTTTAAATTACGGCTGTACAAAGGCTGTACAAGGGCCAAATTTCATTACATTTTTTGGGCTGTACAAGGGCCAAAAATGGTGTTTTTGCAGGACATTTGGGCTGAACACGGGCTGTACGTGGGCTGTACATGGGCTGTACAATTGAATTTTACTATTGAATTGGACTGAACATGGGCTGTACATGGGCCGTACAATTTATTTTGTATTTTTGAAATGGGCTGTGCATGGGCTGTATGTGGGCCGTACATGGGCTGTACAATTGAATTTTACTATTGAATTGGGCTGAACATGGGCTGAACATGGGCTGTACAATTTATTTTTTATTTTTGAAATGGGCTGTACATGGGCTGTACGTGGGCTGTACATGGGCCGTACATGGGCTGTACAATTGAAATTTACTATTGAATCAGAACATTGATAGCCTGGGTTCGAAACCCAAGGATGGCGGAAAAAATTTTTTTTATTTATTTTTTATTTATTTTTTTCTGCCATACAAAATTGGCCTGTTGCTTGTTCTTTTTTAAAATGAAATAACAATTTTTTTTTTAATTTAACTTTGCATTTCAAAGAATTTCTTTTTTTAGCTTTTTACCTTTCAGGATTTGAACCTGGGAATCCCAAGTGTTTTGCGATACGCACGTTAACGAGTTCAGCCAAAGCCATCATTATTGAGTAGCTGGCTGAAAATTTATTATATCATATTTATTCTGTCATTCAATTTTATATGATAAAAAAATATGAAAAAAAAAATTGTATTTTGACGTCAATAGAAAAAAAAAAAATTGTACAGTCCATGTTCAGCCCAATTCAAATGAAAAAATCAATTGTACAGCCCATGTACAGCCCACGTACAGCCCATTTCAAAAATAAAAAATAAATTGTACGGCCGATGTACAGCCCATGTTCAGCCCAATTCAATTGTACAGCCCATGTACGGCCCACGTACAGTCCATGTATAGCCCATGTTCAGCCCATTTGTTTTCTACACAAATTTTTTTTTGTGCATTTGTACAGCCCTTGTACGGCCGCATGTACAGCCTTTTGGGCTTTTTTAATTTTGTACGGCCTTTGTTCAGCCGTGTGTACAGCCTTTTGGCTTTTTTAGTTTTGTACAGACCACGTACGGCCTTAAAAAAGCAAAAAAGCCCACGTTCAGCCCATGTTCAGCCCTTTATCATTTATACTCGGGATGTCAACATAGCCATTTTTAGTAGTTTTTTCTCTTATCCTAATTGTCATAATTTTCTAAGTTGAAAAATGCAACGGAATTTTCGATTCTTGCAAATAATGACTAAAGTTCATAAAATTAGCATATATATTTTTCTGATGAACAAGCACAAATGAAGATAACAATAATTTTTGGGCATATTATGAATAATAGCCCAGGAAAATTATACGAAAAAAGAGCTGCTGTGCGAAATAATTCCAAGTGAGCTTTTCCACCGGAATTATCTTTATTAATGCATGATAAATAAAGTGTGAAAAGTCCATTGCAAAGTCGTGTGCGCATAAGAAGTAATTTAGGCTCAAAGGTCGGTTAAATCAGTTTTTTGCAAATATCTCGCTAATGCTAACTTTTACAGAAAAATGTTGGTCTTCAATTTTGTAGCTCAGGAAATTTCCTACAAAATATGTTAAAAATTTTTTCGTCTAGCTTAGATAACCCAATTTAAAAAGTTGTTAACAGTTATGATACGAAATGCAACCTATGAGTTCATATTGAAATTTCTTACTTTTTAAATTGCGATACCACTTCAATGAGGAGTCATACAAACAAAATTAAAATGCCGTTTAAAAGATAATTTAATTTTCTATATACCATACTCATTTTTTTTTCGAGCTACTCATGGCTTAAAAAATATTTTTGAATAACCGTTAAGACTTCGAAAATTCTGGTTTTTGAAGGATATCTCTGAATCGGTAAGTACTACGATAAAAAGTAACAGGACCAACTTTGTAGAGAATCACAAAATCTACAAAAAGTAAGCGATAAGTGCACAAATATTTAGAAGTAACCGTACAGAAGATATTCGATAAAAACCGGTTTTTTGGTATTTTCAGGTTTTTTTTGGAATATCTTCTTAACGGTGTCTTTTATGTGTACACATATTGCTTAGTTTTTGTAGATCTTGCAATTTTTTACAAAATTGGTGCTCGAATTTCTATCATATGACCCTTCGTTTCGGAAATATCCTTCAAAAACCAATATTTTCGAAGGCCATGGGTTGCTCGAAAAAAAAAAAAAACTAGTACGCTGTTTAGAAAATCTTTTAAACGATATTTCAATTTTTTTTGTACGACTTCTCATTGAAGAGTTATCGCAATTTAAAAAGTAAGATATTTTATTGTAATATGAACTCATAGCAGTGCCGCATTAAGCCAAATGGGGGCCCTAGGCCATTCAAATTTTGGGGCCCTATTTTTTTTAATAATTGTAAAATTAATCTTTATTTATGCATTGATAGAATTTGAACAGCTTATTCATATCATTTATAGGTTGTAAACACAATAAAACAACCAAAATAGTTTTTTTCTGACAAATTATTTTGTTTGGATTTTACATAAGTTACAGTATAGTAATTTATAAAATAATCTTTGGACATCTCTTTTAAAATGACTTTCATCTATTAAAAACTTTTCTCCTACATTTCTCCCACATCACTAAAATCATTAATGATATCTTCAAAATCAATTTGACAAGGTACTTCCGATTCAATGGACATCAGACTTAGCAAGTCCAATCGTTCTTGACTTATAACACTTCTTTGCTCGTTTTTTATGCGTTTTAACTTTGAAAAAGAGCGCTCTGCCTTTTTCGTTGCGATCGTCGAGCATTGGGAATTCTAAATTTGTCATTGATTTGTTGTTGTCATTGCGTCCGTCGAATTTTCAATTTTTATGTTTTCATTTTTTTTTTCAAAGCATGCTTGGACTTTGCCAAATTTTGTGAGCTAGCTCTTTTAATCAGCCGATATTTTAGTCCTCAGATTTTCGTGGGGGCCCCTGCTCGTCGGGGGTCCTAGGCCATGGCCTAGTCCGGCCTAATGGGTAATACAGCACTGACTCATAGGTAGCATTTCAAATCATAACTGTTAACAGCTTTTTAAATTGGGTGATCTTCTAAACTAGAAGTCGTACGAAAAAATTTTTAACGTACTTTTGTAGGAAATTTCCTGTGCTACAAAATTGGAGACCAACATTTTTCTGTGAAAGTTAGCATTAGATTTTAGCGACCTTTGAGCCTTAATAATTTTTTATGCGCACGCGACTTTGCAATGAACTTTTCACACTTTATTTATCATGCATTAATAAAGATAATTCCGGTGAAAAAAATTCACTTGGAATTATTCGCAGAAAAATTATTATTTTCCTGGGGGGCTATAAGAATTTTACGCTAAAATTATTTCACTTAAGATTGTTTTCATCAGTGTAAACTTTTCTCAGTGCAAATAAACCGTCAAGTTTTTTAAAAAAATAATACCATAAATTAACAGGTAAAAGTGATATAAGGGGTCTAATTAAATAAATATTAAGACATTAAAAATGTAAGCGCTTAATTTCTTTTATGGCCTTTAAACCAGTTTCATTATTATATCTGATGTAACATTTCAAATTAACTTCGGTTTAATACAAAGCTTCAATTAAGCCACTGCGAAAATGAGAACGTGAAAAGTGAAAAGTATCTCAAAGGAATACGAGTATCAAAGAAATGAAAAAAGCAAAAGTTTTTTCTTTAATAGAAGAGCAATTTCGTGCTAAAGCTAAAGTTAAAAAAAAATAAAAAAATAAAGTAATTGAAAAAAGCAATAATTTAACTTAAAAGAGTGTGGTCTTAATCTATAAAAAATTTTTTTCTTCCGAAATAGAATAAATTGATTGTTCGATTAAAGCGTAAATTATTCACGAAAAGCTACGCATGAAAAGTGCGTTAACTTCTTCAGCGAATAACGCGCCAACAATTGGACTTTTAAGCAGATTTAAGGCGAAGATTATGCGCATTAAAAATTTCAGTTAAAATTAATAAATTAAATTGTTTCTTTTTTTTTTTTTTTTTTTTGACTTCACTTCTAGTTCTCAAATGAATTCTCATGGGTATATCGTAGAAGCAATTAAATATTTTAAATTTTGATTTAACACATGTTTGTAATTAAAAGTTCATTGGCTTTAGTTTTTTTAATAAAAAAAAAAGGATAAACATATTTTTTTGTTTTAAAGATAAATTAATCATAAATTGAAATTAAGCAGTGTCGTCCTATCACAATATGTTTGTATATAAAATGTCATAAAAACTACTTGATACGAATTTCATTTATCATCTAAAATGAGCTAAAAATCCAAACTCAAATTATCATTATAAGTATATAATTGAACAATATGTAAATATCATTATAAAATTAACACGTTTCAATAAAATGATTAATTCCAATTCCCCCATTGTCAATTACTTTGGATTTTTTGCTTTATTAAAAAAATTACATATTTTTTCTTCTTCTTATCACATTTTACATTGTAAAAAGTGCAAATTGTTTAAATAATAAAGTGAAATCATTAAAAAATGATAACATAAACGTGAAAACTTATATATTTTTGTACTTGTCTATCTGGCGCCATATTTCTATTATATTCATTCATATATATAAGCGAATGTTAATAGCAGTACATATGTCGAGGCATAATATAAGACAATGACATGATAAAGTTAGAAATAAATTAGAAAAAATAAACGTCAAATAGTGTTGGAGTATCTACGAAACCCAAACACCCTTTATGATCAAAGTTGTATACAAAGTGTTCCAAAAGAAAGTTTATATTTGTTTAGCTTTCCGATTCCGAGGACGCGGCGCACAGTGTGAGATTTTGCTAATCTAGGACGTCAAAATTCAATTATAGCCCTAGTTTCAAAGATATCGAGTTGAAATTTTGTATATGTGCTATAATTCTTTATGTAAAGATTTGGTTCAGAGATGAAAAAAATCGGACAAAATCTACTTGCACCTCCCATACAAATATGCCTTTTTTTTTTAAAAAAAAAAAATTTCAAAAAATTGGTTGTAATGAAGATATCAACTTGAAAATGTGTATTTACCATTTCGGTGGTAACTGAATACTACTGTCAAAAAATGGTAGTGATTAAAAAAGATAACATAAATTTTTTTTTTTCGTGATTTCAGTGCAATTGTTCATTATAACACTTTAGTCATTGTAAAAAAAGAAGTCGTTGGGCAAAAAATGGGCAAGATTTAATTTTTTAAGTCTATTCTATTAGTATGTATGCTCATCTTGTATGCTTCGTCATAGCCTAACCACGCCCAACTTGTAAGTTATAGTCTATGAAAGATTCAAGATTTTTGAAATTTGTCTTACCTTTTAGCTGATTATAAAATAATTTGATTAAAATACTTAAGTGCAAATGTATGGGTTGTGTATAGCAAACGTTTTAAGCAAATGTATTGACCTTTAATGCAAAAAACTTTTTTGCCAAAAAACAAACGCGCACAACTTTAATTTGTTCGCTCAAAGTTTTGTTATTGATGCAAGCTTGAAAATTTGTTTTTGCATGCTGTTCAATAGTACGTGTTTGATAGCTGTTATCATAACAATGACATTTCTTTTATTCTCTTTTATGCTTATTTTTGTAACAATTGGGGTCTTTTCTAACAAATTACAAAATATGATCGATTTTCATGCACATTGTTTTTTTTTTTTTTCATTTTGACGTCCTAGATTGGCAAAATCTCACACTGTGCGGCGGGTATGTCAATCGGTAGCCTGGCTCTTGAAAATTTTGTCACTATAGAGCGTTTCTCGGGAGACGAAAATTTTACAAAAGCGTTGCTTTTGGCGACTACCATGTTTCCTGCCATATCCATATCAGGATATAATGAGCTAAGATGTTGTAGAAAATTGTTCCTTGCGTAATTTTATGATGACCTTTGGGCAACAAGTTTTACCCATATTCGATTCACAATCTGATAAAAAGCTTGTTTCTGAACTTGGAATCTAGCGTTTTTCAGTACCTTCCCATATACAAAATATATCTGTTTTCATTGTAGAGCATGCATTACAAAAAACTCTCCAAGAGTTATCATTCTAACATTGAAAAAAAAAAAAAAATATAGAATAAATGTAAGCCAATGACAACAATGTTATCGTTTTGAAATTCCTAAGGCAAGTGGCAAATTATAGTTGTTCGTAGAGCTTTCAAGGACTAATAAAAAATGAAAAATAGGTTGAGATAAGTATTTCAAGAAAATGATAAACTTATCAATAGTTAACAGAGAAATAAATAATAAAAACCTAAAAAGTATGAAAGCATTTGGCAAATAAATTCATAATGTACGTCAGCAGTTCTTATAAAATCCAAGTGATTCATATTGAAATCTTGAATGGTTTTTTCAAAAACAAACTTAATATTCTTTTTGAATTTTTATCAAAAATTCTAGACAATAAAAATGAAACACTTGAGTTTACATTTTTTTGTTCTGTGCCTTGCAAAATTGTATGGTTTTTTTATAAAAAAATATTTTTTTTTTTTGTTTTTAAAATAATATTTGCACACAAATACTCTGCTGCTCATTATCTATGTGAGCGCCTGATGCGCCATTAATGATCTTTGTTTTGTTTTTTTTTCATATCTAAATGACTTGACTGACTAAATTTGCCTTGAAATAGACAAAAAAAAAAAAAAAAAAAAAAAACAAAGACAATGCAAATTGAAAAAAAGATAGCATTGAGGAGCAGTAGGTGCGACGAGTTGCATTTGAAATGCACTTAAAATTTTTCCAATAATGAAGCTTCACGCAACTTAATATGATAATCGTTCTTAAACTAAATACTGCCTTGTAATTGCTCTAGAAAATCTAAGCATTTTCTTTTCGAAAACATTCTGCTAAATATCGCAAAATTTAAGCATAAACTAAAACACTTAATTAGCATGGCCTAATGCTTAATAGGCCAGTTTTGAAATTCTTAACTTATGTTATCGTCAAAAGTCTGGGCAAAATATTGCTCAATTATTACATAAATACCCTGATTTTTCATTCTTATCATGTAACAATATTAAAAAATTGACTTTATTATTACAAACGCTGTGTTGTGCTGTGCTGCTTTCTCTAGAAAATACGGAAATTCCAATGAATTTTCCTTATCGCGCTGTTTCAAAAGCTGTCAACAACACATACCTGTGTACTATGCAACTAGCGCCTATTAACAATTGTCACAACACAAAAGTCATGGTAAATTGTAGTTCCGTTAGTTTCTGCATAAACTTGCAAAATAATTAAGGTACTAACTTGACTTATCACCAGTCCAAAAATACCTGGTATGCAACTACAATATGTGTGCATTAAGATAAAACAGCATAAAGTACAAAAAAATGTGCGAGACATAGTTCCAGTCATCAGCGTCGTTGTCGTCGTCGCCTGTGCTTCCCAAGTCTTTACTGTTAGTAGTGCAACATTTATGCATTTCTCAATGCTAATCACAATAATATGCGTAATAAATACAATTAACTTTATGAAGTAAATGTTGCTACTTGTTGCTGCTGCTGCTGTTTGTGTAGTTGATGAGAAAAGTTGGTGCGTTTACTTGCTGGTTGGTACTGATGATCTTAGCGCCATACGTTGACAAGCGTAATTTTTAATGAGATTGTTGATAACACAGGCAAATATAGTGCGAAAAATCTCCAACAGCAGCGAGCAACAGCATACGATTGGGAGGGAGAAATATGCAGCGATCTACTTATGCTGCTTAGGTTACCAGATTGTTGAACATTTTTTTGAAATTTTTCCTAGTAGTGCAACTTGAATAAGGAAGTTTGTTATAATAGTACAATGTACTTATTATTGTTAGATTGATATATTGACATTTTGATATATTGACATATTGATATATTAACATATTGATATATTGACATATTGATATGTTGATACACTGATATATTGATTTATTTAAAAATCGATATATTGATACACATATTTGTGTATTGATATCTCAATGTGTGTCTATTGATATCTCAATGTGTGTATATTTCGATATATTGACGTGTTGTTATATTGATGCATTGTTATATATATGTATTATTATATTGATTTATTTTTATATTGGTATATTGATGTATTGTTATATTGATGTATTTTGTTATTGATATATTGAAGTACTGAAGTATTGAAATATTGATATATGTATTGGCTTATTGACATATTGATATATTATCATTTTGACAATTCGTCGCTCCAAATCTCTTTTGCCCCATTCACAAGTTGGTGTATTTTGAGAAAATCGAAAAAGAAAGTTTGAACCTTAATAAAACAAAATTGATCCAAACAAGTACCATCAAAATTTAAATTAAAAAATTTGTTGGTCAATTGGCTAACTCAGTGCTAAATTTCAAAAATAGGACTAAAGTACTTTTGGAACTATTTAATATTTTATCAGATAAGTCAAGTGGTTGCAATTCTGACAACAGCATTAAAAAGATCATTTTCAAAACAAGTCTTAAAACAAAATATCAAAAAGTGTCGATGGGAAATACATACAGAAAATTCAAAAAAATTTGTAAGGCTGGTTTTCGTTACGTTTCAAGGCCCACCACAGGTCCTATCATCGGATGAATTTATCGACATCGAGAAGAACTTACAAGCATACTTTATTTTACATTTAGCATAGATATGTTGAGAATCACAGCACAGCTGTTTCTTCCTTTTATACATCGCCCTGCTGTTGTAACACGTTGATAGCGCTACGTTTTCAAGCTTATTTAGCAAAACGAAACGAAGTAGCAAGCGCGATTTGTATGGTATCAGCGGGTTGCTCTCTAAGATCTTGTAATTTTGATTATTTTTTGGAACAGATAATAAATTTCCATTATTTTCTTGTGCTGTATTTTTCTTTTTGCTATGATTCTCAATAAATCTATGCTAAAGGTAAAATAAAGTATACTTGTAAGTAAGTTCTTCTGGATGTCGGCAAATTCGTCTGATGATAATACCTGTTGTGTGCCTCGAAACGTAACGAAAACCAACCTAACAAATTTTTGGTTTTTTTCTGTATACATTTTGACTGGTTTTGTAATATTTTTCGGTGTTTTACATAAACAAACTGAACAGTGGGCTCAAAGCAATAATATCATCTGATCCATGCTTGTTGGTAGTAACATTCGTATCATTATTTAGCAAAATAATTTCTATAATTAACAATCAAACACGAAAAATCTTTATCAACATTTGCAACTGCATCTTAGTGCAAACATTTTTCTTCTACATACGAGTACATCTGGCAACGCTCAAAAAGTATTATGTTTTGAATTTCATTAAAGGTAGGCAGACTAATGCGACAAAAAACCCATAAGTTGAAAAGTACTGGTAGTGTTTACGTTAAATATGAATAATCGAGTTGAAAATACATTGCAATTTACTTGTCACAATTATGATGAAAAATATAACTGCATTGGTAATTAGTAGGTAGTTCATATCTGACACACTTAATAACTGGCAAAACAAAATGTGAAAAAATACTTAAATGAAAAAAGAAAGTAATTTGTGTGGGGCGCATTACACTCTAAATAAAACTGTGTGAAATTTTACATAAACTGTGCAAAAAAGGAGCCATACAAAACTGTGTAAAAAAGTTCACTTGGCAATGTGTAATATTTCTTTTACCAATACAAGTATGTAAAATTTTTTTCAGCAATAAACATGTGAAATTTCAACTAAACACTAATTTCAGAGTAAACTTTACACAGTTTATGTACGAAATTTTTACACAGTTTTTTTTTTTTTTTTTATTTAATTTATACAACAGCGCTTAGTTTTATTTAATTTGTGTATTTTTTCGGAAATTATTATTTTTTTCTTTTTTAATAGTTCTGTCGAATTTTATGGCCATTTTTGGTATGTGGAATAAGTTTTTTCAAAACAAAGTTAACTGTTACTGTTAAGACCTGAATTTATGCAAAATTTATAGACACATGTCTTGTATAAACATATTCAGTAATAATTTCATAAGCAACCAAACAAATAGAAGCCCATTCAAATAGAAACCATATGTATTTAACACAACAAATAATTAGATTTGTTAAACTTAAATAAGAGCAAAACTTAAAAATGAAACCATATATAGTACATAAGTAGTTGCGTCAAACTATATCTGTTGAGAAAATATTTGGGTTGCGTGATTGTCATATGCAAAGAAAAAAAAAATTTTTTTTTTTTTTTGGATATTATTTTATATATAACCACAAAAAGAAAGCATTTCCAATATGTTTTGGTAAAAATATACATACGTTAATATATATATTAAAATTAGCGCTATTTTAAAAATATAATAACAAACTTTAATCTATATATAAATAGGCAAACGAAAACGGTTCAGTCCCTGTTTCTATATCTAAATCTCAACCGATTTGCTTGATTATTTTTTTGTTGGAAAGATTGTGAGAAGGAGCAATGCATAGGGCTATATTTTTTCTAAAGTGGGCGGTGCCACGCCCCTAAATGGAAAAAACGCCCTCACGGCTAAACCACTGCATCGATTTTAATAAAATTTCGTATAGAGATAGGGTTGGCACTAAGGAACGATAACATGACCATTATGTTTTTAGTGGGCGGTGCCACGCCCCTAAATAGAAAAAACGCTTACGGCAAAACTACAGCATCGATTCTTATGAAATTTGGTATGGAGATACTGTTAGCACTAAGGAACGATAAGATGTCCATTATGTTTTTCTGAAAGCAGAACGACGCCCCTCAGGGTATCACATGCTTTCAGTGGTAAAATGTTTCACCGATTTTTAAGGAACGATGTCATAACCATTATCACGGCATTGATTTTTATGAATTTCGGTATGGGTATAAAATAAACAGGACGGAAAGATATCAAAAACTTTTTGCTCTTTAGTAGGAGTTACACGCCTCTAAACGAAAAGCACGTAACTAAGCTGCTGCACCAATTTTTATGCATGCAGATAACCCGAACCCCAAGGAAGAATAATAAA
Organism: Calliopum simillimum; assembly: GCA_951812925.1. NCBI lineage: Eukaryota > Metazoa > Arthropoda > Insecta > Diptera > Lauxaniidae > Calliopum > Calliopum simillimum. The sequence continues at coordinate 12,915,141 of OX638372.1, read as the reverse complement.
AGTTCTTAGTGTTTTATCGACCAAGGAAGGGTATAAAGATTTTTTGCTTTATAGTCAAATGGTCGAAATTCGGCCACAAGGCGAACTCTAGTTTAAATAAAAACTTAAAACAATAATCATAACAGCACCGATTGAACAACTTTCAAATAAGCCGTATAAAAGTCATTTAACTTTAGTATTCAATAAAATTAATTAAATGTGTTCTCTTTTTTACACCAATTTGTTTAAATTACTTAGAGTTTAACCCATATTTGAATGCGTCATATACCTACTGTACTAAAAAAAAAACATACCTGTAGCGCCAATTAAGATAAAAACTTATGTACTTATTTTCTGTGGCTCAAATGTCATTAAACTCCCGCTAATAATCAATCATAGTATTTCTAAAAAAGCTGTCAAATTAAAAAAAAAAAAAAATAAAAAAAATTAAAAAAGAAAACAAACTATAATAACAAAAATTATGCGCAATAGTTTGTTACGCCTGTTACTATTTTGAACACACACTGAAAGAAATTCATTTGGTTTATGTATTCTAATTTATTCTAATTTAAAAAGAGAAGTTATAAAGTGCCAAATCATCGGAGACTATGACTGATATGGCGCCATATCTTGAGTGATTTGGCACTCTTAAGTGGTTTTTCAGTTTTTGTTGCCGCTTGAAGTTTTTCTTTTTCTGCTGGACCACATTACTGGAAGACGTTAGAATTTTTCGAAGTCGTGTTGTCATTTGTATTCAGGTTTTCCATAGAGTTTTCTAAAACAAATTTATCAAATTAATCAGGTAAAAATGACAAAGGAATCATTGAAGGTACTACCTGACTAAAATTCTGCGATTCTGAAGCGATTGTTAGTTCAAGCGCTTCATGTTTGTACTCCCAAATATCTTATAATGTGCAAAGGGAGAAATGGCACCCGAACCACATCACCCTCAGTAATTGGGTGCCATTTCTGCTCTTTGGGGTTAACCGAATAAGAACAAAACGAATAAATATGTTCACTCGCGATAGTATTCATCTAAAAACGAATATCACATTCAATTCTGTTTACTTTGATATGTGCACCATATAACTGTATATATTATATATCAGATACTCAAAAATTCCGCACATATGTAATTTTACCAACTGCCGCTAAACGAAATATTAACCACAAACTCTTTCGCGCAACTGAATTAAATTTTGTCCATATTTGAATGCTACTTAAGCTGCAAGTATTGAAATAGAAAGGGGTGCCATATCACATTGGGGTGCCATCTTAAACTGCATATTACCTCGATTTTAAATTTGTGGGAAAGGCAATGAAAAGAGACATGGGCAAATGTAAATTTTTAATTTCAAATAAAATGAAGATAAAAGAATAACGAATACGGTAAAGTAAAATATGAAGCTTGGTCTAATAATGGGCGAGTTTTGGGTTCGATCTCTGGTGAATTTGAAATGTGCTTTTCAGTTAATGTTAAAATTTTGATCAAGGAGTCGAACATAGAAACACAATTTTTTTAAAAAAATTAAATTAACTTAAATTGTAGTGTTTTTTCACTCCAACACATTATTTAAATTATATAATTCTTAACTTAATTTCTACCCAACAAACAAAAACGTTTGGAAAATAACTTATTATACGCTTATCGAAGCAAACATTTCGTTTGGAAATTAACTTGCAAAGTGTTTGGAAATTCTTGAATTCTTATTATTTAATAATCGAAACTGGACCCTTCATAGCAAGCTTGTGAAAATCATTTGGAGCAAGCTTTTTATAAATGTTTTTATACAATATTTTCCAGATTTTTTTATTCAATATTTTTAAATTGTTTTTTTAACCTTTCAATTAACATTTTGTTAGTTTTTATTATGTTCATAAAACAATGTTTTCCAAACATTTTTATATTTAATTAAAAATAAAAAAAAAGTTTATGTTTGCTGAGAATCGAACCTATGACCTCCAAGTTATGAGTCGACAATCTTATCAACTGACCTAACGTGCCAGTTATGATTCAAATGCCTTGTGATTTACTTAGCTCGATAAGTCATTGAAAAAATAAAATAAAAAATTTTTTCGAATGTTTGGAAAACGGTTATTGAAACGTTTGAAAATAAATAATTTTCCAATTGTTGATTTTAACTTTGCAAATCAATTTTAAAAATAATAAAAAAATAATATTTTCCAAACGTTTGAAAATAGGTTATGAAAACATTTGAAAATTAACTTTTCCCAAGCTTAAAAATTGAAAAGGTTATAAAATTGTTGGTTGGGTACCAATCAAAGTTTTCTGTGTATGTAATATTTTTTGTGAAATATAAATTAATTATGTATATAAAAAAAAAAAATTTTTTAAATGAAGTCAATGTACCATTTACATGTATAAAATGTAAACAAATGACACTTAAAGACCCTTGACCCTTTTGTGAAATGTAACTACTCTAATCACTTTTGTACAAATGCTAAAAACAATTAATGGTTTGTTACTACAATGTACGTACAAAGAATGTTGGTTTTATACATGGAAATAAATGTATTTATTGGATTGTTTTTTTTTTTTTTTGTGAACACTTACAACACAAGGGTTCACTTTAATTAAATGCTTATTAAACAAATACAAAGGTAGCAATGTTTTTTCTTTATTTTCATATTTATTTTTAATGTAAAACCTTGGATTTTATGATTATTAATTTAACTCATTTTTCTTCTGTTTTCATTTCAATTACAGCAATGGGAGTTATATGTTCTAAGTCGATTAGGCTGGGATCTATCGTCTGTGACGCCATTAGATTTTCTAGAATTACTACTGATACGCCTGCCAATTACTAGTACCAAATGTCCAGACTTAAATATAGAAAAAGTTAGACAGCATGCGCAAGCATTTATATCATTAGCAGCCAAAGGTAAGTTGATATAACAATATGTACATAATATATTAATTTACTATATGACAGAGTTGCAGGGAGGAGGGGAAGTGTTTGTCTGACAAGCATATAACCAAATTATTTAATTAGAAAACTTAGAGGGAAGACAGAATCCCATGGCACTTAGTTTATTGGAATTATATGTGATTCGAAATACCTTAATTCAATTGTTTTCTTTTCCGTCAGCTTTCACTTTTTCATAGTGCTTCCAAGCTTAGAGGAAATTATTTAGAAATCAGGAATTCAACTGAAAATTACCAAATTCAGTTAACATATGTGTGTGTACCTTATTCTATGATATCTTATCCAGAGTTAATTAATATCCCTGAATCAATATATTTTCGACTTCATCAAATATCATTAAAATCCTAAACCCTTTCAAGCTCCAATGAATATTACATTACACACGTCAACACATCGACAATTACAAAAATTATACAAATGAAACATTAAAATTCCCAAGAGGAAAAATTTCTAGCGCTTCTGATCCAAGCACTTCAAAAGTGCTTGTCCCCATAGAAATTTAGAAGCACTATCACAATGATTTTTTATAAGGCTGCAGTAAGAACAACGTGAGTTCGAACCCAGTCCGGGAGATTTTTTTTTTACTTTTTTTTACTTTTTTTTGCTTGATTTTTTTTTTATTAAACTATTTTTTATTCAACATCTTTTATTTCACTTTTTTATTTTCCTTTCTCTTATTAATTTACTTTCGTTTAACTGAATTGAAATTGATTACACAATGATTCCATATAAGGCTGCAGTAAGAACAACGTGAGTTCGAACCCAGCCCGGGTGATATTTTTTTTTTCCTTTTTTTTATATGTTTTTGCTTTATTTTTTTTTTTAATTAAAATATTTTTTATTCAACCTTTTTTGATTTCACTTTTCTATTTTCCTTTCTCTTTTTAATTTACTTTTGCTTACTTGAATTGAAACTGATTGCACAATGATTCTATGTAATGCTACAGGGGCATTTGCATGTCAAATTCTGTTTGGACAACATTTGCTTAATATACAAATTTAATACCTCTTCGTATAATCAGGCGTTGGTTTAGCGGTCTAAAGGGTTGGTAAATGTAAGAAAAAATATCTAGCACGCGGACGGTCATGGACTCAAATCCGGGCGCGGCCAGTTTTTTGTTCTTTTTTTCCTTTTTTTTAATTTTATTGAACAAACGCTTACCGCAGCATTACAAATAAGCGCTTTAAAAACTCTTTTTTGGTAAGGCTGCGGTAAGCTTTCGCTCGCTTACATCCTATGACATGCAATGTTAAAAAGAAAGTATAGTTCTTACGGAGCGGAAGCGCTTATTGGTGAAAAGATTGCACTTCAGAAGGGTTTTTGAAGCACTTCTTGTCCCCTTGGGTACCAATGCTTTCAAACATTCAACGTCATTGTCGGTCGGTAGAATCTTTGTGTTGTTCATATTTTTTTATTTCTCTTTCATTTTTGTCTGTGTTGACTGTCCGTTGTTCAACTGGTGGTTGGTTGGTGGCTTCGTCCCTTTGTCTGTCTGTCTGCCTGTCTATAAACGGGAAATGAGCATCACTTGTTTCACATGCTCTAACAAACGCCTCCAATTGGAATCCTGACTTAGTACACTTTATTACATGCGTTAAATTTTGCCATTGAGATTTTGCAATATTTTTTTGCTCTAACCCGCGTATGTGAATGGAGACTTAATGGAGATTATCGTGAACCAAGATTCTTTAACTGCAAAAGAGAATGCACGGCAGTCCGACAAAATTCCCCGGGAATCTTGATTCACGATAACCCCCAATATACCAAAATCTTTCAAATCCTATGTTGTCTATAAAGTCTATTTTGTCACATTATTTGCTTAAGGTATAATTTAAGCGCCCGGATTCACAGTTATTAGCTAACTAATGACAAGGGTTAAACCAACAATATTTTATCTTCAGTCATAAGTTAACCATTAGTTAAACCCCATAATTTCATTAGTTAACCATTAGTCAAACTCAGCTGTTGGTAGCTGAAGAAATAGCATCCATATTGTTTTGTGAGTATAAATCATTAATTAAACTCTTGACACCATTCTAGTTAACTAATTGGTTAGCTAATGACTATGAATCCAGGCCACTGAATACTATGCTACTAGTGATGATCAAACCAGCACAAAGAAAGCTATGGTTTTGTTCTTGGATGTTGGATTTTAGTTTTGATGTTGAGTCTTGGTTTTGGTCGGTCTTGGTCATAATTTTGGTCTTGGTTTTGATCTTTATTTTATAAATACATATACAAATTCAAAGTTGTGAAAAAAAGTGGATGAAAATGTCGGATTTGGTGCTTCTTATAAAAAATATTTCACTAAATCCTGTCTAGACCTCCATGCCTGCCTACAAAGGGTTAACTTCAACAAAAACTAACGACAGCAAAAGTTTTGTAAATTCGTGCGTTCTTCCGTCCTTTCGTTCAATTGTCTGTCTGTGTATTTGTTTGTCTGCCCTTTCGTCTGTTGGCTTTCGTTTTTACAATGTTACCGACATTTAGTTTCCATTCAGAGCATAAAAATATGTTGCGCATGCGCATTTATTAGCGTATGTCTGCTAGTACGTTACCTAGCTAGCTGGCATTGGAATTTTTTCTTTCGGCAAAGGATGCGCGCTAAGTCGTTGTTGCAAATTTTATTCGTTACTCCACCTCCTGCAAAAAGAATTTTTTTTTTTTTTTTATATATATATTTTACTAACACTGATTTCATTCATGCTGCCTGCCTGCTTTGTCTGCTCCTTATAAACAGAACTGAAACGCGAACGATAATGATGATGTGGTCAGGACCCTATTTTATGAACGTTCAACTCATTATTTTTATGTTAATTGCAAATTGTATTTTTATTCTGTAAAATAGTTAAACTTTTTCGTTGCTTTGTGTATTTGTTGGAACATGCTGTGCATTTTTGTTATGGCACATGAGAACAATATAACAACAAAATCTGCAAATATTTCACAAATAAAATTTAACCACAATCAGTGGAATTCTTATTTTTTTTTTACTCTATGATGAAGGTTTCTATGACCCTGTCTAGCTTAGGTATTAAAAAAAAAACTATTGTAAAAGTGTTGCTGATTTTTCACATCTTAAAAAAAAAAAAAAAAAAAAAAAAAACAAATTTAGTTGGGATATAGAAGGAAGGCCGACTGCAGTGGAAAGGATTTATAGTAAAAAATAAATAAATAAAAAACTCAGAGTGGAAACAACGACGCTTGTTGGGTTTTTTTTTTGTAATAAAATTATTCATAACAATTGGCGCCCAACGTGGGCGGCAGAAAATGTACTGAGCTAAATTTTGTAAAAAACCAAGTAACCCTAAATTTTTGCGTAGGCTTTTATTTTTCAAATTTTATTTATGATTTTTCTTTTGAAAATTGTTTTTGACTACTAATATTACTCGTATGCTTCAATAAAAAAAAAGCTTCAAATTTTTATTCCGACTCTAGTAGAATGGATTTATAACAATAAAAAAAAAAATAAATAAATAAAAACACCAGAATACAAACAATGACGCATGTCAGGCTTGGTTCGGGTATTTTAAAATAAAATTATTAAGAACAATTGGCGCCCAACGTGGGTGGAAAAAAATGTAAGTATTAAGCTAAATTGTGTACAAAATCAGGTAACCCCAAATTTTTGTCTAGACTTTTACTTTGCAAATTTTGTTTTTGAATACTAGAAATACTCGTCGGCTTCAACAAAAAAAAAAAAAAACTTTACAACTTTTATTTTCTAAAGTTATTTAGCTAAATACGTTAATATGCAGATAATTTTCATTTTGATAAGGACGTAAATTCCAATAAAAATACGATTAACAAACATTTAGTTAGCTCAATCAAATCTCCTTAACCCTCTTTAAACAAGTAAAATATTAGCCACATTTTACAAGCATTACCCAAGTTTCCCTTAATTTTCAATGGTGTGAAATACTCTCAATATATCGAATGCAGACGACCCCATAAGGTCATTTTTATTTTCCATTTCCTTTCTGTGAAATTTTGTCGTAAATAAAGTTTTTACAATATATTTTCTTTTTTTCTTTTATTGTGCAGCAGCAGCTCATTCGTTGCCTCCAACTCCCATCCCTCCGTCCTGTAGAAAGAATTTAAATTTTTTCACATGCTTTTCAATCCCACACATATGCACATATTTCCGTACAAGTTTTATTTCTGCTCTGCTGCTGACGTCTACGATCATCTGTAAACGCGCAGTTTTCGTCCTCAACCTAGAGTTGTTTGGCTTATCTAAGCGCGCTTGTCTTTACAGCATCATCACGATCCTGGCTAGCGCTGTGTCTGGCCTATAGAATTCACATGGGCGAGGTTCACCTTTCGCTGTCTATAAAAAGAAGAGCGAAATAAGTAAAAAAAAAAAAACTGACACGCTGATGGTCATCTGATTTATTCCTTTGCATTTAACTGTGTGCGCAAGCGCGGCTGACTATATTTTTTCCTTTTTCTTCTTGCGCTGTGTTTTGTTGCCAACTATTTTGCGGATTTAAACTGAACTGAAAAAAAAAAAAAAAAAAAAATCTGGCTTAATTTTAAGAGCCATTTTTTTAGTTTTGTTTATTGCCGCCGCCGCTGCTGCCACCGTTGGTTGCTATTGTGGTTGTTGCTTTTGAATGAATGAAATTGAAATCACCATTGAAGTGTGTTGCTGTTGGTTGTGTTGTTGCTGCTGCTGTTGTACCTATTCATCGTTTTGATTGTTAACGATTTCGTGAGAATTTCATGACATGTTTTTTCTGCTTTATTTTTTTTCCAGTTTTGATGTAGCGCCTGAATGAAATTTATGACTTCTTTAGGAAAACTTCTCTAGAACATTTCATCGCAGTGTTTCAGATAAAAAGGCTTTATCCGGCGGAAAATTTTCGTTGAACATGGATTTTTAGATTATTTGGACAATTTCAAGACGATTTTAAATTTTTGTTAAAATGCTTCCCTGACGAGATATCGGCAATATAAACCGTTGAATTGATCTAACATCGTTTTTTCACTTTACATCGTTAATATCTCGTCAGGAAAGCAATAAATGTGAGTCCCCTTGCCTCTCACATTTGGGGTGCTTGATTAATGTGAGTCCCCTTGCTTCTCGCAATTTCTGCATATTTCAGTAGTGTAATATGTTGGTAGACTTAGACTTGAAATATCGTTTAATTAATTATTCTTTGCTCGGTCCGACTGACAAAGAATAACTTGATGATATCGTCATTATAAACAGTCGGAACGGACTAACATAGTTTTTTCACTTTGTAGCGTTAACATCTCGTAAGGAAAGCATTTCAACGAAAATTATAAAGAACAATATCATCACTAAAATATCCAAATAATCTGAAAATCTTTGTTCTGCAAATCCAAAATGCCAAAATTTTACCCAATTGTTGGGGCCATATCTTATCTCTACGATAATCTTAACATGACATTTTGAAGTAATTGTTTCGACTAAAATTTTCAGCCGGGCTTATCCTTTTTATCTGATAACTTTCGATGGGGGTGGGGGGTAGTCCACTTGACAAAGAATATTACAACTTAGTACAATGGTCATTATCAAAAAACTATATTTAATTGTCATAAGTAACTTCAATAGAGAAAATCCATATTCGCCATTATCCATTGCGCTTTATCCAGTATTATCTATATCGCGAGAGAAAAAAACCACCATCGACCCATAATTTAAATATTTCAAGTTCAACACCTTCATTTACTATACAAGTTTAAACACAGACACAACAAATACACATACAGCACATTGTTGTTGTTGTTGTTGTTGTTGTTGTTGTTGTTGTTGCAAAAATGAAAAGGAAGTCCACAAATGCTAATGAGTTCGTGATGTGGATACATGGAATTCCTTTATCCATTTTGCTCGTACAAATACAGAAAGAAAACGAAAAAATTAGTAATCTCTGTTGACTTTTGTTGCTGTCATCGTCTTTAACATTATTGTAATTTGTTGTTGTTGTTGCTTTCAGAAATAATTTAAACTGAACTTATTCACGGTGTAACATTGTATTTTTACAATGTCCTCTCATCATCATCAGAAACAGCAGCAGTAGGGAGATTTCAGACATTCTTCGGAAATATTTTTTGTTTTTTTATTTTTATTATTTTTGAAATTTTGCACTATGGGACATACTTATCTTAAAAAAAACTCAATAAGGAAAAAAAATTTTAAATTGTCGTAATAGTGCATTTTACCGTTGGGATAAACTTAAATCTATCTCCATACCAAATTTCATAAAAATCGATGCAGCGGTTAAGCCGTGAGAGCGGTTTTTCCTTTAAGGGGCGTGACACCGCCCACTTGTAAAAAATCCTATGCACTGCGGCTCCTCACAACCTTTTCTATAAAAAAAAAATGAAGCGAATATGATGAGCTTTAGGCATAGAAACAGGGACTGAACCGATTTTGTTTACCTATTTATATATAGATGGGCTAGCTGTCGCTGGATAAAGGGTTGCCAATGCAATTTCTTTTTATAATGAGCATATTTAGAGAAAATGTAAAAACAACAAATTGCAGATATGCCTAGTGATAGTAATGTACGGTTTTTCCCATTCTTATATTTATTTTTCGATGGGGTGAAATGTGCAGTGTTTTCATATAGAAATTTCCCCTTAACCCTTAAACGAAGAAAGGCAATAATATATGCCAACTTCCCATTGGCTTAGATGATAGTCTTGTTAGACCCCATCAAATCGATTTTGACTAATTTTTGTTTTGAAATCACTTCGCGTTTTTTGACCTCGTCGTTAAAGGGTTAACATTATTCTCTCTTCACGATTAAGAACAAATTTTTGTTACTAAAACAATTGAGGCAATGCGTGCAAGAACGCACCAAGTCGACTTGGGGCTTGAAAGTTTTCTATAAAAAATTTTATATGCTACAATATCGTCGACCAATATTTTTCTCTAAAAGTAACCTTTAGCTAGATATTTGCAAAAAACTGCTTTGTGTGACCTTTGACTTCGAATAATTTTAATTTTTATGCTTATTTGCTGGACTATTAACCTTAACTACGTATGTATAAAATGTTAGTTATTTAAAATTTTCCTTCACTTCTTCATTATCATTATTGTGTGTGGATTCCTTTCACTGATTTACAACTTTGGAATGTGAGATCTTCATATTTATACGTAAAATGTAGAAACCCTTAAATTAATCGGCTAGGCCACTTTTATAAATAAATAAACTTATCATATTTCAAGATCGTATAAGGCTCAAAACAAACAAAAAAAGTATGGGTTCGTGTATATAAAATTCTTCAACTCAAAAGAGCCTTAAAATAACTTCACATTTAATTAGGATTTTGTTGCAACCCACAACAACAAATGCTGTTGAAACAGGTTTTTCCTTTTCCTTTTTTTGGTTGCACCACTTGCATTGTCAACAACAACTTTTTCACCTAAAACATGATATCAGAGAGCAAACTGCACGAAAAAAAAAAAAAAAAAAAAAATCAAAAACCAAAAACCAACGAAAAGAAAAAATTAAATAAAAATGTTGCGAGTAAAAGATCCAAAGTAAACCAATTATCAAAAAATTCCTCACCGTCTTGTTGATTTTGTTTTTCGTTTTTTTTCTCTCTCTCTCGGCGCATCGGCGCACTTTTACGATAGCAAGTTGAACCAAGTTTTGAATCCTTTATACAAAGCAAAGGACAAGCAAACAACAACAACAACAACAAACAGAACAAGAGACAGCAACAACAAGCAGCAACATAATATCAGCAACACTATCAGAAAGCTTTTACGATACGAGGTGGTCTCAAATGAATTATTTTACATTTTTAAACAGAAATTATGTTGCTTTTGCGCAAAAAAAAAAAGAGTCGAAGAAGTAAAGAAATTAAAAATCTGGAAAATATTTTTGTGTTGTAAGAAGATGTTGCTGTTATGTCGATGAGATGTTGCTGCTGCGTTTAACCGGTTCACACACAAAAAAATATGCCGCCATCAAGATCACAACCAAACTACACCAACCACCCGCCATGTATTCCTTAGACTGCAATTTGAAGTGAAATATTGAAAAGGTTGTTTTATGCAAATTGCCATAATTTTGTTCCTTTTTTCTTGCTTAAATGCAGCTACAAGAATTTTTGGAATTTTTAGCGTCCTGTCGCCAAGTCGTTTGCCATTTAATTAAGAAATTAATTTAACAAATTTATGAATTTCAGTTAATTTTTTTTTTTCTTTTTTGTATAGCTTATTTGAGCTTATTTTTTGTCGGTCATTACTGTTTCGTCATGCACTCTACATCAATATTTTCGTAGTTATCCAAGTAAAAATAATGTCTTATTAAATATCTTGGAATCTTCTTAAGAATTAATTAGCAACTCCTTTGTTCTTTTATTTGGAATCTTTTGGCATGAATGATTTAGACTGTCTGTTGCTTAGAGTGTCATCCCAGTTTTCCTTGAACTTTTCTGTCCATCCAATTGCTTAAATATTATAAATTGGTCCAACAAGTTGTGTTGCAGGTCATGCTACATTTTTAAACTTTATCAACATTTTTATAATTTTTGTCAACATTTTCCTATATGTAGAGTAAATAAAGCTTACAGTCAGAAAAATGTTAACTCATTTTGATACCCTACACCCAGGGTATATTCACTTTGTCCTTCCGTTTGTAACGCAGAGAAGAAGGCGTGGCAGGTATAGAAAAGTATATATATTCTTGATCTTCTGTGTCGATATAGTCTGGCTGGCTGGCTGTGCGTGGAAATATTGTTTACGAAAAAGCTGAGCAGGATAATTCAATGAAATTTGGTGCACTACCTCCGTCGTCAAAGTAAGCTCTTGGGATTGAAAGTTAGCGACATTTTTTTTTCGACCTCTAAATAATACGCTATTGCTCCGCCATTTGACGTCCGATCATCAAGTAAGGTATATCGTTGTAAATGTCTCGATGTGGGCTATGTTTCATTCATATAGTAATTTATCTCAAATGTTTTTTTTTCGACTGGTTGTACTGATTATCTTAGTTTCTATCACCTTAAGGTGCCAAAGTCACTTCATAGAATTAAAGCCCATAAAAATCATAAAATGCATTTCTACAAAGTTTCCTCAAATTGTTGAAATTGAAGAAGTTATAGCGAATCTAAAACCTCAATACAAAATATGAGAAACAGGATGATTCAAAAACGAAATCGCCCCCTAAAGCTATGCAATATTCTTTTTTTTACTTATTTCCATACTGTTTGAAATGTCAAATGAATGAAAAAAGAATATTGCATAGTTTTAGGGGCGATTTTCGTTTTTGAAACATCCTGTTTTCTTATTTGTACTGAGGTTTTATTATTTAGAGGTCGAAAAAAAAAAATTTTTTTTCCTTAAAAATCAAAACCGATAAGCTTTCCAATACTGTCTTTTGTGATACTGTCTAGTTTACAACTAATGTTTTTAAAGTTTCTATATTTATGGCTACAAAATGAAGATACCTAAAGAGAGTTTGTAGATTAACCGAAAATCATAAACTGATATACATACATATTAATGAAGCGTTAAGTCTTGCGATTAATTATTGAATGAAACACACCAAAAAAAAAAAAAAAATCAAAGGATTGCGAAAAAATTCTTAAGAAACTGAAAACAAATAAAAAATTTCTACATAATAAAAAAGATGGCCCTAAAAAAAAAACGAATATCCTTTTACTCACACACTTCTCAGGTGTCAGTCGTGATTTTATTTAAATTAAAGAGAAGCTCGTAACTTCACTAGATTCGGCTTAATACGCAAAAAGAAAAGGAACAGCAAAAAACCAACATAAAAACACTACTTCATTAAGCGCCACGGTCGGTCGGTCGGTGGTTGGTTATGGCATGCCAAAAATTTTAGTAGCGCTCTCACTTACTGTTTTTGTTGTTTTTTAATTTGCCATAAAAAAAAATATTTTTATGTAACTTGAACCTTTTTTTATGTTTCAGATAAATTTTTTTTTTTTTTTAAAGTTCCTTTTTTTTTTGGCTACCTTCTTTTTTTGCTGCGCCTCACAAAATTTATGTGAAAGGTTTTGAAATCAGTTCGGTTTTTTCAACCTGTTTTTAGCTAAAATGTTGCAAAATATGAGTGTTTAATTAAATGTTGATAAGAAAACCTTAATTTTATTGACACTTTATTGTCTAGACCAGAGGTGTGCACACAAGTAACGTAAGGGAGCTAAAATATTTAATCGGCTGATTAAAAGAGCTAGCTCACGAAATTTGCAAAATGTAAGTCCCCAAGCATGCTTCGAAAATAATTAAAACAAAAATTTCAAATTCGAGGGATGCAATGACAACAACAAATCAATGATAAAAAAATGATTCCCGGTGCTCGACGATCGCAACGAAAAAGGCTTCAACTCACTTGACTTCAAGCTGCATGAAATTGTTGTTGCGGTCGCTCGCAATGAATTTTATTTTTTGAAGTTCGTAGAGAATCAGCGTATGCAATTGTTGTTGCAAATTTTGTTGTTGTTGTTTACTGATATTCATTTGTTGGTTTCCTTCAAAACTAGAATTGGACTGACACTTGCGAACAAGTAGCGTGTTAAATTCGGCAGGATATTTGTACTTTTTGTTGTTGTTGGCTTCTGTTTAGAAAAACTTAACATTTGAAAAAAACATAAACTCAGGCCTTACGTTTATGACGTAAGGCTTCAAAATCAAGTTTATATGGGAGCAAGATGAAAAAATTTTTGCTCCAAGTGCACACCTCTGTCAGAGGTGTGCACACAAGTAACGTAAGGGAGCTAAAATATTTAATCGGCTGATTAAAAGAGCTAGCTCACGAAATTTGCAAAATGTAAGTCCCCAAGCATGCTTCGAAAATAATTAAAACAAAAATTTCAAATTCGAGGGATGCAATGACAACAACAAATCAATGATAAAATAATGATTCCCGGTGCTCGACGATCGCAACGAAAAAGGCTTCAACTCACTTGACTTCAAGCTACATGAAATTGTTGTTGCGGTCGCTCGCAATGAATTTTATTTTTTGAAGTTCGTAGAAAAGCAGCGTATGCAATTGTTGTTGCAAATTTTATTGTTGTTGTTTACTGATATTAATTTTTTGGTTTCCTTCAAAACTAGAATTGGACTGACACTTGAGAACAAGTAGCGTGTTATATACGGCAGGATATTTGTACTTTTTGTTGTTGTTGGCTTGTGTCTAGAAAAACTTAAAATTTGAAAAAATCAAAAACTCAAGCCTTACGTTCATGACGTAAGGCTTCAAAATCAAGTTTATATGGGAGCAAGATGAAAAAATTTTTGCTTCAGGTGCACACCTCTGGTCTAGACAGTTTACACTTGAGCAGAAAATTTGTCAATGATGCACACAATGTAAAATTGAGAATTTTAAGCTCGAGAACAGATTTGAAATTTTTACAAATTTTAATGAATGCATTCTTTCTTTACACATCTTCATTTAAACAACCATCAAATTTTTTCCAGAATTCCGACTTTGATCGCTTAAAACAAAGACATATCGATAGCAGATAGAAATGTGCGGTCTTTCTAAGACACTTTCTTGACTTCATTTGCTTTAGGCGACAAAGTCATATTCAAAAAAGGCTGCAAGGAATTGTGCGCTCAGATTTGAATAAATTTAAATTTAAACAGCGTAAATTCTTTAATTATTACTAAAACTTTAGACTTGAAATTCTTTAGGTGATAATTAATTGTGTTGCACACTTATGCTATTATAACCTTCCTCAAGGCTCTACTTTTTACCTTCGCTGTAAGCTGTTGTTGTGACTGATTGCTTAATGATTTAATTGTTGTTAAAGGTATCTAAATTCTATTTTTTTGCTCCACTAATGATTTATTATTAGATAATAGGCTTAAAAATTTTTCATTTTTTTTCAGAGTATATGAAATAAAATAAAATTATCAATAAAGTAGGTAGAATAAGTGCCGCGGCACCTGGTGTTCTTACGTGAATTTGTACTCAAAGAATTTCGTCGTCATTTTAAGATTTCAATTTGAAAACTTTTATGCTTTACTTTATAGATTTGTATTGGTAGCTTTATACATAAAGGCTTAAAAAGGAAATGACTTGCAATGTTTTGCAGTTAAGTTTTATCTGTGTAATTGCTAATCTCTTATGTTTTGTTGATACATGGCAAGCAATTAGGCGAATTACAATTAAATCAAAACTTAAGATTTTTTCTTATAAATTAGATCTTATTTATTAATTTTTTCGCAAGGCTTTCTTGAAAAATAGATGAAAACTTTTTTTTTTTTCATAATGAAAAAAATAAAAAAAAATTATTCTCTGAGGTCTCATAGTGTTTTTGGATAGGTTAGGTATTGAAAATAAAGAGACAAGAATATGTATATCTTGTGCCGATAGCTTTTTGAAATCGTTCATTATGAAGTTAAATTTGGTCAGGTAGGAAGTCTTCATATAACTTTCGGGTTCGTTTTTAAGCCACTACATGGAGAAAAAAAATAGTTTGTAGGGTAAGGGAGGGAAATATGGACCACCCATCTTTCTTTTTTAAATAAAACCCAAAATACATGAAACAAAACAATTAATTTTATGTCATTCATTAAAGGAAACAATTTACCTTTAATCTGATTCACTTTTAGATAAATATCTCATCAGGATAAAGAAAAAAAATTAAAAAACTGAAAGTACTCAAAATGAAGATAAAAAAAAAGTGTAGTGTTATATGGACTATATAGTCCATATTGCCCCACATGTATATTTGGTACAGAAGTTGCATATAAAAATGTCACTTCCACATCAGTCACATTTTTCATGACTCCAAGAACCTCAGATTACACATTCAACCCAAAATTCGCCACGTCGATCTTCTGAGTAAAGGGTATTACATTATATGCATTTTTTATCATTTTTTTCCTTTGTAGTTAACGAATTACATATAATGACCATCAGACTCGTCATGAAATTTAGTTGCATTCCCCATCTGAAAAAGATGATAAATACATTTGTTTTTGAGGCTTTTTTCCATATTACCCACAGCACGTGCTAGTGAAATAAATGGTTTTTTTTATCAAAAACTCTTTTGGTTAATGAACTTATTTGTGATAATAAATTATAAATGGTATTCACTGACTTTATATAATTAACCATTTATTTAAAAACGCGATGTCTTTAAAGTGAAATAATGAAATATACTCACTAGAAAAAAATTATCAATGATCTTTTTTTTAGAAAAATCTACTTTACAGAAACATGCGCCTTCATCGAACGCTGAAATCGCTCTATTATAAGGTTTAGATATTAGCGCTAAGTTTGAACATGAATAACTGTAAGTCCCATGTATGCAGTGGGAAATAACCGTGTGGTCCATATTACCCACGTAGTCCATATTTCCCTCCCTTACCCTACTTGGTAAAGTCTAAAATTGACGAAGATCCAGGTTGACCCAGGAAATCATTGCTGAGGAACTGGGCTTGAATGCCATGGCTGTATCGCGAAAATTAAAAAATGATCTTGGATACACGAAAAAATCTGCACGATGGGTTCCTAGAATTTTAAGTGATGCTCAAAAAGAAGCACGAGTGCGGAGCGTCTAACACTTTCAAGAAAATTGTAACAGGTGATGAAGCATGGTTTTACAAGTACGACCCTGAAACCAAACAACAATCCATGGTGTGGAGCCCAGAAAGTGCAAATCCACCTGTTAAAGCAAAGCAACAAAAGTCAGCAACAAAAGTCTGCAACAAAAGTAATGATGTCAGTTTACTTCACCAGAGAAAAAATTGAAGCTGCTATTCCTTTGGAAAAAGGTCAGACGGTTACTGCTAAGCGGTATACTGAAACCTATTTACCAGAAGTCTTCCAAAATTTATTGGGAAACGCCAAAAAAAGGAGCTACGCTGATACTTTCTACATCACGATAATGCGCCAGCGCACACTGCGCCTTGTGACTTCTGGTTGTTTCCAAAAATAAAAAAAATTTGAGAGGGAGAGTCTTCAACAGCAATGAGGAGATAATAAATGCGGTTAATGATGCAATTGCAAAACTGCAAAAAGCCGATTTTGAAGACTGTTTTTCAAGATGGGTATATCGACTTCAAAAATGTATCAAAATAAATGGCGGTTACGTTGAAAAAATACAAATAGATGAAAAATAAAGTTATAAATTTAAAAAATTAAATTCAAAAGTTTTTTCAATTCAACTAAGCGAACTTTTGTTAGACGACCCCTCGTATATACCAAGTTTCTAGGATAAGCAATTTGGTCTAAATGATTTTCGTATTCAGCCACTAGAGAAAAGGGTTTGTTAATATTTTATTCGCTTGATTTCGAAACAGCATACCTATGCGAAATTTTTCTTCACAAATTAGTTGTGCGCATTTTCGTACTTAATTATTTTGATGAGTTCACATTAGTGGGTTTTCTTCGTTTCTTCGTCTTCTTGTAACTGATAATATGCGTATTTCTTTCAATTTATTTTTGTCGTACGTGTGCGCTGAAGTGTTAAAAGTTTTAACTAACGACAATAAAACCACTTTTTTTTTTTTTTGAAAAGTGAAGACTCTTTTTCTTAATTAGTTCCGTTTTCATTTTTTCCTTTTAATTTTGTTTAATTTTGTTTTCTTTTCATTTCATATTGTTTTGCTTATTTTTTCACTTTTGTTTTTCTTTTATTTTTGTTGTTATTCTTTCATTTTCATTTTTGCTATTTATTTCTTGTATTTTTGGTCGGTCTTTTTCAATTTTCGACAGTTTAAGTAGTGACCACGTGTTACATGTCACACAAGAGTAATTTTTGAAGAATTTTAAATTGTGGAGAATTTTTTTTTTTTTGTTTTCTTTTTTTTTTCCTCTTGTAGTTTTAATGTCGCGCCAAACGTCTAATATTTTGACAGTCATTATCAACAGTTTTGTCTTGTGTTTTCAAACAAACGAATCCATTAGCTAAGTTAACAATAATGGATTATAATATTATAATAATAATAGCTCTATATTTATTTTATATTCCCTAGTTTCAGTCGTAAAGTTTTATTTTGATATTCCATAAGATTTAAAATTTTTCTGAAAATTCTTCTATTTTTAAATAAAAATGTCACATTCATGTACAAATGCAGACTCTAGCATTTGTGAATGTTTGCAATTTCATTTTGGTTTATAAAATAAAAAAATAAAAATAAGATAATAAATAACATTTGCATTTTGTAAACTTTCGAATTTTTGTTGAATTTGTCGCTGAAATTGTCAGATCATAATATTTCTATTTTAAGAATTATGTCTTGTTCAAATGACAAATTATTTTACATTTTTTGAGTCATTCTTGTATTTTAGTCAATTGTTAATGATATGCAATTGTATAGTTTGAGCTATCTGAGATTTACTCTTGTCTGGAATCTTTGAAAGTTTTTGGAAAAATCCACATAATTTTTAATTATTGTTTTTTTATTTAAATGATTAAAAAAAATCGTACTGAATGTAAAATTTTTTTATAAGCACAACAGCATTTGCGATTTGGTTTTTCTAGTAATCGAGCTTCGCCTAAGGGAATATGAAAGGTTTTCTTGTGGAATAAACATCTATAAACGGCGCTTTTTGGCTTTAACTCCTTCAAAATAACATCGATGTAAGTTTGAGAGTGCCTTCGACTACTAATCAAAATGGCATCCTGAAATAAGGTTGCCTGAGCATTAGACTGACCCAAAAAAACTAAAGGTGTTCCGATCTTAGGTGCTCAGCACTCAAAATGTTCGGTAGGGTCTAGAAACTACGTATGTAAATTTTGGTAAAAAAATATTGAGATTTAGCACTCGCGCAAGCTCGATAAGTAGCGCTGCCTTGACCGTACGAGAATGGGGTTCTTTCAGCCCGTGGAAATTGATAAAAAAGGATTGGAACAATTTTCTTTTCTATCCTACTTTATGTTTTTGAGGTCGCTGAAGACAATGGCATTGCCAGTTTTTGGAAAAGATTCCAAGATTTCAAGATATTTAAGATATCTCTCGAAAAAAAAAAAAAATTTGAGATTTTTGTTAGATTAAATTGCCATTAATCGTAGGAAAATTTTTTATTTTTGTTTCTCGGAATTTAGTCTTGTAGCCTAAATTGTGACGAACAAAATGAGTGGTCGCACTATATATTTTGACAAAATCTTCTCGAGATATCGGCCACAGACTGAACCGCCGTCCTGCCGTATTGCCGGTCACTGGGGATATCTGCCGATTTTACGCTATTTTCATTGATTTTTGAGATCCTACCTTGTACTTTCGACGTCGCTGGAGATGCGGAAACATTTATTTTCACGATAAAATGCAAGTGTTTCAAAACATTCATGATATTCCAATGATAAATTTCCCTAGTGGGATTTCCAATGAAAAGCAGAACTAGCTCTAAAACCTCGACATAATTTTTCCGCGCATGATTCATCTGGAGCTAGTGATTGATGACCATCGCGGTTTTCTTCTGGAAAGGTGCCAATGTCTCCCAAATTTTTCTATCTTCCACTGAAATAATTTTTCTTTGGGAGATATTGGCACCTTTCCAGAAGAAAACCGCGATGGACATCAATCACTAGCTCCAGATGAATCATGCGCGGAAAAATTATGTCGAGGTTTTAGAGTTAGTTCTGCTTTTCATTGGAAATCCCACTAGGGAAATTTATCATAGGAATATCATGAATGTTTTGAAACACTTGCATTTTATCGTGAAAATAAATGTTTCCGCATTTCCAGCGACGTCGAAAGTACAAGGTAGGATCTCAAAAATCAATGAAAATAGCGTAAAACCGGCAGATATCCCCAGTGACCGGCAATACGGCAGGACGGCGGTTCAGTCTGTGGCCGATATCTCGAGAAGATTTTGTCAAAAAATATTGTGCGACCACTCATTTTGTTCGTCACAATTTAGGCTACAAGACTACATTCCGAGAAACAAAAATGAAAAATGTTCCTACGATTAATGGCAATTTAATCTAACAAAAATCTCAAATTTTTGTTTTTTTTTTTTGAGAGATATCTTAAATATCTTGAAATCTTGGAATCTTTTCCAAAAACTGGCAATGCCATTGTCTTCAGCGACCTCGAAAACATAAAGTAGGATAGAAAAAAAAATTGTTCCAATCCTTTTTTATCAATTTCCACGGGCTGAAAGAACCCCAATCTCGTACGATCAAGGCAGCGCTACTTATCGAGCTTGCGCGAGTGCTAAATCTCAATATTTTTTTACCAAAATTTACATACGTAGTTTCTAGACCATACCGAACATTTTGAGTGCTGAGCACCTAAAATCGGAACACCTTTAGTTTTTTTGGGTCAGCCTACTGAGCATAGTGGAATTGAGAGCAAAGAAGTTGCGGATGTATTCGCGAAAAAAGGATCATCAACACAACTTATTGTTTATAAAATTAAACTGAAATAATTGACTGGACAGAAAAGCTCAAGAAGATTGAGACGACACACTGTCTTTAAACCATTCATGCCAAAAGTTTCCAAACAAAGAACAAAACATTTACTTATGCTGAACAGCAAAGGTATACGGACTGTTACGGGATTTCTCACGCTACACGGCACAGTTAGGAAATGTTTCTTTAACAAAAAAACATATTCTATATTACTATGACAGTCTAGCAAGACACAGACTTCGTTACTTCTCCATCACATACTCTCTAGCTGCTGAGGTGGGCGCCCCTTGCTTCTGGGGTGGGCGCCTGAGCTTTTGCGGTGGGCGCCACATCTCCATGGGAACATTATGACATTCATTAATAAGCTTGCACAATATGCCTTATAGGCCGCAGTGACATTTAATGACTATCCCTGACCTTCTCTAATTCTAATCGTATATCTACCATTTTAATTTAAAAATGTAAATTGGAATTAAATAGATTTTTAGTTATTTCTGATTTTTTTTCCATTCAATTACAAAACCAACCGTTTATAAGGCTTCTTTACTATACGGAACTTAGACTGGATAATTTGTAAAGTAAACAAAATACGAACAAAATGCATTTCAATGCCGTTAAAACTATTTATTCATATACTCATATTAATTACAATAAAAAATTCTCAGCTAGTTGCAAACTATGCATCATATACCACTGGCAGAAATTCACACTACCATGCAATCTGACGATACCGTACCGTACAGTATAAAATTTAACACATTTCAAGGATATGCGCACCATGTTTAAACCATAAAAATGAACTTAAAACTCTGCGCAACAATTCATAATTACAACTGACTACACCATCAATGCAGCAGACAATGAAACCGAAGACGACGGCGACGACGACGCAGCGATGACTCAAAACTTTGGTGGCCGTCTGATTAACGGTTTACAATGGTCCAACAACAACAGAAGCAGCAGCATCAGCAGTCTACAATAGTAGCGTGTTAATTAAAACTGTAACGCACGCAGGCGCAAACGCAGACGCCGAAGAAGTGCATATCCATATTAAAAGAAAAAAGTGTTAAACACTACACTGAGCTCAGAGCGCTGATCTTGATTTGCACGCCTTTTCCGGTCTGCATTTAACACATCACATTTTACAGATGATTACAGCGCTTATTAGTGTCTAAAAGAGATAAATAGAGAATGAAGAAAAGAAAGAGAGACATCTTAGCAGATGTTGCTTTAATATAGTAATATTTAATTCAATTATAATTGTAAAGATCATCTTCCACGCTTTTCTATAAAATCTATTTAATGGAAAGAAAAAGAAAAAAACGCCCCTAAACATATTCAATTGCTGCGTGCGAAGATCATAGCATTGATGATCATTGCTCTCTTTGAAGTTTGATCAGTTTGGTAATCACCCCAAGCATACCTTTCTGTACCATATACTCAACAATATCATATTGTTATCATAATTTATGTACCGTGCAAAATCTTGTTCTTCTCTAGGCGCAAAAACATAATTTATGAACTTCCGAAACGATCATGGCCCATATAATGCGTTGTTTTTTTCTGCTTAATTAAAATTGCTTAGTTATGAAACCCTTATTTTCGAAAAAACCAAAAAAAGAAAAGTTGTGTTACACTTTTTTCATGTTTTTCAATTTAGTAATAAAATTTTATGTGGGTGTAGATCATAGTGATCTGTATTTTGCACATGTGCCCTTGAAAAAGTGCGTTTATCTATTGTAGGATTAATTTAAAACTCATGTTTATCAAAAATTTTTGACATGCATAATTGGTTTTACCCCATCATATCATACGGGAGTTTAAAATCTGCTGTTACTGTTAATTCCATTAAATGTATCGTACTTCAACGGTTGGTTCACTTTGTATCAAAGTTACAGTTTATAAATTGTATATAGGTGCTGACTGACTACAGCTACTTAAAATCCATTTAATTTATAGTTATTCTTTGGTTTTGTCCATAGAAATGCGGGTTGTATACTAAGTCAAGCATGCAAAAAAGTAATCCCTGAATATTATTGTGAGAAAAATAATTGAAGCGAATAATTGTTTCCTTTTGTTTTTTCAACAGCTGCCTTATTTTTTGTTCTTCTTAAGGATATATGGACAATCAGGCTATGTGCGATTGTCCTTTTAGAAAATTTGTTCATTTAGCTTTGAATTTTTTCTGACAACTCTTACTACCTTCTTGTTGAAATAATTTTTAGTGTTTACAATGTTATGTTATAATATTAATTTTTTATTTTCTTTTTTTACTTTTATTTGCAGAGCATTATTTTTCAATGTATTCAGCCAGTACCATAGCCGCCTCGAGTATTGCAGCTGCCCTTAGTGGACTCAATTGGCATTTACGGACCGGCCGAAATTTGCGTTATTTATTAAATCGTTTAACTGATTTAACCAGCATCGAACAGGTATGTTGGAACATAGCATTTTTTGTTATTGGTCGCGTTTAGAAGGTGTAGCAGTCAATGAAAATGTAAAAAATTTGGCATCTTCTAAACTCTGCTTACTCTACAAAAAAAAATCTAACAAAATCAATTACTTATGAAAATATGTTTTGATTAACTTGCTTTATGGTTTGCAAAATTAATGTTTGGCCGCTTCTGAACGTGACCATATTTTATGTGAGAAGAATTTTTATTTTGTAGATAACTATCCAAAAACAACAGTCTCAATAGCTTGGCTAAAACTTAGTTCTTTAGAAGTGTGCCTCCACTTTTTTATTTTTTTTTTTCTTTTTGGGAATACCTAGTGTCAAATATCTACCTCTTCGATCTAAATGACCTCATATGTGGACAAAACTTTTCAATCAAAATTTTTTTTTTTTTTTTTTGCAAATTTGAACGTTTTGTTTTTAATCAACCATTGTGGACATTTTAAAAACTATTTAATTTTTTTTTTTAATTTATTTCAAAAATTTTTTAAAAATTTATTTTTTTAACTTTTTTTTATTTTTTTTAATTTTTTTTTTTTGTTTTAAAATTTTTTTTTTGTTTTAAATTTTTTTTTTTCAAATTTTTTTTTTGTTTTAAAATTTTTATTTTTTTAATTTTTTTTTAACCTTTTTTTTTAATTTTTTATGATATTTATTTACTAGACCCAATTTTATAAAAATAATACTTAAAAAGATATCAGGTCTGTAAATTTACAACTTTTTTTTTTTTCATCGCCGATTTTTTCAACTAATTATGGGGGTTTGGAACCTTCTGAACATGGTTTTTATCTATAGTGTCAGAATTCTGAGTTATCCTAGCTTTAAATTGCAGAACACGTGCTGTTTTGGCTTATGCCGCACTTCCAGGATAAAATATAATTTATAGCTACTTCCTCTGCAACTTTACGTTTTTACTTTTCCAATTGGATTAGTTGAAAAGTATTGATCACTGCTGATAAAAGTCAATATAAAAAAGCATATTATGCAATTTCCGACAAGTAACTACAGGAAACCTTTATAAAAATGAAATAAAAACTTCTTTGAACTTTAACTAATTGAATTAACATAAAATAACCAAGTCAAATGGCTGATATGTCAAAATATTTCAATTTAAAACATATAGTCATCAGCAACTTGAAATGTGTCACCAACGATGAGTACACATAAATTCCTTCTTCGATGGTTCTACACAACGTATATTAAGTAGCTCCCCTTTTTTTTAAATGGTAGACAGACAGAAGTAACTTTGAATCAAAATTAAAATGAACTTGAAAAGTGACCCGACTTCAATTAATTTGCAAATTTACAAAGTCATAAAAATTAATTAAAAACGCAAATTTATCCTGTGGGAACATTTCTTTTACATACATATACCACAAGTTGAAATTTTGAGTTTTTTATTTTTATTTTCTTTTGCTCGAACAATTCCATAGCGCATACGTCATCAACAATTAAGGGTATCTGGGATTGAAGAAGCAACATGATGGTCGACAATCGAAATAATAAAGCTGCTGATGTAATCTTGTAAAACGTCTGAATTATTATTATTATTTGACTTGTGTTAAAGGAATTTTTATTAATTTTCATTTGTTTTTTTGCTTTTTCTTAAATTTCTTTCTTAATTTCAATTGTTGGCTCGAGAGTTTAAAGAAAGAAAAAAATTTAAATATATCGCTGCGTGAACGCAAATAATTTAAATTATCTTAATTACAGACACAACAGCCAATATTAAATAATAAAAAAAAAAAAACGCCCACGTTTTGCTAGGGCCAGCTACTTGGTGGACTATTTATGTTCAATTGGACATCAAGTGATTTTTTTGTATCTGTTGCATTACAAGTGAAGTACATGTTTATCGCAAAAAATTTAAAAAGACAGATACTACCTATTTTTCAAGATTCTGTTGCTTTAAGTCCTAATGAATGCAATTTATGTCAAAAGAGATTAAAAAGACTTTTTGTACGTAACAAAATTAAATTTTGTATTTTTTCACAATGTGATTAACACTCAGCTATCATGGAATTACTTTTAATTTATATATTAAATAAAACTAGAGTTCGCCTTGTGACCGAAATTCGACCATTTCAATTTCACTTTAAAAAACTACGCAACTTTGGACTTAAGCAAACTCTTAATAGTTACCATGTCTGCATACTTTTTCTTTAGAGGCATGGCACTGCTCACTATCGAACAAAAAGTTTTTATATTCTTCTTTGAATTCAGTTCCTTAAAATTCAGTTTGTCTCCATTCAGTGCAGCAGTTTAGGCCTGAAAGCGTGTTTTCATTTAGGGGCGTGGCACCCGCCATTTAAAAAATATAAAAGTCATATTATCGTTCCTTAGTGCTAACTAGGGATGTCAATTTTCGGGCTTTAACTGATACCGGGATTTTCGGGATTTTGAAACGCAATCCCGGGCTCAGTCCCGGGACTAAAGCATTTTGTAAATAGATCAAAAATTATAGTCGTTTAATAAAAACGAACGTTTTTAAAACAATTAGATTCATAGTTTTCAATGAGATCAATTAAATTCAAATGAAAATGTACGTATTGCCTTTAATTTTTAGATTTTTTCCTCAAAATTGATCTTAAAAAATAAATACGCTCAGAATTTCGTGTCCCAATCTTGATCGAAATTTACAACATATGTATACGGGCTGGTTGGGAATCAGTAGAACACCGGAAAATGTAAGATTCTTAGGACTATTCTGAACATCTTTTTTTAGGTCCATTTTTTAAAATTTGTAAAATCAACGAAGTTATTGGAGTAAGTTCAGAAAGGGACAAAAGTAATGTCATAATATGAATTGGCTGGCATAGCCTGACAAGGCTGTATACTCAAGAATGGAGTGGAACTATTAGTGCTGATCGATGGAATTATGTGTAAAGAACGATACGTGATGATCTTTAAACAACAAACACAGAATTTTTGAATTTTCTCGGAACTACAATATACATGAAAAATAGTTTTTTGGCTCGATTACAACAACCACAATATTTCAATAATTTTCAAAATTTTTCGGAATTACAACAACCATGTCTTTGTTGTTTTTTTCAAACGCACAGTCGTTGTTGTTTTGTGTTGGTTGCGTAGGAAAAAAAACACAAATTGTTGTGTTGTAATTCCGAAAAATTTTGAAAATAGTTGAAATATTGTGTTTGTTGTTGAAGAGCCAAAAATAAACAACAACAAAAAAGCAATTCTTCAGCGGTGTTGTAATTCCGAGAAATTTGGAAAATATTGAAACATTGTGTTTGTTATAGGTTAGCCTAAATTGGCTTACTTTTGTTCTTGCTTCAAAATCAAATGAATCGTTTATTTTGAAAGTGAAGAAGTCCATAAATTCCAAGTCTTAATTTTATTAATTTCTAACAAAATGTCAGCCAATTCAAATTTTGACATTTCTTTTGCCTCGTTACCTCACTTTCAAAACGGCTTAAATAGCTCTGGTTTTGCGAATTTCGAAAACATTTTTCGCTGATCTACCTATTTCTAACCACCCTGTTAAAATTTTAAAATAAAAATAAATCATATTGCAGAAAATAATTGCGAAACAGTAAGTTTGGTTTCAAAATGATACTACTTAGTGCAACACCCTGTTTTTGTGAAGAAAAAAAAATGCTTTATTTATGTTAAACTTTACCTTTTTTCTTAACTGTCAAATGACAAGAAAACAAAAAAAAAATTTCATTTAAAATTCGCAACATAAAAATATTATTTACAACTTTTTTGCAAACAATGCCAACGTTCTGAATAATAATTTACTTTTGCTCATGAGAAATAAATTTCGTTTAAAAAATGCTAGCACTCTTTTTTTTTACCATAATTTTTGTTATCAACAAAACGTTTTTTGTAACGAAAATAAAATTGCACGTTTATTATTGATGGCGCACAATGTGGCATAAATTAAAATTGCTGTCAAAATTAAACAACCCACCCATAGATACGAATCATGCATAAAGAAGACATAAATTTTAAAACCATAAAAACTTAACTAAAACATACATTTGTATTTAATACTCATGAAAACTTTCATTTGTTCATTTACAGGATTATCTACACGATTGCATGGTTAAAATGGAGTCAATTTTCGAAGAGCATAGTCGCAATTTACTGCCATTTCCAGTAAGCATGGAACCTGTGCAGCAGCAGCAGCAACAACAGCAGCAACATTTCCATCAGCAGCAGCAGCAACAGCAACATCATCATCAAAACCAGCAACATTATCATAATCAACACCAGCAGCAACAACAGCAACATCAACATCATCACCATCAGAATCATGGTGGTATGTCCATTGTTGGTGGTAGTCATAACAATAACAATAACAATAACAATAGTGGTAAAAGCATATCAATGACTGTGGGAAATATAATGCTGCCAAGTTTGACGCAAACGTGTAAAATGCAAGCGAATGCTCAAAAGGATATGCAGAATATCAAATTCTAAGTCGTTAAAGTAAATATACTATACATATACATATTTCCAATAGATTTTTATATACATACATAAATAAATAAAAGAAAAAACAGCAAACTATAATGTAGATCGAGATAAATTGGATCCAATTTTTGGATTAAAGAAATAGTTGCTTGTAATGATAAAGGCGCGATTTTATTTAAACTTAAGGGATAAGTTTTTGCGATTTTCCTTTTAAATCTATAAAGGTTTTCTTTCATGAAAGCAATTAAACACTTGAGTGTTAACACAAAAAAACTAAAATTTTGTGTAAATCAGATTAAAAATCTATTAAAATGTTCAATAACATTTCATGCCGTTGTTTCTTAAAAAACTAAATTTTTTAATTAACTTTTACAGTGGTACAGTGCATCAAAGTTGCGTTGCTTAAATTAGCATTTTCGTTTTTTTTTTTTTTTGCAATGTCCAATAGTCCAATTAAACTCGATCTATTCTATACATATGCGCAGGGGACTATCAAAAGTGCCCTGAGTTGGTTAGAAGAAAACAGTGATTTTGAAACGCTGACAACCTTGTTTTATATAATCTTTTGGCAACCAATAGATTTTTAGTATTAAGCATATTCTTTGTCTTTACAATACCTTGGCCTCAATAGTTTTGTATTTGTTTCGCTTAAAAGTTTGGTAACTTCTTAGCCAAACGTTCAATACCACTAGCAACACCTCTGCCCGAATACTGAATTATCTTGCCATTAGCTAAGGATTCTTTAATGTTAGTTTAAATTGTCTTGCAGAAATTAAGTGTCATAGCCAAATACTTCATGTAAGGACTTCTTGATTGCATTTAATATGACATGATCAATACAGGAGCTTTACATCTTTTGAAATGTTGCTGAAATATCTGAATCCGCATGTAAGTCTGCAAAATCTTTATTACTCTCTACTTCTGCAATATTCTCGGGAAATATTGACTTAGGTAATTGTGGCGCTTCTATGGAGCTCAAAGGACTGTTTTATGCGGCAATTCCATAACATCTGGCTAGATGTTATGGTCTGTAGAGTAATAACAACTTCGTTAAAGAAAGCAAAAGCACATAACCTGTGTCGAAAGAAGCACGCTAAATTAATGGAAATAGTGAAACTACCGCATCAATTAGTCCCCTGAGCTCCATGATTGCCCCACAATTATCTGAGGCAAGCAACATTTCCTAATAATAATGCAGCAGTAGAGAATAGTAAATTTGTTACAGACTTATCTATTGATTCTGATAATTTATCTTCATTTCAAAAGACGTAATGCTCCTGTACTGGTTATGAGCGTAACTATAATAAAACTGTAGGCATTTCCTAAAATGCAATCAATCATCAACAAGTCTTCGAATGTAGTATTTGGCTATGATAGTTTTCATTTTCACAATTCAACTTAAGCTTAGGTAAAAGAATCCTTGCCTAATGGCAAAACTGCATCAGTATTCTGACGGTTTAGTAAAAAAAACTTACCGAACTTTTAACTGAAACAAATATAAAACCATTGCAAGCCAAGGTATCATAAAAGCAAAGAATATGCTTGATTTTACAAATCAATTGGTTTCTAAAGGATACTATAAAACGGTATAAAAAGAAATAAACTAAGCAGCGAACTTTTGTTAATCCCCACATATACATATGTACTTTTCTAGTTAGGCTTTCTTATTACATATGTATATCTAATTTCCTTTTTTTTATAAAGCGAAACAAACAAATCGAAATACCTTTAAAAAATTTAAAAAAATACTATATATTGAAATGTTATATAATTAAGATAATCTGTATTTAAAAAAAAGAAAAAACTTTAAAACTGTTTTGATACTTGGTAAAGCCACAAGTATATTTGGTGCTCTTTGAATTAGTTTAAAAATTTATTATGTTTTCATTTTGGCAAAAGAAAAAGATAAAAAAACTTTGTTAAAATTGAATTTTTTTTTTTTTTCTGTAGAATTATAAAAAATTGTATTCCAAATTCACTTTAAATTTAAGCAATTTCTATTAATAATATTATTAAAAGTAAAAGTTTATACTAAATTAATTAGTAGTTATATTGAAAATTAAAATTGTTTTCTTTTTCTTTTCATATACAATCAAATGTATATATATAAATGTGTGTAATACAGCCACAAAAATATTTATGATATGCATTATTTAGAAAAACACATGCATGTTAAAGTGATTTTGAATTCTTATTACGAAAAAACTTACAAAAAAATATATTAAAAATAAATAGAAGCGCACACAATGTTTAAGATAAACTGAATTTAAAATCTAATATTCTCAACAACATTATATTAAATTAGAACTCTTTTTTTATATAAAAAATGATTAAAAAATATTTTTGTTTTTTTTCAATTCAATTAAAATATTAAAATGCAACGTAGCTTGAGTACTCTTTTGCTGCAAACTTCAAAAGTCTTATACCAAAAACGCCGAAAAGAAAATTTGAACTTTACGAGAAAACGTTATTATGTTGCAAAACATATAGAACAAGAGTTTCAGCGTTTAAACGAAAAATAGCCTACAACAAACACCATATTTCAATATCATCCAAATTTCTTGGAATAACAGCACACATGAAAAATTATTGCTTTCTTTAGATCGTGTCTACAACAAAGACAATATTTAAATAACAAACAAAAGCAATTTTTTATGGCTGTTGTTATTCCGAGAATTTTAGAAAAATATTGAAATACTGTGCTTGTTGTAGACGACTCAAAACTCTACGCTGACTGCACTTGGCTCAGTGTTTGCGAAAAGCTTGCACCCTTGATATAGAACAAGTCTTAAATAAAAATGTTGCAAAAAAAAGCGTATGAAGCAGAAGAGAACTCTGGCGACGACATAAAAAACATGAATTTTTGAATTTAAAAAAATGCAATTTGTAATTTTATATTCACAATAATGCAAATGTACATTAAAATGTGTACATGTTTAAAAAATAATTACAATAAAAAAAACCCAAACAGACTGAAAATTATAAGCGCTTATCAATGAATTACATACTACATACAACTTTATGATATACTGAAGAAATTTTTGTAAAATAAATTAAAATTAATTACAAAAAAAATAAAATTTGCATTCATTTACTTTTATAGTGAAAATTCAGAATGGAATTAAAAGCTAAAGGGCTCAAAAAACATATCAAACAAATGTGGTTAAGACTTTATTTGACATTTTCTTTTCAATTACTAATGACTGTTTTGTTTTCTAATTTACTTTGACAAGGACTTTATGTGTAAGTTGTTCACTTATGCTTTACATAATTAATTTGTAAATTTTTTTTAACAAATTATGATTTGAAGCAATTTGAATCGGCTTGTTTTAATAAAAATATTGCGTTTAAAGTCGCAACTTCCACTTTAACAACATTTCTGCGGCAATAAGGCATAACAATTAAAAGCGATCTTCGGGAAATATGCTTACAAAAGAAATTTATGCAATTTTGCCTTGTGCTCAAAGATTGATTAATTGTTCTATTGATAATTGGCACAGAATTATGCATTAAAAATGTTTTAAGTAAACTTCTTAAATAGACAGTTTTGATTTTTATTTTACTTAAAAGCGCCTAAAACTATGTTAAATATGCTATTCAAGTAATTCTAACAGAAATAAGGCGATAGCTTTTATATTTTATGTTGCACAGTTTTAGGCTACCTATAGTTAAATGATTTTGCTGTTTTGAAAATGATTTGTAAATTAAAAAACAAATTATTTATGCCACATTTTTTTCTATTATTTTCGTTAAGTTCAAAAATATATTCAGATTCTTATATTGAAATTATACATTTTGCATGCAAATTATACAGACATTAAAAGAATCGCTAACTTTTTCTTATATCAAAAAATTAATTTTTATTAATTATGTTTATACTTTTATTTGATTTGTTAATTTTTTGACGTCGACATTCATTTTTACTTTAATTTTTATTTTTTTTTTTTTAAAAAAACCTATTTTGTTTGAGTTTCTTAGTTAATTTATATAAATATGTATTTAAAAACTTAGTTTAAAAAAAAAATACATATATACATTTATATTATAACTTAGTTACTAAGCTTTAAAACAAAAACCTCATATCTATATAGAATTGTAAGCTGAATTTTCACTTAAAAACTTTTTCCTTAAAAATTTTAAAAGCCTTTTTGAGTTGTAAAAAAAAAACTACAAAAAGAAAAAAAGAATATCTTAATTCAATTTTATTTATTATATATCTTACTATAAGGAACTGTTATCCTCGCTTATGAAAAACCATGGTATTGGTTCAAGAAAATGATAAAACTTAGTTTATTAAAGAAGAAAAAAAAAAAAAACACTTAATGTTTTTAAGTGTTATACGCACGTTAAAAGAATACACCGACAGGTCAGTTATACACATCCATGTTTAAACTTTTTTTCTCTCCTGCTGAAAAAGCTATT
This sequence comes from Calliopum simillimum, assembly GCA_951812925.1. Lineage (NCBI taxonomy): Eukaryota > Metazoa > Arthropoda > Insecta > Diptera > Lauxaniidae > Calliopum > Calliopum simillimum. The sequence goes on along the minus strand of OX638372.1, from coordinate 12,883,574 downwards.
AAGTATGAAAAGAAAGTCAATGCAATCCTATAAAAGAAAAAATGAAAATGAAGGGGAAGGCATTTCGTTACGCTTGAAAATCTAAATAAAAAAAAAAATGAATGAAACATTTCTATAAATATGAGTTACTTAAAAAATAATATACATATCTTAAATATAATTTAAAGTGTTATACTTGCAATAACAAATAGAATTTACACGTAATAGTTAAACCTCGCTGTCTAATTGTGGGTATTCCACAAAACGTGTAAGCCCATTGCAAAGTCAGTTTTACGAGTTATAAGGTTTCCGAAGGGTTTACATGTTTTATGTAATAACTTCATATTATTATTGTCATTAACTGGAATTCATTGAACTAAAGTGTATACCAAGGGTGTCAGCGTCGAACAAAAGTGAGTCATTTTTTTTCTCGCCTACAACAAACACAATATTTTTAAAATTTCAACACTCAACTACAACACTCATAAAAAACTATTGTTTTAGCTCGTCTACAACAAACACAATATTTCAATAAGTTTTTCGGAATTACAGCACTCCAACTTGCTCGAATCGAGTTTTCGACATCATATATTTTGATAACCCAAATCGAAATCGAAAATTTTTTCAGTCAATTTCGTTTCTGGATATCAAAATGTATGATAGAAAAATCTCGATTCGATTTAGTTCGAAACGAAATTGAATTACATGATTAGGGCGAATTTTTAATGGGTGTTTTGATTCCGAGAAATTTCGCAAATATTGAAATATTGGGTTTGTTGTAAGCGAGCCAAAATTGGCCCACTTTTGACGCCCTTGGTGTAGACAATAAATGTTTGAAAATATTATTTTTGATATCAAATGTGTATAGTTCTAGTATCCGGTAATTTTCGCCTAAAAAGTGGTTGTTGTATTACGTTAGCTTAAATTTTAAAGAAATATTATTTTCGAAACTAGAATGCGCTGTTTAACGTATGCTGAACAACCCCATAATCATGCATGAACAAGAACTACAGTAAGCCAAAGAATGGGAATTACCTCAACATAAGAAATTTGACAAGTATACAAGTTAAATAAAAATTCAATTCAATAAATTAAAGATGGAAAACCCAACGCAAGTCAAGTATAACACAAACACATCCACACACACACACACACGCATACATAAATGTATATACAATGCATGTGCATATATAAAAAATGCATGAAAAGTCAAACCTCAACATATAAAATTAAATCAATGGAAAGAGAAATGAAATATCTACTTTTCCCAATGTAAAGTTTTATAATAAAAACCAAAACTAACCTCAAAAAAGCTCATGAAATGTTAATACGAAACAAAAATTAAATAGATATAAAATAAACAACAACACTACACAATGCAACTACTTCAACAATTTTGCTGAATTTAATATTTCGGATTTTTTTTAATTCTTTACTTTAACTTTTGTAATAATTGAACAGGAAGAAAGCTCAGTTTAAATGAAAGAATTATTAAGAAAATACCATTAAGTCATAGTGATTTAAGTTTTTAATGTTACTTTGTATAAAAAAAAAATATATATATATACATATATAGTTATAGGTTAAACAGTTTAGTTTACTTCATCATAAACACCCATGCATACGCTTATTTTTTTTTTAATTAAAAACTTTAACTTAACATACTTTTTATTTTTTGAATTTGGTTTAGTTTTTCTTATTTTAAATTGCAAAACAAAAATAGCACAAATAATAATTATAAAAAAATAAAATTATGACTGTATTCAAACATACCAACCGAAACATGTGAACATTTTTCTAATTGTTAAAAATGAAAATCTTTTGTAATATAACTAATAAGCAAATAAATCAATAATAAATAATAAATTGTGAAATATTAACATAAAAATTAAGCAAATAATAATAAGTGGCCTATTAAAAAACCCAAAATTCAAACAAAACTTTTCCTTTCTTTGCTTCAATTTCCAGTTAAACTTTAACTGTCTTTAAAAAAATAATGATAATTTGTAAAGCTACGGTTAAGATTCAACTGCGTTTATTGAAATACATACATTTTAGTATTTATAATATCATTTTTTAGTTTAAATTGTAGTTTTTTTCTCTTCTTCCTTTTGAGCAATTGCCGGTAAATTTATTTGATAATTAATTCAAGTCTATGTAATATTATTCTAATTATATTAATTATTTATATTATTACTCTTTTTTGTAACATTATACGCTACGCCACAACACCAAAACTATAACGGTTTTGGGTTTATTTTTCTTAATTAATTTTAAATATATATGATATAATTATTTTTATTATTATAATTAAATATTATTTTAATGAATAACGCAAAAAAAAAAAAAAAAAAACAAAACAAACAAACTGAAAACAAATAAAAACAAAATTTATGAAATATAACAAAAAAAAAAAAAAAAAAAATGTCTTCATATTTTGACCATTTTTTAAAGAGTAAACCATAAGTTTTTCTCGCAGAATGTCAACAATGACCCATGTCTTAACAGTAGAAGTACTTTGCGATGAACTTACAACTATTCGAGACGAATTTTCTACGAAGCAATTTGGCCGACAACAGCATGACGTAATCTCCTTAGAAAAAAAGGGTTTAACATATTTCTTAATCCAAAAGGCCTTGTTATTTTTACGAAGCAAAATTCCAAATTCCACGATATGTCTTAAACGGCACATAAATTTTGAACGATAATGGCACAAAAACTAGCAATTTCTTATAAAGTTATTTTCATCTCGCCATTTTATATTTTGCTGTTTCTACTCACGAATGAAGGAAATTATTTTCGGTACAAATATTTTTGCATCTGAGTTCCACAAGATCTTTTTTGCACTTTTCTAAAATTGGCCGGTTCAAAAAATTAGATGCACGAAACCCAACTGATAAATCAGTGGGCAGCACAAGATGTTAGGGGCCACATCTTCGAAAGCTGGTAGGAGAGATGGAAAAATGAAAGCGTAGGAGCGTGGCTGGAACCTCAGTTGAACACCTGATTAAATAGGAACTTCGACGAAGTCAATAATACAATTACGCAGCTGCTTTTAGGACATGTATATTTTCAGAAATTCCAAAACAGAATAGTGATATGGTGATGCAGAACTCGATCACGCAGAATAAACGTTCTTAAACTGCAGAAATTGGGCGGAGAGAAGACGGGAATTATAGGATCGCGTTGGTTCACTTACAATCGGAAACATCATACCAACTATGACGGTAAGAGAACATAACTCGCTATTCGCGCTTACCATCGAATCAAGATTTTGCTATCATATATTGTGAGTTCCCGAATCGAAATCGAAAATTTTTCCAATCAAAATCGAATCAATCTTATCATCATTTCGCCATTTGATTGCAAATGACTGTCAATGACATGAAGGATATGAATCAGTAAAATCGCTGGAGTAATTTCGATTCATTAGTAGTCGATTTTATCTCAAACAGATAACCGCAATAGGGGCCTAAGATAGTAAAATCTCGATTCTATTTAGTTTGAATCGAAATCGAATTATATGATAAGGTGGATTAATTGAACGATACGTAGAATTCGTACTTCGCTTCAAGAAGAGAGACCTTGATGGTTATCAAGCTCCCAGAAGTCAAGAAATGCTTTCACAATAAAATCACTGCCGCTATGCATATTCTAGCTTAGACGCTGGCGCGCTTTAAGTACACAGAGCGAAGAAAAAGACACAACTTGCGTTTCTAAATGAGTTTCTACCACGTTCCATGTTTTAGCTATGTTTCGTCGCTCCAAGATCATGTTTGTATGGTGCGTGGCCAAATCACTCACGAACGTGGTTGAAACTTATTTAGCAACGCTGGTTGCCAAGCGTTGTTAAATCTAAATCAGCAACGAAACGTGGTCAAAACACCACGAAACGTAGTAAAATACAAATCAGCTACGAAACGTAGTCAAAACACTCACGAACGCGGTAGAAGCTAATTTCAAAACAAATAGACTTTCAGTCAAACTCACAATAATGATGGCAGTGGCCAAGTTCGTTAACATACGCATCTATTACACGGCAGGTTCCAGGTCCAAATCTCCCCAATATGTACCAAGCAAAAAAGTATTTATTCAAAGCAAAAATTAAAAATTTAAAAAAGAAAATAATCAGGCATGTCGTGAAATCCGATTGATTTCAATCGGATTTCATTTGGGAGGCTTTTTGATGAAAACGGTGAGTCGAACGATAAACAGGTTCTACAAAAAGTATTGATTTGCATTAACGTAAAAATTACCGTTTAGAAAATATTCGATAAAATCAAATTTTTCGACTTTTTGGGTTTTTTTAAGAATATTTCCTGAACGGCTATTTTTTCGTTAATGCAAATCAATATTATTTGTAGAACCTGTTATTCTCCACAAAAGAGATTCCCATACTTTTTATCGTTCGACTCACCGTTTTCATCAAAAAACCTCCCAAATGAAATCCGATTGAAATCCCGACACAAGGCCCTGTTCGCCTTGGCCGATATCAAGGGGGTCCAGAACGGGACATGTTTCGTCCTGGCAGAGATCGCAGTCGTAAGGATTTCGTTCGTCCTCGGCTAAGGAGTAAGTCCTGAAGTGCTTTCCCCGCTCTTGGTTTCCCCTCTTTTCTGAAAAAGAAATCAGAGATGTTGGCACGGGCTGCTGAAGCACTACTCAGCCCACTCTCTTACATAAACAAATATAACGGAGGCCCAACGTAGGCAAATAAAGAGATGACATTAAATGCCTTGAAGAGAACCCCTCGGATGCATTGCCAAAAACGGTTACCCTGGGGGGATTATCTTGTTCTATTTTTTTCTCATATTACCAGTATTTACTACTTACATTTTCTATGGAACAAATAATCATAATGATCGCCATCATGAATTTTTCAAATAAAAGCTGCTCGGGGAATATATTCACGATAATCCCCAATATTTGCTGGTAAATAATTAGATCACATTTGTTACCCAATTCAATTCGAATGTAGTTTTAATTGTTAGGCGAATTTGTGCTGAATTTGTGTTTTGGTTTTTGGGTCATTTAGGTCTATGTATTTCCAAACAGAATAAAGTATGCTAAACAAATTTTAAAGTATTCACTATAGAGACAAAATAGCATGCGTATGACGCGCCATTTCTGAGCCTACATAGGACAGAAAAACGTAAACATTGTAATGCTAAGTAAATAATGCATGCTTACCTTTTCCATTACTAAAATGTAGGTTACTATAGTTTTACATTTGTTCAATCAATAATGTTTTGACTGCTGCTTTTATTAAAGCGTACGCATTGATTCAAATTAACCTGATTTATTTATTGCGTTGTTTAGCTAGGCATTGTCTCAGACTAAAAAGTCCATAGTTTTTATAATGCAATTTTAGTTTTACTTTCTTTTTTTTAAGTAATGCAATTTAAGTATGTCAGACCATGAACTCATGAAACGTACATAATTTCTATGACATTCGTGCACAATACAGATTTTAATCTTGCTGTCTAAGTGCGCAGGACATCAAAGGACTTTTTGTTACTTTAAATTTTAGCCCCAAAACAAAATATCAAATGATCTCAACAAACAATTTGCATGCAGCAGTGGATGCTTAAACCTTTTGAAAATGCATGCAAACAGAGTGTAAAAAAAGAATGAAATACCTACTTCTCCTTAGCTTCAGAGCCTTCATTCTACCTCCTTTCTGTAGAAAGAGTTGTGTGGTATTAAAAAGAAAAAAAAAAAAAGGAAAAAAGTTGCAAAATCATAGCAGGAATTCACAAAATTCCTGGAATCATTCAACGGTTTGGTTATGAATGAAGTGAATTACGTCTTAAAGTGGTTATTTTCAACTTGGTTCATCATCATCTTCATGTTGTTGTTACTTTTAAATAGATATATTTTTGGATCTTACCTTTTGTTGTTGTTTATGGAACTTACAATGCGGGGATCTTGTTTGGTGGGTTATTTTTTTGGTTTTTATTTTTTTGTTTTTATTTTTTTGTTTTTATTTTGGGTTTGAAAATCGGTTTTTGTATTTTGCTAATCACGGTGGCTCGCAGGGCTCTTTTGATTGCTGTTGCATCTAAAAATTATATATGCGTATCCATGAAATTGGATACGAATGTGGATCACGTTTTGCCATACATTAAATACACTTGAATTTCGATTTGGTATTTATTCGTTCATTTGCAAACATTATTTTTTTTTTTTTTTCAGCTTATAATTTTATGTATTGTAAATTTAGCATGAAATTGAAAAATAATATTTCGCTGCTGTACACGCCGAAGGTACTGAAGGATATCATCTCAAAATTTTTGGTTTTTGGCGCGAAAATGTTGAAGACTTACAGCAAAAGAGCACAGTCCCCGGTGAATTCCACTTCCTAAGTTTGACTAGATACGATATTGGGACAGTATGTCGTTTGAGTCGTTAGAAGATTGATATTCTAGAGAGTCAATACACTGAAATCAGAAATAATGTTACAATAAAAATAAGTTATCAATCAAATAGTATAAGGTAGACTACGTTAAAAAGAAAGGAGAACCGACAATTTCTGTCAACTATTGATGTATCAGTCTTATTTCCATCGCATAATATACATATACAACAATACTGATCGGACCCTATCAGTGTGGCTTTAGATCTGGTAAATTCACCGTAGACCAGATTTTTACATTACGTCAAATCCTGAGAAAGCTCACGAAAAACAAATCGACACCCACAATTTTTTTGTTGATTACAAGGCTACATTAAATAGCCTGATACGAAAATGCCTATACGCAATAATTTCTTAGATACGTATATCTGCAAAGTTGATAAGACTCTGCAGGATGACGTTGATCAATATGCGTAGCTCCATCAAAAAAGGAAATGAGCTCTCCGAATCTTTTAATAAGGGGGTTGCAGTACAGGACATTTTTCGTCCTGGCAGAGAACGCAGTCGTTAGGACCTTGTTCGCCTTTGTCTAAGGCCCAAGTCCTGAAGCGATTTCTCCCCCCCCCCCCCAAGGTTCCCCGTGTTTCTAAAAAAGAAAATAGAGATTTTGGCAAGGGCTGCTGAAGCACTACTCAGCCCCCATCTCTTACAGGAGCAAATAAAACGGAAGCCCAACGTAGGGAAATGAAGAGATGCATTTAAATGCCGGTAAACGAGAGAAAGACGAAATATAGGCTGTTTACTAATTGTAACCCATATTTAAATAGACAACTATAAATTTTCGCTTTTCCGCGAAATCTTTGCTCCTGTTCGAGTTGGCAAACGATTCTCGCATTCGAAAGAACCACGAGCTGTATGAGCTCTACGCCACACACTGGTTAAAAATCCTTAAAAGCTGGCCAAAAGTCAAAAAAAAAGTTTTTTTAAATTAACTTTTTATAAACCGTATTGTCTAACAGATATTCATAAACCTCAAAAAAGTTGTGAGAAAGATCCAAGTGTTCCTACAATGCTCTTGGGATCTCTCCAAAAGTACGCTTCTCAGACGCAAAATTCTGTGAGTTAAAAGTAAAAACTAAGTGTTCACTGTAAAAATTATGTGATTACTGTAAAATTGAACCGAATTTAATGTTTGAATAAGGAATCTCTTCGTAAAAGGAAATACTATCGAACCTCTATATTGAAAAATTGCAATAATTTATACTTTTACGGTAATTTTGATTAACTTAAAATCAAATTATTTTACAAAATCAGTATGCAATGGTTATGAAAAAAGCCCAGAACTAATTTATACCATATCATACCACCAGAATTTTTTGGCTTTAAGAAGATTGAAACCTTTTCTAACACATATAAAAAAATTGAGGTGCCTTTTTTTGCACTTTTTCTTTGACGCGATTTTTTCTGAAGCACCCATAGGAAAATTTAACTCATATTGCTTACCAAGTGTCAATATGTGTTGCTCGCCTGAAATGGAAAAATTTTTATATTATTATGCAACTTATACTCCGTGATAACGGAATCTAAAACCCATTTTTATGTAGATTAATTTACCATTGCACACAACTCTATCAAAGTTAAAGTTTTGAAATAAATTTTTAAATTAGATATAAAAATTGTGCAAGTGTTATTTTTTGCCTTTTTGAATCCGCCATTTTGTTTTTTAAAAATCTAACATCAGATTCGTAATCAGTGACCCCAAAAACCCCCGAGTAAATTTTTTGTTGGATTTGGTTGAAAATTTATGCAATTCGTCCACCATTTTGAATCCGCCATTTTCTTTTTTAAAAATTTAACATCAAATTCTTAATCAGCGACCTCAAAAACCCCCAGGTAAAACATTTCGTCTCAAAACTTTAATGATTTCGACTTTTGGCCAGCTTTTAGGGATTTTGAACCAGTGTGCGCCGACATTGATGTAGCCCAGCGCATAACTATATAGCCAGTTAGAAAGAGTCGAAATCGAACGTCCAAGAGAGAAACCACACCTCCGTTGGATAAACCAATCTTAGGTAGCCCTTGCCGTTCTTGGTGTAAAGCCGTGGTCGGCAAAATCAAGAGAGAGAGTTTATGTGTAAGAGAAAATAGATATGAGATGGAAAAAAAACACAGAGATAGATAGAAAATAGAAGCTCAATTGCGCTATGCAGTGGCGATCACTCGTGTAAAGAAAAATAATTGGAGCATCAAGCAAGTTTTGAAAATCTGTCTAAGTCTCTCAAATAGTAAATAGCGTAATCTCCGAAACTTGATAGAAAGATATATAAAATTACCAAAAATATTTATTTACAAATTCATCAAAACGCTCACTACAAGTTAATCAGTCCAGTTCATCCGTTTAACTGATAAGACCCTAACCTAGATATGGAACACACATACTGCCTTCTTTCGTTATCCTTGCAGTTATTCAAATTAATTCCCTTTGTTATTGTCCAAAACCCAAGAAGAAGCTTTAAATAAGTGACGCGACGCCAAAGCCACAAGGCAAAGAAAAAAAACTGACAGACTTTTACCTAAGGCTGATCAATGTAAGCCAAAAAAAAAGCACTCAAAATGTGAAGTTCTGCCGCCAAAGTATAATTATTTGGTCATTGCTTCCTTATACAAAAAAAAAAAAAAAAAATCGCCTCCTTGATCGTTGCTGTCAGTGATGTTGTTCCGACAGCAGCAAATCAGTGTCAGTCTTTATTACTCGTACACACACAGTTCCACGTATGTATGCATGTATCCTTTTGATTTTCGATCTTATGAATATTCACGCATGCGCTTGCCCCAGTAATAATCGCATGTGATGCTTCTGCTCTGATGCTGTTGATCATCGTTTTGCATTTAATCACAGGGTGTCGAGTGCCGAAAGTTTCGCCGACACAGCCACAAGTATGTTGGTAGGTAGGTAGGTATGCTACCACGATTATCAATGTCGAATTCTCTGGTGGTTATACGCGATGCGCATGCGTTAAATCAAAAATTACTTCTTCCGGAGTTTTTGAATTAAAAAGAGAGACAGAGAGAGAGAGAGAGAAAAAAACGATTTAAAATTTTAACAAGTTGCTGATTACATTTGCTGAATTCAGCAGAAATCGTGCAAAATTTTCAATTTGACCCCATGAAGTAAAAGTGCTATCCTTGACCGGATTGAGTCTAAAAAATACTTTTATTCTCGCATGAGGTAACTACAGGGTGGCGAAAAATGAGCGCTTTCATTTGAATTTATGACTTTTTCTTATTTTATCATACGACAATGCTTCAACTATGGATGGCATTCAGATAAAAGTTCTGCGGAGAATTCTTGACTTGACTAAAACAACCTTATTAAGGTGATTATAGTGGAGTCGCTTCTATGAAGGTACATACATATATAATTAGAATGTTCCATGTGCTTGCTTGTTATAATATATATGCAATAGATGACTTCAGACTCTAAAACTCTTAACCGCATTGAACATGTGTTTCAAATGTAATGTGACAGCAAACATCAAAAGTATGCTAAAAAATTAGGCCTAATGATGGATTATCTAATATACAGTACGTGCCATAGCATGATAAACACGCATACCTATGACAACATAAAGCAACAGTTGCACCTGCTGAAGCAAAACTACAAGAGTTTTAGTGCCAACCACCAGCATAATGACCGTCAACATTTAATTATTACAGCAATAGGAAAGAACACCAGGATACGAAAAAGGCTGGCATTTTGAAGTAACCTATCTATGTGAAGATACCCTTATAGCATAGGGTTGAAAAGATCATCATTATAGGCAAGAAAAAAAAAAAAAGAAATTTGAATCAGCTACTCGAAACACCAATTGGAAAAGGCAGGAGGCACCTGTTAAACTGAGTGTACAGTAAAAGGAAAGATGTTTAGGTACAAACACGATTTGAAGATGATAATTACCAGCATGAATATAAACAGGTATTTTGGTTGGTTGGACGGTGGCACTTGTTTGGTTCACAGATGTCCTTCTATGTATAAAGTTGTCGTTTGAATAACATAAGGGATAGACCATTCATTAACAAGATCAGTGATTTTCAAATCCTATGCGAGCGGGCAATAGATCTTTTGTGTTTGAAAGTTTTGCGCATGCATAATCGCTCACAGAAAAGCATCCTGTCAAGTTAAATTTTTTTAACAATTCTTTAAACTAACTATAAAACAATCGACGAAAATATCGAGCAAAGAGTATTACAGGAACTTTTCATCCAAAACAGTACAATAACAGAACCGCATCTCTACAAAGGGAATATACATCATCTCTACATGGCGACCACCAGTCTGTCCCCAGTAAAAAGCGCCGTAACTCTATCGGTATCAGTACGGTTTTGAGATCTGGGCTTATTATACGATGGACAGTTCTTCCAGGAATAGTAATGAGCAAAATCAGTCTTGGTCTTTATAATTTATCGAGATCCAGACCAAGAAGTCGATATAATATCCAGACCAAGACTTAGTGTCCAAGACGAAGACTGCTACTAACGGGTGTTCAGTATTGAAAAGGTCAAGACAAGGCACTAAATGATTTTAACAATTAAAGCAATAGCGCTTTGTCATATGAAAATTGAGAAATTTACACTTCACATAATTTTGGAGAGATAAATTTTGACTAACATTTTAAAATTAGTATATTTAATGTCTTACGTACGATATTTATCGACCCTTCCCTCCCGCTGTATAAGCGAAAATTAGCAAACTTTGAACACCTCCTCCCATAAACATACTTACTTAATACTCTATCTAGGAAACAATGCATGAAAAGAAAGACCTCCGCCTCCAGTTGGCTATTTAAAAAAGCGAAGTTCTTGACAGTTTCCAGAGTGACACAAGCCGGTACCTACTGAGATACGTTGAAAAAAGCACCGATATGAGAAAATTCATCTGCCTTCTAATTTCTTTTTATATTCAGCCAAGCAATTCACTAAGTCTCGCAGTACTCGCAGTACACTTTTTACCCATCTGTAAAGTTTGAAAATGGAATGCATATAAATTTCAAGTCTTCGTCAAAAATATTTATGATATATTCTAAAAGTAAAGTTGCAATTATCTGTTATGATTTCAACTGTTACCACTACATTGTTGCAACTCCATTCCATTTCCATTTTCTACTTCTCAATCTTCAATCAAAATTACCGCATTCTTTCATTCATTCCTTAAAGACAACACATCGAACGATCGAACGGCAATCAATATATGTCTTGCACCACATATTAACCCCGGCTGCTGGTCGAATTTCGTTCAGTAAGCTCAATCAACTTTAACCTTGCCTGTAGCTGCTTCTACTTCTGTACTTTTCGCAATTGAGTCGAGCCGATCCGAACCAAATTATTATCATAACGCGCGCACCACTTATCGATCGTAATCGCTAACAATAAAATAGCCCTATTATACGGAATAAAGGCGAAAAAAATTCCTTTTTCTTGCAAATAATGCTGTGCTGATTGCTTGATTTTGTAATGATTTTGCGTATCATTATGAGTTCTATATATTGTTGCATATTATTTTGAGTTATATCACTTAAGGATGCTAGCGTTCACTTTGTAATTTCCTTAAAATTATCTTTTATTCATTTGAATGAGTGTGTGTCCTATGGACTTAGTGTAAGTGTCGGCTAAAGAGGATTATTATTAACATATTCGATTATACCCACCATGCATAAAATGAAATTTGTTCGTTCAGCTGCATTATTATCGGCATCCTCAGTAACACCGGCAGTGACGTCTGCATTTTGGAAAGTTTCGTTTATTTTATGATTTGGACTGATATAGCACCTTTTTGTTGAACTGCTATAAAACCAAAATTAAAAGAGATTTAAAAGGAACAAATATATGGGACGTTCCATGTCACATGTCAACCGAAACAGCTCTGTCTCCAGAAGCAGAAGTAAGCTAAAAATGCGTTTTAGGTCTCAAAATTTTTGCCTGCTCAAGATATTTCAAATGAACAACGGCCATTTTTTAGTAAATTTCGAAATTCAAAATGGCGACAACAATTACAAATTTAAAAAAGAATAGTTCGGATTTTTGTGAAAAAAAAAAATCCAAGTGAAATTTTTTCGTTAAAAGAATCTTAACTGATATATAGTATATAAACTGTGAAAAGTCCATTGCGAAATCGTGTTCGCATAAAAAGTTATTCAAGGTCAAAGGTTGCAAAAATCAATTTTTTGCAAATATCGCGCTAACGGTAACTTTTTAAAAAAAATAGCGCAGTACAATTTTGTAGCCCAAGAAATTTCCTATAACAAAGACATCAGATTTATTTTCGTACAAAATTTAGTTTAGGAGATATTCTTATTAAAAAAGTGGCAAGGCTTGGTAATGCATGCATGCAACGTACTCGTATAAGTGTGCATGATAATATGTTGATTTTTAAATTGGCATAACTTATGAACGATAAGTCGCATGATATTTGCAAAAAACTGATTTTTGCTACCTTTGATCTTTGAACGTCCCATATATTTTAATTAATTTAAAATAAAAAAATTTACTTTAACTAAAATAAATCGCCTCAACTTCTTCTTTTGCTGCTGGACCACATGATCAGGAGACGTTAGAATTCTTGCCGTTTATATTCTTGTGTTCGGCTTAGAGTTTTTCGAAGCCTTTTGTACAGGGGAGATTTCACTGAACACCTTTTCTAGTGTGATGTCAAAGATTCTACAGGGTTTTACAAAATATTAGAAATAAACCTCCAATCAATCAAGTAAAATATAAAAAGAATCATTGAAGGTCCTACCAGACTAAAATTTTACGATTTTCTGGAATCGCAATTCATATTTGTGCTCACAAATATCTTATACCGTAAGCAGGGGTGACTTTGATACAAAAAAAAACTGAAATTTCAAGTTAAGGAGCTTATAACTTCAACAATATATATAAAAAATAAATAGTTTCATTGATCTAAATTTTTTGTGGAGGTTTCAGCTTTAATGTCATGTAACAAAATTTTTGCGAAGTAATTGCAGTTATTTTATGTAAAATAATATTTTTGTAAGTGGGGTGACTTTAACCGAAAAATTTCATTCATTGATTTTATATGCTATACCTTTAACGATGCAAAATAAGAGTATCAGGTTTTGTCCACTAAAATTCTCTCAACATTTTGGGGTATTTATATAGGCAATCGGTCTAGGTTATGGGATGTTTTCAAGGACGAGATTAAAGAAAAGCTAAAATTTTTGATAAATTCGGTTTCAACCTTTGGTATGATTTACTTATTTGTATATATGTTACATCGGTTCCTAAGTAAATATTAGATTGTTTTACAAAGATCAAAAGAAAAAAATAATTTCACTTTGGTAAGAGACTAGACTTTATTTTCACTACAGTTCACTATACCCGGTGTTTTGGGCGTTAATTTGGCCCGAGTTTGGGTTTCTTTTAAGCCAGCCTTGCAATACAAAGTTTTTTTGGGGATGACTTTCGACCGGTCCAAAGTCATCCCAAAAACATTGTTTTCTAACATACTCTCATATAAAAATGCAATAAAAATACTTAGAGGCAAATATATCCATCAAAGTCGATTGATTAGAGAGGAAAATTAAATAATAGTACCAGTGATATCACTCGCCTAACGCCAGCAATTTTCCTTCTAGTCAATAAATAGTAATTTTCTGAACGTTAAAAAATGCGACATTAGACAACTTTAAGAAAATGCAACAATAATCTGAAAGTTCGCGCTGAATTCAAATATTGGAAACAGACGCTAAAAGCCAATACTTCAAGGATACTGATTGACCCAATATAAATCGATAGCTAGTCTTTTAAATGGCAATATTACGAATTTAATCTATTTTTCCTTGCCGATTAAAGTCACCCCCGGATGTTAGTCACCCCTGCTTACGGTACATAATATTAAAAGGGAGAAATGACACCCAATTATAGTGCAGCTGCCATTGCTTCTTTTTGGTTTAAATCAAATAAAATTGCCACAAAAAGAATAAGCATGTTCACTTGCGATCGTATTTATCCAAAAACCAAATGACTTTCAATCCTGTTTATTTTGATATGTGCACCGTATCATTGTAATTATAGCAATTGCCCAAAGTCTTCCACGTAAATGAATTAAACTGAAATCCTATTTGAATGCTATGCAAGCTGCAAGTATTGAAATTGAAAGGGGTGCCATATTTCCCGAGCTTGCCCTACATATGTCAAAATAACAAACTGTTTACCACTGTCGATAGGTTGACAGAAGCATCTAAAAGGAGCTGAATTTTGTTATTGGAGATGTATGGGGAAATCTCAGCTAGTGTGACTTTTTCGAAAAAAAAGAAATTATTTTTCAAACATGTGGCACCCTTTTTCGGATCGCGAATTATTAATTTGAGATACATTAGAAGTATTTTCCAGCCAGCGTTACTGACTTTTTTCGATCGCCTCCCCCAATATCGTCAAAAATCTCGCGTTACGGTGTTTGTTTTTGAACTCCTCTGAAACGGCTCGACCGATTTTTATGAAATTTTTTATATGTATTTGGTAGATATGGAAATATATGAAGTATATTTCATTAAGCAAGAGTGTATATTTAGGGTGGTCCTCATACAAAAATATTTTTTATATCAGATTTTCTCACATACCGGTTAATCGATTCACATTAATTCTACACCTTAACTATAAAACTTTTATTTAGGGTGGCCCTCACACAATTTTTTAAAACGTATTTTTTCGATTCACATGGAATTTGCCTTTTATATCAAGAGGCACAGCTTAGATTAAAAAACTTTTATTAAGGGTGCATATTTAGAGTGGCCCTCATATAAAAAAATTTTTTAAGGTTATGCTGCTCCGATTTTCATGAAAGTAAGCATGGAAGTTGAAGGGAATATTCCTGAAGAATAAAATTTAGCATCTATGTATAGTTAGGGTGGCCCATACATAATATAAAAAATGTTTTAAGGTCATATTGCTGCGCCGATTTTCATGAAATCAAGTATGGAGGAGGATTGAAAGGAAGCTTTCTGAAAAAAAAAAAAAATAAAATTTATTTAGAGTGGCCTTTACACAAAAATATTTTTTAAATCGAATTTTTCGATTCACATGGGATTGAAGTTCATTGCTGGAGCAGGTGTGAGAAAAGGTCGTAAAGTATATTTCATACCTAACGATCGTATAATTTTTTGTGACCTTCGGAAATCTTCGGGTGTCACAGAAAACTATTAGTTAAGGTTTGTTGATAGTTCGTCATATATATGTTTTTCCTCTCGTATTCTTCGTTTTGAGTATGAAGCCTTCGGGTGACCCTTGGGAACCTTCGAATATTTCAAAAAACTATCAGTTAAAGTTTTTTGATAGTTCGCCATAGATTTTTTCCCTCTCGTATACCTAGATATTCTTCGTTTTGACTATCAAGCCTTCGGGTGACCTTCGGAAAACTTCGGGTGGCCCAGAAAATTATCAATTAAAACTTGATGAAAGTTTGCAATAGATATTTTCCCTCCTGTGTACCCAGATATTCTTCGTTTTGACTATGAAGCCTTCGGGTGATCTTCGGAAACCTTCGTGTATAGCATAAACACATTTCCATACCTGAGATACACTCATTCCCAAAATTTTAGCTCAATTGGCTTTGTAGTTTCTGAGTGATAATGCTTCATACACACACATAGTCATTGTATATATAGATGAACCTTAAAAAATTGTCCATATTAGCCATTGTTGAAGTATGTACTGAGGGGCGATTTTTTTACATATTCATTGACCCTAGATCCAATGATTTCGCAAGGTTTGAGGCAATTTTTCGCCCCCGGATTGTTGTGCCCCTCAAAATACCATTTCTCAAGAGTGTTATCACCGAACCAAAGGTGGCAAACCCTTCTATTTGGTCATTTCTTTTAGTCATAACATTAGGAATATTGCGAAAAAATAATCGCCTCCAGAGCAGCATGTTAGAAACCGAATATTTGCAGATTTTGGGTAAAAACCATTCACACAACTTGGGAGACCCATATCTAGCGTTCTATCGGAGGCACATCAACGGGATGAAGTTTTTCTTACGTCTTAACATTCATGTTAAAGATCCTAAAAGTTCCAAATAATATGCTGAACTGCCTCAAAAGTTATAGCTCAATAACGGAAGCGGCTTGTTCAATTCACACTCAAAATTTGTGGATTTTGCTCGAATTTCGGCAAAAAAAAAAAAAAATAAAAAATAAAGCTTTCAGGCGGTAGCACACGCATGTTTTTGTATTTAACATCATCCAATAAGTGTCCCAGACATGTTGGAATGGAAACTGAAAGCCACACTTGCTGAGATTTCCCCATATATATATGTATGTATTTCCGAACGTGCATAATCGCAATTTTATAAGGACTTTGAGAAAGACTCTTTCGTACATTTTTGAGCTTCGTTATCTGTATGCTAAAGAAATAACTAACTGTCCCTCACTGTTAATAATATTCAAACAAATTGCGTTGCATACTTGTTGGAGCTGCAATTTTATTCATACAAGAAGTTTTATTTCTGAACAGAAATATCACTTTTTTCTTATTTACGCATCATCTCTTGCTCTTTATGTCCCCGCCATTTTTATCAATTAATTCTTTGAAAAACGCACTATCTTTAAATGAACGATTCCTGACGTTAAATAAAATAAAAGACTGCACTTTTTTTATCAACATTTAAAATACATTTATTTTTCACGTTTGCTTAAATTTTTCTTCGCTTTTCAATTTCCAGCTTGGCTTAGCTTATTTTTTTTCATTTAATAATTTTTAATGATTTTACAACAATTTGAATCTCAAGTTGAATAAAAATTATTTGGTTTTTGTTTTCATTTAAAATTAGTTGGTTTGTTTAAAACGACATACCTATGTATTTTCAGATTTTCTGCTAAGCATGAACATCGTTCCAGTTTTATTTGAGTTTTTTATTTTAAAATTTCATAATATTATTTTTGTTTTATCTTTAACTTAGTACTAGTTAATTATTTTTGCTCTTCTTCTTTAAACATAGGACTAAAACTAAATGTTTTTGTGTTTCTTTCCTTATTTTTGTTTCATTAGTAACTTAAAGTTGTTTATTTGGTTTTTATTATCTTCGAGCCACAAAATTGGTTTCCATATTTATTTGGAGGCGTAATTTATTGGAAGCCATTTTGTGGTTATTATTGTTTTTGTTTTTGTTTTTCCTTACGAATAAAAAATATTTTATGTTTCAGTTTTCAACAATTTTTCTAATAAAAAAGTGTTTTTGTTTTACTTTTAGTATTTTTTTATTGCGGCTTAAAATACGTATCTATGTATCATTTCTGTTTTGTATTTGTTTTATTTCTAAAAGTTGCTTTTTACGAATTTAAAATAATTTAATTTTGATTTTTTTGATTTGTTAAATTTGTGAAAGTAATTATGCAAGTTTTGCCTGATGTTTGTATGAATTAGCGCCTAGAGCTATGCAATGAAAAAAACTTTAATTTAAATAACAGTTGAATGAAAAATTTATAACATTTCGTGTTGCATAGTTTCAGGCACAAATCAGTTTTGAAGCAAGCAAATTTGCACAATTTCTAAAGTTTTCGAAAAAAAGAAAAATATTTCTAATATAAAATTATGTGTTTAACTTTATGTTTTTGTAATTATCTCTTCATTTTAAATAGTCTACAAATTATTTGCACTACAACGTGCTAAAAGATTTGTAAAAATTTAATTAAAAAAAATATATATGCTTAATTAAAACAAAAAAAAAAAAAATACTTTTTATGAACTATAATTTTTAAATTTACAAAAAAAAGAATGTTCGATTTTTATAGTTATTATAAAGAATATTACTCCATTTAAATACAATAAAATAAAGAGCAAACTTAAAAATACGAAAGCTAAATTTTTCCAAAAACCTTTGTTTAACGTTCTGGAGACACGATTAAGAACAATATTTGATCGCAAGATATTCGGGGCCAAACATTAGGCGAATAAGTTTTTTGTTAAAAATTTTTCACCTTGAGATTATGGGCCTTATCATGGATTAACATTCTTCTTCTCAGACTACAATAGAGACAAGGCAGTCTGCTAAAAAAAAAATTATTTTATTCCTGATAAGGCACTGTAACTTTTTATCAAGCCTTTTCCAACGCCAAAATAAAAGTTTATAGAAAAATTCAGCTTTATTACTTTCATAGTAAAGTTGTGTTCTTATTTGACTGGACTGTGTATAATTTAAAAATAAATAAATATTTTTTCATTTATTATTTGAAGTATTTAGTTTGCATTCCATATTGTCGAATTTTACATTTTTAGAGATTTATCTCATTTATTTAATTTTTAATATTTTTAATAACTATATTTGAATTAATTTCTTTTAAAAAATATTAACAAAAATATTAATAAAATAATTTTATTTACAATTTCTTATTAAATAAAATTTTTAAAGAATTTTGAAAGTCTGAAAAATGCATAAAATCAATGTAATGTATCAAAAAACCATTTAAATAGATAGAATGTAATTAATCAGTCTTTTTTATGCCAAAATTTAATAATAAGTACAATTGTTACAGTTAAAGAAAGCTAAGTAAGTGTCATGTTTTGGACAAACGAGTATGTACCAGCATTTGGCCTAGATTTGATAATCGTTATATTCTTGGTAGTTCAGACCAATGTACAGGGTGGTTTAGGTTTAGTAGAACACCGAAAAATGTAAAATTACTGGGACAGTTCTGAACAACTTTTTTAAGTTCTACTTTTCGAAATTCGCAAAACTGACGGAGATATAGCCATCGGAAGATCGGGATATAGCTTTATGAAAACTGGATTTTTAATGGATTTTAATAATATTGGTATTATATAAAAGGTATTTTAATTGGCTACAAAATTGATAAACAAAAGTTTAATGTCCGAATCATGATTTTCCAGATATGACGAATTTTCGTTACTATTGTAATGTTTTGGTAAATTGCATGAAAATTTATTGGGTTTACTTTTTTGTTTTCCTATAAAAAAATAAGCTTATGAAGGAAATCAGGTAAAAATTACATATCAAATGAAAGAAAATAAATTGGTCTTTTATAATTTGTTACTAAAACTATGTATTAATAATAAAGTTTTTGGAAAAAAAGGTCTTAAGAAAAAAAAAAAAATTGGTCAAAATTTTCGAAAAATTACCATATCTCCGTGATAAAAAAAGAGGTTAAATCCATGACTTGGACTTAAAACTTTGTGCGCCAATTAAAATACCTTTCATATAACACCAATATTATTAAAATTCATCAAAGGGTTCCGAACTTATACTGGTTTTCATGAAGCTATATCCCGATCTTCCGATGGCTATATCTGCTGCATCAATATCATGGTAGGGCGGAAGTTTGTCAGCAAGTTTGAAAAGGAACACATTTTGGAGTAAGGCGATAGCATTTGTGTGTACGTAAACAAATGTGAACGCACAACAGATATACAGTTATTCCTCAGCAGCCATATAAGTAGTTGGCATATATGGAAACAAAGTTTTGCGTGCGTGATGGTGCCCACCGACATTGAGAAAGCAAACAGCATGATATGGTTGACAAGAGATGCCCTGTATGCCAAGCAGCGTGAAAAAAGTAACAAATAAATCACTGTGAAAAGACCCAAGATCTGGTGATGGAAATAGCCCGAAGCGAACGGTAGATGGATGAAAGACAGAAGTGGCAATGCAGCATTTGAAATATCAGAAAGCATTGGACATATGGGCTTTAAAAATGGAAAGCCATTTATTTCTACAGCTGCTATACTCCACCAAATTACTCAAAAATCTCCACTGATAATTGCAGTTGATTTTAACGCATTTCTAGGGCAGAATTGGAAAAAGTCATTGTGCATGATTAAAGCAGCCAAATGTTCTGATTTTTTCAGAAGACTTCTGATTAAAACCATTACTGATTCATCTCCGGATTTCCGGCCGAAGACCAAATTTCAAGAAAAATACGAGTTTCAAGGTTCAGTGTTGATGCAAAGAAGTCCGGGAACACTGACGATTGAGGACGATTAATTAAGTTATTTATTTCTTTACACCGTACGCTCACATATGCACTTAAGTACATAATTAAAAACATTTTTAATGGGTCTAAAATCGAAAACAGGAAATTTTGGTATATTTTTATTTGTATTGATTTTAATATCAAACTCCTAATATTTTAGTAAGAAACTTCTGATTCCCTCAAAATAAGTTGAAATGATGCAGGAGTTTTGTTGAGATCCTATGAACTGGAAAGACTTTAAGTACAATTAAATGTAAAATTATTAAAAAAAAAAGTTTGGCTTTAAGAAAAATAATTTCTTTTTATTTGAATTTGAGCTTCAAACTTGATTTTCCGAAATCAAAACTAGCACCTATACCACAGCATATTTTCGACACATCATATGGTAACATAATTTGTAACATTATAGCACTTTGTTTTTAAAATCCCAGAAATCACAAAAGGACACAGTGCGAAACATGAATCTACTGTTGAATATATCAACTGCGTTGCAAAAATAGCTTTCCATTACTGTAAAAATTAAATATATATTACTAAGGAAAACAAAAAAAAAACAAAGAAGTTAATTTTGTTACGTATACTCGTCTATGCATGAGTTATATAAAACAAAAAAAAGTTTAAATCAAAATGTTTAAAACACAAATGCATCTTCAATGTCAGTTAATAAATTTTATTCTTTGTTTATATTTCTAAATAATATATTTATACATTATTTCTTTTAGTTGCCAGTTAACAATCGTGTTTTATTTATGGATGGATATGTGTTCAAACTAATAATTTTTGTTTACTATTTTCAAGTATTAATTACTTTACTTATATAAAAAAATTTTACTAACTTGCTTTTACTAGAACTTCAGTCCAATTCCAACTGCAAGAGAAAAAAATAACGCCCTGATTATGCGTAAAACCTGGTACTTTAATTCATTTTATTTTTATGTTTTATGTTTTTTGTTTCAGTATATCAATATACGAGTAGTGAGAGAGTTCAAGTAATGTATTTCCAAGTGCTTTTCTTCGATTTTGCTTAAACTTTATGGCAAATATATATATATTTATTGTGACTAACTTTATTCAGTTTGTTTTTATCTTAATGATTTGGTTTTTTAGCTGCAGTTGTTTATTGTTTGTACAACCATTTTTTAGTAATTATTTAAAAAAAAAAAAAAATTTTAAAAATTAAGAAAAATTCTTACAATCTTGTAAGAATCAACCATTTTATAAAAAAATATATAAAGATTTTTTTAATGATTTTTTCTTAATATTATTTACAAAATATTTGAAATTATCACTGATTGCACTTTTGCTTTTTTTTTTTTTTTTGTAATTCCACACAAAATCCAAGTTTTTAACAAATTTTCTAAAAAGTTGAGCCCAAAATTTGTTAAAAAGTTACGCTTTTAGATGTAAATTTCAATAATATATTTTGTAAAGCAAAAATGCAGTCGGCTAATTTTTCACAAAAAAGTTTTTCAACATTGTTTGTATCCAAAACTATGTTTGGTATTGAGAAAAATAATACGGTCTGTATAACTAAATGGCATTTAAGAATTAATTGTTTTTTTTTTTGAAATTTTTAAATAAATAATTAATAAGAGATATTTTGCATTTTATACAGCCTCAAATTTTCCATTTTGTCAATAAATTTTCTGATAGAATTTAGTAGAATAAGTGCTTAGACAACATACAAAAGACAGACTTTAGATGCAGTTTAACATGCATGTATTAGGGTTGACCAGATTGTATGAAAGAAGTTTCACCTAACATTTATGTAAAAGTTCATTCAATTCTTAGAAAAAATTTTCAAAAATACACCATGCCCCTACGTTCAACCTTATTTTGTCGCATTTTCAATTGAAACTTTTAGCTTTCCTCCATCCGTACTGCCGTACTTAATATAATTACTCTGTCTGTGTATTACTTTTTCACGCCTAAGCCACTAAAGCGATTTAGATGAAATTTGGTCTGGATCAGATCTTAAAGCACTTCAGACTATATGAGAAGTCATATGGGTTTTCTTATGTTTTTATTGTTTTTAATTGATTTTATTCAAATTTCTCTTATATTTATGTAATTTTCACACTACATTAAAAAAACTAGTAAGGGTGTAAAATTTAGCCTGGCCAAACATTTAATACCCTACACTACAGAATTTTGAAAATTTTGTTTATATGGAAGATGCCACGCCCTCTTGTCCGAGTTCACCCAGTTTTTGCTCAGAGCTTGCATTTATAGTTATAAATGTCTGAGTGAAATTTTGTTGGATTATCTCAAAAAACGTTTTCAATATAGCGTTTTGAAGCTTTTGCTTATATGGAAGATGCCACGCCCTCTTGTCCGAGTTCGTATAGTTTAAGCTCAGAGCGTGCATTTATAGTTTTTAGTTTCTGAGAAAAATTAGGTTCGATTATCTCCAAAAAAGCTTTCAGTATAGTGTTTTGAAGCTTTAGGTTATATGGAAGGTGCCACGCCTTCTTGGACGAATTCACACAATTTTTCCTCAGAGCTTGTGCTTATAATTCTTAGTATTTATGTGTATTTTGGTTGCATTATCGTAAAAAATACTTCTAAAGTTGCATTTTGAATATATTTTTTGTATGGGCGGTAAGAGTGTCCGTTAACCGATTTCGCTCATTTTCAATCCCATTAGTTGACTTAAGCAACGAAGCCAACGTGTCAAATTTCATTGAATTAGCCTGCCGTATCTTTCCCGTAAAAATATTTCTACGCACAGCCAGCCAGCCAGACAGACGGACATGGCTATATCGATTCAGGAGGTGACGCTGATCAAGAATATACATATATACTTTTCTATAGCTGCCACGCCTCCTTCTGCGTTACAAACGGAAGGACAAAGTGAATATATCCTGGGTGTAGGGTATAAAAATGTGAAAACTCCTATGACTCCTCCTTTCAAATAGATTCAAATCTAATGCCAAAATAACTCATAAGGGTTTTCATATGATAAATCATTTGTGTATTAAATTTAAATTCACACTATCAGAGTTGCCATATTTGACAACTCATAAGAGTTTCTGTATGACTTCTCAGATAGTCTGAAGCGGTTTTTAGAAAGGACATAGGATAGTTTCTATTGCCGAAAATCATAATTGGGTAAGTATGCTAGAGAGAAAATGTTATATTCCAAATTATCATAGAAAAAAACTTCCAATTTAGTTCCTAAGACTCCCACCAGATGGCGCTTTCGAAAATATGTATGTCAGATATGGCAGCCTAGTAACCAAAAATACTTTGGTTAATTATTGCTTGAAAAAAAATTATGAAAAACTGTTAATTTTCATTAATTTAAACTAAAAATATATTAAACTAACTCTCCTTTCCTGCTTGTAATGGTTTTTTCATTTGCTACAACTATTCCGAAGAAACAGTCACAAAATTCCTAATAGCTCCGAAGGTATAGACAAAAGCGTTAATTTATGCTCACACGTTACTAAAAAAATTATATGTATTGGTAAGTCAATTTCATCTTCTACAATTAAGGCAATATATAGTTTCCCTCTAGCATACCTAGATATTCTTCGTTTTGACTATGAAGCCTTCGGGTAAGCCAGAAAACTATCAATTAAAGATTGTTGATAGTCTGATAGCATGAGAGCCATCTCATACCTAAGCTGCATTCACTGCTAAATTTTCAGTTCCATTGGCAGAATAGTTTCAGAGTGCTAATGTTTCGGACACATACACAATGATTGATTCGCCATACAAACTTCCATCTGAAAATGTGGCGAACTAAAGTTTAACGTAGACGCATTCTTTCTTGACCACTTTTGCTTAGAATTGAATGGACTTTCACAAAGAA
Organism: Calliopum simillimum; assembly: GCA_951812925.1. Lineage (NCBI taxonomy): Eukaryota > Metazoa > Arthropoda > Insecta > Diptera > Lauxaniidae > Calliopum > Calliopum simillimum. Next base: position 12,859,423 of record OX638372.1, on the reverse strand, counting down.
CGGTGTTCGAAGTCGATTGGCAAATCGGCCCATCATAGTATGTTTATCGAAAAAAAAAGAAACTAAAAAAGAAAAAAAAAAAAAACTTAAAACGCTTCCTCTTATATTTTAGAATTGAAGCAAGAAAACTCCTAAGAATTTTCTTTAAGACTAATCATTTTGGCTTTGAGACTGTCTATTTGCCATGGCCATTAAGACACCAAAAAAAAAAAAAAAAAAATCTAAATTTTTAAATAATATTTTACTTAAGACTAATTCACTTTAATAACTTACTATTATACTAAGTAGGTTCAGTAGTTATGAGAACATTTAACTTTACAATTGTTGCACCCTTTCAAAGTGCTGTTCTCCCTGTGTGACTTAACTAACTTTTCGCGTATTTTTTGGCACTGCTGTAATTCACAGAATTCTGCTTACACTACATATAAACAAATGGTACATTAGTTAAGTGACTATGGATGTTAATCACTAACAAAAATCATCATTACATAGCTAATAAAGTTTTAAATATTTAACTGTTTATTTTTGGATTCATAATTTAAGTACATACTATATATATTTACAATGGGAGTTTTATAACATCTCTGTTTTCACTTACAATTAATGATGAAAAAGAAGAAAAAACTTTATTAATTTGAAAGTTTTTGAAAAAATTTACAAAAAAAAACAAATAAAAATAGTACTTTACATAATTTTTTGCTTAATTTCATTTTATAAAAAATTTACAAATTTTATTAATTATATTTTTATTATGTACACAGTTTTTAACTATTTATATAAGTACAAGTAATTATGTCAGTATGTAAATACGTAGTTCTTCTGTTTTGCTTGGAAAATCATGGATTTGTTGTATGGTAATCGTTTCACTATTACATTTTCTTCAATTAGATTTCTTTTTGTTTTAAGTCATCTAAGTTTTTATCGTTTTCATTTTAGTTTTTTTTTTATTTTTGATTATGTTCGTTTAAAATCGTTAAAAATTATTACAAATTATAAAATATTATTTAAATATTAAATTTAATTTTGAAACATTGCTGTTTCTTAGAATTCTCTTTCTACGCACAGTCCAATACTGTTTTTTTTTTTTATTTTTTTTTTAAATAATATATTTATAGACTATGTATATTTCTAGTTATTTTTTGTTTAAACTTTTATTTAAATTATTTTCGCTAATTAATTATTTTGCATTTTTTTTTATTAATTTTATTAAAAAAAAAAAAACAATTCGTTATATATAAATTTTTGTTTTTAAATCCGTACAAATTCCATTTTTGAATTTTTATTTTTATAAAATAATTTTGAATTTAGCTTTTCCTTTACTGCTATGTAAGTATTTTCTTCTAAAATCTCTATTGGCTATTCTCCGTTTTTTCATCATATTAGAAACAACCGTGCATTTTTTCATTTCAATTATTTTCAATTATATAATACAGATTTTTTCTTTTTAAATTTAATTTTTGTTTTCTTTTGATATTAAATTTAGTTTTTTTTTTTTTTTACGTTAACATTTACAATTAAAGTATTTTTGCTCTTTTATTTATTTTTTTGACTTAACAACATTTAGGAAATCGAAAAATTGTTTTTATTTCAGTTTTTTTTTTTTTTTTATAATAAAAAAATAAAATTACATCGAAATTTCTTAAGTTTGTTGGTTTTGTTTTATACATTATGAAAAATTTACAAAAATTATGTTTTATTGGATTTTTTTACTTTTATTGTTTTACTTTTATTTAGACCGTTTTTTGCTCATTTTTTATTTTTTATTATTAATTACTTAGTGAGTGAATGGATGTTTTATGCAACTGACTGCAAGAATTTACGTTATAGTCGCTAATGTTGATAGTTGTATATTTTTAGTTGATGGTGATGCCATTGGTGATGGTGTCGGCACAAAAAGACTGGATGATGCGGTTTCTGTCGTTAGACTTCGTTCTTCATAGACGCGTTCCTAATTGGGGAAAATAAATTTTAATAAATATTATATACTATATAAACTAATATGCGGGTAGTACAGTACAAAGTATGTAGAAGACGACTCTATAAAACACTCTCAAAATTACACTCTATTGCCGTCTAAAGAAAGCTCACAAAAAAATATGAAACCTTCCTTTTTTATGTTTCTTTTAAACTAAATGTGGATGTCCAAAATGGCTTTTACAAACTCCTTGTCCGTTTTTATTCGATTTCAACGACCCTTTCTTTTATAGACTATCGCTAATGTTTATAACAAAAAAAATATGTATACACTGAGCCAAAACACGCATAGCAAAATTGAAGATATTTGCTTCAAATAAAATCTCAAGGTATGCACCATCAAAAAATATTTTTTCCATACAAATCTAAATATTCGTACGCTAATCTTCGAATGTCATGTGAGTTGTTTTACACACGTTACACACGTTAACCGGGTTCCCGGGTTCGATTCCCGCCGCAGGGAAGTTTTTTTTTTTACTTTTTTTACTTTTTTTTATTGTAGACCTTATCTTTTTACGATTTTTTTTTTTTTTTTTTTGTTAAATTGAATTGAATTTGAATTTGAAAAAAAAATGATTTTTGAAAGGAGCAGACAAAAAAAATATTTTTTGAAGATGCATGCCATCAAATATAAAATTTTGTTTCTGTTTTAAAATTTTCTTTATATACAAATATAATACCCCTTCATCACATTGGTCAATGGTTTGTAAGTAAAAATAAACTGTTTCTATCCATCACGTGGACGGTCGTAGGTTCGTATACTCCTGCGGATCGTTTGTTTTTTTTTTTTAATTGCAATTTAAATTCGTGTACCTTCAATAAAAATATTTTGATCTCTGACCTGAGTTTAAGTTTGACCAACTTCATTTTTAATAAACTCGTTAAGGTCTCTGTGTTATATATGAAAATAATAAAATTGAAGATGCTTTTCTTCGTTATTATTATTTTTTCTGCTCAGTGTAATTTCACAAACTTACGAAGTTTGCACTCTATGGATTACAACTTAAAATTTTTATGGAAATGAAACGGCTTGTTCATTTAAGTGTTTTATTTAAGGTTCTCTCAAGGTTCAGCTACCCCGTTCAAATCGAATTTTGGAGAAAAATAAGTTTTTCTTTATCGACTTTTCTGTATTCTTCCAACGCTCCAGTTTCGTGAAACTAATAATAGCACCACTATATGAAGTGAAGCAATAAAATTCGATATCCGAGATGGTATTGGCAGCATCCATCTACCCGTTGAAAATGGGCTCAATCGGTTCAACGGTATGCGCACCTCCCATAAAGACACAAACACCTTCAATATAGCCCGAAATTAACCGCCCTTTTGTTTCAGAAAAATTTTATTCCCGATTTGGAGTCAGCAAGCTCAAAAAAAAAAAAAAAAACCGTAGCTCTAATTTTGTCGTGATGATATAATTTTTTGAGAAAATTGTCCACAATTGTGGGTTCACCATTATATTTTCCAAAAATATGTACCGAATTTTAAATCATCTACCTCAGCTAACTCAAAAACCCCACAAGCCTAAATTTTATCGTGAAATGATTATTGTTTTCGGAAAACTTGTTCCCGAATTTGGAATCAGAAAGCTTAAAAACGCCCTAGCCACAATTTCGTCGTGGTGAAACCATTTTTGGAGAAAATTGTCAGCTATTTTGGATCCACCATTATGTTTTTGAAAAATTTTATACCGAATTTAAAATCAGCTATCTCAAAGACCCCACAAACCACAATTTTGTCTTTATATAATAATTTTTGAGAAACTATCTGCCATTTCGAATCCGGAAAATTTGAAAATTTGACTGGAATTTAGAATATGCGACTTCGAAAACACCTCAATCGAACAATTTTTGGGAAAAATTCTACGCCGTTTAGATCTATCATTTATAACTTTTTTTTAAAAAAAATCTGTTCCTTATTTGGAATCAGCGACCCCAAAAACATACAAGCTGATATTTTTATTAAAAGGAAGCCGGAAAGACTTATGATCGATTAGAATCGCATTCTAGACAACTTAGAGCAGCTTTTTACAGCTGCGGGCTGGCGATATAATTTCGCGGACAGGCGTCATACATTTTTGCATCATTCGCAGCCCGGCAAAAAACCGCCACGGACCGCTGCCCGCACGAGGACCACTGATTAAAGAACACTGACTTAGAGCGCACAGATTTACCTACAAATTTATGGTCAAAGTTCAGTTTTCACAAGAAAAAATTCCACCATTCATATAGTAATTTTTAATACTAAAGACTCACATGTGATTTATCGTATTTAAAACGTTTCCATATATTTGTTTTTGGTTCCATTGGTGTGCCATCCACATTATAATTGGGATTGGAAAATGTTAACACCGAACGACTTGATCCACGTGAGTGACGCTTTGTTTTATTTCTTTTTGAATTAAACATTAGAACTAGAGATGCGAGAGAATTTCGTTAAAAATGAACTAAGAAAATATATTCGGGATCAAAAACTTACGTAAAATTGCAACAATAATTAAAATTAACATAACAGTCACTACGCCACTGGCAATGATAACAAATGCTTCACGTGAAGCAGCATCACTGGTATCATAATCATCGGATTCATCGTTGTTAATATTATGGTTACCGTTATCATTCCCTTCGTGCCCATTCTCATCCAAATATTCAGCTGTAGCGTCATCGGAGGAACGTCGTGGTACAATAGATTTTGGTGTAAGCTTACAACTGCGTCCATCAGGTTCATCTGGACATGCGCACACATAATCGTAGCCACGATATAGACAGAGATGTGTACAACCGCCATTATCCTGTGCACATTGATTCCATTCTTGCACTTGACGTTTAGCGGAAACGGCACGTATATCCAGTGCACCGATAAGCGAACGTCGTACAATAGCAGCCTGACTAATGCCACCATTTGTGGGATATGCTTGATAGACAGTCTTGTTAAACCAATCGGTCCAGTAATATGTTTTATCGAACTGTGAATGTTAGAATAGGATGGGATAAGTTTAAATTTAATTATAATAAAACTCATAAGCAGATTCAAAGTACCATCGTTAGGCCGAAAGGATGTGGCGCATACATAAGTATGGTAGCACGTCTTTTCCCGCTAAAGTCCACTTGATTTATGCAATCATCCAGTGCATCGGCCCAAAGTAGACGACGATTACTAAAAGGACAGATGGTTAGTATCGTTTATATTAACGTAAACTTTTTTAAACCTTACTCAAAATCTATTGTAAGTCCTGTGGGAAAACCAAGCTTTTCGGTTACAATTTGTGTGCGATTTGTGCCGTCAAGCAGACTACGTTCAATGCGTGGCGGTGTACCCCAATCAGCCCAAAATAGATAGCTACGAATGAAAATGGATTATAATTTTTTTATATTTTAATAATATATTTTTAAACTTTAAGTTGTTTTTTAGAATAGATAATGATTCTCGTTATAAGCCTCTAACCAAGCCTGGATTAAATGACATTGTTGGTTCGAGCTTATTGTTCAATGTGTTTTAGTGAAAGTACAAAAACAAGGAAAAATGCATTAAGGAAAAACAAAAAAATTTTTATAGGAAGGCGGGTTTTCATTACACTGATCACCACAATCTTATCATCAGACGAATTTGCCAAAATCCAAAAGAACTCGACAATTACAATATATTTAGCGCTTTGCATAGATTAGTTGAGAATCACATAAAAAATAAATGCAGCACATGCAAAAATTAAAATTTTTTTAGTTTTCCCTTTTTTCCTGTTATTTTCAACAAATCTATGCAGAGCACTTAATATATTGTAATTGTCGAGTTCTTTTGGATGTCGGCAAATTCGTCTGATGATATGATTATGGTGATCATTGACCATTCCTTTGTGCATTTTGCCTCGTTTTTGTAATTTTGTTGGTGTTTTCACATTGAAGATTAATTTTAAGCTAAGAATGTCATCTGATCCATGCTTGTTTGCTAGTTAATTACATATTTTTAAAGTATTCTAAAATACTTATGAGAGAGAGAGCTGAATAAAAGGTAAACATACCCTTTCTTCGGATGCACAATCATCGACCGTGGATCACTCATATCCTCAGTGACTAATTTCTTTCTTGAACTGCCATCTAGACGTGATACCTCAATAACTTTACGATCTGTATCAGACCAATAAAGATTATCCGCAATCCAGTCTACACAAATACCATTCGGAGTCAGCAGATCAGTATTGACAATCACCCTACTTTCGCTATTGTTGCGCAAATTCACACGACGTATTACATCCAAATTGACATCGGCAAAGAAGAGCCAATCTTTGCGATAATGAAAATCGAGTACAACAGCACCATGAACGCCATTGATCGGCAGCACAACATCCATGAAATCAACGGTGTTCAGTGATATCATACCGATACCAGAACGTAGCGCAATAAGTAAGTAGTCCTATGGAAAATAAATGAAAAAATGAAACACTTAGAATATTCCTTCTCGTTAGTTTATGCTTAGTTACGCACGAACCAAATTAGTTTCAAGAAAACTAAATAGAAAACCGAACAAATTGTCATTATGGCAACATTATTTTAACCATTGCAATCCAGAATTTAAAAATACCCAGTGGGAAATTATAAAAAAGTTGTTTTTAACGTTATGTAAATATGTCAAAAAAAAACCAATTAAAGCGAAAATAAACAATTGACCTATTTAAGTGACTTAAAATAAATTTAAATTACAAATAATTCAAAAACATAAGTGAAAAAAGTGCAAACAGTGTTTTGATTTGGTTAACAACAAACCAACTATCAAAACAAAAACCAAGCGACCTAGTTGGAACGCTGATTTTTGAGCTTTGGTTTTATTTTCTAACTGTTGGATTGTTTAACCAAGGCAATGGAAACAAGGCATAAGCGACTAAAACCCCACTTACATCTGGCATAGTTTGGCATTCTCTCAGGCTGTCATTTTGTAATTTCAAACCAATTGGACACTTGCATGAATAACCAGTAGGATTTCGTAGACATAAATGTGAACAACCACCATTATTTTTACCACAAACATTTTCCGGTAAAGTGACATTTGTCTGCAATCAAGTAAAAATTTTATAGATGTATTTTTTTTTCTTCAATCGATCAACCACTCACCGTTATAACTTTAATGTCCATCAGTCCATCAATATTTTGTATAACATCTATTTTCGCCGATATATTACGTCGTTCAGCCATATGTAACGCTTTTGATTTCCAATCTGTCCAATATATATGTTCATCTGTTAATGCCAATGCATATGGATGATGTAATGCTGACATTATCATTTGTCGTTTATTTCCAGTGTAATCACATGAATCGATTGTTTTCAATTGTGCATCAACCCAATAAATATGTTTACTCTTTAAATCCAATGTCAATCCATTTGGCCAACCTAAATTTTCGGTAATAATATGTTCACGATTCTCACCATCCATGTCACAACGTCCGATCTTACGATTAAAACCCCAATCGGTGAAGAATAAATAACCCGCCTCATAGTCCAGTGCTAAACCACGTGGTGAATCAAGATCTTTCCAAGCGATAACATGTCGATTTTTACCATCCAAATTGGCAACTTCAATTGTCCGACGACCAGCATCAGTCCAATAGATCTGAGGATTTTGAAAAAGTTTAAAAGTTAATCTACGTTTTTGAGATGCTAAAGATAAATTGTTTTAAAATTGAAGCCCAAAGCGAAAAGCTCAAAAGTAACGTAAACACTAAGTAGAAAATTTACACAGTTTCTTCAAAATAGCCCTCTTGAAACTACTACCTCGGCTTACTCGTAAGCGGGTCCCATTTTTCTCGAAAATACACCATGATAGTTTTCGAGACGGCTTACATGCTATGGCCAAGTTCTTTTAAAGAAAATAAATTTCGTGGTTCAATATGCGAAACTTTTTCTCAAGCATCAATAAATTAGGAATAAGGTTTAGAGTCGCTGATCGGTACAGCCTAGATGGGGCACATTTTTCTCGAAAGAACATGACAATTTTCGGGACCTTTTACATGTGAAAAAGGGTTTTATAAAAAACCCCAGGACACCAATAAGAGCAAGTAAGGGGAAATTGTTACTTGAGGAAAATAATTTCTTTGTTCAATGCGCCCAACCTTTTCTCAAGCATCAAAAATGTTGGAATTAATTTTAACAGACTTTTGGGCATATATGTAGAAATTTACTCCAAAAAAAGGGATAAGACACGCCATTTGCGGCTATCTTAGACAAGATAGGAAAAAACGGTTGCCAGTGACCCTGAAGTAGTTAAAAAAACTTACCGTGATCTTATTCAGATTATATTCCCCACAACTTGCTACGTTGTGTAATTTTTTCAGTTGACCAAGGAAATTTACAAAAAGTAACTTATAGAATACTCACATTTCGGCCAATTGAGTCAACAACAATAGCATCAGTATTGTCAAGATTTTCTCCAATGACTTGAACAACATGCAAGCCATCGTGAGTCGAACTCATAATGACATCTTCAATGGTGTCTGCCCAGTAGATAATGCCCGTCTGTTGATCAACATCTAATGCAACAGCATTTGAAATGGGTGGCAGTGGCAAAACTACATCGATGAGATGATCAAAGTCCAAGGATATTTGACGTATGTCAACACGATGCGCAAATAAGATATAACGGCTAGGTCCATCGTTGCATGTTCGTTGATCGTCCTTCGAAAAAAGAAAAATGTGTTATAAATTAGGTTTCAATATTTCATGAAAAAACCACCAAACAAATACCTTTAATTGCACTCCAATTGGACAAGCGCATGAGTAGCTTGTCTGATTCAGCAGACATAAATGTGAGCAGCCACCATTCATTATGGCGCAGGCATGATGTGCACGCCTTCGTGAACGATGAAATACGCGTATATCCATCAAATTACTGGTATTTGCAATAAGCGTCGTTATATCTTTGCCAGTTAATTTGTCCGCACTATGAGCGCTGCTCGTATCCCAATCCGTCCAGAAGACACGATTATTATTGATATCCAAACCAAAAGGATGTCCCAATCCAGTACCTATTAATATGAAGCGATCAAATTAATTAAAGTATTCTTTTCATGCATATTGGGAGGGTTGACTTACTTATTATCACTTTGCGTGAGCTGCCGTCAAAATTGATATTTTCGAGTGTCTTAGTGCCACCATCAACAAAATATAGTTTTTGTTGATCATAATCAATTGCCAAACCATTTGGCCATTTTAAGTTTTTAGCTGTTACAATCATACGACTCTTACCATCCATACCAGCACGTTCGATCATAGCTTGATCACCCCAATCAGACCAGAACATCATACCATCTATGGGAGTGAAAATGCAATGAAAATGATAATAATTCAGTTCAAGTATAAATTAATTTCGAATGAGATCTGGACGAGTATTTTAAGTCCATTTGCGGTAGCTGCATCGGCAGCTGACAATCGTTTCTTTCTATCAGGTCTTAAGTGGGACAAAACGCTTTCTTCAGTTACATGGAGCACATCCAGGAATTGGTATAATCCCCTTTTGTTGAGAGCATCAAGTAGCCACCTAACCTCCTCCATTTCAAGTGCAGAAAACCCTATTTTGAGACATATGGCATTTATCCAGGAAATAGTGTAGCTCCTCTTTAAACCATAACTTAAACTTGTTCGAGATATTGGGGATTTGGGATACCTACAATGGATGTTATCTCGGAAAGTAATGATCCAATTAGGACAGTTAAAATTGGGGCTTAAAGAGGAAAATTCAATAACGCCAACAAAAATTTGTCTGAAAATAGCGCTTTTTGCATTTTAAATCAAAGATATTTCGGATCTCAGACGCGATAGCAAAAAAACTGCTGCCAGGTTCGGATTCAGCGATCAAATGTTAGCGAGATCTAATTCATATTATATTCCCCTCAATTTATTGCAAGTTACTCACCTATGGGATTAACAACTATATCTCTAGGTTTCTCCAGCTTTTCCCAAATCAATGTTGAACGCATTTTGCCATTTGATGTTGCGACTTCAATGCGGCAAGTCCCTGGATCAGTCCAATATAGCTTATCGGTAATCCAATCTAATGCCAAGCCAGCTGGTGATACAAGATTTGTGTGAATTACTTTTTGCTGATAGCTGCCATTCAAATGTGCACGATTTATAGAACTACGTTCCACATCACTCCAATAAATAAAATCCGTTTCACTGCACCAATCCAGAGCAACTGCATGTTTCAAATTGTCCAAAGGTATTATCATATCAATGTCATTTGAAGGTGTCGAAACTTTGGCATTCAACTGCAGAAGCCGTATATCCTTACGACGTGCAACCAATACCAATTTATCCGGCGCATTATTACAAGTTTGACTATAACAAAAAAAATTTCTTTAATTTCTTCACCAAATCTCATAGTTAAAATACAAAACGTACCCATCTTCTTTGAGCGTCAAACCAACAGGACAACCGCAACGTCGTGAATTCTTATTCGGTAGACATAAATGCGAGCAACCACCACGCAAGCCACGGCGACGATCCTTCTGGCAACGATCTGTGTACTCTGGCTGACGTGCCGGATGAAAAGCGTGCACATCCATGGGAAAATGGAAATTTTCATGGACTGAACGAAAACCTTTGCCAGTAATTTTATTTGCTGCCGATACAGTTTTCGTATTCCAATCGGTCCAATACATTGTATCCTCAAAAATGGTCAACGCAAAAGGATGTGGCAAGTGGGTGCTTAAAATCTTCGCACGCCCTGTACCATCCAAGTTCGAGCATTCGATAGCATGTTGCTTGGCATCGGCCCAGTACAGCTTACGACTGGGATAATCGATGGCAAGACCATTCGGCCAAGTTACACCTTTCGAAATGATTATTTGACGTTGAGAGCCATCCATAAAAGCACGTTCGATTTTTGGATTTGGACCTAAATTATGAAAGAACACATATAGATCTCAAAATATAAACTGCGAAAAGCATATTTACCCCAATCGCTCCAAAATACTACCGCATCACCTGGATGTGCAACAATAGCACGTGGCTTATCCAAATCATTGGCGGCAATAACAACACGTATATTACCCTGAAAGTTAGATACTTCAACGCGACGTGTCCCAGAATCAGTCCAAAACAACAGATCATGTATCCAATCGACAGCAATACCACCAGGCGATTCCAAGCCCCATTTAATGACGTCACGTACTCGTGTACCATTCAAGTGGGCCACTTTAATTACATCTGTTGAGACATCCGACCAGAATAGTAGACTCTTACGGTAATGATAATCCAAAGCGATTGCATTATGTAGGCCCTTGACAATAGCATTATAGCGGTTATTACTGAGGAACACACGACGTATATCCCAACGATTGGCCACCAGCAGTTGCATAGCACCACCAAGCGCTTTGCAGGTGCGCAAATCCGGACGTAATATGTAACCCATTTCGCAGGAGCAAATAAAGGAACCATGAGTATTCTGACACTTTTGTGAACACACAGGATTGGTGAGATATTGGCATTCATCAATATCGGTGCAGCTGAAAGGAAAATTTTTAGATTTGAGTAGGGTGACAAACCGTGCTGGATTTTGCGAGACAGTGGTGGATTTTGTCTCTAAAACGTCCCAAATTTTCGTGTATGTCCCTCCCGTAAATGTCTCGGGCTTAAAATGGACACTTATTGTATTGTGTATTTTTTTTTTTTTATTTTATTCTACAATAATTTAAGTTTATGGACCATCGACCATGAAGGACAGATCATAGGTTCAAAATTATAGACCATAAAGAAACTATCATAGACCATAGATTATGAGCCATAGACCATAAAGGATAGTTCATAGTTTTTGGAACACTTAAGGACAGATTATAGACCAAAACAGACAGATCTTAGACCATAAATCATGGACCAAAGGCCATAAACAACAGGTCATATGGACGATATATCATGAAAGACAGATCATAGTTCATATATAATGGACTTTAGACCATAAAAGATAGATCATTGACCATAAATAATGGAACAAAAACTATAAAGAACAGATCATACACCATATATTATGGACTGTGGAGATGACAAATGAAAAACTTGGTGTAAACCTACTTTTTACGGTTTTCATGCATAAGATAACCCAAGCGACAGGCGCATTCATTTTGCCCATGTGATGTTGTTATACACAATTGTTCGCATCTATTTTTGGTATCTTCTTCGCAATTTCTGGCACGTGGGCAATTCATCTCGTCTTCACCAAGTGGACAATCATTTTGGCCATCGCACACATGCTTCTGATGCACACAAATTCTGCAAAGAAAAGAGCTCTAGATTAGAAACTATACACTTTTGATGATTATAGGCTGCTTACTTCAAATTTGTAATATTCTTCTTGGCCGGACATAAAAACTGTCCAGGATCACATTGCAGCGGACAGTCAACCTCGTCTTCGCCTGAAGAACAGTCAGGATAACCATCACAAAGCCAGGTACGCTACAAAGAAGAAACAACACTCAATAATTCAATCTTCAAAGTGGCAATATCTAAAACTCATTTACCAATATGCATCTGCCATTCAAGCAGGCGAATTCATCAGTACTGCATGTAGCAGGTTGACTCAAATTCATATTACCGCAATCTTTTTCATCTTCACCGCCATCGCAATCTTGCTCCTTGTCACATTTCCAACGTTTCGGTATACACGTGCCATCACCGCATTTATACTCGCTGGTCGAACATTTTGTCGGCCTTTTCGAACAATTCTCTTCATCACTCCAATCGCCACAATCATTGTCGCCATCACAACGAAAACGATTGAGCACACAATGGCCACCCGGTCCACCAGCACCACCGTGACCACCACGACATTTAAATTCACCCTCTGGACAGCTGTTCGTTACACGCTGACATTCCTGCTCATCATCATCATCGTCGGGACAATCAGCCTCACCATCACAACGAAATGCCAGCGCCACGCAATAGCCACTACGGCAAGTGAAATGATCAGGCGAACAAGTCAGTTTACTGCAATTTCCCTCATCCGAAAAATCCTTGCAATCATTTTCACCATCACAAACCCATTTCTTGGGTATACAGAAACCATTTTGGCACTCGAATTGATCATCGGTACAGTTCGTACGTTCACCACAATGAGTCTCATCGGAATAGTCACCACAATCGTCGTCACCATCACACAGCCACTCCTTGTTAATGCAACGATACGTCTTCGGGCACATCACATGCATGCCAGTCTGTTCGCATTCCTTTTGTAGCTTTGTCATCATATCACCAATTATTTCGCAGTCATATTCATCTGAGCCATCCTCACATTGCGGTTCCTTATCACAACGTTCCATATGATCGATGCACGTGCAGGACGTAACACATTGCCATTGAAATTCACGACAGACATTCGGACACTCATGGCCGACACCATCATTTGGATTCAGTAAACGTGATTCATCATTAACCAAAGAAACATGTGGCCGGAAGACTTTCTCCTTATGATGTAGCATATTCATGAAGGATTCACGACCGCGTGTCATATCACGTCGATCGCCCGATTCACGTACACCATATAAATCAGTTCGACTACCACTACGTGAACCAATGCGTGGTGAATCTACACCACCATAGCCGGCGGCACCACCACCTCCACCTCCTGTAGCGGTGTGATCTTGTGTACTTCCCGGTTGTAGCGGCTCTGTGGTGTAAATTTCATGTGCATAATTTGGTATATCATGTCCAAAGTAATCATCATCATCATCTGAATGCTCTAGTGGTGGATATTCTGAGGGATTCAGTAATAAATCGTCATCAATGTGATGGTGTTCGGAATGTATTGGAGCTGGCTGCTGTTTTATTGGCTTTTTTCGTGAACCCGAACCGCTTGTGCCTGCACCTGAACGTAACTGCTGCTGTTGTATGCCAACATCGTCTCGTACAAAACTTGAGCCTAAGAATTGTCTAGCGGAACCTTGCTTTACTTTTGAATATATACCAGTCAAACTGGGCCATGAGGGTGTTGGCTCGCTGTCATCATCACAAAGAGCTAAGAAGAAGAAAAAAGCAAGAAAAGGGAAATTTTAATGATGAGCAGGAAGGTATTAATTACATATTTCCTTACAAATTTAGCAAATAATATTATGAAATGAAGAATGGGTAGAAGAATGAAAAGTTCTGAGTTTAGCTATTGAAAATCGTATGACGCTCCAGCTCCTCAGAAATTTCCAATAACCCTAGAGAAAGATGATTACAATTAACAAGAAAAGAAAATCATTTTAAATCAAGGGTGTCAGCGAAGAACAAAAGTGAGAAAATTTTGGCGCGCCTACAACAAACACAATATCTCAATATTTTCCTAGTTTTTCGGAACTAAATATAACACCCATCAATAATGGTTTTTGTTGTTTTTTTCCACGCAACCAATATAAAATAACAAAAACGACTGATGATCCACTATTTCGTATTAACTTTGAGTTCGATTCTTGTGTGAATATATAGAAATGTTGTGTTTGTTGTATTTTGAAACGCTGACACCTATGTTTTAAGTTACACTGTGCAACACGAAATTTAGAATGATAGTTTTTTTTTTTTATAGTTAATTTGCAGCCTCTGATACCGAATCTGGCCACCATTTTTCTCTAACAGGTCTGTCATCCGAGTAATTTTTGCTTTATAGTGCAGAAAACGCTATTGTTAAACATATAGCGTACATCCAGGAAGTATTTTAGTTCAATTTTGTCAACGGCATGAGAATAGCTCAAATCTTTTTCATAATATCTTCCTCAAAATTTCTCACTTTCCGTGATATAATCCATTGAAATAAAGCTAACGCGAATTCATGTAAAGCACTTTAATTAATTTGTATAGATGATATCCCAGAAAGTATGATCGAATTGGAAAAGTGATAAGTATGGTAATATCGCCATATATCTGAAAATAGCGCTCTTTCACTTTAAATCAAGGATTATTCAGACCACAGACCCGACCGAGAAAAAAGCTGCCAGATTCAGAATCGAGATATTATTCAACATTTATTTCTCTCATCTCATTGCACAGTCTTATTAGACCGCCCTGCGTAAGGATAACTCTATTTCAAATGTTCTCCTGCAATATAGCAAAAGAAAGTAGAGAAATTGTTCATTCATGAAATTTTTGTTGTCAACAATCGAGGTAATTTCGCATATACCCTAAATGTAGTCAAGTCTCTCGACGTACTTACTACCCTTGGAGCAGGCAGCTCTTTCTCATTGCATTCACACAAAAAAACCAGTGAAATGGAAAAAAGTAATTTTATTAGCTAATGATAAAAATGCTGGAAAAGCCTTTCGCTAGCAAAAGCTTTTCTCTCATACTCTCTCTATCTCTCTCTGTAATCTTGGGCTGTTCCTTTCGAACTTTGCAGAAGCTAACAGTGTTATTTTAATGAATGAATCTGAAGCTTTCAATTTTCAATCTTCAATAAGATTTGATTTCTTCTGCTAGACTAAGTTGCCAACTTCATTAATCTAATCTACCGTCCGGACAAAATTTCTATGCTTTTGGAATTTTTATTATCTTTGATATGTTTTTTTTTTTACTCATTCATTTAATGGAGTTTTTATTGGTTTTAACTGCACATGCGCTTACTTTATATAGAATACTCTTATGTATTGCTGTCAGTAGTTTTCAGTTTTTTAATTGAATTTGTCTTAAATATTTAAGCATCATTTAATTGAGGAAATTGTGCCCATGTTTCTATAAAAAGAAATCGTTAATATTGTTACGTTGTTAAGTTCTCAAAATTATTTCCGGGTTTTTACTTTAAGTCGATGTTGTCATATATCGGATTCAAGTTCAACTTACTCTTTGGATTTAGCACCGGTAATTTAATACATAGTAATATAACCTTTCATGAACATTCTACAAAGTTCTGGCTTTCTATTCCCGAATTTACTTATTTTTAAACCTATTGCTCACTACGCAGAACGTTTCGTTACCTTCATGCCCCTCGTGTTCTGGTATCCAGTTAAGAGTCACATCATGCGCCCTGGATAACATTTGAAAAAGTTCAAAACACTCCCATACAAGCTTTGCAAAAGCCATTATTGATTTTACCCTTTAACGACCAGGTTCAAACGCGCGAAAAATTTCAAAATAAAAATAGGACAAAATGAAAATATGTGGGTTAGAAAAACTTTCATCCAAGCAAATAGGGAGCTGGCAAACATACTTTAGTCGTTAAAGAGTTAAGAGTCGCTTGACTGTCCGAATAAATTTATGTATATGTCGGTGCCGGAAGTGCCCTTTCGTAGACAATCTCTGGCATCTAACTCTAATGCGTAGACATCCGGCTAAAAAAAAGAAAGCCCATTCAAAATGCTTTTTGAAATTTTGGTCCCACGACCTCAGCTCCTGCGTAGCCATCTTCCATTTCGAACCTATCAGTGGACCATAACTATGAGCCATGTTTTACATTTATAGTATATCATTCCTCTTTCACTTATTGATGACCGATTTGAATATTCTAGAGAAAATAAACTTTTTACCCATCTTATCGGGACTGCAAGACATGCTGTATCCCAGGAAATATCTAGGATTTTGACATTTCCTGTTAGATTGCCTTCTTTAAGTTGGTGTAAATAAGGTAGTCTGACGGCCGAGTGAGTTCCGTAAGCTACTGTCGCGACAGTCGGGCACGTACTTTGTACCCCTGTGACAACTAAGACAGCTATTCTGAATTTGACTACCATGCTAATGCTGCGTAAGTGACAATGATAGTTTTGTTTGACCATGCCATCGTTTTTGGGCGTAGTTTCCATATTTTATGGCATAGATTTTGGCAAGCATATGTTATCCTTACGCCTCCCTGCAAACTATTTCTCTGTTCTGTTCTGTAGTTTAGGAAGCAAAATTAGACTATTATGGTCTTGGTCTTGGTCATCAAGGCCAAGACTGCTTTTCAGTATTGGTAATTTATAGTTAATATATGTGTCACGCCCCTTTCAACTCAACTCAACTTTCAATTTGAAATTTGGCATCTTAAAAACACAACCACTTTGGAATCAATAACAATTTAACTTAATGTTAAGACTAGTGATGAGAAAAATTACTCTTGGTCTTGGGCTTGGTAATTTTTTGAGACCAAGACTAAGACTCTGATGTAATTTCAAGACCAAGACTGCTTTTCGGTCTTGGTTATTTAGGTGTGTCATGCACCTTTCGAGCATAAAATCATCTCTCAATTCGAAATTAGGCATCTTAAAAACCCAACTGGAATACACAACAATCTACAGAAATTTTTTCTTGACCAAGGACGAGACAAAGACTTAATGTTCGAGACCAAGGCCAAGATACTCAATATCTAAACCTTGGTTGAAGGTCCATCAAATGTTCTCTGAAATGAACCAGAATTGGCGTAGTGCTTACTTACACCATAACGAAATTTTTTATGGCCGGGATACGAAATTTCGAGCAACTTTAATTTATTCCATACAAATCTGCACCAGTCAGAGGCGTGGCGTCTAAGGTGACCAGGTGTTCTCCGCACACTCAATTGAATCGCTTCAGGGAGGGAGGAGGAATTTGCAAAATGTGGCTTAAACGGACGATAAGGGGTTGAAGATATTGTGACCGTCCACTCTTGAAGATAACATTTATAGCTCTCTGAGCTGACATTAGTGATGAGCAAAATTAGTATTGGTCTTGCGTCTAGTTCTTGGTCTTGGTAATTTTGCGACCAAGACCAAGACGCTGATATTTTTTCAAGGCCAAGACCAAGACTGCTATGGTCTTGGTCTTAGTCTTGCTCACAATAATCGTCAAGACCAAGACTGCTTTTCAGTCTTGGTAATTTATAGTTGAAAGGTGTTTCACGCCCGTTTCGAAGATAAAATCATCTCTCAATTTGAATGTTGGCATCTTAAAAACCCAACTACTTTAGAAAAATATGGTTTTAAAACTTTGAACATTCAATATCTCTAGAAATTTTTTCAGGACCAAGACCAAGACCAAGACCGAGACTTAATGAGCAAGATCAAGACCAAGACCAAGACTAAATATCAAAACTAAGACCAAGACCAAGATTCAATGTGCAAGAACAAGACCAAGACCAAGACTGCTATTGTCTTGGTCTTGGTCTTGGTTTGCTCATCACTAGCTGACATTTGATTTATACGATCCCTTAATTGTAAAATGCCAAATAGTTTTTTACTTTCCTTCCATTATGTTCCATATTATATCAACAAATAAATGTTGAACATCCTGCTGAAAACCCCACGGCACGCCACACAGTGGTCTATAAGAGAGCGCTAGCCGGTCATAACTCCGAAAATTTGTGTATTAAAAGTAATATTTTTTTTACACAAATTTAAAGCTAAATATCTAGATAACATATTTCAAGTACCAGAATACCAAGAAATAATACCATTTCTGAATTTTCGCGAATTAAACTTGATGAATTCAGAAAATGGTAATTTTTTCCAAAAGTCTCTTAAAATATGTGAAAGTTTAAATGAGTGTATCTTTTAAACTAAGTTGTCTTACCTCATGAAACTTATTGTGAGAATAATTGATCTATTTGCTGAAGATTTGCATACTTACAAGTTAGTTTTTTTTAATACAAAAAGGATATCCGGATCATCACAAAAAATCTCTAATTTCATTTCGCAAATTTACGAATTTTGCACTCTGTGGACTGTAACTAATATGTTTCATGGAGTTGCAACGGCTATATCACTTAAGTGTGTAATATAAGGTTTTCTGAAGGCTTTACTCATTTATTTGACTCCCCCATCACTCCCCTTTATGGTCTACGATGAGTTTTTCTTCAGCGACTTTTCTGTATTCTTGCAACGCTCCAGTTTCGTAAAACTAATAACAACCGAAGTGTTTGAAGTAAAACATTAAAATTTGATTTCTGATATAGTTTTAGTAGCATCTATTTATTTGTTGAAAATGGGCGTGTTCGGGTCAAGGACACGCCCACCTCCCATTTAATAAAAAATTTGGAATCACTATATCTTCGTTAATATTTAAGGTACAACAATAATATTTAATAACTGAGTTAGTATTGATAGCAATAAGTCATTTGGTGAAAATGGGCACTATCGGGTCAAGGTCACGCCCACCTCCTATGTATCCAAAAATTTAAAATCGCTTCGTAAATGTTTCAAGTACAAAAATAATATTTAATATCTGAGTTAGTATAGATATCATTAAGTTATTTGGTGAAAATGGGCGTGATCAAATCAAGGACAAGCCCACCTCCCATATAGGGCAAAATTTTGTCGTGATGTAATCAATTTTTTAGAAAATTGTTGTGATGTAATTCATTTTTAAGAAAATTTTCCACCATTTTGGATCCGCCATTTTGTTTACAAAAAAGATAATACCGAATTCGAAATCAACTACCTCAAAAAACTCCTAAGCCACAAAGTTGTTGTGATATAGTCAATTTTTAAGAAAATTGTCCGCCATTTTGGATCCGCCATTTTGATTTTTAAAAAATCGTTTTCAGATTTAGAGTCAGCGACCCCCAAAACATAGAAATTGATATTGTTTTTATAAAAAATAATATGTATTTTAATAAGAATGAAGTCAATTAAATGAATTATTATACCATTTGTTGACTTAACTATTTGGAAAAAAATTTCCCTAAAAATATAATCAGAATAAATCAATAGAAGTTTTCTTCTATTTTTTGTTTCGCATAAATTTTCATTCAACAAAATGGCAGTAACTTAATCAAAGTCTACGTGACATGTATAAAATACACCTACGAGAGTCGTCTAAGATTTTTATAATGAAAACAGACCGACAGACAAACTCACATCTTCGACAGAAAGATTCAAAAAAGGTTAAAGAGGATATAAAACAAACAAAACTTCAGGAAAATGAAAAAATAAATCGAGTATTAAGCAAAATAAACGATTTTGCAGAAAAGAAACATGCGCTCCAGTATTGTCATTTTGACGTTTATGATTTTATTTACGCTCTCTCTTCCATTTTCGAAAGCTTTGACATAATATCTATTGTTCTCTCTATCTTGTCTTCTACTGTTTAAGTGTTCTCTCATGGAATTGAAGTTGAAATTCAAAATAAAAATGAAACATATCCTGAAAAGTTTAATTAAAAGCAAGTGACAAAAGTCAAATAAAGCAAGGGCAAGGATTCGACTCAGTTTTGATGAAAGAAAAAGCTGTCGATTCACAAAATTACACTCTTAACAAATGGAAACGAAATGAGGAGTGAAAAAAGCAGGATGCTGCGGCGATACAAATGTTGAAATTGAAATGAAGTGGAAAAGAAACAAAAGTTCAACGATGTCCTTGCGTATATTTTGCATTCAGTTTTTTTTTTTTTTTTTCGTTTTTTGTTTGTCCACCTTTCCATGCAAACTTGTATTGTTCATTCACAAAAGATGGAGAAAATGAGTAAATACAATTTCTTTATCAAAAAACTTTACTAAAATCGAATTGCAGACACTAAATTTTTTGGAAAAAATCTATGTATTAATAAGCAAGTCAAAACTATGGATATTACGCATTAGATAGTATCGAAATCTAGATTCATCCCGAAATAGACATAGAAGTTAGAAGCACTCTTGAAACCGATATCTGCAGCAGTTTTTTTCCTTCCGAAAAAACCAATGGAGCACTTTTGATTCTACTGAAGACACATTTTGACTAAAAAAACATGTTTTTTGGTCAGAACTTTTTTTCATTACAAAATGAATACCCAAGAGTGCTTTAGAAATAAAGACAATGTTCTTACAAAATTTTTAGGGCTTAAAAATTATAAATTTTATAGATAATATTCGCATCCCAAAACCGATTTTTTTACGTTTTTCAATTACGCGGTCGAAAAAACGATTTTTTACTCAAAAGCAAGGCATCTAATGAAAAAATTGTCTAGGCAAAAAATGCTTAGAATTATCCAAAAAATACTTGAGAATGGTCTTTATTTCTTAAACATCCTTGGATATCCATTTTGTAATGAAAAAAAAGTTATGGGCCTTCAGTAGAATCAAAAGTGCTCCATTGGTTTTTTTCGGAATGAAAAAAAAAAAAAAAAAAAAATTATGCAGGTATCGTTTTTAAGAGTTCTTCTAACTTTTGAGTCGGTTTTGGGATGATTTTTTTTTGCTTCATACAAAATTGAACCGGTTTATTACTCATATTTGTGCAAAATCTTCATATACTCGTCTATGGATATAAAACACGTCTGTCTGCACTATTCCCAATCATAAAATCACTTCAGGTACTCATTACACAGGCAAAAAAAAAAAAAAAAATGGAATGAACTTTTTATACCCTACACCCAGGGTACATTCACTTTGTCTTTCCGTTTGTAACGCAGAGAAGGAAGCGTGGCAGGCTTGGAAAAGCATATATATTCTTGATCAGCGTCACTTCCTGAGTCGATATAGCCATGTCCGTTTGTCTGGCTGGGTGTGCGTGGAAATACATTTTCTGGGAAAACTGTGCAAGATAATTCAATAAAATTTGGTACACTGCCTTCGTCGTCAAATTTAGCTTGGGGGATTGAAAATGAGCAAAATCGGTCAACGGACACGCCTACCGCCCATACAAAAAATATATTCAAAATGCAATAAGAAGAGCATTATTTGCAATAACAGAAGCAAAACACATATGAATACTATAAATAGTAAGTATAAGCTCTGAGCAAAAACTAGGCAAATTCGGACTAGAGGGCGTGGCACTTCCCATATAGGCAAAAGCTTCAAAACGCTATATTGTAAGCGTTTTTTGAGATAATCGAACTAAATTTTACTCGAGCACTAAGAACTATATATGCAAGCTCTCAACAAAAACTGTGTGTAAACGGACAAGAGGCCTTGGCACCTCCCAAATAAGCAAAAGCTTCAAAACGCTATACTGAAAATGTTTTTTGAGATAATCGAACCGAATCTCACTCAGACACTAAGAACTATAAATGCAAGCCTGAGCAAAAACTGAGTAAACTCGGACAAGAGGGCGTGGCACCTCCTATATAAGCAAAATTTTAAAAATACTGCAGCTTAGAGTATTAAATGTTTCGCCAGTCCAAAGGTCAAAACTTTTATTTGATCCAGAAACAAAGTGAGGACCATTTGATAAAAGAAATCCAGGCCGGAAATTCGAATAGCTCGTTATCCGATTTAAAAAAAAAAAACTTTTCTGAGTATTTAGACCTCAGTGAATAATTTAGCATAGAAAATTGGAGTGAGAGGCCCTTTGGGTTATACAGAGCTCAAACGATCGTAGCAGCTATGGTCAGATAAAAAGGCAAAATACCGCCAAATATAAGGTGTAGCCTCTGAGTGTGTGGCAATGCTGCAAAAAAAGCCATTTGTAAAGTATTCAAATAAATAATGTGAAATTTTGTGTCGATATTATCCTGTGGCGGATCCAAGGGGGGGAGGGGCGATGGGGTGATCGGCCCCCCTCTCAAACCAAGTGATTACATTTTTTTTTAAATTATATGTGAAGATTTTAAAAGCATTCTGTTATTATCTAGAAATGTAGTCAATCGGCCCCTCCTCTTGACAATACTGGATCTTCCACTGATATTATCCTGTTCTTAGATAAAATAAAAAAAAGGTTTAAGAGAAAAAAAAGTGTGAAAAAAAAATTTTTCAAAAAAGTGGTGGTCGGGCTCTTGCGAAACTCTATTCGTGTCCTTTTCAAACAAGGAATGATGTTTGATGTTGGTTTAATGTTGTTGCTGTTGTTGTTGATGCTTGCTGTTGTTTTTTTTTTTTTTGTTACGGCAATTAAGGGATGCCGTCAACCTTCGACACAATAGAGCGTGGACCACCGAAAATGTGCAGTTAACAACTTCTATATAAATTGTTACTTAACGAAAAAGTTCTATCGAATCATAAGGCAATTCTAAAAGAAACTTTTTACGACAGTGGCTTTACAACTGTAGAATGATACCAAAGCTTATGCGCAGTTTGAAGCGAACGATTTCGAGTCTCGAAAAACGACTGCTTTCGAGCGTACATACCAGTGCTTCCGAAATAAAATAAAAATCGGTACCCAAATTTGCCCGTTTCGAGCAAAACAATTTTGTTTTTTTTTAAAGAGAGCAACATAAATTTTAAAATCAGATAAGTAGAACTAAAATTATAGATTTTCAAAAAAAAAAAAAATATCCATCAAAATTCAATGTCCTATATTTTCTTCACTTTTGAAAAGTTTTAAATACATTTGATTGTAAATTTCTTCAGTATGACACTATATGTATGTATGTATTCTCCTTTAACTCCTGGGAGGAGCATAGGGCCAATATGAGACGTTTCCATTTATTGCGATCCCTTGCGATGACTTTGATCTCTTGCCACGACTATCCCAATTCTTGTAATTCCTTTTCCAGCGACCTACTCCAGTTGGTTTTGGGTCTAGCACGTCCTCTACTGCGCAGCTTGACCTCGTTTGCTGTAGTCTTCTGATTGCATTTTAGATGTAGCTCGGCATTTGATATAGTGCTAGGCCACCATACCTTTAGTATACGCTTTAAGCATTTGTTGACGAATACTTGCAGCTTGTTAGTAAGTTGTTCAGTAACAAGCCATGTTTCGCACCCATATAACAAAACCGTTTTCACATTTGAATCAAAAATGCGCACTTTCGTTTTGGTGGATGTAACGGAAGAAGACCATATTTTGTTCTGTTGAGCAAACGCACCATTTGATTTTGCTATTCTTGAGTTGATATCCTTTTTTGCTCCACCATCCATGGAGATAATGCTGCCTAGATACGTGAAGCTATCGATATTTTCCATGTCATCACTGCCAGCTCTAAACGTGATGTCATTCCTGTTTGAGTTTAGCTTCATGCTTTTAGTCTTGGATACGTTAATTTTTAGGCCGGCTTTTTGTGATTCCAAGACAAGGTCTTCAATTTTGCTTTGCATATCTGAGTGTCAATTTTGCTTTGCATATTTGAGTTTTTGGACGAGAAGAGGCAAATGTCGTCAGCTTAGTCGAGATCTTTTAGATGTTCGGTAAAGTTCCATTGGATACCCCTTTTGACCTAATTAAGAGCTTTATCTAGGATATCGTCAAGATCGATAAAGATGAGAGATGGTGATAGTAAACACATCTGCCGTACGCCCGAATTAGAGGTGAATGTCGGTGACAACAAATGTCACTATATTATGAAGTTAGTTTATTGACTGTTTTTTTGCTTGTATAGTACTTATGAAAGTACCAACGCGCTTTTTTCTAAATTGAAGTATGATAATTTTTATATTGAACTAATTAAACAGTAATTTTTGCAATTTTTCAACAACAGACGAAAGCAAGTGTTAACATGGAAATTGATTACATATGTTTCGGCTACTTCCACATACATATTTATATATTTTCATATATAAACATGTATATAGCCTCATCAGATCAGTTTTAGTTAAATCTTGCCAGAAACCGTACTCGAACCCGTGACTCCGGTTTTCTAATGAAAGAGAACGCGGTGCTTAAGCGATTGTGCTATAGGTCACGAGTAAACTCTCTGAACAGGATCGCCATTATGAATAAATCATAAGGCTCACTAGCGCCGTCTGTTGTGAAAAATTGCCAAATTGTTAGTTGGTAACACACAACAGACGGCGCTAGTGAGCCTTATGATTTATTCATAATGGCGATCCTGTTCAGAGAGTTTACTCGTGACCTATAGCACAATCGCTTAAGCACCGCGTTTTTGTTAAAATTTCATGAAGCTAAATAGACATGGCCTCTACCCTTCTTACAAAAAACTGATATTTCAAGAGGCTGTACAGATAAGGAAAAATTTTTGTCAGGCTTCCTTATAACACAAGACGATGGACATATCCTTTGGCATGAGGAATTTGCAAGAAAACTAATACTTATGTCAAAATTCATACTTTTGCCCTTTTAACATTTGCCAATTCGAATATTTGCAAATAAATTAAACAGAGAACACTCCACGAAAATCGTTTTCCCATATAAATTATAATATATATAATATATTGTAATTAACCTATACGAAAAAACCTTGATCCTTACATCTGAAGTGTATGTATGTTGTTAAGCATGTCGAATTAAAATAAAAAGGTTAAATTGTTTTGGAAAAAATTTATTTTGATTTGGCAAAGTTTAAATTGAATTAATTTATTTGACGTTTATATGAAAAATTGTGAAAAATTAGTAAAAAATCAAAAGTTTTTCCTGCTATGACTTGGTAGATTTTGTAGGGATCCTGATTATTGGTATACTCGTTAGAAGCGCCAATAGTTTCTCTTCGAAAACGTGAAAAATAAAATCGATGGTACTTGGCGTTTTCCAAATATTTTGGTGTACATGAAACTATAATCTCGAAAATGGTGATTTTCTGTAGACAGTTTCAGATTTCAAAGACATTTCGAAAAATTTATCATTTAAGGTACATTGCTAATGAAATTAAAATTTTTGGTCTTCGAGTGATCATGCGCAATTTATTGGTATTCTTGAGTTAATATCCTCATTTGAACCACCACCATTCATGGAGATAATGCTGCCATAATACGAAAAACTATCGCTGTTCTCAATGATGTCATTTCTGTTTGAGTTCAGATTCATGCTTTTAGTATTGGATGCATTGAATGTTAGGCCGGCCTTTTATGATACCAAGACAAAGTCAATCTTGCTTTTCATATCCGAGTGCTTGGACGATGGAAGGCAGCGTAGTCGAGTTCTTCTAGATGTTTGGTAAAGTTCCATCGGATATCTCGTTTTGCGGCAATATCTCTTCGTTGCAGTGAAACCCATAGGTTTTCTCGGGAGACACTGTCTTTGACAAAGCGTAGCACACCACTTGCATGATTGTTCAACAATTGAGGAGTGGCCGTACCAAAGGGCCTAAGTACCATTTAGAGGCAAAAGTAGTGTCATAATATGAAACGGGTGACATAATGTTAGAAATGAACAAAATTGTTTTCCTTTTTCACTTAAAATTTTCTTGATAGTGTGAAATTGATGTCATTATGTTGAAAAAATTATAACAGTCAAATAACAGGCTATTGGGCACATAAAAAGTATGCCATTACTTTTGCCCCGAAATGGTACCTAGGCCTTTTGGTACGGCTACTCCTCAATTGTTCTAAGGGTGTTTATTTTATCCATGCACGTTCGGTTCCGCCGGAATCCAAGTTTTTCGCTTACCTATTTAGAAGCACTTTTATTAGTACTTTTAATGGTAGAGTAGAACATGGGCAATTTGATTGATGTCCGCGGCCTTGTTCTTTTTCATGCCTTGGATAGCTTTCACTTTTTCATCGGTTGAAGGCGGCTAGTTACCTCAATGATTGTAGTTGGTAATTAAGGTTACTTTTACTTTTTCCATTGCTCTAATTCAGCATCTGCGGGTGTTTTATAGATGGTAAAGTAAAGCTGTCTGAGATTCGTAAGGTCGTTATACATTCTCCTTTTTCGGCTTCGTTCTTTTGGTTTCTGGTTTTGGTGTCCCTTAGTTTTTTCGCGACTCTTCTTTTTTTCTTGATCATGCAGTGCTTCTAAGTATCCAAGTTTTTTTTCATTGAAATTTACTCCCATTACAGTCAATCGTGGCTCTTTTTACTCCTTTTAGTCAAATAAACGCGATGAGAAGATATAGATCGGAGCCGATATCAGCGACTCTCCCTACTTGTACGTCTGCTAATGTAAAAGTGGTCGATTTGGTTTTTAATGATGTTGTCTGGAGATACCCAAGTAGCTTTATGGTATGATTTGTGCGGGTACAGCGTATCTCCAACAATAAGACTGGCTGTAGTGCAGACGTCAATGAGAAGTGATTTCATGTAGGTACTACATAAGAACACTGTATAGAAACCGCACGATAAATTATAAGAACATAAATCAAGGCAGAGATCAAAAGCTCAAAAGCAAAAAAAAATATTAAAATACCAATAGAACAGAACACAATTCGAAACAACAAGGAAGAAACCAATAACCGAAAAACCATAAGCCAGTCATCAAATTTAAAATTTATGCTTTTTAACGATGGTATTTTCAAGTTTTTTCTTTCAAACAACAACCGACATTTATACGTTATTAGATCGAGCAAACCGGAACTAAGTTAATTCATAGCTATAGAGAGAACACTGCTTTTCAGTCCTGGTAGTTTATAGTTGTATCACGCCCATTTCAAACATAAAATAATCTCTAATCTCAAAAAATAGATAAAGGAATTTTGAACACTCAACCATCTTTAGCAATTTTTTCAATACCAAGACCAAACTATGATTCAGACCTTGGTCATGCTTTTGGTTTGCTTATCACTAAAATCGAGAAAGAACAAAAGGTATTAAATTTGTCCAAACAGAATTTGATATTAGAATGCTTCCTACCGCCTTACATATAACCACTGTGTAATCAGTTTCAATTCAAAACTAGTAAGGGTGTAACCTTTGGCCTGGCCAAACATTAAATACCCTACATTGCAGTATTTTTGAAATTTTGCTCATATGGGTGGTGCCACGCCCTCTTGTCTGAGCTTCTGCTCAGAGCTTACTTTTTTAGTTCTTAGTGTCTGAGTGAAATTTGGTTGGATTATCTCAAAAAACTCTTTCAGTATAGCATTTTGAAACAGACAGACGGACATGGCTGATCAAGAATATATATATATATATATAAGAATATATATTCTATATCTGCCACGCCTCCTTCTCTGCGTTACAAACGGAAGGAAAAAGTGAATATACCCTGGATGTAGGGTATAAAAAGTAAATAAATTAGAGAAAGGAAAATAGAAAAGTGAAATGAAGAAATTGTAATAAAAAAAAATTAAATAAAACAAAAGAAAAAAACGACCGCAGGAGGATTCGATCCTACGGCCGTCCGTGTGATGGACAGAAACATTTTACTTCCAATTACAAACTCTTTAGACCGCATCACCATCGCCCGATACGATGAGGTGGCAACAAATTTGTATGTTAAGCAAACGTTGTTCAAACAGATTTTGATATTAAAATTGTACAATTTTGGTATGAAATTTATAGAGTATTTGGTTGAGAATAACTATAAAAAAATATTTATAAATTATATCAAAAAATTCGAATGCATAAGCTTATAAAAACAAATAGTAGGGTAAGGGAGAGAAATATGGACCACACGGTTATTTCCCACTGCATACATAGGATTTACCGTTATTCATGTTCAAACTTAACGCTAATACCTAAAGCTTATAATAGGGTGATTTTAGCGTTCGGTGAAGTCGTTTCTGTAAAGTTGATTTTTCTAAAAAAAAGATCAGTGATAATTTTTTTCTCGTGAGTATATTTCATTTTTTCACTTTAAAGACATCGCGTTTTTAAATAAATGGTTAATTATATAAAGTCAGTGAATACCATTTATAATTTATAAGCACAAATAAGTTCATTAACCAAAAGAGTTTTTGATAAAAAAACCATTTATTTCACCAACACGCGCTGATGGTAATATGGACCACCAAAGAAAAAAGCCTCAAAAACAGATGTATTAATCATCTTTTTCAGATGGAGAATCTAGTTGCAGTTTTCATGACGAGTCTGATGGTCATTATATGTAATTCGTAAACTAAAAAGGAAAAAAATTATGAAAAATGCATATAATGTAATACCCTTTACTCAGAAGATCGATGGCGAATTTTGGGTTGAATGTGTAATCTGACGTTCTTGGAGTCATAAAAAATGTGCCGAATGTGGAAGTGACATTTTTATATGCAACTTCTGTACTAAATGAACTATATGGTCCATATTACACTACACTTTTTTTTATCTTCATTTTCATTCCCTCCCTTACCCTATAAATAAGTATAACTTTATCCTCAAACTTTTTACTGTGTGTACTGAATGTACAAATTATGCTACTTTTGAAAAAGACAAATAAATAAATGGGGCAAATAATATTGAAATTCATTCGCATTTGAAATCAAAATACTAAAATTCAAGATGAAAGTCTTATGAAAGTCGAAAGGGAGAAACCTTCGTAATAAAATGACAAATACAAATACAATATTTTTGGGTGTAAGAAAAGTATGGAAAATTTCTCTATACCGACTTCGTCTTTCGCAAAATGTTGCATACGAAATATGTTGAGGAGCCAACAATGATGTATCCACATTTAGAAAGGAAAAAAGTAACAGGTGGCAAGAAAATCTGCTTAAAAAAACTGCAGATTTAAATGGGAAATGGGAGCAAGGATGTTTTTTTTTATTATAAATCAATGTATTTTTACTCTAAAATAATATAATGCGAGGAATATAGTTGAGATAAAATATAAATGATTAAAAAAGTGAAATAGAATTGTATATCCTTACCAAAACGCACAAAAAGCAGCAACACAAACGAAATATGCATGATCCAAATTAAGGAGTTTTGTGCGTTCGTATGCGTACGTTTGTTAGTGTGTGTTAATGGCGCTCGTCGTTGTGTGTGTATGTGCGTTTGTGAAAAAGTGCGTGCGTCCTTTTTTTGTTTTTGTTTTTTTTTTTACTTTTGTGTCGTTGTACGTTCGTTTGTTCGTTTCACTTCGTTGCGTATTTGACGACGACGCTGCTGCTTTTGTGTGTGTGGGCGACGACAAAATTTTTGTTGTTGATGATAGAAAACTCCACAGTGGTGTCCTTAAAAACGAATGAATGTCTGTTGGTTGTTGTAGTGTGTAACTTCGTGCGTGCGTGCGTGCGTTTATGCCTGTGTGTTAGTGTGTGCGTGGGCGTACGCTTGCCTAAACTACGTTTGTCGTCGTTGTCGTCGTCGTCTGTTTTTCGTCTTTGGAAAAACGTTGCCTGCCTTTGGGCTGCTTTCGTGCTTTCTCGTGCGCTGTGTTGGATTTCTCTCCTTTTCGCTGTATTTGTTGTAAAATTTGACTTTTTTTTCTTTTATTTTTTTGGAAAACTGATTTTATTGCGCAAATTCAGTAAGTTTTTTGAAATTTTTTCAAGAAAATTCTTTGCGTATGTTATTTTTTCGGGTACGCCGATTTAATGTGAAATCGGCCAAAACCCTTTATGTCTTCTTTTATAGCCACGTTTCATCGTATTACACACTGAACTTGCATAATTTTAGAAAAAATTTTTCAACATTTTTTTTTTCCGGGGGATTTTATTTCAGAAAATGTAGCGTTTTTCCAAAAAATCTGCTGTCAAATTGGCGTGGCGTTTTATAGGGCACTGTGTAGCGCCCGAGTTGTTCCGAGCCACACACACTGTGTTGTTGGCTTTAGGTACAATTGCACGCTGTGTAGTTGTTGTATTTTGGGCGTTCACTTTTTCTGAAAAATCTTAAAATCTTTCAGAATTTCTCATATGGGGAATGGGGGACTTGTACTGCAAATTTTCAAAATCTTAAATTTTTTCTTTTTTCACATCACTTTTGGCATATTTCTAATGAAAATAATGAAATTTTCGTCAATTCACTTTTTTTTTCATTTTTTGGGATGACTTTAGCAACTTTTGTATACACACCGAATTGGCCCCGAATTGACTCCCACAGTGCTGCGTAGTGGGCTGCGAAAAAAAGGAGCAGCTGTTTGCTTTGCCTTGAAAAAAATTCACTTTTCTTGCTTTCACCCTAAAAAAACTCTATCGGATTGAAGCATTTTTATATAAATTCGAGCAGATTCTCAACTTTTTTGTTAAATTTTCCAGAATCTCCACAATTAATATTCACAATATTCAAATATTTCCTTATTTTTCACTTAATTCCGCACTAGATATATCTGATTTTCCAGCAATGGGAAAATCTTTTTTTTCTTTTCTATCCACTTTCAATGTCTGTACGCTGAGACGACGCGACGTTCATCAGCAAACGCGTAGATTTCAATTGAAAAATTTTATCTTGTAGATATACCAGCTGCAGAAATCATTGCCAGCATCCCCAAGAGCTTTGTAAAAGCTCTGTGGGCAGCATCAATTTCTTTCATACTTTTTGTTGTTTGTGTCAAATTCATGTTCCATTTGCCATTTGTTCGCTGTATAAAAACAGCGAAAAGCTTTTTCGAACTGCGCTTTTGAGTTTTGATTTTGATTTTTTTGTGCTTTTTTGTTGTATTTTCATTTTATTTTCATCAACTTCAATTTTATTTTCAGCGCAAACATGCGAATTTTCTTCGTTAAATTAGAAAATTCCACCTACGCATTTATTCGCTACAAGAAGCAGTGAAAGCAAAGTAAAGGAAAAAGGACAATTGCGATGAGTAGATATGAAAAGGATGAAGTTTTTTTTTTTTTTTTTTTGCGTATTTATCTAAATTTCTTTCTTTCATTCATTTTCATACAAATACATACATACGCATTTATGTGTATCTATGTTTGTACCATCCATATAAGTATGTTGTCGTCCTGTGGGTAAAAGTGTCCTTTTGTCTTCAACAATTCTTTCTTAATTTGTTGTTTGTTAACTTGGTCAGGAGCGTGGCTGTATCAGTCAGTGGGCGATGTACGTTTTTCTATTATTTCATAGGGAAATTAGCCTTGATTATTGCAAAGATTATGTTTTGATGATTTTAAGTATGAATCTAAATATACAACCTGGAAAATTATCAACGATGTCAAACGAAATCGTTTTGATACCTAAATTGTTCAAGGTATTAGATGCTTAAAGTAAAGAAAAAGGTCTCCTAGTGGGCTTCAAAAAACATGCCACTATTGGAGAAAATTATTCTGAATTGTATGTCTATTGAAATACAGAATTATTAAGGATATATTTACCTCAGGTTTCTGTTTGTAAATCAAAGAAGAAGGCATGGTAGGTATCTTTTACTTTAGGCGTGTTTGTTAACTGATTTCGCTTATCTGTTTTGTGCTTCCTCCTTCCCTGCCAGAACAGCAAGGATTACGTATAGCAAGTGCATAATACATTATCTCCAGTTTGCCGATCCTTTTGACAAAGTCTGGAGAAATTGTCATCTAGCAGACTCAACTTCTTTACGTGATATTTGAGTCCATTTTAACACTTAAGTACACTGTCTTGTTTACATTAGATCAGTGTAAAACATGTGAGAAAAAACCACAATAAAATCTATGACATGGTAACACTTGCAAGTTGCAATGCATTGGTAACCCAGGATTGTAGGAGCGAGCGAAAAACTACTTTTATCACTAAAGTGCCATTTTGTACTGTACGCTATAAACTGTACTGGACCAAATTCAACAATTTACCGGGTCGATTTTGTATGAAGCAAAATAAAATCATCCCGAAACCGACTAGAAAGTAAGAGGTACCATTAAAAATTCTACTTAAGGCCCATTTTGGTTAAAAAAAAATATTAAAAATGTTGGGGCTTAAAAATTACAAAAATTTTTTGGGGATATAGACAATATTCGCATCCCAAAATCGAGTTTTTACGTTATTCAATTGAATTGTACCGCGTAATTACGAACATTACGAATTAAACAGGCTTACAAAAAAAAATGTCATGGCGTTTTGACCATACTATGTGTTTTTTAGGGACTTTGACGTCCTGAATCCGAATTCCGGGTCCGTTTTTTTCCAGAACATCTGAGAAAAAAGATTTCAAGGTCATATCGTCGGGTTAAAACTACAACTAGACATCTACATTTTTCATGTTTTGAGAAAAAAGCGTTTTAAATTTTTTGAAATTCGTTTTTTGTATGGGATTTTGCAGTTTTATGCTTTTTATTCTTTATATAAAATTGGATGGAGACTACATTTCAAAAAACCAATTAGACTGGGGCATAGAGCCGTTTTTTCTTCATGTTTCTGTATACTTAACTCAGAACATCAATATATGTAGATGTCTAGTTGTAGTTTTAACCCGACGATATGTAGGTCAAAATGGGGTTCATGTGTCGCTTAGTGATAAATTCTGAAACTAATTTTAAATCATTGAGCTCTTAGGCCTTAAAAAGAACATGCAAGCAAAAAGAGTATCTCGGACCTAGTTTCGGAGATATAGCCATCGGAAGATCAGAATATATATCTTCTATGAAAACCGCTATAAGTTGGGAAGCCCTGAATGGATTTGGAAAATATTGGTGTCATATGAAAGGTATTTTGTTGTTGTTTTCATTGTTGTTATTATTTTTGTTGTTGTTGTTGTTGGTGTTGTTGATTTATTTGTTGTTGTAATTGAAAAATTTCACAAAATTTCAAAAAAGCTCATGTCTCAAAAACTATGAATCCAATTGAAAATACCTTTCATATGACACCAATATTTTACAAATCCATGCAGGGGTTCCCAACTTATAGTGGTTTTCATAGAAGATATATCCGGATTTTCCGATGGCTATTTCTCCGAAACTAGATCCGAGGTACCCTTTTTGATCACATATTCTTTTTAAGGACTAAGAATTTAATGATAAAAAATTAGTTTCAGAATTTTAGCGAATTTATCACTGAACGACACATGACTTCCATATGACCTTGAAAAATTATTCTCAGACGTTCTGGCAAAAAAACGGACCCGGGATTCGGATTCAGGACGTCAAAGTCCTTAGGAAGCACATAGTCCAGTCAAAACGCCATGACATTTTTTTTTTTTTTTTGTAAACCTGTGTTATTGAACAATAGTATTTATATTTTCTTTTTTCATATCCAGGATAGGTCATTTTGCCCCATTCTGTTTTACAAACATTAAATTGTGTTTGCAGTTTTTGGTTCTACAAATTTATTGCGTCTCTTTTGGCTATGTAGCATATTTTTCCATTACCTTCATATCCCTCAATGACCTGGTATTCAAGTTAGAGTTGGTGTGTGCAATTAATTGCACCTGAACCTATCTGTACCCAATTATCTCTTCTCAGTCCACAGCGCCACCACAAAACACTTCCATCCTACGCCGTGAAGCATATATCTTTCTCTTTCTATCCTTTTCTAGCTTCTCTCACACATAAACTCTCTTTGCCACTTGCGCTATCTTGAACATTCCACTCTAATGCTAGACGGCAGTTTTCGATGACATGTACTTCTATTTTCGAATTCTATTTTTGTTTGACTAGAAATACGATATTCGCGTTGATCATAGGCCACCAAATTTTTTGAATTCATCGAAAACAACGGTTAAACAGCACTAATAAACTAAAAACTGTCCTTTTCTTCGACTAAAGATTTTGATTTTCGTTTTTGTTGACAGGAATGAGAAGTTTGCCAGACATTTTGTAGCTGAGCGGATGTGCCTTTTATTTAATTGCATCTACCATGGACATTTTTATTTAATCACCGCCAGAAAATAAAATTTTTCCTCCATATTGCGAAAGAATCTCCAATCTCAGCACCCTGTCCATAACGTTTTTGAGGTTATTATTGTTATTTCCTACTTTTGCATTGAAGTTGCCCATATTGTGGTTATGTTCGTGGTGCAGGCAAATCTTCAATATTTTTTGGCTAAGTTCTGAAGGGCAAAAGTGTACTGATATGAATAATAAATGGACAACTGCTTGAATACCTCAAAATATTGAATCATTCTAAATTATACGAGTATTCTCGGGAAAATTTCGTCGCATTCTTTCAAATTTTATTGCCAATAATTTAAAATTTTATTGCAAATACTTAGTATGTATATTAAATAAGACTTATTAATGTTTTTTATTTAATGTTCAATAGTTTATTTATTTCTTTTGTTTTTTCTTAAATTATTTTATTCTAAACATATTAAAATTTATTTATATTTTTTATTTTTTGGTTAATTTAACAGTTTTGAAGAGTTCGCTTTTGAAATATTACAGAGTTTCCTGAACTATGTAAATTGTTTTTGTTGTTGTAGTTTCTAGATATTTGCAGCTGATTAGCGTGACTACATAAAATTTACATAAAGATTTCATAT
Organism: Calliopum simillimum; assembly: GCA_951812925.1. Lineage (NCBI taxonomy): Eukaryota > Metazoa > Arthropoda > Insecta > Diptera > Lauxaniidae > Calliopum > Calliopum simillimum. Next base: position 12,824,759 of record OX638372.1, on the reverse strand, counting down.
TTATAGTTTTTTTTTATTTTGACCAATTTTTTCTTTATATTTTCTATTTAATATAATTTTAATTTTCAACAATTGCATAGAGCCTTAGCCTTAGTTTCATTAAAATTTTGATATAACTTTTTTCTTTTTTACTTAATTTTAACAATTCTTTTTAATTATTAATACTTTGTTTTTAATTGCGATTCATGTTAAATTTGAATAAAATCTAACCGCATTAATTTTGAACAAAATTATTTTTTCTTTTTTTTCATTTTTGTTATTTTTGACTTTTCAGGTTGATATTAAAATTTCTACTAAAGGTTAAGCTTACTAACTACATATATTAATAATTCTAAGCAGTTTTTGTCGAGTTTGTTTGTTTCCAATTTTCAATTAGAATTTTGAGAAAAAATTTTGATATATTTTTTAGTACGCCTATGCACATTAGACTGTCGTATGGAAAAAAGACTTAAGTTTTGGAGCTACGATTGGATTTCTGGTAAGCGTAATTTAACGCAATAAGCATATTATCTTCGAAAATGATTGATATCAATAGACCTTTTCCAACTTAAATTTATCGAAATTTACAGCTGGGTCCTCAGATTTTTATAAAATTTAAAGAGCTGTTCTAAGTACTCTGTATAGAGACCTCTAACTACTAGTTTTGCGAAAAACAATTTTTTTTTTTGCAAGTTATGGGCATGGATCTCCAAAGTGTCAAAATAGTGTTTTTGTGAAAAATAGATGCAATTTTTTTTCTAAGTACTGCCATTTTGTCAAAAATAAATTTTTTCTATTTCCGTTTTCGAATTGTTGTAGCAATTAAAATGTTATTTTGATTTCAATTTTTAAATTTCGAAAATTTTAAATTTTCAAAATGGCGGGCATTTTTTGAAAAATCTGAAAAATTAATTTTCCCAAAAAAATTTTTTATTTTTTTACAGAAAGGTGGATTAAAAATAAATGTTTTCCAAAAGATGTAGTCTGCGCTAAATTTGTGCGAGAACCACAGGAATTTTTTTTTTCTAAAAAGTCACGCGACAATTTTTTTAACTTTATTTTGTGCACTAATTCTAAACATCATAAAACCTATACCAATCGATGGAGAATTTTACCTTGAACTGTTGATATGTTATAAAAATGGGTCCTCCCAATTTTTCTGGGAAATTATGTTAAATGGGGTTGATGTTTCCGATTTTGGTTATATTTGATTATATTATACCTATAAATGTCCTCGACCCAGATAAAAAATATTGTTAAAATATAAAGTTGGGTCTTTAAAGATTTGATGGCGTGCGTTACTTTGAATCAAAAATTTAAAATCCTCTAACGCGTGAAGTAGACTCTATACTGTAAAAATATTTTGTTTCTGTATCGATTACATATGTAGGTATAACATAATCATATATAACTAAAATCGGAAACATCAAAATTTTTTACCTCACGGGGGAAACCCGAATTTATATAATTTTCCGGAATAATTGGGAGGACCCATTTTGATATGTTGTTAAGGGCAAAATTCTCTATCGATTGGTATAGGTTTTATGAAGTTTGGAATAAGTACAAGACTCACTTAGAACAACTCTGTAAATTTTTATAAAAATCTGAAAACCCTTGGTCTCCATGGATATGCGACTTAACAGTGTTCGATTGTTTTTTTGTGACTCATCGTCAAGCACGATATAAATAATGCCGAAAATCTAGACACCTTAACAAAATTTTGATTGATTTATTCGTGCAAACATAATTCGCAATTGGGTTTGATACGATGGACTTCCTCTGTCAAGCTAGGTAAGGTAGCGTCAAAATGAAGTTCCATATAAATACATGCCATAACTAATCGAAATGCTTTTATACTTTTTGCAAGAAAGTTACAAATGTTGAGAATATTGTGCAGTGTGTATTTTCTTAAAATTGTTTAAATGGGCAGGGAATATTGCTTCGAGTCCATTGAACTAGGTATCTAACATTTTAATGAATTCAAAAAAAAAAAAAAAAAAACAACATTGATCGTACATTGTCGCTCAAAAAATCATTTGCTTCAATCAGTCTATTGTATAAAAGCGACTTTTAATATTTGTTCTGTTATATAGCTTTTGATTTTAAAATTTCCTTGCCAAAATTCAATATCTTTGCAAATAAAAAATTTTTCAATTGTTTGGGTAATGGTCCAGTTTTGAATTGTTAACATTATTTTTTTTTTATTATTATTTAAAACAATGGATCATCTATTGGTCTAATTATTAGCTAGGCACTCAATTCATATCGCCGGTGCTTACGAAGACTATCTCTTCTTTAAATGCGGACAAGAAAATCCTTCTTTCCAAACTGCGGCGAAAAAGATCTCTTTTGTGCGAATGCGGACAAGAAAATCACTTTTTACAAAATGTGGAGAAGAAAATAACTTATTACAAAATGCGGCGAAGAAATCACTTTTTACAAAATGCGGCGAAAAAAAGCTCTTTTTTAAAAATGCAGCGTAAAAAATCACTCTTTCGATTAGTAATGCAAATTTTTTCGAAAAAAGGAATAGGAAAAATTTCTCTATTCACTAAATCAAGAGATTTTCTTCGCCGCATTTTGTAAAAAGTGATTTTCTTCGCCTCATTTTGTAAAAAGTGATTTTCTTCGCCGCATTTTATAAAAAGCGATTTTCTTGTCCGCATATTACAAAAAAGATTTTTTTCGCCGCAATTTCAAAAAGATTTTCTTCGCCGCAACTTTCGGTTGGAAGATTTTCTTCGTAAGCACCGGCGATATAAAGAAAAAACATTGACCGAATCGCAAATTTATGTTTCTGGATTCCCATTTTTGTCAGCGAAAAAATTAATTATATAGAGACATGTTACTACTGAAAGCAGTTTCTCGAAATAAATTTAGTTAATTATTATTATTGTTTGAATGAAGGTAAGTCTAAAAAAGTCGGTTTTCATATTGGAAAAAAATGGAAATGAAGTGGTTCTGGATGTAAACCTTTTCAGACGTCTATTTTTAAAACAGAAAAAAGTACAATAAAATAAGTACTTCAAACAAAGCCATCAATTAGGGTGTTCTGAAATTTTTGAATATTACAGTAGTCTATTATTGACGAGCGCGAAGACTGAATTTCTGCCCTGTCAATAGAAAGAACCCTTGTATTTAAACAAAAATATTTTGAATATTTGGTTGATGGAGTTAAAGGCTTTGAGGCATCTTTCTACTTGAAGAGTATGTTTTTTCTGAAATTCGTTAGAGGCTTTATTTTTAACAAAACACCACCTCCAAAAGTACATACTTCAAGAGTACGTACGAGGGGAATGTCCGCAGAATGGGGGGTAAGGAGTGGAAATATAAATACTAATTTTTTTTTACTTTTCAATATATTCTTTCACTACACGAATGCATTTCTCTGATCTTTCACTTATCTTATGTATATCTTCGTTATTTTATCCTAGTCTAAAAAAAACACTGATACCGAATCCTACACTTGAAAAATTCCACCCACACAGTGGTTTTCTCAAGTTTGCGGATAGTTAATATAAGCTGAGAGTCAGGTCAAAATTGTAAAGTGAGTGAGCCTAAAGCCCACATTCTGCAGGACGGTCATTGCAACAAGGCTCTTGTGAACAGGTTCGTTCTCGCGCAGAAGGAGAACACCCATGGTCAATTTTCTCCTTCTTTTTTCCCTGAAGGATTGAAGCGTAGTATTTTCTGGTTATAATGACACTTATATCTTTGTTATACCACTTGTAAACCATAGTTTTATTCGGACAATAGTCACCGCAAATGGATGAAATCTCTTTAAGTATGGTCTGAACTGATTTCCTTTGCTGAGTAAGGAAATTTATAATACCGTGATACTCGATTTGTTTCATATTTGAGTTTTTATTCAGGCCTGACTGTTTGGTCGATGATTGTTCAAAGATTAATGACCCGAAAATAAAACGAAAAATACATTAGGGTAGCAGAGAATATATTGAATAGAAAAATAAATTAGTATTTTTATTTCCTCTCTCCTTGCCCCCCCATTCCGCGGACTTGCAAATTTCCCCACGTAGATCCATTGTTTTATATTAATAATTTTGTTTATTTATTTGTTACTGTATATTTTTGTTTGGGAAAAATTTTATAAGCTCAGTTTGGTTGTGGTTCTGTTTTTTAGTGTATTTTTTTTCTCTTTTTAATATGGGATTATAAGTTTCAGAGTTCCAATTGTACATTCATATATCTTTAATTCTATTTTCTGTGAGATTGTTGTCGTCAATGCAACACACTACACACTATTAGGGTAACTCTTCCTATTTGGCGTGAAGTGTCAGCAGCTGCTATCATTCGAAAATATAAAAGAGCCAATAGCCAAGATTAAACGCTAGAAAACTAACTGGAAATATCATGCGGGAGTATTTATCAATGATGTTGACATCTTTGATTTTTGGTATGGTATTTTTAATGGCTGATGCACCTTTTTTGATGGCGTGCAGCATGCGTGGCCTACCAGCGGCACCTATAGTAGAATTTAAATTAACGTAAATTAGAATTAAGATTTTAATATGCAATCACCAATGGCGCGCTTACCTCTTTGCCCACGATATCGTAGATTTTGTCGATTTGTGCCATAGTTACGTGTTATGCGAAAACTGGGCGGGAATTTGGCAAAATCCAATGTTTCAGTGCCTATTGCACCAAGTGAACTGTTATAGTTTGCTTTGCGCAGTGATGGTATAGGACTCATGCGTACATCTTGTAATTCAATGATGTCCTCAGTTGTTGAACACGTGTCGGCATTTTTACCTGGAATATAAATGGATCCGTATAAATTTATGCTATAAGGATTTATTTGGTTTAAAAAAAAAAAAAAATCATCATCAAGACATCATCTGACAAATTGGCAATCCTCATAAAACTGCAAATAATTTTTTTTTTTTTTTTAAGAGAGGTGGGCGTGTCCACAGACCGATTTCGCTCATTTTCAATACGACGAGTTCACTTTGACGACGGTGGGAGTGTTCCAATTTCCATCAAATTAGCTTGCTCCCGAAAAATATTAAAATGATTCCAACGAACGGACAGACATCCAGACAGACAGATGGATATTGCTATATCGACTCAGGAGGTGACGCTGAACATTAATATATATACTTTTCTACACCTTCTCGTGTAAATTTAAGCGATTATGCTCTGTCAATCAATAACCATGAGTTTAATCAAAGAATTGAGTTTGGTCACAAATTCCAGCCTTTTTTATTATTTGTACTTCGTTACGTTTATGTGATTTACTTACCTGACTTTTTACCGTCACCATCTTTCGTCTTTTTCACCTTCTTCTTGGCACGTTTACCCCAATATGTGTAATTGACAGCCGCATACTCGAGCAGCGCCGCAAATACGAACACGAAGCACATCACCAAATAAATATCGATGGCTTTAACATAGGATATCCTTGGCAAGGAACTACGCACACCAGTGCTGATGGTTGTCATGGTGAGAACTGTCGTTATACCTGTTGTATGGGTAGAAGAAAGCCGGATGTTAACTTAAGTAGGAAATTGTGAATATATGTAGGTAAAAGAGCGTTGGGATTAGACAGTCACAGAGTATTTGTTTTTCTGTGGGCACAAAACTGGTTCAAAGGTTAAAGTTGCTCAGAATTTGTGGGACTCGAAACTTTTTTGAAAACTGAATAATGGTTCTAAAAATGAAAAAATTTTTTCGCTTAAAACTGAACTTTTAAATGAATTTGTTGCCGCTAAAACTGATTCTGCAATTTATTCTTTCGGTTAATTCGGTTTCGAGTCCATCAAATGCTCTCTGAAAAATACCAAAATTTACATGGTACCATAACGAGTCTTTTTTTGCCTGGGGAACAACATTCCGAGCAAGTTTAATTTTTTTCTGCACTTGTATCAATTTTGTAATGAATTTCGATACGATATCTTTTTGTCTTAATTTTTCCTTAATAAAAGTCATCAGTTATCATTCCAATGTTAACTAATCACTTTTTTTACCAAACAAATAGTAAAACTTTTAAAAATATTTTGCTCACCCAATGCTACACGTGCACTTGTCGCCTCATGATTTATCCAAAATGATACCCAGGACAACATGACAATCAGAATGCTTGGCAGATATGTTTGAAATACGAAATAACCGATATTGCGCTGTAGCTTAAATGACAGTGACAGACGCTGATAGATGCCAGTAGCGAGGCTCTCCTTTCGATCGTTTGTCTCATAACCAATGATGGTAAACTGTGGTAATTCGGCATCTTCAACACCACGTACTGGCGTTGGTTTCCAATACATAACAACGTCACTTACCGTGTAACCGTCTATGATGTGTGGGAGTTGTGTCATGATGTGTGGGAGAAATCAGAGTAAAAATGTAAAAATTTATTAAACTTTTTTTCTTCAACATCCTCCGCCCGCCCCAATGGCAATTCATTTTTTCATCGCACACTTACAACTTTCAATCTCGACGGTGCAATTTTGTGAATCCAATGGATAATAATGTAAGTCCATCATACATGCAAGCGTTGTGGTAAATCGCATGCCATAGGTGACGGCACCATCACCCCCCAGGCGTACCAATTTATTGCGTTCGGTTACATCGTGCAGAAAACTTTTTTTGAAGGGAAAAAAAATTAAACGAAATTTTAAAGATTAATTGAATTTGCTAAGCAATGAGCAGAAAAAGTAAAAAATTTGTTTTATATGTATGTGAAATAAATAAAGTTCCATATATGTACAATACATTAAACTGGGTGTCCCAAAAGTCCCGCAACAGTCATATATTTTAAAAGCTGCACGTTAAACCAAGAAAACATGTGACACGTGCCATTCTTAGCTTGCCGTCACTTCTCGATCATGGGAGCGACTCTAAAGTTTTAAATGAGAACACCCCCAATTCAGATTCGGACTCTTCGTTCAAAAATATGACACTTTGGTTAAAAACATTTTTTCTTATTCGGCATAGTTAGCGCTATAATTGAGAAAAACAAAATCAAAAATACAAACAAATCTCAAAAGTATTGAACACGTGAGTGCAGTAGTGTCGTCGAATGTACTCATGAATATTTTCGAACTGAAGTGAATAAAATGAATACTTTTAAGTGCAATTGTATTATCGAATGTACCCATGAATATGAAGTAATGTACATACATGAATTCCATGTACATCAATCGATGGGGAAGGGTCGTAAATATATTTTGGACATGACCAGAGAGATCTATGGTCTCTATAAGTAACCGTTTTGAGGCCATTTTCTTAAAAAAAAAATTTACTACAACAATCGATTATAAAAAAAAAAATACTTTTCAAGAACAATCCGTTTGAGGACTCCGGTAGATAAAGTGCAACGCATGCTGTAACGCCTGTGATGCTAAACAAAAATATTTTTTTCTGACCTCAAATTAAAAAATTGGTATGAAGAAGTTCCCACCGAATTAAAGGAAATTTTACAGAAATTTCAAAAAAAATTATAAAAAGGTATGTTAATGGGACCTTTTTTATACTAAAATGACCGCTAATGTCAAAACGTAGTAAAAAAGATTTAAAAAATTATCTTTAAAGGTCCAGAACTTTGTGAAATCCTTTTAAGCCCTATAAACCAAATAGACTCTTAAAAGTTTCATACAATTAGCTAAAAGTTTTTGATTAAAAAGTTTTCTCTAAGACCTTTAGGGTGACCCAAGAATATTTTTTTTTTTTAAACAAGTCAGAAAATCAGTTTTTTCGCTATAACTCTTCAAGGGTACATTTTAGACCCCACAGCTGTGATTTTTGTTAGTCTTGCCCTCCTCTTTCATCTCCCAAATGCTTCGTAACCTTATTGTTTAAATCGTATGGATAAAAATAATAATTTTATGGAATATTTTGTTATGGAATATACCGACGATCTATTTGTATTAAGTACCTGTTTTTATCGTTGGCAAAAAATGTATCCGGAACCCAAATTTTTTCTGCAAAATCACCAGACAATGTCAATATATCATTGACTCCATCATCTTCCGCATCATCGTCATAGTATGGGCCATATGCATTAAAGGCAAGACGCTCATCGCGCCAATACTGGTTTAAATACATTGTGATGGTATAATCCTGGAAGGAATATATCAAAAGTTTATGATATTTGCAGACTTCAATAAAAAAAACTTGATCATTTTGGCGGTTCGGAATCGATTGCAATTAAATAATTTTATCTATGGTATCTTGAGTTTCAAACTAAGTAATTGCTTATAATAAATTTGTATTTGATTTCAAAGAAAATTTTCTTTATGGAAATATTTAAACGACCTTGAACGAAACAACTCAATTTACATCTACTTATAATATTATTTTTTGCTATTTTTGATTTCTCTCAAATTTCATGGCACTTAATTTGTAGGCGTAATAAATTTGTTTGCATTGGCAAAAATAACCACTCATTAGATAAATAACAAAACATAAATATATGAAAATGGCATAAATTGACGTTGTACGTTGTGTTTTGCCGCAAAACGTTGGAATCGCAACCGCGCACAGCCTCACTCACCACAGGACCACGTTATATCCATACATAAATGATAGAAACGAAAAAAGCCACAATGACGATGACGTTAATGTTCATTTAATGGAAAATAGTGTATCCTTAGGAACATCGAGTAGGTATTTGTATAGCAAGATAAAAATATTTACACATTTATTATAAAACGTTGATTTATTAATGTAGCCATCCATATCTATCTTTATGCAAATTTATTTATAATAAAAAGCTCAATTTTCTACTTGGGGTATAATGGACTACCCGTAGTGATAAAAATGTAGCATTTGTTTATCACATTCATATTCTTGCGAGTATTAAATACTTAACTCTGATGGAATATTACAAAGAAATCACAACATGAGATCAATTGCATGAAATAGAATTTCAAACAAAGCGCGTTGTTTTACAAATTTAGAAAAATAGTTTTTTGAGGGTTTATAGTTCCATAACTTGGTTATAAAAAAAAAAAAATAAAGAACTATCACTCAAAATTTTATAAAATACGAACATTTCCCGGTGTGCATTGCTACTCATTCTCTTGTAAAGAAGATAAGGCAACTCCAATTAAATTAAAACAGTGGTCGGCAAATTCAAGAGTGAGAATTGATGTTTGAGAGAAGATACTTAGATAGAAGAAACAAAAGGATAGAGAGTGATGGGTATATTTTTGAGTGCACAATTGTGCTATGAAATGCCGATCACTGAATATAAAAAAAAAAAAAATGTAAATTGTCCCGAAGCAAATACGTATCAAATCTCATTTATGTTCGTTAAATAGTTTCAGAGATAAGGGAGTAGCACCGCCTATTTATCTCTTGGACATTATTTTTCCCACTACTCATAATACATATACCAAGTCTCCTCCATTTCCGTTAAATATTTTCAGAGATATTAGAAATAAATTTTTTTGAAAACACGAAAAAATGCCAAAAAAAAATTTTTTGCTTCCGACATCCTTGAGAGAAAACAGAAAACAAAGCGATAAAAATAAAAAATTTGGTACGAAAAAATGCCCAAAAGAAATTTTTGATTCCGACATCCAAGGAGGACCCTTGAGTGTAAACAATTTTTCTCCAAAAAATGTCGTAAAAAGTCATGAAACGCGTAGAAAACACAGAACAAAAAAAAAAACAAAATTTGGTTCCAACATTCAAGGGGGACCATTGAGTGGAAAAAAGGTGGGAGCCTTGGATGAAAAAAAAATTTTTTTTTTCTAAAATGTCGCTAAATACAAAAATACGAAAAAACGAAAAAAAAATTTCAAAATTTTTGGTTCCGACATCCAAGGGTGAGTCTGGCACAGGTGATGGGACTTTTTCCAAGATTATGTCGAAAAATGACAAGGGAAAAATTTGTTGCCTGAAGAATTTTACATTTTTCGGTGTTCTACTGATTTATTTACGGACTGAAAACTTTTAAAATTTTTGTAGCGAAAATCGATCAAAAATTACGTTACAGCCCGTTTTTGATAATTTTTATATATATTTTTTTTTTTTTTTTTGTGTACCCACCCAAGTATCGAGCTAAACTTCACTTACCATGTTAACTTCAGAAATAGCGTCAAAGCTGGCAATTGTAAGATCCATACCAACTTTTAGTGGATCACCTGCATGAAAAGGAATTGATTTATACATAAATGTTACTGTACAAAATATGATATTTTTTTCAATGTTTCCAAAGAATATTTAAAAATTTGAACATCAAAAAATAATACAAGTAGCGCAAAGTAAAATGGAAATTTCTAAGTGGATAATATCATTTGCATAGATTAACCTACCACCAAAGTTTGGTCGTAATCTTATGTCATAACCTTGAAGTATTTTTGCTATTGTTTGTGTGACGTTCTCCAGCCGTCCGGCTGCCATTTCTTTTCGCTTGCATCTATAAGGAAAGTTAAGTATAACATGTTGGCATTAATTTTGATTGAGTAATGATGATATTAAAAAAATTGTTTAGTCTCAAGTAGCGCAAAGTAAATAAGGACTGCCCCAGAAAAATTTGATACTTTTATTCCTTAAGATTATGATTTACCTGACGATTACAAAAATATATAACACTTGGTAAACGAACTTCAAACGATAAAGATGTCTAGCAATCAAGAAAAAAAGCGTAAACTCATTTTGTACACTTACCTGCAAAAACCAGAATTAAAATATTCAGCAATAGCTAAAAAAACAGGTGCAACACAAATAAATCACTGTCCAAAGGGTTATTTTGAATTATAGAAAGGGTCAACTTATTACGCGGAAAAAGGGTTCAGGTAGAAAAGCCAGTATAGACCCGCAGTTGGTGGAAAAGGTGAAGCGCCTTTTTAAGCAGAATCCTAACACTTCAGAACGAGATATGGCTGCCAGAGCAGAAACCTCAAAATCTTCTATAAACAGACTAAAGAAAAAACTTAAGCTAAAGACCTACAAAGTTCAAAAAGTACCAGACCGTTCCCATGAAAAGCAGTTAGAGGCTCAAAAGCGAGCTCGAAAGTTATATGTCGATTACCTGACTAAATTTGACTGCTGCATAGTGGGCGATGAAACATACGTTAAGGCAGATTTTAAACACCTACCAGGACACGAATTTTATACCTGTTCGGAGAAGAGGCAGGTACAGAGCAAATTTAAAGGGAAGAAAATTATAAAATTTCCCAAGCAGTATATGGTTTGGCAGGCCATATGCGCAGTTTTTTTTGTAACACAGGGCACAATTAACTCGAAAATTTATATTGATGAATGCCTTCAAAAACGTCTTTTGCCATTTATTCGTGAGCACGGGGGTACTGTATTGTTCTGGCCTAATTTAGCAACCTCTCACTACTCAAGAGCCACAATAGCAATAATGTAAATTTTGTACTCAAAAATGCGAGTCCACCTAACTGCCCAGATCTTCGACTTATTGAGAGATATTGGGCTCTAATGAAATCAGATCTTCGGAAGAGTAAAAGTACTGCAAAAAGTTTAAGAGATTTCAAAAATAAGTGGCGAAGGAAGTACGGTACTGTCGACGAAACAACTGTACAAAACTTAATGAAGGGTCTTAAGAAAAAAGTAAAATATTTTTATATAAAATAAATATTTGTTAATAATATAAGGTTATTTATGTTTGTTATACTACTCATTAATAAATAAAAAAACAATATTTAAAAAAAATTCATTACGTATTTTTTTATTGATGAAACACAAAGTATCAAATTTTTCTGGGGCTGTTCTTATAACTATTTAAATTTATATAGGTTTCTTGAATTTAAGCCCCCTAAAACTCTTAAATTGGTCTTAGAATTGTCTAGAATTGTCAGCCGTCAGTATTGTCAGTATCAGCCGGTTTAATGACACCTTTTAAAACTATACGTACATAAAAACTTTAGGGTATAAAGTAAATTTTTCAAAAACCAAAGTTATCAACTTTCAGTCTAACTCTTCGATAATAAGTGAGTTAGTGAGTTTTCATACATTTTAGCGTTCATTATAGGACGATTCCATCTCAAAACTTTCAGTTTGATTCAAAAATTCTTAGTCCTTAGTACTTTGCATAAGCACCTCTTACTATTTATTCTACGGAAAAACTGTTTATGTCGAGATATGAGCATCTTACTTCAGAGGGGCTTTTCATAAACCTCGTGAAGCTCCGTTACCCAATCAGTTTTGCACAGTTCATTAAAACATATATCGTCGCCTGAGTTCTCTTTTGCCCCATAAGCCTATTTGTTAAAAAAGCAAAAGCACATAAACTGTGTCGACACAAGCACAAGTTATTTGCTTTTGATTTTTCAACGAAGTTGCGTATGGAGCAAACGAGAATTCAGGCGACGATATACGTATAATAATTTTATTTTATTTTTAAACTATTTTAACTTAATTTGTGTATCTTCTTACTGCAGTTTTGTTTTGTATTTTTCCTTTTTTGCAATTTTTCTTATCTTGCATATTGTTCACCTTTTTCCTGGATTAAATTGCTCTATCCGCAACGTCTTTCTGTTAGCCATTTACTCATTTGCATAAATGTGGCAGCATTTGAATACCCTACACTGAAGATATATTCATTTTGATCTCTCGTTTGTAACACATTGAAGGAGGAATTACAGAGTCACTTTTGGAATGGATGTGGAAAAGTCTGTCTGTCTGAATGTCTATTTGTTAAAATCACCATTATGGTGAAAAGTAGTAAGAATATTTGACAGAATTCGTATACTGGCAACTTTACTAACATTTGATTACTATCACTGAACTATATAAACTTTGATCAGTAACAATGGTGAGCATGTAAACATATAGTTGAAAATCTGCTTCAAAAAGATATTCCAAAAGTTGAACTCAATGTTTGGTTATTTTGGATATTCGAAATTTTTTTTTTATTGTTTTATTTTTAAAAAATTTTTAGAAGATTTATTTTCTTGTGGAACATCACAAAAAACTAAAGCAAATGATGAATGAAAGCTATATTGGCACATATGGATAGATGCAGAATGTACAAACCCTTTTTTTATTCATTTTTGTACCTTATTTATTCACGTAGTTTACCCTTCCTCTTTAAAATGAGCACTTAAAATGTGCCATACGATGCTTCTGTCAAAATTTATGGCTAATTTATCGTAAATCGGCCATAACTTTGAAGGAAGTGGAGTACGGCACCATTCAAGAGTTCATTTTGAAGAGAAAGAGCAGCACTACGAAAAAAAAAAATGATGCAGATATCGTTTTTAGCATTGCTTCTTTTTTGGGATGAGTCTAAATTTCGACCCTATCTAGTGTAGGGTATTTAATCTTAAGCATGGCCAAATATAACACCCATGCAATTTTTTCGAGTTTGGTTTTACTTGAACTGGTGTGTGTGTGTTCTTGCTTGTGTTAACAGAAGGGTTCAGAATTTTATGCATTTAATGTCATTGAATATATTAAAAACTTTCGAAAAATCTCAAAGGTTTTTTCTTGCTATTTTTAATAATATCTTTGAACTTTTACAAACAATTTTAGAATAATGTATGCCGAGTAGGGACTGTTGTCTTGAATAATGAGCTCTAAATAAAAACATTCCTTGCGGTTTGTTATTTTTATATGTAGGTTTTTATACTTTTCGTCAATATTCACTTTAACTCACAAAACATTTTGAAAAGTAAATATATTTTCTACTCACCTTACGAACGGCACAAATATCGTCATCATCATCATCATAAGTATCATAACACAGACTAAGCTCAGGCCTACAACTCTGAACATGTTGCTCCAAAGTTGTTTTTGTTATCCTTGCGAAGGAGTTAGTCATGGAAGTTTCTGTTGTTGGCTTAAAGCAGCGATGAACTGGATAAACATTGAACTTTGCTTGGAAAATCAGTTGCAATAACGTGTTGTGGACGATGTTGGATGAATTAGGAAAAAAATTCTAAAAAAAAACAAAAAGAAAAAGAACAAGAAAGAGTACAAAAAGCAACATAATGAAAAAACGAGTTTATTCAACTTTTGTATAGAATTTCCTAACAAAAGCAAAGAATTTTCCACTTTTATTGCAATTTTTTTTTTTCTTATATCATGAGAAAATTGGAATAACTTTCACTTTCACACTGCATTACTTACGCACACATAGAAAAACAGTAAAATCCTTCTAACAAGTGTTTAATTGCTTTTAAGGACCTATGTTACAATGTACGCCATAAGCAATAGAACTGAAAAAGAGAAGCTGAGGTGGTAGGGGAAATAATGGACAAAATGCTATTTTACACCTTAAACAATGCAGCAATGAAACAACAACAATGCAACAAAAGCAGCAGAAATAAAAAAGAAAAGGAATAGAAAAAACGAGAGAGAGAGAAAGAGTAGCAACTGCTGCTGCCGCTACTAGCATTGCAACAGTGTAATTACATGCTGCACATGACATAAAAACCACTTCCGGTGAGCGCAATCAACTGATATTTAACAATGTTTTATAAACCGTTAACACAAATAAATTCACTAAATGTTGGCATGATGATTCCATAAATAACTTAAAAAAGAAAACAAGTAAAGGTGTTAACTTCGGCATGGCCAAAAATTAACTACCCTACTTTGCGGTATTCTGAATGCTTTGGGTGTATGGGAGGTACCACGCCTTCTTACCCGAATTGACCTAGTTTATGCTCAGAGCTTGCGCATGTGCGTGAAGTTAGCCCCGTTTTTGTTGAATTTCCCAAAAAAAAAGTTGTACTGGGGTGTGCTCCGCTTGTTCTGCGTTTTGTCGTATTGGAAATCAAAATCGGTCCAAGAATATAGATATAGGGTCCTTTTTCTATGAAAGCGTGAAGTTAGCCCCGTTTTTGTGGAATTTCCCGAAAAAAAAAGTTGTGCTGGGGTGTGCTCCACTTGTGCTGCGTTTTGTCGTATTGGAAATCAAAATCGGTCCAAGAATTTATGGGGGTCCTTTTTCTATGAAAGAGTGAAGTGCTCGACTTGTGCTGCGTTGTGCCGTATTGGCTTCACGCTTTCATATAAAAACAAAAAACTAATCAGGTCTATCACTGAATCTATCGTAAATACAAATTTCGAAAGAACTACGAATGTGCTAATATTGAATTCTCTACGAACGTGAATTCGAAATTCCAAAAATTAGTGTTTGTTCCAGTAATTCAATCATTTTACTGAACTGTAGAAAATAAGTAAGTTCGATCTCGCCGTGAATTCTAAAATCAATTTTTTTTTTTTTTTTTTTTTTATTGGAACACATATTTTACTGTATGCTAACTGTAATATTTCATTGACATTTTACTATAGAAATAACATACATTTTGCACTTGCGGGCGCACGATTACTGAGATTTTTTGTGAATCTTAACGCTTTAGTATTTTCCGTGTAACATGCAATATGTAAATGCAAAAATACTCATACATAACTACATAAGTATTTAAAAACATTTTATGAAAATTTAATGCAAAATTGTTTTAAATGGCATTTGTGCTGGGTTATGGTGTTATGTGCATAAGATCCTTTGGAGATTCATGTGTACACAGAGCATGTGTCCGTGTGTGTATTAGACTGGTTCAAAAATTAAAGTTGTTCGGAATTTCATTCAATGGGCAAAAAAGATAGGTACCTAGGTTATGATTTAGCATTTTGTTAATTTGGATCCATGTATTTCAGAGATCATTTGATAGACCCGAAACCATTTTAAAAACTGAAAAATGCTCCCCAACGTGGAAAAATATTTTGGCTTTAAATTTAAACTATTCAACGTATTATTTGAATTTCGAGCCGCTAAGTCCAAATTTGCAATTTATTTCTCCCTAAGTTGTATAGTTTTCGAGATATTCAATGTCGAAAAATGTGAATGGACAATATCTCCAAAACTACAGCGCTTACGGAGAAATAAATTTCAGATTTGGATTATGCTGCTTAAAATCCGTATAAGACGTTGAACAGTTTACAATTTGAGCCAAAATATTTTCCCATTTCTGGGATACTGTTTCAGTTTTTAAAATGGTTTCGGGTTCATAACAAAAACTTTTTTTGGATGGGGACCGAAATTCCGAGCAACTTTATTTTTTTTCCATACAAATCTGAACCAGTCTAGTGTGTATATGTGTAGACGCTGTCCACATCAAAATTGTAATTTTACGCTGTTTTCCCAAGTGGCCAAGAGAAACATCGGCAACACATTTGCAACACATACATATAAACATGTAACATACATACATATGCACATATAAACAGTCAAGCGCATACATTATTACGTGCACAAACGGAAAAGCACGCTTTCCAAATGTGAAATTATGTGATTCAATACTTGCAATGGTGTTGCCAGACGATATGAAACAAAATATTCATTCGTCGTTCCAAATGTCCAAAAAAAGTTTCCCTTACATTTTTCAAATTCTTATGTTGAGTCTGCTCAAAATTTTAGGCATCTAGTTTAATGCATTTGGCCGTAATCTTAATTCAACATATTTACCAAAGACCCAACCAGGTCTCAACAAGGCGATTCAGGGCTTAACATAAAAATCTGAAAAAATCAGGAAATTGTTTCTACTTTTGGAGCCGATTGATGACCATATATCATTAAAATTCGACAAAAAAAAAAAGTTTCAATGGTCACCCCAATGTGTAGCTCATATATAAAACATTCTGTTGAGAAATAAATGGACCCTTTGGAATAACTGTAGTATTACCGTGTTACTGAATACTTACTCTTTAGAACACTCAGAAATCTTTTACTTTCTTTGAAGCCCAAAGCTTAATAAATTGGGCTGTGTCACAGATACTTTTCCATAGCTTCAAAATTTCTGCACTTACGTATATTTCCCACGGGATAAACCTCTTGGACCATTAGAAATCTATTGAGAATTTTTGTGGCATTTTGACAAAACAACCTAGTTTTTCAGAGGAGCTTAAAAACTCCTTAACTGCTTTTGAATAATGAGGCTAAATTTCGCCGATGACGTGTTGAATCTCCTCTTTCAATGCATTTTTACTGACCTTAAACTGTCAAATGTCAAACTGATTTTTTTTGTGGTTGGCAACACTTTGCTGCACAAATTGGGGCGAATTCAGATCTTGCGCGAATTAACGGACACCCACATATCTCTGGAACTAAAAATCATAGAGAACATGATGATTGCACCGAAAGTAGCGAAAATTGTCATTTTTCAATTTAGGCTGTTTTGTCAAAAGTGCACAGATTTGTATTAAGTATGTTGAATAGCAAAGATTTTTAATTTTATTTTTTAGGTTCATTGTTAAACATAACGATTCCGAAATTAGACTAAGTATGATCCTTCCTAAGCAAATTCCCAATTTGGTGCTATAAATTCCTGCAGTCTGGCAACACTAACTCATGCCCTCACCCTTTAGCTGGCAGACGGTTTTAAGGGAAGTGAATGAAAAACGAGATAAAGCCATAAAATTGCATGAACTTGCGTTTCAGGAACTATAGAATGAATCAGGGAGTGTGTTGGCTTGTTTCATGTGGTTATTGGTTACGTGCAACAAATAAAATTGGAGTTTTCGGATTTTTACATTTCGGATTTTTTTTTATTTTTATATTGTCACTGTGCATAGTAAATATTAATTAAAATGAAAAAAAAAAAAAACACTATTTTGAGTGAAACCATTTTTGTAATTAAATAATCTAAAAATTTTTGTGTAAAATTTGAATTTAAAATAAAATTTGTTGAAATTTACAAATAAAATAAAAAAAAATTGCCCTTTTTCTGGTCCGAATGTAATGCATATGGAGACAATTGATCTCTTCCTGGTCCGATTGTAATGTATAAGGAGACAATTGATTAAGCCCAATGACAAACAATGTAAAACTTAGATAGAAAATATTGTAGAACTTTATATATATATGATGGGACCAGAATTTGGACTAGTCGGTTTCTCCTATGGAGTAGTTTGCAAAATAGTTTTGGAATAGTCCGCGGTCCTGCAGGGTGACTATCCAATTGGAAAAGTTAACGTTATGATTTGAAGAGGGCTATTGATTAGGGCTATTCAATGCCAAAAACAAAAGTGAATTAAATTTCATCCTGGATGTATGCCATATGTCGGAAAATAGCGGTTTCTTCACTTTAAATCAGAGATAACTCGGATCGCAGACATGATTAGAAAAAACTGTTGCCAGATTCGGAATCAGCAACCTTGAATTAGTCAAAAAAATTATCAAGATAAAATTCAGATTTTTGTGTTGCACAGTGTAATTTATATTACGGTTATATGTTCCTTGCAAATGTATTAAAAAAAATATTGTGCTATTGTTTTATTTTTACTGTTTTAACCAAAAATTAATACTTACTTTTTACGAGGTAACAATTCCCAAATTGAATATGCTGCAACAGCAAAGCCATTTTTAATCCAATAGAATTTAACAAAACAATTGAATTATTTTGATGTTTCCAAACGATTCACCATAATCTTTAAAGATTTGCGTACGATGCTGTGTTTTTTTATTTAAACAAAACTATGAAGTTCACTATTTAAAATTATTTAAATTTTTTTTAACTTAAAAACTCCAATCTTAAAAAAAATACAATTTTATTTCACATTTATTAAGTTTTATACGATTTTTTTTATTATTTTTTTTTTGGATTTACCGACGGCACTTTAATTCAATGCTTTGTGTGTACATATGAATGTATGTGCTTGTTTTAAGTTTGTATGTGTGTGAGTGAGTATCCTTGAAATCAGATTATGATGTGCGTTTGATTCTCGATATGTTTGCCTACACTTCATTACTTAATTAATGCAATTTGAATGTCAATTGATTTCAAGGTTCTAAATTTAGAAATCATTGCATACTTTTAAGGGTCACAGCTCAAGTATACATTCATAATTGTTACATTTGTCGTAATTGACCTGGAAATTTTGCAAAGCAGATAATTTAATAAGAAATTTGATCATTAAAATAATTGATTTTGTATTAGCGATTTCAAAATGTATAATTTTTAATTAAATTTGGCAGTTGGCAAGCTAAAATTCACATACACAGAGGCATAACTTGAGTTGCTAAATAAGTTTCTACCACGTTTGTGAGTATTTTAACTACGTTTCGTTGCTGATTTGGATTTATTAACGCTCCAAGATCGTACTTGTGTTGTGCATTGCTAAATCACACACCAGCGTGGTTGAAACTTATTTAGCAACGCTGGTTGCCAAGCGTTGTTTAATCCAAATCAGCAATGAAACGTGGTCAAAACAATCATGAACGTGGTACAAATGGACTTTCAGTCAACCTCACAATAATGGTGACAGTGGCTGGGTTCGGTAGTGTCCGCATCTATCAAAGGACAGGTTCCAGGTTCAAATCTTCCCCAATACCAAACAAAAAAATATTTTTTCAAAGCAAAAATTGAAAATCAACTAGTAAGGGTGTAAATTTTGGCCTGGCCAAAAAATAAATACCCTACACTGCAGTATTTTGAAAATTTTGCTTATATGAGAGGTGCCACGCCCTCTTGTCCGAGTACACCCAGTTTTTGTTCAGAGCTTGCATTTATAGTTTTTAGTGTCAGAGTGAAATTTAGTTGGATTATCTCAAAAAACTTTTTCAGTATAGCATTTTGAAACTTTTGCTTATATGGGAGGTGCCACGCCCCCTTGTACGATTTCAACCAATTTTTGCTGAGAGCTTTCATTTATAATTTTTAGTGTCTGAGTCGAAGTTGGTTCGAATATCTCAAAAAACGCTTTCAGTATAGCGTTTTGAAGCTTTTGCATGTATGGGAGGTGCCACGCCCTCCTTTTCGAATTCGCTAAGTTTTTTATCAGAGCTTGCGCTTACAATCTGTAGTTCTTATGTGTATTGTGGTTGCATTGTCGTGAAAAATACTCCTAAAATTGCATTTTGAATATAATTTTTGTATGAGCGGTAGGCGTGTCTGTTGACCGATTTTGCTCATTTTCAATCCCCCGAGCTAACTTTGACGACGGAGGCAGTGTACCAAATTTCATTGAATTATCTTGCTCAGTTTTCCCAAAAAGTGTATTTCAACACACAGCCAGCCACCCAGCTAGCCAGCCAGCCAGCCAGCCACCCATCCAGCCAGACAGACGGACATGTCTATATCGACTCAGGAGGTGACGCTGATCAAGAATATATATACTTTTCTATATCTGCCACGCCTCCTTCTCTGCGTTACAAACGGAAGGACAAAGTGAATATACCCTGGGTGTAGGGTATAAAAACGAAAATATATAATATCAGTTTCACTGTTGTTGATAAGTTATAAAAAAATATACTATCAGGTATGTTCTGAAATCCGATTCACTTCGGAATCGGAATGAAAGCAATTTTCAAGAGCTCCGCATTTCGATAATTAACATCAAATCAGATTTATGTTTCGGTAAATTGAAAAAGAAACATTAGCAAATTTTATTTGTTGAAAGACAAATCCGATTCCATCTTATTTGTTCAAATGCAGAGCTCTTGAAAATTGCTTTCATTCCGATTCCGAAGTAAATCGGATTTCAGAACATGCCTGAATATGTTTTTTTTTTATTTTTTTAGCAACGCATGTTGTTAAATCACTCACGAACGTAGTTAAAACTCATTTGGCAACGCAGGTTCTTAAAACTTCTACGAAAGAGCCATGCTCAAAATTTGGGTCGCAAAGTTGTTAAAATAACCACGTTTCTGACACTTTTGAAAACATTGTTTTCTATGAGTACCTATACTTTTTCGGGAGACACTGTCGAAAGTGATGCTATAGTATACGAATGAATGCTGTTCTAACCGGTCAACGTCTTTTCTGATTTTTTTTTATAAAAACATATATCAGATTTTATGTTCTTGGGGTCGCTGAATCCAAATGGCGGTTCCAAAAAGGCGGACAAAACTCGTGAATTTGGGAAATAAAATTAGAGATTTTTTGTGATGATCTGGATATCCTTTTTATATTAAATAAATAATAATATTCAAGTATGCAAGTCTGCAGAAAATAGATCAAGTTATACTATACGTAATTTTAAGTTTGAGGAGTTATGACCGTTTAGTTTTAAAGATACACACATTTTAACTTTAACATTTTTCAACAGATTTTTAGAAATAATCTACAGTTTTTGAATTGATCTAGTTCATGAAAATGCTCAACTATAAAAAATCATATCTGCAAAGAGCTTAGTAAATAATTTTAACCCTTTTCAAGATTCTTGATAATATAGTATTAGTTATGTAGACTTTTGGAGCATGTTTCTTCTCTAACAATTCGTCGATGGAAAAGGCGCAACTTTAATAGAATTTGTAAGTTTTTCTATACTACTCCGTCCATATTTTCCAAATAAAAATAAATGGATCTTCCGGGTTTTCTCAAATCTTTTCACAAAAAGTTTCTAATTTCTCCCACAAAAGACATACCACTGTCAAAGACCTCTGAGAATGCGATAGCTCGGGTCGATCTACTTCCCCTTCGGCACGGCTTTGTTATAGAAATGTCGAGATCTATTTAATCCTTTGCCATTAAGCAGCATGATAGACCACATCAGCCACTACTCATTTCGCTACTAATTGATGTATATAGTATCACAAAAATAAAAGTTAAGCTTACTTATCTAAAATGATTTTTAACGAAAAAACAAAAAATTTTCTTTTCGACCTCTGAATAAGTACCTATTTTTTTTTCTAAAGCTCCGCCATTTTACGTCCGATCATCAAGTAAAGTATATTGTTCTAAACTTCGCAATGTGCGCTATATTTCATTCATAGCGGTCATTTATGTTAGGTTTTATTTTCGACTTGTTGTACACATTATCCTAGTTTCTATCACTCTAAAGTACCAAAGGCATGTCATAGAATTAAAGCCCGTACAAAATTATAAAATTCATCTCTACGAAGTTTCCTCAAAATGTTGAAATTTAACTCGCTACAGCGAATCTAAGACTTCAATGCAAAATATTCAAAATTCACCCCAAAAACTATGCAATATTATTTTATTTTTTTTCGGCAAAAATCATTTCAGATGGTCGGTTTAAACCGAACTAGTGTATATGCGGATGTAACATTTCTGGCAATATTTCGATGCCGAAATGCTGTTAATTCCCCTCTGCGGCAAGTTAGGGGTGTGATTTTACTGTCACTTAAAAACTTTGTAGTCTTTAAAATCAATTTAAATCGAATAATACGAAGAACGTACTCAAGTCTTTAACATATTTCTCTGCTTAATGTTCCACAATGAAGTTAAATCTTTTTTTTTTTTTTTTTTGACATTTTTGGTCTTTTGCTTGACATCAAAAGCGTCTTTTTCATTAGATTAAAACACAAAGCAGGCAGTCGTTACAACAAAGATACCGTCAATTTCAACGTCACCACCACCATTACGAACACCAATACCAGCACCGAAAGAAACAAAAAAAAAAAGGACAAAAAAACGTAGTAAAACAAAATCATCAACGTCAACAAAATGCTACTGCTGTGAAAGAGCAGACGCTGCCGCAACGTCTCTAAAAATTTTGACCCATTTTTTGGAGAATGACAAGACGACGACGAATTCTGCATTGCGTGTTTGGTTTGGTAGGGGTACATTATGCACTTTTTCCACTCGAAAATCTACTCGACGAAGGACGAAGAATGTTCAATAAAATTTATGACATTGTATGTAATGTATTGCATTCGAACAGATAGACAGATATTGGACAGACAGACAGACATATGAATATGATTATGGCGATGTTTGTATGTACAATTTGCATGTGTGTAGGCCTTTGAGAAAAAGTAGGTTTACAGAGCAGCTTAACAAAAAATATCAAATTGGCCCATTGCACTTAAAACTCTATGATTTGTTATAAATTCAGCTTTCTATTGGATTTTGCACTTTTTGATATTTGTTGTTTAATTATAATCCTTTCCTTTAAGGAATGATTTTTCACAATGCTCTGTGCAATACTTTTCTCCAATTTATCATTTTCCGTTTTTTCAAGAACTCGGATTTTTCACTCGATTTTTTCAATTTTTCACTAGATTTTTGCGTATCCAGTTTTCACTTACTTTCAATTTAATAAAAAGTTTATGATATTAATGAAACTTTTTCTTTCAAATCTTTCTTGCGCGTATCCGTACAATATTCGAACCTTTAACATTAAAAGCACGTCAATTTCTATCTGACAAATGGTTAAAATTTTTGCTCGTTGCTCTAACGGATGCTGATGTATGTTGATAGCTTGTCTTTACAGGGATGCTGGTCACTGAGCATAAAGAGTAATTTTGAGTTTGATTATTTATTGTTCGGAGAGCAAATAAATTTTGACATTTTGTGTAACGCGTGCGCATTCGATATGTCACTAGTGTCAAATCAGTCAGTGACAGCTATAAGTTACGTGTATTAAACTTTTAAAGCGACATCTAAGTATGGAAAATATGCGAGGGGACGAACAAAAGTTCACTGAGTTGGTGCTAGTTTATTATTACATTTTAAAAAAATTCAAATATTCCATTTAAAATTTCAGAAAGATTGCAATGAATATGAGAAAACTTTATGTAACTGCTGAAAAGTTGAAATAAATTCCACCACTAACAAGCAATAAATTCGTCATGCGATTCCTTACGGCTTTCGGCGTCAGCTCAACCCAAGAAAATTTTCAATGAATGCCAAACTACATATGGAACGAGTGTATTATATCGTCAAACTAGACCTTGAAATTTTTTATATTTTTATTCAAAAAGTTTGACAAATGACAGTTTTTGAAAAGATTTTTTGCATAAAAGTTGATAAAGACTTTGATCATAAGAAGGTTTTAAAAACTTTAACCTGTAAAGATTTTTTGAAATTCTTATTACATACAAGTTTTGAAAAAAAGTTGCATTGGAAAAACTAATTTTTTTTTTCAAAAATGGGCCGAAAACGGTCTTATTTTATCTTCCACCCCTATGGAGAAGCATGCAATTTCTTTCTTTATTTAAGGTATTTTTTTCCACAATGATGTGCTTATTTAAAAAAAAAAAAAAAAAACAAGTTTTCATGAAAAAGTATTAATAAAAATTTTTTTCTAAAAGTTCTTTTAAACATTTAATTCAATAAGTTAAAAGTTTTTTTAGCTCTTATCTAAATGATTGAAAAGTTTGAAGTCAGACTTAACTTTAAAAAAAAAACTTTTCAAAAAATATATTTCAAGGTCTACGTCAATGTGATCCTGGTCAAGGCTAAAGTTGACGAAGGTCCACGATTGACACAATTGATAACTGATGATTTGGGGTTAAATGCCACCTTGGTGCTGTCGCGAATATGGGATAATGATATGCTGTACACGAAGAAATCTACACGATGGGTTCCACGAATTTAAAATGAGCTCCAAAAGAAGCTCGAGCTCGTTTTGCCCAATATTTCCTAAACAAATAGGAAAACCGATGATTTACCAACTTTAATATGTAGAATCGTTACAGGTGGGGAAATTTAGGTTTTATAAGTGCAACCCAGGGACCAGACAAAAGTTCATGGGAGCCTGGAAGTAGCTATCCTTTCTATTTAAACAAAACAATTAATATCAGCCGCAAAAGTGATGTTGTCTATTTCCTTCAATCGTAGCTGCTATTCTCCTGTATACTGGACAGACAGTAACTGCAAAATGGTATACTAAAGACTGCTTACCAAAAGTTTTTGAAAATTTGTTGGAAAACTTTTAAAAAAGGAACTGCGTCGTTTCTTCTTACATCATGATAAGCATTGCTGATATAACAAGGCATGTACCGAAGTCCGTGTAGTTTGAATTACTTTTCATTTAGGAGACTTTTTAATGAAAATGACGATTCACACGATCTATGTACAAAATAAAAAAATTTACGAATTTCGTTCTTATACTTTATGAAAAGTTCTAAAATTTCAATAAAATGATTCATACAGTCAATGAATTCTGTTCTCGGCTCAAATTCAATTAATTTTTCATTAATATTATGTTGTTTTTTTTTTTTTGTGTGAGGATTTTTTCTTTAAATTTCGGCCGTTTTCTTAAATTACGGTACCACTGAAAGGTCTTTTCTAGATTTGATTTTTAACTGCTTCATCTACATTCCGTGTACTCTTCCACAGTAGTTAAATTTGATGCAACCCCATCAATTTAGTCGGAATAGAGGCTTCATCAATTAGGTTGATTGATTACCCACTGACTTTAAATTACAATTTTAAAAATATTAGTTTTGTAATTTTTGCATACAAAAATAATTATTGACAATTTATAACACACTGAGGAATATTTTGAAAACATAAAATGTTATTCTTTAGAATCGTTAAACGTCAGCGATATACTGAAAAACCATCAGTTTAATGATTGTAGCTTATGAAGGAAATTTCACTATAAAAGCGGTCATTATCATAATACTATAACAACTCAAAGTTCTAAAAAAAATTACAAAACTAGTGCAACTAAACATATCGAGCCTTAACCGCCAAAAAGACTTAACCGACAAAAAAACAAATTTTACAGTAGAACTTTTTTTTGAATTTTCTTTGCATACATTGTAGTGCAAAAGTCAAAATTGTTTTCGCTATAACTTCGTGATGGTACTTTTTACAGTCATGAAATTTGAAGGAAAGATTCTATGGACGCGAGTTATCGATTTCTTTCCAAAAACGGAAATCTGAAATCGGTTCGGTTAAGCCTTTTTGGCGGTTAGGGCACGATTCCTTAATATTAACATAAATAGAAACTTATAATGAGAATTTATTTTTTTCTGCTGTTTAGCATTGCACAGTGTGCTCAAAAGGCAACTTAAACAACTTTTGCACTGGTATATGCATTAAAAAAAAAAAATATGGTTTGGGGGGAGAGGGTTTGGTTACCGTCACAGGACGCTAGGGGGTCTGGTTCAGCGTCACTTTTTGTCACATAGGTGGGGGGGAGGCGGTTCATTTTAGCGAATTTTAGCGTCACGGAGTTTATGGACAGCCTCTAACTTTAATAAAAAACGCTCTCTCTCTTTCGATAACTTGATCATTCTATGTAGGATGAGAGGCACTGGCTCATCATTTTAGTTATTTCACATTCACAGGAAATCATATTAAATATAAAAACAAAAATTAGCCTGAATACGGTCGAATAAGAAGAATTGAAAACTCGCAGCTATCCTTAGAAATACCGTAAGCCAAAACAAAAAGTGCAAATAAGTTAATTGGGTTATAAGGAAACGGTACCTAAATGCAATTTAGATTGGCCCTTTCCCCCACTGTGCGTTGAAAGAATTACTCCATAAAACGAAAGAGTTCCTGTTGCTTAAAATATGAAATATGTGGCGCAAGCAACTTTTGCTTTTAATTTTGTAATCCAATTTGTTTACTTTCATTTAATGTAAACATTTTTTATGTTCCAATTTTTCTTCGAAGAATAATTAAGTACTTGATGCAATGTAGCTCAAACAACTTTGATAAATATGAACAATTCTTTTGATACCATAGCTCATGTGCACTTTGAAGCGAACGATTTCGAGTCTCGGCAAATTGGCGTACTTTCGAGCGTACATATTTATGCATGTATGTATTTTTTTACCCTACACATAGAGGAGGAAATAGTTTTTACTGGTGAACAAAGCAAGATAAGGGCAATGAGGCAGAGGTAATTTTCAAAAAGCTGCTTTTTCGAAAATTTCTGGATGTTCTTTAAAGTCACCACTACTTTTCAAATATGGATTATTTAAGATTAAAACTAGGGCCTTCAAGCCAAGTAAAATTAAATACAAATTTTGCAATACTTACTACAACTGACTGACTTCATGTCTTTTGTTTTGTTTACTTTTCACATTTGTCACTGTACCAGATATGAAAAATGAGCTTTTATATTTTGTACCAATTAGCAAAAAAAGTACTAAAAGTGTCCGAAAAGTACCAAAATTATTTAATAAATACATTTGTGGTCGAATTTCGAACGTTGGGCGATTCTAGTAAAATTTATTACTCGAGATTAAAACTAAAAGAACAAAAATTATAAAACTGTAGGGGAAAGACACCGGTTGTGGGACACCTCCGGGTTCGGGACAGTCTATTTTTTTCTATCATGCAAAATTAATATTGCCAATCTGACTTCCATCGAATTGTCGTCTTGATATGTCCAAGATTTAAGCCAACACCGAAATGAAAAGATCTATTGCTTGTTAAAGTTTCGCACCCCTTGTCGTAATTCGACTGTGAATAGTTATATTTTTGATTAAGCCAATTGAAAAAGGAGAGCGCCATGTTTTATATCTTCTTTATGATATAATATGGGTTTGTGCAAATAAAACTGGTTCAAACATGCTTCTTAGACACTGCTGAAAAATTGTCATGTTCCGGGTATGGGAGACTTTTTTTCGAACCCAAATCGAGTGCTACTGTCAAATATCGACATTACCTAATGTAACAAAAAATTAATAAAAGTTTGTGTTTACGCACAGCCTTGGAGTTTTCATTTCGCATTTTTTTATTTTAATTGCTACAAATATTTAAAGAAAAAAAAACATGTCGCGCGTGATATAATAATCATCCGCCCTTTGGTTTCGCTTTCAAGCGATTTATAAAACACCCGAAACTATTTCACCAGTAACAAAGTATGGTTCAAAAACAAAACCTGTCCCCATACATAGTCACCATGTTCCCTATAAATACGAACCGGTGTTTTTAAATATTTTTCTCAAACATTTAGTTTTTAAAATGTTCTTCAGGCAATTTCCCCTTACCCTCTCTTTCCTAAAACACTTGAGTACTCATTACTGAAAATTACAGATGCCATAAATACTGGTTCTCTCCGCCGAATAAGTAGTGGAGTTGGCATTGATACCTAGTATTATTTTTTACGAAAAAAAAGTCATCAAAGGAACTGTTTCGCAATATATCGTTATGGTCATATAAGACAATAGACGCTAATCACCTGGACATCCTTTACGGATATTACTGAAGGTCAGTAAACTCCTTGAGGCGAAAACATATATGAGTATGAAATCAAAATGACTTGTCACAATTTATTTTGCATTGATCTCAAAAGCCTCAGATTCATCAAATAGCCTTCTTATTGCTGACAATTTTTCTACACAATCTTAATCGATCTTATATTGCAAAGTTTAAAAAAGTACTCACGAATTCAATTTAGAGCTTGCCAAAATATACGCTACGTCAAATACTCAAAAAATGCCTAAGTGCTAGGGGTGGGTGGTTTGAGGCAAAGAATTTTGTGAACACAAAATTTTTTTCGCTTAAATTTAAAAAGTAAAACTTTTTAAAGGATTAAGCACGAGTTGTATGTAGTAACTTAGCATCTTAATAACGATATATATAAATTTTAATAGCATTTCATGTTTGGCCATTTATATACAGCAGTTGCAAATTTTGCGACCGCTGAATAACTGCCCACCGCGAGAGATAGCTTTTTTTGAAGAAGAAATAAAATCATGGCCGTATTTTCCTCCTAGAAGTTGCACGACGAAACAGAAAAGTTAAAATTTTTATTTATTTTCCCGACAATAAAAACGATTATCAAAATGGGTTAACGCACTCAATTACAAATTGTTCTTCATTGAATAATCGTGTAAATTTTCTTATGCCAATCAAAAATTTCTGATGTCTACATAAAAATATGTTGCTAGTCCCTTGTTTTCCTCCAAAAAAAAAAAAAAAACTTTCCTTCCAATTGTTTGCTCTCCTGATTTGATGCAAATATTTGAGTTATCATTGTGTTTTCTTTTGTATGAATATTATGGTGGTAAATATTTCATAGGAGCATACATATTATGTACATTTGTGTGTAAGTATAAGTACCTAGTACGTATTTGTAAATTTTTTTTGAAATATCTAATTATATTTGTTTAGCTGCGTTAAATACACATTCCAATATTTATCGCAATAATTCATAGGTAAACAAGTTCAAATTTGTACTTGTGATAATAGTTATGTATTTAAAATGTGGAACATTTTTGCTACAAATTTGTTTGTGAATTGAATGCAAATTATCTTTGTTTTTTTATAACGAAAGTCCTTCAATAATGTTGGATTTCCAACAAGAAGAATAACGCTCTTGATATAGACTTTTAACTGCTTTTTTTCCACATAAAAGCGGTAGACGAGTCCGCGAAGGATTTCGCTTATTTTCAATCTCTGAGCTAGTTTTAAAGTCTGATGCAGATTAGAATAAAGTGGGGGACATTTGACTTTGGGGAAGATTTGTCTTTGCCGTTAATACGTGCTAGGAGCCAAAAATTTGGAATGTAAAAGCAAGCCTAATTTGGTTGTAAGAAGTGTCACGTACTTTGATAGTTTGTCTTCGACTTTGTTGTTATCTTCAATAACCATTTCTAAAGTGTTTTGTGAATCTAGTTTAATTGTTTTTTAAAAGCGAGTACCAGAATCTTTCAGCGTTTTATGATATAAACCATTTAAAAAAAGAGTTTTATGATAATACAAAAATATAAAAGAAAAACAAAAAATTTTTTTTGGACAAATATTTATATGAAATTTTGAGATATTTGAGGTTAAAATTACAAAAACTTCCAGTTATAAGGTTCGATGCAGATTGCACAGATCTTTTGTTCTATTCTTTCACATAGTTCATCACGTATTACTACTCTTTTTCTTTAAAACCCTATAAAACGGCTAATCCAAAACAGTCAATGGATTTCGTGATGTCATCTTAAATCGACCATAACTTTTGAAGAAAGTATGAGCCAGGGGTTGAAATAAGAAAAAGTTATTACTGCAGAATATTCTTTAGTTTTTACTTGCAATTTTTAGCAAAATTTTTTTAATGTCTTATTCAAGTAAAAATATGTTTAAAGTAGAGTTGCCGAGTACTTATTGTGGTTGCTACATTTTAGCCCAAATTGGTGAGGTTAGACAACTAAAACAACGGTTATAAGCGAAATAAAATGAGTATTTAGTTTCAACGACTAACGCAAAACAAAGTAATATGAATTCGGGTGAAAATTATTATTACAATTTTTTACAATATTCTGAAGTTATTACTGCAGAAATAGGGGATTACTACAGCTTATTTCAATGCCTGGTATGAGCATTAAGAGCTCATTTTAAAGAGAAATTGTAGTATGCACTTCGTTATGAATTAAACAAAAAAATAAAAAAATAAAAATATTTGTGCATCGAACCTCAAATTTGTTCGTGTTCGCAGTTTCAACCTCAAATATCTCACAATCTTGATCTGATGGGCCAAGTCAGACGTCGAAATTAGCTTCAGCTGCCCTGCAACAAAATCATTGTTGTGCTGTGTAATCAATGTTTTAAAAGCAGCAATGTGAAAATACAGCTCTGAAAAATACGTGTCAAGTCAGCCCTACTTTCCCCCAACAGATTTTCTTCGAGTTATTTTACTTCGTTTAAGGTTAACGGACAAGGCTATATCGACCTAAGACGTGATGCTGATGAAGATTACGTATAGGAACTTTTCTTTTTATAACTGCAACACCTCATTGTCGCGTTAAAATTGGAAGGACAAAATGCATATGAGCTCTGTGTAGAGTATAAAAATATTTACATATGCACGCTTGAAAATAAGTAGATCTTTCGAGACTCGAAATCGTTCGTTTGAAACTGCGCAGGCGCTATGGCATTATTCTGCAGTTGTGTAGCCACTGTCGTAAAAATTTTCATCCATGATTGTCTCATGATTCTGTAAAACTTTTTCGTTAAGTGGCAGTTTATATAGAACCTGTTAACATTACAATGGAGGTGGTCTCATACTCCATTGTGTCGAAAAGGTTGGCGGCATTCCTTAATTTGCTGCTAAAAACAAATCCACAACAACAACAACAAAACACAACAAAATCAAGAGAGACTATAAACAACCAGCGAAAGTTGGTTGTTGTGGTGCACGAATGGAGTTTTCGCAAGAGCGACCACCTTTTTTGAAAAAAAAGTTCACCTTTTGAAAAAAAAGTTCACCTTTTGAAAAATGTGTTAACATTTTTTTTTTAAACTATAGTTTTGTAAGAATTCATGATATGTAACTATTTTTATAACAATAACTTCGTTTCAGAAAAAAAAAATTTATTTTGCGAGCCTTCCGCTTGAGGGTCATTAATAAAATAACGTCTAACATTTAATCGCTTTAGTTAAGTAAGTTGTTTTTTTTTATTAAAAAATACTTATATCCCTTATAAAATTGCTGGGTAAGGAAGTGCTAGAGTGGAGTAGTTGTTAATTTTAAAATATTTTATCGTTCTGCATATTTCAAATTGATAATAGGAAAAATAATGATTCCGAGAATGAATCATTGTCATGAGTGTTACGTCGTAAAAATGTACAGACTATAATTTTAAACGCCTTAAATATTGTCACCACTATCGATTCCATACGTAAGACATATAAGACTATCTGAAAAAATTGATCACAGAGCTGAAAACGAACATAGCAGTTGATCTTGTAACATGGCCAACAATTCAGACGACGATTTCAGGGAAATCTGAGGCAATATTTCAATGTAACTCATTTTAGAATGTTGTGCATTGATGTCGCTTAAAAATGGTTTCGATTATATCCAAAAATGATATTTTCTTTATTATTTTAAATTAATTTTAATCATGATCAATCATATGGTACTTGTCGCATGGGACGTTTTTTTTTTTCCAATATACATACAAATTTTAAAGTGCAAAACTTCAAATATCCAGGATTTCCCAGTGAACGTTGCTTCACCTTATTTTGTGAAATTGACGTGGCATCACCCATTTTTTTCAAAGGATTTTATTTTCCCGATCCATTTTACATACATATCTGTGGACTTTTGATAAAACAACCTAACTCGAGATAAGACAAGTCTCCAGGATTTTAGTCATGAACATAAAACTTAAACATGCTTCTTGTGCTATAATCACCATATCTCTATGGTTTCTAGTTCCAAAGATATAAGGGTGTCTCATAATGCGCGCTAGATTTGAACTTAGCGCCATTCGTGCGGTGATGTTTTGCTAATCAAAAGATGAAAATAATTGGACAGCTGACAATCTGTGTTATACTTTTCGCTTATGAAATAGCTCACCATGTGAATTTTTTGTATAGCCTACACTTCCGCATTTCACTTAGACCGTCACTTAGGTTACCCTTGGGGAGCAATAATATGAGAGTTTGTGATATGGATTGTGGCGTTTTTGATTTTCTTCTTTTCTTTATGACCATATTGGTTTTTTTTTTTTTATACCCTACACCCAGGGTATATTCACTTTGTTCATCCGTTTGTAACGCAGAGAAGGAGGCGTGGCAGATATAGAAAAGTATATATATTCTTGATCAGCGTCACCTCCTGAGTCGATATAGCCATGTCCGTCTGTCTGGCTGGCTGGCTGGCAGGCTGGCTGTGCGTGGAAATATTTTTTACGGGGATTGAAAATGAGCGAAATCGGTCAACGGACACGCCTACTGCCCATACAAAAAATATATTAAAAATGCAACTTTAGGAGTATTTTTCACGAAAATTCAACCAAAATACACTTAAATACTACGAATTATTAGTGAAAGCTCTGAGCAAAAACTGGGTGGATTCGAACAAGAGGGCGTGGCACCTTTTATATAAGCAAAAGTTTTAAAACGCTATACTAAAAGCGTTTTTTGAGATAATCAAACTGAATTTTACTCAGACACTAAGAACTATAAATGCAAGCTCCCAACAAGAACTGGGTGAAATCGGACAAGAGGGCGTGGCACCTCCCTCATAAGCAAAAGCTTCAAAACGCTATACTTAAAACGCTTTTTGAGATAATCCAACCGAATTTCACTCAGACACTAAGGACTATAAATTCACGCTCTGAGCAAAAACTCGGTAAACTCGGACAAAAGGGCGTGGCACCTCCCATGTAAGCAAAATTTGCAAAATACTGCAGTGTAGGGTATTTAATGTTTGGCCAGGCCAAATGTTACACCCTTACTAGTTTTTTTTTAATTTGAGGAGAAAGATATCCATATCCACATTAAATGAATTACTTATTTTTCCTCAAAAAAATTTTCTTCGACAAATGCGGCGAAGTTTTAGCTTACACCTGTTCAATTTTAATTTTCCACAAGGAAGTAAAGGACGCGACAGAGCAAAAACCACCTGGAAATGTGGGTTGGAATAGGAAATACCAGAATCGGGAAAGTTGTAGGCATTTTTGTCCAACGTTTCCGCTTCGTGTTGTAGGCAAATAGCAACAGTTTCATTTTCTTATTGACACTGTGCAAAACGAAATTTAGAATGAGATCTCGATATCCTAATTCGTCATCATTCAGTGTTAGAAGAAAAATCAAAGATTCCAATGTTTTACATAAATAACGATCATTGTATTCAAAGTATAAAATATTTTTTTTTATTTCTGAACGAAGTTTGAAGGAGAGTTATACGTAAACTAATAAATTTCCATATTTCCGGTTATTGAGTTGCAATGGTAAAGTTTTCTTTTGATTAAATGAAAGAGTAATATTTTAACTATTTCAACATTTTGATAATTTTATATTTATTTTTTAAACTCACAATAGATAAAATATCTATATTAACTACATTGTTGTACATAAAAAGCTCTTTGAGTTACATATAACATTTGTTTTAAATATTTTCGTTGTTTCAATATTATTGCACTTTAACTATAAATTATGTTAACAAATTTTCGATGAAGCATTCGTTGATATGTTTCCTTTGTATATGAAGAAGCATTTTTTTTTTTTTTTTTTTTTCAATAGACCCTCAACCTTTTATGGTGGACCAAGAGAATTCTTTTTTATACATTCCATAAGCCAACCAGTAGAGTAAATTGAATAGAGCAAATGACATGGGAAAAGCAATACGAGCTATACGATCAATGAGAGAGACGCTATTAACGTGTCGGGCACCTAGAAAGGAAAAATAAAAATTAATCTTTGAATGTGGACATATGTATATTAAGGTACACTCTACCTGCTGCTGCAGCTGCAGCATCACGTTCACGTTGCCTTCTAAACTTATCATCACCAATAAAGCAGAGCCACATCTGACGAGTTCTCGAAATTATGGGCGGTTCAGTTTGTGTGGTGCGTTCCATTGTAGAAGCATGTGAAGATGGCGCTTGAAAGATGTGTGTGGGATCCTGTTGGTTATAAAATTTTTTCAATTATAAATTGGCCTTTTCAGTCAAGACATTTTTTTTTTTTTTTTTTGTACTCAACATTATAAATGGGGCATATCATTGCGTTACGTTTACGAAAACTGCCCGTGACTGATTGTGGTAGTTCGCATATAGATTCATTGCTATGTCTGATTGATGAACTTTGTGCCTCATCTTCAAGTTCTGGTACCTCTTCATCAATGTCTTCCCATTCATCCTCGCTGATTGTTGGTATTTCGCCACTACCGAGCTGTTTATGTAAAAGAAAACAATTTTAGTTTTCATTAGCTCTAGCGTCTACATAAGATCTTCGTTAAAACCCAATTATTTTGTAAACTAAAATTTTTTTCCGCTCGAACCGTCAAATGTCTCTTTTGTATTGAAATAACGCATCAAAAGTTGATCTTTGAACGTTGTCACTTGATTTGTTTGTCTATCGCAAGACCGTCTGCAGATGGTCTTTTATCATTTGAACTTGGCAGCTTATCAAACAAGCCATCCACAAATGGATTTCGGTTTCACATTTTTCGTCTGCATTTCTATATTGCCGCTGAAAGGGCTAATATTTTTTTTTTATTAAAAGTTATCGTTTACCTTTGTAAAATAATGCACTCCAGCAAATTCCAATAAAGTTGCAATACAATATAAGAAACTCATCAAAAGAAACCAATCCAGCGCTGTGGCATATTTGACTTTTGGCAAATCGGTGCGGGAATCAAGACTTATGGTTGATAACGTTAACACTGCGGTGATGCACAAGCCAACGCGATCACTTGTTGCCTCACGATGTATCCAAAAGGAGACCCACGATAGCACAACAATTAAAATGCAGGGCACATAAACCTTAAAAGAAAAACTGAATGAATAAAGGTGGCATTTTATAAAATTTCTTCTGCTACTTATTGTAGAAATATTCTTAGTAACTTTCAAACAAAGGTCATGTTCCCTATTGAATTTGGTTATTTATTTATTTACCTGTATAAGAAAATAACCTGTATGACGTTTTAAATTGAAAGCCACATTTAATACTGAAAATTCACCCTCACGACGCGTATAAGTAAAGTTGCGATGCATCATGCTAATGAGGTCAAATTGATTCAGCGTCATACCGGGTACAAATGATACAGCATCTATTTGATCCTTCCACTCATAGACAAGTTGACGATTTGTGTAACCATCTGAGAAAAATAGTAGAGATAGATGTTGGATGATTTGAGCATATTGTATACTCTCTAAATTTGCATTGATAGAAATGCAAGTTATACAATATTTAAAAATCAAGATGAAAATTGGAACGAACTAAAAATTTAATACTTCCATAAGGATGAATTTTGTTTATCAATTCAGAAACATATTAATAAATAAATAAATAAAAATAGGCACATATCCATATTTAAAAAAATTGACACTTGATGCGAGTGGGATTTGAACCCAGGCCTCCCGCTGCTGTGAATATAAGAACCACACTTGCAACCTTTTTGCAAGGCATCGTATAGCAAGCATTTGTACATATGGAGATAGATCATACATATTATGGGTTTAAGCACAAAACACCGTTCGACAAAATTCAATTTTTGTTTGTACATATGAAAAAAACCAATATATTTTGAAAATATTGCAAAAAATAAATTATTCGTGTCTTCCGGATTTTTTGGATCAGGTCGAAATTTTTTTTAATCGATCTTTGAAGTTTTCTTTCTATGCATGTGTTGAGTGAACAAACTAAATTTTACGATCCTTACAGGTATATCATGTCTTCTGATGACTTATGGAAGATGTTAAGGGGAATATTTTTTTAGAAAACTTTAACACTCCCACAAATGGGTAATTTTTGACCATTTCTGAAAAAGGTACAAAAGTTACCCCTTAATGGATCAATATGTACCAAAGAAATATTTGCTTTAAAATTTCACTAATAGTTGCCGAACACTAAACAGTCGAAAATTCACCATGAAGGCCAAAAAATCGTCAATATCAATGAAGACCTCACACATTTCATGTTAAATAAATTTTTTTAAGGTATAATTCTTTAGTTTTAAGCATTTCTCGACACTAGTGACCCCCAATGAAATTTTTCGTACAACATTTTGTGTAATATTTTAACCCTTTTTGGGAAAAAGAGTAAAATAGACAAAAACAGGATATAATGGGTTAATGTGTTTTGAAAATTGTTTCTTATATGATTTTGCTATGACCTTGGGACAAAAACTTTTATCCAACACGTGGTTTTAAAATTTTACAGTGGGGTAAAGTTTCGAGAAACCGCGTTTTTGTCTATTTTGGCTAAAAAAAAACAATATATATCTAATGTTTAGTATCAGTTATAGTTATTTTGCTATGCTTTAACTCAAGGTGAAAAATTTGAGATGTCGTAAAATTCACTCCAAGTATTTCTGAGATCATAATTAAATAAAAATCAAGCCATTTTATAAGAAAACATCGGCTTGATGCCGTTTTTATTTTAATAAGATATCAAAAATTATCGGAATGAAGCGTGTGATATCTCAAATTTCGAAATTTTACCACACTGTAAAACTACTTTTTGGATAAAAGTTGTTGTCCTAAGGTCATAACAAAATAAAATAAGGAACAGTTCTTAAAACACATTAATCCATTAAATCCTGTTTTTGTGGGTCAGTTTCCCTTTTTCCCAAAAAAAAAAACAACTGGTTAACAATAGGTTAACACATAACACAAAATATTCTATGGAAAATTTCATTGGGGGTCACCGAAGTCGTGAAATGCTTAAAACTTAAGAAAAAATAAATATAAAAATGTAAGTACAATTTTGCAGCGTGATTCGAACCCAGGTCTCTTTTCGGTGAAGAAAGACCGATCTACTGCTAATAAATCTTTGTATTTTTGCTATCACTACTTTTGGCGTTATGAGTTTTAGCTAAAGTTGAGTGAAAATCAGGAGATTTTTTCTCAAAAATGAGGAGTTTGATATTAAAGTCAATAACAGTAAAATACACCAAAATTTCAATATGTGAACAAATGGTTTAAAGGAAAATAACTTAGTTAATAGTCGTCAATCGATATTGTTCCAGGACTTCTTGGAAGTTTCACAAATAAAATTGTTTTGAGCGTTTCAACAATTGGAGTTGCCAACTTTAATTATAACTAATGTACAAATCAAATGCAATGTAATAATTTATATGGAGGTGGATCATCGAGCGACATGTTAGCCCTATTTCATTTTGTATAGAAAAAAAAAAATACTTATTTCTGATTATTACCTATTACACTGTTCGACACAAAAAACAAAAAAAAACACATGAGAAAATTCTGAAAGTAGATGTTAAAAAAAATACCCGTGTCTCGTAGTTTTTCCCCAGTACGTCAGATTTTTTTTTAATCGATTTTTGAAGTTTTTTTATCCACTGTACATGAAAAAAACAAAAATACCGCATTCTTGTGTTAAATCGATGTATTTAACTAAATATATGATCCTTACGTTTGAGGTGTATCATGTGTTCAGCAAACTTTTGCAGGATATTGCGGGGAATATTTATGTAGAAAATTTACACCCAGTAAAACTCCCACATGTGGTTAATTTTTGCCCATTTTTTAAAAGGGTACAAAAACGACACTTGAAACAGGGGAATATTGAGTCAGTATGTACCACAGAAATATTTGCTATACAATTTTACTACTAGTTGCTGAACACTAAAAAAAGCAAAATTTTATCCCGAAAGCAAAAAAAATCGTTAAAATCAGTAAGCAGTTTAACAATAAAAATTTTCCAATTTTCACCCCTCTGTAAAACTCTAAACCTACATTTTGGACAAAACTCGTTCTCACAAGATCATAACGAAATCACACAAGGATCATTTTCCTAGAATACATTAACCTATTATATCCTGTTTTAATGGGTCTTTTTGACCCCTTTTTCTAAAACTGAGCCACAATGGGCGAAAAAATTTTGCCCACAAAAAATTTCACTAAGAGTTACCAAAGACGAAAAATTCTTAAAACTTAAGGTAAGTGCGTCAGGGATGTAATTAATATGCAATGTGAAAAGTACTAATTGATTTAAACGATTTTTTTGGTTTTGGGCTCAAATTTTGACCTTTACGAGCTTAAAAACTAGTTGCGAAATTTTATAGCGATTATTTCTGTAGTACAAACTGAATCAATGTTCCCCCGTTTTGGGTGTCATTTTTGTACCTTTTTAAGAAAAGGGCAAAAATGACCTACATGTGGGGGCTATACAGGGTTAAAATTTTCCACAAAAATATTCCCCGAAATATCCTGCATAAGTTTGCTGAACACATGATACACCTCAGATGTAAGGATCATATAGTTAAATTCATCGATTTAACACAAGAATGTAGCATTTTTGGTTTTTGCATAAAAAAACTTCAAAAATCGATTAAAAAGAAAATGTGACGTGCTGGAGAAAAACCACGAGAAACGGTTCTTTTTTTCAAAGTCTACTTTAAGAATTTTTTGGATTTTTTTAATGTGTTTTAAAAAAGTTCGAAATTGTCGAACAGTGTTATCATTAATTATAAAATTATATGAATTATGCAACTTACAGCTTCCAAATATCAGCGGACAAGATTGTCGATCCATTGGGAAATTTTTAAGTTCCATTGGACAAGTGGCTTTAATGGTTAATCTGTGGAATGGAATAAAATTCTCTCATTAAAATAAGTTTTAAATTTTTTAAATTTAAGAATTGTTTACAGGATCACCTAAAAAGACACTCATACACGAAACATGTCTGTTGACTTTTGACAAAACAACCTTCTTCTAGATTAAACAATATTCCAAAATATAAAATTTTAATCCGCTTCGTTTGATGTAATCGTCATATCCCAATGACTTTTAGTTCCAGAGATATACGGGGGTCCCATTATTATATAAAATATATTTATTCAAAAAGAATAAAGAACACTCGTTTCATATAATTAGATTTTTTGATATTTATATAAAGATTGTTCAACTAAGACTGAATACCAGCATTCCGAAAAACTCAAATAATAATTGGAAGGCCTCTGCTCTCGTTTGCGATTGTGTCCGATCAGCATTTCTATACCAGTGGCAAACATACACGTACTGTTACGTCGCATGATCCCATTGTTTAATGTTCTCGCCGCCTATATAAACAATTATACATATAAGCAAGGAGTCGTCATACATGAAACCAAATGTACGCTACACTCTAATTCAAGATTTGAATTTGCCGCCATTTGTGCGGCAAAGTGTTGCCTACAAATAGAAAACAATTTCGCAGCTTATATTTCAGGGTTAGTAAGAATGCATTAGAGGAGGAGATTCAACGCTGTATCAACGGGCTTCAGCCACAATATTGGGAATCAGTTTAGAGCTTTTTCAGCTCTCCATTTTTATACTTCCATTTCTTTAAATGGGCGGTGGAATACTCCATGGTGGACTACCTAAGAGAGAATTGCGAATTTTGCAAATGTCTTTTATGAACAACTAAATTGATTTATCATTTAAAAACAAAAACTAAGACGTTTATGGGTTTTTATTACAGAAATCGGTCAAAGAGGGCATTTAAGAAGAAAAAACCGCTGAGTGCTATTATACTAGTTGGTGGAATTTGGAGAGGGGAAGGGGGAAAACGCACCCTTTACAGTTTTTCCAATATATCCAGCGAAGGAAGAAAAATTTTGATACACATAACTCACAGGGAACTTTTTGTAGAGAATTAAATTTTTAATCGATTTGATGTTGAGTTTTGGTCTTGACAAAAATTTCTAAAGAGTGTTGGGTATACAAAATTTTTGAACCAAATTCTTTCCAAGTAGTTGGGTTTTCAAGATGCCCAACTCGGTACCAATTACCAAGGCCGAATAGCAGTCTTGGTCTGATAATTTTTCGAGACCAACACCATAGCAGTCTTGGTCTCGAAAAACTATCAAGACCAAGAGTTCAAGATCAAGACTAAATTTGCGGATCACTATTGTTAATTACTTTCATGAGCAGATTTACCTTATACATATCTAAATTATATGCTGTACAATTTCATTAATCTTAAAATCTAAAAAGTCACCTCATGGAATATAATATGCCACCATCTTGATCCAGTCGAAGAAGCTTATTGGGCACTGTAATGGTATGTATATGCGAATGTTTGCCATTATAGAAGTATGTATCTGGACGCCAAATTTTATCAAGCATCTATTAAAAGTTGAACTTATATAATGGATTAACCAACAGAGGTATAATAGACACTTACCTTAATACTGAGTGATAAACTTTTAATAGGACCCTGAAAGCTAAGGCGCTTATCGCGCCAATATTGGCGAAAATAACAATCCATAGAGTAGTCCATATCCAACTCCGATACGGGACCCATGCTACGTATCAAGATATTAGTGCGAACAATAGTAGGTACACCTACAAATGAAAGATATTCAGAGAAAATGTATTTTTTTTTTTTTAAAGCAGCTCAAATATACGAGTAATTTAAAAAAGGTCTGCGATTACTACAACCTTACCTTGTCCATGTGTCGGCAGCTGTGACTGTTCATAACTTTTAAGCAAATTTTCCAATATAATTGATATATTTCTACTTAACATATCAGCGGAGGCAGTGCGTTTTCTTATGTTACTCGGTGTTTCAGTATGACCATTATCGGTCTTATTTGCAAAGCTGGATCTATATGTTGTGGCATCCATGTGTGCGGCAACGGAGAAACGTTTTGATCTATATGTGGATTTAGTGGGACGTAATTCATTTTCG
The DNA here is from genome assembly GCA_951812925.1 of Calliopum simillimum. Classification (NCBI taxonomy): domain Eukaryota; kingdom Metazoa; phylum Arthropoda; class Insecta; order Diptera; family Lauxaniidae; genus Calliopum; species Calliopum simillimum. The sequence continues at coordinate 12,784,107 of OX638372.1, read as the reverse complement.
GTGGTCATGGTGTTGGTCTCATCATCAATATAATCATCAGGCATAGTGCGATAGGATTCATAAATACGTGTTACAGGAATGTTTGCAGTAATACGTGGACGGGGGGACGTCGACGTTGTATTTCCACTAGATGTCGTTATTGGTTGCATGGTGTTCAGCAAATTGCTATGAAAGAATGGTAAGGATAAATTTGAAGTATTTAAGTATGTTGTTTTAATGAACATGCTAATTACATTCTATCTGTATAGCGCACATTTAAAGTATCATTCATGGTCAACGCCTGTTTGGAAAAAGTTCTTGTTACAGAGTTTTTTGTTGATGTTAAGGAAACTTTTGAAGTTTTCTTTGGCTTTGGTTTTCTTGTTGTTATTTGTATATCATCATTTACTTCCGCTTTAGTTGTTTTATTAACATTTTGTACAAATGTCATTTTGGTTGCATTTGTTGTGGATGGCATGTTTATTATTGTGGTTGTGGTTGTCGGTACGGATTGGTAGATTTCTGTCATTAGGCAGATCAGCAAAAAGTAACTGTAAATGAAGATGTTTATAATTAAGATAAAAAAGTATTTTGCAAAAAAAAAATATTGAAATAGAAATGCATAAATATAGTGGTCATTCTTTAAGCTAATAGCCCACTGTTTTTGACTCAAGTGCGGAATGCATTGTGATCTTTTTTAAAAGTTTATAAACGAGTGGCCCAATATAAAAAGTATTGTTCAAAAAGTTTTTCACTTAATTTAATTAATTAAAAAACCATTTCACATTAACATTATCGTCATATCTTCTGTTTTTAAAGTCAAGTTATAAATTTTAAAGTTCATATAATAAATTATAGGCTTAGTAAAAAAAAATGTTGACCGAAGCTGGACTCGAACCCAGATCTCCCGCGTGGAAAGCCGCAGCCTTACGCATTGATACTCTATGAGTAGGACATAGCTGCTTTAAGTGGATCATAGCTCAGGTAATCCTTTGATCCGAATGAAACGATCTACATATTATGTATCGATTATAACTCGAATAATTTAACACAATTTGAAACAAAAAAAAAATTTTAAAAAAAACTTTTGGAGGTAGACGGATTTGAACCCAGGCGTTGAAAGATGCTGACTTCCATTGGATCCGCTGCAAATATCAGTGAACAGTAGACCGTATCACCTTACAGGCAAAAAAATAAGTTCACTGTACACAATCAAATCCGAAGTATTTTTTAAAGGTAATTTCGAAAGGTAATTTCGAAAAAACATTTCTATTTTTTTTCTGACCGAACGTAGGGGTCGCACATTAACAGTTTTCATCATACCTTCAGCATTTACAGTTCGGTATTAAAGTGTGATGAATCAATATATTTTTTTCAAGTACCCCATTCTAGTACTTACCACCAGCTCTCAGTTCTTACCATGCCTACGATCGGTAAAAAAAAGTTAGCAATTGCAAAAACGCTAATACGTACTAATGGGGATCAATGCGTAAGGCCGCGGCTTTCCACGCGGGGAGGCCTCGGTTCGAATCCGACTCTGATAAATTTTCTTTTTGATTAAAATTTTTATTTTTTTTTTTTTTTATTAAGCTTATGATTTATTATTTTTTCAAATTTATAACTTGAAATTTATTTTAAAAGAATGATATCGACAAAACTATCGGCAAACTTAGAAACACTTTGGTCTCAAAACTTTATACTTAAAGAGTAGTTCTAGAACTATAGCAAAATACAGAAAGTATAGTACACTTCCCTAATAAATCCTTGCTTTAATGTTAGTAACCGCAGTAGACACAGTATTCTGTCAAGATGTGCACGGAGATTTTATAAACTTCGAGACTTAGTCTACCTACATATCTACCTACGTATCCATGTAAAAAAAAAAAATTATGTTCTCTGAAATGGACCAAATTTTCGTTTTTTATGGAAAATTTGAACCAGTCTAGTGGGCATCCAAATAGGCTGACCCTCTTCCTTTTCGATTTTTAACTTATTTTATGACCCCTCATCAAACCTCTCCCACCGATCCCTTTTTATTTTGAATTTCGTCACAATAGGCTTAAGTTTGATTTGCTTAAAGAATTCAAAAATAAATTTTCTCTTTTTAAAAAAAAAATAATTGCAATAATCTATACTGTTCTAAAGAGAATGAATTTATCAACACTTCAAAACCAAACAACACGTTTTCTCTCACCATTAAAGAAACCTTCATCAAGGCCACATTTAAAAGCACTCTCACTACATACTTTTATTCATATGTAGGTATGTATTTGGTAGTCGCGTTTTGGAACACGTAACAATTTAACGAGTAAATGAAATCCCAGTGGTCCAGTGCTTGAAACATTTTTATAAAAAAAAACCCAAGAAAGAAACTCCAGTTTTCTACATTTTTCACACTTTTTTCTTTCATCTAAGATGAAAAAACAACCAAACGGTACGTAGTAAATTGTCATATAGGACATGGAAACATTGATATACAAACAAACAAAGATACAATATACATATATACACACAGCCATATACATTCAAAATGCAGACATCACTAAAAGGACATTCGACGCATTGTAGACAAAGTAGAAAGTAGACTACCCAAGTGGGGGTCCTTATATGTATGAGCATCCTTTAGATGCCTCTAATGAGAGAAAAAGACGACAAAAAAAAAGTGAAGAAAACATTTTGAAAATATGAACCAAGCAAAAGAAAAAAAACTAGAGCAACCAACAATGAACCCCAAAATCCACAAGAAAAAAAAAAGAATCACATTGGTGCTATAAAAATGCGAAAAACTGCTTGCAATACGTTCTAATTTGTCCAAAAGTAATTGTAGTAAAAAATCACAATAAAATTGTCAATCTATGACCAAAGAAGCTCTTTGAAAGTTGGAATGTACTCGTATGTGGCATATATGTATGTATAGAAACAGAGCATGTGTGATATATATCTTCAGGGAAAATTCATTAGTTTTGTTTGCTTGCGATTGATCAATAGATGTCTGTTTGGGAGAATATTCCTTGAAGATTTTTTGGTTGCAATACAATTAAATGACGTTTGAGTTTTTCGTACTTTTAAGTTAATTAACACAAACAGAAAATAAATCAATGTCCAAGATTGATTATTTAAAAGAGTTTTTCGTTTTTCTTGCCAAATCGTAGTAATTTTACATACACGGAGAAAAATACGTGTCATATTTTTGACTCCACTCGGCTAATAAAAAATGAACACTAAATATGAACTATTTGATGGTTCCGTAAAGTAATATTTGCAAATAAAATATACTGAAATAATAAAGAAATATTTACTCGGAATTGCCTAAATTTTTCTATATGTAGAGTTATTTATGCATTCAACCAAAAAATGTATAACCATTTTGACACTATAATTCTAGTAAAAATATTAATGTTTGGACAGACATTTGCTTAATATACAAATTCAACATCTCTTCATCAAGTTTGTAATTGTACGTAGAAATAACATATTTGTATGCATCACGTGGACGGACCCCGGTTCGAATCCTAGTACGGTCAGTTTTCGTTTTTTTATTTTACAGTTCTTGTATACGTATGTTTTTTTTTTTTTTTTTTTTTTGTTTACTGTAAGGTATCATGAAAAAACACTTCAAATTTTTTCATAAAAAAAAATTAACTTACTTTAAAGTTATTCTGAAATTCAGAATTGGCTAAAACAGTAAGAAAAATGTACTTTATTGTGTGGTTGTCACTACTCTATCTTGAAATTCTACACACAGAAAACAACATTGTCAAAAGTGGCAGAAACGTGGTTATTTTAGCAACGTTGCTACCCAAATTTTGAGCATGGCTCGTTCGTAGCAGTTTTAACAAAGCGCGTTGCTAAATGAGTTTCAACAGCGTTCGTGAGTAATTTAACAACGCGTGTTGCTAAATAAAATACAAAAAAAATACAGTCGACGTCCAATAATACAAATTATATAATATCAGGCCTATTCATAAAACCGAAAAATTCGTATTATCGCATTATCCTATTTTCTTTTATATTGAGGTATAACGTCGGTTTAGAGATAAAACTCATTAACTCGAATACTTGATTTGAGAGCAAAACATCAGTTTACGAAAAAAATTGTATGAAAAATAGGAAATTTATGAATTTTTTTCTGAGTAATATGGTACGGAAACGGAAACACAATTAAATTAGGGGGTTTCTTAAAACTATTAAAAGCCTCGAAAACTCGTAAAAACTGACAAAGTTCGAATTTGACAACGAGTGTACGTGGTGCTCGAGGCATTTACATTTTGTAATGGATACCCTTAATATTTTGTTAAAAATAAAAAAAAATATTTGAAGGATAAAATATGGAAATTGAGCTAAACATACTACACTGCTAAGCTCAATTTCAAAAAAAAAAAAAAAATACTTAATGAATTTCACCACTAACAGAAGAAATTTAAAGTAAAACACGCCAATTGTACCAGTTAAAAAAGCATGATGTGACCGATTTGGCTAAAATTTGGCAATCTTGCATTACCGATGCCTAGCATGCGCGAGGATTTTGTTCTGTTACTATTTGTTGCTAAAATAAAATAAAAAGACTGTTTTTTTAAAAGCTCAAACTTTTTTTCAGATTTTTCGAAACATTTTATAATTCTTCAACAATTTTTCTAAGTCCAAATATTAAGGAAAAAGGTATTGGGGGAAATTTGAACCTGGAACCTCAGTCGTGTGATAGATGCGGACGTTAACAAACTCCGCCAGTGCCATCTTTATTGTGAGATTGACTGATAGTCTATTTGTTTTAAAATAAGCCTCTACCACGTTCGTGAGTGTTTTGACTACGTTCCAGTGCAGATTTGGATTTAACAACGCTTGGCAACCAGCGTCGCTAAATAAGTTTCAACCACGTTCGTGATTTAGCAACGCACCATACAAATATGATCTTGGAGCGTTGTTAAATTGAAATCAGCAACGAGACGTTGTTAAAACACTCACGAACGTGGTAGAAACTCATTTAACAACGCAAGTTATGCTTTTTCTTCGCTCTGTGTAGTAAAATTTTCTAGAAATAAAGTAGCAGGAATTTTTCTCCGTGTATTAATATATAAAAACAGTCAATTTCAAACAATTTAAATAATAATACATACACTCTCACCCTATTATCAAAGTACTTTACAACCACCCCAAGATTAGATAAAAACTGCTCATAAAGTAACCTTTTATGAAAAAATTAAACCATTAAACAATATTATTTTCACCACATCAACATGCTAGAACGGTTGGTTGCAATCATTTTTGTACCTAACCCCATAACAACTCAGTTATTTAAAACAATTAACCACTTCGACATGACACAAGATAAACAATTACCTGGTTGGAAATTTTGGTTAAAAATTCGCGGAGAAGCAAAGAACAGTATTTTAAGTGTAAAAAATTTTGGTGAAAAAAAAATTTTTCACCAACAAATATTTTTTTATAAAAATAACTATTCAAAATGAATGGGAACAGTAGCTTAGAGTTATCAATTTACAAACTTTAGTGTAAGCTATAAATTTTTGAAAAAACACCCTTTTCATGAAAATTACTAAAAACGCCAACTTCAACACCCTGTATTTTAACAACAAATGGTACTAGGACCAAATCCTCCCGGATTGTTGTTCTTGCACACCGGATCTACCATATTGCCAAATTTGAGCGAAATCGAAGCAAAAAAAATTTTTAGCTTGTACACGGTGTTCAATTTCGGAATAAACGAAGCACCGCAGAATGTGAACTCTAAACTCTTGATTGAACTTTATTTTTTCGAAGTATGTAGTGTTTTCTGGCAACGCTTGTTGTATGCGCTTGCGCACACACGCATACATACGAGTACATATATTGCTATTAATAGCAATAACACAGTGCCTTTTAAAGTTTTAAGTGGTTTCCATCTCAATACCATATAATTCGAATAAACTTTTTAGTCACAATGCTGATTTATATAGAACGTATGTGTGCTTATAACATTGGTGGTCTGGCGCTCCACTAGGTGAAAGAGTTGGTGACATCCTTCTAAATTGTCGCAAAGAACAAACGAACACGATGATATTGACAAGTACCGAAATGCATCCCACCGGAGTTGGTGGAATACCAACCAACCTGGTGGTGGAGTTGCCTCCCGGGTAAAAATGCCCGTCCCCTGGGAAGGAATACCGCCTGGCGGGAGAGTTTATTTACACCGTCCAAATTTGGTGACCACCTTTTTTTATCGATATTATATATATAATATGCTGGAATTGGTACAGTTTCGAGAAATTAAACTTTTTTGAATTTTTTTAAAGAAATTGGCTGGTGACCCCTAATACCCTATTCTCACTTGCCTGGTTAACCAGCCTAAAATCAGAAAATCTTAATAATCACAGAACCACGTTCACACCTTTTACCTGGATGAGACATCTATCATTTCAATGACATTTTTTTGGCGTTTACCAAATCACGACAATATTTTCACTTTTTCAAATATATTTTTATATATTTCGTTATAGCCCAAGAAAATTAGACGAAAAAAGAGCTGCTGTGCGAAATAATTCCAAGTGAAATTTTTTCACCGGAATTGTCTTTATCAAAGCATGATGAATAAAGAGAAAAAAGTCCATTGAAGTCTATTGTGCGCATAAAAAGTTATTCAGGCTCAAAGGTCACCAAAATTAGTTGTTTGCAAATATCTCGCTAATGCAAACTTTTACAGAAAAATTTTTCTCCAAAATTTTGTAACACAAGAAATTTCCTATGTAAAGATGTAAAAAAATGTTTCCGTGTAACTTTTAGTTTAGGAGATAACCCAATTTAAAAAGTTGTGCACAGTTTTTATATGCAAATGCTACGTATAAGTTCATCAGCGTCTTTGAGCCTGAATAACTTTTTATGCGCAAAATGGACTTCAATGGACTTTTTACACATTATTCATTATGCATAAATAAATATAATTCCGGTGAAAAAAATTCACTTGGAATTTTTTCGCAGAAATATTCTAATTTTCCTGGGCTATTATTTACATATTTTTTAAAACAATTGAGACAAACACATTTTTGATTTTAGCGTTAATTTGCTTTTTATTAAAAATGTTTTATTTGTTTACATTTTGCATTTGTCAAAAGAAAAGGAAATTTTCTAATTTCCCTGGGATTTTTTGAATTTGGAGATGCCACCTGCCGATTTCTTGGGTTAAATGATCTAATTATTTAAAAACTAGCTAATCTTTTCCACACAAATCGAAAACCTTTTTATATGGAAAACTATGCTGGTTAGTGCTTAATCAGCATCCATCTGTTTAACCAGGCAAGTGAGAATAGGGTATTACATTGAGATTGACATTAAATTGGTAAATTTTATCTTTATGCTTTCATTGATATTCAAAAAAAATAAATTGAAAAAATTGAATGCTTAGTCAATAAATGATTTATTTTTAAACATTTTATTTAAAAATATAACTCTTATCAAATAATTTTAATTCACCACTAATTCAGGCGTACGGCAGGGGTGTTTACTATCACCATCACTCTTCCTTATCGTTCTTGATGATATCCTAGATAAAGCTCTTAATAAGGCCAAAAGGGGTATTCAATGGAACTTTACCGAACATCTGGAAGATCTCGACTACGCTGACGACATCTGCCTCTTATCGTCCAAACATTCAGATATGCAAAGCAAAATTGAAGACCTTGTCTTGGAATCACAAAAGGCCGGCCTAAAAATCAACGTATCCAAGACTAAAAGCATGAAGCTAAACGCAAGCAATGACATCAGGTTTAAAGCTGGCAGTGATGACATCGGAAACGTCGATAGCTTCACGTATTTAGGCAGCATTATCTCCATGGATGGTGGAGCAAAAGAGGATATCAACTCAAGAATAGCAAAAGCAAAAGGCGCGTTTGCTCAACTGAACAAAATATGGTCTTCATCCGTTATATCCACCAAAACGAGAGTGCGCATTTTTGATTCGAATGTGAAATCGGTTTTGTTATATGGGTGCGAAACATGGCTTGTTACTGAACAACTAACGAACAAGCTGCAAGTATTCGTCAACAAATGCTTAAGGCGTATACTAAAGGTTTGGTGGCCTCGCACTATATCAAATGCCGAGCTACATCAAAAATGCAAACAGAAGGCTATAGCAAATGAGATCAAGCTGCGCAAATGGGGATGGATTGGTCACACTCTCCGGAAACCACACAGCGAAGTTTGTCGCCAGGCCCTGGAGTGGAATCCACAAGGTAGTAGAGGACGTGGTAGACCCAAAACCAACTGGAAAAGGTCGTTGGAAAAGGAAATCCAAGAATCGGGAAAATCGTGGCAAGAGATCAAAGTCATCGCAAGGGATCGTGACAAATGGAGAGATTTCATATTGGCCCTATGCTCCTCCTAGGAGTTAAAGGAGAATACATACATACATACAAATAATTTTAATAATAATAAATACTTATCCCAAAAACTAACATTTTTGGAGGATCAATGATTTTTGGCAAATCTCTTAGCACCTAACAAGACCAGATAGAAAAAAAAAATGGTTGCTGCCACTACGTTTAGGACGTCATGACGCGTCATACTTCGTAGCAAAACATATTTTTAATGTTTTAAATTCCAATAGTTTTTCCGAAAAGCCAAAAATGTAGTAGACTGTGATCTTACAAAAATTTTGGAGTTAAAAAATCATAATTTCTTTTTTTTTGGTGTTTAAATAATGTTTGGTACCAAAAATCAATTTTTTTACGTTTTTCAATTGCGCGGTAGGAAAAACAATTTTTAACTCAAAAGTAAAGCATCTTACGAAAAAAGTATTATGGCAAGGGAATGCTTAGAATCGTCCAAAAATGTGCCTGTGTTTTTTCCAGAAATTTTTGTTTTATTTTGTTTTGATCAATTTCTGAAAATTATAGAAATGTCTCAAAAAATTCTGAAAATTCAAAATTTTCTTTGGACGATTCTAAGGATTTTTTGCCTTATAAACTTTTTTCGTAAGATGCCTTGCTTTTGAGTAGTTGAATAACTTAAGAAACTCGATTTCTAAAACTGAATATTATCTATACCTATGTATGTACATAATTTTTTAACGTGAAAGTTTCTGGAAGAACATAATTATTTTTCAAGCAAATTTGGGTGTCCATTCTCTCAAGAAAAGAAAGTTATAAGTTTTTTTTTTGCCAAATGGGCGTTCAAGAGAATCAAACGTGCTCTCTTCCGGGTGCAGATATCGTTTTTAAGAGTCCCTCTTAATTTTAAGTCGGTGTAAAGACGACTTTTTTTTGCTTTGAACAGTGATGAAAATTATTCATAATTGGCTTAGTTGAGACGATAACTATTTATTAATTCAATCATTGTACACTTGGATGTATTTCTACTGGGTATTTATTTAAAACACTTTTGTACCTTTTTGTGCTCTGTGTTTAGCTATGCTTTTTGTGACAAAAATGAAAAAAGTGCACATCAAAATAATGTTAAGTACTTCTAGGTATGATGACCTGTTATACCACTAAGTTGACTATGCGGCGATTATGTACTTGAATTGTAGTACATTTTGTTTTGTTTTTGTTTTCTTCATATGTATGGCACCGGTGCCATAAGTGAGTCAAGTGCATGGCAATTTTACTTTGTGCATTATTCTGGTCAGTAGGTAAAGAAAATAAAATGTCGGCTTTTGAATGTTATCATGAGCTCAAAAGAAAATATGATGGGAAAATTTATATGGCGTTTGGTCCTGCAAGCTGTTCTAATTGTTTCTTGCATTGCCGAAATGACCACGAACAGCTAGCGGTCAACGATGAGTTTGATGTACCTAACTAATGCTAAAACTTTTTGCAGAATTTATTGAACTAGAACTTTCATCTTAACCAAAGTATGTAAGGTTTGACCAACCGCAAATGATATGATTGCAAAAAACAGATTTTCATGACCTTTGACCTTGAAAATTTTACCGGTACTTTAGAGAATTGTTACCAAGCAAGTGTACACTTCTAGATATGTACGTTAGGATAAATCATACACATGTGAATTATGTATTTAAAAACTACATACACATTTACTATTTTGTGTGAAATTTCATGACTTATAATTTGGATCGCTCGTTTGCCCTTTTTAAAAAGTTGATTGCCCTGCAGGTGTTGACATGTAACCGTCTTCCTCGTCATCCCCGCTCATACATTCATGTTTATTCGTTGTTGTTGTGTTAAGTTTTTTTTGTTTCATTCTTTTTTTTTAATATCCTACCTGCATAAGCAAGCAAGGACATTTGAAACTATGAAATTTTTTCCTCCAATACCTATGGTATTTGTAAAATGGCGAAACAAAAAAAAAATTCAAAAAGCCAAGAGAGCGGTATGGGTAATGTAATGTTAATCTAAAAAGTCAGCCATACAAGAGACTTGGTGTTCTAGGCAACACCAAGTATTTGGTAAATATCTGAACGTATATGTTCTTAGTTAGGAAAATGATGAATTGTATTTTCATTGAGTGCATTTTTTCCTAAGGCGTTGTTGTTTGTAATGTGCAGTAAAAAAAAATGGAAAAATTTCTGTTCTACTCACTTTGGTATGCAAATTTTTGGTCGGGGTAGGTAACATTCTTTCAACTTGTTGGCGAGTGACAACAGTTTTAAATTTTTCCTTCTTCGTTTCTCAAGTCCATCCATATTATGCGTTATAGGTTGAAAATAAGCAGGAAAATATTAAACTTAGTTCTTAAATTAACGTCTTTAAAAAAAGTTTGATGAAAACTTTATTTTGAAAATAGCTAATAACTCTTATAAAGGTACACCGTGCAGGAAAAAACTTATTATCAGCCTTAAACGTAGATATTTTTTTTCGGAGTATGCAGTATTTTTCTACAGCCTCCCATGATGAAAATGCTATATTTCCCAAAATCGTTGCTGATCATTTTCGGAAGATATAATTACATACAGGGTGTAAACGATGATAAGGAAACTTCTGGGAGGTGTTAGGCCCACACGGAGAAAAAAATTGTACGCACTACTTTATTTCTAATAAATTTTACCAGAATTTCAAGTCATAATGGTGACAACTCCCCACTGAAGTAAATTTTACCTTACTGTTTTATTCAATTCAGAATTTTGGAAGACCTTGCAGTCTTGTAATATGTTTGATAAAAATGTATGTGATATTTATCTTACTGTAAAGTTCAAACAACAAAAAATATTAACCATACAAGAACTGTAAAAATCCACAAAAAAAAAATCGAACTCACCACACTAGGATTCAAACTTTGGTTCGTCCGTGTGATAGATATTTTTACTATGAAAGTCAAAATGGTTATATGTACACTGAGCAGAAAAAATAATTAAAATGAAGAAAAACTTCTTCAACTTTATTATTTTCATATATAAAACAGAGACCTTAACGAGCTTATTAAAAATGAAGTTAGGTAAACTTAACCTCAAAGATCAAAATTTTTTTATTGAAGATACACGAATTTAAATTTCAATTAAAAAAAAAACGATCCGCGGGCTGATACGAACCTACGACAGTCCGCATGATAGATAGAAACATGTTATTTTTACTTACAAGCTCGTTAGACCTCTAAACCATTGACCAATGTGATGAAGAGGTGTAATATTTGTTTATTAAGAAAATTAGAAATGTCTCTCGAAACAAAATTTTATATTTGATGGCATGCATCTTCAAAAAATATTTTTTTTGTCTGCTCCTTTCAAAAATCATTTTGTATTCAGTTTCAATTCAATCCAACAAAAAATACTTGAAAGATAAGGTGTACAATCAAAAAAAGGATAAAAAATAAAATGATATAAAAAAAAGTAAAAAAAAACTTCCCCGCGGCAGGAGTCAAACCCGGGAACCCGGCAAACTTACGTAGCGTGTGTGTAACGCAAATCAAACGATATTCGAAGATTAGCGCGTTTAGACTTATATGGATAAAATATTTTTTGAAGGTGAATATCTTGAGATTTTATTTGAAGCAAATATCTTAAATTTTACTATGCGTTTTTTGGGTCAGTGTATTTTTTATGATATTAACCTTACTGTAAAGTTCAAACCTTGCTATTGAAAGGACACCTACAAAAACAAATTCACCTTTGATACCATAGCGTAGGTCAGCCAGTCAATTTTCACCATTTAAAAATAGAAATCAAAAGAACATTTAAAATGTTTTATGAACCAAAAAAATAAATTAATAAGTAGATTTTTGATAAAATGGAGGAACTCTGAAGAAAAAGTAGCCTCATTTCTTCGCAAAAACACTATTTTGAGACACAGTTCATAACTTACAATAAAAAATTTTTTTCACAAAACTATTAAAAAAATGACTAAGCTAAGCACTTGGAACCCCCCTGTAAATTTTCATAAAAATCTGAGAACCTAACTGCATAGATATTTTGAAAAATTTGTCAGTGTTAAAAAGCAGTTCGGAGACATAAGAAAAGAGAGCTTACTCTAATTTTTCCCTTACAGAATGAATATATCTTTATTTTCTTGAATCATGCCTATTTCGTTTGGGTTATACTTTTTTTCTCAAAAAGTTGCCGGTCACTCGCTGTTGCGGCTACTCCATTCGTATCATCCTCTCCTAATGGAGAGGGATTTCATATTATTTGTTTACCCGGGTTGTCCTTTTTTGCAGGTAGCAATTAAGGGAATGTGCCACCAACCTTTTTTAACACAATGAAGTGCGAGACCAGCGCTGGTACGAAGTCTAAAAATTTCTATATAAATGAATTTTTCAACAAAAAAGTTCTTGTGAATCATAACACATCGAAAATCGAGAATACATACGTATGGTACAGTACATATGAGAGCGACGATTAGTTTCTAAAATTTGAGCAATACCTTTTTTTTACACACAAAAAATGAGAAAGAGGACAAAATTTAAAAAACAACAAAAATTCGACTTTGGGCTACAGAGTTTACTATCGAGTTCGAATATCAATGCGGGTGATCATTTTTTTGTACTTACGATTTTTATTTTTTGTTGTTTTTTTATTTTTTTTTTACAGCTCGCCGCTACGAAGTTAAAAAGTTAAATTTGGTATAAATAGTCCCGAGCAGTCCAAATTTATGAATTTAAGAACCTAAATATTATACGCTTCTAATAAAAAATAAATGAAAAAATTATCTCATTAAGAAAGCATAAAAAAGGAAATTGTTTATTTCAAAACTTAAAAAAAGTAACAAAATATAAAAAAAAAAATTTTTTAAAAATATTTTTTTAAAATTTCACATATTTTTTACATGCCTGCAAAATTTCATTTAGTTTGGGTTAACAGTTTTCATGAAATAAATTTTCAAAATTTTAGTTAGATCAATTTCGAATTTTATAAAAAATTATGTAAAAATTAAAATTTTAAAAATTTCAAAATTTTTTGTATAGAGAATGTTTACTAATAACTTTCGCATTAGATTCAGGTTATTAGAATTAAATTTTATTAATAAGTGTAATTTGGGGTACGCACTTTGCGTGATTTGTCTCAGCTCTTTTTTCGTCTTATTTTCCTGGGCTATGCATCTTCAAAAAACATTTTTTTTATATGCTTCCTTACAAAAATCAGTTTGTGTTCAATTTCAATTCAATCCAACAAAAAAAAAAAAAAAAAAAAAAAAATACATAAAAGATAAAATAATATAAAAAAGTAGAAAAAACTTCCCCGCGGCGGGAGTCGAACCCGGCAAACTTACGTAGCGTTTGTGTAAAGCAAATCACACGATATTCGAAGATTAGCGTATTTAGATTTATGTATGTAAGTATTTATATGGAAAAAATATTTTTTGAAGCTGCATACCTTGAGATTTTATTTGAAGCGAATGTCTTCAATTTTACTATGCGTTTTTTGGCTCAGTGTATATTTTTATGATATTTACCTTACTGTAAAGTTCAAACCTTGCTATTGGAAGGACACCTACAAAAACAAATTTACCTTTTATAACATAGCGTATGTCAGCCAATTTTCACCATTTAAAAATGGAAATCAAAAGAACATTTCAAATGTTTTATGAATCAAAAAAATAACTGAAAAAGTTGATTTTTGACAAAATGGAGAAACTTTGGAAAAAAAGTAGCCTAATTTTTTCGCAAAAACACACAGTTCATAACTCACGGTGGTTTTTAAAAAATTTCAACTTTTTGAAATACCACCCGCGATTTTTTTCGGGGATAGTGTTGGGGGACCCTTCTAGTATCAGAATCCGGGAACCGCGAAATCGAACGTCCAGCCGTTTTTTTTTTTTTCGACATTTTAGTTTTTTTTAACGATTTTTGAGAATGTCTCGGATTTATATACATATTATGTACACATATATATGTATGTACGTACATATATATACTTGTATATGTATGTATGTGTAATGTATATATATGTATATATATATACATACATGCATACATACATATAAAAGGTATCGTTTCCGCACCATTTATTTAAAAAAAAAATCGGTTTTTTCGTATATAAAAAAACACAAACAAAAACCGGATACAGCAATAGTCACTCCAGATGTGATTTTTGATGCTTAATCCGAATCCGGTCTTAAAATTGCTCTATTACTTCTGGACTTTGAGATATCCTTACATATATGTATAAAGGACACCACTTTTTTTTCCTATTTTTGAAGTTATATAACAAGATAAGGTAATATTATGCCGTAAAATCTGGTATGACAGTTAATAGCTCTAGTTTTTTTCTTGAAAACTCAATCAAACCGATAACGATATCTTTTTTTTTGTCGGAGATATCTTTACCTAAAAAGTTAAAAAAGTGCAAAAACACGATTTTTGGCTATATTGGATGTTATATGCAGGACACACAAAATTCTTCTGTGAATTTCTATTACCAGAAACATTTAGTACCTTCTTTTGGCTTTCAATTGAGCTATTAAATGTTCATCTGCAATATTCCTCTGGAGTGACTATTGCTGTATCCGGTTTTTGTTTGTGTTTTTTTATATACGAAAAAACCGATTTTTTTTTTAAATAAATGGTGCGGAAACGATACCTTTTATATGTATGTATGCATGTATGTATATATATATACATATATATACATTACACATATATACATATACAAGTATATATATGTACGTACATACATATATATGTGTACATAATATGTATATAAATCCGAGACATTCTCAAAAATCGTTAAAAAAACTAAAATGTCGAAAAAAAAAAACGGCTGGACGTTCGATTTCGCGGTTCCCGGATTCTGATACTAGAAGGGTCCCCCAACACTATCCCCGAAAAAAATCGCGGGTGGTATTTCAAAAAGTTGAAATTTTTTAAAAACCACCGTGAACTCGTAATAAAAAAATTTTTACACAAAACTAATAAAAAAAAGGACTTTAAGCTAAGCACTTGGAACAGCCCTGTAAATTTTCATAAAAATCTGAGAACCCAACTGCATAGATATTTTGAAAAATTTGTCAGTGCTAAAAAGCAGTTCGGAGACATAAGAAAAGAGAGCTTAATCTATTTTTCTCTTATAGAATGAATATATCTTTATTTTTTTAAATCATGCCTATTTCGTTTGGGTTATACATTGGTTACTTTTTTTTCAAAAAATTGCCGGTCACTCGCTGTTGCGGCTACTCCATTCGTGTCTTCCTCTCCTATTGGGGGGGAAATATGATAAATTCCACTTCCAAAGGTCAAGGAATTTCATATTTATTTGTTTGCTTGGGTTGTCCTTTTTTTGCAGGTAGCAAATTAAGGGAATGTGCCACCAACCTTTAACACAATGAAGTGCGAGACCAGCGTTGGTATGAAGTCTAAAAATTTCTATATAAATTAATTTTTCAACAAAAAAGTTCTTGTGAATCATAACACATCGAAAATAAACGATATTTTCGAGTATACATACGTATAGTACAGTATATATGAGAGAGACTTTTAATTTTTAATATGAGCAATACTTTTTTACACACAGAAAATGAGAAAGAGAACAAAATTTAAAAAACAACAAAAATTCGGCTTTGAATACGAATTTCACATAAAACGCATTGCTATTCGAGTTCGAATATCAATGCAGGTGAAAATTTTTTTTGTACTTAAAATTTTTATTATTTTTTTTTTAAATTAGAGACTATTTGGAGCTGGGACGGAACTTTTTAATTTTTTAAACAATATCTAAGATACCTACATACTTATGAAAAGATGAAAAAAAAAATTTACTGAAAATTTAAATTCAATACCTACACACATTTTTACCATATACATCAGTATTAAAAATTTACTCTACAATTTAATAAAGGATATATTTTTTTATAAAAAGAATCTTAACTAAAGAGATTAAATGTGAAACGTAATTTATGGATGACCCTCGGCGGATCATCGTTTTAAGAACGATGTTAAATTTTTAAAATAGTGAGAAACAAATTTTTTATAAAACTATACAGCCATTTCATGCCTAGCGTAACAAGATCTGCCATACCCCTTCCGATTTCGCTGAAATTTGGTTCATGGTTTCCTTTCATGCCTAATCTTTTAGAAATGGCAAAATTTGGCGATTTTTATTGTGGCTTGTGGAGGGATGCAAAGTGTGGAGAATTCGGTAAATTCTGACAAACTCTCCTCAAATAATTGTAAACAACTTGGACATTTCATTACTCCTATAACATTAAAGGTACCATCTTAATTGATTTCTAAAAGATAAGGCATGAAACTAAACTATGTTCCATATCTAAGTTTTAGAAAAAAAAAAATTTTTGAGTTTGTGTAGTTAACAACTTTTTTATATAAACTGCCACATAACGAAAAAGTTTTTAAGAATCATAACACTCATAAGAGAATTATGGATGAAAATTTTAACGACAGTGGCTATACAACTGCAGATTGATACCATAGCGCATGCGCAGTTTGAAATGAACGATTTCGAGTCTCGACAAATCTCCATACTTTCGAGAGTACATACGTATGTATTTTTATACCCTACACATAGGCCATATTCACTTATCCTTCCGTTTGTAACGCCGATAACACTGCACAACAAATAATGGATTTTTGATTGTTGCATGGAAGTTTTATGTCATATTTGAGGTTAAGTAAATAAATCTTTTTTTTATCTTTTTACATATGTAATTTATAACGTAGTGCTACTTTTTCTCTTCAAAATGAGCTCTTTAAACGTGTCGTACGATTTTTACTTCAAAAGTTATGGCCGAATTAAGATGATATCATAAAACCCTATAGAACGACTAACCCGAATTTTGTGATGTCATCTTAAATCGACCATAACTGTTGAAGAAAAGATTGTACGAGACTATTTAAGAGCTCATGCTGTGAGGTCAAGTTGACTTATTTGTAGTACTCTGTGAATCACTAAATAACTTCCTCAGAACTTTGTTTCTTAAATTCAATTAACTCTAATGCAATTATGGAACTATTATTCAACGAAGAAATGCATAAGCAAGTCTGATTTTACATTTCTTTTATATAATCAATGATTATTTCAAAAAAGTGATGTATTCGGGTAATGTGGACAACCCTATGTTATATTCTGTATATCAACTTTGACTACTATTACACGTTAAAAAGCTAATTGCATGTGTGGGACGCCCAAGTTTGAGTAATGTTTAGTATTACTTTATGTATGATTCGGGCACCCTTGTTACTTATTCACTTGTTAGTATGAATTTGGTTTATCTTACTTAAAAATATTCTTTAATAAGCCTATAAAGCCATATAATATAAAGCATATATAATCTTAAAAATTACTACTCGACTTTAAGTCAACAAAAATTCCGAATGACGTATTACTTTAGCATATGGACAAAGTGAGCCACATTACCCGACATTTCTCTTTTTCAGCTAATTTAAGGTGCTTTCAATTAAACTGGCCTCACGTTTTTTTAGTTATTGGTTTAGTTAGTCCATCAGCTCTAGATTTTGGAATATTTGAGGTTGAAGCCACGAACACGAACTTTTTTGAGGTGTGATGCTGACTCCACAAATCTTTTTTTAATTTTTTTACATAATTCATAACGTAGAGCTACTTTTTAGGTTTGTTGAAAAAATATCTCTTAAAGTATCGGTCATACGAAAAAGAAAACATAAAATATGCAGCTAGTAGTGGAAGTAATTCCCTTATAAATAAGAATTTTTACTTTAACCCTTTCGACCCGAAAAAAAACTGTGGGGTACACAATATTTGTGATAGGTTAACCTTAGAAACTTAATTTAACCCTCAGCGTACAATCCTCAAAAAACTTCCGTAGCGTACAATTGGGGTGAGGGTAACCCACGCGACTTCGATTGCGTATAACTTTTGTTTTTCAGAGTCGATTTATAATTTTTTTTTTTATTCTGTAGGGAATTTGATCAGGAAAACAATGAGCTATGCTTTATACCTGCTTTCGAAAAATGTTCGTGTGTTTTTAGTCAAAAACTGAACACACTTTCACATGTTTTCCCTCGAAAAACATGTTTTTCTTAAAAATCGATTAAAAATTGATAAAAACATTTTTCAGCTTCAACATATATATCACTGGAAAGGTTAAGAGTTGGGGAATGTTATTTAATAACTAGTTTTGAGATTCTGTCCAAAAAGTATATTTTCTTGAGCAATTGAACTTTGAAGATTTTTGAAGTTCCTAAAAACTATGCAATGTACCATCTCAGCAAATTTTTTTTTGTAATGACATGAAAGTAAGTGTTAAATCGTTTTATATTCTTTAATAGAGACGAATTATGATTAGAATACATAAACAGTCGATAAGTTTCCGAAGCATGCGAACTCTCATACTCTGCAGAAATGTCTAAGGTTAGGTCACCTTCATCTTCCTCTCCACTTTCACGAGGATCATGAAAAAGATCTTCCAGAGCCGCAGTGTTTCGAGATCTACCCCGCGTCATCATCTAAAAACAAAATAACTTATTCTTAGTCGAGAAAAATGATGAGAAAACAAAACTATGCACAGACAAAACAATACCTTGACAGATTTACTGACTCGACGTTTTTTCTGCGGATGTTATCAGCAATGGAAATTTACCTCAGTATACGCATTTTGCGCGAAAAACAATGCAAAATTCAATTTAAGAAAGTAAAATTCTTACCAATGTTGACAAAGCTGTGAAAACATCTGCTCCGCACAAACACAGACGACCGATTGTCAGTATGCTCAAAGTACCATGTACACCCGTGAGAAGGCGCCCTCTGCGCGCAAGAGCACCAAAACTGCTTTTGAAGTTTCAAAATTGTGCGACACGCTATATTTCATGAAAACAGCGTAAAAGCGAAGGTTTTCGATAGAAACACATTTTTTCTAAGTGTGGGATTTTCCTACGTATCGTACAATGGGGTGACGGTAACCCCACGCGCAACTTTGGATACTTTTAAAATAAAAACCAAGCGGCCAATAGCGACGCCGATTGGAGGTAATGTAGAGGGGCACTCAAATATTTTTTACATCTAGGTTTTCCCCCCCTCCTGTGCTCCATTTTAAAATGGCACGATACGAAAAAATGTCGTGGGGTTAGCCTAACCCCGTCTCTAAATTTAAATTTCACCGCCAGAGGCGCTTCCTGTCTATACTCGCAACAGATGTTTTTGATTCGAGTTTTTGGGATGTAATATCCTTGGAGTGGTTATGAGAAAAAATAGTGGTTGCATTAATTTTATTAACCCATTCAATTTAAGTGACGTTAATAACCGAGTTATGTATTATATTATAAATTTATTAAAAAATTTTTGGGATATATTGTCCCAACCGGTTCGAAAGGGTTAAACGTACTCTGTTATTTGTTGTACTTTTTTTAAAGAAATGTTTATTTTAATAAAAATCCAGTAAAAGAAGCACAACAAAAGAAAATAAAAATCTCTGTTTATGTTTTTATTTAATTTTTATGGTAAACAAATGGACGCATTTAAGCCTCAACACCCACACTCGCAATTTAAGCGCTTTAATTTAAATCTCAAGTGATGGGAAACCAATTTTGATGGTAATGATTGGCAACATTAGTGCCAGCATAAAAAAAGGTTTTGCGCAAAAGTCCTTTAAGTCACCATTCGATGACAGTAAAGTGAATTCATAAAAAGATTTTCTTTTTGTTTTTTGTCCTTTGTGTCAAAGTGTAAACGCATTCACAGGGAACCCGCATAAAATTGGAATGATAGCGAAAGTTTTCTAAAACTTATCACAAAAAAACAATGCATGTACATATATACTTGAAAAGATACTACTTACTTTCTGAGTTAATCAAATGTTAACCTTTCAGTTTAGTTTTATACAAAAACTATTAAATTATGCGTACTATGAAGATTTAATGTACTTTAGTTGATTGAATTAAAAATTTACATTTCATAAATGACGAAAGCAATATCCTTTTTATTACGTCTACTGCTAAGCTTCAGCATATTTTTGTGTCAAATTTGTGTATTTGGGGAATTATAAGGCATATAAGACATTAGGGAGTATCCCAAGTTGTTTAGTTGTTCTTCAACATTTAAAATTTAAATCTAAAGATGAATAGTTCAACAAGCTGAAAAAGTTTTAGTTTTTAACGTAAAAAGAGAAATCTGTATTTTTATTCAGAGAATCCTAGGACATATTGATATTTAACTACACATATCGAGCCCTAACCGCCAAAAAGACTTAACTGACAAAAAGTAAATTTTACAGGAGAAGGTTTTTTTTAAATATCTGTGCATTTAGTATGGCTTATACAGTGAAATTTAGTATGTAAGCTATATTTTGTGTTCGAAATGCGATGCAACTAGTTTCATTCACCTATTTATAATAAAACGGCGATTTTTCAGTGTTTTGTCAGTTAAGTCTTTTTTTCTTTTCCAGATTCCCCATCTGATGTTCAGTTTTTGTACCAAAAAACATTTGTGGTCACATATACTATTAACCCTCATGAAGACTTTTTAATAAATTTTCCTTTTTATTACATTATTTGCAAATTATTTTTGACACAAAAAGAAAAAAAGACTAAACCAACAACTCGCAGTCCCAAAAAAAATAAACAAAATTCTTCGAATGTCGGTTAAGTCTTAATTGCTTTCGCTATAACTCCGTAACGGTACTTTTACAGTTATGAAATTCGTAGAGAAGATGCGTATGGACACGAATTATAGGCCTTCATCAAAAAATGAAAATCCGAAATCGTGTCGGTAAAGTCTTTTTGGCGGTTAGGGCTCGATATGTTTAGGCTAAGCTTTCCACGGAGAAAAAAAATTGTTCGTACTAAGTTCTTTATCTCTAGAAAATTTTACCAGAATTTCAAGACAAATCCCTAAAAAGCTTAATTTTACCTTAATGGGTAAGTAAATTCAAAATCACCAAATAACCTACTGTAAGGTAATTTTTTTGTAAAAAAAGAAAAGAATTGAAAGAAAAGAAACTCGATAGACCACACCACCTACAAAAAAAATTTGTATATTAAGCAAATGTCTGTCTAAACATAAATATTTTTACTAGAATTGAAAGTCAAAACTGTTGTATAAGGTAAGGCAACTTATGTTTCAAATTTAGTGTTAATTACAACAATTTTCTTACTACTCGAATGGAGTACGAGTAAAAATTATGACACCCATTTTTCTCCTTGAGAGAGCTAGTGAAAAAAATAAAATAATTTTTACTAGAATAGTAAAGTAAAAATGGCTACACATTTTTCCAGCTGAAAGCATAATTTACTCTACGTAAAGTAAAATTTTGGCAATTTGGAGAAAATATTAGTTTATAATTTTACTATATTGTACTTTATTTGTAAATATGTATTACTTTACGGAAACATCAATTAGTTCATACGTAAGGTAATTTCTGTTTGAAATTTAGTGTTAATTACTTCCCAGTGTGCCAAACGGTTCATATCTCCGCAGTAACGGATATAAAAGCGGAGATATGAACCGTTTGGCACACTGGCTTAATTTTTTTTTTTTTAATACGGAAAATCGTTTGTGATAGTGATAAAACATCATAAAAATTTAGCGTACGAAACACCCTAGAATGAATGACATGCTACCATTTCATTGATTGTGGACTCTGTTCGTTGCCGCCTGATGCACTGCACTTAACCCAAAGTGTTTAGTTTAGCAACAATTTTTGCTTAATTTGCAAAATTTGTTTCTTGCACTCTTTTTTCCATCGCATCCATACATTTTATGCTGCTTTTGTATGAGACGACGAATCCAACGCTATCATAATGCTAATGAGGCAGATGTGCTCTTTTTGTTTTCGTTGTCTTCCTCGACCCACATCTACCCCGCAGCTATTGAAATATTGAATTATAATTTATTGATTGGTGACTGACACAAAAAGTAACATATTTTTAACATATTCATTGTAATAAAGTCATAAGCGAATTTTGCTTGATCAAATTTAATGCAGCAAAGTGTATGCATTGATTTGGGAGGAAACAAAAAAAATCATTGCTAAGAAATTGGTATTTATACATCAATAAACATGATAATTTTAAAAAGTAGTTATCTTTAAGTTCTTTATTACTTAAATATCTTTTCGAAAACTTTGTTCGACTTTTGCACTTCAATTTACCCTTTGTGCGAAATTTGGATTTTGTTTGTCTAAAAAATTGTTAGTTAGTAGGGCCTTTAATTCTTTTTTAATTAATTTCAACAGATATTATAAAGGCAAACACCGAGCCTACTTCAAAATTGAAAATAAGCCTTTCAGACATGGCGGTGAATTTTTTATGATTATGGTATGAAATTGTGATCAATGTCTAGATTTTGATATTCTCATATTTGTGGAGTTTCCACGCGGGGCGTTAAAAATACATAAACGTAGGATTTCTGTTAGACTGAATGAAATTTAATTATGAAAAGTGGAATGTTTAGCTTATAATATATAAGGGAATAGTGTCGCCTGCGGGCATGGGTCGAGTGTGGGCACCCCCCCCCCCCCCGTTACTTTTGAAAAAAAAAAACAAATACAGCTGTTCTGACAAATGTTAAGTGCGTGTTATGATAACACGAAGTTTTTGTTCTGCATATACCGGAGCAAACGGACGCATTTGCTTTGTGCTGAGAAGAAAACAATTTTTGAATAAGTGAAAGTCAACACAAAAGTTTTTTTCAATAATTTTCCAAGTACGATAAATCGAAGTTAATCAATCGAAAAGCTGAATGCAATCTATATTTATGCAGTAAATTTATTATATTTTGTGATTCAAAACCGAATCCAACAAAAATGTTCACACAACAGAATTTACTTATTGCTTTTCAAAATGGCTGTCAAAGTTGGTTGTGGGCACCCAATAGGGTCAGTTGTGGGCACCCCTCTTTTTTTATTTAATGCGTGTGATTTACTAAAATACAGTCGTGGATGTCAACAAAACGAATTTGAATAGTGTTCTTATCCCTTTTTACGCCTTTTTTAGTGGAAAGAAAAGAACCAAGAGACCCTTTAAAGATATCGCAGAAAAAAAAAAATTGTTTTCACTTTGTAAAAGTCTCGGTATTGAGTTTCCAGACAAGTTGGCCTAGAAGCAGATGGCGGAAATGGATTGGTACAACAAAATCATGCTTGGCAACAGAGTAATATCAACAAGGGTTAGAAATTACGTGACCTAGCCGGCGCACAGTGTGAGATTGTGCCAATCTAGGACGTCAAAATTCAATTTTAGCAGTAGTTTCAAAGATGTCAATTTGAAATTTTGTATATGAACTTTAATTCTTTATGCGGAGGTTTGGTTCAGAGATTAAAAAAATCGGACAAAATCTACTTGCACCTCCCATATAAATATGCCTTTTTTTTGCAAAAAAAATTTAAAAAAATTGGTTGTAAAGAAGATATCAACTTGAAAATTTGTTTTTACCATTTCAGTGGTAACTGAATACTACTGTCAAAAAATGGGAGAGATTAAAAAAGATAACATAAATTTTTTTTTCATGATTTCAGTGCAATTGTTCATTATAACACTTTAGTCATTGTAAAAAAAGTAGCCTTTGGGCAAAAAATGGGCAAGATTTTATTTTTTAAGTCTATTCTATCGGTATGTATGCTCATCCTGTATGCTTTGTCATAGCCTAACTACGCCCAACTTGTAAGTTATAGTCTATGAAAGAATCAAGATTTTTGAAATTTGTCTTACCTTTTAGCTGATTATAAAATAATTTGATTGAAATACTTAAGTGCAAATGTAAGGGTTGTGCATAGCAAAAATGCAACAAACTTTTTGTAAAAAAAAACAAACGTGCACAACTTCAATTTGATCGCTCAAAGCTTTGTTATCGATGCAAGCTTGAAAATTTGTTTTTGCATGCTGTTCAATAGTACGTGACATTTGTTTTATTCTCTTTTATGCTTATTTTCGTAACAATTTGGGTATTTTCTAACAATTTACTAAATATGATCGATTTTCAAGCACATTTTTTTTTTTCATTTTGACGTCTTAATTGGCAAAATCTCACACTGTGCGGCGAAACAATTGATCTGACATTGACGCCGAAGGCAACAGGCATGATGCCATTCGATCCAGACGTTTTCAGTGGCGCTGATCTTGTTGAAGCCGTTGAGCAGAATTTGTTGAATTTGTGTGCTTGAAAAATAAATAAATTTTGCTTTATTCTCCATTTGATTGCGTGTAACTTCTTATTTTCCCATTTGTATCCGATTTTCTAAGGGTCCTCACAACCGACCCCAAATTTTTTTTTTTTTTTTTGTCAAAAATGATCACTTCACTATTTTTTTGATATAATTTTTCCAACTGACTAAATCAATTTATTTTCTTCACCAGTAGTCAGCTATGTCTGAGTCGAAAACAAACCCTATAGGAAATTCAACTGGTTTAAAAGCGGTTTAAAACTACTTTTTTTTCAACCACAACCGGTTGAAATTCTGACTTTTTTCCTTGCAAGAGACTGGTTTATTTAACATGGCGATGTCATAGGGGCAGGGCAATTGTCCTACTCTGCATATATTTTCAACTGGTTTAAAACCGATTTATTTTAAATCGGTAAATAGTTAATTGCCCTACATTGCATATATTTTCAACTGGTTTAAAATTGATATTTTTTCAATTGGTCAATAGTCAATTGACCAAATCTGGTTTAAAAACTTGTTAAGTAGTTGTAATTCCACTACAAGAACTTCATAATATATACATATGTTTTCAATTTAATTGAAACATTCATTGGGGATTCATATGGAAACTCAAGTTTCAAAGACAAATATTAAACTGTTAATAATATTAAATAATAAAAAATAACTTAGAATTAGTATTATTCTAAGTTAGAAAATTAATGAAAATTAAATAGGAGCTTAAAGAAAAAAAAATATTGTGAAAATGAATTTGAATTGAATTTCTTGATAATTTGACAATCTCAGCAAGGAAAATAAAAAAATTAGAAAAAAAATTAGAAAAAAAATTAGAAAAAAAATTTTAGATTAAATTTTGAAAATTAAAGTCAAAGTGGTTTTTGCTGCATATAATTTAAACCAGTTTCAAACCGGTTGGTTTTTAATTACATTTCCAACCGGTTTTTTTTGTAACCGGTTTATGTTCTTCCGACAGGGAAACGATGCCCACACGCTACACTATTCCTCTATGTATGTATAAAAAAGTTTACTTATTAAAAAGTTATGATCTTTATAGTAGTGCGGCCATTTGGTAGTTTTACCTGGAAATTTTTTTGAGGTTTTTGAAACCGAGTTATTTTTTTAAATTGTGATAATATATGAACGGAGCGTCATAGCGAAAATACCAGCTTTTAGGGAATCACTTGTTCTACAAAGAAAATATATTGATTTTTTTTTTTTTTTTTTTTTTGTAAGACTTAAAGCTTAGGATATATCTTGTGACAACTCTAAAATTTAGAAAATTTTTTTTTTCCTGGATTTTCAATGCAATTTCTACGAACACTTTTTTCGTCCGACTAACCGTTCATGGGATATCGCGATTTGAAAATGAACATAATTTTATGCAGTATGTCTCTTCGTTTTGCCTTTTTTGAACAAAACAACGTAGTCGGCGTTGGAAACAACTACAATTATGAAAGGAATTTACCAGAATTTTTCTCTAGAATAGCCTTTACCGAGATATTTGCAAAAAATTAGTTTTGGGTGCCATTTTTCCTATATGGCGAACGGCAAAGATACGAGGTGGGATATTATTTTGTTATACCATAAAAAGAAAAGTTTACCCAAAATTTGTTTGTGCTTTTGATTTGTATATTACCTATAAAAAGTTAATACAACACTAAATTAAAAATAATTGTAACATTTTGCAAACCATCTTTTCCAAACTAATTTGAGGTCGCAGAACACGAAAAACGCAATTTTGTTTTTTCCTTTTGGCTGTTCCCGAGTTATTCGGATATTTCTATACCCTATTCAATTTTGATCGGAGCATAATCATTGGTATACTCGTTAGAATTTTATAAAGAGAATATCTTAAAAATAGGAATCAATTTGGCGAGACTTATATTAATTTCGTGTTCAGTAGACCATGATTGCCCGAAATCAACTCCAACATCAAGTGCAGTAAAATCATTGTTATCTTGTGTAATACACGTATTTGTGAAGTGTGGTATGGGCTTACCTCCAAAATAAATTGAGATGCTGTAGAAAAAACATTATCACAATCAAAATATATTTAAATTTTTTTAATTATTAAGAGAGCACGAAACTAAAAAGTTGATTAAATTTTTAGAATTTCCACATTTTTTTTTTTTATTTAAAACTTTGTGTTAATTTTTTTTCAAACTCTATGAAATTTAAACGAAATTTAAAATCCGTCCGTTTACTTTATTTTAAAATTTTAAACGCGCGCCCACTGCTGAGAAGCTTTTTTCCACACAGATGGTTCCGCTGCAACTGACGGACTAAAAAGCAAATTGCGTGCAAAGTGCGAAGCACCACACAACACGAATTCAATGAACGTGCGACTATGAGGCTGCGAAGGAAGAAAGCGAAAGGATTTGCTCGGTCGCGTTGACTTGACTGCATTTGGCGCCTAAATTAGTGACAGCCAGTAACTACAGTGTTGTGGCTTGAAGATGCAACATTTCGGGGTGACAGTGTACTGACTTAAAGTTTGATATGGTTGACATGCGCGTAAAAGTCACGTGTGCGGCGGCAACTTACACACTTTCATACATTTGTATGTACTTATGTACTTGTGCGGTGGGTATGTTGCCTTAAGCGAAAAATGTAAACAATGGAATGATTTGTTGCTTGTTGTTGTTCAAGGTGTATCTTGTAGATATGTATTTTGCAACTTGTGCAATTCATTCACACCAGCAGTAAGTATATCCTATTGTAATGTAGTTGCTGGAAAATGAATGAAAAACTTAAGTTGTATGTGAAATTTGGCGCGCAACGGAAATGCGTCTGGTATTTCCGTTTTGCGAGCGAAGATATTGGTTGTCTTGTTGTAGGTAGCGTAGTGATTGCCACCGATTTGTTTATTTATTTATCAACATACTGTAATTGCTGCATATTTGATCAGAAATTCTTTTTTTACAGAGTTTGTGCTTATATAGGGTGCTTCATATTTTATTTTTAATTCTATGTGACTAGAGAATTTTCTTTAGATTAGAAATCAGAAAATGGTGGCAGTATTCTGCTTTGTAAAAAGTAAAGAAAAGACAATTTTCGGGACTAGGTATCAATCGTCTTATGATAAATTCCTCAAGTTTTATTTGTACAATTCGCGTGAAACTTAGTACATGTGAGAGAAAACGAATCGCCATTTGCAATGTAAAGAAATGATGAGAAATATTTCTCCGTTCGCGAATGTCATGACGATTCACCGATGACAAATTAAAATGACAATTTTAAGTCATAGGTGACTAATGGAGACATTTGTTCGACTTCTTACATGAACTTTCGAACAAATGTCCCAAAATTCACTTATGACTTATGCTGATATTATCATTGAGTCGTCAGTGTGCTAACGTCTCATAGCAGACAATATCACTCATGATATATATAATTATTTGTTTGTTTAATTTAGGCCTAGAACCATAAATAAAAATACGTATACTACATTAGAACCAGGATGGCCATCACCTAACTCTTTCTACTCTTTCCTATACTACAACAGCATCACATCTTGCAAATAATTTCAAATGTGTGTTGTGTTTCGAAAATTCTGTTTTCTACTGTACATTCGCTTCCTATGGCTTTTTTATTGTTTTCTATTGTATGTACATACGAGCAGCCAGCACATTAGGTATTTTGTTGGTAATTTTCAAAAACTCGAACGATGTCAACTCGCTCGAAACTTCACTTCAAAAATTGATGTGAAGATATAAATTTGTGTCACCCTGTAGTGAGTTAATTTTTCAGGCTAATTGGTATGTATGTAAGTAGGTAAAACAAATTTAAACAAATAAAGCAAACATAAATTTTGAGAATTCAATCAAGTAATGATGTTATTTATTTATTTTTTTTTTTTTTTTGGTTTTTCGGCAAAATCTTAAAGAAGTAAGTTGATGTGCCATAAGTCAGTTCTTTGTTCTAAAATTTGCACAAACATCTACATATGCAAGTCGTACGGACGAAATTCGACTGAAATCATGTCATAATTTCGTAATTTGTACAAATTTTGCTAATTGAAATGACAACAACAATAACATACAATTGGGTAAAAGTGACAAGCGCAGCACTTAAATTTAATTGGATTTTATGCACTTTGCTTAAGGGAAGACAGTAAAAAGGATACTTGTCCGACATTTTTCTGTTTTTTCCACTTACAAAGAAAATTTAAGACATCGATTGGAACAAATAAATTGATTTAGCATTGACTGCCTTAAAAACGCTGTAGGTGAATCTATCAGACTTACTTTTAGCGCACTAAAAAAACACATTAAACTACCAAAGACAGAACTTTCAGTTTTGTAGCCCAAAGCGCATAGTAATGGGTGTTTTTTTAAGTCCGATAGAACTTGAAGTTGTAAAATATAACAAAAAATTAAATTGTAATCAAAATTTTTTTTTATATGAAAGATCAATACATGGCATTAACATTTGAAAATGATTTTGGGCGATTTTGTGCGCCATAATAATCACGAAGTCATTTATAAGTTGCGCGAATCGACGACTGATTTTCAAAGTAAATTTGGATAACTTCATAGCGTTGTTCAAGCATGAGTCTGTCTATTCATGATGATTTGTCAGAGTATTCTGAAACAAATAAAAGAAAAATGTTCATCAAAATTTTATTTTTTTAATTTTACATTTATTTAAATGTTTTTGGAAAAAATAGAAGAATTGCTCCTATAATAATGAAATTTCGAATGCTTAATTAGTTTTCACTAGTTAAGAAATATTCCAAAAATGGAATACCCTCGAAATCCTGTCTTGGGTTGCTATTTACCACTATGCGTAACGTGACAGTTGGAGATAGGTTGGGACACCTCCAAAAGTCACGCCCTTCCGCCTTCCTGCTTTGGCTGATAGCCGACTGCGGTCAACAGTGTCATTGCCAACCACCATTACCAGGGGTTGCCGCTGGAAGACAGCAGGCTGCTTGGGGCCAGACATGGAACAATGTTTATCCAACAGCCTTTCAAGTTTTGTTTCATCACTCTTCCGTTAACCTCCTGTTAACCAAGGCCAATCAATCTTCTATACCATATAGACAAGATTGCGCCTTCAAATCCATCGATTTAACAACTTCTTCCAGCGATTTCTGGAGGCGGGAGATTCAGATTGTCTGATCAGATCTCCTACTCCCCTCAAAATAACTGAGTGAAGATAGGTCGGGTTAGGTCGGGGCCGGCCCACCATCACCCCATGCTTCAATATTTTTCGACAACCTGGGTGGGGAGGACATAGATCCTCCAACACCCCATGCGTCACCATCTTTTGCCTCAATTGTGACCATTCAGTCCACAACTTTGGCACCCCTTATAACCGGCCGTGCAAACCACAAGGTTAGAAAGGCTGGGCCAGACCAATCCATTGCCTCCCTTCTGAGTTGTGGAAGAGACAATCTTCCCCACAACCCAACCTACTACGAAACAAGAGAGACTGCTAACTGACACTTTCTTCTTCCGGGTCACTCCAACCCCCGACTAGCGTGAAATATGTTGAACTTTTTTTGACTTAAATTGAAAGAGTAGATTTTCATTTTTGATTGATGATTTGAATGATTTTCAATGTATTTTCTTGAGGTAGTTTTTTTAAATTCAAATTACAACTTCAAGCATACAATTGCTATCAATTAAATTGAGCGAAAGCCCTCATTACAAGTTTCTGGTGCACTATTTGTTTTTCCGCTTACTTTGTGCAAACACAAAAGAATGCTATATAAACAGTAGACAGTCGCCTTCATTGCATCAGTCAAAATGGCACTATCAGTACAAGAACTTTTACATTACTTCATCGAGTTGCTAGCTCTCCTGAGCAGTGCTGCTAACGCAATGAACTGGAAACTACAAGCTATTAATTCCATTTTGGAAGCTCCTGCACTCGACGGTCAAATACATACCATTGCATATTTCGGCAGTAAGAACAATGTAGATACTGTCATAACAGCATTGTCAGGAATACCGAAAATTGTTACCACTGAACCACATGGAGATTTGAAATTAAATGACGCAACCGCTGGCTTGAGTAGTGGTTTCAATCGGAATATGATCTTCATAGTCGTAGGTGCATTGCAGCACAAGGCCATGTTGAATCAATTGAATAGAGCATTCGATGGTATACAAGGAAATGTATATGGTATATTCATTATACCGAGTGCAGAACGACGAAAGACACTCTTTCTGAATGAACACTTCGATTGGTGTTGGCGCAGAGGTTTTGCCAATGTCATAGTGCTAACGGAATCCAACGAAAATTCTCCACAGTTACAAGTGTACACGTATAATCGTTTTCCCGTTATGAAAGTAACCCAAAAAGATTTTCAGCCTGGCAAAATGTATTTCAAAAATAAGTTTGAAAACTTACGTGGTTACAGCGTGCGTACACCGGCACAGTATGATCCACCACGTGTTTTTGAATTTTACAATCCTAGGGAGCAACGTGTCGTCTACAAAGGTTATGCTGCAGAGATATTTAAAGCATTTTTGCGTAAGATCAATGGAATGTTGGAAATAGTGCAAGTGCATAATTCAAGCACTTACAATATACCGGGTATTATTGAACAACTGAATAAAGATGACATTGATATTTCGATGAATCCATTTATACCCTCCCCATTCCACCCAGGAGTGCGCACTAGCTATCCGATTAAAATGATGCAATGGTGTGTTCTGGTACCATTTAGTGGCGAGATTGAAGCATATGAATATTTTCTGCGTCCATTTCGTCCCATCGCTTGGTTGGTATCTATAGCTGGGCTCTTTTATCTAAGCTTTGCAAAAGGTTTCAGTGATCGCTTACAGCGTTCGCATGGCCATGGAAGAACACAATTCGGCAAAGCTTTTCTACTTATGCTGCGTCTAATGTTGTATCTACCAGTGCCCTATCAGAAGAGTACACATACTTTTCATGTATATCGTGCTTTTTATTTGATCACCGTAACTCTGCTTGGTTTTATACTCTCCAACTTGTATCTGGCCACCTTAACCAGTTTTTTAGCCAAAATGATTTTCGACCAACAGTTGGATGGTTTGGCCGATATGGTCGCGCGTAATGTTACAATCAATGCCATCGAATATGAAATTCCAATAATACTGAAAAATGAAGGCTTAGCAAAAGGATTTGCTGACTTGCTGGTGCCACGTAATGCAACTGCCTTTGTGGACGAACTGTTGCAGCTTAAGGTGAATCAAGCGTATATTGCACGTGAGGATTTATTGGGTTTTGTGCTCTTTCAACAGCGCCACCTGTTGCGGCCACTCTTTCATATTGCTGCCGAGGGCATTTCAACAATACCAGTCGCATTCCTTATGCCCACACATACGCAATTTGAGTCTGTATTGAATCGTTTCATTATGCGTATTGCCGCAGCAGGACTAACAGATAAATGGTTCCAGGATACGGTGTCGGATGGTTTGCGTGCAAGTATTTTACATGTGAGGAGACAACAAATGCAGCCCACACGTCCGCTTAGTTTGCAGCATTTGCAGTTTGCCTGGTATGTTTTGGCTGGTGGAAGCGTGTTGGCTCTGCTCAGTTTTATTATGGAGAATTTAATACGACGCATAACAAGTAGAATACATTGTTTCATTATATTCTATTGAGGATTTATTTAAGAAAAATAAATATACAAGTATTCATTACCAACTTTGAAATTAATAAAAATAAAGAATTTAATTTGATATTTATGTCTGTGTGTCGTCCATGTAGGATGTAGGCCTTAACGGAAGTCCAACTGTAACACAAGTACCTTGGAACACTTTTCAGTAGATCATTATTGTACTTTGGACTATGGTTTGTACTTACTATAGCTGGCTATAATTCATAATTTTGTGTCGCCTCTGAACACCAAGAAAAAGTAATTGATCCACAAAATTCGATATTCAAATCCTTACTGGGCACTATATAGGGTCGAAATTTAGATTCAATCCGAAACCGACTCACAAGTTAGAAGAACTCTTAAAAACGATATCTGCATAGCTTTTTTTCGTTCCGAGAAAAACCAATGGAGCACATTTGAATCTACTGAAGGCCCATTTTGGCAAAAAACATGTTTTTTGGTCATAACTTTTTTTTGGCGTTTAAAAATTATACATTTTTTTGGGAGTATAGATAAAATTCGCGTTTCAAAATCGATTGTTTTAAGTTAAGTTTAAGAAAAATTATTTAGAATGAGAATTTTCCAAGAAATACGTGTGAATTTTTTCAGAATTTTTTGAGATATTTTATAATTTTCCAAAAGTTGGTCAAAAAATAATTCCAAAAATTCTCAAAAAATTCACACCTATTCTTTGAAGGATTCTAAGCATTTTATGATCTAAGAAATTTTTTCGTAGATTCCTTGATTTTGAGTAAACCTAGCATTTCGCTGACGAATATGAGCGTAACAGCTGAAAACTCTTAGTTTGATAAATTTTGAAAAACTGTATTATGTCTCAAAAAATTCTGAAAAAAATCACACGTATTTTTTGAACAATTTTAAGCATTTTTTCCACGGTACACTTTTTTCGTTAGATGCCTTGCTTTTGAGTAAAAAATCTATTTTCCGTCCGCGTAATTAAAAAACGTAAAAAAATCGATTTTGGGACGCGAATGTTATATATAATCTCAAAACAAATTTATAATTTTTAGACGCCAACATTTTTGTAAGAACTTAGTCTCAGGCTTTCTTACAGAAAAAAAATAGTGCATATATCGTTTTTAAGGGTCCTAACTTTTGAGTTGGTTTTGGGATGATTTTTTTTTTTTTGCTTCATACAAAATCGATCCGGTCTACTGTACACTGATTTGGTTTTGTCATTAAAGTACGCTAAAGTGTTTTATCAGTGTCAAAAAAAAAAAAAAAAAAATCCTGATTCCAACAAATACTGCCAAATATCTAGGCATAATCCTCGAAGAAAGGGCACGCAAAGCATGTGTTGCTTTTTACACATGCAAAAGGATGTTTAATAAATCTTGGGGTCTTAAGCCAAAAGTAGTTTTGTGGATGAACAAGGCAATCATAAGACCAATTCTGACCTATAGAATTCTTGTATGGTGGAAAGCCTTAAGCAAGCAAACCTTTTTGGCAATCGTATCAAAAATTCAAAGAATGGCAGGTATAGGAGTTAGCGGAGCTGTTAACACTGTGCCCTCTGCTGCTCTCGACGCCTTGCTTCATTTAGAGCCTCTTGATATTTACGCTAAAGGAGTTGCAGCAAAAAGTGCTATCAGGTTGAAGGAATCTGGCGTCTGGACTTCACAACCTTATGGCCATGGTAGTATTTTTGCACAATTCCCTGGCTGCGATATTGATAGTGGAACTGATTACATCACTCCCACTCTCATGTTCTCAACCAACTTTCAAGTGAAAATACCTGTGGTTGGACTCCGATTCTGAATTCCAAGGGAATATACACTGATGGCTCAAAAATGGAGTCTGTTACTGGGGCTGGGGTTTATTCTAATGATTTGCAAAGCAGCGAATCTTTTGTTCTACCTCGCTACTGCAGTGTATTTCAAGCGGAAATTCTAGCTACCTGGAAAGCATGCCAAATTATTAAACCAAAAATTTATGATCGTAATGACACTTTCGTCATTTACGTTGATATTAAGGCGGCCATTAAAGCTCTTAATTCCAACACCACTAAGTCTAGCTTAGTCTTAGATTGCAGGAAAGCCCTATGTGAAGTTGGGCTCCTGTGTAATCTTACAATATGTTGGGTTCCTGGACACAGCAATTTCATTCGCAATAAGAATGCTAACGAACTTGCTGGGAAAGGATCTTCAACTGACAAAATTTCTGAGACCTATATTATGAAACCACTTGCATTAATTAGAGCCAATATTGACTCAAAATGTATTTTATGGACTAATTTTAGATGGTCTAATTTAGCAACATGTTTTACGTCAAGGACGATTTGGCCACTTTATGACGCATATAGAACACAAAAAATTATCTCATTAGACAGGCAAACTCTCAAAACCTTAATTGGTGTCATTACAGCGCACTACTTTTTAGGTAGGCACGCCTCAAGGTTGGGGCTTACCGACATAGGTGATCTTTGTGGAAGCTGTAAAGATCCTGATGTCGAAGAGTTCATTTATCATTTCCTTTGTGAATGCCCAGCGTTGGCTAACCGACGTTATAAGGTGTTCAAAAGTCATTTTTTCGACTCCCTTAAAGATATTGCTCAGAAGAGTCCCAAATCCATTTTGGAGTTTATAAAAATTTCTAAATATAGGTTGACAACGAAGTTATATATCGGGCACACAATGGGGCCAATCGCGGCCTAAGTTATGATAGCAACTGCTATCTCCCGCGCTAGCCTAACCTAACCTAACAAATACTTTAGCGTACTATATTTTAACAAATACTTCTTATCAGTGTAAAAAGTGCGAATAAAAAAACTACAGTATAATTTATGATGTGGTAACTCTTGCGAGTTGCAACGCATTGGTAACCCAAGATAAAAGTAGCTATCACACATTTCGCGATAAAGACAGATAGTGCAAATAAAATGAAGGCACAAATAGGAGAGCGTAAAACTATTGCTGTCACTTATGCACCGAACTGAACTGAACTGAAGGAAGTCAAACAAGACTGGTCAGTGTAGAATTTGTCAGGACATTTGCACGCGAAATGTTTTAAAACTACAACAAGACTTCTTGTGCAGAACCCATTTACATTAGGTTAGGCTAGTTTAGGTTAGAGCTGTCAAGTATATAAAAGCTTTCGTACGTACACATTCCAAATGTTGCTCTTGATTTAAATTTATTTTCTAATATGACAGAGAAATATTAAAATCTGCTTAACCAGCTGCTGAACGTAACTTATCTGGTGTTATCTGGTGGTGACGAGGTTCAGAGTGGTCATTCCCATTTCGTTCTCTTTGAGTGCGTTGTACCTCCGGCAAATGTGAGACATCAGCAAAAACAAAGGCCAATAAAAGCATGAAAATTATAAGAAACTAAAATAAACAAAATATTGAAAAGTAACTTATGAATACTTAATCTTATGTTAAATCAAAAGTAAATTTCACAAAATTTCTAACAAACCTTCATTTTGATGATAATTCGGTAGCTTGCAGTTATTAACTATTTTTGAAATGTATTCAGTACCCTTTTATATGCAATTTTTTAGTATTTTTTTAAGTTTCTACTTTATTTTGATAACCAGTTTAGATCTAGTTTAGCCTTTTTTGGTTTCAATAATAAGATAATTAAAATATTAAATGATTTCTTGCTAAGCATTTCACTTAGTTAAAAAAATGAACTTCTTTATAAAAAACTTGTTTGGTATAATTTCTAGTTGAATGGTCACTTAGTAAAATATTAAAACTCAGATTTTAATTAAGATATGTCTGTGGGCATATCCGAAAATAATCTTCCCTTATTTGACACAGGCTTTCAGAAAAAATTTTTTTTCATATGGTGGAATATATTCCTAGACATGTAAAATTAAATTCCTGATAGGTGAACAAGAAAATTTCGGCATGAAGGGCTGTGAGAAGGTCGTTTTACCGGAAAATTTTGCGTTTTTCGTTTTTTATTCGACTTACCAGGGCCGTGTTTAGGCATAGGCTACAGCCTAGGGGCCCGCACCACAATGGGGCCCGCACCACAAAGAAGATTGAAGCAAAAAAAAAAAAAATTTTATGTAGCATAAAATAAAAAATTTTAATTTTAAATTTTTATTTTAACACAGTAGTGCACATTTTTTGGTTTACTCTCGCGAAAGAAGTTACGCTTCAAACATATTTATTAAACATGTTTTCTAAGAATTTTGGCTAAGCCGAGAGGTGTCAATCATAAATGTTTCAGTACACAGTGCATCAAGTGTAAGTCGGGAGTGAAATTTTGTTTCGAAAAAGTTACTTTCGATAACTTTAAAAAGTTAGTAAGTGATAAATAGGGCTAATACATACATACATATTTTGTAATAATTTTTTAAATAATTTATTAAAACGTTTTCTTTATAGCCCGAGAAAATAAACTAATGTAGAATTGAGTTTTTTTGTAATTTTTAAATGTTTTGAAATTCTTTATTTTATGGAATTACAATAAACGTAGATTAATTTAAAAACCAAATTTATTTAAAATTATTAATCTTCAAGGTATGAAGCCGATCGCAAAATTAAGCAAAAATATTTTATGTTTTAATTTTTCCTTAATTGTTAGTTTATTCAGTAAACATTTTTGTAGTCATATTTTCTAACTGATTTGGGGTCGCTGAACATGAAAATCGCATTTATTAGAAAACAAATTTTCAAAAATCTATACTAGTCGCTAAAAAACAATATATTTTTAAAACTTTTTTTACGTTTAGTTGCAGGCAAAATTGATTAAAAAAGTCTTCTATATCTAATTTTGTTGAACATTTCGATCGGTCATAGCTCATTTTATTCGTAATTAAATTTAAAAACAAAACAAAGCTTTTAGATTTATGCAGTTTTAAAAAAGGTTGCATATCGGTTTGTTTTTGTCGGTGCTGAATGTGAATCTGACCTCAGAAACGGTCTATCACGTATGGTAACCTTAAAGTTAAAAAAGCATGATTTTTGAGGTTATGCAGAAAAATCACGAAGTTAGGTATTTTGCTATTGTCTATTAAATGCATCATTTAGTACTATATGATGAACTATAAAGCGGTTTTGAATCATTTTTCTGGTAAAAGTCTTGGTCATTTGAAAATTTCACCATAAAAGATAAAAATCGTATGTGGTCATAACTTTTCAAAGAAAAATCACACAAGACCCTTCATAACTCATTGGGAAACAAAAAGCTGTACTAAATGATGCATTTTATAGAAAAGAGCAAAACAATTTCGTACGTCTTCTATACATAATCATACAAGATCAGTTCATAGCACATTTTGAAGAAGAACAGAACTAAATAAAGCATTTAATAAGAAATAGCCAAAAAATTCCATGAGTCCGATATAGACCTGGTCACGCGCCAAATTTTTAGCTTATTGAATAACGAAACATTATACATGAAGTGCTTATTTGAGTTTTTTGGTCAAATCTAATAAGACGATTTGTTTGGTTTGGTCATTCCTATCCTCACATTTAAAAATTATTTTACATATTTTTATGTAAGAACAGAACTTTTTCCAAATTTATGCTTCTCAACCTTTTCGTGATTTACGAGCCTCTAATTTTCGGGCTTTTTTTGTAAGGCCCAGGTCCGTACGAAGCTGGCACAAAACTCGATTTATGCCCTTCGATAACTACAAAAAATTCATTTCTGCAGCAAAATTTTAAGATAGTTTTGCACGGAGAAAAATACGCATCATAATTTTTACTCTACTCGGGTAGTCAAAAATGTAAAGTAATCAACACTAAATTTCAAATATAAATTACCTTACGTATGAACTATGCATTTGATGGGTCCGTAAAGTCATATTTACAAATAAAATGAAGTTAAATAATAAAGGAATATTTACTCCAAATTGCCTACATTTGACTTTATGTAAAGTAATTTATACTTTCAGAAAAAAAAAGTGTGACCATTTTGAATTTATAATTCTAGTCGAAATAACTTTATTTTTTTCACGCACAAAAATGAGTGCCTTAATTTTCACTCCACTCGAGTAAGGTAAAAATCATAAAAATATAGAATCATTTTGACTTTTATAATTTTAGTAACAATTTCTTTTTTTAGACAGACATTGACTTTATATACAAATTTTATGCCTCTTCATAATATGCGTAAGTAGCGCAGAGGATATGTATCTGTTTATCACACGGAAGGGCCAGGGTACGTACCCTAGCGTGGTCAATTCGTTATTTTTTTTTTGTTTGAACTTTACAGTAAGCTAAATATCATGTCAATTTTTGCCAAAAAATTACTAGCAAACATACATTCTGAATTGACTAAATCAGTAAGGTAAAATTTATTTCGGTGTGGAGTTTTCACTATTCTGATTTCAAATTCTAGTAAAATTTATGAGAAATAAGTAATATTTTTTTTCTCCGTGTGGTGAAAAAAATTCAATTGGAGTTATTTTACAAGAGACAATCCTATACTTTAAGATGGGGCCTGCACCACATGTATAGCCTAGGGGCCTCCAACTCCTAAATACGGCCCTGCGACTTACTTTGGGGCTTCAATTAAAAAACAAAAAACCTCATAAGCAAAGTCGATTTATTTTCCATTAAAGAATTTGCTTTAATTTTTTCAGAATTTTAGAACATTTTTTGTGGCTATAATGAGCGATTTAGACTTTTTAACTCTTTCCGTCTCCATGTGGCACATACAATTTTTCTGAATTTTACTCGAGAATATTTGGAAAGGTGTCCCGTAACATATCTATGACTTATGAAATGTGTGCTCTCCCGTATAATATCGGAAATCTCGATTTTCCCGAAATTTTAAGGTAAAACGACATCCTGACAGCCCCTCATGGGAATTTTATTTTACACATCTAGGAATTTATTCCACCACATTTGGTTATAGAATATGAAAAAAAAAAAAAATTCTGAAACCTGGGTCAAATAAGAGAAGATTATTTTCGGATATGCCCATACATTGACTACCCATATTTAGTTTCACACCT
This sequence comes from Calliopum simillimum, assembly GCA_951812925.1. Lineage (NCBI taxonomy): Eukaryota > Metazoa > Arthropoda > Insecta > Diptera > Lauxaniidae > Calliopum > Calliopum simillimum. The sequence goes on along the minus strand of OX638372.1, from coordinate 12,745,137 downwards.
GGCACAAAATTAAAGGTTTATTTATTTGTCAAAAAATGTGTCGTATACGAAAATCGTTTTGACAGTACTATCCTGTTTATTTTTTTGTAAACTTTTACTTTTTCGCCACATAGCAAGGACATGGTAGGCCAGAAGTCGACTGGGATTTAACTTTACTTAATTAACCAAAATGAGGAAACTTTGCTTTTAAAATATCTGTGGAACTCACATATTAAAAAAAAATATGCTTCTGAAATCGCGAAAATATGTCAACATTCCTTTGGTGCTGTCTTGTTTTAGCCACAAAAAAAAATCCAGGGCTGCCACAAAAAAAAATCCAGGGCTGCCACTGAGCGATTTGATGGAATATGAGTTGATTTTTAAATGAATTTTTGAGAATTTTGATATGATAACTTTGCTTTTAATAGACTCTTAGTGGAGTTCTTTTCAAAATATGAGATCCTTCACTTTCTTAATTGGAGTCGCTTTATTTTTGGGATTCAAAACAATTCTCAAAAATCGACAACTAGATCTCTGCCGCACAAAAAGTCGTAAAAAGGGATTTGTAGGTCATAACGTACAAATGAAGAATGGTTCATTGAATATAACATATGTAATTAATCTTTTGATGCATTAGCGTTTCTAGGCTTTGCCTTTGGAGGGGGGCTTAAGTATAAAGAAGTATTTCAGATTGATATTTTTCCTTCCAGGATCCGCCTATGTTTATAACACTCGACAGCCCTGGCTAAAGTTATGCTTTAATTTTTAGCCTAAAAGTATGCTACACATAATTTAACCACAATTGTTATTTCACCCCAAAAAATCTAATTCAAGAAAATCGATTAAAAAAAAGCCAGTCTCACTCAGTCAGAGTCAGTAGTCAAAACAAAATATTTTTATTAAATTTTCTTCCAGTTTATTTAACATCAGCAATGCTCGTCTTGTAGTGTGATTCTGTTTCATACATCAACGATTAAACAATTTAAGAAACGGTGGGCAGGGGGTGACATTTTTCGCTAAGAATTTAATATATGTATGTATGTGTTTGCCATTGCTATGGCGCTGCCACTTCGTTGATGATACGAAAAAGATGTCACAGACTACTTTGGCTTAAGTGCGCTTCAGAAATTTGGTACTGAAACAGCACTTTAAAATTGAAGTAAATTTTTGGCATTGCCATCAGATTTAGTGCGGATGTTAAGGAAAGTTGAAGAAAGTGCGCAGCAAATCTCTAGATGTTGTATGAGACTTTTGGGTGTTTTTTTTTTTCTATCAGTTTGTATTGTAAATAAACTGTAATGCCCCAGACAGACGGCAGCTCTAATTCACATTACAGACGCAATAATGTGAAACTTTTTATTGCATGATTTTAGGCATTTTTTTAAATAGATATTTCATAGACATTGACTAAAAGAAAATTTCCCAATTCAGAGTCCAAAAAATTCTATATTAGCTTTTCTGATGCTTTACTCACCATTAATCTTGTATTTGATGTTTTAGAATTTTTTGGATCCTGAATTGGGAAATTTTCTTTTAGTCACAATGTCTATAAATTTTGTTTTGTATCCGGACCCCATCTAAAACTACTTGTTGACCTCTATTCAATTCTAGCACAATTTTTATTTATTTTTGGAGAGAGAATATAATTTCTGAGAGTTAATAAGAAAAATCGGCATAACAGAGTAAACTTTGTGTAGCGGAGGGGTCAAGGAGGAAGAGGAACGTCAAAATTAGCTTAGCCAAGTGCAAATTTTAGAAGGGTAATACGTGGTGGGAGATCATTATGTTGGTCTGATACGGGAGAACTGTGATCACCATCAAGTAGTGCATTCTGCCCATTTTATTGATTCTGGTGTTGTAAATCTGGCAAATCTGAGACATCAGCAAAAACAAAGGCCAATAAAAGCACAAAAATTATGAGAAACTAAAATAAGAAAATATTAAAAAGTTATAAATTAAATATTAATTATTCACATGATAAAACTATATAAAAATTTTTGTTTGATAGAAAGCTTTCAGCTAACTGTATGAGCTTTCTGAAGATAAATTTGGCTTAAAATGATTTCGCAAAAGTTCTGGACCTCCTTTAAAGTATTTGACTTATAGGGATTTAAAGGATTTCACAAAGTTCTGAACCTCTAAAGCAGATATTCAAAATTTTTTTTCCTAATTTTTGACTTTGGCGGCTATTTTAGTATTGAAAAGGTCCAATTAACATACCTTTACATTATTATACCCTACACTAAGGGTATATTCACTTTGTCCTTCCATTTGTAACGCAGAGAAGGAGGCGTGACAGATATAGAAAAGTATATATGTTCTTGATCAGCGTCACCTCCTGAGTCGATATAGCCATGTCCGTCTGTCTGGCTGGCTGGCTGTGTGTGGAAATACATTTTTTGGGAAAACTAAGCAAGATAATTCAATGAAATTTAGTGTACAGCCTCCGTCGTCAAAGTTAGCTCGGGAGATTGAAAATGAGCGAAATCGGTCAACGGACACGCCTACCACCCATACAAAAAATATATTCAAAATGCAACTTTTGGAGTATTTTTTACGATAATGCAACCAAAATACACGTAATAACTACGAATTGTAAGCGCAAGCTCTGAGCAAAAACTGGGCGAATTCGGACAAGAGGGCGTGACACCTCTCATATAAGCAAAAGCTTGAAAACGTTATACTGAAAGAGTTTTTTGAGATATTCAAACCAAATTTAACTCAGGCACTAAGAATAATAAATGAAAACTCTCAACAAAAATTGGGTAAAATCGGACAAGTGGGCGTGGCACTTTCCATATAAGAAAAAGTTTCAAAATGCTATACTTAAAGAGTTTTGTGAGATGATCCAACTAAATTTCACTCAAAAACTAAGAACTATAAATTTAAACTCTTTAAACTCCCGTTTAAGCGAAATTCACAAAATACTGCAGTGTAGGGTATTAAATGTTTTGCCAGGCCAAAGGTAGCACCTTTAATAGTTTTTTTTTTTTTAATTCTCGTGAAATTTCCTTTAATGCGGTTGCACATTTGTTTTGCCAATTTTTTAATTTGACGTCGGCAAAAGTAACTTTTCTGTGCAACACGCGGGTTATTCGCTTGTGTTGCGCCTTCTTTATCTACTGGAGCCATCAAACGGATTGTTCTTGAGAAGTTTTTTTTTTGACTTCAATTAAAAAAAAATTGGTATGACAAATTCACTACCGAAGATATTAAAACAAATTGTAAAAGGGTATATTAATAGCACTTTTTTCGTACTTAAATGGCCGCCAAAGTCAAAAAAGAGGAAAAAAACTTAAAATATCAACTTTAAAGGTCCAGAACTTTGTGAAATCCTTTTAAGCCCCATAAGCCAAATGCATCCTTAGAAAGCTCATACAATTAGCTAAAGGTTTCTTTCAAAAAAATTTACTCTTCTCTACCACTTCTCGGAAGCTTCGTAACCTTATGCAATACACCCTATATAACGAATTTTTTAGTCAAATTGACACTTAGTACGATATATGCATTTATCACATTTTGTTAATACTTCACGCAGTTTAATCAATTTTTTAATTAACATGGGCCCTGAACGAGTCGTATGAAAAAAAAAAAAAAAAAATCCACGCTGAATACAGTACACAAGAAAAGAGAAAAACTTATATTTGAAAACTATTGAATATCTGGACCGGCTGACCTTCGGGAACCTTTTGGTGTCTCAGTAAATTAATCAATTAAAGCTTGTTGATAGTCTGCCATAAATGCTTTCCCTCTAGATATACTAGATGTTCTTCATTTTGACTATGGAGCCTTCGGTTGACCTTCGGGAACGTTTAGGTGTCCAGAAAATTAATCAATTAAAGCTTATGGAAAATCCGCCATAGATGTTTTCCCTTGCATATATCTAGATTTTCTTCGTTTTGACTATAAAGCTCTCGGGTGACCTAAGGGTATCTAAGGAAAAAATCAATTAAAGCTTGTTGATAGTCCGCGACCGATGTTTTCCTTTTCATACATCTCGATTTTCTTCGTTTTGGCTACGAAGCCATCGGGTGACATACGGGTGTCCAAGGAAAAAATCAATTACAGCTTGTTGATAGTTTCACTTCAAAAAATTTTATATTTTTTATTAAAAATTTTTTTTTTTTTTTTGGGAGAGAGAATATAATTTTGTTGGAGTTTGTGATGTCAAGATTACAATTAAACAATTTGTAAACAGCAAATATTACAAATTCAAAAACAAATGTTAGGTACTCATGACTTATTTCCATTTCTGAGTGTTAATAAGATATAAAAATCGGCTTAACCAAGTATACTTTTAATATCGGCGGGATCAATATGATGTGGAGGAGGAGGAGGAACGTGATGATCATCAATTTGTACATTGTGATCATGTTGATGTCTTTGATTCTGATGTTGTACCTCTGGCAAATGTGAGACATCAGCAAGAACGAAGGCCAATAAAAGCATAAAAATTATGAGAAACTAAAATGGGAAAATATTTAAAATTTATTAGTTAAATATTTATTATTCATGTGTTAAAATTAAATATAAATTTCACAAGAAATGTAAATACCTTCATTTTGATGATAATTCGATGGCTTGCACTTGTTTACTATTTTTGTAAATGCATTCAGTACTCTTTTATATGCAATTTTTTAAGTTTCTGTTTATATTTTGAAAACCAGTTCAGTGCAAGTCCTGCCCTCTTTGGTTTCAACAATAAAATAATTAAAATATTTAACGCTTTTTTGCAATCAAAATATTTTACTTAGTAAAAACAATCTGGACTTCTGTATAAAACTTGTTTGGTATAATGAATTAATTAAAGTCGAATATAAATTTACACCTATTTCTAATTAAAATTTATTTACTTATATGACTACCCGTCTTTAATAAATACGCAACACATGTACATTCAGTCTGTTGTCTTGAAATGACAGGTTTGCTCTACAACTGTCGTACTCGATATCGTTAACAAAAAGTAGGTGAGGCAGAAATAAACTCAATGTCCATAGGATACGACCCAAGTCTGATCCAACAAAGTTTGAAGAAAATAGCTTGAGTGGAATTCATAAAATATTAGAGACATTGAGAACGCAAAAGTCACCAGATAAAGGTCGTTGGAGAGGGAAGTCTAATGGTCAAAATAGTTTTGGGGTAATATCAAATTCATTGCAAAAGATGGAGCATTTTGAGTTAGAATTTTAGGTGTGCCGTTAGAGAATTCCGAATAGTTACTTGTGCAAGAGAATTCAGAAAATTTATAAATAAATCCTTCCTATTTTTTATTCACCAAAAAGCGTTAGAAGAGTTTTAGACGAGTTTTTAGATGAAAAAAGTCATAAGAAATATCATGTGTCGCTTGGGGATAACGAATAACGAAAATTTCATTGTGTTGGGAGCAAACACTTTATTACTTATTATATATTCAAAAAGAAATTAAACATAATTTATGACATAGCAAGTAGCTAACACCTTTTATTGTATAATTAGAACAATACATAAAATAGTTCTAAGAAGTCTCAAGTTACTTTTTAAAAATGTTAAAATTTGTAACTGAAAAGACTCAATAAATATTACTTACTTACTTACTACAAGTATTGCCGTATAAATCCAAAATAACAAATTGTTTTTTTCTTTAAGTTTTTCAATTCTATAAAAATTTTCAAAATAATTTGAAAAATTATAAAACTCAATTATTTATTCTCAGTAGTCAATTTTGATTGATGTGTACAATAGCTTATCACTTAAATACATTTATAATAAATAGCTTTTAAAATAATTTAGAACAAAAACATATTTAAAACAATGATAACAAAAACAGAATCAGAAAATTACAAATTTTGCTTATCTTATTTCTAATGTCAGGACATATTCATACAATTTTCTTTTGTAGTCCCTAAAATTACAATTTTTAATATGGTTTGCTTATGTTTGTGGTGCGACCGACCGCCTTTACTTAAAAATCGCGCAAAACCAAAAATCTCAATAAACAGGCACCATTCATTTTCCTAGCTAACGACCTTCCTCTAATGGATTCTAATACACTTTGAAATTTTCATCAAAATCAGGTGAATTGTTTCCGAGCCCATAAAGACCAGACAAACAAAAAAACCTCATTTTTATATAATAAGTAACCTACAAAAATTATATTACTCGCAAAACGTATAAAACTTTGAATGGATCTGAAATGAAATAAACTCACAAAACATTGGCTTATTCATTTCTGTTTAGTTTTGGCTAGCCGAACCGGGCCGAAATTTTAAAATCTGATATAAAATAAGTTTTAAATTAGCTGCAACCGTTTTAAGTTTACTTCACAAATGATTCTTTTTGTATAAAAAAGTAAGTCAGGGTTTACCATAAAAAATAAATCTGAGATTTTAGTTAAATCTGAGGTTAAGAGTTACCATCTGTTGCAGTTCGCGTTTTTTCAGAAACCAGGAAAAATCTCTAATCGGTGTTGGATTTATGATAATTATTCACCAGTGCTAAATCGGCGGCATGATAAAGTGTTGGATTTGTGATAATTATTCACCTCGGCGGCATGATAAAGTCCACATTCTACATAAACATTAAATTTTAGTCAAGACACAACCCAAAATTATGTCCTACAGCAACAGCGCGAACCAGAATCAATTAAAATAAGACGCTAACAGGTCTTCTTAAACTGTTTCTTTTGTGCTTTAATATTTGACCAGTAAACAATTTTTCTTATAGAAGATATATTAATATATATAATAATTTGTCGTGTGAGCCAGCACTTACTGAATACGAAAATATGAAACAGGTATTCCTTGGACAATTCTAAGCATTTTATGCCTTGTACACTTTTTTCGTAAGATGCCTTCCTCTTGAGTAAAAAAGCGCTTTGCCTATCATGGCACTATGAGTCAAAAGGTACATTTTTTTGGCCAAAATTCATAACGTCCATATTATCATGGATACCGACTGCAAATATAGTTCTTATGTTGACTCTAGACTAAAAGAACAATTCTGAAAAAAATTTTAACCCTTGGACTACCGGGTCAAAAATGACACGTAATAAAATCTCTAAATTAATAACACATACCAGCAAGGTTTTGTTTTTAAACATTTCCGAAGTAACTTCATACGTTGAATCCGAATCCGAGGTCAGAATTGACCCACCGTTTCAGGATTTGGAGATATTTGAGGTCAAACTCATGAAAAATGGCTATTTTGGCTATTTTTGAGGTTCGATGCAATCTGCAGAAAATTTTCGTTATTTTTTTACCAAATTTATCACGTAGTTCTGTTATGTTTCTTCGAAATAAGCTCTTAAAAAATGCCATACGATACTTATTTTAAAAGTTATGTCCGATTTAAGATGAAATGCCATGACATCTTGAAATCCCATAAAACGGGTAAAACGACACAACTTTGGATTTCGTGATATCATCTTAAATCTGCAATAACTTTTGAAGAAAGTATTGTTTGGCAGTTTTTAAGTTCTCGTTTTGAAGGGAAAAAGTAGTACTCAGTAATGAATTATGCAAAAAAAATTAAAAAAATTTTGTGCAGTCTACAACTAACCTCAAAAGTAACAAAAGTACTTATTTTTCGTATATTAACCTCAAATATCTCTATTTTTCAAAAAAACTAATGCAAAAATTATGCGCAGCCAACTTTTAGAAACCCAAACAGTTTTTTAAGCGCTGGCTCTTTGTCTATAACTATAATGCACAATTCTTAAGCCTTAAACATTTCTGGTGACCCCTAGTGAAATTTTCCACCGAATATTTTTGTTGTATACTTTAAAACATTATAAACTAGTTTTTGGGAAAAACCTAGCAAAATGACCCATAAAAATACGAGATAATGGATATTCTAAGAAATTGTTCCTTTTGTGATTTCATTACGACTTTCGGCCCAAAAGATTTAGCCAATATATAACATATAGTATGTAGTTATAGAACTTTAAAGTAGTCTGAAATTTCGAAAATACGTTACTTTTGGGAATTTCTGCTAAAAAAACCAAAATTTGTTTGATGTTAAGTTAGAGATATTTGGGGTATTCCTTAAAACGTGTCAAGGCCTCGAAAACATCGTAAAACTGTCAAAATTCGTATTACGAGATAACGAGGATTTCAAGGCATTAACACGTTTTAAGGAACACCTGCATTATTTTTTTTACATATAGTATATGGGCATATCCGAAAATAATCTTCCCTTATTTGATCCAGGTTTCCAAAAAAAAAATTTTTTTTTTTTTCATATTCTATAATCTAATGTGGTGAATTATATTCCTAAGCGTGTAAAATGAAATTTCCAACAAGTTAAAAAGAAAATTTCGACATGAGCGGCTGTCAGGAGGTCGCTTTACCTGAAAATTTCGGGAAATTCGAGATCTCTCATACGGGAGAGCATTCATTTTAGAATTAGTGCATATGTTACGGGGCACCTTCCACATATTCAAGAGTTAAATTCAAAAAAATCATATATGGCACACGGTGATGGAAAGTGTTAATAAATCTAAGTCTCTCATTACGGTCACATAACCGGTCCTAAAATTCTGAACAAATTCAAGCAAAAAAATAAATCGACTTTGTTTATGAAGTTTTTTTTTAATTTTACCCCCTATGCAGAGTAGAAAATGAAAAACCCTTAATTTTCAGGTAAAACGACCTCGTGTCGAAATTTTATTTTTCACCTATTACGAAAAATAAATTTTCTGAAAACCTGGGTCAAATAAGGGAAGATTGTTTTCGGATATGCCCATACATTGTATGGTGCATGGTATTGCATGACTCATTCCGAGCGTTTTTGAGATCGTAATATATAAAATAAAAACCGTGTAACGCCATGATTTTGCATGAAATGGCTATCACCGACCTCTAAATGACATTCAAAAAATTTAAAAAAATTATCAATTCACTTTTTTGTGACCATCCTTCGGATTTTCACAGGTAATCTTGGAATTTCCAAAAATTGTTTTATTTATTATTATAAATATCGCTGATCATGGAAAAGTTCGCTGAATATTTACATTATCTTTATTTCGTATGTACGAAAAAAATCTACTGCGCAATGGTTAAATTTAAATATTTTGTAGAACTGTTAATTATTGAATTAATTATTTTCCATTGTGTGTCGCTCTAACAAATACGTTTCATTTAACTGAATGACTGATACAACTTGTTTCATTTATAAAAAACATAAGTTTCCATGAGAAGATGATAGTAAACACGAGTATGCCTATTGACAAAATAATGCAAATTAGAAAATTCCATCGTTTTTTGACATTAAACTTAAGAGGCGCGTTTCTAGCAAACTTGATTCCCCGAATTCTCATTTCCATTTTATTTCTATTGTAAATTAGGTAAACAAATTTTACAAGCTAACTAGAAACAGGCTCAGCCTAAAAAATACTAAATCTAATTAAATCTTCAATTCTTTTTTTGCTATAAATACGTAGGCAAATTCTCAGATCAGCATCAGTTCTATTTAACAAGTGTTTTCAGTTACCCAGACAAAAACTAAACAAATCAAAAAACAAAATGAAGGTCTGTGGGAAAATTCAAATTTTCAACATTATTTTAAAGAATTTGTTTTATTGAAAAAAATTTATATTTTTCAATTTATTTTCACAGGTTCTATTCTTCCTTGCCCTTATTCTAATGATTGCAACAGCTTTTGTTGCCGGAGGTGGAGGCTCAAATCATGGTGGTTCAAATCAAGGTCATGGTGGATCAGATCATCATGGAGGTGGAGGCTCAAACCATGGAGGCTCAAATCATGGTGGTTCAAATCAAGGTCATGGTGGATCAGATCATCATGGAGGAGGAGGCTCAAGCCATCATGGTGGCTCAGATCATCATGGCGGCTCAAGCCATGGCGGTCATCACTAAAAATTCTAGTTAATAACTTAACTCCAATAGATAAACGCATAAATAAATATTCTCTGATAATTTTAAGAAAAAACTTGGCGTTTTTCTGTTGTTTTTAAGTGAAAACTCATAGAAAGCATGCGTGGGAAAGTAACTCCTAAATCTATTCCAGAAAAAACTGTTCAAGTTTTTTGAATTTTTATTTTTAAGCTAGCTGTTTCCCGGTGGGCGTGGCACCATCCGTATTTCTAAGAAGTGTTATTTTGCTTAGTGCGTTTTACTTACAAACATATTTGCCAAATTTCATTCCTGCGAGTCAAACAGTTTCTGAGATATCGTCGCCTAAATTCTAGTTTGCTCCATACGCAACTTCGTTGAAAAAACAAAAGCAAATAACTTGTGCTTGTGTCGATATAGTTTATGTGCTTTTGCCTTTTTAACGAAAAGGCGTATGGGGCAAAAGAGAACTCAGGCAATACACTGTGGAACAATTTCGAACTTTTTTTAAAACACATTAGAAAATCCAAAAAATTCTTAAAGTAGACGTCAAAAAAAAAAATACCCGTTTCTCGTGATTTTTCTCCAGCACGTCACATTTTTTTTTAATCGATTTTTGAAGTCTTTTTATCCACTGTATATGAAAAAACCAAAAATACCGCATTCTTGTGTTAAATCGCTGAATTTAACTATACGATCCTTACATCTGAGGTGTATTATGTGTTCAGCAAACTTATGCAGGATATTACGGGAAATATTTTTGTAGAAAATTTTAACCCTGTTTGACCCCCACATGTGGGTAATTTTTGCTCTTTTCTTAAAAAGGTACAAAAATGACACCCAAAACAGGGAAATATTGAGTCAGTATGTACTACAGAAATATTTGCCATAAAATTTCACTACTAGTTTTTAAACACGTAAAGGTTGAAATCTGAGCCCGAAACCAAAAAAATCGTTAAAATTAATTAGGACTTTTCACAATGCTTATTAATTACATCCCTGATGCGCTTACCTTAAGTTTGAAGAATTTTTCGTCTTTGGCAAACTCTTAGTGAAATTTTTTGTAGGATATTTTGGCAAATTTTTTTAACCCATTGTGGCTCAGTTTTAGAAAAAGGGGTCAAAAAGACCCATCAAAACAGGATATAAAATGTATTCTAGGAAAATGATCATTGTGTGATTTCGTTATGACCTTGTGAGAACGAGTTTTGTCCAAAATGTAGTTTTAGAGTTTTACAGTAGGGTGAAATTTGGAAAATATTTATTATTAGAACTGCTTACTGATTTTAACGATTTTTTTGCTTTCGGGATAAAATTTTGCTTTTTTAGTGTTCAGCAACTAGTAGTGGTGCCTAACTTTTAAGCAAAATTTTCAAAATACTGTAGTGTAGGGTATTTAATTTTTGACCAGCCCAAAGGTGGCACCCTTACTAGTTATATATTAGATATGTTTTTTGAAGCTGCCATTTTCTAATGGTCCTGAAAGAGTTAAGCGTGAATGAACCACTTATGGCGTTTATATAAAATGTTGGATTACTTTTAATATCTTTTTCAGTTTAGCTCTCGAAGTTTCTGCTTCATTACTTCCTATAAGGTTTTTGTATACCGTTTGACACTTTTAGACTTTAATTGATGTTTTTTATGGCCTTCAATTGATAACTTTTCAACATGACCGAAGTTAAAGAAAAGTTTCACTTATCACTTAAGTGCACTTATAAATTTTCGCTTATGATTTTTTCGTTATTATTATTATTTTCCAGTGTTAATTTCAAGATCTGCAAAGCACTAGACAGATTCGTTAACACTCTACACTCAATAATGGGTATTGTCAACACATTTTCGGTTGTCTGTAGAAGTTTGCAAATGCGGCACTTTTTCTTATTAAAAAAATTCAATGTGTGGTCGTTACATTCATATATCGCTTATCATATCTAAAGAATTAGTTTGGTACATACGTAAACTGCGAATGGTGGTGAAAAAATAACAAGTTTTTGGATTATTTCAAACCCGATCCAAATAAAAGTTTTTTCATAATTAATTTTTTTTTTTTTTTTCGAAAATTCAATGAACGCGGATGTTTTATATGTTAGGATTTTCCAAATCTTTACGGATTTCATTTGGGGCGCACGAATTTCATAGAGAAGCGTAGGCTAAGCTTACCGTTTGTTTGGTTTGAAACAAAAAAAAAGAAAGAATTCTTACTATTGATATGTACTTACCTATGTAGTTGTGTAAATAGGCTTATGTCGTATCTAATGGATTATTGTTCATATCTAAGAGATTTTTTATAACTTGTTTGATAGCGTTAACAAAACACAATGACAGTTACAAATTTATTTTTTTTTTTGTAACATTTGTTACAATTTCATTGTTTGGCTCCGCACAATACAATTGATCATGTTCTAATTTCTGTAACTGATAAATGACTTAGGTATGACGCGTAAGCAGGTTTTACCAACTGGGTGGCATCATTAATTTTATTTTATTTTAAATTTGTGATATAATTCCAGTTATGTCAGGTGTGTGTCGTAAATTCATAAATAATTTTAAATATTTTGAATAAGAAGTAATTAAATGTCGTTAAAGTTTTTGTTAGCATCTGATGTAAACAAATGTTTAAAATCTTGTTAGTTAATTAAAAAAATAAATTATCGGCTACAACAAAAAAAAGGTTTTTTTCTTATAAGTCAATTATGCAGAACTTATGCAGGATATTAAGAGAAATATTTTTGTAGAAAACTTTTACCCTTTACATTCCTCGTATTTTGATCATCTTTACACTTTTCTTAAAAAGATACAAAAATTACACCTAAAATAGGACAATGTTGAATCAGTATATACCACTGAAATATACGCTATAAAATTTCACCACATAGCACTAAAAAGTCGAAATTTCATCTCGACTTCGACTTCTCACATTTTTGTCGCATTTTCCTTAAGTGTTACGAATTTCTCGCCTTTGGTGACCCCTAGTGAAATTTTCCGTAAATTATTTTTGTAGAATACTTTAACCCATTATAGCCCAGTTTTTGGAGATAGAGAGAGAGAGAGAGAGAGAAAAAAGGGGTCAAAAAGACCCATGAAAAGATGATATAATGGGTTAATGAGTTCTAAGAAAATGTTTCTTGTGTGATCTTGGGACATCAAGTTTTATCCAAAATGTAGATTAAAAAGTTTCACAGTAGGGTGAAATTTCGACAATATATTTCTTGCGGACATTTTAGCTAAAAACAGCAATAAATGTTGTGCTTCAGATACTATTTTTTATATAGGGGTGAGTCACTTGGTGTGGGACGGGTTTCATTTTTGAACCATAACTTGTTACGGGTTAAATGGTTTCGGGTGTAAGACATGTTCAAGCGGCATAGATTTTTTGTGCTGCGTTTTTGTGTTATTCATTTTTTTCTCAATTTTTATGACATAAAAAAATTATGTGATTTCATCGTCAGACCGACTACGTTTTTTGGGAAGGCAACACTATAAAGGATAATGAAACCCTATATTAAGTCATGTCACCATGTCTGCCATTAAGCATAATAGTTGAGGAGTGATTTTTCAAAAGGGCGTAAAACCACTTCCAACCTCGAACAAACCTAAGGATGCCATCGCCATTACCATGCTAAAATACATCCTCTAGTCCAAAATTCATCACAAAAAATGCATTTTTCTAAGATGAAATCGTGATCAAAAGTCGCATTTCAGAACAAAACGGCTTATTTCCATATAATTTCATAGAAATTTTTAGAGTTTGATACAAAAAGACGTATTTTGAATAGTGACCAAAAAAACTTTTAATATTTTTTTATCCCCCAGGCTATACAGGTGCTTACATACCATGCCTATAGACATCAAAATAAACTCCCAAATGGTGAAATAAGAGGCATTTTGAAACAAAAGGGCTTATTTCCAAACGTTTCAGAACAAAAGGGCTTATTTCCAAATGTTTTTTACTTTTTGCAATTACTGCAAATATGTTACAACAAAAATGTTAAGGGGATTAGAATCTTTGGCCAACTCACTATAATACAGGAGCCATTAAAAAAAAATATGTTATTGTAAACAGCCCATAAAAGTTTTTTCTCATTACTGAAAATTTCTTTAACATGGTTTTACGCCTTTTTGAAAAATAACTCTTCAGTTCTCTCGAATGGCCTGAGCATGAAAATGCAAGAGACAGACGCTTTGTGTTGTGATTTTTTGAAGACAGATGCTTTTTGGCATATGGTTATATACCAGAAATGCTATTGAAATGCGAAGTTGACTATGTTTGAATAAGTTTCCCTTGGCTGCTGTAGAGGGCGTCATCCAAAAGTTACTTTTTAAGTTAAGTTACTTTATATCCCGTTTATATGAAAAATTTCACAAAGGTTCACTGAAAAAAATACCATCTGGACGGTGGCAGCCCTGTATGGTAGCGCACGCACACCAACAACTCATGATAAACACAACATTATTCAACTTAAAAAATTCATAACTTGATAACCGTAAAGCATACCACAATTTTGAGGGTTGAAAAATAATTGTAAATAAATTTACTTCTAAATAAAAATATTAAAAAAAAAGGAAAAAGGTTATTTTCGACCAAAACTAAATTTTTTTTTCCAGTGTAATTATTTTTTTTTCAAAAGCTCATACTTTTCTTCAGAAACTCTCAGAATTTCATTAAAATCGTTCAAAAAGCCGAGGAGCTATACATTTTCAAATATGGAAGTATCCAAAGGTTGGATCGAACTTCCTATTGTTGCCATTTTCGGAATTTCGGAAAATCATTTTACCACAGTAATATGTGTGTCAAATACTAACTTTTAACCAATTTTCATACAAATCGGAGATGTCAAGTCGAATCTTGGTCGATAACGCAAAGAAAGTCTCATATTCAAAATTTGATTAAGAAAAAAATCTGCACTATATCAGGTGCAACATATTTGTATATGACTCTCTTATGCCCCACGACTATGTAGTTTTAAGGCAGCATCTTGCAAAACAATGTCGTATGGTAGTGGATAACTTAAATAACTCGAAGATGAATATGAAAATATTTGCGGCCTTAAGGTAAAAATACATTTTTGATTTGCTCAATAATGCTTTTTATTTACGACATACTTTTAAACTCGTTTTATTTTAAAATTAAATCGTTACCAAGTCAGTTGACATAATAAAATTTTTATAACTTACGTAAGTGTGAATTCAAGCGGATTCCACATGCTACATACAGCACAGAAATAAATTTGTAACTTTACACATAAATAACTGCAAGGAACTTCCTTCCGAAGATGTGCAGTAAATGCGATCAATATGAAACTCAAACCAGAACATTACACCTGCACTTAAAAGTTTTGAGTATAAAACGCATGTGGGTACTCAAATTGAATATCATTTCAAAGTGTTTCATTCAACATTACAGGTACTCGAAGTTCATCACATTCTTTTTAAACAAATATCACAAAATGAAAGTAAGTACAATTGACTTGTGATAAACTATGTATATATCATTCATCAATATTGATATTAATTTATGTTCTATTCAACAGTTCCTATACTGCATTTTATTTCTGGCTTTGATCATGACTCATTGCAATGGCCAACTATTCTATCCTGCTATTAGAGTCAGTCAAATTCCTGTCTTACAAAATGGACAAGTTCAACTGGTGCGTACAATTGAGACTGCAACGCCAGTGCCACAAGTGCCCAGAGATGAACGTGGACGAAGATTAGATCGAATTTTGCAATAAAATAAATTTAAGTGCTTCCATTACCATCAACGAACAGTATTACACTAGTTAACAAATTTAGAGAATAATAAAACTTTGTTTTTAAATACGATTAAATGATTTTTATTAAAAATATTTGATGTCGTTGTCAATTGGGTCAATATTTGGGGATCATTATAAATATTTACTTCTTCAACAAAGTAGAGTAAACAGCTGGAGCAGCATAGCCTAAAGGAGAGCCATATGCAAGAGGGGCGCTATAAACTGATGGTGCGGCGGCGTATGTTCTGTAAGCTGCCGGTGCTGAGTAAGCGGAATAAGCTGGTGCTGAGTAAGCTGAATAAGCAGGTGCTGAGTAAGCGGTATAAGCGGGTGCTGAGTATGCGGCATAAGATGCTGGTGCAGTATAAGCTGAGGCGCCATAAACGACAGGAGCGGCTGCATAAGGTGAAGCACCATAGGTGGTATAGGCTGGAACAGCGCCAGAATATGTTGAAACAAGGCCAGCTTGAGCAGCAGCGATGAAAAGAGCAAAGCAGATGAGGAACTGAAAATATAATTTTATATTAAAATTTAATTTTATTCAGAATATAGAAGTTGTTTCAGCACACCAAACTCACTTTCATTTTGTTGGATTTTTTTTTTTTTTTTGGTTGGATTGTTCTTGCTCAGCAGACAATTGACAATTGATTGATATTGAAGCACCAGAAAGTTGTGCAATTTATAGTGTCAAATTTTTTCTAGATTCTCTTTTGAATAAATATTCTTTGGTAAATTCTTTTAAAATTAATTATACTTATCTGTGTAAGCTTCAATTGCCACAATTTGTGAGTAATATGACAACAAAACTTGTTTAACTGTAACAATCAATAACTTATTGACAATGTATTGTCAAGCTTTCATGCCAATTAGAGTACTGTAGTACTATGATAAATAGTTGTTTCATTGAACTTCAAAGTTTGATGTGTGCAAAATTATGTACATGTGTCTATATTTTTGAATTAAGATTTTATCAGGAAATCTATTTTTCCGATCCTGGTTCAAAAAGACAATAAGAACTTACACTCGAGAAATAAATATATTCTCGAGAGGGAATTTACAGACAAATTCGTGAAAACGCCCAATAAGCACACACATGAGTTAACTTCAAAAGAATTTCATTTCTATGAGTAAGGACCTTCTTCCACCTTATTAGCTAGACTTCGGACTATTTTCTCATTCTAAACTTTTGGTAGATAAGTAGATATTTTAAGTATATCAATGGGTCTTACTATAAACCAGATATCGATGCAATTGAACATCGATTGAAAAATTGTATTGAGTTAAAAGGAGACTACTTCTGTTGAGAACTTAAAGTATTATCTTTGTTAGGTCGGGTACTTCTGAGGTTACTCTCCCATTTAGCTCCTTTGTTGTATTCGTATAGTATTGATGATGTATTTTTGACTAGGGTTGAACTTATTCGTGATTTTGGTATTTCCTTTGATTCTCATTTCAGTTTTTCTAATCACGTTGATTACATTTTACCAAAAGCTTCTTCACTATTAGCGTTTATTAAACGTAATTGTTCCGCATTTTTAGATCCTTTTACCATAAAATATCTCTATATTGCCTTTGTTAGATCTAACTTAGAATTTGCATCTTTGATTTGGAACCCTTATTATGGAGTGCATATGCCTGTTTGGAGCGTATTCAAAAGAAGTTCATTAAACTCGCTGTAAGGTCATTACCATTTACTGAACCATTGCCATCGTATGAAACGCGCTGTTTTCTTATAAATATCAATTTATTGATTGTCCTGATATTCTTCTGCTGGTAACATTCAATATTCCCATAAGAAATTTAAGATCTTCCGACTATTTCTTCATAAAATGCCATAGATCAAATTATGCCATTAATGAGTCCATAAATAGAACCCTCATATTACTAAATAAATTATATAAAGATGTTTCAATTGATTTCTATTTGGATAAAGTTCAGTTTAAATCTGTGCTGTTCAGGCTTTTATAATACTTAGTTTATTAATTTTTTGTAACACATTTAAGATTATCTTATTTTCCTATTTATTAAGTAAAATTGTTCTAGTCTGTAAGGATTTTTCCAAAGACTTAATTAAATAAATAAAATAATGGTTTGGTTAACTGTAATGTTTTTCCTCTTAAGGCAAAAAACATTTTTCATATCCAAAAAATCAGCAAAAAGGCTTCCTTATAAGGTCTTAATCCAAAAATATATACAATTTTACATACATCAAATTTTGAAATTCCGCGAAACAACTATTCTTATGTATGTATGTACTTCTTATAGTATTCTGACTGGCATAAAATCGTTACAATATATTGTCCATAAGTTATTGATTGTTACAGTTAAACAAGTTTTGTTGTGATATTACCCACAAATTGTAGCAATTGAAGCTTACACAGATAAGTATAATAATGTCTAAGGAATTTACCATAGAAAATTTATTTAAAAGAGAATCTAGAAAAAAGTTGACACTATAAATTGCACAAATTTTTGGTGTTTCAACATCAATCAATTGCCAATTGTCTGCTGAGCAAGAACAATCCAACCAAAAAAAAAAAAAAAAAATCCAACAAAATGAAAGTGAGTTTGGTGTGATGAAACAACTTCTATATTTTTAATAAAGTTAAATTTTAACATAAAGTTAAATTTTAACATAAAATTAAATTTTAATATAAAATTTTATTTTCAGTTCCTCATCTGCTTCGCTCTTTTCATCGCTGCTGCTCAAGCTGGCCTTGTTTCAACATATTCTGGAGCTGTTCCAGCCTATACCACCTATGGTGCTTCACCTTATGCCGCTGCTCCTGTCGTTTATGGCGCCTCAGCTTATACTGCACCAGCAGCTTATGCCGCATACTCAGCACCCGCTTATACCGCTTACTCAGCACCGGCTTATTCAGCTTACTCAGCACCAGCTTATTCTGCTTACTCAGCACCGGCCGCTTACAGATCATACGCCGCCGCACCATCAGTTTATAGCGCCCCTCTTGCATATGGCTCTCCTTTAGGCTATGCTGCTCCAGCTGTTTACTCTACTTTGTTGAAGAAGTAAAGATTTTTTTCAAGCCAAAATATTGACCAAATAGACAACGATATCGAGCATTTTTAATAAAAATCATTTAATCTTATTGAAAAGAAAGTTTTATTATTCTCTAAATTTGTAAACTAGTGTAATACTGTTCGTTGATGGTAATGGAAAATTTGATCTCATCTTCGTCCACGTTCATCTCTGGGCACTTGTGATACTGGAGTTGCAGTCTCAATTGTACGCACCAGTTGAACTTGTTCATTTTGTATAACTGCAATTTGGCTAACACTAATAGCTGGATAGAAAAGTAGGCAATGAGTCATCATCAGAGCTAGAAATAAAATGCATCATAAGGACTACTGAACTGATCACATATTATACCTCTGTGATGTCATTCTTTGAGATGCACTTTATTCAATGTCGAAATGTACTTTTTGAAAGTTGAAAGCTTTGAGATAAAAAAAAATACATTCGTACTCGCAGAATAATTTGGATCTGACATCAATAATTTTACAAATATTTTCAAACATGGGATATGTTGTCTTCTGCGTTTTCAGAAAGTGCTTTATATTCGTTATAGAAAACAAGACCCAAATCATATGCGTACATATCTGTAGCTGTTTGACAAAACAACTGAAGTCTCTCTTCGTTAACAAAGCAATAGGAAATAACTTTTGCTAGTGTCGATGCAGGTTATGTGCTTTTGATTTTTTCCCGAAGAAATATATCGTCGTCTGAGTTCTCTTTTGCCCCATAAGCATATTCGTTAAAAAAGCAAAATAATATATCTTTTGTCGAACCAAACGCAAGTTATTTACTTTTGTTTTTTTAACAAATATGCGTATGGGGCAAATGAGAACTCGGGCGACGATATATTTTTGAAATTTTATTGGAAATATTCTACAAAACTCCCTCGAAAACTGTCATAATTCGTATTGATGAGCAAGCATGTTGATAAAATCAAAAATTTTGTCAAAAAAATTCGATAATATTGGAAATCATTAAAATAGTTCAAAAACTTTCACAATATCGTAAAACCCTGCAAATATATTTAAAAATCTGAAAATTTTGATAAATCTTACTAATTTTGATGAATTCTAAAAATTTTGGAAAAGTGGAAAATAGTACAATCATTTGGGAGAAAAAAATGATGTTACCTGGAAAGTTTTGCGGGATTTCTGCAAATGAGTTATTTTATAGATATCGATGTGCTCTTTCAGAATTTCAACTTTGCTACCTCGTATCGTGTTCGCTCGAGCCGCCATATTGGAAAAATGGCGTCCAAAATCAGTTTTTTACAAATATCTCTTTAACAGTTATGTTTAGAGAAAAATTTCTTAGGACAATGTTGTAGCTTATAAAATTTTCTATAAAAATGACCTTAGAATTGTTTTCGTACGACTTATAACTCAGGAGATATCTTTATTCAAAATTTTAGAAAAATTAGTAAATTGTGAATGCCACTTATGAGTAGGCACAGTGATGTGTCAAGCTTATAATTACGATAACTTATGAACGGTGAGTCGCACGTTTAAAATAAAAACACTTATTTATAGGGATTAACTTGCTCTACAAGTTACATATTATTTTTTTTTCATATCACCTATAGTTAAGGAGATATTTTTCCCACAAACCTAAAATTTTGAAAAAAAACGTTTTTTCAAAATGGCTCGTCTTAGAAAAAAAATTGTCAATGCATTTGGTAGAACGTTCAATTTCCTATAAGAGTCTATTCGAGCTGTTTTTTCGTCAGACTTACCCTTCATGAGATATCGCGACTTGAAAATCATTCAAAATTGAACATAGTAGGGCGCATAGAACAATATTCAATTTTGAATGATTTTCAAAAAAAAAAACGTTTTTTCAAAATGGCTCCTAAACGGTTCGTCTTAGAAAAAAAATTGTCAATGCAGTTGGTAGAACGTTCAATTTCCTATAAGAGTCTATTCGAGCTGTTTTTTCGTCAGACTTACCCTTCATGAGATATCGCGACTTGAAAATCATTCAAAATTGAACATAGTAGGGCGCATAGAACAATATTCAATTTTGAATGATTTTCAAGACGCGATATCTCATGAAGGGTAAGTCTGACGAAAAAACAGCTCGAATAGACTCTTATAGGAAATTGAACGTTTTACCAAATGCATTGACAATTTTTTTTCTAGGACGAACCGTTTAGGAGCCATTTTGAAAAAACGTTTTTTTTCAAAATTTTGGGTTTGTGGGAAAAAATATCTCCTTAACTATAGGTGATATGAAAAAAAAAATAATATGCATCTTGTAGAACAAGTTATTCCCTATAAATAGGTGTTTTTATTTTAAACGTGCGACTCACCGTTCATAAGTTATCGTAATTATAAGCTTGACACATCACTGTGCCTACTCATAAGTGGCATTCACAATTTACTAATTTTTCTAAAATTTTGAATAAAGATATCTCCTGAGTTATAAGTCGTACGAAAACAATTCAAAGGTCATTTTTATAGAAAATTTTATAAGCTACAACATTGTCCTAAGAAATTTTTCTCTAAATGTAACCGTTAAAGAGATATTTGTAAAAAACTGATTTTGGACGCCATTTTTCCAATATGGCGGCTCGAGCGAACACGATACGAGGTAGCAAAGTTGAAATTCTGAAAGAGCACATCGAAATCTATAAAATAACTCATTTGCAGAAATCCCGCAAAACTTTCCAGGTAAAACTACCAAATGACTGTACTAAAATTGTTAAGAAACTTTGCCGAAAATTTTTAATAAATCTTGTAAATAAAAAAAAAAGTATTGGTCATTTTTGAAAATTGTACCATCTCAAACTTAGAAGTACACCTTAAGCACAATCAGATCTCCATAGCAAACGAGATCCGACTACGGAAGTGGGAAATAATAAGTCATGCTCTATGGAAACCACACATCTTAATCTGCCGCTAGGCTTGGTAAGCCAAGAACCACCTGGGAAAGGTAGTTGGAGAAGGAAATCCAAAAAATCGAGAAAGTCGTGGAAAGAGATTAAAGCCATCGATAAGGATCGTTTTAAATGGAAACATTTCTTTTTGGCCTTATGTTGCTCTTAGGAATTCCAGGACATGTACATAATTGTACTGACAAAATATTTGTTCCAGCGATTTGGGAAGATCTGGTTGTTTGAATAAAATTGATTCACTTTACCTCATATAACTTCAGATCTTTAATATATTTATCTAACTACTCAAGTTTCTCTTGTATGGCATACAATTAGGGTATATAACATACGATAGTGAATTGCCAAAAAAAAAAAATCGTGTAAGGATGTGTCGGTATTGAAGAGTATCGATTTATCAATATTTTCAACTACCGGTTATGACCTAATTTTCTTAATAAATTTTTATATTTTAACCAAATACATTATTTGGTAATCATTAACAAATGAATGGTTTTCAACAAAGAAATTTATAATTCAACCAATATGTGATTTGATAGCAATTAACGAATATGTAATTGTTTCAAGAAAGAAGTTTAAATATTCTGTATCTAATTATGTCCTTTGTAAGTTATTACAAAATGTTGTTATATATTAACAAATTGATTTCTATGAGTGAGATCCTTCTAAAGATCCTTTTAAACAAGTATTCATTTTCTCGTTGGTATGCAGCGCTTCAAATAACAATCACAAATTATGCATTTTTATAAATTTATTTCCTTTTTATTCATAATTTCAAAACTTCAAAAACATATCACATAAAATATTCCATATCGTCAATATTAAAACAAAACCATTGCAACAAATTACTTTCTCCAGGCAGATGAATACAAAGCCGGAACACTGTAGAAAGATGGTGCGCTGTAAACAGCTGATGTTGCATATGTTGAAATGGGCAAAGTTCTAACTGCAGCTGGAGCTGCATAAGCTACAGGAGCGCTGCGTATATACGAAGTGGAATAGGCGGCAGGAAGAACTGCGGAAGTGTATGTCACAGCTGGACCAGCGATAACATGCGCTTGAGCAACAGCCAAAACAAGTGCGAAACAAATAAGGAACTAAAAAGGATATATAGTATTATATTAAAATTGAAAATCATTTAATTGTATATTTTTTCCAAGCTCACTTTCATATTGAGTGTTATAGTATTTATTTTTTTTTTTTTTAGAACTGTTTACTTTAAGTTGACAAAATGTTTTGATGTTTAACAGCTGTTCGCAAAAACTATTTATACTCAAAGATTTACTATAGATATTGCAAATAAATTTGCTATGAAGATATTTAATACGGAAATAGTTAAAACTAATTGTAACAAAATATTGATAATTATTAATTTAAGTATTGTGTGCTAATTTTGAAGAAAAATAATTTCTATTGAAGTAACCCAGAAAGCTTAAAGGCGACATTTTATTTTTCTAATAAAAATAAGTGAAAGAATTCACAACACAAGTGAACAAAATTTAACTTTTTAAAAACTTACAGTAGCTTCTAAGTTGTAAAACAAGTTTTACTATAAAATTAAAAAAAAAAAAAACAAATGTTTGAGCCCTTTATTTTGAAAGTGGTCTAAGTCTATTTCGGAGCAAAAACAATGTCATAATATGAATAAGCTGACATTTTGTTCAGAACGAATAAAATTGAATTCTATCTTTACAGAAAGTTTACCACATTATGTAAAATTAATAGCGTTATGTTTTAAAAATAGTATCGGCCAAAAAATTGATTATTACGACACATAATGTGAATGGAATTACTTTTGCCCCGAAATGGACTTAGACCACTTTCAAAATAAAGGGCTCATTTATTCTTTTTTTTTTTTTTTTTAACTAAATTATCTTGCTCAGTTTTCCCAAAAAGTGTATTTCAAAACACAGCCAGCCAGACAAACGGACATGGCTATATTGACTCAGGAGGTGACGCTAATCAAGAATATATATATTTTTCTATATCTGCCACGCCTCCTGCTCTGCGTTACAAACGGAAGGACAAAGTGAATATACTCTCGGTGTAGGGTACAAAAACAGTGGTGTTCGAAATATTGAAAACTTTTTTAATGCAGTGGAAAGTCGAACGAAACGAATCAAA
Source organism: Calliopum simillimum (assembly GCA_951812925.1). Classification (NCBI taxonomy): domain Eukaryota; kingdom Metazoa; phylum Arthropoda; class Insecta; order Diptera; family Lauxaniidae; genus Calliopum; species Calliopum simillimum. The sequence goes on along the minus strand of OX638372.1, from coordinate 12,721,527 downwards.
TTTGTGTTTGTTCACCGAAAACTAAGGTTTATTTTAATATCTAAAATCCAAATATGATTTTCGATATCATCTTAATAGGCTAAACTGTTTATTGGTTTGAGTACAAAGACACTGAAGTCCCACGAATAGTGCTCAGTTGTCAAAAGTATTACAACCTCCTAAACGGATCATATATTTCGTAGTAAGAGAATCAATGTGGCCTAGTGTAATCTTATAAAATTAGCTACAATGGTTCTTGTATGGCCCGAAAAAGATAATTTCAACTTGACGACATGAGCTGAGTAAAGAGATCCGGTTTCAAAAAATCTAATGTGACAACGAAGATTAAAATTTTGAATTATATTAATTACAAAAGAATGATCGATAAAAATCAAAACAAACTGGTTGATTGATCTTTATTATGTGACAAGTACATACATACAAATGAATATTTTAATTCTTTTTATACATTCAAAATAATAATTGTAAATCGAAAACAGCAAACTCCTATAAAATACGCTTCGGTTAGAAATTACAACATCAATCAACACTGACATTTCTCACCGTAAAGTTAGAAGAACTTCAAAGTCACAAGCAACAAAATGAAAGTAAGTTGGCTGAATTTAAACATTTAAATATTTGCAAATTATTGAAACTTTTTATTTTTCGTAGTTCCTCATCTGCTTCGCTCTAATCCTGGCTGTTGCTCAGGCTAATTTCATTGGTTCAGCTGCCACTTATGCTGCTGTACCTGCCGCGTACTCTGCATCATATGTGCGTAGTGCTCCATTAGCTTATAGTTCCTACAATGCATTACCAGTTGCAGCCGCATATAGTGCACCTGCCGTTTATAGCGCACCTTCTGTCTATAGCGTCCCCTCAGTTTACAGCGCCCCCTCTGTTTATAGCGCTCCTACTGTTTATGGTGCACCAGCACTGTACTCTACCTTTTTGAAGAAGTAAGACTTCTGCTTGGACCCTATAAGATGAAACTTTTGTAGCTGAAGACTTGGAAACTGTATTTTGGACAAATGATTTTCAATGAAGCGGAAAACTTAATTTTATAATTTATAGGCTTAAAATTATTTACTACTACCTGTTTATGTATTTATTTAAAAGTTAAAATTTCTGGAAAAATCCTTCTTAAAATAAATATCACGAATACAAGATAATGTATTAAAATTATCAGAATTTGGTTTCTTTATTTACATATATTTGCGTATGTGAACTAAATATGTGAACATCTTTGGTTATCCTCCATCATAGCGAAATTTCGCAAATGCCCAAGGGTAAAAAAGCGCTTCAAAAGTCTTTCAGAAGTGCTACTTTTTCAGCCATACGTGCTTTCGCTCTGTAAGAGCTATACTTTCTTTTTAACATTGCATTTTCTAAGCGATCTGAAGCCTACCGCAGCCTTACGGAAAAATGCCTTTTGAAGCGCATATTTCTTTCAATTAAAAAAAATAAATATTTATGGAACCCGTAACTCTCCACCAAAAAGGTCCTGATATTTTTTTTTTTTATTGAAACCACTTGGATTATGTAATAGGCCTGATAATTTTGGTTTTGATTAGTTCATATTATCCCGAGTGCACCATAATAAGAACTAAAGTGTGTTCTCGATACATGAAAAATCAAGCCTTTTCATTTTTGAGAGACAGGAAGAATTTAAAAAATCAAGCTTCATTGGTTTTAAAATAAATATTTAAAATCTCAAGGTGTAGGTAAAATGCAGAACTCAGAAATCCGAAAAAGCATGAAATTACCACTATATATATATATCCTAGAGCTGCGACATCGACCGGAAAACATCGATTTTTTGAACATCGATGTTTTCTGAATTAACCATCGATGTTAATAAAACATCGCCAAAAAAAGATCGATGTTTGACAACCCGCGTGAAAAAGAACGGTGGCCACTAATAATACTGATAAACACTAATAGTGCATAAGTGGTTTCGCGGTCGAACCACTAATGAACACTTACCGTGGCAAATAAACCACTGATGACCACAAATAGTGGCAATCGTACCAATTATGACCACTAATGGTGGCAGAGGTGATTTAAAATTAAAAAGGCAAGAAAATAGTGTCACACTTTCGTTTCTTTATTGTATATAAAATGAAGAATGATGTAAATTTAATGTTTAATAAAAATGTTAGCGTATTTTTTCATGAATTATTACCGCCAACTTCTAAGATTTTTATCGAGTGTTCCTCCCAGGATTTTGCTTGCGGCAATTTTTTTTTCATCGAGGCAGGTGGTTGAGGCGCATCGATACCATTGGGCCAATTCAATAAAACACTCAATTTCTTATTCTTCACAGTATCCAAAGTTTCGTCTTCAGGTAAGTCTACCCATCCACAGTAGTCGACACAAAATGCAAATTTCTAGATCCATTCTGTGAAAAAAAGCACATTCACTCTAACCTCAAAACATTTCGCTAAATCCAAAATTTTAGTCTATCGTTCATGCACCAACCGAATTTACCTTTTCTTTTCTATGTATATTGTCGGAAGTCATTTTCACTTTTGGATTCACACGACGGGAAATTGCACGTAAATTAATATGTACTATTATAACCGCACATCGATTATTGATCCCACATGTGATCGGACTATCGAACGATTGCGCATGTGCAGACTTATCACGTCAGCACTTTCGCTGGTACTGTATATCTGTCTCTGTATTTCCTTATGAACACAACAAGGACAGACATACTCAGACCTTCAGTGAGTGTAAGTAAACATCAATGGTGCACTGTAGTGGTTTATTAGTGGTTATTAGTGGTAAGTAAGTGGTTATAAGTGGCGTATTAGTGATACGTTAGTGGTCATTAGTGTTTATAGGTGTGCATTAGTGGCGCATTAGTGGTTATCAGTATTCATCAGTGGTGCATTAGTGGTTATTAGTGGCCACCGTTCTTTTTCACGAGGGAACATCGATTAGTTTTTTAATTCGTTGCAAACTCTGACGAAAGGAATCAAATATGTTTCAAATTTTTTTTAGAACAAGATACAGTAAAATTAAATACATAGATTTATAAATAGAAAAAATTGCTGCGGTCTTGAAGCATTGCTTATTTCTGTATTATTTTAAATATTCCACTTCAAAATCAAATTATAACGGCCATAACTTTTTGAATATTCTTATATTAGTGGAGTGCCTGGGGCTCTTAACCTAAGATTTCTATTAGATAAATGAATATAAGTATGTTCGAGGTGGCATTTTGTTTTTTATGCTATAAGAAGAAAAGTTTACCATCAATTTTTTTTGTACTTTTGAATCGTCCATTATTTACTATGAAAAGTTAATTCAACACAAAATTAAAAATAATTGTAACATTTTGCAAACCATTTTTTATACCCTACACCCAGGGTATATTCATTTTGTCCTTAAGTTTGTAACGTGGAAAAGGAGGTTTGAATTGAAAACGAGCGAAATCGATAAACGGACACGCCTACCGCCCATGCAAAACATATATTCAAAACGCAATTTGATGAGCTTTATTCACGATAACGCAACCAAAATAGTCGTAAATAATAAGGATAGTGAGTGCAAGCTCTAGCCAACTAGGTGAATTCGGACAAGAGAGCGTGGCATTCCCATATAAGTAAAAGTTTCAAAATGCTATACTGAAGCGTTATTTAAGATAATCCAACCAAATTGCACTCAGACACTATGAACATCAAATGCAAACTCTGAAAAAAAAAACAACTCGGCAATTGGGGAGTGGCACCTTCTTTACTCAGACACTAACGACAGTTAATGCAAGCTCTGAGAAAAACTTTGGTTGATTCGGACAAGAAGGCGTGGAACCTCTCATACGTTCAAAGTTTTCGAAATGCTGTTGGAAAGCGTTACTTGAGGTTGTGCAACCAAATTTCGCACAAATACTTACTTTAAACAGTTGGCGCACGGTCTGAGCAAAAACTACTTGAATTCAGAAAAGAAGGCATTGCACCTACCCTACAAGCAAAATTGTAAAGATGCTTCAGTGTAGGGCATTTAATTTTTGGCCAGGCCAAACTAAACTAAACTAATTTTAGGTATACCAAAGATTATGCTCCCAACAAAATTGATATTAAAAACAAGTTTTACAATTTTTCATACATACATACATTTTTTTTAAATAAATTTTCTAGCCATTTAATTTTATAGCACATTTAATTGAAAACATTTTAACCCTATGCTGAGGAAAATCGAATGGTATTTTGTGAAGACATTAAGGTTTTAGTGTAATAAGGCTGATGAGAAGTTGCACAGAGCATTTTCAAAATGCTTAAAAAAATTTATTTCAAAAAATATACATATGCCAAAAACGAAGTGTTTCATTTGACATTCATATTAAATACTAATTGTTAAAAATTTGTGAAATTTCAAACTTTTTCCTGCTATATCTCAGTCAATTTTGTTCGAAGCATAATTATGAGTATACAGTAGACCCCGCTTAATTGACTTTATGAAAAATGCAAATTTTTCGGTTCAATTAACCGGGGAATCAATTAAGCGGAGCCTGCTGAATCGGATGCCTTAGTATATTACCGGCCTGAAAAGGTTGCGAAAATCAGTTTTTTTGCAAATATCACTCGAACGGTTACTTCTATAGAAAAATGTTGGGACAGTTTTGTCATTGTGTGCGTATAGATAGGTATTCAGGGTCAAATTTTAAAATTTTTTTATAATTTCCAGTGGCATTAGAAATAAAAAAGCAACAGATTTTGACTATTAAAAACCTTTCAGGCCATCACCTCTTCTGGACACATTATGTAAAGCACAATCCACTTTCGTCGGCATTAAAAATATCAGCTTGATCAAAACCCTTTAATATTTCAAGAAGAACGAAGTTATTGAAATCATTTGCGTCTTTTGCGTTTTCTGAGGATTTTTCTCCATGGACTTTCCGAAAGAAAACACTTTTGCCTTTGCCTTCGCCATAGCCAGTTCGGAGTAAGATTAAATCTTTATTAAGCTGTATTGAAAACTGTTCAGATTTTTCCATCAGTAAAATTTTTATTACTTTTAATATTGTTGATCTTTTAAAAGGGGTATTTTACATGTATTTTTCATTTGGAAATCATTTTCTTCTCATCAATTAAACGGGGAAACCAATTAAGCGGGAATCAATTAACAGGGGATTTGGGTGCCTTTTTCAATGGGGATGGTTTTTTTAGTTCAATTATCCGGGGAAGTCAATTAGCGGGGTCTACTGTACTTGTTTTTCTCCAGCACGTCAGATTCTTTTTTAATCGATTTTTGAAGTTTTTAAATCCACTGTACATGAAAAAAACAAAAATACCACATTCTTGTGATAAATCGATGAATTCAACTATATGATCCTTACATCTGAGGTGTATCATGTGTTCAGTAAACTTATGCAGGATATCGCGAGGAATAGTTTTGATTTTTTGATAGTTTTTGATTTTTACCCTTTTCTTAAAAAGGTACAAAAATGACACCTTAAATAGGAGAATATTGAGTCAATATGTACTACAGAAATATTTGCTATAAAATTTCACTACTAGTTGATGAAAACTAAAAAGTCAAAATTGCATCCCGAAAACAAAAACATCCTTAAAATTAATAAAGACTTCTTACAATCAATATTTTACAAGTTTCACCCCACTGTAAAACTCTAAGGCCCCTATTGCGGTTGTCGATTTGCGATAAAATCGATGACCATCGATTGTTTCTACTAGCCCTATCTTCGAAACCTCTACACCGATTTGAATAAAATTTTCGCCATTTGATTGCAAATGACTGTAAATGACTTGCAAGACATAAATCAGTGACATCGGCGTTGTAGTTTCGACTATAGGGCCATCGATTTTATCGCAAATCGACAAACGCAATAGGGGCCTAAGACTACATTTTAGAAAAAACTTGTTTTCGCAAGATCATAACGAAATCACAAAAGGATAATTTTCCTAGAACATACTAACCATTCATATCCTGTTTTTAAGTCTTTTTGACCCCTTTTTCTACAATGGGTTAAAGAATTGTACAAACATTTCACTAGGAGTTACCACAGACTAAAAATTCTTAAAAATTAAATTAAAAATCGATTAAAAAAGAATCTGGTGTGCTGGAGAAAAACGATGAGACACGGGTATTTCTTTTTAACGTCTACTTTAAGAATTTTTTGGATTTTCTCATGTGTTTTTTTTTTTTTGTGTCAGACTGTGTATTATATCGTCCCTATACAAGTGAAAAGCACTAAGTAAATTTTTCAAATTTGTTACCTACCCCTTAGTTATCGTATCGGAAGTGTCTGTCCGGCATAGCAAGCTCAGTTAATGCGTGGGCGTAGTTGTTCGCCCTTTGACACTTCCGATCGTAGGACGGACAATAAAAAAAATCTTGTGCCAACGGACACTTTTAGTTTTAATCAAAAAGACAAATCACAAAAAAAAACTATGGCGGTAATCACATGCAAAAATTTTTATTTTGTTCAGGGCCGATGTCATACCCTTTTAGCGTACCCTCCCTTCCATGGTGGCTAATTTTATTTTTTTGAGCCACCCCAAATTTTGGACTAATATGTAAGGCACGTAAACCTCTACAACTTGGTCTGATCTCGCAGCATCTTTACTCCCTTATTATCCCAGCAGTTCCCCTAAAACGAGCCTTTAGCCATTCATACCCATTTTTCCAAAACCACAAAAAATCATAAAAGAAAACCGAAAATAATAGCCACAAAAAAAAATCAAAGAATCCTTCAAAACATTTTTGACGATTTCATAAACTTTTCACTTGACCAAAAATGAAGCAAATATAGCACTTTTCGAAAAAAAGAACCACACTGAACTCGCTTTTCTTTTCACAAAAAAAAACTATTTTTTTTGTAGAACACCCTAAATTTTAAGTTTTTTTTTCTTTTAGACAATTTTTTTATCACGCGCCAACGATTACCCTAAGTTTTCCAGAACTACCAAAATCCGTAAATTTTTAATTAAAAAGAAAGATGATGAAATTCGTTTGACTGAGTAAATTTTACTTTACAATTTTATTAAAAAAATTAAGTTTTCTTAAATTAGGATTTCGATATTTTTTCTTTTATAGGGCACTTTCATTATATTTCTTAAAATAGAATCAAAAAGAAATTAAACTTTATAATCAGCAGTATTAATTTTTAACAAAGGAAAAACATTAACAAACCATAAAATAACAATAATCTCAAAAAAAAACAAAGAGAAAAAAAAATATTTAATTCTAATACTTAAATATAATTTAAATAAAAAAGCTAGAAATTATTTCTTTTTCTGAACAATTTCAAGAAAACACTAAACTAACCTATACAACCTAAATTTTGTTACCCTTTATAAGGCTTTCAATAAAAAAAACTCAAATATGATTTAATTTTGAAGAAAAACAACCCTACCTCGAAAGAGCTCTCTAAAGGGATAATGGGGGTTTTCAAAAATTGTTCATCTCAATATTCAAAAAGAAATTCCTAATGGTTGTATAAATTTTACATTAAGAAAAACTGTACTACAAAAAAAAGTTTGGCTTTTAATTCTTATTCCAATCTAATTTTTCTTTAATTTTATCAAAAATTTCTAGTTTTAATTTTTTTTTATATATTTTTTGTTTTTTTTTATCTAAATTTTCCTAATTTAATTGTTATTTTTTTATTTTAAATAAATCCTTTGAACTTATTTTTACTTTAATTTTTAATTTTAATACAAAATACGCGAAAGCAATAAATCTTTCAAAATAAAGCCACTTAGCTGGTACTCCTTCAATCCAGGAAAAAATATACAGGATCCTTTCAGGACTCGTTTAGGATCTTTGTTTTCTGCTTTTTACGCAAAACTTCTCTTTAGCTGCATCCGTGGATAATTAATCCCATATAAAAACTATATGAATTTTTGTGCCTTTTTACTGCGTTCTTTTTATTATTTTTGTCAGAAAATTTTAATTTTTTTTATTTTGTTTTTATATGTTTAAAATCGTTTTGTTTTAAATCATTTTTGTTTCACTTTGAAACAGGCATAAATTTGTTTCGTCACAATGTCCTTTGCGGATCTTTACTTTATGTGAACACTATTTCTTCGTACTTTATTAAAATTTTTACTTTAATTAATAAAATACTTTTTATTTTTATTTTTCGTTCACTTCGATCTCGCGTAAATAAACTTCGCGCACTTGCAATTTCAAAAGTTTATAAAAATGTTTTAATTGATTTAATTTTTTTAAATTTTAAATGTCCTTTTACTTGACTTGGACAATTGCAAGGATTACTTCACGATTTTTATTTTTTTCCATTTCAAAGGAAATGACGGAACGATTTAAATTGCTAATGCCCGACGATTTATGCTGCTAAAAACTGACTGACTCAATCTTTCAATCGAACTTATTTCATCACCTTCCTTTTCGTTTCAAAAAAAAAATCGGGATAAGATGTTGGTAGTTCTGAAAATTACGTGATTGCCTATCGGGTGATCGTAACAGTTCTTGGGGTTAATATCCTTAGCTAAAAGAGCCTTGGAATTCAAATTTTTTATACATAGGCTAACGCATTGCAATTTTTTATAAATAGGTTAAGAATAGCGAGTTTCGTTATTTTTGGCTATGCATAAACTAACCGTATTTGAAATTATTTATATTTTTTCGCATGAGTTAAATGAAGAAATTTGATTTTCTTTTTTTTAAAACTTCTCATAAATATTTTTTTTATGTCCTTGGCATACCAAGGATGTCTTTGACCCCAAATTACCGAAACATTATCTACAGGAAAAATATCTGGAACCGAAAGCGTAATGAAACATATGATTTCCCAACCATGGTATCAGGCGCGCAGACGCATATGACTGCAACAAAAAGTTCAGTGTGTTTTCTAATCGATCTCAACAAAAAAAACTTCTAACTCTTTTGTTTTGATTCTTTCTAATGCAATGCACACGTACACGGATCATTGCAATTTGACCGTCGCGTGTGTGTATGTGTGTATTAGTGCAATAAAAAAAAACCTTTTGGTTATGGCCTCGCTCATTGTTTACATTTTTTTTTTGCAGACTTTTTGTTTTGCTTGTTTTTTTGTTTCTACACCACACAGTTTTTTTTTTCAACATAGTTTCTAACTATTACGCATATAAAAGAAATTGTTTTGAGCAATAACAACAACAACATGGCATATGCAAAATTGGCTGCACTAAGGTTTCGACGAATCAATCTACTTTTTTTGTTCATTCTTCTTTGTGGCAAATTAGTATCTTTGACTTAAGTTAAGATACGGTTTATTATGTATACATACTTATGTACGAATTTTTCAAATGCGACAGACACACGCTACAAAACTTTTTATTTTCAAGGCAATCCCGCCGACAAAAGAAAAAGGGCTGTGTAGTCTGTATTTGAAATTAATAGATTCAATTCTTTATTTTTATCTTTGTGTGTATGCATCAAATCGCCCAACGTGGGGAACACCTACACCCTGAAAGAGTCTCATACTATACCACGATCTACCAAGTTAGCCGGGAAAACAAAAAAAAACTTTAACTTAAACAGGAACTGTTTAACTGTCTAACATTCGAAACAAATGTGTGTGAATGTCTGTGTGTATTTTCGACGAAAACTATCTTTAAGATACAGCGCGCAATAACAACGGTTTCAGATGCAAAGAACTGGTATATAAAATTCGAATTTAGAAATTTTGATATGGAGATATAAACGAAAAATTAAATTAAGTTGTCGCAATCTTACAAAGTTATTGTTTAAGGTCTTTGGCGTGAAACGCACCTAAAGATTTTCCTTGGAGTGTTTCTAGCTCGTAGATATTTTTACCTAACGCCTTAACAATTCGACATTTCGTGAATTTACGACAAAATTTCGCGTTGATATTTCGCTTAAAATCACTCAAGATGAAGTTCCTTTTATAGACCTCTTGTCCTGGGATAAACGTTATTTCTCTCGATCTTTTGTTGTATTGGCGAGCACTTTTCTCATACGCCTTATGCAAATTTTCTTTGATTTTATCGCGTAACAGTTGCAGTTTTTCTGGGCGACTACAGGCTTCTATTTCTGTATCTTCTAAAGATCCTAGTTTTCGAGCTAGTTCATAGTCACAGCCATGACTATACATGTGCTGACCAAACAACGCGAAGTATGGACTAACTCCTGTGGATTCATGCACAGAGCTTCTTAAAGCACATTCTATTTCTGTAAGGTATAAATCCCAATCTCTGTGGTCTTCTTGAAGATACGCGCGAATAGCTGCGAGAACAGATCTGTTGACACGCTCAGATGCGTTAGATTGCGGAGCATGATAAGCAGTTTTGAGGTGCCTAATCTTATAAGTATTGACCATGGCCTGAAAAATTTTTCCCACGAATTGTTTACCATTATCGCTATGTATAATTTCGGGCGTTCCGAATTTATGAAATATCTCTCGAACCAAAAATTCAACAACGTTTGATGCTGTTGCATCTTTCATGGCCTTCAAGAACATAAATTTAGAAAAATGATCAACTACAATAAAAATAAAAGCATTGCCAGTCTTGGACCTTGGGTACTTTCCCAAAAAATCAATGTACAGTTTTTGAAAGGGTCTAGTGGTTACTACCTCAGCACCCATACTAGGACGCAATATCTGATTTTCTGATTTGGTCTCTTTACATGTTTCACAATTTCGAACGTAATCCCTAACTTGAATTGTCATCCTAGGCCAGTAGAAAAATTGACGTAATCTATACAAAGTTTTAGCTACACCGCCATGTGCTGCTGTAACGGAATCGTGTGATTTTGAAATCAAATTAGTTGTCATACTTTCGGGGACCCACAATCTCCAACAATTTTCATCTATTTCACCCTGGCTTTGATCTACGCGTTTAAATACTTTTCCCTCACAAGTTTTCAGATCAGGAAGACGATTTTGGTTCTTTTGAATAGTTTCGATCAATTCAAGATATTCGGCTGAACTAAACTGTGTGGATTCAGGTTCTAAAAAATTTTCATAAGAGCAATCTTCATTTTCTATTGCCTCAACGGCGCGCGATAAAGCATCGGCAACGACGTTTTCAGAACCCTTGCGGTGTTCTATACTGAAACTAAACCTTTGCAACTCTAACGACCAGCGAGCTAGACGTCCACTTAAATCTTTCAGATTCATTAACCATCTAAGGCTAGCATGATCTGTGATGATGGTGAATTGCATCAATTCGACATAAGGCCTAAAACGTTTTACAGCCAAAACAGCGGCTAGACATTCCCTTTCAGTCGTGCTATAATTTCTTTGGGCTTCATTTAGTTTTTGTGAATAAAATGCAATTGGCCTATCACTTTTCTCATCATCAATTTGAAATAATACTGCCCCAATTCCTAACTGTGATGCATCGCACTGAATGTAAAAAGGTCGCTTGAAATCTGGATGAGCAAGGACTGGTGCAGTTGTCAAGGCTCTTTTAAGCTCATTAAATGCTTCAATCGCTTCTTCAGGCATGTGAAATTTGGTTCCCCTCTTTTTTAAGGTATCTGTAAGTGGAGCAGCAATGGATGCGAAATTCTTAATAAACCTCCTATACCATCCTGCAGTACCTAGGAATCGACGCATATCTTTTGGTGACTTCGGCATCGAGATTTTCGATATCGCCACAACTTTGTCGGGATCTGTCCTAAGTACACCTCCACCTACGATAAAACCGAGGTATTTGAGCTCCTTGAAACAAAATTTCGACTTCTTTAACCCTATTGTCAAATTAGCTTTCCTTAGACACTTAGCAACGTCGCTCAGCACTTTTATATGGGTCTCGAAATCTTTAGAGATTATTAACAAGTCATCTAAATAAACATGAACATTTCCTTTAAGATTTTGTGGAATTATTTTATCCATTAAACGACATAGTCTTTGGGCCGCGTTGCAAAGACCGAACGGCATTACGACAAATTGGTATAGGGGGCGACCGGGAACAGTGAATGCAGTACATTTCTTGCTATTTTCGTCCAACTCAATTTGCCAGAACGCAAACTTCAGGTCCACACTACTTATGAATACCGTCTCGTCGATTCTGCTTAGTATTCCCTCAATGTTTTGGATAGGGTAGGCGTCCTTAACTGTTCGTTCGTTTAACTTACGCGCGTCTAAGCAAAATCGATTTTTATCGGGTTTCCTAACCAATGTGGTCCGATTACTCCAGGGACTTTCGCTAATTTCAATAACGCCTAATTCAAGCATTTTATCTACCTCACAATACAATAACTCCTGCACCGCCGGTGAAACTGGATAGTATCTATCTTTAACGGGTTCCGCGCCTTCAATCAGGGTTATTGTGTGTTTTTCCAAGTGTGTGCGCCCTAAGCCATGTTTTTCAAAGGTTAAAAATTCATTTTTTATATTTTCAAGTTTTTGTAGTTGTAAATCAGAAAGATCATGCTGCAATAAATTTTCAGATTCGATTTTGACCGATTTTTTATCTGCTTCTAATGCCACTTCAGCTACCCCGAGAATATTTGGCGCGAGCTCAAATTTTCTCCAGAAATCTATGCCTAGATACAAATTTTGCTCCAAATCTGGGCAAATATAAAAAAGAATTTCTCGAGAGATATTTTTATAAGTTACAGGTAATAAAACCTTGCCAAGAACGACGTGCGCATTACCTCCAGCGGATCGTATGCGAGAAAAATATTTATTATGGGAAATCCCAGACTTTTCCAAAAATTCTCTACTACCATGCCCTAGCAAACTGACCGAAGCACCTGTGTCCAGTAAGCCTCTAATTTTCTGCCCATCTATTTCAACGTCAGCGTAGACACGTGAGTCTAATTTATCGACATTTCTAACTGAATCGATCACTAATTTTCGCGTTTGTTTCCGCAGTCTAAACCTCAATCTAGCGTTTTGTATTTTTTTCGAAACTACCCTCATACCATTGACTTGTTTTTCGCCAAAAATCTTTTCACGTATTTTTAAATAATTTCTCCATCTTTCATCTATTGGTTTTATACTTTTAAGATTACATTTAACCTCATCTTTTTCTAATTTGTCTGTTTTATTTTCATTGACTAGAATTGTTCTTTCTTGGCTGTATTGGACGAAGGGGTTTGTCGTGACTCGCTCGTCCCTGCCACGCCCCGTTTTAAGTTTTCCCCTTTACATTTCGGACATGTCGGCGTTTTCGCTCCCTCAAGACCACATTTGTAGCAAAAAGTGTTTCGAGGTGCAAGGCAGTCAATAAACGAATGTCCAGGCTCACGACAATTCCAACAAACCAATACGCGTGCAGTATTACGAGTCATTGCATACTTTTCATTTTCAATGGCATCTACAGAATCGAATTCATCTTTTTCATCAATACTTTGTTGTTCCTGCTCATAGCAAACTTCACTAACGTGTGCTCTAGCACTGTACCGAGGCTGCGGCTGTAAATTTTGAAATATTCGCCCATCACGCCTTGGAAAAGCAGCTTCCGCTTCATGGCATTCTTTTCTCAGTTCTTCTACTTGAGTTACTTGACTCGAAAAAACTTGAAGCCGTAAACTCTCGCGAAGATTACGTTTAAGGATCTTTACCATATCATATTCTGAAATAGGACCTTTCAAGCGCGACCTCAGTTTTTGCATCACATGGAAATAGGAGTCAATAGATTCTGCTGCCAGTTGTCTTCGCTCTACAAGATCACGCATAAATTCAAAATCACTGTTGTTGCTCTGAAACTGTTTTACCAATGCAGATTTTAATGAAATCCAATCAGGTACATGATTACCCCGCACGTACAACCAATACCATTCTTTCGCTTGCCCAGAAACTAATCTATGGAAATCTCGTAAAACTAACACCCAGTCAACTCGATAATGATTTTGCAGATATTCTATTCTAAAAATGAAATCTTCTACTGTCATTTTGTTGGGGTCGCCATCAAACACAACATCCCACTGGTCAACTCTCGGCACGTTATATGGAAGACGATAATCATTATTATTATAAGCGGTGGTGGTATTTTGCCAATGGTTGCCTTGATTCGATTGTCCTGTATATGTGTTGTTTCTAGATGGACGATATTGAGGACCACCAAAATCACCACCTCCACTAGCTAAATATGGATTTTGCATACCTAAAGTATGATTATTTGAAGCGCCTAAATTTCCCTGCGTGGAATATGCCCCACTAATATTTTCATTTGGTCTATGACCTTGGTAGTACCTATCTGCATTTACATCAATCAGACTATCCTTGCGAACTTGGTGCGAATTTGTTGGCAAATTATCTTGTCCTTGTATATTACTGTGTTGTTGAGGTATAGAAGCATTTGGTACAGATTGGGTTGCAGAAATATGTGCCGCTTGTAAGGGTCGGATCAAGTCATTAATCTCTTTCATAAAATTTACAAAACTAGACTTCATGGTTTCTTCTAATGCACTCTGTTGAGAGGCACGAACGGATTCATGAGCTTGTGCAACAGCAAGATTTATCGCAGAAACAATTTCACTGCTTAAAGCATTATTTTCAGTTCTGTTATTTATCGGACCAGCTCTGGTATTTGATATTTCATTTGCATTAACTTGCGACAAATTTAAATTACTTTGTAAATTCGGTGGAGGTCTAGTCAAATCAGGAATAGAATTTGAATTTCGATTGGCGATCAGATTTGGCCTTTTAGATATTGCCCCTAAACTATTTCTAGAAGGAATGTCTTGTGCTCTTATATCTGCTAAATTTGCATCTGCTGAATTTGCATCTGCTAAACATGCAGCACCTTCAGAGTTTTGAACTGGCCGTTGGATAGAGAAAGATAAATCTCTGAACGTGTGGCCGTCAAAAATTGAATTAGGAGGGGAGTGCTGTACTGGCATCCTCGGATCGACAAACTCAAAATTCTCTAACTGTTGCCTATTAGTATCTGTCAATAAACTTCTTCTAATTGCACGGTTACGTTGTTCCTTTTCCGCACTGTTCATTTTAAATTTCACTAAAGTATATTTTTTTTTTTTTTTAATAGTATTGTATAATTTTTCCAAAAAAAAATTTCTACAAAATCTTTAATTTATATTTTTGTTTTCCAAAACAAAATTTTAAATATTTCTTTTTAATCGTGTTTTCCAAAAAAAAAAATCAAATAAGAAACTTTTATATTTAAATTTTATATAGATAACAGGAATAATATGAATTGGGGTACTTTAGGGATAAATCAAGAAATAAATTAAGCTGCATTTACTACGCTAAACAAAAACAAAAAAAAATTTTTACAAAATTGTGACCGCCACAATAATATATATACGACTTAGAAAAACCGTGATCTCCAAAAAAAAATTTTTATTCATCATCAATGCATCGTAGTTTATATAAAAAACTAGGCCATTGATTAAATAAAAAAATAACCGCAATAAAAAAAAATCACAAAAATTTTAACACAAAAAAAAATCACAAAAATTTTCACACAAAAAAAAATCACCAAAAATAAATTTTAAAAATTTTGGCTTTAAAGTGTATCGTCCGAAGTCTTCAGTCTACACCTTTGCAATTGGCATAGTGAACAAAAGTTCACTGCCAAGTCAAAAGTGCTGAAGCAATTCAGTTCTTCACAGAAAAAAATCAAAAAAAAATTTTATTTTCAAAATTTCACAAACTAATGATTTGTCTTATGTCTTCAATATATGAGATGCAATTGGCCTAGTAAGCAAGCGTTCACTGCCAAGTCATCTCTAATGAAGCAAATAAGATTTATCATTTTATTTTGGAGCACAGGTCAACTCTAATTCGCGTAAATACATTTTTTTACGAAAAAAAAACTATTGGTGTCATCAGCACAAAATTTGGAGTTAGATGTTTTACTCCTTAAAAAAGATAACTTTCAAAAAAATCACAATTGGGCGCCATTATAGTTATGGCGCACCCTAGAGATTTAGATGTCCCTATCTCCATGCTAATTATATTCCTTTGGGCGCCATTATAGTTATGGCGCACCCTAGAGATTTAGATGTCCCTATCTCCATGCTAATTATATTCCTTTGGGCGCCATTATTGTTACCTACCCCTTAGTTATCGTATCGGAAGTGTCTGTCCGGCATAGCAAGCTCAGTTAATGCGTGGGCGTAGTTGTTCGCCCTTTGACACTTCCGATCGTAGGACGGACAATAAAAAAAATCTTGTGCCAACGGACACTTTTAGTTTTAATCAAAAAGACAAATCACAAAAAAAAACTATGGCGGTAATCACATGCAAAAATTTTTATTTTGTTCAGGGCCGATGTCATACCCTTTTAGCGTACCCTCCCTTCCATGGTGGCTAATTTTATTTTTTTGAGCCACCCCAAATTTTGGACTAATATGTAAGGCACGTAAACCTCTACAACTTGGTCTGATCTCGCAGCATCTTTACTCCCTTATTATCCCAGCAGTTCCCCTAAAACGAGCCTTTAGCCATTCATACCCATTTTTCCAAAACCACAAAAAATCATAAAAGAAAACCGAAAATAATAGCCACAAAAAAAAATCAAAGAATCCTTCAAAACATTTTTGACGATTTCATAAACTTTTCACTTGACCAAAAATGAAGCAAATATAGCACTTTTCGAAAAAAAGAACCACACTGAACTCGCTTTTCTTTTCACAAAAAAAAACTATTTTTTTTGTAGAACACCCTAAATTTTAAGTTTTTTTTTCTTTTAGACAATTTTTTTATCACGCGCCAACGATTACCCTAAGTTTTCCAGAACTACCAAAATCCGTAAATTTTTAATTAAAAAGAAAGATGATGAAATTCGTTTGACTGAGTAAATTTTACTTTACAATTTTATTAAAAAAATTAAGTTTTCTTAAATTAGGATTTCGATATTTTTTCTTTTATAGGGCACTTTCATTATATTTCTTAAAATAGAATCAAAAAGAAATTAAACTTTATAATCAGCAGTATTAATTTTTAACAAAGGAAAAACATTAACAAACCATAAAATAACAATAATCTCAAAAAAAAACAAAGAGAAAAAAAAATATTTAATTCTAATACTTAAATATAATTTAAATAAAAAAGCTAGAAATTATTTCTTTTTCTGAACAATTTCAAGAAAACACTAAACTAACCTATACAACCTAAATTTTGTTACCCTTTATAAGGCTTTCAATAAAAAAAACTCAAATATGATTTAATTTTGAAGAAAAACAACCCTACCTCGAAAGAGCTCTCTAAAGGGATAATGGGGGTTTTCAAAAATTGTTCATCTCAATATTCAAAAAGAAATTCCTAATGGTTGTATAAATTTTACATTAAGAAAAACTGTACTACAAAAAAAAGTTTGGCTTTTAATTCTTATTCCAATCTAATTTTTCTTTAATTTTATCAAAAATTTCTAGTTTTAATTTTTTTTTATATATTTTTTGTTTTTTTTTATCTAAATTTTCCTAATTTAATTGTTATTTTTTTATTTTAAATAAATCCTTTGAACTTATTTTTACTTTAATTTTTAATTTTAATACAAAATACGCGAAAGCAATAAATCTTTCAAAATAAAGCCACTTAGCTGGTACTCCTTCAATCCAGGAAAAAATATACAGGATCCTTTCAGGACTCGTTTAGGATCTTTGTTTTCTGCTTTTTACGCAAAACTTCTCTTTAGCTGCATCCGTGGATAATTAATCCCATATAAAAACTATATGAATTTTTGTGCCTTTTTACTGCGTTCTTTTTATTATTTTTGTCAGAAAATTTTAATTTTTTTTATTTTGTTTTTATATGTTTAAAATCGTTTTGTTTTAAATCATTTTTGTTTCACTTTGAAACAGGCATAAATTTGTTTCGTCACAATGTCCTTTGCGGATCTTTACTTTATGTGAACACTATTTCTTCGTACTTTATTAAAATTTTTACTTTAATTAATAAAATACTTTTTATTTTTATTTTTCGTTCACTTCGATCTCGCGTAAATAAACTTCGCGCACTTGCAATTTCAAAAGTTTATAAAAATGTTTTAATTGATTTAATTTTTTTAAATTTTAAATGTCCTTTTACTTGACTTGGACAATTGCAAGGATTACTTCACGATTTTTATTTTTTTCCATTTCAAAGGAAATGACGGAACGATTTAAATTGCTAATGCCCGACGATTTATGCTGCTAAAAACTGACTGACTCAATCTTTCAATCGAACTTATTTCATCACCTTCCTTTTCGTTTCAAAAAAAAAATCGGGATAAGATGTTGGTAGTTCTGAAAATTACGTGATTGCCTATCGGGTGATCGTAACAGTTCTTGGGGTTAATATCCTTAGCTAAAAGAGCCTTGGAATTCAAATTTTTTATACATAGGCTAACGCATTGCAATTTTTTATAAATAGGTTAAGAATAGCGAGTTTCGTTATTTTTGGCTATGCATAAACTAACCGTATTTGAAATTATTTATATTTTTTCGCATGAGTTAAATGAAGAAATTTGATTTTCTTTTTTTTAAAACTTCTCATAAATATTTTTTTTATGTCCTTGGCATACCAAGGATGTCTTTGACCCCAAATTACCGAAACATTATCTACAGGAAAAATATCTGGAACCGAAAGCGTAATGAAACATATGATTTCCCAACCATGGTATCAGGCGCGCAGACGCATATGACTGCAACAAAAAGTTCAGTGTGTTTTCTAATCGATCTCAACAAAAAAAACTTCTAACTCTTTTGTTTTGATTCTTTCTAATGCAATGCACACGTACACGGATCATTGCAATTTGACCGTCGCGTGTGTGTATGTGTGTATTAGTGCAATAAAAAAAAACCTTTTGGTTATGGCCTCGCTCATTGTTTACATTTTTTTTTTGCAGACTTTTTGTTTTGCTTGTTTTTTTGTTTCTACACCACACAGTTTTTTTTTTCAACATAGTTTCTAACTATTACGCATATAAAAGAAATTGTTTTGAGCAATAACAACAACAACATGGCATATGCAAAATTGGCTGCACTAAGGTTTCGACGAATCAATCTACTTTTTTTGTTCATTCTTCTTTGTGGCAAATTAGTATCTTTGACTTAAGTTAAGATACGGTTTATTATGTATACATACTTATGTACGAATTTTTCAAATGCGACAGACACACGCTACAAATTTGGAAATATTTGATGTTCAAAAAATTAAATTAAGGCTTTCAATCGTTTTGGATACCGACAATAAAAAAAAAGAAACTACTCTTTTTGATTTTAATTATTTCAAACTTTTACTATGTATATTTTTTTTGTTTCTTAACAATTCTGACATCTTTCATATACAAACTGTTGCTTCTAAGGATAATACATCTTTTTAAATTTATTTCGTCTACCCTTTGGACTGTCTTCTCGCAATACACGTGGTATATATTCATTTTGATGTTGATCCATAGTACGTTTCCAGGGGTTTATATCAAGTTCAAAGTATCGTCTTCTCGCCTCCATTGAACGAGTTTTATTATCAATTTTATAAATTTT
Organism: Calliopum simillimum; assembly: GCA_951812925.1. NCBI lineage: Eukaryota > Metazoa > Arthropoda > Insecta > Diptera > Lauxaniidae > Calliopum > Calliopum simillimum. The sequence continues at coordinate 12,702,174 of OX638372.1, read as the reverse complement.
CTCCCAAAGATAAATTTCAGGAATTGCCAAATGTCTGGGTCGATTTGCAACCATATGTTTAAAAGTATTTTCAAGAAAAATACGTTTTTCTTCGTCATCATAATCAGCGATACGCTTAGCTTCTGTACTTAAAAATGGTTGCAACTCAGCTTGCGTACGTTCAACAATTGGTGCATTCGCATAGAATTGCACAAGATGACGCAGCACTTGTTCGTTGAAAGCAATACATTTTCCAGCACCATCAAACTCTTCAAACAATTTCATCTCCTTTGTACCACGACAATAATTAGTTTTGGGATTTTCATGCACATGCTGTTCATGCATGAGTACAGTATTAAGCTGATATTCGTAAAAAGACCAATCACGTCCGTTGGTAATAATTGTTTGTGTATTCATCGGATAGGTGAGTTCGCTAAACGTATTGAAGCCATTATAATTAGCTTGTGCTAATAACCAAGCAAAACTTGATTGGATTGCCTGTGCATGTAAAACTTCTTTAAAATCTTCAACTCCATAGGAGGAAGGCCGTATATTCATGTGAGCACGTGACTGATAAGAAAGAAAGCCAAATCCACGTGGGCTACCTGGCCAAAAACCTAAAAGTTAAAACAAGAACATAAGTGTGTATATTAATGAATTCATTTATTGTTTCTTACCAGGTATATTGGTACCATGACGATGATCTGTCGCATATCCAAGCGTACGTGGATCATACTGATAGGTTTGTATTTTCTCTTTGGCTAAATCTAAATTCTCAATTCTTGCTGCTTCAGCATTACATGTAGGTAACTGAAGACGATGCCTTAACGCTAGATATGGCTCGCCTTCATATTGCATTAACCGGTCTACAGGATCATTTGCCATTTCCTTTTGCCATTCTTTACCCTTTTTGCTTTTAACAACAGATTTTGGTGGATCAATACCGCCGACAAACCAAAATGCTTCATGCCGTGGGTTGTAGTCTATTTCTGTGTCTTGGAAATGCCGAAAGTCAGCTGCAAGTGTATTAATAAGCGAACGATTTATTTGCTCTACAAGTAGTTGTGTGAACGCTTTTTCATACTCCTGTGCATCTAGCTTGGAAGCGTCGCCATATTTGTGTCTAAATTATACAAAAAAATACATTCAATAGTAGTATAGATTTTGTTTTTCACTAAGCCATTACTTGAAATAATCGTGAGCATATTCCAAACCATCCTGAACATCACCCCTAACCGACTGAACGAATGCGTCTAATTGTTTTGTTTTTGTTTCATCGTTGTCCTCAAGCTTAAGTGCGCTTTCTTCAAATATCGTGCGTGTATAGTGCTGAGTTGCAGGTAGAATGTTGTAGGGTAGCTTAGTATCTCCCAGTTTCACCACTTTGTAGCCATAATATCGTGGCATATTTATTTTTATCATTTTTTCTTCTACGGTGTTTACTACACGTATTTGTTCACGCCAATCCTCCCTTTGTCGTTGCTTTTTTGCTCCAAATGATAAATCCTGAATTTCTGGATAATTTGGGGCCTCGGTGTATTCTACATTTTCAATGTTTTTATTTTTGTTGCCATCTTCGGTAATTTCCTTTAAGGCCTCTGCATAACTCTGCGAAGAAAGGAATTTCGGCCAAATATTGTGAACTCTGGATCCCAGCAGTTTGCTCCTATTCATTAGTAGCATTTTATTTAATAAATTAGATAAATAGGTCTTTTATTGCAAATTTTATTTTAGAACCACGAAGAAAAAATAGGTTATGAAATCAGCTGTCATAGCCAGAGTTGCCATAACTAATTTATTTCTTTGAATCTGTGTTTCTTTTCACGCGTATATGTAACTATTTATGTATGATAAGTGTCAACAAACAAATTGTTATTTACATTTTATCTTGCTCTGCCTTTTTTAGAATCAGTTTTATTGAAGTTTTGTTTGAATTTTTTTTTTGTTTTGTATTTTTGGTTGAAGTTTATCGATAAATACTCATATTTGATGGGCAGCACTGGCGTTTATCCTTAATTATGATATGAGCGACGTTTGCTATCGCCAACTAGCGCTTCATACAAATATTTTGCTAATTATATACACGCGTCAAAAGAAACACTGCTATTAGCGGAGTTCCGCATATTGTAACTACTTAAGTTACACCCAATACAAATTGTTATGTGGTTTGACTCCAAATAAGATCTGGCTTAGTGCTGGTTCACACGACAGACATTGGGCCATAGTTTTATTCTTCACTGCTGCATATACGAGCGAACACACGGACGATTTGCTATTGGGCGATTTAAAAATCACATTCTTTTACAATAGTAACTAACTAAATAATCGTGTAAGAGCCTGCTTCCACCGCAGATTCAAACCGGGACTTAGAGTCTGTTTCCACCGGAGATTAAATTTGGGACTTCGGCAATTTTTTAGATTTAGTAGACGTTTGATGCACGTTTAATGCATGATGAAAAAGATGAGATGCGGCTTAATCTCATTTCAAATCTTCGGTAGAAACAGTCTATTATAGCCATGGGTTACATATTCTTAAGAATTAAGGGTTTTCTTGAAGTAAGCTCTGTGTAAATTTTAAAATAAAATATGCAATATCTTCAAATTTGTAGCGCTAATTTAAAAACTTTGTGAAACAATTTTGTGGCTTGTTCAAATATTATTTAGATAGCATCAACATTTTTAGAATCCATCTAGGGGCTTCCAATTTAAACTGGTTTCTATAGAATATATATCCGCAAGATCCGATGCCTATATCTCCCAAAATAAAACCAAACGACTCATATTGATAAAGCATACATTTTTTACATCTTAGTCACTATTGCCCCGTATTATTTCCAATTTCCTCGCCATAACAGAGAACCTTGCTCTGCAACTTTTTAAACGGTCGGCTAGCGATCAGCCGACTAAAAGTCCACACAAAATTTTGCAAATTGCTCATGTAAAAATCAATCACCATCCCCAGACAAATTTTACTTTTCAGTTAACACTTTTGCGAACGCATTTCGGATAGATATAACTTATGTCAATTTTTAACGAATGATAAATTTATTGTCTGGCAACGCTGATGTGTGACAGAGGAAAGTGTAAAGACGAAAGGCGGGCAAAATCGTGAAAAAATAAGAATATTTCGCGCAAAGAAAAATAGAACGAAAAGTCAGAATATAAAGACGAACAGAAAAACACCAAGTAAATTGCACAATTATCGAAACGGAATTTTTAAAGAAAACCACGCGAAATTTAGCGAAAAAAAGTTCGCCGCCAAATAAGAAGTTTATCTGAACTTTCCGAAATCGGAACTATTTATGGTTAACCCTGGGCAGGGGCGAGTTGAACAGTTTTTGCAGATTTGCAGATCGCAATTAAAATAAAAATTTAAAAATATGTAAAAAACGAAACATAGGTAGACATTTTCGGTCTGAAAAAAATAATAGTGCGTTAGAAAAAAGAAGAAAAACATGAAAAAAGATCTAGCCTAGCAAAATCATAAAGTTCGTTTTTTCGCCCTAAAATAAAAAGTGGTTCAAGTACGCCGCGCATTGCATCAGTGAATATATCGCACAGATAAATACCTATAGGAAGAGAAAAGGCGCCCACTGAAAAAACACGAGGTAAGTCGTCCCTTGTCTTGGATTTGGCTTTTTTTTTTTCAAGTCGGTAAAAAGTTGGTGGATTTTTCGTGGCCTTAGAAAATGTCCGTTACTACGGTAAAAAAGTGCTAATCTTACTCTTTCACTGCAGTTTGCTGTTTCGTTCTGTTCAATATGTTAGGTTAAAATTGCATTTTTGCATTTCCTTTTATTATTGCTTTGTATTCTTTTTGTTGTTATTTCTTTTATTTTTTTCCGCTTGAGATCAAGGATGGTTTTTCTTTTAGTAAAATTTGGCTTGCTTATTTTTGGGATAAGTAAAAACTGTCGCTTGGATCTAAATAGTTTCAAAGGAACATGAAGTTTTTAACTTGTTGATTGATTGAGGTACATATTCTGCTTGGAAAGGTATAGATATGCAAATTGAAAAAAATAGAACTTATAAAAAGAGATTATTTTTATAAAGAGATCCATTAAAGACGTCGCACAGAATTGAGGAATTTAAACAACTCCAACGTTATACGACATAAACCGAATTTGGAACCTTCTCCGACGTAATGGATAACTTCTATTTGATTTTTTAGAATTTTAACTCCTTTTCTACTCCTTCAAATGTACACAATTATATGCAGCATGCCAGTGACTGGATTTCGATCTCACGGGCACCTAAAGCCCCTCTCAACGATCTTAAAGAAAGTATTAAAATATTAGTTTTAGAATTAGTGCTACAGCAAGCACTCAACCTCTTCTCAAATATGTATATCATTAGAGATCTTCCCCACCGGATTCCGACTTTTATTGCTTTGTTGAAGTCTAATTTTTTTTTGTTTCCGAGTCCACGAGTTAACCACCGTCGTCGTTCTAGTGTTAAGACAATCATATTAAATCCAATCAATTCTTAATAGCCAGTTTTTAAAAATGGTTTAACAATCAGGCATGTCGTAGAATCCAATATGTATCGGAATCGGATTCGAATCTGACAAAAATTTGAATAGGTGTCGTGCTTTCCGGTTTTGTCGATTTCATGTTCGAATGGGATTTCTTATCTTTTAACACATTGACTGCCATGGCTATTGATTTCAATAGCCAGTACAGTTTCATTCAGGCTTGTGGCTATGGATTTCCATAGCCAGTAGTTTTTTTGCTAAGTGAACTTGGTTTGAGGAGTTTGTGGTATGCTTAGATTTTATAGACATTTATTTTGAGAAATAATAAAAAATATTTCAGTGTGAGAAAATTCTAATAGCTAGAAGTCGAAAAAATAACGCTAGGGTTCTCAAACAATGCATACCTTAATATTTCTAAGCTAAATGTGAAAGTTTGGACGAATTTGAACAACTCTAGCTTTATTTTTTCGACTTGGTCATAATTAGGATTTTCCCACTATGTGTGCATTCGCCATCTTGAATTTAAGGATTCTCAAATTCTGGCTTCAGATTCGATAACCCCCGGGTGATGAAATTTACGTCGAAATATTAAAAAAAAAAAATGTATTTTACACCCCTTTTCAGCGCGTTTTACATCGCCGCCATATTGAAATTTTTAAAAGCGGCACTGAGCTTTCAAAAGCTTTTAAAAAAACGAAAATTTTGGGATCCAAAACTTTATTTTCCGTCCCCACAAATTCTCGCGACGGAAGTGGCCGGTTGACGTGAAACGTCCCATATATATTTATATACCGATACCTTAGAGCGCTATAGTCCTATCTCCACTTTTTGCGATTTGAGATTTTTGCAGTTATGGCATCATTGTGGGCTTCTTTACCGTGTGGAAAACTATATTATGTCAAAATACCACTAAAATACCAAAATATTCGATAATTAAGAACAATCCTATCTCCAAAGTGTAATTTTTCCAAGAGCGCTACTGTCCTATCTCCACTTAATATTCAAATAAGTCACATTTTTAAAAATATTTCTGCGTTTTTTTGCGTTTTCTTCGCTTTTCATGACTTTTTGCGACATTTTAGCGAACAAATTTGGTTACAGCCAAGGCTCCACTCTTGTTTGTTGGAACCAAAAATTAAAAAAAAAAAAAAAAAATCTTTTTTTTCGTGTTTTCTACGCGTTTCATGACTTTTTACGACATTTTAGTGAAAAAAATTCAAAAAATATACTAAATACGTCGTTTTTTTGAAAAGTAGTGGAATTTTATATAAGGGCAAAAGTAATGACATACTATAAATTAGCTGGGATTTCGTTAGAAATTAATAAAATTGGTTAAAAACATTAAATTATGTTAAAATATACTATAGGCAAAAATATTGCATGTATCCTTATATCATAATAGCAGCCAATCCTAAATAACCACTGTTTGAAATCTTATTTTTGCATTTCCCAACAATTGGAAAAATGGAGATAGGACTATAGCGCTCTAAGGTATCGATAGAGTACTGTTAACTTTTTAAAACTTCTTTCTGGCTATTGAAAATAATAGCCATGGCACTTGGCAAACAGATAGACGTCTATCTTTACATAGGGTGCCGTGGCTATGATATTCAATAGCCAGGACTAAATCTTTTCTAGGACTTCCAAAAGTTGTAGAAACGCGACTAAACACCTAACAATGACTGTTATTTCATATAAAACATGAAAATAAAAAAAAAAAAATAAAATTTTGCCACCCTGGGAAACAGTATAAAAATTGGTCTGGCAGTCAATGTGTTAACCAACATTTAAAACAAAAAAATCTTTATTTAAGGATAAAATATTTGAAGTCAACGGATCAAAATAAAATTCTATTTAATTTTATGTAAAATAATCCAGATAATGCCAAGGGCTTTGCCAAGCGCCACTGCTTTTCAGTCAGCAGGTGTATGGGTCTGCCAAGCCCATTTTGTGATTTTCTTTTCTTTAAACTTCCTCTGTAACCGCCCCTCCTCCGTACAGATATAAAATTCGTGTCCCGATAGCATGTTGAAATCTGGGGCTGAATCGCCGCATCAGTTAACGTACAATTCGTGACGTAAAATCATGCATTTAGCAATGCGAGTGCAACACATGATTTTACGTCACTAGTCTAACGTAATTTATGCACGACGCCACATAACTAAGTACACATATATCTTTTAAATTGACCTAATACATTTTTTTTTGTTTTATTTCAGAAATGTACAAGACTTGGTTTAGTTATATTGATGCAACTTAAAAGTTTAAGCAAATAAAAGAAGAATCACAAAGTTTTCTCAAGAAATATGCATCTCAAAAGTGAAGTTTGTTGCAAGCTCTTTTAAAATATTTCTATCTCAAAACTGTATTAAGTGAATTATTTATTATATAAAGGTAACGCATTCGAAGCACTGTTTTTTTTTTTAAATATAAAGATACCAAAAAGATTCAAGTTGAAAAAAGTTCCTAAATTAAAAAAAAAAACTAAATATTTAGTAGAATTTAAGCAAAAAATTAGAAATTCCCTATAAATTAAAACATAAAAAAGCTGTCGCAGGAATTTTATATACACAAACCTGGCCGTACAGTGGAAATTATTAATTTGAATTATTTTTAAGCATAATTTTTTTATATGTTATATAAATTTTAATAAAAAATTAAAAAAACATACCAAAAGCAACTATACAATACGCTGCTAAAATGTTTGCAAGCGATATAAAGATCTATACCATAAATGCAACAGAACCGACAAAAAGTCAGCAACAACATTATCAACAACAACAACACAATAGTAAAAACAATTCGAATCAACAAAAGCAGTTTTTACACAACACCACTAGTAGCAACATCACTGGTAGTGTTAGTAGTAGTTGTTGTAGTAGTAGTAGTAACAGCAGTAATAAAAGTTGCAATTCTACACAAAAGATAACACACCAGCAATCGCCACAAAAATACAATAAATATTTAAATACAAATCAATATCAAAAGAGCAACAGCAACAGCAACAATAATAATAGCAACAGCAGAAACTCCAAAAAACACAATATTTATAACAAAAAATACTATATGTCACAGCAGCAGCAAGAGCAAAAAATGCAACAACAGCAACAACAGCGATTTAATAACAACAACAATACAAATAATAATAATAGCTTAGTTAAAAATCAAAATCTTAACGGCAATAGCAATAACAATACCAATATCAATAATACAAATTATCAAAATCAAATCGTTTGTGTTTCTAAAAACAATTGCAACAATAATATCATTGATAATGTTTCTATTTTAAATAGAAATTATCAAAATCCACAACAACAACAACAAACAGAAAGAGTAAAGTCGTCATATTTGCATGTTGCAGCCGTTGCTGCAGTTACAACAACCAAAACAACAACAACGGGCGTTATTTCATCACCATCACCGTCAACAACAATTATTGCAGAAAACTTCTCTTCATCAATAATATCCAATAATAACAACAACAATAATATTAATGTTACTAAATCAAGCAATTGTACTAGTTGTTGGTCCAATTTAACAAAGTTGCAAACTTCATCGAAAGTCAAACAAGCATCGGTGATATCATCTAAAAATAATGATTTACAAGAGATTGCTGCTATAAAATCTAAATGTAATACAAATAATAAAACTGCAGCGGCGCCAAATAAAAGAAAAACTTATTGGAAAAATATTAACAGTACAGCAAGCTTAAATAATTTAAATTTGGTTGATGCCAACAATAAGAAAAAACATAACCAGCAGTTATTAGATGCTCAGCAACAACAACAGCAACAATCTGCTGATTGTGAGAATAAGGTAATTATATATCTGTATAGCTTTTACCACGATTTATAGCCTTTTTTTGACTTTAAGCTACAGTAGGAAATTAATTAATTATTCTTTGCAATTGTCATAATAGGACTGCTTTCACAAAATTTTTCCATCACGTCTCAGTTTACAGATAAAGTGATAAATCCAAAATCACGATTTACATCCGCGTAAAAATAAAAAAAAAAAATCTGTATCCGTCAGAAATTAAAAAAAAAAAAAATTTCCGGTAGATTTTTTTTTTCTTCTGTGGAAGGTGCCACGCCTTCTTGTCCGATTCAACCAATTTTTTGCTCAGAGCTTACATTTACTGTCTTCAGTGTCTGAGTAAAATTTGGTTCAGTTATCTCAAAAATCACTTTCAGTACAGCACTGTGAAACTTACTTTTATGGGAGGTGCCGCGCCCTCATGTCCGAATTATCCTAGTTTTTGACTAGAGCTGACAGTCACTATGCCTAGTATTTATGTCTATTTTGGTTGCGTTATCGTTCACAATGCTCATAAAACTGTGTTTTGAATGCATTTTTTTTTTTATGGGCGGTAGGCGTGTCCGTTTACCGACTTCCGCGAGCTAACTTTTACAACAAAGGCAGTGTACTAATTTTCATCGATTACCTTTCTTAGTTTTCCCGTAAAAACTATTTCCACAGACGGACCGCCTGCCAGCCAGACAAACGGACATGGCTATATCGACTAAGTAGGTGACGCTGATCAAGAATATTTATACTTTTCTATGCCTGCCACGCCTCCTCCTCTACGTTACAAACGGAAAGACAAAATGAATATACCCTCGGTCGGTGTAGGGCATAAAAACTCTTATTTTGACACGAAAAGCTTAAGAATTGGACCATAATTAACAAACTTGAGTTCATGATACAGTTAATGATTTTATTTCGGTTTTGTTCTTTTGTAAATTTCAGTTCACTGATATTTTTTTCGGTATACCTGCTTAAAAAAATATGCCTACCCGACGTACAGAATTTGTATGAAATGGTCGCCATATATCAATGTTTAAAAAAAAATGTTTGCTTGACGATACCGATTTTCCAAATATTATTTCTAGGTTACGAACTCCTTGCGGCACACCTGACTATCCCTCAGGCGTACAGATTGGGAAACACTGTCGTAAATAGTAATAAAATAGCTAGGCTCTTGAAATTGAGTACAGACACAATAACACCGTAGAACAAAAGTGAACCTATTTTGCCCCGCTTACAACAAACACAATGTTTTAGTATTTTCCAAATTTTTCGGAATTACAACACCCATGAAAATAGTTTTTGCTGTTTTTTTTTTTTCGACGCAACCAACATAAATCAACAACAACTACTGATGATCCCTACTTCGCATCAATTTTTGGTTCGATTCTTGTGTATATGATAAAAAAAAACAACAAAAACAATTTTCAATGGGTGTTGTAAACCCGAAAATTTAGAAAATTATTGAAATATTGTGTTTTGTGTAGACGGACCAAAAAAAAAACAATTTTTCATCTAATAAGAGTTATCGTAAATTAATATTCCCGGGAAATTTTCTCAGACTCCCGTGCATTCTATATTTAAGTTTAAGAAAATTCCCCGGTAATCTTGATTCACGATAACCCCCAATATATCTAGGTACTTTTGCTAAAATACTCGTATTGAGTGTTGATGTCAGCATCTTACTTACCACCAATGTGCACCAATTAGTTTTATGTAATACATTTTTAATTTTTATTTTTAAGCTTTTATCTAGCAAACCATTTGAAATTTTGAACGGTGCAGCCGATATAGCTAATATCAATAAAACAACCTCAAAATATCAGCAATTATTCTGTAAAACAATTGCTGCTGCAACTGCATCTACAGCGATGACAACGGCTTTAGCTACAGTCGCAACAGCAACAACAACAGCGCATACAAATTCATCATCGGCAGCAGCAGCAGCAACAACCGCAGCTTCTACAACTTTAACAACAACAAAAACAAATGATATTACACCCACAACAACACATTTAAGTGCAGCTTCAACAGCGACAACTACAACAGCAACAGTGGTACCCTCAACAACAGTGGTGGGCACAGTTACAGCAACCTCATCCCCGAACATCAATCAAGTATCATCATCATCTGCACCCACTTCACCGAATTCATATACCTTAGATTTTTTGCATTCGGTTGGTGTGCAAATGACCGGAGGTGCTAATATTCCTGCAATTAAATCAAATATGAGCAATATGCGAACCGCAACATACAACAGCCAAAGCGTTACAGCCTCACCTGCACGTAACTCTTACAATTCGTACTCGAATGCAGTTATTGGGCATAGGCAGCATCGATATATGCCATCAGCTGGTGGTGGTGTTGGTGTTGGTGGAGCAGGAGTGGGTCATCAGCATGGAGGACACCATTATCAGCAACATCATAACCATTTACATCAACATCATCACCATCATCAGCCTCAACAGCTAACGATAGCTTCTTTTATGCAGAAGGAATTAACGGATTGCATTGGTAGCAGCGGCAACAACAGCAATAGCAGTAGCAATCATAACAATAATAACAGCAATTATGAAAGTGGCAATCAACAGCAGCAGCGTTATTCAAATTACTTTCAGCAACAATATCACCATCATCATCAGCAGCAGCAACATCATCACCAACAACATAACTACTCAACGCTGCAACATGCATACAATACTGTTGGTGAAAATATTACACGTTTAGTTAGCAATGGCGGCAGTAGTAATCGCCAGCAATCATATAGCTATCATAACAATGGAAATGGTGGACCACGACATCAAAATAATACCAATCGTGGTCAGCAACAGCTTCCATATCATCATAATTTCCATCATACACAATCTGTGCAGTCGCAAACACACTATCAACAGCAGCAAAATAAAAAACCAAATTATGCCTCCAGTTCAACGTCATCATGTTCGTCATCATCTTCGTCCTCGGCGTCATCGATTTCATCGAAAACCTCAGGCACAAACTCCACTATGAATCGTCAGCAAAATCAGCAATCAAACAAAAAATCATCTTCCAACTCAAATTTAGCTATAGAAACGTTACCCGCCAAGACAAATCGTACGCAACATCGGCAGCAACATCACCACCAACATGTGGCACATCATCATCATCATCAGCAGCAGCATCATTTATCAACTGCAACGCCAACAACGCCACAACATCAAAATTTTTATAATCTCACTTATGTTGCTACTGACTCACTGGCCGTGCCACAAACATCAGCGACAGTCACTAATATTTCAACGACGCGATCTTACAGTCCCAGTGCAAAAATGGATAGCCCGCCTCCAACGCTGTTGTTAAATTTTAGCCATAACACAAATTACAACAACAGTCGCTATCAACATCAACAATTACACTTTACGCAACAACATCATTATTTGAATAATCAAAAAATTATGTTGCCACCGCTTTCAATGACTGTACCATCATCGCCTACAACGTCGTCTTCATCAACACCACAACCATCTACAATTATATGTTGCTCTCAATTAGATGAGGCAACTACAACAGCTGCAGCAGCTGCTGTAGTTGCCGCCAATAATGCAGCGTCAAATGAGTCTTTACACTCAATTGCTGCAACTAACTCCACTGCCAATTCTCCTTCAGTCATTGCTGGCAATGATTGCGATTCGGATACATCTGATTCTGTACAATCAACAACACAACAGCAACAGCTTGAAAGATATAAACAACTGAAGTCAGTGTCGCTCTCTTCATCTTCATCTGCATCATCAACTACTTCTATCTCGTCCGCTCAAGAGCAAATCGTGTCAACAACATCTGCACAATTCCTCCAAAGCCCAATAGACTTTTCGTATTCGTTTTCCTTGCAACCGCAACCGCAACAGCAACAATTCCATCAACAACAATTTGGTAACCCACTTCCACATATGTCGCCACAACCAGCGCATTATCGTAATGGTGTGGTTTCTTTATTAAATTTACCAACAACAGCAGCATCGACGATGTCAACAGTATCTAATAACAATTACAATGTGGACGATGAAGCAACTTCGTTACATCAGCATTCTCTCTCACATATGCATCCACCGCATTCACATCAATCACAGCAGCAATTTTATTTTTCATCTGGTGAACAATTAAACATTGCAGCAGCTCCTGCAGTTGCTGCTGTCAGCACTGGTGGTTATTGGACAAATTCGCCGAATTCCTTACAACATACAAATTTTCTTTACTCAACTACGGCTACCAATTTGTTGTCATCACAATCGAGAACGAATTCGCCGACTGCTTTAATGTCACCACGTCCTAGTGAACAAGACGAACAACAACAACAACAGCAACACAATCAAACAGCACTAGCTTTAACAACTGAGCAGCAAATGCAGGGTGTTACTCAACTAAAGCGAAGGTAAGTGTGTAACAAGTGCTTGGGCCTTATTGGACCTTGATTGTGTTATTTTTGAATAAGCTTACTACTAAATGGATATTTTTTTCTTAAATATTTTTAAAGGGTTATTGATTGTACTATGTATATATTTTATTTTGCAGTCAATTTTCTTCGTCCACTTCGACTCTACAACGAAATTCGCAAATAAATTCTACTGGGGGCGGTGTACTGCGAATGCGTGGACGTAGTCAGCAGCAACAACAACAGCAATTGCAAACACAACATTCATTTCCGCAACACAACTTACTTTATAATAGTTCTCAGCATTTGCGCTCATCTTCCACTTCTTCAGCACATGATTTTTTCTCACACACTCCACCAGATAGGTTTCTGGCCCGTGCACATCTGATTGAGGCTAAGGAAACACCAAGCACCTTGTTAAATAATTCCAAATGGGATGTGTTATCACAAGATATTTGGAATAAGTTTACAAGCTTCCAGCAGACTGAAGAAACTTTTAAGCAAAAAATGCGATTGTGGCGTTATTTGTATATCATCATAAAAGTATGAGTGAAATGATTATGTGTCAACGACAGTTGAATAATTTTGAGTTTATTTAGAATGCATACCCACGTTATGGCTTATACTTGGTTGGTTCAACCATTTCCGGTTTTGGCGCAGATACATCTGATGTAGACATGTGTTTAGTGTCACGCTGTGCATCTAGTATTGATCCACGCATGGAAGCCTTGTTTAATTTGACTGTGTTACGAGATTGTTTAAGTAAATCAGGTAAGTGTATTACTTTGGAGTTTTCTCGAGCATAGGCGTATATCCTGGCGAAGTGCATTTTCGTATGTAAATACGTAGGTCTCGTAAGAACCTCATTTTTATGAAAAAAGTAGATATTCTTTCGGCTATGGTAGCTGTTAGGTCAAAATACAGAATATGTATCGAATTTGCTTTACAATAATTGGCCTTGTCATAAATTTTTCGAGAAATTCCCTCTCGAAAATATATTTCCTTCTCGATGGGTAGCATAGGCAACCGTAAATATTTCGAAAATCAAAATCCTTCTTCCAGAAGGAATACTTTTTTTTTCCATTTTTAGTAAAAAAAAACACATTTAAATTTAATTAAGTGGCTTTATGGAAGTGGCTAGGTGCTTCCCACTGACTGCTTCAACATAAACTCTAGTTCGATTTGGTAATAATCATAGAGTTCGGCTCTACTGACACCTAGGGATTTAATTTTACCTAAGCGACACCTCATACATCTTTTTTAAACCAAGCTTCTTTTTTGAAGCTTTTATTTCTAAGAAAGAATATGTAATCAAAATGTGTTGTTCGGATCTTGTTTCGAAAATATAGCCATTGGAATATCTGGATATAGCTTTTAGAAAAACCGGTATAAATTAGAAATTCTTGAATGGATTTCAAAAATATTGATGGCACATGAAATATATACTAATTGTCGTACAAAACTTTATAACTTGTTTGTGATGTCCTTTTCCACTCAGAAACAACAGAGAATTATTAACACTCTGGCACCACAGGTATAAATTCACGCTATGTGTTTATGTGCTGAATTGCCTTTAAGTTGTCGTCTAACCAGCATGTTACATACTTGCCGGTGAAGGTATAGTGTTTAGTCATTTCCATAATCTGTCTGTCTTGCAGAAATAAAATGTAATTCTTTTATTGAATTTAACTAAGTTTCATACTACATATCAAATTTCTTTTTATTAAGGCGAATTCGAAAACTTTCATCTAATTGAAGCTAAGGTCCCGATTTTACGCTTTCGAGATCGTATTCATCAATTAGAAGTGGATTTAAATTTTAACAACTGTGTTGGCATCAAAAATACGCATTTACTCTATTGTTATTCTCAACGTAAGTATATTTAAATAAATAAAGTAGAGATAATAATGCATACATTGAATTTATGTTCCATATTCAAGTTAAATTTGAACTTAAGTTTACTTTAGCGACACATTCAAGAAGTTAAATTAAACTTGTCCGTAAATTTCTCTCACAATTTAATGCGGTGCTCTATAACTATGCGGATATGAAATTATTTAAAATGCATATGTATGCATCGTAGTTTTGTTTTAATTGTTTGACAAAATATGGAAGGAAGTAGCAATGACCAAAAATGGTATAAGTTTTTGGCATTTTTGTGATTTGAGACGCATTTGTTTCTGGTCAGTTTGTTAAACAGTTTCTTTCCTTTAGCTTATAGTTACAACTTTGTTGAAGATAAGAAAACAAAATTCCGAGCGGTTTGCAAGATATAGCCTTAGAAAAAGTACATTTTCTATTAAAAAACTCAAAAATATAAAGGGCTATAAAATACGACTAGGAGCCAAACTAGCAAAACCCAATTTGGGTTTATATGTGTAGTTTTTATTTAGGTATATTTGTATATAAATTTAACTCTTTCTTTTTAATTATTTTTTTTTACAGTTGACTGGCGATTACGCCCGCTAGTTTTACTGACCAAACTTTGGGCGCAATATCACAACATAAATAATGCGAAGAATATGACTATATCTAGCTATTCGCTTGTACTCATGGTGATACATTTCTTACAGTATGCAGTTACTCCAGCCGTTCTGCCTTGTCTACATGATATGTTTCCCGATAAGTTTCAATTGGTGAATTATATAATGAAAACTGATTACATTTCTTTATGCTAACGTATATGTGATTTTCATACCTTTTTTTACAGTTGCGTTCAAATGATTTTGGTTACGTTGATATGAATGAATCTATGGGACCGTATGAATCAAAAAATATACAAACAATTGGTGAATTATTTTTAAACTTTTTGGAATATTACAGTTGCTTTGAGTAAGTACATACAGAAACTAATGTGGGTAATACCAGGGCTGCCTTTAAAGTTTCGGGAATCTAGTAACCTTAGTGTTTTACGATGCAAATCTTTATGACAGTTGAAAAGTTTGACTTTTAAGGGTAGCTTTCTTCAGACGTAATCCTTTAGGTCGCAATTAAAGACTAGCCACGCAAAGTCCGTCGAAACCAGCTATTGTGCCAGAAAACACCGATGCTGTGGTTAGGATATGGTCGTGTGACTTATCGAGAAATCGAGACCTGCCTAGGTATAAGCTTGACCAGCATACAAACAATCTTGCATGAACATTTATTCGTGTTGGATTCCATATAAATTAACAGACGCTAAAAAGAATACTTGTGTGAATTGTATTTTTCAAGTAAATAAAACACAATGCGAATGATGACGTCAGAAGATACTTTCCCTAAAAAATGCCAAAATTTCAACTTTTAAGGCAGCCTACGTAATAATAATAAAGTTTAGCTTTTGTAGCCATAAGGCAGCTTTGCAGTTCAGCTTGAATACTTTCAAGTCAAAAGCTTCTTATTGAATACATAGTGAAAACAAAAACAATTGAATAATTAATTAAGAATGTCTTTGATGTTTCTATTTATTAATTTTCAGTTACTCACAATACGCAATTTCAATTCGAACAGGCGGTGTCATGTCCATTAATGTGTGTCGTCAAGCCAAATCTCTTAAAAATGATATGCATCAGTGGAAAGAGTTATGCATTGAAGGTAATATTTCAACTTTATTATAAAAATAATATTTTATATAATATCCAACTTAATGAAGTATGCTTTTTTGCAAATAAATAAAAATAAAAAACGTATTTAAATAAATTACCTTTATTTCGTATTAAAAATTATTATGATTTTATTTTTTAGAACCATTTGATCTCACCAACACCGCGAGATCAGTGTATGATTTTGAAACATTTGAACGTGTAAAGGCGGTATTTGTTGCTTCATGGCGAGCACTTCAAGAAACATTAGATTTGAATTCCGTATTTTCTCCAATAACCATTTCACCTCATACAACTTCAATTAATACAACACTGATTGATCCATCTGCAATTAGCGCAATAAACATAAATACTGATACAGAATCAGAATTATCGATGGATACTTTATTATCTGAGGAAACTTCAGATAAAATTGAAGAGCAAAACATTCAAAACGATTTAATATATAAGCACAATAAAAGAACCAATAGTGGCAATCGCAGTAATAACAACAACAGCAGTCTAAATAACTTAACATCCCTAATTTCCTGAGGACCAAACGTTACTGCTGTATTCACTTTGAAAATAGTAAAGTTTGTTATTTTCCAGCTCGTTAGCACTGCTGTACAAATCATAAACGTAAGTCCATCATATATACATTCTTAAGTTTAAAAAAAAAATAAAAATTTGAACGTTAACGTTACTAGTCTTTCTAGTCAAGATTTTCGTAATGAAAAGTATAGAATACATTAAGGAAAAAATAACATAAGTCTACTGAGAAAACTAAACTAAAGGCTTTAAAAGAAGACTGAATTATAAAAACCAAAAAAAAAAAAACTTCGATATTCATAAAATTTGCAAATTCCAATTATGCTAAACTTATTTATTAAGAAGAGAATATTATTTATGTATATTGTTTTTTAATTGGATTAATATCACATCTCACTCACATATTAAATTTGTACCGATGAGTTGTTGGGATTATGTCCCCATTTCTTGCGGTCATAATGCCCAATTTTTGACCTTTTAATGGAATTTTCATCAAAATCCGAGGGTTCTTCAACTAACTTAAGGTTGAGTTCGTCCCTTATTATGGTTTGCGATGGATTGAAGAAATACATTTCGCTTTAAGCTTACCAGATAACTCTTCTATAAGAGAACTACGATTCAAAAACATTAAAAACGCCATCAAAAGCCTGAGTGTTCATCTATTAGTTTTCCTTGAAAAGTTATGACCACTCTAAGATGACATCAAGAAATACCCAAAAACCATGTTAAGAGGGTACTTAGGGTATCTAAATATTTGCATAATTTTCGTAAGATCTGGGCGCTTGAGTGCGTTTTTGTGACCTTAAATAATGTTTTGAATTTGAAAAATGATTTTCTAACGGATTTAAACCTATAGCTTTAAATTCGACATTGTTTCTGTCTTGAAGGAAATCATCTATAAATAATAGATATTGTTTCAATGAATTTACAAGTTCTTTAATAGGTTTATCTCTACGTACAATATCATTGACTGTTCCAAAAAACTGTATTAGCAGTTTCATAGTTTTCATTTTTTGATTATTTCTTGTGAAACTATTACTTTGAGACACATTTTTGCCTCAATGCACCGTCTGATAAAAATAATTGTTCCTGTGTCCCTTGGATACTTTTCTTTCAATTTAATTAAACATTTTCTTAGTTTCTTCATTATCACTACTAAATCGGCTCTCATTGGCAAGGTAGTCACGCAATTTTAAAACAATTTTTTGTGCATTGCAAATTTGTCTCACATTAGTCATATTGGTTGCCAAATTACGTCTGTTAAAAACAAATTTAATTTGTGTTGTGAGCAGCAAGTTTTTAATTAATCCTAATATATGTAAAATATCATGGACCAAATAAATTTCATCCATATCAATGCCAGTACTTTCTCTTAAGAGGTTATATAATCTGACGTTTACTTAATGTTGGTCTGCTATTATCATGTTTGGCTTTATTTCGCAATCCCGCAAAGGATTTATTACGCATTTTGTGAATGTCAACAATTCAGGTTCCCAGGTGGTTCTTGGTCTACCACGTCCTCTACTGCCTTGTGGATTCCACTCAAGAGCCTGGCGACAAACTTCGCTGTGTGGTTTCTGGAGAGTGTGACCAATCCATCTCCACTTGCGCAGCTTGACCTCGTTTGCTATAGCAATCTGAATGCATTTTTGATGTAGCTCGGCATTTGATATTGTGCGAGGCCACCAAACCTTTAGTATACGCCTGAAGCATTTTTTGACGAATACTTGCAGCTTGTTCGTTAGTTGTTTAGTTACAAGCTATGTTTCGCACCCATATAACAAAACCGATTTCACATTCGAATAAAAAATGCAAAAATGTGCACTTTCGTTTTGGTGGATATAACGGGAGAAGACCATATTTTGTTCAGTTGAGCAAACGCGCCTTTTGCTTTTGCTATTCTTGAGTTGATATCCTCTTTTGCTCCACTATCCATGGAGATAATGCTGCATTAATACGTGAAACTGTCGACGTTTTCGATGTCATCACTGCCAGCTTTAAACGTGATGTCATTTCTCTTTGCAGCTTCATGCTTTTAATCTTGGATGCATTGATTTTAAGGCGGCCTTCTGCGATTCCACGACAAGGTCTTCAATCTTGCTTTGCATATCTGAATGTTTGGACGATAGAAGGCAAATGTCGTCAGCGTAGTCGATATTTTCTAGATGTTCGGTAAAGTTCCATTGGATACCCCTTTTGGCCTTATTAAGAGTTTTATCAAGGCTATCGTCAATAACGATAAGGAAGATAGATGGTGATAGTTAACACCCCTGCCGTACTCCTGAATTAGTGGTGAATTTCGGTGACAACAACCCGTTGTGTAACACACTGCATTTAAAGCCTTCATATTATGGCCTTTGCGGCAATACCTCTTCGCTGCAGTGACACCCAAATATTTTCTCGGGAATCACTGTTGAAGGCAGTGCTGTAGTCTACGAAGACAAGTTGAAGCGCAGCACGCCACTCACATAATTGTTCGACAATTATTCTAAGGGTGTTGATTTGATCCACGCATGATCGGTTTGGCCGGAATCCTGCTTGTTGCCTTCGGATTGCCGAATCAAGTTTTTCGCTTTCCCTGTTTAGAAGCACTTTTGTCAGTACTTTTTATGGTACTGAGAGCAAAGTTATTCCTCTATAAGTTCGGCACTCGCTTTGGTTACCTTTTTTCGGCAATTTGACTAGCAAACGCTCTTCGGAATATTATTTAAATAAAATATAAATCTTACATAAACTTAACTAACTTAAGGGATGATACTTATAAAAAAAAACTATACTTAAGAAATAATAATTCTTTTTTAGAAAATTATGCCTCACGTCAATTCATCGTAGCTGGTGGAATGGTGTTTGATCGTAGCTGGTTCTTCGTTGCTTAGTCGTAGCTGGTTTTTTGTTGTATTGTCGAAGCTGTTTATTTCGGTTTTTTATCGTAGCTCGTATTTGTCATAGCTGGTTATTTGTTGTTTCATCATAGCTGATTTTTTGTTGTTTTGACGTAACTAGTGTCTTGATGTCTTGTAGTAGCTGGTATTTGTTTGCTTATTCGTAGCTGGATTTTCGTTGTAGCCGATGATTTGTCGGGGCTGATTCTTCCGGATTCTCGTGGCTGGATTTTTGTTTCCTTTTTTTATATATATCTATACACTTAGTTTATTTTACCTATTTTTACTTCTTTTTTCACACAATTTCAATAACGTAATCAGTGGTTGAAAACATTAACATTATCAGGCCTGTTCCATAATCCGTGTGCTTTCAATTAATTTTTACTTAATTAGGAGGCTTTTTGATGTATATGTTTAGTCACACGATAACAGATATGAGAATCTTTATTGTGGGGACTTACAGGTTCTACAAATAACATTGATTTTCTTTAACGAAAAAGTAACCGTTTAGGAAATAATCTTAAAAACCGCAAAAACTCCAAAAATTAGACTTCATCAAATATTTCCGAAACAGTTAGGGTAGTCACAAATGGCATCTTAAAATTACAATGTGGCAACATTGCGATATCTTAAGAAATTAATTGTGAACGCCTCTAAAAAACAAAAGCATTAAAAAGCATATTACAAATATATGCCTCTACAAAATGCCAAAAGACAGCGAAAAATTCAAGTTGTAAAAAGGATTGTGCTTGCAGAATGCACTAAATTTGAATGATACCGATGTTCATTTTCGATTGTTTACTTATTTTGACATCTATTATTGAGTCGTAAAATTGCCACATAAAGAAAAACATGCTCTTTAGACTTTTAAAGTTGCCACATGGTATTAAATTGCATTTGCATGCAAAACAAAAACAACAAATTTACCACATCATCTTAAAAGTATTAAAATTAAATCGTCGCAATATTAAGAGCGGATTTAACACACCTTTGTAAATACCCTAAGTTACTTTTTCGTAAATATAAATAAATATTATTTGTAGCACAAAGAAGATTCTAATACTTTTAATCGTGTGACTCACCATTTTCATCAAAAAGCCTCCTAAGTGAAAAGTTATTGAAACCACGTAGATTACGGAACAGGCCTGTATATCCTTTTTTTTATATCCACCATTTTATTCCTTTTTTTTTTACTTTCCGCGAAAGGTGTTTCCTAAAACAAAAAATTAACTTCGAATTTCTTTAATTTTTTTTTCCAAGCGCAGTCACACGCTACAGGGCTGCCACTTGAAATAAATACAAAATACTTAACTAGATCTATAAACGACCACTAGAGTTTAATTTTTAAAGCAAATTCACAATATAATAAAGGTACATATGCTAATATAATCTACTACACTTACAAATATTTAGTATTTGGGATTTGCAAATTATATGAATTGTTCTTGTTAAAAAATTAATATAATTAAATATCAAAAATAATTTGTATATTTTTACAGAAATAGATATACCTTTAATGTTACAATGAATAAGAGAACAACTACAAAACAAAAAACGAAAAAAGATATTTTTAAAGATGCACTTCAAACATAATTCTGTTAAATTTTTCAATAAAAAAAAAAACTTAAAAAGTCTTAAAAAAATTTAAAAAATATAAAAGAAATAAAAACAACATAAAAACTAGAAATCAAACGAAAAAAATCAATGCTTTATAGTCTAAAAAAAAAAAATTTAATTATGTAAATTTATCTTCAATTAATTTATTAATGCATATACATATATATATATATTTTTTGTCACATTTAATATATTGAAAAAAGATTTCCACATTTTTTTTTTTTTTTACAAAAAGAAAAATATGATTCGTAAGCTATAATATAATTAAATTGAAGATAAATACTAAGATTGATGGAAACAACTATTTTTGTAAAATTGTATCAGAAAAAAAAAACACAAAAAAAAACATTTAAATCAAAACTCACAAAAAAAGGATAGCCAGTCATAAATGAAAAACCACACATTAGTCAATTTAATAGAAAAAAAGTTGTATTTTTGTAAAAGCAAAAAAAAAAACTGCCATTTAGGAAATATGTATATCACCACATAATATAATATATTATTGTGTAAAAGCATACAAAGTATAGCAACAATTGTTAGTCCAACAATGCTGAATTTCGAAGCAAATTCAGAATAGGTATTATTCTTATCGATTATGTTGAACCTGTGCTTAAGTAAAAAACTAAATTTAAAAATTTCGTAATATATGTGATCAGATTTTGAATATTAAAAAGAACCCTATATTATTGTGGAACATTTATAGTAAAAAAAAAAAATTATATTTCCATCCTAACTTGGCCCTTGCGATTTGAAAAGGCTTAAGTTGAGAAGCAAAAAAAAAAAAAATCAAGGATGTTAATATTTTTTTTTTCTTTTTTTTAGTTTCTTATTAAGTGTTCCACAATAATGCAAAGTTAAGAAATTTGAACAACATATATTTTGTTAGAAGTGTGTATGTTTCTAGTTTTAAATTATTTATGAAAAACTACAAAATTTAAGCGAATAAAAACTGCGTTTTTGAAATTAAAACGAGAAATATTTTAAAAAACTAAACTTTCGATGTGTATTAAATTTTAAATTTAAAGTAAAAAAAATAACTTAAAAATTCAGCATTGTTGGCAAAAAAAAAAAACTACACACTTTAAAATTAAAACAAGAATTGTTGAAAAGAATTGTGCGCCTTCCATGAAGGTAATTATTTAAAAAATAAAAAAATAATATTGTTAAAGTAATTAAAGATTTATAAAAGGATGTGCAGGTCATATTTAACAAAACAAAAATATCTAAATATTTCAAATCTGTATACTTCCAAATCGTTAACACATATATACAATTTTTTTTTTATAGGTATATAATTTAATTAATTTCGAAATATATTTAAAATTATTGATTTTCATTTAAATTTCAAATTGTGTATATGCGTTAAGATTTATGTATTGCTTTAAACTTAATTTATTTTCTACATTCGTATATAATTTTGCATAGCAAATTATTTTTCAAAAAAAAAAAAAAAAAAAATTAAGATGAAAAAAAATTGTTTTCAGTATTTAGAAACAATCGGTACTTATTAATTATTGATATCGGTAAAACAAAAAAATATTTATTTTGCTGCACATCTTTGTTAAAAAATGACCTCTTTTGTAATTTTATAGCATTTCATTTTTTTTTTTTTAAAGAAACTAATTGTGAATGCAAGAAAATAACAATTTCAAAAGAAATGCTTAATAAAAAACATGCATGGATAAACATTAGTGCTTTCGCATTAGTGTTAAACTAATAAATGCGGCATTCCAGCAAAGGAGAAAATCTTGTTTGTTTTGTATTGAAATTTTTTTGGTATTTCAGATCTTGAAGTAAGTATGTATGTATTATAACCTTAATACTTGAAAGGATGAAATTTTTGTTAAAATTGATAAAAACGAAAAACAGAAAAGCTTTGACACCAACAAAAAGTATCTCATTTGGGAGACCTTATTCCGTATCCACCAATTGTACTTAAAAGTACACACGTATCCTCAATCTAAAAAATCTTTCATGAAAATGCCTAATGAATCGGTTCATGGCATCTTTTCTTTTCTATTTCAATCTGTTGCGAATGAAATTCTAGCTGATCGTTTTTTCAAATGAGATCGAAAAACGATACATTAAAAAGAAAAAAACACAACAAACCAAATTCAAAATAGTAATTTTATTGGGTGTACAACTTAAAAACCGGAATTTGACGGTGGATGTCCGTACTAACAAATATCGTGAAAGCTCGAACTTTATATATATGTCATTTTGAAGGTACATTTGACAGCTGTCAAAATCAGTCAACAAAACAATTTTATCTTGTTTGCATCATTATTATTTTTTACGATGAATAACTTCGAAAATTGGAGCAAAAGACAGCATTTGCGGGAGGTTCTGTTGGGTCATTTTTTTGCAAAGAAAACTGCTGCCAAAAGTCATTTTTGCATCGGATCGTGACTGGGGATGAAAAATGGATCCATTACGACAACCCGAAACGCAAACATTCATATATGAAGCCCGCACAACCAGGACCTTCCCAGCCAAAGGCAAATATCCGTGGTGCCAAGGTAATGCTTTGTAATGCTCACAGGTGACCTCTATCGAACACAATTAATACGTTTGAAGCGTGCCATCATCGAAAAACGCCCGGAAAATGCGACTAGACACGAAGCAATAATTTTTCATCATGACAACGCTCGGCCGCATGTTGCAAGACCCGTGAAAAACTATTTGGAAAATAGTGGATGGGAAGTTTTGGCTCACCCGCCTTATAGCCCAGACCTTGCACCATCAGACTACCATTTGTTCCGATCGATGCAGAATGCCCTATCAGGAATACGCTTCACTTAAGTTCAAGATATCGAAAATTGGATAGATTCATTTTTGGCCGCCAAGCCGGCGCAATTTTTTTGGGATGGAATTCATAAATTGCCTGAAAGATGGGGAAATGTTGTAGCTTCCAATGGACAATACTTTGAATAAAATATATTGTAACATTTTTCCACAATAAAGCATCAAATTTCGCTAAAAAATTCCGGTTTTTAAGTTGTACACCCAATAGATTTTTTTTTTTTTTTGGTGCTGAATCCGAATCCAGTCTCGAAATTACTCTATAAAGTATGGTTTTTAATGAATTCTTATGTTAAAGTTCAAAAACACGTTTTTTGAGATTATATAGAGTACGCAAGAATTTGCTCTTTTCTACTTAATTTATCGCTTAGAACTAAATCGCTCTTGTGTGAATTTTTCTTAAAAAATTATGACCATTTGAAAATCATATGAGAATACGATTTGTAACTCTCATAAATTTTTAATTAAGATTAATTCATAGCTTATTGTGAAGATGAAGAAAAGAACTAAGCGATGTAGAAAAAATCAAAACAATTTCGTGCGTCCTCTATATAACCTTTAACATCGTGTTTTTGATTTTATAGGTTAGAATATCTCAATAACCGTACGTGAAAGAGCAATTGCGAGACGAGATTCGTATTCAGCACCAACAAATACACCGAAAATGATTTTAGGACTTCATTCGGAACAGATTTCAAAACTAGTTGAAATAAGATGCAGTGAACCATTTCATTAGGCATTTTCATAAAACTTATTTTTGATTGTGGATAGGATAGGTATGCTGTATTGTATGTACCTCATAAGTACGTTGTTGAGAACGAGTGAAGAACAGTCTCTAAAGCTCTAAAAATAATAAAGCGACATTGTTTTGAAGAGCAATCCCATGCTTAAATCCGATTTCATTTCTGAAAATGATTCATAGGTTTAATTTTTCATATTTTCTGGGTTCTTCAAATCGCCGCAAGGCTCTGCGGAACACACTGAGTATGGCCACGGTGTACAGGAAGCAATAATAGGTTGCACTAAAATTTCGGGAAAATCTGAGTGCAGTACTGTTTCCAAAGTCGATCATTTTTATTTTTTTTTTGCGTTCCTTCCCGAATGGTTCCATGTTTGAAAAAATGGAACAAAAAATGAGTATTCAGAAAGTTTTCTCCATGTTTTCAGATTTAAAAAACTCACACCGGAAAATCTTATCTGATTTCCTTCACATTTTACAAAAATAAATTTCACAGAACTAAAAAAAAAAAAAATACCAGAAAACCAGATAGCTATTCCCAACGTACTTTGCAATGCCGTATCCAAATTCAGTCACAAAATTGTTCTACCACTTTTGGTTATGAGATAACTTGACCTAAACAATTAAAAAAACACAATATTTTCAATTATTTTGAGGTCACATAATACAGGAACTTTACTTTTTCCCATAGATATTGTTACGGTTGATGAAAATTCTTTTCCTTCAAAACCTTTTTTGGATATCTGCCTTTCTCACCGAAATACGTCAACCTAAAATGTTAGAAACGCGGAGAAAAGCGATTGGCCCATCATATGACGGCTCTAAAGCAGCAATCCAACAGATTTAAACTTTTATAAATTATTCAACTGATAATTTTTATATATTTCCAGAATATTATTTCAGACTTCTAAAAATAAGCTGACTTGACCAAAATTTAGTAATTAGACAATGGGGGTTATCGTGAATCAAGATTCCCGGGGAATTTGCTCGGACAACTGTACATTCTTTATTGCAGTTTAAGAAAATTCCCCGGGAATCTTGATTCATAATAACCCCCAATATGATCCTCATGGTTTAAACGTACAAATTTTAAATGTATCTCACAAACCAAAAAAAAAAAAAAGAAAGGCAACGACAAATATGTAATTTTCATTTAAAAGTTTTTATTTTTATTCCAATCCTTTTGTTTTTAAAATATACAGAAGAGAACATTCGATTAATTATTATGTGTTTTCTATAACAGAAAACTGCTCAACCGTTTACTTTGGTTTTACAAATGAAATACACTTCTATTATTTTTTCTTTACAAAGCTATTAAAATGCATAATTATCCTATGGAATTGCTTGTTTGAAGTTTTCATTCCAGTTTCGGATTCATTAATATCCGTGAACTTTTGACAAAACAACCTTACTTGAGATAAGACAATTTTTCAGGTTTTTAGTATTAAATTTAAAATTTAAATTCGCTTCATTTGATGTAATTGTCATGTCTCTATGATTTTTAGTCCAGAGATATAAAAGGTGTCTCATAATTCACGCAAAATTTGAATTTGCCGCCATTTATAAAATGTTGCCAAACATAAAAATATAACAGTTTGACAGCTGACAGTTTAGGATTAGTAAAAATTGCAGGAGGAGATTCAACGCTGCGTCAACGAAATTTAGCCACATTATTGAGACGTTTTTTTAGCTCTCTTCTGAAATGTTGCCAATTTCGAGTAACTTTGTTTTGTCAAAATGCCACAGATATGAATTATAAAATGAATTCTTTTAGAACTGTGCCAGTATTGATGTAATATCTTTTAAAATCATAAGTCAATACTTTTCCAAAATAATTTTTATTTTTTTTTTATTTTTTTTTTATTTTTATGTTATTGTATTATATATAGCAAACAATATAACTGAAAAACTAACATTACTTAATGATCAAATGTAAGATTTTAAGATGGCAAATGATTTTTCATTTTCGTTAATTTTGTCCAGACTTCCATTACCGCAGCAAGCAAAGCATTGTATAATTTTCTTTTTCCTTTGAGACAGCTTATTTGACAACACATTTTGTCGCAAAGAGTGCTTTTATTCCACACATTGTGAAAGTTAGCAACTGTTCTCGTATTTATTTCCAAATTTATATAATTGTCGTTTAGCAATAGGCCAAAAATTGTGCTCCAGCATACAATATGTTTGTAATGACGGCCAGCAGCAGCAGTTTGAATACAAAACTCTCTTATTGTGAGCCGTAGTTTGGATACGCTATTGGACGTCCTTCTTATGTCCAAATGTTTTGTTTGTATGGCAGAGAATTACAAATGTGAATAAATCGTTAAAATCATTATTGTCTGCTTTTTTTGTTTAAAGAAAACAATATGACTTTCTCTTGGTGGTGGTGATAGTTTGTATTGTTGGTGTTTCTGTAATTTTTATTTATTTGATGTCGTTGTAATAATTATGCAGCATATTCGTATGTATTTTCCCAAAAAAGGTTTTAAACAATTGCCTGCCTCAATGTTCTCTTTTCCGTTTCATTTTTTTGTTGTTTTTAATTTTTTTTTTTGTTTTTTTTTTTTTGCATTTTTTTAATTGTTCTCTCATCTCAACACTTGATGATATATCAGTTCTTAGTTGGTTTCGTGATCAATCGTTTCCTATGTTTTGTCGCGTTGTGCACACGATATTCCGCAAATCGCATTCAGACTCATCCTGCATAGTCGCGTTAGTTGATATGGAATTCCATTTCGTTGGGGGGAAAATTCCAACACTCCGTTATTTTGTCTGTAGCTGCTGCTTCTGCAGTATGTGTGTAGGCGCGTTTCAGTTTTTTTTTTAAAGATTTAATTTGATTTTTGTATTGTTTGTAGTATTGAAATCAACCATTATATCAATAGGGCTGTGAGAACTGACTTTGGCTGTTTAAGCCTAAATTAAGGCGATCGTTATTAATAGTTGTTCCTCCCTGGATATAAAAATAAATGAAAAAATATTTTAGTGATTTTTAAAAAGATAAGCACACTATTTAGCCCAGGAAAATAAGACGAAAAAAGAGCTTCTGTGCGAAAAAATTCCCAGTGGAAATTTTTCACCGGAATTGTCTTTATTTATGCATGATACACAAACTGTGAAAAGTCCATTGCAAAGTCGTGTGCGCATAAAAAGTTATTATGGCTCAAAGGTCGCTAAAATCAGTTTTTTGCAAATATCTCGCTAATGCTAACTTTTACAGAAAAATTTTGGTCTCCAATTTTGTAGCACAGGAAATTCCCTACAAAAGTACGTTAAAAGTATTTGCGTACGACTTCTAGTTTAGGAGATCACCCAATTTAAAAAGTTGTTAACAGTTATGATATGAAATACTACCTATGAGTTCATATTAAAATATCTTACTTTTTAAATTGCAATAACTCTTCAATGAGAAGTTTAACAAACAAAATTTAAATGCCGTTTGAAAGATAATTTAATTTTCTATATACCGTACAACATTTTTTTTTCGAACGGCTCATGACCTTAAAAATATTCTTGAATAACCGTTAAGGCTTCGAAATTACTGGTTTTTTAAGGATATCTGCGAATTGGTAAGTACTACGATAAAAAGTAATGAGACCAAATTTGTAGAGAATTGCAAGATCTACAAAAAATAAGCAATATGTGTACACATAGAAGTAACCGTATGGAAAATATTCAATAGAAACCGGTTTTTTGGCATTTTAAGGGTTTTTTTGGAATATCTTTTAAACGGTTACTTCTATGTGTACACATATTGATTATTTTTTGTAGACCTTGTAATTCTCTACAAATTTGGTCTCAATACTTTCTATCGTAGTACTTACCAATTCGCAGATATCCTTAAAAAACCAGTAATTTCGAAGCCTTAACGGTTATCCAAGAATATTTTTAAGGTCATGAGCCGTTCGAAAAAAAATTTTGTACGGTATATAGAAAATTAAATTATCTTTCAAACGGCATTTTAATTTTGTTTGTGCAACTTCTCATTGAAGAGTTATTGCAATTTAAATAGAAAGATATTTTAATATGAACTCATAGGTAGTATTTCATATCATAACTGTTAACAACTTTTTAAATTGGGTGATCTCCTAAACTAGAAGTTGTACGCAAATACTTTAAACGTACTTTTGTAGGAAATTTCCTGTGCTACAAAATTGGAGACCAACATTTTTCTGTAAAGTTAGCATTAGCGAGATATTTGCAAAAAACTAATTTTAGCGACCTTTGAGCCATAATAACTTTTTATGCGCACACGACTTTGCAATGGACTTTTCACAGTTTGTGTATCATGCATAAATAAAGACAATTCCGGTGAAAAATATCCACTGGGAATTTTTTCGCAGAAAATGTCTTATTTTCCTGGGCTAATTGTCGTAAAGCAAAGAGCTATTTTATTAGAAATAATACGTTAAAAACCTCCTAATTGAAGGAGTAATGAAAAACATATCGACGTCTAAAATTGATTGATTTTATTGATTTATTTATTAGGTTTCAAACACCTCAGCCTATAAATAATTGAATAGGTTTTTTGAAAGTTTAATAATACCACAGAGAAGCAAAAGCAATTTGATAGACGTTATGTACTACAATACTCGGTAATTTGACCGAATTTTATGCCATAAATTCTACACCAAGAGTGTCGGCGTTTCAAAATCATTGAGACAAGCGCAGTCAGCGTAAAATTTTTCCAAATTTCTCGGAACTACAACATCCATGAAAAATTGTTTTTGTTGTTGTTTTTGAATCATCTACAACAAACACAATATTTTAATAATTTTCAAAATTTCTCGGAATTACAACACTCATGAAAAATGGTTTTGGTAGTTTGTGCTTTTTCATACACACAAGAATCGAACTCAAAGTTGATGCGAAGTAGTTGATCAACAGTCGTTGTTGTTGTTGTTGTTTTATTTTGATTGCGTAGAAAAAAAAATAATTTTTTTGACATCTTTGTTCTACACCATAAAGTAAACGCCTTAAGGACAGAGCCCAATTTTATTAATTTCTAACAAAATTTAGCCAACTTATAGCATTACTTTTGTCCTTTTATGGACCCATTCTAATTTCAAAAAACCCATTCAATTGATGGTTATTTTAAAAAAACATTGAGGATTTCAGACAGCGTTTATAAGTAAGAGTTGAAACGGAATGTAAATTGAACGTAATAAAATTTACTAAATAATAAAAATGCCTACTTTGGCATAACTTTTGTTTACTAACGTCTATATTTAGCACTGTCAAAAACCAAAAAGTCGATAATTTAACTGTAAAAAGTAAAACGTCTTAAATAATCTCTAAAAACGCTTAATTTTCACTTCGAAACTAAAACATCGTTTTTTTTTTCTAGTTCGACTTACCGCTGTAAATGCTGTTACATCTTGCGATAATATTCCATCCATTTGAGAAATTTGTCCAAAGTCCTGTGAAAGTTCTGGTTGCTGAGATAATGTAAAACCACCTGGTTGACTCATGTTTTGTGACATATTTCGCTGTGTTAGTGGTAGTGCGTTTTGAGAGTTGTTTGCTGACACTGTAGCAGTACTGCTACTACTTGCACCAACAGATGTAGGTCCAACAATGCTACTGCGTGACGTCTTACCTTGACTCTTACCGGAACCTGGTGCACCAAAAGAGCCACCACTCTTACTAGCTGCAACATTAGAGCCAGTAAAATTACTATTGCTACCTCCGCCAATGCCAGTCATACGTCGGCCTTGTTTCGCAGCCGCTTGAATGGCCTGTTGATGTTGATTGTAAAATCGTGGTGGTATATTGCTCATATTCATAAACATGCCTACTGGTACTGGCATGTTATTCATTGCGGCTTGTGCACGTTCAGGTGATATATAGCTTATAGAATCATGATGACTCCATTGATGATTATTACCGGCACCAGCAGCACCAAGACCGCTATGTGTTCCTTGTAATCCTGGCCCACGGTGAGTTTGACCTTGTTGACCATAGCCGCCCATAAAGCTGTTAAGATTTTGTGTTTGCATGTGACTTGCGCCACCACCTCCAAATCCGCTATTATTGCCGAAACCAAGCGCACCAATGCCGCTGGAATTATTAGCGCCTGAGCCAAAGCCTAAGCCACCAGCAGTGTTGCCTCCAAACGGTCCACTACCATAGTTTCCAAGATTGGGATTGTAACCAAAATTACCAGAACGATCATAGATTGAGCCTGGAATCATGGCTTCTTTAGCATCAGCCATCATTGTTGACATAAAGTGGGCGCCCATGTTCAAAGTGTTGACAATTTTCTTTGGTTTTTGAAATTGTATTAATGATTCCTTTAAGTTATTCAGAGAGCCTTCAACTAGCACTTTGCGATCCTTGTAGAAATTAAGCAAATGATTCCACAGCGGCTGTTTTGACAGAACTTTGGGGTTACCAACAATAATGGTGCCATATTTTGAGCGTGTTAGTGCCACGTTTAAACGTCGTGGATCATTCAAAAAACCAATGCCTATTAGCAATAAAATTAAAAAACATTTTTTCAATCAATAAAATAAATAAATAAAGTTATTATAATTGCTGAAGATGATATATCTTATATCACAAAAATAATCAATGTCTAGATCTTCTAGTTTGCGAGATATATAAACTTGTCAACTTTGACCCCTCTAGACTTCTAGTTTACGAGTAATAACAATATAAAGATTTAATTTTTTTTCTCCGAGTGGTCGTGTCCCATATCTGAGTATTTCAAATTTTTCGTTCGACTGAACGCAAAAAATTCAAACTTTTATTCCTCTAGCTATTGCGGAACAGCACTTTAGTTCGGAAAGCTGTAACAATTGATATTTCGTTCTTATTTATGATAATCTAACCCAATCAGCATTTCTTTTTCAATATACATAATACAGACTTTATCCAATGATTTATGTCAAGGGTGTCAGCGTAGAACAAAAGCGAGCTAATTTTGGCTCAACACAATATTTCGATACGTCTGCGTATTCGGTTCCATCTTTTGTCAAATTTTGATACATCTAGCTTGAAACTTGAAGGACTTTTTTTGTAGGTTTTCATTTAAAAAAAAAAAAAATACAAAAATGATCATAACTAAAAACTACGATTTTCGAGTTACCAACTTTTACGTTGGACATATCGGTTTCAATATTTTCCAAATTTCTCGGAACTATGTACAATACCAATGAAAAAATGTAATAATTGTAACTTCGAGAAATTTTGTAAAATTATTAATATATTGTGTCTGTTGTAGACGAACCAGAATTCTCCGCTGAATACGCTTATCTAAGTGATTTTGAAACGCCGACACCCTTGATTTATGCAATGATAACACCCATTCCAATCATCTTGGAGATTATTATCAAACAATTTATGTATATATTCTATTATATCGCATTACCTTGTCTTTCATTGGAACGCACGCAAGACATTATGATGATATCTTTTTCTCTGCCCTGAAAAGCATCAACGCTGGCAATTTCAATTTCCTGATATAATTTTGAATGCAAACTGCCTTGATATTGCATATATTGTACCAAGTATGCACGCTGTCCCTCATATGGCGTAATAATGCCAATCTGTTCAGGTTTTACACCGGCTTTAAGGAAGCGTGTAGTTATTTTCTCTACATTCGCAGCCTCAGTACGATTTAAGTATGAAGTACCAGATCCGGCAATTTCTTCCTGTCCTTGAGTTACCAAGAAAAACATGGGACGATCTGGTTGTGGCCAAGGAAAATCAATTTTTAATTTACGATCTTCTGCGCATACGCCATTTTGTAGGGATCCTTCATAAAAAAAGTTGGAAGGAAATTGTGATAGTTCTGGATGCATACGATATTGCACTTCAAGTCGAAATGGACGTATGCCCAATACAACTAAACGTTCGAATAGACTCTGCGAAAGGCCAGCGCGTGCTGCCTTCTTACACATTACAACAGGACCCAATTGACAATGGTCACCAACAAGAATCAATTGCTTGGCACCCAATACAACCGGCACCATGCATTCGGGTTCAGTAGATTGCATTGATTCATCAATAAGAATGGAAGTAAATTTTATACGCGCCAAGCGGCCATCACCTGCACCAACGCATGTGCAACAAATTACATCGGCTGCCTCCAAGAGTTGATGTTCTGCGGCACGCTTCAACGTGCGATAGCGTTTTTCATCCGCCGAGCTAAGCTCACCAGTTTCATCTTTTAATTGCTGCAGCTTTTTTAATTCGATATTGGTCTCCATATTGCGAATTTGATTGTGTAATGCTAAGAAACTAACTGGACTATCGATTGCTTCACGCGACTTGGCGCATACACGTACAACTTTTAAATTTGTACGATGTATTTTTTCGGTTAACTGATCAACGGCTGTATTGCTAGGGGCACAGACTAGTACAGTGCCACCATGTTGTTTCACCAATTGATAGACAATAGTTGCGGAAGTGACAGTTTTTCCAGTTCCAGGAGGTCCTATATAAAAAAAAAAAAAAAAAAAAAAAACAATTTTCAATTTAAGTTGAATTGGATTATTTTCTTTAGCAATTACTTAGTACATAAGACAAAACGAAAGTTGTTCCACATAATTAAGCATAAACGAACTATATAATTTGTTTACTAACCTTGAATCAGACTCAACGGACGCTGTATTGCGTGCTTAACGGCATACACTTGTGATCGATTTAAATCTGGCAAATTAGGTGCGCTAAACAACTTTGGGATAGGCCCTCTAAAAACAACTTCATCACTGCCATCATGACGTCCATGCCCTAAAAGTCTTGAATATATATAATTTGATACCGAATTGCGATCCATGGCAAACACTTTTAGAGCACGGGACATACGATCAAATGATGTGCATTTCCAAATGAAATCAACAGCAAAATTTGAAGTACATTTCACTGGCGAACCAGCTGATGATTTCAACTCTAAACCAACATCTTCACCATAATTATCCGGCACTTTGATAACATGTCCAATTTCACTCCAAGCCTTGTGCAGCTCGCCCACATAACGCAAACGTAGCTCATCGCCGTGCATAAGCTTCATATCAGAATCAGTTTTGGCCAATGTAAAATAGGCTATAGTTTTTTTATTGAGTCCTACATCCCAACGTACTTCGATACCCTCTTGCGTTTGTGATTCTTTAAGTTTTTTATCATACTCTGCCTCAAGACGTACCAATGGACCAAATACCTTCTCATATTGATAACCATCTTCATAACGTAACAGCACTTGTGAAGGTTCCGTATCAATGCCAGGCTTCTCTAGGTCTTGGAAAGTAGCTTCAATATTTTCTTTCCATAATTCTTCAAGTTTGTTTATTTGTGCTGCAGAAATTTGACGCGCACGGACTTGTTCCTGATCGGTGGGAACTTTGACAAGCCACGGTAAAAACGAACGATCTGTAATCAATGGTTTCCATTGGTCCTGATCCCAGTTCATGTCCTTAAGTGAGTTTTGTGCTGCACATGGTTGGCTAAAAACACAAGTTGAAAAAAAAAAATACAAGTTAAATAAAAAAATCTTACAAACCATACGATCTAATTGAATACAAAATGGTATGTCCTACATTCTTATTATACGTCTCATGCGTTTCAAAATATCTCGGAATTACAACACCCTTTACAAATATTTTTTGTTGCGGTCTTGGCTCATCTACAACAAACCCAATATTTCAATATTTTCCTAATTTCTCGGAACTACAACACTCAAAACAAATTATTATTTTTTTTTTTTTATAATTTAACAAACATAAAACAAGAACTACTGATAATCCTCTACTTATCATTAACTTTGAGTTCGATTCTTGTGTGTATGAAACAAAAAAAAAAAAACTTTTTCATGGATGTTGTAATTCCGAGAAATTTTGAAAATTATTAAAATATTGTGTTTGTTAAAGACGAGTCAAAAATAATTTCTCATGGGTGTTGTTATTCTGGAAAATATTGTATTTTTTGTAGACGAGCCAAAATTCTACGCTGGCTGCGCTTGGCTCAGTGGTTTAGAAACGCTGACACCGTTGGTTTACACAAGTCAATTTTTGAAACAAATTTCTTTATTTTGCATGAGAAACAACAACAATGTTGCTTTTCGTTACCCTGCTTTTGCCAACAAACTCAACGAATTTGTCCGAAAAATTCCCTAGTGTAAAGTTTAAAAATAGCGATGATATTCCAGCAATATTTAACGAAATTATTACCAACAATATTTACTCACCGACAAAGTAATACCACAACAGAATCAGCCTTGGCTGGTATAAACCCAAGCACAAAAACATTTCGCACTCCGCATGAATAACATTCAAGCACAGTTTCGCCAAGTGGTCCGTCTGAATGAAGTGTAACCTCACGATGTTTAGCACGTACCAAATGGTTAACAATATGCGATCCTGAAGTGCTACCACGTCCATTGCAAAACCACTTTTTACAATTGTTACACATGACAACCGTGCCGGGATCATGAATACCACAATATTTACAAGCATGTAACGGCAACTCTCGTACTGCAAGTACGGCATCATCATCCTCTTCCTCAAATTGTAGTTCCGCCAAACCATTAGTAATAGAGCTTAATTTTGATTGAATGTCTAATTTGCGGCCACCAAATGGCTGGAAAGAATGGAAAGGAAGAATGTTTCAAGAAATACTTAAAAAAAATGCGTAACTTAGTTATGTAGATTAATATACGCTATTATTATTTGTAATTAATAGGACTTAAAACTATTTATGGGAGGTAGATAGCGTAATGATTGTCAAGTGATAAAATGCGGACGCAAAAATCTATTCAGAATAGCTGCATTAATAACTTTTTATACTTTCTAACACTGATCAAAGCATTTGCTTGAAAGAATTACACACGGTTAGTGACTGCTACCTACCAAAATTACTAAAGGTTTTCCATTCCAAGTTAAACCATTTCTATATCATACTGATCTTTTTTTAAAAAACACATTCCTTTTTCCAAATCGAACGAAATAAACTTTTTCCAATCAAATCAACCTCATTTTAAATCAAATTAACGTTTTTTCAAATCGCTTGGACAATCTACTCCGCATTTGGCAGACATAATATTCAAGTGTAGGTACAGAGAACTATCATTTCAAGTGTAATTTTTGAAAAGGTGTAATTTGATATGAAAAAGGTTAATTTGATTGGAAAAAGGTTAATTGTTAGAAAAAGTTTATTTTGATTTGGAAAAGTTTAATTTGATTTAAAAAAGATCAATATGATGTGGAAAAGGTCTAACTTGGAGTGGAAAATCTGTACTTAATTTTGCAAGGAAAAAACTAATGCAGGCCCGAGTTATTGAAACATGTGACTGAAAAAAAGACTATTAATATAATCGATGATTGCTTACATACCACATGTACCTTATGTTTATATGAAAAATGTGCGGTTTTAACAAAGCCATTATTCCACACATTCAGGAAAACTTTTTGTGAAAACAGAACCCAATTTTATTCATTTCTAACTAAATGTCAGCCAATTCATATAAAGACATAACTTTTGCTTCTTTATGGACTAATTCTACTTTCAAAAAGAAAACCCATTCACTTATGAAATTTGCAGGAACGATGACTTGCAATGATGGTGAGATGAACCAGATTAAATAGGTGTAAAGAAAAGATAATTTTCAACAAAAAAAGGTACACTAAATTGTTTACAATGAAGCGCTCTACCTTTATATGATATTGAAGGTCAAAGGTTGAAAACATTTGTTTCTTTAGATAAATTGAACAATGAATTTCCGTAATTAATCCCTACCATACTTTCTATTACTCGAGATACCCATAAATAATAAACAATATAAAAAAACTACACCAAAAAAGATTCAAGATACAGAGTAGCTCAATTCTTTGTTGTGACGAGCCAATTAGTTGGATTTTAAGCGGAAATTTGTACATTTAAAAATTAAATTTACCATGCGAATCGTCGTAACCTTACCTGTACATTAGCAGCACTTCCGGTTGTTCCGGCTGCAGTGCCACTACCACCAGCCAAGCCATCTAATTGAGATGCTTGCGTTTGGCTTTGCGATGGTAATGTAAAATCTCGAAAATCAAATTCAGATGCTTGGGTATCAGCACCAATTAAATCGTTTTCCTCAGTATCAAGGAAGGTCAGTGTCTGTGAACTAGGTCCATACGCATCTACACTCATCTCGTCCGCGCTTTCTTGGATGCTCTTCCTCCGTTTTAATTTTTTATTTTAATTCCAAGCCAAAGAAAATAAAAGTTATAGTTTCTTTGTACGTCGCACGTTGCCTTCTTTTTGATTCGGAATAGAAATGTGATTCGTCACACAAGTCTCAAAATTTTTGTTGCTTTTCAACTTTTTGCGTCGACAAAATTTTGATTAGAACCAACGAAATAGCAATATTTTATTTCCCTTCAAAATTTTTTTTTTACAACGATCACGATTTTTATTGTATTTTATTCTTTTTGTAAAAGAATTTGCGATTGAAATTGTATTTATCAAGAATTATTTCCAGCTTTGCAACGTTATATAGAATTTTTTGCGCGAATATTTTTCTTTATCTTCGTTGTATTTGATTGAAAAGTCAAAGAAAAATGACACATGAAGTGTTGCCACTCTTTTTTAGAAATGAAGTGAAATTGTATGACTGAAGAGAATGAAAGTTGACACATAAAGAAATGCTGCAGTGATGCCACCTTTTCAATTTTATGGATGTAAGTTGTTTAAAACTTAAGCCGCTGTAAACTAAAACATTGGACTCAGTTAAAATTAACGAAATTGTGAATTGTCGATTTGAAGCAAATGATCAGGAAAACATTGTGATTCAACAAAAACAAACAAGTGCAAAAGTTCGACATTTGTCCAACAAAAATGTTAATTCGTTAGTGCTGGTTCACACGGCAAAAAAAAAAAAAAAACAGTCGGGCGACAGTTTTAATCTCCATTGTTGCATATAAGAGTGAACACACGGGCGATTTGCTATCACTCAAGCTTTTCAAAATGCTGTAGTGCAAGCGTTATTTGAGGTAATGTAATAAAATTTCGTACAAATATTAGGAATATTTAGGCAACTCGGACAACAAACAAACTTTTCAAAATGCTACAGGGTAGAGTATGTGGTTTGTGGCCAGGCCGAAAATAACGCCATCACTAGTTTTCGTTGCATCCCATTATATCTCGCAAGAATACTTGTTCAAATGTCTGTGTGATTAAGTTAGTGCCTCGCTCATAATGATGGAGTTTAGTAGGTACAAGTCAGACTGATTGAAAAGTGGGCGTACTAAAATTAGTGGCACGCTCACTTTTTTCGTATAGATTTACATATATTATATAATTTCATTTTCATAAATTTTGCACAGAAGTGAATATGTATAAAATCTCTAAGTTTTTTCTCACGGAATACGTTAAAAAAATTAAACGAAAAGTGATGTTGGTTAGGTATATGGTTCGTTAAATTACAATAAAAAAAAATTTTTAAATAATGAAAAAGATTTTCTTAGTTCTATTTTTTGAAAATCGCAAAACTGACGTAGATATAGCCATCAGAAGATCGAGATATAGCTTTATATAGGTATAGGTTTGGAACCCTTTGATGGATGAAAATTTCTTTGGTTTACTATTTTGTTTTCCTATATCAAATAAAAGGAAATAAATTGACCTTTCTTAATTTGTGCTTTAAAAAAAAACTGGTCAAAATTTTTGAAAAATTGCCATTTCTCGAAAACCATTAAAACATTTGGCAAACAAATTTTGTAACCAATGAAAATACTTTTTATATGACACTAATATTATTTAAATCCATCAAGGGGTCCTTAACATATACTGGTTTTCATAAAGTTATATCCCGATCTTCCAATGGATATATCTCCATTAGTTTTGCGAATTTCAAAAAATGGAACAGGGAAAAGTTGTTCAGAATTGTCCCAAAAATCTTATATTTTCCGGCGTTCCACTAAGCTCCAACTACCCAGTATATATTTTTAATATTGACAGATTTCGCGTTGCGGCCGTAATTGTGTTTCCATTATTAAAGCCGGTACAAACTATCGAAAATGGAACCCTGCTCTTGCCTTGCTATCTGTCAAAAGACTAGAAAATTTTGACATTTTCGTAGTTCAAGAACCAGCATTTGTTATCGAAAGAACCTTTCCCCCTCCCATTCCCTAGAAGTTTGACGTGCCCTTCGTGTGAGTTCGCACATAACCAGCATGCCATAATGACGATTTTAACGTCTTTTTGACGATTTTTCGACCCACTTTCACTTTTGACCTTATCCTCTCGAGAGGGATAATTTGCAATCGTGAATATTTTATGAATGGACCCTCCCTTTCCAACAGAGATACTTTTTTTCCAATATCGATGGCTTTTTGCACAAACAAACATTACGCAGAACTGATTTTTCTAATATCGTTGACATTTGCACAAAAAACACTGTGCAGCACTAATTTTTTCCAATATCGTAGACATTATTTTCCATTTTCCACTTTATTTTGACAGCTAACTTAAAAAAACAGGATAAAGCATAAAGAGAAAGGCAAAGCAGTGACTACATGTTTTTGTTTTCGTTTCGCTTTACAACTTTCCAGGTGATACTGATTTATCTTACCAAAAAGCAAAAATAGTAATAAAAATCCGAATATTATCAACATTTTTTAATTTATTCGTGGTTGAATTTTGAGCACAGGGCGGTACTAGTAAAAATTAATTTATCTGAGATTAATAGACAGTTTCCATTAAATCACATCATTAATCCCCGATGGAAACGTAGTGTATGAAACTAAACCTAAACTGCCATGACAAAGACTAACAATGAACGAGACATTTGGAAAGATTTACAGAATTAAGTGTAATTTGCTTCGACTTAAGGTGGGAAGAGAACAATAATTCAAAAAATTTAGAAAAATACTTGCTTTCATTAATCAATTCATTAATTTCACCTTTACACATCCTAGATACTTAGATCTAAAGAAAATAAGTTGACTACATCCGGTAAAGATTTTCAACTACGTAATTTATGCTGCTGGAGGCAACCAAACCCAATGCAACTGTTGAAAGTATTTCTTTAATTTCTTGGGATTATCATTCACTACACGCGATCTTGAAGATATTTATTCTCACATACATTTACACATGTGTTCGTATAAGAAAACCTTGGCAAAAGCATAAAATTTTCCTTGGTAGTGGGGAGGTTAATTTGAATTCATTAAAAAAACTATGTTAAAAATGTTTTAGATTACGAATGACACCGCGACGACGACAGACGGCATAGCGACAAGACATGCATTGAGCTTCAGAAGAAAGCCTTTCATTGCTATGCATTTTTATTTATCTTCTTCTTTAAAGGAATTTTCACTTTCAACTTAACCACAGCAACAATAAAATAAACAATGAAGCGAAACTTCCAAGATCCCACTATTGTTCAAGTTCTTCGTTGCAATGAGAGATAGAAAAACCAACCGCACACACATGTGATTGACCTCAGATTGCAGGGAATAAATAGATCATCTATCTCGTGCATTCAAATGTCAGTATTAAAAATTCACTTTTCAAAAATGTCTGCATTTAATCAACTTTTGTCTGTCACACCTACTCCACTATACAACTTGCATATTTTATCAGTGTCAAGAAATGATGATGGCAGTAGGAGACCTCATCCATAGTGGAAAATCTGTTTGAAGGAGTTGAATAAAAATATGTACATTTTCATTTGGCCTGCATTGTTTTATAAAAATTTCACCCTGAATTTGTTTATAACATGGAGTGAAAGGTTTTTTAAATTTCATATTTATTTTTTCATGTTCATTAAATGTTACTCATACGACATGTGGTATGTGATTTATTTAATAATATTGAAATGTATATAGGGTGTAAACGTATAAGTTACGAAGCTTCTGGCAGGTGATAGAGGGGCCTAGACTAACAAAAAATTATACATTAGGGGGGTCCAAAATGTACCCCTGGGGTGTTACAGGGAAAAAATTGATTTTCAGACTTGTTTTACAAAATACAATTTTCTTGGATCACCTTAACGTTTTAAAGAAAATTTTTTATTTAAAATTTTAGCTTATTGTATGAGCTTTCGAAAAATTTATTTAGTTTTTAGGGTTTAAAAGAATTTTGCGAAGTTCTGAACCTTTAAAGTTAATATTTTAAATTCTTTTATGTTACAACACATTCGTTGGCCGCAGCTCTTTATCTACCGGAACATTCAGACGGATTCTTCTCGAAATGTATATTTTTCTGACTCGAAATCAAAAAATTGGTATAAAAAATGCACTATGGAATTAAAGGAAAGCAAAGTCAAAAAGAAGGAACAAAATTTAAAATATGATATTTAAAGATCCAGATCTTTGTAAAATCCTGTTAAAATTTATAAATCAAATACATTCTTAGAAAGCTCATGTGATTAGCTAAAAGCTTCTTATGAAAAGATTTATATAAAATGTTAAGGTGACCTACGAAATTTTTTTTTTATAAAATAAATCAGAAAATCTGTTTTTTCCACATAACCCCACAAAAGTACATTATAGACCCTAAATTTCTTGTTAGTCTAGGCCTACTCTACCATCTTCCAGAAGCTTTGCAACCTTAGCGCTTACACCCTATATAATATGATTTTGCGTCCAATTTGTATCTATATGTCGCCGGTGCTTACGAAGAAAATTTTCCAACGGAAAGTTGCGGCGAAGAAAATCTTTTTTTGAAATTGCGGCGAAAAAAATCTTTTTTGTAATATGCGGAGAAGAAAATCACTTTTTACAAAATGCTGCCAAGAAAATCACTTTTTACAAAATGCGGCAAAGAAAATCACTTTTTACAAAATGCGGCGAAGAAAATCTGAAATTATATATGTAAATAATTATTATGAAATTATTTTGAAAAAAAAAATTTTTTCAGAGAAATTTTTCTTATTCCTTTTTTCGAAAAAATTTGCATTACTAATTGAAAGAGTGATTTTTCACGCTGCATTTTTAAAAAAGAGATTTTCTTCGCCGCATTTTGCAAAAAGTGATTTTCTTCGCCGCATTTTGTAAAAAGTGATTTTCTTGTCCGCATTCGCACAAAAA
Source organism: Calliopum simillimum (assembly GCA_951812925.1). Lineage (NCBI taxonomy): Eukaryota > Metazoa > Arthropoda > Insecta > Diptera > Lauxaniidae > Calliopum > Calliopum simillimum. Next base: position 12,660,342 of record OX638372.1, on the reverse strand, counting down.
AGATATTTTTCGCCGCAGTTTGAAAAAAAGGATTTTCTTGTCCGCATTTAAAAAAGAGATAGTCTTCGTAAGCATCGGCGATGTGACCTGGTCTATTTCCAATTTTTTGCCGATTCGCATAAATTGACCTTTAAAAGTTGTTTTCCAGTTGTTTTCACAATTTTTTTTTTCGCACGTAAGCCTCCTTTTCATAGACCAGGTCACATATATATAAAAATGTAGTGTGCGTTTGTTTGTCACCTTATAACTTTGAAACCGCTTAACCGATCGTAACCATTTTCGCACTACGTATTTGTTTTGTACTGCAGGAGGTTTATAAATAGCTATGCTAAAGAGGGATTGGGTGAAGGGGAGTTGTAGCCACCATACAAAAAAAAAAAAACACTTAAAATGCTATATCTCTGCAGGTATACCAGATTTTGTTATAAATCTTGGTACGTGGATGTTTTTACTACTAATCAACGTACAAAAATTGAAGTGGATTGAGTAAGGGGGTGTTGCATCCGTCATACAAAAAAATGACTTTAAATGCTACATCTCTGTAGAAATAGCAGCTTTTGATATAAAATTTGGTACATAAATATAAATGGTGTCAACCATTAGCCTTGCAAAAAATTGCAAGGATCGGACATGAGGTTGTTTCGCACGCTATACAAAAAAAAAATTAGTTTAAATGATAAATCACTGCATCTATAGCAGCTTTCTTTCAAATCGAACTATTCGCGCCACCTACAGAAAAAGGGCAGAACAACGTTTGCCGGGACCGCTAGTGTAAATATAAATTTGTAGGTACGCAACTAAATTTTCGAAAATTTTTTGATTCAGAAGTTTGAAGCTTAATAGTTGCATCAAAAGTTTGTCTTAAAAACACCCTCTCGCGAATATATTCCTTTTATTCGTGAATATATTTCCAGCATTGATACTTTTTTCTTAAAATTTTTTCCAATTTTGCCAAAAAAACTACTATGCAGCCCTGGTATTTTCCATTTGACACCCAAGGCTAAAAAAAAATATAAACAAAATATAATCTCAATTTCATTAAAACAATCAAAGCAAAGTTAAATTACAAAATTGGTTTACGAGTTTGGCTAAATAAAACTTCAAAATTTCACACTTTGTGAGAAGCTGATGGAGTTATGTTAACAGAACAAAGTGACGTGTTTCTAATTTTTTTTTTTAAAGTGCTAATCCTTCTGAGACGGCAAACCGACACAAAATATTCTCATTAATAAATTTGAGTCAAGTTTACTTTAATGGCTGACACCTCATATTTCTTTTCTAATAAAGAATATACAGCCTTGGTCAAAAGTATTATATACCCCATAAAAATGCGTAATGCATGTTTACTAATTGAAAAATTAATAAATGCTTATCATAAATACGATGCTGCAATTGTCCATTTTTCCCCCATTTTTAAGATACAATAAAAATTTTCCACCGCTGACCAATTTATCAAACCAATTCACCTTTTATGATAATTTTTTGACCTTTCAAATGATATAAGTCGTCACTTGAAATTTTAGAAATTAAATTTTATAAAGATTCAATTTTTGGTTCTTTTAAGGAAATCTGGATTAAACCACATTGCAGCTGCAATAAATCTATCAAAATCAAAGAGCATTTTCTCAATAAAAAAATGAAAATTGTATGAGGTTTTATCTACATATTTATACGACAATTAATGCAGTGGCGCAGTTCACGCCTTTCGATTGGGAACGCATATATAAAATCAAAGCCATTCATATATGTAGACACACAAGCACAACAAAATTTTTGATCCCTAAAAAGTGTTTTTAGAACAGCGACGGCTCGTTGTTAGTTGGTGGTAGTGGTGACACACCTTTAAAAGAAAAAAGGTTACTCATGCGCAGTTTGCAAGCAGCAGCGCAAATCTTGATATTCACCATTCATTCATTCATTCGCTCATTTAGTTACTCAAGCTGACACACACACGTTAAATTATGTCAAAATATGAAGGAAAAAAAAAACACTGCGAAAATCTTTCTTTTTATACCCTACACCCAGGGTATATTCACTTTGTCCTTCCGTTTGTAACGCAGAGAAGGAGGCGTGGCAGGTATAGAAAAGTATATATATTCTTGATCAGCGTCACCTCCTGAGTCGATATAGCCATGTCCGTCTGTCTGACTGGCTGGCTGGCTGGGTGGCTGGCTGGCTGGCTGTGTGTTGAAATACACTTTTTGGGAAAACTGAGCAAGATAATTCAATGAAATTTGGTACACTGCCTCCGTCGTCAAAGTTAGCTCGGGGGATTGAAAATGAGCAAAATCGGTCAACGGACACGCCTACCGCCCATACAAAAATTATATTCAAAATGCAATTTTAGGAGTATTTTTCACGACAATGCAACCACAATACATATAAGTACTACGAATTGTAAGCGAAAGCTCTGATAAAAATTTGAGCGAATTCGGACGAGAGGGCGTGGCACCTCCTATATAAGCAAAAGCTTCAAAACGCTATACTGAAAGCGTTTTTTGAGATATTCGAACCAAATTTGACTCAGACACTAAGAATCATAAATGAAAGCTCTCAACAAAAATTGGGTGAAATCGGACCAAGGGGCGTGGCACCTCCCATATGAGCAAAAGTTTCAAAATGCTATACTGAAAGAGTTTTTTGAGATAATCCAACCAAACTTTCAAATACTAAAGACTAAAAATGCGCGCTCTAAGCTAAAACTAGAAGAACTCGGACGAGAGGGCGTGGCACCTCCTATATAAGCAAAAGCTTCAAAACGCTATACTGAAAGCGTTTTTTGAGATATTCGAACCAAATTTGACTCAGACACTAAGAATTATAAATGAAAGCTCTCAGCAAAAATTGGGTGAAATCAGACAAGGGGGCGTGGCACCTCCCATATAAGCAAAAGATTCAAAATGCTATACTGAAAGAGTTTTTTGAGATAATCCAACTAAATTTCACTCTGACACTAAAAACTATAAATGCAAGCTCTGAACAAAAACTGGATGTACTCGGACAAGAAGGCGTGGCACCTCCCATATAAGCAAAATTTTCAAAATACTGCAGTGTAGGGTATTTAGTTTTTGGCCAGGCCAAAATTTACACCCTTACTAGTTTTTTTTTGTTACGAAGCTTCTGGGAGGTAATAGAGGAGGCCTAGGCTAACAAAAAAAAAATCCACTTAGGGGGAGCTGGTGTAAAATGAATCCCTGAGGAGATATACGGTAAAAACTGATTTTCTGTCTTGTTTTAGAAAATATATTTTTGGGTCCCTCTAACGTTTAAGAAACATTTTTTAACTAGAAATTTTTAGCTAATTGTATGAACTTTTTAAGAAAGTTTTTAGTTTACTAGGCTCAAAAGGATTTTGAAAAATTCTGAACCTTTAAAGTTGAAATTTTTAATTTTTTTCCTAATTTTTGATTTTGGCCGCTATTTTAGTATGAAAAAGGTCTTATGAACACAACTTTTAATAATTTTTTTTGAAATTCCTGTTAAATTTCTTTTATGATAATTTGGTCATACATTTATTACAACAATTTTTTTATTCGAGGGCAAGTAAAAATACTTTTATATCACAACTAACGCGTTGCTCGCATGCATTGCGCTGCATATGATGCACGTGCTGCCCTTTATCTTGCAGAGCCTTCGAACGTATTGTATTTTTTTCTCACCTCAAATTAAAAAATTGTTATGACAAATGAAGAGGTCCATAACTAAATGCAATAAATCCATCTTAACAATTTTTTGGATAAACGCACAAAAGTAATTAAAGTTAGTTAGATATATATTTTTTTGTAAAAACAGTTGTTGTGGTATAGAACCCTTCTAGGGACAGTACAAATCAATCCGGCAATTAATTTTAAAGTTATTTAGATTACAAATTTGGAAATGTTGCGTTTTGATCCGTCACATAGTAATTCTTACTTTTGGTGTTGAATAACAGTGAAGTAATTGACCCTTGTTATGTTTTATAACAATATTTACATAGATTTTAATATGTAGGATTGAATTCAGTCAAAAAATTTAAAAACTTGAAAAGTGGAATTATTCCGTTTTGTTCTGGACCCTCTCAGTTCTTGAAGAGTTACCGTAACAAAAAAATGTATTTTTATTGTAGAGTTAGCATAACAATGAAATAAATTTTTATAATTGACTTTTTACTAATATATCGAAGTTGTTTAATGTATAAATTTTGAAATGTGTCATTTTGATCTGAACCATTATTTTTGGAATTGAATAAAAGTAAAATTATTGACGCATGGTGTGTTTTAAAACAATGGTTACATAGATTTCAATACGTAAAATTGAATTCAGTCGTAAAATCCAAAAAATCCAAAAATGGACTTATTGCGTTTTGTTATGGACCTCCTCAAATGTACTACTGAATTAAAGAAAATTTGACGAGAATTTCCAAAAACAAATTATTTAAGTTTTTGGTAATAGAATCTTGTTCATACTAATATGATCGCCAAAGTCAAAAAATAGAAAAAAATTTTAAATGTCAACTTTAAAGGTCCAGCACTTTGCGAAATCTTTTTAAGCCCTATTAGCCAAATACACCCTAAGAAAGCTCAAACAATTTACAAAAACTTTCATATGAAAAATAGGGAAGAAGAAATTGTTTTTTTTTTTTTTTGTATAACAAGTCAAAAAATCAGTTAAAATCCTATAAGTAACTCCTCAGGGGTACATTTTAGACCAACCTCAGGTGGAATTTTTTCCAATATTTTGACTTTAGCAGCCATTTTAGTATGAAAAAGGTGCTATTAATATAGCCCTTCATAATTTTATTTCGAATCATCGTTAAATTTCCTTTAATTCGGTAGTAAATTTGTTATACCAATTTTTTGATTTGAGATTAGAAAAAAATGCTTTGATAATTTTAACGTTCACCCTAATGTACATAGTAGTGTGCTTAAAACTTTACTTATAAACCTAGTTTAAGCGAGCTATGACTTGTCGGCAAATTGAAACAAAGAAAGAGAGAGAGAGAGAGCGCGAAAACCTTAGACGAAAGAGTAAGAGAGCTAAGGCCAAACTTAAAATTTACGAATTATGCTCAGCTTAATGCTGGCTTCGCTCTCTAAACTTGATCGCATGCGATTGAGCGCTCCTCTCGTTAACAGCAACAACTTAGCTGTCACTATGCTCTCGTTTTAGTTTTTTGGAGTAATTTTTATTTTCGCATTATATTTTTTTTTTGTTTGTTTGCCTGTTTGTTGTGTTCGCGATCTGGTTTAGTGCCGTAAATATTAGCAATCGTCGTGACTTATCATTGCAGTAAACAATTGGCTGTCAGCGCAGACGCAATGTTCTACGGGTGCTCGCGAATTTGTAACGAATAATAAAAAAAATAATGTTTGTGTACTAAAAGAATGCAGATTTTATAAAAAAAAAACTATTGCGAAAATTATATTTTGAAGAAGTGTCTTCAAAAAATAATAACAAATAAAAAAATAAAACTGTAGATATATAGCTAAAAAAAAAGTAAAACAAGTAGTGCTTGGAAATTGGCACAACGTGCCTAACTTTTCATCGATATTTTTAAATAAATAAAGTGCTTCAGTAAGCGTTAAGTGACTTAAGTCCGAACGCAATATAATTACAATTTAATAAAATCAAAACCCAAAAAAAAAAAAGTGAATTTTCTTAATAAAAATTTAAAACTCGTTAAAATTCTTTGTATACAATCCCAACAGTATTGTAAGCAAGACAGATGCCTTTAACAGGAAACAAGTGGATTCTACTTAGTTCGCAAATTTTGTTTGGGTTTTAAGACAAAAAAGTTTAAACTTTTAACCTGCAGCATTGTGTAACTCAGAACCAAAAAAGGTACGAGTATCAAACATTTTCATTTTAAATTTCATATGAATCAATGTATGCTGTTTTAAAAACTGAAATAGACCCTAAAATCTCATGATTTTGACTATGACTTTACATTCCTTCTAGCCACTGCCAGCCTGTCCTCAGTTGGACGACCTGGAACTTCATATTAAAAACTTTTTTACAGTCACTTTTGAATTAAGCTGCCCAATATACAGTGCTGTGCATAACATTTGCAACCAAAAACACTTGAAACTGAATCACCAATTTTCGGCCATTAAAACAGATGCAAATAAAATATTTGGTATGAGGTTTTATGCCATTTATATTGTTGTTTATAAAACAAAAATAAAAAGTCCATAAATCACTAATACAAAACTAAAACTTAAGTGCAATATAAAAATGTATCGGTATTGGCTGTGCAAAACATTTGCAACTATTAATCTATAAAAGAAAAAGTGTCTAGCATAGAAGTTGTAGTATCATGGTCTGAGGATGCTTGTCTGTGCAAGTAATCGGTCCAATTCAAAGTGTTGAAGGCATAATGAAGTCTAATGATTGTAAAGGCATTCTACAAAGTACTATGATGCCATACGCAACTTGGAAAATGCCACTAAAATGGATATTCCTGCATGATAACAACTCTAAGCACTCGTCGAAAGTGGTAAAAGATTGGATAAAATGGCAAAATATTGATGTTCATCAATGCCCTGCGGAGTCGCCAGATCTAAACCTAATCAAATCGTCAAGTCACGAAAATGCATTGCTTACTATACAATCAAAAATTTAGAAAACAGGATGAGTTGTTTAATGAAGTTAAAAAACGGTAGCAGGTCATTTCGCACTTATTCGAAAATAGTTTTATCGCATCCATGCCAAAAAGATGCACTGCTGTTATAAAAAACAGGGGTTATTCCATTAAATATTAATTGCTTTAGTTATTAATTTTTAATTTAGATTAATAGTTGCAAATATTTTGCACAGCCAATACCGATACATTTTTATATTGCACTTAAGTTCTAGTTTTGTATTAGTGATGTATGGACTTTTTATTTTTGTTTTATAATGTTTTATATGATGCTTTGCTTTTTTATTGAATATTGACTTAAGCAGTTTTTCCCTATTGCCAGTGATAATATGAACCATGAAAACTTTATCTGACTTTAGCTTGAAAAAAAAAAAACTACTAAGGATTTTACTTTTGGCCTAGCCAAAAATCAAATACACTAAACTGCAGTATTTTGAAAAATTTGTTTGTACGTTTGATGTCTCGCCCCCTTGGCCAAATTCACCCTGTTTTTGCTAAGATCTTTAATCCGAAGAGCTAACTTTGACGACGGTGGTATACCAAATTTCATTGAATTATCTTGCCCCCCAAAAAATATTAAAATGGTTTCAACGGACAGAGCGACATCCAGCCAGACAGACAGACGGACATAGCAATATCGACTCAGCAGGTGACGCTGATCAAGAATTTATATACTTTTTCATACCTGCCACGCCTCCTTCTCTGCGTTACAAAAGGTAGGACAAAGTGAATATACCCTGGATGATATAAAAACTACTCAGCAAGTGTGTTACCCTTGTCTTGGTCAAACATTAAATACCCTGCAGCAGCATTTTGAAAATTTTTCTTGTATGGGAAGTGGTGCCATGACTTCTTGTCCGAATTCACTTAGTGTTTGGTCATAGTTTGGGCTGAGATGCCAAGGACACTTCATAAAATTCTTCTAAACTTCTAAAACTTCAGTGAAAAATATGAAAAACGGGATGTTTCAAAACGAATTTTTATAATTTTTTATGGGTTTTAATTTTATGAAGTGTCCTTGGCACCTTAGGGTGGTTGAAACTTCTATGAATGAAATATAGCCCACATCAAGACATTTACAACGATATATTATACTTGAGGATCGGATAAATCAAATAGCGTATTATTTAGAGATCGGTTCCTTAAGAATCAAAACCGATAAGCTTTCAAAATGAGGGGCTTACAGCAAACTTTTTTTTTGTATGGTTTTCGTATGGGGATCGATACTATCTAGTGTAGGGTTTAAATAAATTGGTACTGAACTGTTTTAACTAAGTTTGTCTATGATAGAAAAAGTTCTAACCAATGACAGGTTCAGCAAGAGAACGAACTAGTTTTTAAATCGATTATAGCCGATCATGCTCAAATTTTTGCTCGATTTGACTTGACACGTATTTTTTTATTTTGCTGGAAGCCGGTTTCCTTGACCAATGGGTTATATAACAAATATTATGGAATTTTCGTATTTTCGATCTCAGAAAAAAGACTGATTCAGCGAAATGCTCATAACTTCGGCTTCTGTGAACCATTTATAGAATAATGTATTATCTTGCATAGTAGGGGGGAAATTTTTGGGAAATTCTGAAAAAAGTAAAACAAATTCCAACTGAAGTACTTTAAAAAATGCAGTTATTGTTCTTCTTTAAATTTCAATATGTTTTACAGCACAGTAAAGGCAATTTTGGAGAAACTAGCGAAAATCCTTTAGTTTCAAAGTTTTTCGGGGTTTTAAATTTTGGTGCACCAATTTTGTATTTGTTTTTTTATTTACTAAAAATGTAGCTCACAGTAAGCTTGCATAATAATTTGACCAACTGCTAAATAAAATCGCGTTCAGTCAACGGCACCGCGTGGTTGTCGGGTGACTTTTGGTTTTATTTTTTTTTTGTTTTTTGTTTTCTTTCTTTTACTTTATATTTCATGTTTTAACAATTTTCTTTTTCGCTCTCTTATTTTACAAAATAATTTTTTTTTTTATTTATTTTGCATGGATCAGTATTAACTAAAACAAAAATCGTGAAAATAAACAAAAAGAAACAAAAAAAAAGAAAAACTTAAAAATCGCTTGTGTATTTAGATAAAAGAAAAAACATTAAAACAATATAAGACCAAAAAATCGGGATTCAATTATCTGTAAAAAAAAAATCGAAAAAAGCCATTGCAGCAAAAGCGCATTTTTGACTTTGCGCACGCGCAATGGTAGCAGCAAAACATAACGTTCGTTGCTGTATGAATAAAACTAAACTAAAACTTTAAAAGAAAAACACAGTAAAAATCAACAGCAACATACAACGTATTTACAATTACAACAACAACAACAACAACAAAAGTTTAAGTGCCCAAAAGCAGCAAAGTCTTCGATTGCATTTGCAAATTTGTATTTTGTCGCAAGTTGCAAACAGGTCGCGTGTGCTTATCTCGTTGTGTTATATTGCATTGTCTTAAATTTGGATACTTTGGACTGGTAAAACTGTGGAAAAACAAACGAAAATCAACAACAAAAAGCCAAAATACCGAAAAAAAAAACAACAACAGTAGCAGCATAACCGCAACATTAAAGGTATTTATAAGATTTTCAACTCATTTGGCTGAAAGCAAAAGTTTTGAAAATATTTTTACTTTTTCCTTGAGGATTAAAAAGATTGTTTCTTTTTTTTAAGTTTATCAGCTATATAACATATACAATTTTTTATTTAATATATATATTTTACTTTAGAAAATCTATTTAGAACTAAATCTGAAATTAATGTTAAGTAAATTAAATTTGCAATTAATAACTACACAAAATTATACACTAATTTTTTTGTGTTGAGTGTATAAAAAGTGTGACGTTTTAGTTCAAAACAACGACAACAGCAACATAAAAATTTAGTAACATTTTAATTAATTAAATACATCAGCAAACAAAGGTAAGCCTTTTAGTATAGTTGTATCTTCAAAAAAAATGATATGTAATCACTCAGACCATAGTCAAGTTCATTGCTTAAGTCTTTCGTTTTACTCCACGCAGCAGTCAAATCACAAATAAATAAATTTAATTGGCTTCTAAATTTTATTTTGCATAAATTTAGTGACTAATTTGGTAATTAAATTTTGTTTTTAATAAATTTTAATAATTGTTACCTTTACGTTTAAATTTATTTTGAATTCAATTACTTTTATTTCATGCAATGCTTGAGAGTAACAAAATACGTTTCTTTGAAACATGTTTGACTCGTTTGTTTTAATGACAATTCAATAATAATCTGTCTGCATTCTTCTGAAACAAAATTCAAAAGTTTAAATATCATTTTATTTTTCACGAAGGAATAAATATTATTCCGGTTAAAAAAATGTTCAAAACATTTTGCAAAAAAATTTTAATTTTTCTGGGCAAAAATTAAAATGTAAAATCATCGCAACTGATAGAAGCTATATTGATGCCCTCTTCTAGTTGAAAAGGTGGGCGAAGCTGAATAAGTGACACGCCCACTTTTCAAATATAAGTTTCACTTATCGCTGAACTTGATTCCTGTTCGCAAAAAAACTCAAATATGCACATACATATTTAATTCTTATAAAAATCCCAATTTCAACTCTTCGGGGGGCTATAAAAGGCTGATAAGGGGTTACTTGGTGGTTGAAATAATTTTTTAACATCATTTGCAGTTTCAGAGCACCAAAAAACCTAAAAATTTATATACATTTTATATTTTTATTAAACGAGAAATTTAAACCCCATTGGAGGAAGTATTAGGGGGTACCTGTGCTTCCAAAAATTATTTTTTTTCGTCATCTTCTATTCCAGCCTACCAAAAATCCTACAAATATACATTCCTTATAAATTTTTATAAAAAGCGTTATTTCATCCCTCTTGGGGGTTATAAGGGGGCTACTAGAGGGTGACTAGGTGCTCCAAATTATTTTTTGACATTATTTTCGCTTACAGAGCACCTAAAATCTTAGCAATATGCACACATTTAAAATTTTTAGAACAAGTAAAATTCTAACCCCTAAGGTGCTATTAAGGGGGCGCTAGCGGGAAAACCAAAATTTTTTTTCTAAACATACAATTTACGGGCTCAGCGTCCCCCAATACATGGGGCCTGGGGGGTGTACTCTCTGGGTCTTTTAATTTTTTTTTTTTTTTGTGTGCCTGTGTTATCAAACACGATACTAACTAGTAATTGTGTAAAATTTGGCCTGGCCAAACATTAAATACCCTACACTGCAGTATTTTTAAAATTTTTCTCTTATGGGAGGTGCTACGCTCTCTTGTCCGAGTTCACCCAGTTTTTGTACAGAGCTTGCATTTATAGTTTTTAGTGTCTGAGTGAAAAACATTTTCAGCTTTTGCTTGTATAGGAGGTGCCACGCCCTCTTGTCCGAGTTCGTCTAGTTTAAACTTAGAGCGTGCATTTATAGTCTTTAGTGTTTGAGTGAAGTTTGGTTGGATTATCTCAAAAAACTCTTTCAGTATAGCATTTTGAAACTTTTGCTTATATGGGAGGTGCCACGCCCCCTTGTCCGATTTCAACCAATTTTTGTTGAGAGCTTTCATTTATAGTTCTTAGTGTCTGAGTCGAATTTGGTTCGAATATCTCAAAAAACGCTTTCAGTATACCGTTTTAAAGCTTTTGCTTATATGGGAGGTGCCACGCCCTCTTGTCCGAATTTGTTTAGTTTTTTTTCAGAGCTTGCGCTTACAATTCTTAGTATTTGTGTGTATTTTGGTTGCATTGTTGTGAAAAATACTCCTAAAATTGCATTTTGAATATATTTTTTGTATGGGCGGTAGGCGTGTCCGTTGACCGATTTCGCTCATTTTCAATCCCCCGAGCTACCTTTAACGATGAAGGCAGTGTACCAAATTTCATTGAATTATCTTGCTCAGTTTTCCCAAAAAGTGTATTTCAACACACAGCCAGCCAGCCAGCCAGCCAGACAGACGGACATGACAATATCGACTCAGGAGGTGATTAATGCACACAGTCTGACAGGCGCGCTCATTAGCCACCTGAACCACTGCCATCATTATAATGAAGTTGACTGAAACTACATTTGTTTTAAAATGACCTTCCACCAAATTATCCCAAATTTGTTATACTGCTCAATAAGATCTGTTTTAGAAGTATTAACATTAAGCCCATTTCTGAAAGTCTATTTGCATGTTACTGCCAGAGCACTTTTTAGAAGTTCACAAATTGTGTTTAGAAATTTTCCTTTGACCAGAATGGACTTAACTCGACAAAGTAAAATTTTCATTCCTGGGCAAAGTATGGCTAAGTGCAAATTTCACGTTTTACCTACTCGTATATATCTTAAGATTACCTTTAAAATAACTTTAGTTGATAGATTAATCATTAGAAAGTATAATAATTCATATTTTCAGAACTTCAACCCGAATATTTTTGAAGTTAAAAATCAATTATATTTTCTAAGCTTCAGGATTCCAAATGTTAAAGCTTAACAATGCTTAACAAATTTGCCGTTTTTGATGTCATTCGCTTCAGGATGTTGGGTTTTCATTCAACAGGAATAAAATGATCTCTGGCTAGTTAAGTATGGTTTTGTCCGACCAAATAATTTTTGTCAAAATTTTAAAAATTTATAAAAAGCAACATATCTGCAATATCATTTATCACACCTAAATCTTAAAGTTGAAATGTTTGGAAAAAGTTTCTAAATAATTTGCAATAGAGTAGAAAAAATATGACAATAATAATGCATACGATCATTAGGCACCCACATAAAATTTACAGGAAGTCAGTCAGTCACTCAGTCAAATGTAAGCAAACGCCTCCTCTGCCCAGCAGATTCAGTGATTTATTGTGTTGGCTTCAAAATATCGACAATGACAACAATAAGCATTTGGCTTTTTAACACTTTAGCACAATTAGCACTGCAGTGTTTGTGCACGAATGTCAATGTCGCATTAACATTTGCAATTAATTGCCTTCATATATATTCAGATATATATTATATATATATATAAATATAATCCTATAATACCATAGCTAATTAGTTCATAGTTTCCAGCATGGTTTATTTAAAACATATCAAGTGTTTGTTCTTATTCGTATAAGTATTAATGTTCACTAAATGTTAAAACCTTCATGTTTATGTACATAAGCCTTCAATTCCAAAGAGTTTTGAGAAACTTGCATGCCTCTCGAAAATCAATAATATTTTGTTTTCGCTTACTTCAAAAATGTATTTTTATGCATTCTTATGCCTGTAAAATTAAGTATGACAAGCTCAAAAATTAAAACAATGAAAATTTTACAATTTGTACATTGTTAAAAAATTAAGTGTTTGTTGTTTCTTTTTGTTTTATTGTAGACATTTAAAAATATTCTACCAAAAGTGCACACACCTTTCAAATGTTTTTTTTTTGTTTTTGATTTTTTTTTTTTTTTGAATGGGTTAAACTTACGCATAACACCATGTACCATAGACATTTTATTTTTACAGTTTCCAATTAAATCAAGAAAAGGTTGAGCATTTTAGTGGGAGTGTTTTCGGTTATATGCAAATTTCTCAAATAACTTAATTTTAAAAGTCCACTACTATTGTTTTTTTTTTTTCTGTTTTATTGTATTAACCTTCGTTCTGGTAACAAGAAATTAATTTGTAAAAATGCAGGTTTTTTGTTTTTTGGTTTGGTTTCAGAAGAACTATGCTTTTAATGGCAAGCAAGGGCAAGTTCAAAACCAATCTGAATGTATTTTTAAACAATTAAACAAAATGGAACAACACTCACTGACAACAAGTCTTCAAAGAAACATTTGTTAAGATTTTTATGTCTAAAAATTAGATCTTTATCTTTGCTCAAATAATTAAGTTATAAAAATGTATGAAAAATGTTATACATAAATAGTTTTAATGGGTTTAAATAAAGAAAGAACAAATTTTTTTTTTGCACAAATTGAGTTAGGTTTTTATGTACCTATAGATAGTGAAAAATTCTTATCTGTATAAAAAATAATGTTGTAAAAGAAATATTTACTCATCTTCCGGAAATCAAAATTCAATTTTAAGCATTTCATAAAAATACAAGCCCAGTTCGAAAAGTTCGTGGCTTTTTTCGGCAAAAGTCTCCTTTTATCTCGATACATTTAATCCAGCCTTTTTGTTTTTTTTTTTTTTTTGTTCCGATGATCATTTTACCCTGTTCCAAGTAATCGATATGCGGATAGCTTTTTTTATATCCAAATATCTTCTCTTCTTATACGAGCTAAAATTGTATGTTTGTTTCTATGTACTTATTTCTGTGCCAAATATTTTTCTCGCAAACGGCTACAGCGATTTTAATGAAACTTGGAATAGTGTTAGATATTAGCATACACTGAAGAAGGAGCTAGGTTTGAATTTTATAAATGCTGACCAAGAGGCTTGGCACTGCCATTAATTTTAAATTTGATTTAGTCATAACTCGCAAACCATGCAAGGTATTTAGATAAAATTTGGTAAGCAAGTAGAACTTAAAAATACCTTGTAACAGACAAAAAGTTGGCGGGATCGAATAAGTGCCACGTCCACTTTTCAACCCTTGAAAATTTTGATTCAATATTACTCAAAAACGACTCCAACAATTTTAATGAAAATTTAGGAGATATTACCTCTGCGAACAAGAATCAATATGTGATACGCCGTTATTTTGGGAAAACACGTTAAAGGGTGTGGCACCGCCCACAAAAATATAAAATGGTATAAAAAGAAAACATTCTGAAATTAACTGTGTGGAGCTTAATTGCTATAGGGCATCTCTGTTCTGAAAGTGGGCGAAATATCGGCGTTGCGCGTGGAACCTACCATACAAGCAAAATACTTTAAATGCTATTTCTCGCAAATGTTACAAGATATTTTAATGAAATTTGGTATGTAGGTACTACTTATCACTGCCATGTGATAACCGAAAAGTGGGCAGGAAAAAGTACCACGCCCCCTTTTTAACCATTGAAAATCTTGATTCAATATTACTCGAAAACGACTCTAACAATTATAATGAGAATGTAAGAGATTGTACCCCTGAAAATAAGTAATAATATGTGATATACCGTTATATTAAAAAACTCGTAGAAGGTCTGAATCCGTCTTCATCAGCAGAACTGTCATTATGCCTGCAGGATTTTGAAATATCTTTGCTTGAAGTTGAAGAAATCGCTGTGTTCAGTCTTAGAGCGTAGCTTCAAGAAAAGATGAAATTCTTTTTTATTAATGGCATCGCATAGCCACACTTTTCCTTATCAAAATATCCTTTCGGATTTTTCCAATAGATTATTATTATGATCCTTTGAAAATAAGCTATTTCAGCCCCCATACAAAGGACGAAATATTTTGGGTGCGTGGCATATTCCATTTATTTATTTTAGGGCATTCTATTTCACCAAAAAAAATTTTGAGTTTTATGTAGATACTTTTCTACACCATTCGATATTTTCCGTGAAAAGGTACAAGTTTCATAACAAAAAATAGCTATGAATAAAAACATCGATTAAAATAACAAAATCAGATTGTTGACCGAGCAGGGATCGGTCTCCAGGTACTTTATATTACATGTGATGTATCCGCTCAGTTCAGATGCCTACAGCCTCTGCCACCTCACGCATTTCATTCTCCGTTTCGGTGATAGTTTAATGCGCAAAAAATAATGCTTCATCAGCACACGATATTCACTTTTCTCCATTTTTGACTACCAAACAAAAACTAAATGACCCAGCTTGGCCATAATTTTACAGTGGTCTGTCAAGAGATGACAGTTGACGGGATAATAAAATATCTCGGTTGTCGCAAAATTCTAAAAATTAAATTGGGCCAATCTTTGCGTAATCGATTAAGATTTGAGCTGATATCTCAGATTTTTTTTAAAATTCGTTCCAACTTTTGGATGCTCACATATTTGAAAACTCATACCTCCTCGACTTTTTATCCGAATTTAATGAAATTTTTAGTGTTTATGAAGATAAATATGAGCTTTTGAAAAAATAAATTATTACAGTTAATTTTTTTATTACTATTATTTTGCATTATAATCGTGATATCTTTTACGGTTTTCCAGTTATGAATTTTTGAAGTTGTTGAATGTTGTGTTTATCATGAGTCGTTAGCGTTACCATATAGCATTGCCACCGTTCAGACGGTATTTTTTGTTTTAATGACCACAAGTGAAAGCTTTCGTAAAATATTTTTCAAGAAAATTTTAACCCATTATAACCAATTTTTTTAAAAGAGACACATAAACTTGTGATATAATGGATTAAGATGTTCTAGAAGGTAAATATGAAATCTAGCAAGGGATAATATTCTAGAACATCTTAACCTATTATATCCCGTTTTTATGGTTCTTTTCGACCACTCGAAAAACTTGGTTACAATGGGCTAAAATATTCTACAAAAATATTTTACATGTATGTCCATAATATGTTTGAGCAGTGAGTACAACTAGTGATGAGCAGAACTAGTATTGGCCTTCTATATTCGCTATAAAATGACCTGCGAAGATAGATAAAGGCCCTCATTCCAAGAAACATTACGTATATTAAATTAAATAGCAAATTATGTCAAGTAACGGCAAAAAATTAATTCTTCTCAGTACAATTTGATTCCATTCAGTTCCACTACACTTCCCAAATCAATTGAATTGCAAAGCAAAAAAAAAAAAAAGTGATGAAATGAACTCAAATTGAATTTAATTACAACCTGCTGCACGATACAATTATTTCTTTATACAACTGGATGTTTTTTTTTTCTTTCGTTTTTCATATAAACAAGCAAATTGGAATTCGATATAATTGCATCAATTGAACAAATAAAATTTTTTTTTTTTGCAATCTATTTACAATAAAGATACGCTGAAGAGTGTAATATGATCACTTGAAATAAAACGTACGATATGTAAAAATTAATAGAAGTAAAAAAACCGGCGAATGTATGCCGCTCAGTTCTTAAATTCCCTCAACAAGAAAAAAAAAAAAATAAATATATGAAATGATTAACAAAAGCCAAAAGTCCACGAAGCAGTAGAAACTAGGAATCCATTGACTAAAACAGGTACAGATTTGGATAAAATCGACCGAAATTGCATTTGAAATGAATTGAATAGAACATTTGCTTCCTAACTCATCAAACTCACCACATACGCTTCATTCAATACACTAATCCGAAATGCAGACTAAACCGATTGAAGTCAGTTCTTTTTAATGATGAGCAGATCATAATAGTCTTAGTCTTGGTTTTAGACATTGTGTCTTGGTTTTGCTTTTAATATTGAGTCTTGGTTCTACTCTAGATCTTGACCTAAGGAATAAAAAATTTCTGAAAAATTGTTAAAAATGGGTTGAGTACACAGTGCTCTTAAAGGGCAGGATTATCACACAAAAATTATGAAACTGAAAATGGGGAGTGATTCATTTTCCCATTGTCAAGAAAAATCCGATCAGATGCCCCCTTCGTGAAAGCCCCTTTTCTAGTTTTCCCTATAAAACAAAAAAAAAAAAAATCAAAATAATCACATTCGCTGTGCTTTTCAATGCTAAATTCGAATCCAATTTCAAAATTGCTCTATAGTGTAAAGTTTTTGAGATATTCTAACCTTAAAACCAAAAGAAATGATATTTTTCCATCCTTTGAATCTATATAACTATATGACATATCGCTTATTCGTTAACTACTTGATCTTTTTCTTAAAACCTAATTTCAAATATGTCGATATCTTCATGTTTCTAGGAGATATTGTTAACAGTTACGGTGGTAATAGAACTACCAAAAAGAAATATATTTTATTAATGTCTGGCATTCTTCAAAGCCTAACCAGTTAGATCTTGGCAAAAAATTTTTCATATATGACCTTTTCCTCAACTTCCACGTCCTTGTATGCACATTAGAGTGGTCCAAAATCCGGAAGTGTTAAAAAGTCAAGGTGCGCGCGACTTTTCTGAATCCTGGGATCCTGCTGATTACAAAAAGTGCTTTGGAACCAAAAAAAAATTGCGTTTAGATATTCCGCAACGAGCTTGAAGGTACTTTTTTAGGAATTTTTGGGTTTTTGAGTACTTTCTTTAATTTAAAGGCTATATCTTTTTAACCAGATAAGGTATTTGCAAAAATTAAATTGCATTTTTGTAAAAATATTTTGAGTCTAATTCTACATCAATAGTAATTAATCTACTCATTCCCAATTTTTTTTTAGCAGCACTTTAAACTTCAAAATTTGTTAATTTTTTGAGGTGTTTGCACATTCAAGAACCGATTTTTTTCTTATTTTGCTCTAGCAAATTTTTTTTAAAATTTTTATATTTTTATGCATTTATTTATCTCTAAAATAATTTCAACAACTAAGCTTTTAGTAACAGTTTTACTCTCTAAAAACAATTAAGTACAATTATATTCAATTAAAAAAAAAAATCCATTTTAATGTTTTCAAGGCATTTTAATAAGATATCTTAATGGAATGACGTAAGGAACCACTTTTTTCTTATAAAATCATTAGTTCCTAATCTTCTGAGTAAAACAACCGCAATATCGAAACCTTGGCACTTGATGTTATTTTTGGCAAAATAGGTTAACAGATAGTTTTCATAGATTTTCTAAGGAAACTAAAAAAAAAAAAAAATCAAAAAGAAACTAAAATAGCCATTTTAGATGTATTTAATGAAGCTGATTTTGAATTCGGTCTCAAAATTGCTGTATCTTGTACGGTTAAGGAGATTTTTTTTACATAAAAGTATAAGAAACACCGTTTTTGCTCTTTTTAAAGTGATATTACAAGTCAAGGTTACTTTCAGCCACAAAAAGTGGTATAGTGGTTAAAAGTCCCAGTCCGATTCTTTAAAATTCAATTTAAATTATACCGATATTTTTTTTATCCTCTGAGTTATCCTAACCTAAAAAGTTGAAAAAGTGCAAAAACACGTTTTTTTGTTATTTTTGCTTACGATATTTCGGAGGAACAAAGAAATATCGATACAATTTAAATTGGGTTTTGAAGAAAAAGGCTGTCACTTTTAACTTACATACCAGGCTGAAAGTTACCATGTTGTGATATAACAGATTCGAAAATAGCAAAAACGGTGTTTTTCGCATTTTTAGGTTAGGATATCTCTAAAACCGTATGAGATAGAGCAATTCTGAGATCGGGTTCAGAATTTTCATGAACACATACATCGCAAATGACTATTGTTGTTTCGGTTTCACCATGAAAATTTTAAACTCAAAGTTTTTTTTTTTGGCCAAATTTGATTATATTTTACGGTTTTTAGTAAGTAAAGTGAAGCTTATAGCTTAGTTGTTAGAGTCAGTTGATAGATAAATTAATGCATAAAAAAATAATAATATAAAAAAATTTGCTAGAGCAAAATAAGAAAAAAATCGGTTCTTGAATGTGCAAACACCTCAAAAATTAACAAATTTTGAAGTTTAAAGTGCTGCTAAAAAAAATTGGGAAAGACTAGATTTATTTTTCCAAAAATGCAATTTAATTTTTGCAAATACCTTATCTAGTGAAAAAGATATAGCGTTTAAATTAAAAAAAGTACTCAAAAACTCAAAAATTTTAAAAAAAGTATCTTCAAGCTCGTTTCGGAATATCTAAACGCAATTTTTTTTGGTTCCAAAGCACTTTTTGTAATCAGCAGGATCCAAGGATTCAGAAAAGTCGCTCGCACCTTGACTTTTTAACACTCTTGGTTATTCCATACAAAATTTGGACCACTCTAATGCACATCTAATAAAC
This sequence comes from Calliopum simillimum, assembly GCA_951812925.1. Taxonomy (NCBI): domain Eukaryota; kingdom Metazoa; phylum Arthropoda; class Insecta; order Diptera; family Lauxaniidae; genus Calliopum; species Calliopum simillimum. Next base: position 12,641,011 of record OX638372.1, on the reverse strand, counting down.
AGATTAATACCTTAACAAATCTAACAAATCTAGCGTTTTTCTATAACTAAGCGGAAAATTAAAAAGTTTTTTTTTTAAAAATTGCCTACATAGTTATGACTTTTGCTTTACCTTGTGAATATAGATCAACAGACCGTAATTAAAAATCTATTAATCAATATTGCATAGAGGGGGAGGGAGAAAAAAAATGCCTTCTAAGAGGGTTGCGATTAATAATATTGTGCAATATACCATACAGTTGCTGCCGTATTGAATGCAATATGACAACCAGCAACTGTAGCAGCTAGCAATAAACAAAAACAACAACAAAAATTGCACCAATAATGAACATTTTGATTTGATTACAACAATACAATTTTTCCAGCATGACTAAAAAGAGCCCATTATTGTCTTGTTAGAGTGTAAGAGTGTTAAGTTATAGCCGTTGTTATTGTTACTGTTGTTGTTAGCCAAGGTGTTGGCAGTAATTAAAACTTTTGCGTGCAACTTTTGGTAGAGTACAAAATTTTTAGCCGCTTGTGGTTAATTGCAAATATTGTGTGGCCAATGGCAAGAAAAATACAAATATTTTTTACGCTTAAGTTCATAATAAAAAAAAAAAAAAAAATAAAATAATTAAAGTATAAGCAATAATTTATTATTATTAAAAAACTTTTAATTTATATTTTTTACTTTTAACTTGGCTAATTAAAAATTCATTTATTTTTAATCAGCAGTGAAAAATTGATGTCATCAAATTAAATTGTTTTCAAATAAAGAAATCATTCATCGTTTTAATCTCTTTTTTTTTTCTTGGCTAAAAACAAAATTAAAATTCGAAAGTAGTTATTGAAATAAATTTGGTAATTAATGTATTGCACAGTTTTGTTTTGTACTCTTTTCTAATTTTTTTACAAATTACGTGAATAATTAACGACAATGTTAGCTTAAATTTGATATTTATCAACTTTTTTTCACTTTTTTATATTGTTTTTTTTTTTTAAGATACATACTTACATATGTATCAATATATCCAACATATAAGTTGGTAACTCATGTTATAAATTTTTTACGGGACAGTATTTTTCGTAGTCTGCGCATAAGAATCTTTCCTTAATGATCAGCATCTTTTCAATCCAAATATCATAACAAGCGTTGCCACGGTTTAGCAGTAAAAGCATGTTGTCCTTTTAGGGAAGTGACACCTACCACAAAAAAATGTTATCTTCCTAAGTCTTATCCTTCCGAATTTATATCATAACTAGTAAGGGGTTACCTTTGGCAAAACCATAAATTAAATACCCTACTGAGAGGCACCAAGCCTTCTTGTTCGCAACCATTAAGATTTTGCCCAGAGCTTGCACTATAGCATTTTGGAAACTCGTATTGGAAAAGTTCAAAGTTATATTTTGATAAGGAAAAGTGTGGCTGTTTGCTGCTATTAAAAAAAAGAATCTCACCTTTTCCTGAAGCCACGCTATAAGCCTGAAAACGGCGTTTTCTTAAACTTAACCAAGAATTTCTCAAAGTCCTGCTGGTATATTGACGATACTGAGAATACAGTTGGATTCAAATATTGATCAAAATATATTAATGATTTTCAATGTTGCAAAGACGATCACAGTCAAAACAATCATGCGACTCTAACGCTTTTTAATTTCTACGTTATGTTTTGTCAACAGTGGTGCCAAAAAAGTGTAATGCGTTGCATAATATCAGGCCATAATGCATTTCGAATTTATTAAAAATTTTCCCACATTTCTGACACTATTTGTCATTGTGTCAAAATTAACAAAATACGCAATAAATATATTTCTAATAAATTCTAATTGCTATTTTATTCAAAAAGTTGCTGCTGCTGTCATTGTTTTTGTTGTTGTTGCCATCGTCATCGTCGGCTTTATTGAAAATCAAATTGAAAGCAAAAAAATTAATCAGAATAAAATTATGGTCAATAATTGCATAAAGGTGTGGGTGCGTCCGTCCAATGCGTTCAGACTACATTGGTATGTTTTCAAGTTCAATTTAACCCTGGGAATTGTTGCATGCTGAGTTTTTGTGTTATTGCAGTTGGTTATAATGAATGTTTAAAAACAAATCATATATAATTTGAAACTGATTCATGTAGTTGGTACAGTTTATTTTAGGTAATAATAAAATGATCACTGAAAACCGCGCTAAATATTATATACACAAGATACTTATATGTATAACGTAATTAGACAGTTGATGAAAAGTGTAAAGCGAATAATCGAATAATATACAACCAAAAAGTTTATCGATTTTCGGATACGGCGCGTGTTTCTGCGTCATTAGTTTTTCCGGTTTATTTTTTTCCCCCTATTGGATGTCGGAACCAAACCTTAAAAAATTTTTTTTTTTTCGTTTTTTTCGTGTTTCTACGCATTTCATGACTTTTTACCACAATTTAGTGGAAAAAATTCTTTTCACCCGAGGGTGAATATCCATGGATGTCTGAACCGTGGCACCTCTCATATATGCAAAAGCTTCAAAAGCTATACTGAGACCGTTTTTCGAGATAATCGAACAAAATTTTACTCAGACACTAAATTCAAGTTCTCAACAAAAGCTGGTTGAAATCGGACAAGAGGGCTTGGCACCTCCCATGTAAGCAAAAGCTTCAAAACGCTAGACTGAGAGCATTTTTTGAGATAATCGAACTCAATTTTAGTCAGACACTAAGACCTATAAATGCAAGCTTTAAGCGAAAACTAGATGAAATCGGACAAGAAGGCGTGGCACCTCTCATATAAGCAAATGCTTCAAAACGCTATACTGAGAACCTTTTTTTGAGATAATCCAACCAAATTTCACTCAAAGACTATGAACTATATATGCAAACTCTGAGAAAAAGCTGGCTGAATTCAAGCAAAATTTTCAAAATACTGCTGTGTAGGGTATTTTATGTTTGGCCAGGCCATAGGTAACATCCTTACGAGTTTTGTTTTTCTTCGTGCTTTCTACGTGTTTCATGACTTTTTCCGACGCTTTAGTGGAAATAAATGTTTTTCACCCAAGGGTGCCCCCATGGACGTCGGAACTAAAAATTTAAAAAAAATTGATTTTTAATGTTTCCAAAAAAATAAATTTCCCATATCTCCGAAAATATTTAACGGACATGGATGAGATTTGGTAAATGTTTTAAGAGTATCGTCGTTCTTAAAAAAATGTCTTATCCTTGAAACTATTTAACGCACATACTTAGATGAGATTTGGTACGTATATAAATTGCATCGGGAAAATTTACAATCTTTTGTTTAATTTAATTGGAGATGCCCCGCCTTCTGTGCAAGAGCAGGTGTAGCAACACACACCGGGAAATGCTAGTAGGCTATAATGTAGATTAAGTTTTAATGAAATATCTGTTTCAACCTCTCCAGACAATTGTTTCTTGCATATTACAAAAATTCAAATGATGACACTCTATCCCACAAAATTGTTCAATTAAACACTTTGCATTTGTTTCCATATACAGGGTGGGTAGAAATCGGTAGAACGAATCATTTATTTTAAAAATGGAGTAAGTCCATTAAGGGGCAAAAGTAACGTTACATTTTGTGCCATAATAATTCCATCAATTTCACACTATTAAGTAAACTTTTTGTGAAAAAAAGCTAAATTTTAATCATTTCTAGCAAAATATCAGCCAATTCATGACTTGACTTTTTCGTTAACCCACTTTCAAAATTACGGGTTCGAATAATTATTTCGTTGATTTTGCGAATTTCGAAAAAAGCCAATAGAAAGATTTATTAACTATTTATTTTCGGTACTCTACAGATTTCGACCCACCTTATATCTGTTGAATTATTATCACAATTTAAGTACACCAAGCAGCATCAATAAGTTTTAATTTAATTTTCCACATACTCCATCGAAATGTTAAAAGGGGGGAAATTCTTTTCGGCTTTAGCCAAAAATGTTGAAAACTCTGTCGTGTACATTACACGCTAATACTCTGCAACTTGGCGGTGGTGTGCAATGCATACTTTTACTACTGCTCGTACTATGGGTATATCGTATGAAAAACTGCTAGGGAACGCTCAATTAGCCAGCGATTAGAGCCAGTGGGTTTTTCTTAATAATTGAGCAACTTCGAAATTTAATACCGCTAAACGTTGCACTGGCTAACAATACAAGAAGAAGAAAAAAACAAAAACAAAAAACGATTGCAGACAGACACGCGTATGAACGGACGGACAGACAAATCAACAGACAAGAAACAGACAGACAGCAGCGCACAACATTTAAATAGTCTGTAGTATGTATGGATAGTAGGTACATGGGTACATGGCATGTTGCTCCCATTCCAGCCAAAAAATAACAAATAACAAATTAAATTGGTATCAAAATGAAAATTGCAAAGTGCAAATACGGGTAGGGTTGTCGTTTTTTTGTTTTTCGTTTTGTTTTATCCCATTATCATTATTGGCTATTTGCAAATATTTCTGACCATATTTACAATAATTTTGTGTAAAGGCTTCTATTACCAGAAAAATCTACATAACATAAAAAAACGTCCTTTCTAATATTATTTTCCAGAAATGCATTTGACTTGTAGAAAAAAAAAAAAAAAAAAATTGTTATATAAAAATAATTAGAGCGTTTCTGGCAATTACGGCAAACTTACACTTAAACCACAACGTTGTTAAAAAAAATTTGAAATTTTTGGTTGCAAAATTTGAGTCAAGTTAAAAATGAACAAAAAAAAAGTAAATATTTTACACCAGCTAATTTTGTATGAAATGCGTTACCTCAAGAAAAATGTATCATTTTGCAAAATCTGACATAATTGAGTTTAAAAATGACACTTTTTTAACACAATTTTATTAAATTTTTGTTTTTGTCTGCAACAAAAATGCCGTTTACATAATTGTTACTGGCTAATGATGATAGCTCCATAGCGATTCAGAATTTTTATAAAAGTTTTAATTGTTATTTTTTACAAGAAAAAAAAAAAAAAAAGACTTAAGAAAAACTTAAATAACGTTTTGTGCAAAATGATTTAATTCATTCATAAAAAACATTCAACTTAAAATCGTGTGAAAAAATCGTGCAGTTTATTTCCGTAATATTAAATTGCAATCGTTAGAGTTATAATGAGTTTTATTTAGCCCTGTGTGTCGATAACAACGCCCTTAGCTTAGATTACTAGATATTGTAATATTAAAATATTAAATAATTATAGCTACATGCCTGCGCTGAGAAAAATTAATGACTGAATAAATCAAATGCATGTTTGATACAATGCAACTAAGTATTCCTTCGAGCCAATCTCTATATTTCTTTCTAACACTTTGTTTAAATCTTCTCAATAACCTACAACTCAAATCGGATAAATTTAGACCATTTACTTAGAAGGAAGACAAGAAATCTCTCAAGATTGTGATACTCGAAAGCAAAAAAAGGAAAATATTAGAAACTCCGTAGCGTTATAAACAATGACCCACGGGGCTTTGGCTAAAAGTTAGTCTTAGAGAAGCTTAGTCCTGAGCCGCTATGGTTAACTTAGAAGGAGATAAACTGGCAAACATTGTTTCTTCGCTTTTCACTGATCAAGACCAAATCACGCCTGTTTATGCCATGGAAAGTCAAAGGGCACCTGGGTCTGACGGGTCTCATCTAAGGCACATTAAATATTGACAAAAAAATCACCCCAATTATTTCTTAGAATGTACAAGGTGGCTGATGATATTGCTACATAAAGAAAGTTAAATAACTTTTTTTTAAATTCATTTAGTTAATGTTTTATTGTTTTATTTGAAAGATAATACATTTTCATTTAGTTTAATTAAGAAGTTTTAAAAATTAAAAAATTTAAATGATCTCCACGCTCGGTGACGCATAAGAAGAAAGTTGTTCATAACTGTGTGAAGAGTTGCAGCAGGAATCGCCGCAATTATTGTTCGAATGGTTTGCTTTAAGTCGCTCAAATTTGCTGGTTTTGTTGTATAAACTTCCTGTTTGCAATAACGCCATAAGAAAAAATCAGGAGCAGTAAGGTCAGGAGACCTGGGGGACCAACGGAATGGGGAGTTTCTGGAAATCAGCTTATTTGAAAATTTTCGCTGTGATTCTGTCATTACAGGGCGGGCAATGTGAGGAGTTGCACCATCTTGTTGAAACCACACAGAGTTGAGAGAGATTCTCTTTCGGCGTAGTTCTGGGTAAAAAAATTCTTTTAATATTTTTAAGTAACGGTCTGACAAAGCATTTTGATTTAACTGCACACCAAACTGTGACGCGTAGTGGATGCAATTCTGTCTCATGGAGTATTTGGGGATTATAATCACTCCATATTCGACAATTTTGTTTGTTAACTCTTCCACCATTTGAAGGATCTTCTGGCAAGCGAATCGGCAAGTCTGCTGCATTCAGTTTATTTGTCATTTGAATTTTGTATGGAAACAAGTTCAAATCTTTGTGCATAATTGTCTGCAGTGACTGTCTACTGATACTCATTTGAGCAGATAAGTTCCTTGTCGAAATTCTGGGATTGGCTTGTATGGCAGCAGCTACAGCAGGTACAAACCATGTGTAAACGATCAAGAAATTTGTTCATGGCATCCGATTTGGCTATAAATTGTCATAAGCAATAGTTGCATAGTGGAAAAAATTACTACCAAATATTTTTTCAAAATTTAAAAAAATGGCGGAGATATGGGACTTTGAAATTTTTAGGTTAGTTTTTTTTTTGAGAAGCTATAACTTCGGTTGCATTTATCCAATTTTCAATTTTATGGTGTTAAATGATTTGTCTTAAAACAGGCTTTAAAATAAAAACTAGCAATCATTTTTTTTTTATATAGTTTACACTGAAAAAAAAAAAAAAATTTAAATTGAGTTTCCCAAAATACGTCCTTTTTAATATTTTTTATTTTTCTTGTAGAAAAAGCTACAAGTGTAACTTACCAGTCCTCCAAAAATTGGAGTGGGCCTCCCAGTGGTTCTCCAGAAAAACAATAAAATGTAGCATCTTCCCCAATTTTTCAGAACATTTTTTTAATTTAAAATTTTTATTAAAAAAAATTTTCAAATGCTGGAAATAGTTTATTGACTGTTTTTTTGCTTGTATAGTACTAATATAAGTACCAACGCACTTTTTTCAAATTCAAATTAACGTTTAATTAAAAATTTCAAATTCAAAAAAATTGTACTGAAAAATTGCGGCAAAAGCTACATTTTATTGTTTTTCTTGAGAACCACTGGGAGGCCCACTCCAATTTTTGGAGGACTGATAAGTTACACTTGTAGCTTTTTTTACAAGAAAAATAAAAAATATTAAAAAGGATGTATTTTGGGAAACCCAATTTAAATTTTTTTTTTTCAGTGTAAACTATATAAAAAAAAAAAAAAATGTTTGCTAGTTTTTATTTTAAAGCCTGTTTTAAGACAAATCATTTAACACCATAAAATTGAAAATTGGATAAATGCAACCGAAGTTATAGCTTCTCAAAAAAAACTAACCTAAAAATTTCAAAGTCCCATATCTCTGCCATTTTTTTTAAATTTTGAAAAAATATTTAGCAGTAATTTTTTCCACTATGCAACTATTGCTTATGCCAATTTATAGCCAAATCGGTTGCCATAAAAAAATCTTGATCGTTTTGAAATGGTTTGTACCAGCAGTGATAGTTTCCTGCGTCCGAACTGAAGCGTTGCGATAATAAGGCCTTCTTTCAATTGTCCCATTCTCGGCAAAATTCTTTGCGAGCCTCATTATAGTCCATTTGCTCGGAGGAGTGCCCCCAAACGTGCGCCTATATTCTCTTTGTACTGAAACTACGGACTCCAATGCGTGATAACGGCGAACAATCCAAATCCTTGTCACAGTGTCCCAATCCTCCATTTTCGTTAAATCTAAAGATTAATCTGTAAAATAAAAAAATTTAAAAGATTAATTGGTTAAAAAAAAGGCTATAACATTTTTTTTTGGTAGCAGCTTTCATCAGCCACCCTGTACAAAACATGTTTAATCGAAGTAGTTTTTCTGGAAGTATGGATAGTATGACAAGTATGGAAAAATAGGGGTAGTATGTTCGAGAAAAATGTTGGAGAGGAAAAATTAATGGGGGTCGGTGAAGATTTTTTCTCTCTCCTGACAGTGAGTATTTTTTTTTTTTTTGATATTTTTGTCAAAATTATTATTGGAGCCCTCTTAAGAGGTGGAAAAAAGAGGCTTATGTGTTGCAGAAAAATGTTGCGAGAGGAAAAACATGGTGAACATTTTTTTCCTTTCCCGGCAATGAGTAATTTTTTTTTATATTTTTATCAAAATTTTTGTGGGAGCCCTGTTAATGGGTGGAAAAAGAAGGATAGTATAGTTGAGAGAAATGTTGGGGAGGAAAAATTGATGTGGATCAGTGAACATTTTTTGTCTCTCCCGGCAATGAGGTATTTTTTAGTGCTCTTTCACTTACTTTTTCGTTAGTTATAAACTTAAAAAAAAAAGAAATAGATCCCATCGCTTACCCTTTTTTCCAAAATTTTTTTAAAACAAACGAAGAATAAATTTAGTTTTGAAAGTTGTTACTTTTGCAACAGAAAAAATAGAACCACTGTGCACTGACGAGATCGTATTTTGGTCTTGTGCGAAATTGTAAGGTCAAAATCGATGTATGTACGTGCCGACAAAGGTATATCGTGAAGTTTGGCAATGTGATTCATAAAAAATATCAGGCTACAGAAATAAATATTGCCTTTTAGAATAAAATCATTATAGTTTTTGATAATTTTGGCCATATTGCATTGCGTAAAACTCGTCTGGAAGATTTGTAAATTCATACCAAAATGTTTGGAAGACTCAACGATCTTCTAAGTCTTGGCTAGGCAGTCTAAAATTAATATCTACCATATATTGCTTATGCCAACGCGTTGTAATTCAATATTGCGTGCATTGCTTTGCAAGTGTCATTTATAATTTGTACAATTTAAATAAAACAAGGTTGGTGGCCAAACCCCAAAATACAACAATAACAATAAAAATGCGCTACCAATACTTAAAAAAAAATAGTTAACAAACATCAATCAACATGAAGTAACCATGATGATCTACTTAGACAGAACATATTCATTGCCAACTTACGTGGTGCAGTAGGTGGCACAGCATCCAATGGCTTAGTCTTAACAGAATCTCGATTTCTTACGATATATGCGATCGTCCTTCGTGGTTTTGAAATTCTTGTAAGCTTTGTAGCATGCAAAGTTGGAATTTTTATTGTAGCGCATGTTTGAGATTTGCATGCTACTTAGCCGCCACATCAGTGACTTCATTTTATAGTACTTGAATGTATTTGATTTGATTTTATTTTATAATGATTTACTTATATATAGAGTTTCATGCCAGCTTTGTTACAATTTCATGAAGATATTTGTACTTTTATTTATTGTTTTTGTTCTGATTATAGCATATGCATATTCTATAGTGTGTAGCACCATTACCATGTGGCATATTTATAATGAATAGGTTTGTTCTTGCACTAGACATACATTGAACTTGTGGCCCCATTGCAGGCACTTTTGATTCTATGTTCTCTGAACTGGGTCTTGGACATGACATTGCACCTTGAAATTGAAATTGAAACTTGTTGTCATTAATATATGATGTGAACATCGTGATTTTGTATGGCAACAGCAAATATTATTACATATTTTTCTTGTAGTAGGGGTGATTTATTTATTTGCGGTACACCCATAAAACATTTAAGGTGTTGTATATATTTTGTTAAATACCCACCTATTTAATGTTTAAGGTTTCTTTTATCTAGATAATTAAGATAAGTTATTCGACAGCTGTCTAAGAGTTTGATATTAAGGTATGTTCTATGCATGGGAAAATAATTGTTGTAGACTGGTAGACCTGGGTTTTTGTTGGCTAAAATCAAATAAGATTCAAATAAAAAAAAAATTTTCTTATAAAATTTTTCACCGCCCAAAAATATTTTTCACCGCACATTTAAATAAAAAAGTTCCCATTCCAATACTTATTCTCATAATTAAATTGAACAATCCAATAATTTGTGAATTGCCAACACAAGAAATAAAATTAATTAGCAAACGAACGAAAATTTAAGGTCAAATAAAAATCAAATTAAGGCATTTTGCCAAATTAAAAAAACTGTAACATTTTTAAAATTCAAAGCCTGAACTAAAGCGCAGCGCAATTCAAAAGAAGGGCGTTTTACATTGTCTTACGCAAAATAAGTCAATTAAATGAATTTTTGCAGTTAATAATTTGGCATAAAGTTGTGAAAAGAAAAAATCAAAATTTGCCGCTTATAACTCCAAATTGTAGAGCAAATCAAAAAGCAAAAAACAAAGAAAAAAACAGTTGGTCATACCAGACAACGAAACACCTTACACAATGTGGAATGGAAGAGCAAAACTTGAATATGGAACAAAAACTGATGTAAACTTGTTGTCAATACTTCCTCCTTATGAGTGAATAATGCACAATTGTCAAGAGATGTCTTCGTTTGGTTTTAAAAATATGGTGGCACAGATTTTTCAACTTCTGTATTATTTTTTTGGATTTAAATTAACATTTCTAGCAATAAGACTTCAAAGAAAATTGGTGTTTTTTTACCTTTTTAGGTTAGGATATCGATATATGAGTAGTTCTGAAAGGATTTTGAAAGAAAATGATATTTCTTTCAACTCTCATATCAGATTTTATTGGTTTAAAATTACCATGTCTTGTAAAAAAACTTGAAAAATATGCAAAAAGGTCGTCTTTTTGAATATTTAGGTTAAGATATGAGGTTCATAAAGTGAGCCATACAAATGTAAGGAACTTCAAAGTTTTTGGGTTGGGCTATTTTTGAGCTTTTGAATAGTAGTTTCGACCTTTCTGAGAAATTTTATATATTCCGGAAAATCGGATAAATTGCTTGGTATGGCTAACTTAAATTTTTTCAGCCAAGTGAACCCACAGGAATATGTTGCCAACGACTAAATCTTTTCACACAGGAGTTTTAAGCTAGATCTGAGGTAATTTTGAGCGAAAAGAGTTTCCGGAAAACTCCCAATTTTCCCGGAAAACAACATAAACATTTTTTTATGCTTACTTTATTTTTTCAGTCAGATTAGTCCATAGGAAAACTTATATATGAAATCTTTCAAAAAGGTTTTTTGAAATTTTTCGGGAAATTTGATAGCTTAGAAGAAAATACTTTTCGTTCAAAATTAGCTCAAAACTAGTTCCAAAATATTGTTGTCAACTTTTCTCGAGGATTCGTCTCGCTGAAAAAATAAAGTTCTCCACAAAAAAAAAGTTCTTTGGGATTTTCTGGGAAAGCTTATGGCTTATCAGAAAACAATTTTGTAGAAACTAGCTTAAATTTTTTTGACAAAAGATATTGTATTCAACATTTTCCGTGGATTCGTCAGGCTGAGAAAACAAAGTTTTGGGATTTTCTGGAAAACGCTTAAGATTAGCTCAAAACTTGTGTTGTCGTTAACTTTTCCCATGGGTTCGTCTGGCTATATAAAAGTTTTTTTTTTGGGTTTTTTCCGGAAAAGTTTTTGGAAAACACACTTTTCACATAGGATCAGCTCGAAACTAGCTTCTGTATCGAAAGAATGGGGTTTTCCGAAAAATTTTATAGCTTAACAGAATACACTTTTCTTTCAAAACCAGCTCGAAACTAGTTCGAAATTCGTGTGTCAAACTATGTGGTCGTCATCTGTACCCATTGGTTCGTCTGGTTGAAATATAAAATAAGCAGGATAAAAGCTTTTTGAATTTTCGAGGAAAGTTTAGGGTTTCTCAGCAAATGCTTTTAACTCAGGATCAGCTCAAATCTAAATCGAATCTTCTGAATCGAAAGAATTAATCGTCAATTATTCCTGTGGATTCATTTGGCTGAAAAAATAAAGTTACTTTAAAGAAATTTTTTTGGCACTTCCCGAATTTAGATTCAGCATCAAAAAAAAGGTCGAGGGTGACTTATTTTGGGTTTGTTTGTTGGTTTTGGTAGAACTGCATGAAAACCGTTTTTCGAAAAGTGCCCAAAATAAGATTAAAAAAACAAACCAGTCTTTTCTATAACTATGCAGAAATGGTATGGCGTTAAAACATTCGAGGTAATTGAAAGTGACAAAATAACCTCTGATTTGAAGCACTGCGTTGTATGTAAGTATATTAAGCTACAATGGTCAGATAGGCATATCTTTTTATCTACAATGTGTAGGGCATTTATAGCATTTCAAAGAGTGGTAATAACATTAGCGCAGAGAAAAATTCTTGCCAAGGACACAGTGCCAAGTGAACAGACCAATTTGATTTCGATTTTGTTGTATTTTTTCGATCGCTGCTACTTGAGGTGTTATTTTCAAATTCTCATTAAAAAAAAAAAAAACACTGCGTCAATTGTTTGTGTGCAATAAAATACTTGAACAAAGAATCAACCGACTATGAAAATTTTAAAATTAATACGGTATTTATTTCATTCATTCATTCAATCAGTTCTATTAGTACCACCATTCTTGCAAATGCGCAAACGCGGCCTTGTGCAACAAGCAACAACAAGAGCAACGCAAATTAACAGTATAATTACAATTTGTTAAACTTTTATTTCAACAAATTTGAAGCGCAACAAATTTACAAATCTAAATTTATTATTTATTTACTTTTTATTTCGTTTCAAGACAATAGAAATGGCATGAGAAATAACTCAGGGCGTGATACATTCGAAATTGAATGTTTCTGATAAGCTTGACACCATTACTGAATTATAATTTCCGGTCATTAAAACAGTACCTACCAATAATATTATTTAATGCTTGTACAATGTACATATACTGAAGGAATAGTTGTACAATTATTAGCAGTAAAAAGATATAATGCTCCATTTCCAATAAACTAACACACAGAAGTAAAGTTGAAGCGGAAATAAAACATTTTGAAAAGTTGGCAAAACCATCAGGCTTAGACTTTTAAACTTTTCAATGAATTTTGCAATTTTAAATAATGTTTTTGTTTTGTACTTATTCTAATTATTCGTTGCGTACGAAACATTTTAAATATTGTTAAAATAAAAAAGCTCTTACTACAAAAAATTTTTTTTCTGTGACAATTTAAAAGTCTGCATTTTGACATTTTCGGAAACAGCTGTTTCAACTTGCTTATGTTAGTAAGGATTGTTGACAGACAGGATGCCACCTATTTTTGCTTTAGAAATTTTCAAAGTATTCAATAAAATTCACAGAATATAAAAAAACAGTCTGAGGTGCCCTTAAATCAGATAAAATCCATAAATTGTGTAACCCAAAAAGATAATTGTACTGTGAAACGGAAAAGTTTTTCAAAATGAAAGTAAGTAATTGGGTAACAATTGTGAATGAAGATATTTTGGCCACTTTCACATTTAAATGAAATCCAAAAATTAAGCAAATATTGTTAGCTATTAAGCTTATAGTTTTTCAGTGCGATCTGCATTGGAGAACATTCGTGTACCCATTTTGGAATAGCTGGAATAGCTTGTTCTTGACCCCAAGCAATTCGTTAAAATTTTAGGTATTTCTATAAAAATTTATTTTATGGTTGCAATTTATGCACATTTTGAATAAATATTATGAAAAGTAGTAGCAGAAAAAAAAAAAGTACTTGGTTAAAAAAATAAAAAAATAAAAAAAAAAAAATCTGTACAACATCAAAATGCAATCAACAGGCAACCCAACCACTTGTAATCGCTTGTGCAATCAGGCATGCCGCTTTAAATGTGGCAACACTTCTTTGAGCCGTATAATGGGTTCTGTTGCCAAAGAGAAAAAGATTTATGCAACGAAAACATATTTAAGTATCAATAAAAATGTGAAAAATTATTGTTTAATATGGTACGAAACTACAACTATTGAATTATTACTCTGCTACAGAAAAGAAGTAAAGCGGTAATAAAAAATTGAGTTGAAGATCATTTGATGTTGTTTAGTATTTGAAATTGATTTCAGGCTTCTGACCGCTGCGATTACTTAGTTTACTGAAGGATTACTATTAAGCAATTAATGTTGCATTTTGGCCTCCAAATCGACACCACAAATCAGATACTAAACATGTACGTACATTAGACTGATTCAAAAAAATCGAAGGTTTTCAAAACCTCGATTTTACAATCTAAATGTCTTCATTAAGCCGAAAAATGAAGCCCCAAAAAATTTCAGCTCGATCTAAGCATTTTAACTGGTCGCTCAACGAGCATTTTGATTGTATGTAAATATGATTTACGATTTACGCAAAAACCACGTTTTTCGACACTAATTTGCTCACAGCTCCCGAAATAAGCCACCAATCTTAATTCTGAAAGGTAATAAAATTTTCCATAAAAACACGTAGTCTCATAACATCTCATAACATAGATCTCTCTGTAGTGACCTACACTAGTTAATAGGTAAAATCAATGAATTTTTCAATTTTATTCAAATGTAAAATCAAAATGCTCGTTGAGCGACCAGTTAAAATGCTTAGATCGAGCTGAAATTTTTTGGGGCTTCATTTTTCGGCTTAATGAAGACATTTAGATTGTAAAATCGAGGTTTTGAAAACCTTCGATTTTTTTGAATCAGTCTAACGTACATACATATGTAAGTTTTCTCGTAGAACACAACCCAGAGGTCTTAAGTCGTTTGATGTTTCAGACATCCCCCGTTCTCTTCTGCCCTAAACTCATGTTGGTGTATTTTGAAAAAATCGAATTAGAAAGCAAAATTAGTCCGGAAATGCACCAACGAAATTTGCTGATATTTGATATTTTATCAAATAAGTCAGGTGAACACTTTGCTCCAAACGTGTAAAATACAAATCAATCACAAACTGGTTTTATTCCATACATACTGATTTAAATTTTTACAGTCTGTTAGTATCGATCAAGGAAGGTATTCATAAGGAAAAATGGACGACCCCACAATCATAAAAAACATTTTAATTATCTCAAAAACTAAAGCATATAGATGCATTCTGACAATATCATTTTTTTTTGCAGGGATGACAAAAGTGCTATTCTATTTTGTACCAAATAGCAAAAAAAAGTACTTAAAGTGCCCAAAAAGTACCAAAACTACTACATATCCAAGTTCTGCATTAAAATATAGTTTTATGAAGAGAAAAACATACATTTTGTAGAAGTGTGTGAGCAAATATAAATATTATTAAAAAAGAGTCAGTGCGCACATCTTTTGATGACCAATATGCATCATCTTCTGCTAAAAACGATGCGACGACTTATCTCTAAATATTTGTTTACAATTCATTGGCATATTTTGAGGTGCGAAGGGGGCCATCGCCCCATGCAAAATGGGCTTATAAGCGGCGGCATTCATCGATTTGGATTAATTTATTGAGAACGAATTTGATAGACTTTTTTCTTTTTCGGTGAAATCTTTTTTTTTTTGGGCATTACGCAAGACAAAAATTTGTCCAACCTTTTTTGCTATGTTAGAAATAGAGCACGACTTTGAGTTATACATCATTAGAAAGGTATTTGTGTGTAAAGATGCACAAAGTTAAAATTATTTTAATATATTGCCATTAAGCCAGGAAAAGTTAAATGAAAATTTTTCAATATTAACAATGGCAAAATGCGTGGTCACACAGAGCTGAAAAGAGGATATAACACAAAGAGGAAGACAAAAAGCTGACTGACAATGACTTCATGTTTTTTTTTTTTTTCTATTCGTTTTACATTTGTCATTGTACCAGGGATGATAAATGAGCTTTCCTATTTTGTACAAAATAGCATAAAAAGTACTAAATCTGTCCAAAAAGTACCAAAATTATTGATTACACTTGTGGTCAAATTTTGACCATTGGGCGATTCTAGTATTTCTTAATTGCTATTATGTTGCTACACGGAAGGAATTTTGAGCTAAAAACAATCCCAAACCAATCAATTTTGGGTGTGATTTTCAGCTTGTCCATAATTTTCTTGATATCAAGTAATAATGTGCTTGTTTATCAAAAAAATGAATATGCCCATTTGAGCTCAATTCAATTCAATTTGGGATTGTTCGTCAAAAATTTATTAAACGCATTTGTGCCTAATTTCAGCCCTTTTGTACTTGTTTATAAAAAAAAAAATATTCCCATTTTTTCCTAATAATTTCTTATATATGAAAATATGAATATGACCATTTTTGCCAAATGCAAGAAATATCATTCCATTTTCCAAAATCAATGTACCAAAATGTCCAAAGACACCTCAGTACATCGTAACATCCCATTATGGGATGTCAGTAGTATTTACTCTATTATAAATATCCAATTCGACTGTCGAGCAGGAATTATTTAAGCAGTAGATGACATAGTCATATTGAGAATTATAAACACACAGAATAAACACAAATGAAAATTTATTTCATGATAAACAATCACAAAAGGGCTTGAATTAAGCAAAAAATGGGCTTATTTTTTTTTTTTTATAAACAAGTACAAAATGGCATGCATTGCGTACAATTGGGCTTAATTATCAAAATATATATTATGCCCAAATTTGAGCTTGAATTGCGAACAAGTTGGGCGTATTTTGGGATGATTTTATGCTTTATTGGGCTTAATTCTGAATATTTAATTTAAGAACGATTTGAGCTAGGTTTTAGAACATTTTTTTCTCTCCGTGTAGCACTCTCAAATTAGGTTTTGAGACATGCTATCTCACAAATCACTATCAATACCCCATAGTCATGAAAACAAATTAGAAATTATTTAAATTTGTGAAAATCATAGAGCATTTTTTTAACACTCTGAAATTGGTTTAAAATTTAAATTTGCTTGGAGTTTCATTCTCAGGGCACCAAAAGTATCCCTTTGATGTGAATAAGCACCTAGTAAAATTCGGTCTATTTCAGAGAACATTTGATGGATTCCAAACCGTTTTAAAAACCAAAAAGTGCTTTCCTAAATATGGTAAAAAATTTGGTTTTAAAATTTAAACTGTTCAGCTACTTTTATTGATTTTGTGCTGCTAAATTCGAATCTGCAATTTATTTCACAACAAATAAGTTCTGTAGTTTTGAAGATATTGTTCATTCAAAGTGGAAAGTTAAGATGAAAATTTCCAAAATTAAAGAATTTACGGTGAAATAAATCGTGGATTCTAATTAAGCGACTCAAAATCCATATGAAAACTTCAACAGTTTTAATTTTAAAGAAAAATAATTTTTCCATTTTTGGGTTTTTAAACGATTTGTTATCGTTATAAAATTGTACATCAAATAGAAACTTTTCAAGCAACTTGAATTTTTTCCATACAAAGTTAAGCCAGTCTAGTTAATCTAGGTAAATCTTATCACACTTTGAGTCATGCATGTCAAGTTTTAATTCATGCTGTGCTGAGATTTTAGATGATTTTTTTTTTGTGCGTAATAATTTTTTTTAGTAAAAAAACAAAAACAACAAAATAAAATGAAAATGTTATTTCATACAAAAATTAAATTAGAAATAAGTGAGGCTTAACGTCATAATTTGCTTATATTTGACTACTCGTTTAACATGAGTAGCAACGCTTTCTTAGAATTATTTCAACCATATCAAATGCTGTCATTAGCGGAATTTATTATATAACATGAGTTGGCGAAAATGAAAACGTCATAAATTTTCCTTTTTTTTTAAGCAGCTGAGAAATTTTAGTGAAAATATTAAATATAAATTCGCAAAAATATGCTTTATAAGTTTAATGTGTCCATCTTCAACCAAAATATCGAAAATGCATTTTAAACATTTGAGACCATTTGTATGATTTTTCAAGTGATAAAAACAAACTCTTACTTTTCTAAAGATAACTATAAAATTTCACAGACACCGAAGTCAATTGAACGAAAATACAAAAAGTTCCGTTACAGAGTACCTACCTAAATTAAATGAAAAGCTTTTTTTTTTGCAAAAACTATGTCAAGGTTATCAAAGGTCTCCATCTGGCGCAAAATTGACTCCCAATGTGCCACACTCCAAGATAATTGGCTTGAAACTACAAGTTTATTTATTTAAACAATTAGGAATTAGCAACAAAAAAAAAAAAAAACTTGAAAGAAAAAACAACAACTTAAAATAAATAAATGAAAAATCATAATTCGTGTTTAACGCTACTAATGGATTTTTATTTGATTTAACAGATTTTATTTTGTATGCTTTTTTTCGTTCATCTTTTTGACAAAGTTTTTTGTATCACGTTTAAATTGTCTTACCATCTTGGGCCAATAATAATGTCATTACTGTTATTGTTGTTGTTATTATTTTTGTAATTATTTGGCAGTAACATTTCATATCAGTGCAATTAAATAAAACAAAAAAACCAAAACTTTATTAAACTTAAAGTACAGAAAGATATAAAGAGTAAAATGGAATTAAGCACCGTAAGTGCACAGCATCAAGTAAATCAGATTAGAAAAGTTAAAAAAAAAAAAATGTACACAGAAAAAACAAATACCAAAATCGTCGCCTGAGTTCTCTTTTGCCGGGAACCATTGAAATGGTCAATATGCATGGATTAGTATTACAATTTATCGAAAAATAAAGAAAAGTGGATAAATGTCGGGGAAATAAATGGAGAGAGTTCAACAAAGGTATCTAAAAATAGTCTGAGTTAAATTGTGGAGTATCAAAAATAATCAAAATAGTCTATATAGTGAAAGTTATCGGGAAAGCCAATAAAAGTAAATATATGGTTTCTGAAAGTTTGAACATCGTTCGGGACGCTTTCTACAAATGTGAGAGTGTACATAACAAATTTGAAGTCGACCGAAAGCGTGAAATTCGAAAAATTTTAATATTTTTAGAACTAAGTTCATATAGGGGGACTAATTAAAGTTTGCCGTGTTGGTTAGAAGAAAATTATGAAAAATATTTTCGTTTACATATTTATTTTTTAACCGCTGTCCTCTTCTATCTTCTATGCAT
The DNA here is from genome assembly GCA_951812925.1 of Calliopum simillimum. NCBI lineage: Eukaryota > Metazoa > Arthropoda > Insecta > Diptera > Lauxaniidae > Calliopum > Calliopum simillimum. The sequence goes on along the minus strand of OX638372.1, from coordinate 12,622,125 downwards.
AATCGCCATTCATTTCAATACATTTTTTAGCCTGTGATCCACTACTTCTCAAAATAATGCTTTTGAAGCTTTTCCGATTTCTCCATTAATTGCATTGATAATCTCCGTATTGCTACTGACTAAAATTTTTTTTTTAATTTTTGGAAATAACCAGAAATCACCGAAATCTGCCAGATTTGGAGAATATGGTGCTGGGCGATTTTCTTCGACCCCAGAGACCTTAACAAAGCTACATGCTACTTCGGCAGTGTTTATCATTATGTTAGAAATAGTGACGCAGTTCCGTTTTCTTTTGATTTTGCAACAAACTTTCGAAAACTTTTTGTAGACAGTCCATTTCGCAGTTACTGTCTGTACAGTATTTAGGGGTATTGTAGCTACAACTTTTGCGCTGGTGAAGTAAATAGACATCATCACTTTTGTTGCCGTTTCTTTGTCTTGCTTTAATATTCGCTCCTTCCGGGATTCATACCATGGACCATTATTTGGTTTCCGGGTTGCACTTATAAAACCAAGATTCCACAACTGTTACGATTTTATTACAATACGTTTTCAAATTTTTTGAGAAAATATTGAGCAAAACGTACTCGAACTTTTTTTTGTATCTCATTTAAAATATGTGGAACTCATCGTGCAGATTTCTTCATGTACAGCAGATAATTATGTTATATTCACGAAACCTTCGTAGCATATTTTCCCAAAACGTCAGCAACCATATTAATCGTAGATCTTCATCATCTTTAGGCTTGACCACGTCCTTATTTCTCTCACCTGTCAAACACCTTCAAGCGACCTTCGCGTGCTCGTTCATTCATTTCATTGAGAACTTGTGCTGGCTTGAGATGACGCCTAAAGCCGCTGTAAAGCAATTGTTTTACCATTTTCACTTTAAGATTTTTTAAAAACAATAAAACTTAATTAAATTTTTGGAAACGGACACAGTATAAACTAACACGCTCAACTCAAACTTTTTTTGGTGGTTCTTTGAAGAGTTTTTGAAAAGAATTATTGTCTTATATTTTTTTTTTTCAAAAATCTAAATTTTTTTAAAAGTTATAAGGATGTGAATTTTTATGTACGTCTTCTTTTAAATTGCGATTCCTCCATAAATATTGAACGAAAATTTATGAAATAGTGGATAGCAAGGCGCCTATGTAGCGGCATTTAAGTACGCGTAATTTTTTTATTAATGATAAATTCCCCCAATTTTTTTTCATAGGCATGTAATGAAGATTTTAGAAAACAGTTCTGTGTAAAAATGTTGTTTTTATTTATGGGTAGGTATTGCTTTAATATCCATTTGCTTATTAAAAAGTGCATTATTTATAAGAAATTTTAAAAATTTTTATGAAAAGTTTATTTCATCAAAATTTTGAATTATTTTTAGTTCTAACACAAGATTTTCATAAACGTACATAAAAACTCACATGCTTATTACTTTTAAAAAAATTTTAGTTTTTGAAAAAAAAAATATAAGGTATTATTTCTGGTCAAAAACTCTTCAAAGAACCACCTAAAAAAAGGTTGAGTTGAGCATGTCACTTACTTTTTACTGTGTTCGTTTCAAAAAATTTAACTCACATTGTTTTTTTATTTTCAGTGTAGCTATTAAAAACTATTGCCTTCTCATTAAACCTTAAAATGTAGCAATAGTAAGCGTATTTGTTTTAATTTATTTAATTATATTTATATTGTTCATTTTTACTTTTTGTTGTTGTTGTTGTGGCTGTGCATAGATAAAGGTTTTATTCGCATGATCTTTGTTCATTTTGGGCACCGGGTTTTTCCATTTGTTGTTGCTGTTTACATTTTGAATGCAATGTTTTAGTTCAGATCAGTTCAAGAGGTCATTTCGAGGCGTTTCTTATTTTGGCCGCATTTGTATGCGATCGCTTAAGAGTGGACGTACCCCATTTTTTATTTATTTGTTAATGTTGTGCAATAAAATTGTATTTGTAGATTTTTTATTATAGAAAGTAGATTTTAACATAAAGGTCAGCAGATTATATTGCTAATTTGCAAGGTGCCTCCTCACAGCTAAGTTTTTTTATTTTTTACTGTAATATAACAGGTAAGAAGAATTGAAAGGTTGGCTTGTAAGCAATTAGTTCTTTTTATCATGTTAGAGAAAGCGCAGATTCAGGTATTTCTTTATTTTTCTAGATAAAGATTTTACTATCAAATTTATATGTACATATATTTTTCAATGACACTTATTAATTGTATTTTAATTAATTTTTCTCTTCCTTTATTACAGCAGCATCAAGGAATAAATCGTTAAATATCTTGTAAGACCCAAGCAAGTAAGTTAAATCCAATTAAGTATTCATTCAAAAATGTACCTTCTAAGTAAAAAAACCACCTTTAAAAGTAGGAAAAAAAATAAAAAATTGCCGCTAACAGGTGAAATAACTTAAATTAAAAAAGAAAAACTCGTATTCGAACATAAATACAAGAATCGACTCGAATTCACAAGGCACAGCCCAAATTGTTGACTTTCAGTTCATGTTCTGTAGTTGTTTTTCTTTTTTTTAAATTTTTTTTTTTTAAATTGGTAGCATTGTACAGCCAATTAATAGCAACACATTCAAACCCGAAATTAATGATTGCCCGCTATGCGATAAAACCTATAGATACAGTGTGTTGTCAATATATCCTACCCCCTATCCAACGGAGGAATTCAATATTCGTTCATTTGCTGCGAAATAATGCAACAATGCATTTCAGTTATTTTACACGCTTCACTGAATCATTCGTTTTTGTTTTACATTTTTTTTTTTTTGTTTTTTTTTTATAAGAAAAATTTTTGGTATTATGCCTGATTTTCTCTATAGAAATCAGCTGTAAAATACACTGCTGCTGATGTTAGGCGGATGTCTTCATATATAATATCTGTGGCAACAAACCAGAGTAGCATAAGAGAAAATTGAGTTTTCATGCTATAATTATTCAGGTTTTCAAAAGGCTTATTTCTGTTCAACCTTTTCCAAAAAATATCGTGTTCAAGCAAAGTTATGATGCTTTATTTTATAGCTTAAGTATCTCGGAAAGCAATGATTCAATTAATAAAGTTAAAAATATGGTTAAAGGAAGAACTTTAAGGCTATTCAACCATTGAAAGAAGTGAACTGCTTTACTTCCTGGATGTAAGGCATATGTCTGAAAAAGCGTTTTCCACACTTTGAATTAAAGATTACTCGGATCTCAGATAGAAAAAACGGCTGCCAGATACGGAATCAGCGATTCTAAATAAGTCAAAAAAAAAAAAATGTTCGAGATTAAATTCTGATTTTTGCGTTGCATAGTGCAATTATTATACATTCGTAATCTGTAGTTGCTTTATGTATTCTGGCCACTGGCTTGAGTATAGCCAGAGAATTCGTTTTTGGGGGAAACGTGGCAGAAATATCAAAGATTACCTTGCGCTTGTTCTTGATCAAAAATCTGCTTATTTGGAGTTGCTGCGTATGCTTCTCTCCAGATTAACACCTGCCGGTACGTTGCTTGAGGTAAATTGCCTGCACGTCGCACAAATTCGTCTACTGAGGATCGCTGGTGTCACAAAGACTTCGGCACTGCTTAGCCACGGGATGTAAAACAGAAAAAAACCCACATTGGGTAGCGCCCACACGAAAGAAAACAAAACACACAGAACAGTAAGCTCACACCACAGAACCATTTGACACGTGATTTGTTGGTAGCTAGTTAATGTAAATCATTATCTGTTCAAAACAACAAAAAAATTTGAATTTAACTTTAATTTAATGGTTTTACAATTACACTTTATTCAGTATGACAATTAAAACTTTAATTTTTTTGCAGCCAATTCTGTTTCAAAGGTGGTTAGTAAACGAATAAGAAAATGAAAGGAAATAAGAAAATAATTTGACAGCTGTTAGCAGTGTTAGCAGTGGGGCATTGTTTGTTGAGCAATGAAATTGCGTTGCCAACTACGGGGAATTTATACCTTCTTTTGGGGATTATGCGTGTTCGAATAAACATTATGATTAAGTCGGTTCTTTAATTTCGTTTTCTTTACTACCTAAGTAGTACTTGTTCCAGCAAGTTAAAGACTGTTATATATCTGACAACAAAAACGCCCTCAATTTAAGTAGAATCAAAAAGAGTCAAGAATGAAAAATTCGAACCTAATTGAGAACACTTCATATGCCTACGCGTATGCCTCTGAGCTAAAAATATTGCATACAAACGTAGGTATACCTTAAGTTGCGACAAGGCCCTTTTTGTACGTCTGTTAACGATATGCAAAATGATAACAATAAGAGACGCAAACAAAGCTAAAAGTGGAAATAAAAATGAATTGGCAACATCGATTTTCATTGCAGTTTTCGTTTTTCACGTACTGCGTGCAGCACTTGATGAATCGCTACCATATTTTATATTAATGAAGCCATTGTGCAATGTGGCATGAATGGGCGGGCAACAAAAAAAAAAAAAAATAAAAAAAAACAAATTGGTGCAAATTTCAAGCAGCCTAAGAAAAGATAAATGATCACACTGAAATCTGCATAAAGACTGATTAATTTATATATATTCATGCCTTTTTTTTTTTTTAACTTCTACATAATTTTTGTTGTGGACTAATAAGTTATAAACTTTGCTTCCTCCAATTTCCATTAAAATTTAATTCAATCCAACAAAACGAAGAGAAGCAAAACCCAGAAACAATCAAAAAGATTGCAATCATTAGTTTTCTGACAATTCAGTGGATTTCAATTGAGCGCCTCTTTGCAAGTTCATCGCCCAACGACTGCAATTATCGATGCGCGTGCCACGTCACTTTTACTGCAACAACCAAGCAACCAACCAATCGCTATAATTTTTTGGTGCACTTAAGAGTCGCTGCCACTTCCCGTATCGTCCGTCGAGTACGGTATAAACAATTGGTTGGTAAATAACTTGCAATTGTTGTTGCTGCTGCTGCTGCTATATGGTATGTTGCAGTTGCACATTATTGCATGTTGCAAGTTCGCGAGGTTTGAAAGATCTCAGTTTAAAAAAGCAAAAATTTGCACTGTAACAATGGGTGGGTGTTTTTGCAAACATCATCGCAAAATTTAGTTTTTTTTGTGTGTGTGTGTGTGTGTGTGTAGAGGGGGGAGGAGTAGTGTTCAAAATGTTCATTCATGCATTCCAAAAGAGTTACGGTTTTTTGCGCTATTGTTGATATGAAACTTCAACAGTTTAGTGTACTCATTGAAATTTATCGCTGTACATTATTTTTAATAATTTATTTGAAATTTTTTTTTTTTTTTTTTTGCGCAAATAAAATTGCAACTTTGATCTTTCTGTGCTAGGACTACATATTGTATATAAGACTAATTAAAAGAAAGAAAAAAGTTTTGAAAACTCTGCAATTAGCTACATTCACTTAATCTAGTATAAAGCAAAGGCTCGAAATTTTTGTAATAAAATATGTAGTTGACAAAAATAATGAAACTTAAACTTTTTTAGTCCTTCGATCCGGAAAAATTCTTTGTATCTCACTGACATTTATCCTTTTTTTAAGATCTATTATTGCTTTTCAAAATATTCCCCTTGCTGATCAATACACTTTTGCATTCGATTAAACCATTTGTCATAGCAGTGTTCCCATTCCTCTTGAGACACCTGTAAAACATGGTTTTTGAACGCTTTAACTGCTCCTTCGGCGCTCGTAAATCGTTGACTTCGCAGTTTACCTTTGATGTTCGGGAACAAGAAGAGTCATTGGGTGCCAAATCATGACTGTACCGAGGATGAGTCATCAATTCGATGTTATGACTGCTCAAAAATTCACCTGTTTTACGAGATGTGTGAGAGCTTGCATTGTCATGATGGAGAATGATTCGTCTTCGGGGGTTGATTTTACGAATTTCTCCGAAGACTTCCGGCAAACAAATGGTCGTGTACCACTCAGAATTGACCGTCCTACGTAATTCAAGCGGAACAGTGGCCACATTTGCTTCGCTATGCTTTTTCCACGAATAACTTTTGTTGGATTTAGCTCGTCTTGGAATACCCGCACGGTCGATTGCTGTTTTGTTTCCGGCTCATACGCATATATCCATGATTCATCACCTATCATGATCTTATGCACGTCTTTTGAAGCACCACGGTTGAATTTTTTAATCATTTCCTTACACCAAACGATGCGAGCCTTTTTTGAGCGATTGATAACTTATAGGGTTTCCAACGAGAACCAACGTTTTTTGCAACTAAGTGTTCATGCAAAATCGAATGTATTGGAATGGAACTAATGTACAAAGGTGCTTCTATCTCACAATATGCCACATGACGATCTTTCATTATCAGTTCAGCACTGCATCGATGTTTTGTGGCGCAACAACCGATTTTGGACGACCTTCACGGAATTCGTCGGTGACCGAACTCTGACCACAATTGAATTCACTATACCAACCATATACTGTGGTTTTTAATGGTGCTTTATCGCCATACAAAAAACTGAGTCCATCGACACATTCTTGTTGACATAATCCACGTCGAAAGTTGTGAAAAATAATCCAACGAAAACCTTTTCTTGAAATTTCCATCTTTAGGTTAAATTGATTTTCTTAACTCACTGAAAACAAAACAAATAACGCTTTCACATCAAAAGGTACATTTATGATAAAAATATCAAACTTTATTATGGTGTTGCCAGATTTTAGCTATTGACGTAAGTGTTGCCAGTTCCCGAAATATAAGTAGTGCCCCTCGAAGTCTGCTACAAACGCCATTTTTCTGTCAAACAGCTTCTTAGAAGGTTGAAATATCATACTAAAAAAGTTAAAAATGTCAACCCTATCAGATGAAAAATTGTACTTAATAAGTTAAAAAATGTTTGGATCGAAACAATGGTACATCACAGGTCGCCTCACCGACCCATTTGCCAACATTGTGAAGAACTTTGTATCATTCTACATATATTCACTCCTAAGCATAGACTGGTTGCGAATCACAGCGACAAGAAACTACAGCAAAAGTTCTGACTTTTTGGAATATATTTGCCGAAGAACAAATTGAAGCGATCGGCAAGCAAGTGGCAGCTAAAACCGAACGTTCCAAGCAAAGTCGAATGAAGATGTGTTCGTGTGCATAAATATCCATGGAAATCAATTGCGGAAAGTTAAAAAAATCATCAAATAAGTTGAATTATTTACATAAGGATTCGCTTGGTCTTCTCAAATAATCAGGCATGTTCTGAAATCCGATTCACTTCGGAATCGGAATGAAAGCAATTTTCAAGAGCTCCGCATTGCGACAAATAAAATTGAATATGGAAAGGGGTTACAAGCAATATTCAAGAGATAGTGGTTTTTTTTGTAGAACCCTACTGTATATCCACCTCCATTTTGGATTTCGGGTGAAAATCTTCAACGCAAAGTAATTCCATTTCGCATGGGGAAAAAGACAAAAACACAGATCGATTCCAGGTGAAATTTTACTTCACCAAAGAGGTGATTAATTAATTACTGCAATTTCAATGCAATGGGAGTTCATACTTCAACTTTTTCAGTTTTTCAAAGATTTTAACAAATATTACATATATTTATATTAAATGAAAGTGAAAACGTTGAACTACAAAATAATGAGATGACTAAAAATGCTTAACACGTACAACAAAAAACACTCTCAACAAATCGCTCCCAACCGAGTAAGTAGCTTGTGGCTAACAAACGAAAATGCCTTAAATTCAGCAGACTCGCTCGTATCGGCGACAGACAAAAATTGCATTCATAATGACAAATTATGTAAAAATGACTACTTATGAATTAAATATGAATTGGATGAAATTGAATGGAAATACAAAATGATTCTCATGTAAAGTACACGTGCTGCATTAGAGAGACAGTAAACTTTCTTTCTTTTGCTTAATGACTGACAGCAAATGCCGCCGCATGCAGCAAATGTGTCCCATGGCAAAAATACGCTGGCAGGCTACATGGCTACAAAGCTTAAAAGCCGCGTCATTTACGTTGATTTTTGCAAATAAAATTTGTGTAATAAATAAAAAATTTATGTTTATCAAATCAATGTTTTTTGATTTAAACGAACTGCATTTGCTGCTACAGTTACAAACGAATTAACCTTGTCAGCTTTAGGTCAATAAACCTGATTGGTAAATTTAAAGTAAATATTATCTTAAATTTTTGTATTTTTTTTTTTAATTCGTGTCTTAAAGGAAGTGTGCAATTTATGATTCAAAAAAAAAAAAAAGAAAAGAAAAAATATTGACCACAATTACTGTTAGTCAAAATGCTGCGCACCAAAATCAAAAGCGATTTTAATGAACACCTAAAAAGTGACAACGCCAGCGTACGTTGTAACCTTCGCATATATCTTATGTTGGACCCCGCCGAACACTTCAACATTTTGTGTTACAGCAGCTTAACTGTGCGGATAAAGGAATTATTGCGTTTTTATGGTGCTTAATGCTTACAAATGCAACAAAAAACTTAGTCATAAGCCTGCAAAACTGGTCCACTAAAAAAAATATTCTTGGCTTTGGTCTATCAGATACTCAGCGCACGTTGACTTTTTTAATTACAATATAGACACTGACAACGAATTTGAATTTATGGCAACATTTAGTTATTTTACATACATTCATATGTTATCCTTTGATTCTCATGAGCTTAACATTTTTACTCTACAACTTGCTGTTGGCATTGTTTTTTTGATACATGACTTCATCGTAAGTAGATCAAATAGGTAGAGTTTTCAAAGTGAAGTTAGCCCGGAGGTGTGCCGTTTTTAGTTTAGAGCTGCTTTTTTCGCTTAGAGTTTTGGATTGCCCTCAAAGAGTTCTGCAAAAAAATCTAATAATTTTCCCTGAATGACCAATAGAACTTATTTAGCGATTAACATGAAAACAACGAATATCTTGGAAAAGTGGAACAAAGACTTTCTGTAGAACTCTTTGAGTGCTACCCAGAACTCTAATCAGAACTGTTATTCGATGAATTTTTTTTTTTCGTTTATATAGAAAAAAAAACAAAATTTTTCTTATATTTTGATTGAAATGAAAACTACGAATATTTTGGAAAAAAGTTTCTAGGATTTCCTTAGAACTCTACCCAGAACCAAAACTAGAGTTCGCCTTGTGGCCGAAATTCGACCATTTTGACTATAAAGAAAAAAGTCTTTATAAGCTTCCTTGGTCGATAAAACACAAAGGGCTTTTAATATTCTTCTTTAGGGTTCTGGTTTTCGCATTCATAAGAATCGTTGCAGCAGCACAGTTGCAATAGCGTTCTTGCCATTTAGAGGAGTGTTACTCCTACTAAAGAGCACAAAGTTTTTGATATCTTTCCGTCTTGCTCATTCTATCCACATACCAAAATTTACTAAAATCAATGCCGTGAGCGCATTACCATAGTGTTAGCGCCCTATCTGAATACCCAATTTAAAAAAATCAATGAAGTGGTTTAGCCGTGAAAGCGTTTTCCATTTAGGGGCGTTGCACCGCCCACTGAAAAGCATAATGGTCATGTTATCATTCCTAAGCGTTAATCCTATCTCGACTTCAAATTTCGTTAAAATCGATGCAGTGGTTAAGTTCCATTTAGGGGCGTGACACCGCCCACTGAAAAACATATTGGTCATGTTATCGTTTTTTAGTGCCTACCCTATCTTCATACTAAGTTTCGTAAAAATCGCTGCAGTGGTATAGCCGTGAGAGCGTTTTTTCTACTAAGGGGCGTGGCACCGCCCACTTAAAAAAATATAGTCCTATGCACTGCTCCTCCTCACAACCTTTCCAACAAACAAAGAATCAAGCAAATCGGTTGAGACTTAGGTATAAAAACAGGGACTGAATCAATTTCGTTTTCCTATTTACATGCATGTAGATTTACTTAAGAACTCTATGAGCGCTATTCAGAACTCTTATCAAAAATTCTCTCAAATAATTTTTTTTTTCTAAGATACAGATGGAACTTTATTTAGCGATTAACATGAAAACTGCATACGAATAATTTGGAAAAGTAGAACATTGAATTTCTGTAGAACTCTACGAGCGGTATTCAGAACTATCACCAGAATCTCCTTTACGTGAAAAAGGGGGTAAAAGTAAAAAATACCACACCTTCTATTTTTGGTCCGGAACTATTCTCAAAAGATCCAGAATTCTAAAATAGCTTCGACTTTCAAAAATTCCGGAGCAAACTTCACATGAGTGAATTGTTGTGATTTCACTTTAGAAAGAGGGATAAGATCCCCAAATTCTGGGGGTGCAAATTAAGAATGTGTACAATTTTCACAGTATATTTTTTATTTTTACTAAATTATTTATTACCTCCAAAAAATTCAATTTTTTATTTTTACTAAATTATTATCTCCAAAAAGTTCAGTAGGAAAAATTGTTCATGATATCTCTAAAATTATTAATCGCACATGTATGTCAATTTGATACATATAAAAGAAGCACCGTGACAAATGATGTTCACTTAAAAAAAATGGGCTGAAATACGTGCCTAAAAACAAAATTTGTCATATCTCGGAAACTATTTAGTATTTATATTTAATTAACTTAACTGCCGACTATAGATTTATTTTGTTGTTGTTGTATTGAATAGACTTGCATAACACTTTGATTATTCAAGCAAAAGAAAAACCAAATCGACACACATTAACCGAAGCCCACAATTTTTTTCTGGTCTGATTAGAATCAAAAATCCATTCACCAAGTTATAAAGCATACCTACATTCATAGTACGTACATACATATATATCCATGCATAACATCAATCACGTCACAATGGATATAGCGACGACAAATGATGACAAACGTACGAATACCAAAATTGCGGTTTTATATCTTTTTCAAGCAACAAAAATTGGCAAAATACAAATTAACAATTCGAGTTACCAACTACTCCCTAATGAAGTATGTACGTCAGCTTCAGGCTACTCGTACACAAAAAAAAAAAAAAAAATATCAAAAGTAAAAGAAAAATCCCATTTAATCGCATACATTAACAAATTCGACAGTTCCGTCTCTTTGCAATGCCTGGCTGCGGCTGCTGGTGCTGCTGTCACACACCGACTGCATCTAAATGTCATTGCGAATTTGCATGCAAACGATGGAACAATTTATCGCATTTTTCTCTACTTCAATTTTTTAAAGTTTTTTATTTTTTTTTTGTCCCAAAGTCTTCGTTGTTCATCAACCTCTTTTTGGGGTGTAGGTGTTGACGCTAGATTTAAATGCTTGATATTTGTGTCTCCTGTCTCTGTTGCAGCATTGTCAGTCTGTTATTACAAAATCAAATGTTTCAAGAAAAAAGTATCGCAAATTTGAATTTGATAAAGCTTGGGCAACATTATGTCAATGAATTTCGCCACCATGGTATGTTAATTTGTTCAGTTTTAAAATACATATTTCTATTTTAAATTTAGTTCACGTCGGTATTTGAAATGTTTTACAGGAAAAGGAGCCTAAGCTCTCTTCAATTTCAGTTTTCTATAACTCAGTATTAAAAAATTTTACAGTTAGAATAAAAGAAAAACTGATTGGAGATAGTCTAGAATGAGGAAGCAACTTCAGTGTATGTACAGAGAAACAGTAACTGAATGATATACAGTGTTGGAAAAAATAATAGGGACAAGCAATTTTTTTAGGTTTTCAACCATATCTTTTGATTAATCAGTTACTCTGGAAAATGTAGTATGCAATTTGAGGTAATTTTAGTATAGTTTAAAGAAACGAAAAAAATTGACTTCAAGTCCTTAGATGATAAAAATATGCGACATTCTTGGTTTCCATCCTGAAAAAAATAATAGGGACAAACGTGATTTTCAATTTAGCTATGGATTAACTCTTATTTTAGTTCTTACATGAGTTTCAAAACTTCAACAGTTCAATATTTGGTCGATGCTTCCTCCATTTTAAGTATCTTTAAGCGTCTACGAGGCATAGATTCCACAAAACTTGCACAAATTTCAAACATTCTTCTTGTATTTGTTGCAATAAATCGTTTTTATTTTTTGATTTATGAAAACCAATTAACTTCTTAAGCACTCCCCAGACGTACTTAATGGGCTTGAGATTTATTCAAGACTTCACTAGCTTTGATGAATGTTTGGGGTCATTACCATGGATGACATCTCAAATTAAAAGAATTTTCTCTCCCATATAAGGCCGCATAACTGTATAGAGGATATCAACATAGTTCGCTGCACACATTCGGTCTTTAATCTATAATACTGGCGCAACTTCAGCCGCCGAAAATTATCCCCATATCATGATAACATATCACCATGTTTAACTTGGTTTCTAGTGTATCTGGTTTCAAACGTTGCATTCTAAGGTCATCTAACAAACAATCTACCACCAGAGCCAAACAAATTAATTTGGGTTAATTAATTATCTGGGATATGTTCTTTTGGCTTAAAAATTTTACTTTTCTGGCACTTCTGCCACACAACCCTGCTTCTCGAAGCTTGTTTCTAACAATGCGGCTTGTATCAGGAGCTCTTGGAGCCAGTTTGAGGTCAGTGGACAAAAGAAATGCTTATTTTTCGAATGCCTTACAAGAATGTTATCAAACTGTCTTGAAGTTTGGCGCTTTTTTTCTTTTTCTGGAACTGATTTCAAAGCGTTAAATATCATGACCTTAGGGTAATTCATTGTAGCCACAATTCACACCCGCTACCCTTAGAATCTTTATTATTTTCTCCTGTTCTTCGGAACGATAGACCTTTTGACCCATTTTGCATAAATTTTGCTTTAATCTATCAAACTGCACAGGCAAATACTTAACATTTTTTCACTACAATTAATAATACACAACTTACCACTTTTAAATCAACAATCAGCTCTATAACAGGTACCAAGCACTTAAAATCATGTATTGTCCCTATTATTTTTTCCAGTCCCAAAACGAAGTGTGAACAGTTTTTATCGAAATGGCTATATTTGCTAACAAAACGGGATTGCCGTTTTGAAGTCCCGTTGTATAAAGCAACTTTACTGTGGACTCCACCAAAAACTGTCTGCACAGGAAAATATTATTTTTGCATATGTTATAATGAGATGTGTGTCCCTATTATTTTTTCCAATACTGTACATTGTATATAAACCGAGACCTGAGATTTCCCCATATGCGAAACGAAAAAATTTAGTGCACTAATGATCGGTTTGGGACAGGCAGGAGAATGACTTTTCAAAGTATAATGTTTTATTTCAAGCTGCTTACATAGAAGTTGTTGTTAAGTATCTGTAGTAAATAGTTAAAATATCAAATTTGAATTTTAATCACGGCTTTGAGTCCCAGGACATTGAATAGTACGTACTTTTTAAGGAGAATCACTCGTACAAGGTCTGAGTGGGTTGGTATGTTGAGAAAATGTAAGAAATTAACAAAATACCAAGTAGTCGGAATTGTTTTGAGATGAAATGTTACACGATGTACTCGTATATTTTTATTTAAATATTCGCCTTAATTTTAAGACATTTTTTTAAATTTTTACAATAGTTAACTAGTACTTAGCATACTATAAAAGCTGGGCGAGTAAATATACCACAATTAATCAAAAACAATTAAATACATGTTGGTACATACCCATTTATGCAAATTTATTTAATTTTGAAAAAATTTTATCGAACAAAATGATCAGGTCAAAAATCTTTTAAGAACCGTTGCAGAATGCTAGAGAATTACAGTTTGACAATCGATTAGAGTTGAACCTTATCAACCTTTAAAATCTAAACAAGTGGTGGCAAATTGTAATTTATTAAACACCTGTTAAAAAGGTATGACAAATTGAACGATATTTTTAATGGACTAAAGAGCTTAAGGCAGAACATACAGGTACATGATACAAAATGCCATATTATAAACTGTTGGCCATGACGTACGACAGACCTTAATAAGGTCGATAAAGAACGTCGAACTTATTGTTCACTGGAATGGTTTGAAACTTAATTGTGCCAGAACATTTAAAATATGTAACAAAGAAATTATATCTTTTTCTGTATTAGAAATATAAAAATACTTAGTTCCTTAAAAACGTTTGCTTTAGTTTGTTTTTAATGGTACTTGTAAGTCTACTTTGTTTGTTTTATAAAAGAAAATATCTCATAATCGTGCCTCAGATTTGAAGTCGATTTCTTATAATATTTATTTTAATCTCACGTTTCACGCTTGGCTAACGATTTTTTTTTTTTTTTTTTCATAAAATTTACGGGTCTTAGAACGGTTCTTTCACATGTGGTGCGAATGAGTTAATTAACGAATTTTTCAGTTTTTAAGGTGTTAATTGCGAAATATATTTTTTTTACACCACACGATCTAATGCATGAGGTATTCACTAATGAAATTGACAACTTTTTAAACTGTGTCAATCGTCTAGAGTTGCCAGAACAATTGAAATAATAAAGAAGTTTGACTTTTCTTAACTTTGTTGCGGTTCTTTATAGAAACCGTGTTTGTACTATATGTTTTTTGGTGGTCTCTATGTATCGGCGTAAAAATTAAAAGGAGTCGTGAATAATTTCTATTAGACACGTATTTTTTAATTTTTCCCGAAACCGGTTTATTTGAACTGTGAGTAATATGACAAATGTGATGGGATTTCCGTGTTTTCGAGATTAAATGAAAGGATGGATTCAGCAAAATGGTAATTAGTTCGATTCCTGAGGGCCTATAATTTAATTTTTGTTTCGGATATTCAGATTTTAATCAAGTTTCAAAAGCAGTAAGGTTTATTTCATAATCTTGTATAACAAGGGAAAAGTTTTGGAAATTCTAAAAAAAGTAAAAAAACATTTTAAAGGGCTTTCAGGACAACCGTTGAGGTATATGCAAAACAAGTCAAAAATTGACAGAAAAATCGGCAATTTCTAAAGTAAAAACGACAAAAAAGGAAATTTTCGCTAGTTTTCCATATACCTCAGCACAAGTCCCCTCGTAGAATTGGTCATATGAATAAATGTATGTAATGTCACCTTGCAAGGGAATGAATAGTTTATCGAGCCAGCTTGGTAGTCATACTTTAAAATTTGGGTCTAATATCTCAAGACTCTGACGTTTTTTAAAATCAACATTTTTTAATATTGTCGATAGCATACAGTGGGCTCGTAAGTGTTTTGAGTTTGACTTTATTGACGACAAAATCGTGGTATGGGGATGTGTTCGTACTCATTTCAGGATTAAAAAACTGCTTCAAGTAAAATCGGATCTGATCGGTTTTGAAAGTTATAGCCAATTACATGGTTTTTTTATTTTCTACTGTACAGTAACAAAAAAGTTTAAGTCAAAATGTCATGGATTCAACACGAAATCATGTAAAATTACTCGTGAACACTAACGAAATCTAAAAATTAGGGTTCTGAAATAAAGTCATTGGTAGTTCTTTGCAATTTTGTAAAAAAATGCGTTTTTTACAAATTGGCCCAAAACCTTTAAAAGGAACAAGAAATTAAGGCAAAAATTGTCATTTATAATGGATTTGTTGATTTTAAATCTGAATCCGGTCGCAGAATTGGTCTATCGCATATAGTTTTTGAGATATTCTAACATATAAAAAAATTAATGACGATTTTTCGTAATTTTTGATGTTATATAATAAGACCAGATAATTGTAAGTCATAAAACCTGACACAGAAAATGAAAGATTCATTTTTTTTCTTTAAAGCTCAATTTGAATTACATCAATATCTTTTGTTTTTTTCAAAATATCTTAACCTTAAAAGTTGAAAAACGGCTATAAATCGGTTTTTGGCTATATTTGGGGTTAAATATAGGACGAATGAAATTGTTATGCTATTTTATATTAATTACATTATTTAGTTCTATTCTTAGTCTTCACAATGAGTTATAAAATGAGCTCGTATTATTTTCCATTACAAAGCTATGATCATTTTAAAAAGCCATTACATTTACATTTTCAGGTAAATTTGTATGAGAGCCCCCCTAGGAGGTTGAGATAAGGGACGGACATTTTAGAAGCAAATGTTGAGGAGAGGAAAATATAAGGAGTTGCTTATCAGATTTTTCTTCATAGGGAACTAATTTATTAATTACTGCACAGCATAAAAGAAAAAACATGTAATTGGTTGTCACTTACGAAAACGATCAGCTCCGATTTTACTTGAAGAAGTTTTATAATCCTGAAATGTGTGCAAACACATCCCCATATCCCGATTTTGTCGTCAACAAAGTCGAACTCAAAACACGTAGGAGCCCACTGTGAGCAATAGCTGAAATTTTCAAGCAAACTGTAAAAACCGGCTTATACCTATGAATTTGCTAGATGATTCTAGGAAAAGCTATATAAGTAGAATGTGCTGTCTTCTATATACGAGCCTTTTCATTTTTACGAGACTATGCTTTGGTTATAAATGTATTTGTATCGTATTGAACTACTAATTTTATATATGAAAACTATTTTTAACTTCTTTTAATGCAAAATGGCAACTCTAAACATTATAAATGCAAAAAAATCAAACTAAAACATATGGAGTTGATTGATTTCATACAGAATTCGAATTGATAGGCTTGTTCTAAGGTGGGAAATTGGCGACTATTTTATGGGTATTTTAACAGCTATTCTGGTCACAGATTTATATGATTATGCGTGTTTATAATTCAAATCAAAGGAACGATAAATGAGGCTAATTAACAGCTACAATGTCTTTGGAAAAATTGAAATATTATTAACCATAATGGCAAGAATATGTTATATGGATTATTAGTGTGGGTTGTTTGTTGATTGGTCCCGTCGGTCAACAACAACAACAAGACACGCACATATAACAACAATAGCAACCACATGAATTATTATTGAACGTTGCATAAATTAATCATTCGGAAGTAATAATCACTTTCAATTAAATTCAAATTGAATTTTTTATTACGAAACATACGACTTGGAGTTAAGACAGTGTACGACGTACATAAAATGTAGTAACGGGGCAAATATGTAGCAACAACAACAATCAAGAATAACATTATGATTGTTTTTGTTGCTTTTGTATTGCATATTTAGTTTGAAAAAAAGGAGCAAAAAATATGTATTTCAACTTGTATTGCATAAATTAAGTACGTTCGCATAATGAATTTTGTATACAAACAACAATTCGTAAATTTATAAGAAAAACTGAGTTTAAGGTCTGTACTGATTTAAAACTTACTATTGAAATCAATTCAGTTGTTTCAGTTACATATTTAAAAACTCGAAAAAAATATGAGTGGCAACATAGGTACTCAAAAAAGTACTATTTTGGAGCTTTTAAACATTTTTTTTCTACAAACTTTTTTATTAAGATGCATTGCTTTTGAGTAAAAAGCTTTTTTCCGAAAGCGTAGTTAAAAAAGTGAAATAATCGATTTGTGGAACCGAATATTATCTGTAGTACAAAAAAAAAAAAAAATTTATTTTTGAGCCCAAAATTTTTAAAAGGATATAATATTTTACGCAAATTTGGATAGCCATTCTGTGAAGAAAAGAAATGTATGTCTTTTTCTCGGATCGGAAAAAAAATGATGCAGATATCGTTTTTGAGAGTCATTCTACCTTTGAGATGATGTGGGTATAATTTTTTTTTTTGGTTCATATCTATCGAACCAGTCTATTGCAATAAATGAAAGATATTTTAAAAACTAAGCAAGTTATGTTCCTGTGAAAAGTCGCTGTCAATAAATTTGTAGTTCAGAAAACTTCCTACACGGAGAGAATTTTGAGCTAAAAACAATCCCAAACCAATCAATTTTGGGTGTGATTTTCAGCTTGTCCATAATTTTCTTGATATCAAGTAATAATGTGATTGTTTATCAAAAAAGTGAATATGCCCATTTGAGCTCAATTCAATTCAATTTGGGATTGTTCATCAAAAATTTATTAAACTCATTTGTGCTTAAGATCAGCCCTTTTGTACTTGTTTATAAAAAAAATAAATATTCCCACTTGTTCTTAATAATTTCTTATTTATCAAAATATGAATATGACCATTTTTGCCAAATGAAATAAATATCATTTCATTTTCAAAAATCAATGTACCAAAATGTCCAAAGACACATCAGTACATCGTAACATCCCATTATGGGATGTGAGTAGTATTTACTCTATTATAAATACCCAATTCGATTGTCGAGCAGGAATTATTTAAGCAGTAGATGACATAGTCATATTGAGAATCAAATACACACAGAATAAACACAAATGAAAATTTATTTTTTGATAAACAATCACAAAAGAGCTTGAATTAAGCAAAAAATGGGCTTATTTTTTTTTTTTTTTGATAAACAAGTACAAAATGGCATGCATTGAGTACAATTGGTCTTGATTATCAAAATGTATATTATGCCCAAATTTGAGCTTGAATTGTGAACAAGTTGGGCGTATTTTAGGATGATTTTATGCTATTTTGGGCTTAATTCTGAATATTTAATTTAAGAACGATTTGAGCTAGATTTTAGAACATTTTTTTCTCTTCGTGTACAAAAAAGGTTTTAAAGTTTTTCCTCCTACGAGAGAGATATTTCTTTTCAAAAGTTAGGCCCGGATTCACAGTCATTTGTTATCTAATGACAGGAGTTTGGCCAAAAAAATTTTATTTTCAGTCATACGTTAAGCTCCCAAATGCCATTAGTTAACCAACAGCTGAAGAAATAGAATCCACATAAGTTTTGTGTGAGTTCTAAAAATTTTCTCAGATGCATAAAATTTTGAGTACGATATCGAAAGCGACGCAAGTATTGACAAAATTTTGAGAAATCGCTCACATATTTCCAAAACTACGACGCTTTTTCATCACTAAAATTTTCTTGGCGTGCGTTTTCCGTCGTTTTTTGTTTCCGCAAAATTAAACAAAAAATATATCGTCACCTCAATACTACAACTTGGTAACTGAAATTATCTAGTTTTGAGATAATTCAATATTAAGATTTTTAAAAATTTGCATTTACATTCTTTTCTAACTTTGTTTTTCTTCTTATAAGTTCGCAATGGTTCCATTTTAAACACCAGATTGTGCACCAAACCAAAATGAATATTATAGGCTACTTATCACAAAGATTTTATTTTAGTAGTAACCTTGTTGAATTATTGAGGTAACGATGTGTTTCCACCAAATCCACAAACAAAATCATTAGTTAAACTCTTATTACCATTTTAGTTAACTAATTAGTTAACTAATGATTATGAATCTTAGTGATATAAAAATTTTGCTCAACAATGTTGTGGCTTCAAAAATTTCCTACAAAAAATTATCCGAAGTTTTTTTCCCTGTGACTCATCGTTTGAGAGATATCCCATTTCAAATGTTGTTCAACTTAATGATCTTTAAATGCCCCGTATAAGTACATTTTTCGTATAAAATATCTCCAAAACAATGAATCATATAATAAAAAACTATAAAACCACTTTCTATAGCAAAATACTTGCAAAGATCTGACTTTTGTGAACTTTGACCTCAAATATCTTGAAACGCAGATACCAGATTATATATATGAGTAGCCCAGTTGCAAGACCAGACATCTGACAAAAAGTCGACAATCAAATATTTGGTTTCGTTAAATCAAGCTCGTCATTTTCTATTAAACTGGCAGGCTGGTTATATATATATGTATATTGAAAAAAGTTAATTTAAAAATCCGGTTTCAAAACTATACATTAAATGAAAGGCTTGCAAATCCTGATATAGACAGTTTAAATGACCTAAACAATATTGCAGTCTCATACAATACAGTAGTGAAATCTGCTATTTATTATCAATAGTTGTAAAAATGGCTGCTAGTCCGGTTGAAAAGCCTGACATCTTTAGCTTTTGGTTGCAAAATTGAACGATTTTAACATTTTTTTAAAAACAGATTGCAAATTTCTAGGGTTTTTCTCTGAGGAAAATAATTTTTTTTCATTTTCCGAAAGTTGAGGTTTTGCAACGTGACTTTATAACGATTGCTTTAAAGTTTCAAAACATAGCTTTGTGCAAAAATTTAACTTTATGAATTTATTTGGGAAGTTTACCCTTTATTTTTAACTATTCGTATCTATCTAACTGAAGTAAATTATTACTTAAGAATAAGGAAATTATACTTCAAATCCACTTTAATCACTAACACTAACAATTCATAGATATGTCTACGAGCATGGCTTAGACATGTTCTTATTGGCATGTAAATTTGCGCAATTTAGCCCCGTTAACAATTAACTGTAATACAGATTTTCACATTACGGTCAACTTAAAACTCTAGTTTATTGCACTTTTAGTAAGTAATTAAAAATAGTAATTATAATGTTTTATATTTAATTAGTGGTAAAACAACGCTGCCTATAATTGACATTAATTTGGGCTACTTTATACTACATACATAAATACGCCAACAGGTCAGACAGTCTTGGGTGGATACTTTTTTTCATTTTTATTACTGCACCTTTAGAAGTTGTTGTTGCGGAGATTAAATAAAGTTGTTTAGTTTTGTGCTTGTTTCTATGTATACATTGTGAAAGCATTGATCTAAGGGGTTTGTCTCCCAATTACTGCCTGCAATCAATGGTACCTATTTTTGTATGTAGTGTAAAAGCTATTTTGCCAAATAAGACAGTTTTTTAAAGAAAATATTCGTAAATCTATGCAAAAAGTTTTAAGTCGTTTTTATAAATTTGTGTATAATGATAAGTGCCCCATATATATAACAAATAATTGGTTTTTTAGCGGTTGTAGAAAAAATATTTATTTAATTGCATTTTTTTTTTTTTTTGTAATGATGACAAGAGAATTCTTATTAATAAAAAAGCCAAGTTCAGGATGTGGTCAATATCAGAACTTGTTTCTGCTGAAACAATTAGAACAATTAAAATTATATAACAAGGCATCATAAATAAAAAATACAATATAAATTTATTGAACTGTTTCGTTTTTTTTTTTGTTTTGCCTCAGGCAAATTGTGTAGGAAATACTTGCAAAACTTTTAAAAAGCAAATTGTGAATTGATATGTTGAATTTAATGCTTAGTCTTGGCAGCAGCAAGATTTGCATTCAAATGTAACACTAGTCAGTTTTTTATTAACAAGTTGTTCACTTAATTAGTATTTTTTTTTAATTTTTTCCAGAAAGAAATTTCCTTAAATTCAATAACTCTTCCACGATTATAATAAAAAGTACGAAAATTTTGGAAAAAGTTGCAAAGATTTTCTTTAGATCTCTTCGATTACTATCCAAAACTCTAATCAGAACTTATCCACGATAAATTTTTTTTTTCTCGGGAATTTAGAAAAGTAGAAGGAGAAATCCATTCTGGAAACTCTGGAAAAGTTAAGAATAGATAACACTGTACTAGTTTTTGGGACCTTTTTTTTTTTGGTCTTGCGGAAGATAGGTCATTCTTACCTTATTCGGGTACGGGGAATTCAGTGGTGCTAACCGTTTTGCTGGATTGGTTCCATACAAAAAGTTCAAATCAAAATTACGTCTAGAAATAGGCGTTTTTCATAAAGAATCTCTTAGTAACTTCTGATAAATCAATGATTTTTCATCAGAAGTATATTTCCCAGTTTATGATGAATTAGTAGACATTCGAATTGCTAACTTTTAAATCAATTTATTGGATATTTTTTTACTTTAACATTAATTTTTTCCGAATTTTCTTAAAATTTTAATTTTTGCTCAGTCATTTGTGGGTTTATTCACTAAATCTAGAATAGAACTGTCATTTGTCATATGATTTTGTTCTCTGAAAGCTTGAAATTTTTCCAATAAAATAATAAAATTAATAAAATTTAAAGTTTTTAGTTATCGGTCCGGAAATAGCCTTTGGATATTATTGTGAGATATCCCGCTTTTAAAGGCTTATTACTCAGGATGTGGTGATCCAATTGAAAAATAGCTAAAGTACGGCTTGTTAAGGGTAATTTTTGCTATCCGTAGTCATTAACAAAAATTAATTTTACTATTTGCTATTTTTGTTATATAGTTTTTCATAGACCTCAAAACAGGGAATTTTTTACTTTTGTGCAGGGATAACTCAGGGTCCTGAAGTGATAGAAAAAAACCAAGATCATAATCGTAATAAGAAGGTCCCGATTCATCATAAATTGCTATAAAAACTGAGAACGGAAAACCATATTTGGACTGGACCGGGGTAGGGGCTTAAAACATGGACCACCGCAGATCCTGGCAGCATCCACTTTTTTGTTACTCATAGTCATACTTATGAGAAACTCAGCTCAGTTTTTCGTACTCATACTTTGCATACTCAAGACCGTTTAGCGCCCACTCTATAAAAAAATTCGGTAAAAATTAGGAAGTATCCGATGAATTTATAAAAAAATTAGATACTAAATTGCTTGAACGGGAAAATATACTTTTGATGAAAAATCATTGATTCATCATAATTTAATAAAAGATTCTTTATGAAAAACAAAACTTTCTAGTCGAAATTTTGATTTTAGCTTTTTGTACGATGAACCAATCCAGCAAATCGGTCAACACCACTGAATTCCCCATGCTCGAATTAGGTAAGAATGACCGATTTCCCGTCCGACCAAATTTTCAACTAGTACAGTGTAATTGACCTTGACACTATTCTCCTGGTCTTTTCTTTTATTAGTTATGTTTAATCAAGCAATTTTTTTTAATACATCGTCTCAATATCTATGCCACGTGATAGATAATCTGCAATAAACAATAATTATTTCAAATGAATACGAATAAAAACTAAAATGAATGACAGCGAACAACCATGTCAAACATATTTCCAAGCAAACAAATTTGTCACAGACTTGTAGATGCAAAGATATCAATTTACAACAATAATGCAAAAAAAGTGGATTCATATAACTGTGTAGCTTTGAAGAATGTTTTATGTGGAAAAAACAAATAGAAAAAAAAACAATAATGATACCAATTCATACCAATAATACAACAACAACATTTGACGCTTGCAAAAGAATTCAGTGCAACAGAGCGTATGAGGAACGCACTTTTAATGCAAAAAGCAATCGCGAAGCAGTTAAGTATGTGCCTACACTGAAAATTAAATCAACTATAAATATATCTAGCTGCTGTTATATACTGTATGAGCCGTCTTTTATGTCAGTAAACATTTATAGGGTTATTTGAAACATTTGTGGGGTTATTTGACTACAAAGTGTACGCCAGCAAGCCTAAGACCATTGAGAATCTAAAGGCGGCCATTTGATTGATGTTGTATTCAAAACGTAGTCTAAGTGAATTGAAAAATACCAAATTAAATAAAAATGTCTAATCAGTATATGAAAATAGGTTCTTATTATTATATAGTTATTCAATGTTCATATAATGAAATAAAAGACAGCGCACCCTGTAAATATTACGAGTAAGTAGGCTAATAAGTTCCAGGTCTAGTAAGTACTAACCTTCAAAAGATAACACAGGACCACAAAAAAAAAAAAAGTCCTGTAGCAGAAAGTTGAAGTACCATACGGTATGGTTTTCAATGTGCTAAAAACGAGTCCGAGGTCAGAATTTAGCCATCACCCTCAGACTTTGAGATATCCCTGCTTAAAGTTGCAGAAAGCGCTGTTTTCAGGCTTATGGTGCAGTTCCAGGAAATGTGGTAGTTCCATTTTTTCAATGACATCGAATAGCCACAATCTTCCTTATAAAACTATGACTTCAAACTTTTCCGATTGGACTTTTACTTTCAGAGTTATCTGAGGGTTATCATTTTTATATGTGGAATGGATTTTACGCTACAAATATGTGCTTTGTATGGGTGTAACTGCACCATAAGCCTGAAAACAGAGCTTTCTGCAACTTCTAGCAAGGATATCTCAAAATCTGAGGGTGATGGCTAAATTCTGACCTCGGATTCGTTTTTAGCACGTTGAAAACCATACCGTATGGTACCTCAACTTTCTGCTACAGGACTTTTTTTTTTGTGGTCCTGTATAATTATACAAACTTTATGATGATCTAACATTTGTTTCAAAAGTTACGGTAATTTTATTGAAACCTTTTTGTATTTTCAAAACAATGGAAAGAAATTAATTTTGTGTATTGTTGAAACATTGTCTATTGATGGGAAAGAACACCGTTAAAAGCAAAACTTGGCTTGATAAATGTTATCCGGACACTGCACTAAAAAAATTGACATATTATCCTGAATTTTAATGCAGTCATACGTATACAATCACTGATAATGCGGAACGTTTTGCTCGCCCAAAATCGGCGGTTGTTCAGGAAAACATAGAAAAAGTTCATAGAATAGTTTTAGAAGGCCTTAAAGTAGACTGACAGGTATAAGGGTAAGGCAAAAATTATAATTCTTAACACTTATATGGTCTATAATCTGTCCTTTACGGTCTATGGGCAATAATGCATGGTCTATGGTCCGTAATCTTTGGTACTTTATGGGACAATTGGGACAATTCCGGCACGTTTTTGAATCTGCAACGTAATTCATTCTAACTTTAAGTGAATTTGAGTGAGATAACAGACAAATTGATAAAATTACCCTACCCTGCAAAGATTTAAAGGATTCGGTTATAGATGGCCTGAAAGTTGGTCCTTTTCCATGTGGAATCAGTCATATACTTTTGGAGCTATTTCACTCTAACGGAAAATAAATGTTTAGTTGTTTTAGGTTTCATGTACAGTGCTTTTTTTAAGTGTAGAAACAAATTTATAACAACAATACTTGTCACTTGTTACTTCTCTCTGATTGCTCTAGTTCAAAATTATTACAATTTTTATTAACTTAATTCGAATTCCATATTGTAATTTGATTTGTAATCTGTAGAAGTTGAAATGTACAAAGTGCTGTTGTCATTTTGGTTGGTTGTCGTTGCGCTTATTCCCCGATTGTCATTTATTGCTGCGCTCTGTTGGTGGCAAATTGATTTTCATAACAAAAAGTGAACAATGTTGGCTGCGCCTGCGCGCGTGTGCGTCAACTTATTTGAAGCAATTTGCCTGTTTTTTGTTTTGTATATTGCAACATTGACTTATTCAATGTTGCTGCTACTTTAGCGACAACATGTTGCTAATGCACCTAATAACTGTTATATTACTGAAACAATGAGATCATATTATTGTCGACTACTGACAAATTTTGAGTTGTAATCAGCTCGAAATTGTTTTGCCAGCAACAAGTTTTGCGCATATCTTTAAAATTGTATCTTGAAATTTATTTTGAATTTATTTTTTCCGAAAATTGTTGTTTAAATTATTAGGTCTTTATTTTTTGTAGTTGTTGTTTTTGATAATTTCATGCAATCATGTTGCTGTCTACGCTGGTTTTGCTTTTATAGTGCAATTTATTGTTGTTTTAGTTAGTTTATTGTTGCTGTTATATAGCTTTAAAGAAATAAATAAAGTTGTTAAAATTATATCGGCAATCATAATAAGGAAGTAAATTTTAATATGCGTGCCACGCCCTTATTGTTAGCATTATTAATCTTTTCATTACAAGGATACACTTTAAAATATTAAGTTAAAAATAACCTACTTTTAAAGTTTTAAAATAATATACATATATTCATATTTTCGAGTCACTCCCAAGAAAATGTCATATTTCAAATTTAGAAAGAAAAAAGATAAAAAAACTTTGAAGGCAATGCAAAAAATGTAATTGCACTACAAAAAAGACCCTCAACGTAGTTTGTTGAAATTTCATAGAAATAAATACAATTTATGATATACAATAAAGACCTTGACAAAATTCAAATATACAAATGTCAACCCAGCCAATGAAGCAAATAAATAGCACAAAAAATTTACAAAAAAAAAAAAGTAATTGCAGTCAAATACCAAAAATATCTCGTCATATGTTTGAGTTGGTGTTCATTGTGTTGTTTTTTAGAAGAAACACTATACAAAAACAAAATAAATGCAATCAATGTCATTCAATATGCGCCAGTTCAATTATTTTGCATTGCAATTAAAATAATTTTGAGGAAAAGATCAAATTGCTCTACAATTTATTGCACAAGACTGAAAAATTTGAATTTTAAAATATAGATAATAATAGGAATTGATAATGAAAAAGTTTATAAAAAAATGTAAATTGTATTAGCATGGGTGTGTCGAAACTTTGCGTTTTCAAAGCAGCTAAGCAACAGCCAAAATGTACTTAATACCAACGGTGTAATATTACATATATTTTTTTTATCCCGAACAAACCATTCTAGTCGCACAAATAATTTTGTTTTTTTTTTCGACGGAAATTTTTCCTTTTTGTTTTCGCCAAATCTAAAATTGACAAAAATAGATACTTTTTTCAAAATTATACCAACTTTTATACTTTCGGCATAGAGCTAATTTTTTGTACTTTTGAAGCGAATATGCTAAATAATACTGAAGTTATGAGAAATTGAGTGAATTTAACTTATTATTTGTTTTGGAGAATTTCCTTTATATTCATCGAACAGTTTTGATACTTATTATGAGAATATTTTCTGACATGTTATCATTCATCAGAACTGGGAAGTCTTTTATACCTAGCACAAAGAGTAGATTTGTTTTTCAACGAATAGACAAACGGGTATGGCAGTTGAATGAAAGTATACTTTAATATGAGGGTGGTTGAAAATTTTAAAATTTTTTTGGAATTACGCTCTTACAGCACCAAAATGTTCTCCTTGCTGTAATTAAGCATCATGTAAAATTTGCTCCATTTCAGAGAACATTTGATGCATCCCCAACCACTTTAAAAACCGAAAATTGGTTCTGAATATGGAAAAAATTTTTGTTTTAAAATTAAAACTGGAGTGGAATCGTCTAAGGTGATAGTTGATTGTTCACTATCAAATATCACACTTTTGCTCTGTGTAAGGTGATTATCAACTTTGATTTCTGATTGTTGACTACCAACTATCGCATTTAGCTTAACGTAAGGTCATTACACTGTTCGACAATTTCGAACTTTTTTCAAAACACATTAGAAAATCCAAAAAATTCTTAAAGTAGACGTTAAAAAAAAAATACCCGTGTCTCGTGGTTTTTCTCCAGCACGTCACATTTTTTTTAATCGATTTTTGAAGATTTTTTATCCAATGTACATGAAAAACACAAAAATACCGCATTCTTGTGTTAAATCGAATTTCATCCCGAAAGCAAAAAAATCGTTAAAATCAGTAAGCAGATCTAACAATAAATATTTTCCAAATTTTTAAAGTAGAAAAGAAATGAAAATTATAGAAAAAAAGAGTTTCTGAGTTAATGAAATGATACTAAAAGGATGTTAACTTCAGAGATCCTTTTCGACAATCGTTTTGTTTCCCCAATACGGTTGGGAACTGTAACTTTGAATGTAACCTATTGAAGATTTTGTTGATTTCGATGGAAAGGTAATTTTTTTTTTTCAGTTTCTTCTAAAGTTTAACGAAATAAAATTTTGACCTTCTCAGAACAACTACAAACAAGTCGATGGAGGTTTTTTCTTTTGCTGCTACTTATAAAAATGATCCCGGAGATTTTAATTCAATTGAGATTAATCATAGATGAAGAAGCTGAAGGCACGATGGGGGAGAAACATGAGAAACATAAATTGCGTTCATTGCTTCAATATGTATGTAAATAAAAAAAAAACTTTATATTGTACATATATTTGGCAAAACAAGTGGTTTGTTTATTTGGAAGCCAAACATCTTCAAAATACATAAATAAATACTACATAACGAAAATGGAAAAGAGTAAATTTCTCTTGCTAATTTTGAGTTTAAAATACCATCACCGAAACCAAGAAAAGGCTTGAGAGTTAAAGTGGGGACTCTGCACCATCAATTTGAAGTGTTGAAAAGTAGTTTACAAATGACGTCGACCATTAAGTTCGCCCAAAAGAATTCGTCAGGCCAGAAATCGTCCATAAAATCCATGGAATGATATTGGACGATCAAAGAATGAAAGTACGTGAGGTGGCTGATGCTGTAGGCTTATAAACTGAGCGGGAACGTCACATTTTACATGAATATTTGGTCATACAAAAGCTATTTCCACGATGTCTGACGCAATTGCTTACACTCGATCATAAAAGTTACAGTGTGACTCCTTCAAAGGAGAGTTTGGCACAAACATCCAAGATAGTGGTTTTCTTCGGAAAAACGTGCCACAAAGAAGGCCCTTGCAAAGAGTAAAACAATCACTGCCAAATACTATCATTAGCTTTTGAACAGATTCATAATTGATTTTAAGCAGAAACGACTGCATTTGGCGAAGAAAATTTAAAGCTAAACACGTTTATTATTTTTTTTTTTAACTAAATAAAAACAATAACTGACAACTCTGACAACCAAATTAAATTTCAAAATTGTAAGCGCTGCCACTTATTAAAAAATATTCTGTGATCGCTATACGCAGAGCAATGAAAAGTTGATTATCAAAAACGATAGTCAAAATTGCGACAATCAACTATCGCCTTAGCCGATTCCACTCTTGTTAAAGATTTTATATGGATTTTGAGCCGCTTAATTCGAATTTGTAATTTTTTTTTCTGTAAGTTTTGTAATTTTAAAGATATTATCCATTTGAGTTGGAAAATTAAGATACGAAATGTAATTGCCAATATCTGCAAAAATACAGATCTTATGGTGCAATAAATTGCAGATTCGAAATTAGCGGCATAAGATCCATAAAAAAAGTTGAACAGCCACACTTTTGAACTGTGCAAAATTGACTTTTGCTGTCCATACGTACAGACTTACCTACGCAAACCGGTTTGTGAAGGTAAGTCTTGAGGTATAATTGTATATGTGGAAGGCCATAAAGAGCGTGGTTCCAAAAAATTTTTAAATTTTGTGCCACTCTAATAGACATAGCTTAAAGACTTCAATTGATTAATGAACCAGTTTTATATGAAGGCCACATAAATATTAAATCCTGAAATATTTTCCCTGTTTACTAACTCAGTCAGTGTTCACGACCGCAGAATTGCTGAAAAAGAAAATAAATTTTTCCATATTAATTAAATCGGAAGGGATCGCGATAAATGGAGACGTTTCATATTGGCCCTATGCTCCTCCCAGGAGTTAATGGACATTGCATACATACAATTTAATGTTGCCTATACGACATGTATTGGGTGTACAACTTAAAAACCGGAATATTTTAGCGAAATTAGTTGCTTTATTGTGGAAAAATGTTACAATATATTTTATTCAAAGTTTTGTCCATTGGAAGCTACAACATTTCCCCATCTTTCAGGCAATTTATGAATTCCATCCCAAAAAAATTGCGCCGGCTTGGCGGCCAAAAATGAATCGAGCCAATTTTCGATATCTTGAACTTAAGTGGAGCGTATTCCTGATAGGGCATTCTGCATTGATCGGTACAAATGGTAGTCTGATGGTGCAAGGTCTGGGCTATAAGGCGGGTGAGGCAAAATTTGTATAGATTTCCCATCCGTTGTTTTCCAGGTAATTTTTGACTGGGGCAGCAATATGTGGCCGAGCGTTATCGTGGTGGAAAATGATTGACTCGTGTCTGGTCGCATACGTTGGCCGCTCTGTCTGGATTTTCTGCTTCAATCGGATCAATTGTTGACGATAGAGTTGAGCATTAATGGTTTGGCCACCTGGCAACAGCTCATAATGGACCACACCTAGCTGGTCCCACCAAATACAGAGCATTACCTTCGAAGCGTGAATATTTGGCTTCGGCTGTGATGGGCCGGCCTCACCTTTCTTGACATACGCTGTTTTGCGCTTTGGATTATCGTAATGGATCCACTTCTCATCGCCAGTGACAATACTATGCAAAAAACCCTTCCTTTTGTGGCGTTAAAGCAGCATTTCGGACATCAAAAATCGGCGTTCGATGTCCCTTGGCTTCAACTTGGCACCCAATTTTCCATCTTTTGAAAAAATCCCTAGGCTTTCAAACGTCTGGAAATTGTTGCTCAATCAACTCCCAATGATTCTGCAAGTTCTTCTTGCGTTTGACATGAATCTTGATCGATTAATGCCTCCAATTCTTCATCCTCAAACTTTTTCGGCTGGCCAGGACATTCTTTGTCTTCGACATCAAAATCACCACTTTTAAACCGTCGAAATCACTCACGACAGCTTGATTCAGCTGGAGCATAGTCTCCATAAACTTCTACAAGCAAACTATGACTTTCCGCAGCAGTTTTCTTTGCAAAAAAAATGACCCAACAGAACCTCCCGCAAATGCTGTCTTATTCTCCAATTTTCGAAGTTATTCATCGTGAAAAATAATAATGATGCACACAAGATAAAATTGTTTTGTTGGCTGATTTTGACAGCTGTCAAATGTACCTTCAAAATGACATATATATAAAGTACGAGCTTTCACGATATTTGTTAGTACGGACATCCACCGTCAAATTCCGGTTTTTAAGTTGTACACCCAATACTAACATGATTTTATAAGAAATAGTTTTGAAATGGCTATAACTTTTGCAAATATTATAATAAATTGTCCATTTTTTCACATTTTGCACATGGGACTTTCTTTTTGGCATGCCCTTCAGTTGCTCCACTGATGCCCTCATCTTCAATTCATAGATATTCTGTAAAGTACACTTAGATATTGTAGGGTATAGTAAGCTACTTATTAATAGCAGCGCCAAAGCTAACACCCTAACCAGTTAACACTCTTAAGAATGCTATGCATCATTGCTGAAGTTGCCAAGTTGCTACTTAAAATTTAACTCGCACTTTTACACTGTGCAATTGCTGTTGTTGCTTGCTAACAGTAGAGGGCTGTTGCATTTTACCATGGAATTTTATGACATGTGAACTGCGACGATTCGGATTGGCAATTGTTGGCACTGTTGTTGGATGATGTTGGTGCCTTAAGAAGTTGCCAACAGTTGGGCAAAAATACTTGTTTTGTTTTTTTGCTTTCGATTTATTTTATTGTTTATTTCTCTCTATTTCTTTTCATTATTTTTAGTTGCTGCTGTTGCTGTTGCTTTACTTAGTACCAGAGTATTTGAATGTTGGCACACACTGTTGACTTTGCAACAGTTTTCATTATTGTTGTTTTTGTTGTTGTTCCTTACTATTTATTTTCTTGCCAACAACAATAACAGCAACACCTTTAGTTTGTTGGCCGCCTCTAGTGGTACGGACGGCTTTTATTGTTGCTGTTTTTTTGTCATTAATGTTGTTTGTTACCAATGCTGCTGCTGACTCAATGCTATTTATGACATTAAAAATTTGCTGCAAGTTAATGTTTTTTGTTGTTGTTTTATATTTTTACTTCTCTTCTGACATATCTATACGTATTCTTTGTTTTAAATCTATGTATGTTAAGCTTCTGCTGGCGGCTTTTAACGCCACACACATACAACATTGTTACAAAGTTGCAAAGAGGTGATGGTGTCGTCGGTCGTCATTGTCGTGTCACAACCCATGTTCTAATTCACTGGGGAAAAATCATAAAATATAACGATGTGAGGTACCCACTTGTAATTTACATATGCGGTAGGTACTTGAAAGTAAGAAATTTAAATCAAATGCACTTTTTTGCATGCAAGTAGGTATCTAAGAGTATGTAGTTCATGATCAGACTTTCAGTTTTCTACATTTTATGAATTGAAATTAATTTTGATTGATCTAAATTTCCCTTTTTCTTTATTTTTTATAAAATATTGGTAGAAAATGTAAGCATGTGCGGTAGAGTTGTTTTGAATATTTGTAACCGTGCAAGTACTTATGATAAAAAATTATAAATTAATCGGTATTGGCATAGGTAAGAATTTATGCATGGCCTCGAGGAGAAAAATGTCCTTGCCACGCTATTCTCTCATAGTGTGAACCCGGGTGATATGGCACCATTATTGCTGAACAGCTATTTAACCGGAATTAAAAAAAATGGCCAATTTTACATCTTTAAAATGCTAACCCCTCGCATTTAATCTGTGCCTTAGATCAACAAATTGCTGTATATCATGCAAAGGGAGAAATGGCAAATAACGCTCAGTAATAGGGTGTCATTTTCCTTTTTGATATATACCGCATTAAAATGTCACAATAAACTTCTGCAGCCTCTCGAAATACATATATGCAAAAAAAACTAGTAAGGGTGTTACCTTTGGCCTGGCCAAACACTAAATACCCTACACAGCAGTATTTTGAAAGTTTTGCTTATATGAGAGGTGCCACGCCATCTTGTCCAAATCCACCCAGTTTTTTCTCAGAGTTTGAATTTACAGTTCTTAGCATTTGAGTGAAATTTGGTTGGATTATCTCAAAAACTGTTTTCAGTATAGCGTTTTGGTTGGATTATCTCAAAAAATGTTTTCAATATAGCGTTTTCAGCCTTTTGCTTATATGGGAGGTGCCACGCCCTCTTGTCCGAATTCACCCAGTTTTTTCTCAGAGTTTGAATTTATTGTTCTTAGCATTTGAGTAAAATTGAGTTTGATTATCTCAAAAAACGCTTTCAGTATAGCCTTTTGAAGTTTTTGCTTATATGGGAGGTGCCACGCCCTCTTGTCCGAATTCTCCTGATTTTTGTTCAGAGCTTGCGCTTACAATTCGTAGTATTTATATGTATTTTGGTTGCATTATCGTGAAAAGAACTCAAAAAGTTGCATTTTGAATATATTTTTTGTATGGGCGGTAGGCGTGTCCGTTAACCGATTTCACTCATTTTCAATCCCCCAAGTTAACTTTGACGCCAAAGGCTGTGCACCAAATTTCATTGAATTATCTCGCTTATTTTTCCCAAAAAGTGTATTTCCACACACAGCCAGCCAGCCAGCCAGCCAGCCAGCCACCCAGCCAGACTGACGGACATGGCTATATCGACTCAGGAGGTAACCGTTGATCAAGAATATATATATACTTTTCTATACCTGCCACGCCTCTTTCTCTGCGTTACAAACGGAAGGACAAAGTGAATATACCCTGGGTATAGGGTATAAAAATCAGGCGTTTATATTCCGAATTGTTCAAA
Organism: Calliopum simillimum; assembly: GCA_951812925.1. Classification (NCBI taxonomy): domain Eukaryota; kingdom Metazoa; phylum Arthropoda; class Insecta; order Diptera; family Lauxaniidae; genus Calliopum; species Calliopum simillimum. The sequence goes on along the minus strand of OX638372.1, from coordinate 12,589,274 downwards.
ATCTCGTACACAAGTAATCATAGCAACTGCAGCTAAACAAACTATTTATCACAAAGTCTTTCGGGCTACTGAACCAAATTTGTCTTTCTTTGAATGCTATGAAAGCTGCAAGTATTCAAAACGAAAGGGACGCCATATCACCTGGCGGTGCCACATCTCTATGGTTTACCCTATAGCAAATTCCAAACAATTTATGTTGAAAAGGGCCAATTTTAGATCTTTAAGATGCCAACCCTTCGCATTTAAACTATGCTTTAGATTACAGGGTGTATCGCATAAGGTTACGAAGCTTCTGAGAGGTGATAGGGGACACCAAGACTAACAAAAAATTGCATCTGAGGAGGACTTGTTTCAGAAAAAAAATTTTCTTTTGACACCCTAACGTTTTAGAGGATACTCTGTTATGGAAAGTTATGAGAACAAATTTTTTTTTTTTTTACTTAAGTCTTTTGAAAAACGAGTGTATATCATCAACCTTTCAAAAGATTTCCGTAAAAAAAATTTTTTTTTTGGAAAATTGATTTTTAAGATTTTTCAAAACATGGCCGCCATTTTGTAAATTTTCAAAATTTTCCAAATTTAAAAATAGAAATTAAAGCAACGTTTAAAATGCTACAAGAATCTGAAAACAAAAATTAAGAAAAATTTATTTTTGACAAAATGGCGGGGCTTAGAAAAAAAATTGCATCGATTTTTCGCAAAAACACCATTTGGACACTCTGAAGTTCCATGCCCATAACTTGCAAAACAAATTTTTTTTTCGCAAAACTAATAATGAGAGGTCTCCATACTAAGCACTTAAAACATCTCTGTGAGTTTTTATTAAAATCTGAGAACCCAACAGCAAATTTCGAGAAAAGTAAGATGATCACAGCCTAAAAGGGTATGTTAATAAGACCTTTTTCATACTAAAATGGCCACCAAAGTCAAAAATTAGGAAAAAATTTTAAAATATCAACTTTTAAGGTCCAGAACTTTGCGAAATCTCTTTAAGCCTTATAAACCAAATACAATACTAGAAAGTTCATACAGCAAACTAAAAGTTCTCTATAACAGAGTATTCTCTTAAACGGTAGAGTGACCCAAGAAATTTTTTTTTCTGAAACAAGTCAAAAAATCAGTTTTCATCCTATAACCCCCCAGGAAAACATTTTGGACCCCTCCTCGGGTGCAATTTTTTGTTAGTTTAGGTCTCCTTTATTACCTCCCAGAAGCTTCGTAACCTTATGCGATGCACCCTATATATAAAATTGCTGTATAACAAGCAATCACTCAATTATGCAGCTACAAAGCAACTTTTAGCAAAAGCAGCAGCAATTGCCATCATCTCAATAACAGCAACAGCAACACGCAATGGCAACAATTCATTAGATGATTATTGCGCATGCGTGCGATCTCTGTGAACCAAATTAATGCGTTGCAATGCGTTTTAATTTTTTTTTGTTGCTGCTGCCTGTATAAAGTAAATCAACCGCATCCGTTCAACCAAACGAATGAATGAATGAATGGATGTGGAAGGCACGAATTGTACAAAGATATTGCGTAGATGTTAAGGAAAAAAATACAAAAAAAAATAAAAAATTGCTACAACAACAAGAATGTCTGTTTGTTTTTATTTCCACGAAATTGCGTTAATAACTGGGAAAATGAATGAATGAATGAATGAATGAATGAGTAAATGATGGCGTTGAGGTGCTTCAATTGAACGATAAACATTTGTTTTGATTGCAGCATAATTCGTGTGCGCGTTATTTAGTTTGGTAGCTCGTAAATTAAGGCTATAATTAAACAAGTCAGGCCAAATTAATTATGGACCACGAAATTTATTTGATTATTTCATTATTTTTTTTTTTTTTTTTTTTCGAAAAAAACCAAACTAACAATTTACATGGTGTATGGGCATGTTATAATTCTCTCAATTCCAAAAAAAAAATATTATGAAAACATTTCAGGCAATATCAAACAAATGCTGCTTAAATTAGGTCATAAATTCCTTAAAGTTGAACTATTGACACCTTGTCGAAAATATGACTAAATAAATAAATGCTTGTATATGTGCATATTCAAATGGCGGTGCCAAACAGTTGAGGTTTTACTTTGATTTTTAGTTTTTTTTTTCACATTTTGGCTAAATTTTGTCATTCTGTCATGATTAACTTCATGATAGTCCAGCGCTACGCAATTTATGTTTGAGCATAAGCTTTACAACTGCCAAATTTCAAAAAAAAAAAAAGTTAAAAATTTGCCTTTAAAAGCTCGATTGCAATAATCACAGCAGACAATTGAACAACGTGACCTACCCTATATTGATGTTGGCACTCCAGCATGCAATGGGTTGATATGAAATAGGAGTTAGTCACGAATAATGTTGGCGCGACGTATCGTATCGAAAAATGTCCAAAACAAGAATTATGAATGAAGGAAAAATTTTATTTTTTTCTCTTGCATTTTGATTCATTTCAAGTTTGGTCTTAATTTGTATACGTTAAGCATTTGCTGCTACTGCAAAAAATTTGGGACTTTGAACCGAAATTCTGCTTTAGCTCTATGAATCCGTAGTTAGATCAATTTTGTTCTACACAGAGAAAACAACATTGTCAAAAGTGGCAGAAACGTGGTTATTTTTTTTACACCGTTGCGACCTAAATTTTGAGCATGGCTCGTTCGTAGCATTTTTAACAACGCGCGTTGCTAAATCAGTTTCGACTACGTTCGTGAGTGATTTAACAACGCGCGTTGCTAAATGAAATACAAAAAAAAAAAAGAATATATTTTATATTAATAGGTTTTTGGGTACGGCGTGTCATTAGTTTTTTTTTTTTTCACCCAAGGGTCCACCCTAGGATGCTGGGACCAAAAATTGTTTTTTCTTTTTTTTTTGTGTTTTCTACGCGTTTCATGACTTTTTACAACATATTAGTTCAAAAAAAATTTTTCACCCAAGGGTCCCCCTAGGATATCAAACCAAATATTGAAAAAAAAAAACGTGTTTTCTACGCGTTTCATGACTTTTAACGACATTTTAGTTGAAAAATTTTTTTTTAACAAAAGTTCCCCTCTTGGATAATTCGATTTTTCGTGATTCCAAAAAAAAAATCATATCATATTGCTTATTTAACGCACATGGATGAAATTTGTTATATGGGCAAATCCGAAAAAAGTCAACCAAGAGAAAAATTGTAAAGTTGCCGTAACAGCGCATTTTGCCATTAGGTGAGTGGGATCGCCATTAAATAACTAGGAGTTTTTAATATGCTTTCTAAGGGTTCATTCCTTATTCCGAGTTTCTTAAAAATTGATGCAATGGTTTAGCCGCGTCAATGCATTTCGCCTTTAGGGGCGTGGCACTGGCAGGTACATAATAAAACGTCTTTAATAAGGTTGCATTCCAAATTTCATAAAAATCGATCCAGTGGTTGAGCTGCAACAGCATTTTTTCGCCGTGAGGTTTGGTTCCAAGAAAAATTTTTATTTTTATGTGCACTGCACTTCTTTACAACCTTTTCCAGATATAAATAAAGCGATTATAATTTTTTTAAATTAGTTGAAAAGAGGCTGCATCAATTCTCGTTAGCCTATATACATATATATGTATATATAAAACAAAAATTGAAACGTTCGCAACGTAATGTGCGCAACACACAAAAGTTAAATTTTTGTACGAACGAAGGACTCGTTGATTCCCTCAAAAGCAGTTTCGATATGCTCAAATATTCTTCTTTCTCTATAAGATTTTTCTTTTTTTGTTTATACTGGAAAATTCGCTAAAAATTTGAAAATGTAGATTGATCTCCACAAAGACTTCTGTTTTTTGTAACGTTCGAACAGCACTTTATGCGCGATTATATTGTAACTGAAATAACCCAGGAAATGTTTTAAAATGCCTTTTGAAAGTACTCTCAAATGGTAACATACCACTGCAGGTAAATTAAGAATTTAACATTCAGAGCGCCTTCAGGATTAAAAAATATGCGTACGAATGTAACGTTCGCAATGCAGGATTTGCCCATATGTATTGAGAGTGTCGGCACAAATATTGTCCAAGGGAAAAATGGGCGGTACCACGCCCTTAAAAAAATGTCATATTTCTGAAACTATTTAACACACATACTTTGATAAAACAATTAACATTCTTTGGTATAATTTAATTAGAGATGCCCCGCCCTCTGTACAAGAGAAGGTGTAGCAACGCACACAAGGAAATGCTAGTTCTGGATAAAAGTATTCTTACGTTTTTGGACATTCATAAGATCTAATTGAGCACTAAAAAAGGGGGAAAAAGTGTGATATTTTTTACATTATTCATGTTCATAAAATTCTTTTTTTGAAACAAAATTCTTTTTAATTTATTTTTTTTTTTTGTCTTTTTTTCTAATGGCAAGATAGTATCTAGTAGATACTAATAATGGCCCAAAAATTAAATCGTGTAAGTGACCTAGAAAAGTTTGAATAAATGACTTCAAATTAGTTACTGACAGGTCAGAGTTAAATTTTAATGTTTTGTTTTTTCACAAATATAAGTATCGTTAATTTTTCTCAAACAGTAGACCTTAATAAACAAATAAATAAATCACATCATAAATTTTCTTAAACCACAGCGTATAAGCACAGCAATAACAACACCTCACTTAGTCAATGGCAGCGCTTCTGGTTGTTTAAATAAAGAAATTTGTGGTCGGTTATCATTGAATGTGTTGTGCGCCTTGCAATTTATTCATTCAATAGTAACAACAACAACAACAACAACAAAAGCAATAATGGCGATTATGGTGATGACGTTGTTCAACGACCAACGATGATCATCAACCAAAAAAAAAAAAAAAAAACCGCATTTATTTGCTACCGGCTAATTTGTAACACAAACTAAAGAGGCTGCAGCACCACAACAAACGATTCGGTTGCGCTGACTCATGTCTCTATGTAGTTAGTGCGTCCAAGTGTCTGTCTGTTTCACTGTCTATCGGTCTGTCTGTCTATCCATCCGTTTATTTATTTGTCTTTGCTGGCTCTGTGAATCTTGTATCTGTGGGGAAGCAACAGCAGCAGCATAATGAAGCAGTCAGTCGGTCAGTGTGTCTTGAAAGAAAAATCAAAAGAAAAAAAAACCAACAAATCTCTGGGGCATTTGTTTGAATGAGAAGCAACGTTTCAGCTACTGCAACAACTTGTTGCCAATGATTTTTCAATTGTTGCAATTAAATGTTTACAATATTAAACTTGTGTTAACCACCAACACCGTGGTGTTGCAGCGCATCGTATTCACTTGTTGTCGCTTTGATATTGTTTACATTTGTATGCATGCATGTGTGTGTTTGTTTATTTTTTTTTTTGCCGTGTTAATTGTTATTGCTTTATTGAATAATTTATTTGCTATTTTCATTGATTTTATGCGAATTTGTTGCAAGCATTAAATGTTGCGATACAAAAAACAGAAACTTGACGTTTTTTTCTTTTGCTCTTTTAAACAGCAATTTTTCTTTTTTGTTGCTTTTGTTTTTGCTTCCAGATTATGACTTTGCACATTTTCTTGATTGTAGGGAAATTGCAACATAATTTCCGTTGTTTTTTCTACATTCTATACAATTTTTTTTGTTTTTTTGAGTTCATGATTTGAGTAAACAAGGTGGATAAGGGAATCAAAACGAAAGACTTAAGCGAGAAACTTGAGTTTGGTTAGAAACATGTTTCGACGAATAGAGCATTGCGATTTTTGAGTTGAATTTTTTGTATTTATAATACGACTATATGGGTAATTTATTGCCAGTTGATAAGTTTTTTAGTTTGCTTAGTTTTATTTTTGATGTTATTGTTTAATTACATGCAGTGTCGGACAAAACATTGGCTTATAACTACCCCGTTTCTATGAAACATGAGGGAGGAAAAGTAATGGCTTCACCACCCCAACTGACAACTGAAGTATTCTTGGAGAACATGTACAAGTTAACATCGTCTCCAATCTTTAAATAAGGACTTTTTAAGCTAAGAACCCAATATGGGTATTTCGTTTGATGGACACTGACCGATGGAATTTGAAAGAACCCAAAATATCTTAGATGGGTTCTATAGAACATGAACTAACAGATAAAATAGCATATTTTAGTTTCGCAAGCATAATCTCTTTTTCCTAAGGCCACAATTTTATTTTTGAAAATAAGGACTGTTTTATAATAAAGGCCTAATAAGTTCAACTGTTCATTAGACCGGGTCGAAATTTAGATTCATCCCGAAACCGACTCAAAAGTTAGAGGGACTTTTAAAAACGATAGCTGCATCATTTTTTTTTTCATTCTGAGAAAAACCAATGGAGCACTTTTAGGAAGTGGATACCAAAGAATACTAACTTTAGAAAACAAGTTTATGTTCTTAAAAAATTTTTGCGTTTAAAAATTTTTTTTTTTTGTTTTGGGTGGGTATAGATAATATGTATTTGGTTCCAAAAATCAATTTTTTTTACGTTTTTCAATAACAAGGTCGGAAAAACGATTTTTTACTCAGAAGCAAGGCATCTAACAAAAAAACGGTATATGGTAAAAAATGCTTGGAATTGTCCAAATAATACGTGTGCATTTTTTCTGAATTTTTTGAGCTATTTTGTATTTTTTCAAAACTTGGCCAAAAATTCTGAAAAAATTCACACAAATTCCTTGAAGCATTTTAAGTCATATGAAATTTTTTCATAGATGCCATGGTTTTAAGTAAACCTAGCATTTTGCTGACAAACGTGAGCTTAACAACTAAAAAAATAAAAAAAAGAATTCAAATTCCTCTACGAAATTTCGTCCAAAATTATGCAGATATCGTTCTAAAGGTTACATTTTTTTTAAATTTAAATTTTTATTTCTTTATTTCTTCATAGGAGTTTCTTTCGATGGTTTTCATAAGTGACTAAATATCATTTCTTAGCCATATCCGCCACATCCGAAAACTTAATTTTTCAAAACATTGCTGGTTGAATTTGATTAAGTAATCAACAGTACTGTTGTATCCAAAGCTAAATGCTTACGTAATGCAGCTCTTAAAAGCTAATGAAACAAAAAAGTTCAAACTTCAACAAAATAGAAAAAAAAAATATTAGAAAATAAATTGGTAAATAAAACAATTAAGCAAAATATTTACGAAAGTAAATTAAATGCCATAGCAAATATTTGCATAATGTGCTAAGCAATCAATTAATTTGAAATATTACTTTTAAGCGACAATCCCAATATTGTCAACTTGAGTTCATAGCTTTCTACTATTTAAAGCAAGTTATTTATTGTTTCTATTTGTTTTGACTTTGAATCTTTAAAAACATTGTGAAAATCTAATGACTATGCCTGCAACCCACAGCTCAATCAGCAAAATTGATGCGCAGTTTCTTAAAATGCGGCATCAACACCCTCTGTGCTTATGGAAGCTGTATGCCAATTTTGTAATTCCGCCTATTAGTGTGTAGTTTACTGTATGCATTTGACGAGTGAGTGAAAAAATTTCCACTGACAATAGAATATACATATATGTATGAATCAAATACCACAATAGCGGACTATTCCATGACTTATATAATTTTTGTTGATTTGTTTAGCAATTATCGATGAAACAAGCAATTACTGGCAGCAATTAAAATTAATGGATTTTTCAATTGTGGTGGCCATTATTTTTGCATTATTTAATTTAAAATTGTTAATAGAAATTCATTTGCATTTAATTGAGACGTTTTGATAACAATAGCGAATATTTATCTCTTTTTTTCTCACACAATCATTTAAGATTATAAGCGTCTAACGAATTTGTAAGTTTTTAATTTAAAAGAAAATATTCTAATGTTTTTTTTAATTTTATAGGACATAGGCTATTTAGCCTTTTATTTAACTTTTGGGTTAAATAAAACAGCATAAGTATTTTGACAAAAACTATATGCGACTATCGAACGTTGCTTTGCTTAGAACTGTCAAATAATGATGCGATTATGCTCAATAAAATTATATTGATATGAAAGCAAGCAAACAACGAATTTTGTCATGCCATAAGTATTTTGACATCAAGTTCGCATAGTCACTATTTTACAGCAGAAATTGTGATTCGAAAGATTTCAAATTTATTTCAATTATTTGGAGTGTGCAGTATTCGTTAAGGAACGGTTTTTTCCATACATGTCTTCATTTCAACTTATCTATAGAGAGAACGGCTTGTACGATTTCAACTAGAGATATTTCGTATCCAGTTGAAGTGAAGTCATTTCTAGAAAAAACATTATTTTTACGTTTGCGGCAATACTACACGAGCGAAATTTTTTTTTTTATATACCTATATATTTTAGCTAAATACACTCCAAATAATCGAAAAAAATTTGAATCTTTCAAATAAAAATTTCTGCTGTAAAACAGTAACAATGCGAACTTGATGTCAAAATACTTATGACACAACAAAATTCGTTGCTTGCTTGCATTCTTATCAGCAAAAAAAAAAAATGACAAAGTACGATCTATCTTTTGAGCAGCGTTTTTTGACAGTTCTAAGCAAAGCAATGTTTGATAGTCACAAATAGATTTTGTCAAAATAATTATGCCGACTAGTGTATGCACTATTTAATCTGCTGGTGAATCATACTTTTTATTCTTATCAAGTGCATCACAACTCGAAGAATGGTTAGTTTCTGGTCTGTCAACAAATTAATTAAAGAAATAATCATTATATAGTAGCTTTCATTATTCTAAAAGTAAAACGTTTCTCACGAAATTTTGGTTTTTCGAGGCATATTGTTTTTATTAGGCATATTGCATTATCCAATAAGAGTTTTTTGAATCTCACGGTCCCAATGTGCCTCGCAATGGTTTAATCAAAAATCGAATTGCACAAAAATGTTAATTTCTGGCCAGACCAAAGGTAACATCTCTACTAGTTTTTCTATAATTCAAAAATGACAGCTATAACTGACCATAAACGTTATTTTTAGCTTGTGACAAAAAAGTTACATGCATCATTTTGCAATGTGAAAATGCGGAAATTCATTAAAAAAAGAAAATTTAATAAACGTGTCCAAGTGTGCGTAATAAAATTAAATGTTTTCACGCATCTTACGTATCGGTGGGTCTTTTGTTTTTGTTTTTTTTAATCAAATGCAATCATTTTTTTAGCATTGTCATTTTGCATTTCCTTTTCATTGTTGCCAACAGAGTTGGCCAGTGTGTCAGATTGCATTTACGCAGAGTCAGTTTTTCGCAACATTTCCTTTACACTTTACTGCACAAAATCGCATGCATCTTAACATGCTTAGCACTCTTGTGTCTATAAAAATTAAAGAAAAAAAACTAAAACTTAACTCAAGTGTTCGCAATTAAATGTTTAATTGACGCGACAAATGACCGTTTAAACATTTTGTTGGCTTATGCATTAGTGAGCTGGAAAAAAGAAAAATCCACACTCATTTATCATTTATGTGATTATGTCACTGTGATGATACTTAGATGATTGTAATAAAAAATATATGAAACACATCGCTCGATTTCTGCAACAATATCGTAACTCGAAAAACCAAAATTTCGCGAGAAAACCTTTGATAAGAAACGCATGAATTGACTTTGAATGGAATTTTTCAGCCCAGAATCTGACCATTGTTCGAGTTATGATGCTCTTGATAAGAATGGCACATGAGTCAATCTTATCGTAATCGATTAAGATTTGGGTTGACATCTCCGATTTTTATGAAAATTAGTGAAAAATTAGTACTTGACTTACATATAACTGTGGTAAAATGATTTTTCGAAATCCAGAAAGGCGGCTGATATATGGTCTCAAACTTGTCATAATTTCGATTTTGATCAAATTAATTTCTAAAGGCTGAAAATTGTTAAACAGATTGTATAATGCATATAAAAAACAATTTTGTCTGTCAGTCAGTTAAACGTTAGAACAAGGCTGGTAAGCAGCCCCGTGAAAGGCAAAACCCTTTTTTTACTCACGAGGGAGGCATCTTACGAAAAAAGTGCACATGAAATGCTTAGAATCATCCAAGGAGCAAGTGTGATTTTTTTTTTTTTTTTTTTGAAAAATTTTTAACGTTAGAAAAAAAAAAAGTTAAAAAAAAATTCGCACGTATTCCTTGAACGATTTTAAGCATTTTATGCCATGTACACTTTTTCGTTAGATGCCTCCCTCGTGAGAAAAAAAAGCGTTTGCCTTTCACGGGGCTGCTGACCGGCCTTGTTCTAACGTTTAACTGACTGGCCGACAAAATTGTTTTTTATATGCATATTACAATCTGTATAACAATTTTCAGCCTTTAGAAAATAAATTTGATCAAAATCGAAATTGAAATTAACCTCGAAAAGGCCAAAATTTCTCAAAATCCTGAAGTGATGGGACAATTTTGAGCTTAGATTCAGATTCTATGCATAAAGTTCTGTCAGGAATAGCCCTCAGCTGCACTGCAATAAAACCTAGCAGGTTTGTGATATTATTTTGGATTCCAACTTTAACTTTATATATTATATCCACCCTACTTTGAAATGAAAAAAAATTTTAATTAAAAAAAAAAATTTATGAAAATCAAAAAATTACCATATGTACACTAAAGACCCTACGCCCCTTTAAATTGTTGACATGTATAATTTAAGCAAATTACTATAATTAAAGCCACAGGTTGAACAGTGTAATGCATATCAAATGAAACATGTAGAGTTTATTAGGTGAAAAATATCGCATAAAAAGCGCCACCTAATATTTAACATATTTTCATATTTGTACAGAGCGGCGATATTCAAATGGGTGCACTTAAATTAAACTCTGACTTTTCTAAGAAAAGTTGCATTTACTGTAATTTTATACGAAACTCAAGGATTTTATTACATTTATCTCTACTTACAGAGGCATGTCGGTACTGTATTTATTTTCACTTTTATCAACTTCCCGCTTTATATTAAGTAGTTAAACTCTGGGGGAGTAACTAAGCTCGCGGGTAATTGTCTGCTTGCGCGTAGTTATCGCAAAAACAGCACAAATTTGCGCATGATCGCGCTGATATCGTGCGTTATTTAATGTTGGCGTAATATCACGCGCATATATTATTGAACTTTTGTTGCAATTAAATATGTTATATTTATTAATAATAATTTATTTTTCTTTAATTAGTACCATATGTGTGTTTTAAATAAAACATTTCCAATAATATTTACTTTTCAAGTAATTGATTGAATTTTAATGTTCCTAACTATTCAATAATGACAAACATGTTTTGATACTATTTATGTGTACAATACATATTTTATCTTAATTTATTTTTATATAATATATATATTTGCTATTGTTTTCGCAGAACTTATGTTAATTTTTTCTTTATTTTTTTATACACGACAATATTGTAAGCAAATTGCTCAATATTACTGGTTTATTGAACCTGTTTGTTTATGTGTTTTGTTTTTTATTTTCGACAAACATTTTTAGCTTAATTGTTTCTATTTTTGTTCTCAACAACCAGTACGTAATTTGTTTATACAATTTTTCTAATCTTGTTTTCTTGCTGGCTGGTTTCCGGAAGTGCAATTAGGAGTAAAAAAATTATTAATCCAATATGACCCATTCTTTTTTTATTTGATTTTAGTTCCAAATCATCAGCCTCGTATAAAGTTTTAGTTGATGTCGTAGGTCTCAAACGAATATTGTTCTAGCCGCTGTCTTGAGCTATAAACCAAGAGCCAGAGAAAGGATACCTTAAACTTATCGTTGACCAAAAAAGTACTTATTAGAAGTGGCTATGCATGCCTCTCTCCAGATTAACACCTTGCCGGAACGATCCTTGAGATAAATCACCTGCACGTTGTACTAATCCCTCCACTGAGGATCGTTGGTGTTCCGAAGACCTCGGCACTGCTTAGCCACGTGACGTAAAACAGGAAAAACCCACAATGGGTATCGTTCACACGAAAAAAAACAAAACTGTGTTGGTGAAAAAATGTTTTGATGAACTCTTTATTGAGTATTTGACTTTAATTTTAATTTATTGATTTTACAATTAAACTTTTTTCAGTATGAGAACTAAAACTTTTACTTTTATGCTGCAGCCAATGCTGTTTCAATGGTGGTTTTTCATGAATGATAAAATGAAAGTAGAAATGAAAAGAATTTGACAGCTATGAGCTGTGGGGCATTGTTTGTTAGGCAATGGAATCACGTTGCCAACTGCGGGGAACTTATCGTACTTTTGGGGACTATGCGTGTTCGCATAAACAAATATATTAAATCGAGTTACTTGCTGGAATTAGAATAACCACTATTTTGATCTGAATTAAAGCACCAAAAGTATGTCTAGAAAAAAAAAATCTTTAGGAGTAAAGTTGTTAGTGAAATTTCTGAATACGGCGTTTTTCAAAGCCCCAGAACATTTTTCTAAACTTTGAAGAAAGTGAATTGACAACCCCTGAATACATTTCAGCTGAAAAAAATGCATTTCTAAAAAGCCCGAGAAATAGCTTGCTTGCATTATGTTTCAGATGCATTTGACAAAATCCAATAAATTTGCCAAGAGCAAATACTAGCTTCCTGTGCCCAAAAGTTTTATCGCCAACTTCATCTGTCTGAAAAAACACAAAATTTTTTATAGTTTTCTGGGGACAACAAGATTTTTTCCGAAAAAGATTTTCGCTCGAATTAAGCTCGAAATTTTGTGCGTCGAAAGTTTTTATCGAAAACCATTTCTATGGAATGTAGATGAATAAATAGAGTTAGATAATAAAAAAAAAAGTTTTTTGGGATTTTCTGTGGATCTTTATGGCTTATCAGAAAACTTATTTTTTCAGATTTTCAAGGAAAGTTGCAAGGTTTTCGGAAAAGGCTTTTCGGTCAAAATTAACTCGAAACTCCTGTGTCAAAAATTTAATCGCTGACTAGTCCTGTAGATTAAAGGTGTTTTAAGGATGTATGGAGATCCTTAGCAACAACATTTTGATACTTGACACCACTCAATATTGTGAGGTTGGAAAAAAAAAATGAGTTTGCAAAAAAAATTTTGGGAGTGGGGTGAGGGTAAAGGTTGGCGCATCGAGGTCAAAAGTGAGAGAAAAAGAGAAAAAATTTACATACAGCAATACAAATGCTTAGGAGTCACCTCTAGAGGGGTCAAATGTATGACCGACCCACATTATTTTGCCCTCTCCAACATTTTTACCAAGCACACTTACCCCCTATCTCCAACCCCTAAGGAGGCTCCCATACAAAATTGACATTTTTAGGAAATCGACCCCCACCACTCCTTGGGTGCCCCTAGAAGGGTCAAATGTATGACTGGTCCCTAATATTTTTTCCTCTCCAACATTTTTCCCTAACATACTTACCCTGTATCTCTGACTCTTTAGGGGACTCCCATACAAAAAATATGTCATAGACATGAAAAATATGGAAAGGAAATCGTGAAATGGGCCTATAACTGCACAGAACTCACTCCTAGAGGAGTTCAATGTTTGACCGACCCCCATTAGGCCCCCTCAAAATTTTTTTCTTAGCATACTTACCCCCTATTTCTAATCCTTAAGGGGGCTCCCATACAAAGTTACTGTTTTTAGTTAAAATGCCCCCACTACCCTAACTGGACCATGGGTACCCCTAGAAGGGTCAAATGTATGGCCGACCCCCATTATTTTTTCGCGACCTATATTTTTCCTCCACATACTTACCCCCTATTTTCAACCCTGAAAGGGGCTGCCATACAATTTTTTTTTATAAATTTTCCTAGAAATAATGGGGGTTGGTCATACATTTGACCCTTCTAGGGGTACCCATGGTCCAGTTAGGGCAGTGGGTGCAGTTTTTAAAAAAATCGTAACTTTGTATGGGAGCCCCCTTAAGGATTGGAAATAGGGGGTAGGTAAGCTGTGAAACTTTGGAGGGGGGTATTGGGGGTCGATCATTTATTTGACTCCTCTAGGAGATACTCCTGGGCAGTTATGGGTCTATTTGACGATTTCCTTTCCATATTTTTTATGTCTATGACGTCAGTTTTGTATGGGAGCGCCCTATAGAGCTAGAGGTAGAGGGTAAGTATGGTGGGAAAAAATGTTGGAGAGGAAAAAATATTAGGGGCCGGTCATACATTTGACCCTTCTAGGGGCACCCTGGAAGTGGTGGGGTCGATTTCCTAAAAATGTCAATTTTGTATGGAAGCCCCCTTAGGGGTTAGAGACAAAAGATAGGTATGCTTGGTAAAAATGTTGGGGGAGAAAAAATAGTGTGGGTCGGTCATACATTTGAACCCTCTAGAGATGGCCCCTCTTGTAGGGCTGTAAGTAAATTGTTTCTCCTTTTCTCTTATCTTTGACCCCGATGCTCCAACCCTTACCCTCACCCCACCCCCAAAATTTTTTTTGCAAACTCATTTTTTTTCCAACCTCATAAAATTGAGGGGTGTCAAGTATCAAAATCCGATATTCGTGCACTAAAACACCCCTACTGTAGATTCGTGTGGCTGAAAAAATTAAAGTTAGTTATGAAAAACATTTTTTCCAATTTTCCGGGAAATGGAAAATTTTAGGCAGGTCGAAACTACCGTTGAAAAGCTCGAAAATAGCTCAAAATTCCAAAACTATGAAATTCGTTACACTTGTAATGCTCACTTTACAGACCCCACATAAAAGTACTGAACATTACGCTCAACCCAACATGTCATCTGATGTATGCATGCTGGTAGCAAAATAATATAAATTATTTTAAATTTTTTGTAGATTCTCCTAATTTTATATGAATTTTGGATGAAAAATTAAACCGCTTCTATAATTAAATGTGAATTTAATCCATAAACCATATCTTAAATTTTTTCAATTGGATCATTACTTTCTGAGATATCAGCCATTGAAGTAAAGGTCCCTGTAAAGGACTGTATTAAATTTGTATAGCTTACAAAAATGAACTACACTACTCCCTAGATGTACGGGTAACTTGGATTTCAGACGTGATAGGAAATCGGAATCAGCGACCCTGAAGAGTCAAAAAAAGTTATCGAGATCTAATTCAGATTTTTAGATAAATGCCTAAAATTGGACAAAATCGACATCCAAAAACTTAAGCGCTAATTTTTAAGTTCGATTGACACATTCATATAAGTAAGTCAACCTAAAATTGGTAAAAAGAAATATAATTTAATCGAATGGCAAAAAAGGCATCGACTTGTGGGTCACTGTAATTTGCAAATCTTTTGCTAAGGCCTAATGGAAAATCATTTTTCGAAGTAATTCAAGATCACAAAAAAAAAAATGCAGTTTTGTAAAACTGTTAATAAGTTTTTAATGATTTAATTTAATATATTTGAATTAACCTACAAACTAAATAATTAAAAAACTATCACAATTCAATTTTCATCAATAAATTTATTTATTTTTTCTTATTTCCAGCGCGCTCGCTAAATCATCGTCATCATGTAATCTCCAAGTATTAAATAATTAAAACTTCCAATACATAACGAACATCGAACATCGACCATAATTCATGCCGTTGCTGACACAAAAATTCTACCAACTACCATAACAAATTTAACTCTAATTAAATAATCATAAAATAAAATAAAAAAATAATAATCAATGCTCATTAATTTTAATTATTCTTAACAATAATTAAATTAACATATTAACTTCTTCGAACGATTCTGTGATATACAAAACCAAAAGGTGAGTGAGTTTCCAGTAACACCTAATAAATTATTAATTTTACTCCTAACCGTTACAATCAACACAATATCACAATGTGAATATTACAATATTAAATTTATTAGCTTATCACTCGATAGGTTAACTCAATGATTACGTATGTACTTACGTTCCGATCGCATGGTGGCAATGTGGCTAATAACGCAATCATGTCACCAGACACGTCTATAAAATTGGACAACATTCAAGTGATTAATTTTCCGCGCTTATTTTTTAATTAGCAACATGCAGTTGTTGTTGTTGCTTTTTTTTTTTCTGTTACCAACATTTTGTATTGAGTGTGTGAGAAAAATGTGGGTGTGATTGAATGTCGTTGAATGGACATATATTGAATAGTTTAGTCGACAGTTGATTGTCTGCACAAATTGCTGCTAAATGCAGACAGACAATTAGACACGCAAGTTATGGACTCAGCAAAACTTGGACTCAAATATGGGAGAGCGGCGTTCATTGTTGTGGTGGACACTCTTGGTGAACAAAATGTATTGTTGGCACTTAGCCGCTTGTGGCCATGGAATGTGAACGTCGTCACAAGATAAACATCACAAATTGAACAAAAGCTATTATTAACCATAAATTGTCGCAGCAATATTGTAGGCTTGTATTCAGTCAGTATACGTTGGTGAACGTTTTATTGCAGAGAGTAAATGGGGCTCGAATTTGCATTTCTCCGCCCATCTTGGAAAAACGAAAATACTGAGGATGCTCCGACTCCAAAACACCGGATTAGCGACTGAAGAATTGCGAATTATTTCGTCTGAGAAAAAAAGAGAGAGTAATCAAAGTTTCATTATTGAAATTGAAAAGGGAGCCATGCAGTATATTAAGGACAGAAGTAACAAAATAATCTTCACTGCTGGAGTAGTTTACTGCGAATTCTTTGACTACAGTGACGTTAAAAAGAAATATGTCTCTCTCACCAGAGCTTACGATGAAGTTACATCCACAGTCGATTAGGTTAGTTCATATAAACCTGCCGAGAAACTCCTTAATGTCACTTTGATTCAAAAATCATGGATTTCTGATGGTGTAAATGATTTTAAAATACACTTTCAAGTCATGGAATATTTAGATCTTGTATATTGGCATGTACGTATATAAATATTTTGTCATATCTCACCTACTTATGTAATGATGACCTACTTAGTTGTCAATAGTGTTGATGATGGGCGATGTAGGCCATTATTTTTGGCAGCTGATAATTGGGATGTCTATCGTGGATTAGAATTAGTAATAGCTGCTGATGCCAATTCACATCACAATCAATGGGACAGTACAAATATGAATGTCTGAAGTGAGTCACTTTTTGATTATAAAATAAAATCTTCTCTTTTAATTTGCAATAAACAAAATGATCCAACTTTTGTAATTCATGTAACAACTGAGGTTTTTGACTTTAATCACAGAATCTGATGAGTTGAATGTTGATAATTGGTTCATTTCTGATGTTGCTATTTTATGAGATCATTGATAAAATCGAAAAAACAAAATTTCGAAATCCTTTGAGAACAAAATGGTCGAAATTTGAAAATCTTATATCAAAAGACCTACCATCTCCGATAATGGATTCCTTGAAACTAATAAACAAATAAATTCCACCCTGGTGGAATGAAAATGTTCAAACCAGCCGTACCACTGCAAGAATGCTATTTAATATAGCACAAAGAAGCGGTACTGTGGAAGATTGTTTGGCTTGCCAGATAAATGACCCAGTGTGCCAAACGGTTCATATCTCCGATTTTTTATCCGTTACTGATCTGTAAAGGATGAAAAAGCAGAGATATGAAGATACGGATCCGTTACTGATCCGTAACGGATAAAAAAGCGGAGATATGAACCGTTTGGCACACTGGGAAGCGACTCTTTAAAAAGACAGTCAGAATTGCTTACATTTTGGCATGATCTTTGCAGCTCCATTGAGTGCGTCCACCAACCCGGAAGACTAAGAAGGATACTCACTAAAGGAGTTTCCGAAGATAAAACTCAACTTATTTTTTGATACACATTTCCAGAGAAATCTTTTAGGTTCTCAATATTTTCCAAGTGTCACGCAATGCGAAAATGAGATTGAGTATTGGAATTTTGCTTTAACTACTCGTATAGTATCTGACGAAAAAGTTAGAAAGAGATCTTAAAACTTTTAATCGTATGATTCTCCGATCCACAGATATTCCTCGAAAACCGGTTTTCCAAAACCTTAACGGTTTTTGAAAAATATTTCCTAAGCCGATAGAAAATTTAAATTTGCTATATCTTCTAAACAATGAGTCAAATGAAAAATAATCAGTCTTTTAACCTGTGTTTTATGCCCTTTGACTTTAAATTTCTTAACAAGAGACTATATGGGACTTTCCGGAATATCAAAACAAAGTTTTGTGGAAAAATTCAGCCTTTTTTAATTTATTTGACTTCAGTACTATATATCTTTCGAATTGCATACTACGCAGTTTGAATTTGCATAATAAGTTTAAATTTGTTTAAGTGATAAATTTGATTTATCAACGCAATTTTAGTGCCACCGACACACATTTGTGATAAAATTTCACAACCTGAATTCATAAAAAATCTCATATCTCATATCGATACCTTAGAGCGCTATAGTCCTATCTCCACATTTTGCGATTTTGAGATTTTTGCAGTTATGGCATCATTGTGGGCTTCTTTACCGTGTGGAAAACTGTGTGATGTCAAAATACCCCTAAAATACCAAAATATTCGATAAATAAGAAAAATCCTATCTCCAAACTGTAATTTTTTCAAGTGCGCTACTGTCCTATCTCCACTGAATATTCAAATAAGTCATATTTGTAAAAAAAACTCTTCGTTTTTTCGCGATTTCTTCGCGTTTCATGACATTTTGCGACATTTTGGTGAACAAATTTGGTTACACCCAAGGCTCCACTCTTGGTTGTTGGAACCAAAAAATAAAAAAAAAAAAAAAAAAAAAATCGTTTTTTTCGTGTTTTCTATGCGTTTCATGACTTTTTACGACATTTTAGTGGAAAAAATTCAAAAAATGTACTAATTACGTCGTTTTTTTGAATAGTAGTGGAATTTTATATAAGGGCAAAAGTAATGACATACTATAAAATGGCTGGGATTTCGTTAGAAATTAGTAAAATTGGCTAAAAACATTAAATTATGTTAAAATATACCATGGGTAAAATTATTGCATTTATCGTTATATCAAAATAGCAGCCAATCCTAAATAACCACTGTTTGAAACCTTCTTTTTGCATTTCCCAACAATTGGAAAAATGGAGATAGGACTATAGCGCTCTAAGGTATCGATATGATTTCCTACGATGTATCAACAATTCAAAAAAAGAAAATAGTACAAAACCTTAAGGTGTCATACTTTTTACACCTGAATCTTTTAATTAAAAGAAAAAAAGCAACCTTTTTTACGTCTTTTAATTTGCATTAATAGCCCACAAAATTCATAAAAAACCGCCTTATGATAAATATCACACATTTAAGCAAAACGCAATTTCAACCATTTGTACAAAAAATGCTTTAGTTTTTTTTTTAGATTAAATGTTACGGCAACTACGATGTAACCAAGTGGTGAAGCAAAAAACAAACCGCATACAAATGATATGAAGAAAATGATTTCAAAATGTTGCACATTTACATAAAATAACACAAAGAAAGCCCCGCTAATGGCTTGGCATGATGGCACCATGTCAATGTGCAAGATTTTCTCACTTAATGTGCAATACCTTTGAACAGCATTCCATCTTGTGCATTACAGAAAATTGACACTTTTAATTGAGGTTATAATGATGGGTTTTACGCTACCGCTATTGGCGCCATACATTAGACATATCTGTGGAAGAAGTAGAAAATATTTAGAAAATGATAAATGTATATTAACACGCAAGGCAGAAATTTGTCCTACCTTTTATACTATGTTGGGAATGGAGCACAACTTTGAATTATACACCATCAGAAGCGTATTTTTGTGTAAATATGCACAAAGTTAAAATTATTTTAATATTTTGACTTTAAGCAAGGTAAAATAATATGCAAATTTTTCAATATTAACTTTATTGTTGTCAAGTGGTCGCACAGAGCTGAAAAGAGGATACATAACAAAGAGAAAGACTAAAAGCTGACTGAAACTGAATTCATGTTTTTTGTTTTCTTTTCGATTAACATTTGTCACTGTACCTGGGATGATACATGAGCTTTTCTATTTTGTACCAAATAGTAAAAAAAGTACTAAAATTATTTTATACATTTGTGGTCAAATATTGACCATTAGGCGACTCTAGTTTGAATTAATTGGAAAATATATAACTAAAATAAATTTCCTTACGACTTTAGATAGTGAGAAAACTAACAAAAATCGAGCTTTTCTAATCAGGAATGTTTTAACCCATTATAACCAAGTTTTTGGACAAATATGTCAAAAAGACCCATAAAAACGGGATATAATGGGTTAAGATGTTCTAAAAAATTGTTCCTTGCTTGATTTCATGTCAACCTTTCGGAACATATTAACCCATTATATCCCGTTGTTATGGGTCTTTTTGACATCTTTGTCCAAAAACTTGGTTGCAATGGGTTAAAATATTCCACAAAAAAATTTTATGAAAAATTTCACTAGGGCTCACTGAAGAAAAAATACCATCCGGACGGTGGCAGCCCTGTATGGTAGCGCACCCGCACCAACGACTCATGATAAACACAACACTATACAACTTCAAAAACTCATAACTTGATAACCGTAAAACATACCACAGTTTTGAGGGCTGAAGAATAATTTTAATAAAATTTACTTTCAAATAAAAATATTTAAAAAAAAAATAAAAAGTCCCAAATTGGCTTTGAAAAAGAAAAAAAACTTTTTTCGACCAAAAATAAATTTTTTTTCAGTGTAGTTATTTTTTTTTCAAAAGCTCATACTTTTCTTCAAAAACCCAGAAAATTTCATTAAAATCGGTTAAAAAGCCGAGGAGCTATAAATTTTCAAATATGGAAGTATCCAAAGGTTGGATCGATCTTCCCATGGCCGCCATCTTGAAAATTTTCGGAATTTCGGGAAATCATTTTACCACAGTAATATGTATGTCAAATACTAACTGTTCACCAATTTTCATAGAAATCGGAGATGTCACGTCGAATCTTGGTCGATAACGCAAAGAAACACTCATATAGTAAATTGGTTCGATTTGCACGGTTGCTACTTTGGTCTTTAAAAACCAAAAATGGTATTTTTTTCTTATTGTTCCGCTGGTTTTTCTTTTGAGATGAACCTAAATTTTGTATACATCTTTTATAGGTAACTGGAATTTTTTATTTTTTTTTTTTTTTTCTGGACTTTTACCGATATATTTTACAGTGATTTGATAGCAAAATTCAGAGATAATACTGAAAGCAACTGTTGTGCAAGAGACAGTAGGGGGTAGGCGTATATATTTTGACTGCGGCAGAAAACGTTCAATGTACGCCACTGTATGTTGCTATAGAAAAATTGTTTTTTTTTTATTTTTTTGCAATAAAAACTAAGCTAAAACAGTTTAATGGATTAATTTTACATAATGATAGTGCGAAACATATTCGTAAAATGTGAAAAAACTTTAATCATTAAATTTCTATTGTACATTTCGCCCCTAATGTGCTCTATGGGTTCAAATATGAATGTAAAAATAAAAAAAAAAAAAATATTTCAAATTCTTTAAAATGCATTTCAAAATTTCATTGATTGAAAAAATGAAACATACGAAATTAATAAATAAAACCTTCTCACTTCATATGCATGAAGTCTTAATGCTCAGCGCGTAACTGGGGCAATACTTTTGCTTTCACGCTGTGAATATCCGCAAACACCAACCAGCACCACCAACCAGGCTGATCGATATCACAAACCTAACCACCGCGCACCACTGGTGATAAAGACACAGAGTGAACAGACAAAAACACTTTGCATGTCCAATTCATCGTTGTTGTTGTCTCAGTTTCAGTACCTAATAATTTTGAATTTTTGGTAACCAGCCAAATAACCAACAACAAATATCTACCCAATGTAACCGTCACAGATTATACAACAAAAATTAGTTTTATTTAAAATTCCATTCATACAAAAATTCACTTTAACGAAAAAAAGCAAAAAAAAAAAAATCGCCTAAAGTGCATGTTCAGTCCATTGAATTGAGATGAAGTGAACGAGAAATGTTACACATACGGTCAGAATATTCAATTGCTAACCAATTTAACCCACCGTAGCGGCGGCACATGTTGACAGTAACATTTGGCAGCAAACAGCATTTGTTTACAGGTGCCGCACGCTGCATATTTGAATTAGGGGAATGGTACCAATACGTAGCTCATTAATGGAGATCATAGCACCATAAAATATGCTGGATACTGTTAGTAACGCATATGCACATCGATACACACACATACATACATTATTCATACCATAATATCCGTTTCCTAAAAAGGTTGAGGTTCAATTAGCGCAAACAAAGGCGGCTGCTTTTGTGTAGTTTAAGTCCATACAGTTAGTTATCAGGGCACGAGAATGAAAAATGGCAGAAAATGGCTTTTGTTAGTTGTCTTGTAAAGAGCGTTGTATTAAGCGAAAAAAGAAAGGAATCGGACCTCAAGATCTTTCCAAATCTCTCTATAAAAGAAGTTCAAACCTTGAGGTAATCATAATCAGCTGGAAAATCGAATAACGTTTTTTTTAGCAGAAGCAAAAGACTTTTGGTGGATTTTTCTCAATATCAAACTACGAGCAGAGGATAAACTTTATACACGCAAAGCATTAAAGTAATGAATAGTTTGATTGGAAAGGAAATACCCAAAATGATCATTGAGTGAGTCATAAATATGCTATAAAACAGAACAGTCATCTATGAAGCGGTTACAGAAAGACAAACTGTGAGGACAACTAAAGGATGTACTGTGACTGCTCCTATGGATACTTGTCACCTACGAATTATTAGAAATTATCGATGATCACAAATTCAAGGGTCAAGCTGATGATCGGGTAGTAATGGCAAGAGGCAGGTTTAAGTCTAGCATTGCCGAACGAATGTAAGTTGCTCTCAACTTAGCTCTATGCTGGAGCCGAGAGAATGGAATCAAAATAAATACTAGTAAAACCACACTCATACCTTTTAAATGGAAGAGAAAGCTAAGCCTCGGAGCTTTAAGCTTGGTGAAAACGGTGCTATCGGTTTCCGAGGAGATGAATTATTTGGGAGAAGTACAATACAAAAGTCTTACTTAGAATATCATCTATCATACATAGCTAACAAAGCTCAAGGATAATATATGCTTGCTGTACGGTGTACGGCTGTACGGTAAATCAAATGATGGCATGATTTTACAAAACTATCATTATACCAATGATCACTTACGCTTCATTAGCGAAGGTAGAGCAACAAGTAAAGGCTCAGAAAGAAATAAACAGGATCTTCGGAATAGAAGGAAAACCTATAAATCAGTAAGAAAAATTTGTTGGAAAATAGTGGGGCAGCATGTATGAAAGAAGAAGCAAAAAATGGTGAAAACAGACGGTGTGGAAAAGAAACGAAAACCTAATGAAGAGGAAGAAAAAATGAGAAGAAGGAAGTTCAAAGATCAAAACCAATAATGGCAAAAGAAAGAGGTGAGATTAAGAACGAAAACAGAAAAGACATAAAAAACAGTACGAAGAATGGTGGGAAAAGTACGCCACCCATTTATCATATACCCTGAAAGTATGCTATTTTATTTTAGAAATTTAAACCAAAACAATATAAACAAAATTAGGCATGACGTTGAATTTTGTCAAAAGTGTGATAGGAAGTTTTATATTGAAATTACATACTTTCCAGGTCTATGTTAAAGGGATGGTATGTTTGAAATTTGAAAATTTTAACTTAAACTTGATTAGAACTTAAGCATTTCTGAGGTTTTTTGGTTTGTGAATTGATTTTCAGGCTATGTGGCCAAACAAAAAAGTTTTACATACAACCATTGTGTTTTTGGTTATTTTTTAATTTTTCAGGGGGCCAAAAAGTTTTTTGAAGAAATATGAATAATAGATGTTGCTGCCAAATCCATGGGATAGAATTTTTCACTAAAAATGTCTACCAACAAACAATGTGGAAAACTGAAAATTGACAAATGTTAATTTTTTTCATGAAACAAAAAAAAAAAAAAAAATAAAGAAAACAACAAAAAATTGCTTATTCACAATTTATTACAACAAAATCGACACTAAATTTTAATACAACACGTGTAAGGTGAAAAAGTCAACTGCTGCCAGATATACCCAAAAAAAAAATTTCTAAGAAATAATGCATAAAAAATATATGTGCTCGTATTTTCTATAAAGTTTCGTAAAATCTTGCAGATTTTATGCAAACGATAATATTGGGTTCAATATTTTTTGTATGTTGTTTTGTTGGATTGCAACACTTGAGCAAAAACAAAAGTGTCACAAAGCGTGTGGCAACATGGGGTTCATTCATTTGTGCTGCAACATGCAATGCTCATGTTGTGGGCATACATATATGTATCTAACATGCAGATATAAAAAAACATCAAGAAATATTTTGTTAAATAAAACAACAATAAATGTATGTTAATGCTATTCAGCACAAAAGCAGCAAACAGTAGTTGTTAAATGTGTCAATCAATGTCCTCTGACCGTACTAACCCAATGGTACCTATCTATGATTATATGGAGCACAAGACTACTAACTACAAGAGCAATTTAAGTATGAGTACATATGTCGCGCGCTTAATATGTTGCACAAATGCGCGCGCATGCGCAACATAAAGTGTTGCTAAAGTCCATTTTTTTAAGTCTGACATAAAATGGAAAAAAAAGCGCGCAAATGTCACACGAGCTGCCACTATTGCACAGCAGTGTAGTACGATTATGTTGTTGTTGTTGTTGTTGCAAATATGAACATCTCCATGGTATCCATGGTATCCATGGCATGCGGTGAATGCGAAAAGCAAAAAAGTCACTCTTTGTTAACCCATTTTGCATAGAAAAGAGAAGATCAAGTAGTACCCTTAAATTTAGAAATATGAAAATTGTAATTCTTAATGAAATATCTAGTGAAAATTTGAATGTAACAGCATCTGATAATGAGACGAACCGAAGCTCAAAGCCGATCATTTAAACTGTCTTGATTGGTTTATTTTCTAACAGTTAGTTTGCTTAATAAAGAAATCACTGTACTTCCCGCACTTTTTCCTGTAATATTTTCGCACAATTTGCTGTTTTTAGTTTAGAAGACAATGAAATTATTACATTGAAACAATTTTATCAGTTTGTTTTATTTTTTTTCTTTTTTTTGACAAATCTATTTGGTTTATTTGAAACCAACCAAAAATTTTTCATACATGACAAATTGGTTTGTGCCTAACTATGCCTAAATGAGGATTTAACCAAGTGAAAATAGAGTATTAGGAATAAAAGAAAAAATTTAATTTCCATTGCTTAAATTTATGCTGGAATAATAAGAAAATTGACTTGAAATAACTAAACTATGGTTCACCTCATATGTATGTATATATGTAGTTTTAATGGGTTAAAATGTATCGGCCAGCCAGCTGTTTATGGTATGTCGGGCGTGATCTACAATTTAAAAGCGCATGAGTGTTAAATAAATTGAAGAAACTGGTGAAGCAGGTGAATATATCGACAGACCAATAGATGGACAAGCAAAAAAAAAAAATATAAAAAATTGTAACACAAATAGCAAAACAGTGAAACAAATGTTTATTGACAACCTGACTTGATTTATTATATGCAATTGATGGGAAAAATGTCTTTCTTTGGAATTTTCGATGACAGTAGTGAATAGTTTAATTTAACTTATGAATTATTTTATATATTGTACATTTAGTATCTTTTACACTACGTAAAAAAGCTATTCTTCTTCGAAATGTTATTTTCATAGGAGAACTTTGTTTTACAACGTTCTAACTACCTTTCGAATGTCTTGTTTTTAACGATACTCTCCAAACAAATGTTGTCAGTTTACGGTTAAGTTCACTTCCAGTAATCTTCGGATTGTCTACTTACCTAAGTAAGAGTAAGGTTTGAAGCTCCTAGACAGAGTGGATGTTGTATACTCTATTAACTCTTTCGAACATCTTTCTGTTATTGATATTATAATGGGATGTACTCTACAGAAATTTTCCTGGGAGCATGTAAATCTTCAATGAACAGTGGGGCACATTTAAGAGGTCTATCTATCTAGTTGCTCCACTGACTCACAGGCAACACATAATCGTGTAAAGAATTGATTTGTAATGCAAAATCGTGAAAATTGTCAAAGCGACAGCGCAATAACAACAAAAAGTGCTCTGTATTTCGTATTTTTGTTAACAAATAAAAATACAATAAAGTTGTTTGTTTGTTTATCCAGCCGCCATTCAGTTCGTCCGTCCATCTCACGCCCAATACAAATGTAAATGACACAAGTTTTGATTGAAAGTCACGTCTTGCAAACCACGCTTTCATCATCTGAAAATGCTTTCGAACACAGTATGGTGTGGCGCTTTTTAATTTTTCGACTTTTAATTGTTTTGTTCCATTTAATGTGGTTTTTTATTTTTTTTTTTTTTTTTTGTTTTTGGATTGCGAAATCATTGATACGTCCAACGTCTCCATGCAAAAACT
This sequence comes from Calliopum simillimum, assembly GCA_951812925.1. Lineage (NCBI taxonomy): Eukaryota > Metazoa > Arthropoda > Insecta > Diptera > Lauxaniidae > Calliopum > Calliopum simillimum. The sequence goes on along the minus strand of OX638372.1, from coordinate 12,562,964 downwards.
TGGCAAGTTGATAACTTAATGCCAAACTTTTTTTGGTTTCAACTTAAGTTGATAACTTAATGCCAAACTTTTTTTGGTTTTCATATTTATAACTTCACTTATCTATTTATTAGTTAATTTTTCTAAAAAAACAGTGGTTGTAAGTCGTACATACCAACGTAATGCCCGAAAAATATTTCTTAATGCTAGTTGGGACGTTAAGTTACCAATATGTCTCATGGAACCTTATATACTGGAGCAGAACATAAGTTGGTAACTTGAGTTACAACTAATATGTATTCATTTTGTCCGAATTATTAGTTAAAATTGTCAATATCTCCGTAATCTTATCCGTAGTAGAAACAAAGATTTATTAGGTAATCGAAAAACCTTTAATTGATCTACAAATTTCAAAAGTATTTATTCAATTTCAGTATTTGGTTTTCTTGTTAAACGTTGAACGTATCGATATAATAGTCTACAAATGCCAGCAAAAGTTGAGAATTTCTTAAATGCTTGCAAATTTTTTAGTGGAAACACTATACTACTATGTCGACTGCACTGAATTTACAAAGATATTTTCTAACATCCGGTTCTGGTTTCAGAAGGTTGGAACCTTCGATTTCTTTTGAATTGGAAATTATAATGAAGGTTGATTAAAAATTTGCAACGTTGCATTGTTAAAAATAGTACATATCTTTTATCTCTGATTTCGGTTCCGACTCCAAAAAATAAATTTTAAAATATTTGGTTCCGGTAAAACCATCTCCGTAACATCCCTACACCCGACTAGAAAAAACCTATAGTATTTTATCGAAGAAGTCAACAAAGTAGAAATAGAAGTTTGACAAAAGTTGTAAAAAGTCGAAAAGCATGGACAAAGAAACAATTCATTAACTAACTAGTTTCACTCAACATCGAAAAGTTCAATCAAAATACCATGTGGCCACATTGATTTCATGCTAATTTCCAAACGTGATAAGTTATAACAATGAAAGAACCCTGCAAGATGCTTGTAGTTTCAGAATATATTTTTTTAGAGCAAAAGTGTATTTTGAGAAATTTTTCCTCTAAAAAAGTATGAGACGGGTTTTGTTTTTGAGCCATAACTTTTTACTGGTCAAACCGTTTCGGATGTTTTATATATCGTTCAAAAGGTAAGAAATGCACTCAACTTTCTTTTAAAGGACGTAGAAAGTTATTTCATCACATTCAAAAGTTATGGTCAAACTTTTATAAATTTTTCGTTACATTAATATTATATTTGATAGTTGCACTAGATTTTGGTTCGAAAGAAAAAATGTCCATATCGTTACAAATTTTGTATGCGGGTATGAGACACTTTTAAAAATGCAATTTAAATTAGAAAATACGAAATAAAAACACCATAACTGTCCGTAAACACATGAATCATTACATAGATGCCGATATTTGACAGTTGCACACGATTTGGGTTCGAAAAAAAGTGTCTCATACCCGGATACTTGACACCTTTTATGAAAAGCCAAAAAAGAATGTTTTAACCATTTATATTTGCACAAACCCAAATCATATCACAAAGTAGATATAAAACACTAAACGCTAACGCATGACACTTCCCATTTCCAGTTGATTAAATCCAAAATATAACACTTTGAAACTGATCATAAAAAACTTTTTACAGTCGAGTTGCGACCTGAGGTGTATAACTTAAATAAGCAATAGATCTTTTCACTTCGGTGTTGACTTAAAAACTTGGTCATAGCAAGATGACAGTTCGACAGTAGTCAGATTGGCAATATTAGTTATGCATCATAGAAAAAATCGACTGTCTCATACCCGGTGGTATCTCATAATCGGTGACTCTCCCCTACTATTATATTCCACTCTTTTTGGTTTCAAATATGCATGAAAAATCTGAAATATAGAAAGTTTATTTGACAAATTTTAAAATTTTAATTTTTATAAAAAAAAAAAAATACAAAATATTTTATTACGAATATAAAAATAGTTTTATTAATTTTTATAAATGACCTCTGCTCTATTGTTTTGCATTTTACTGTTGCCAAAAACTATTGCCAATAAAAAAAAAAGAATGAGTATTGTTTTAGATACGCCCATAAATTCGTGTTAATTAGAGCATGTTCAGAATAAAAATTTTTATTCTTTTTTATCAATAGAATACTTTGAGAGACATTAACCCCTTACAACTGCAGGAACGTGAGAAAATTATTTTAACAATATCAAATTTTTAGGATTTTGTTCAGTTCAGTTGATTTTTATTACTCAATTAGAATAGTAGCAAGTTTTTTATTGTGATTTTTATTTGCAAATATAATTTTTATGCAGAAAAAAGTATTTTTATTAAGATTTTTATATATAAAGGTAATTTGCATCCAAGCATTTTATAAATTCAATTTGTAGTGGCAAAAACAGTAAGTAAAATCTTTTGCATTTTATGACAAACCGTTGTGATGTTTACGGTGCCAGTAGCAGTGACATTTTGACATTTACATTTTGAAATGCATTTAATTAATTAATATATTAAATTAAATTAATATTCTTGATAAAGCAAATATTTGCTAATTATAAAGTGGATGATATGGTATGTTAACAATTCTACGATCGAATGAACCAACTTTCAGTTCGAAAATCACCGATGGCGCTAAAATTTTTTTAATACGGTACTTTGCTCAATTTGAGTTGACACGTATTTTTTATTTTTCCCGAAACCGGGTTTTTTGAGATGAGATTTTCATATTTTTGAGTTTAAAAAAAGACGGTTTCAACAAAATACTCATAATTTGGGTTCTTGTGGGACAATTGTAACAATTTTTTTTAGGATATGTGAAATTTGATCAAAAGCTGTCTATCATATTATCATTTATAGTACAGTAAAAATTTAGGAAATTCTATAAAAAGTTAAAAGATTTCCAACTGAAATTACTCGAAAAACACATTTATTTTTTCTTTTAATTTCGATATATTTCACAGTACACTAAGAAGTACCGTATTATTTTATATTTAATTGCATTTTAACATTAATTTTTTACAATAACTCTATGACTTCATTTAAATCTTAAACTTTCCCGCATAAATCGCATCAAAAATTGGCCCAACCCATTAGTGTAGCCATACACTGTATACAAATCTCCCACAACTTTTTTCATCTTAAGTACTCCACTTTTTCAAATAGCGGTATGGACCACTTTTTTCTTCTTTTATAACATTACGAGTACGATTATTACACACATTCATTCGTTTCTGCCGTTACAAATGCTACCATTATATATGTATGTCTGTATGTATCTATAGTTCAAAATGGTATCAAGGACGAAATCGTAAATCAACAGAAATAAAAGTTTATGTCCAAAGACAGCTTAGTGAAAAATCGCGCCCAAATAAAAATAACCGTCCAAAATGTAAAAATTGTTGTAAATAGCAACAACAACAACAATAGCAACAACAACAATAGCAACTACAACAAAAAAGAAAAACGTTAAGACATATGAGTAAGAAGCCTGTTTGCGCCCAATTGCTGTCAAGCATTCTTAACCAACTAATTAGCAGCAGCACAAGAAGTGTGCATTAGGGTGTACTTTATATTTCCAAAATGCTTAGACATCAAATCACACAATTACAAAAATCTCATGAGTTTACGAAAATTTCAAAAAAAGATTGTCCAACCATCGATTCATTCCAACAACACCACTATTTAAATTATAAGTCCCAAAAATTTAGGGTGGGTTAAGAGTAGCCATGTAAAATCATTATTGAGCTACAGTTCATTTTGGGTTTCAAGATGTGAAGATGCTGAAATAAATCTCTCTAATTTATGAATTTCTGTTTTTTTGCGTTTGCTTGTGGGTCATTTTTAACTAGGGAAGAGTCACCGGTTATGAGACACCTCCGAGCATGAGACAGTAGATTTTTTCTATGATGCAAAACTAATATTGCCAATCTGACTACTGTCGAACTGTCCTCTTGCTATGACCAAGTTTTTAGGCCAACACCGAAGTGAAAAGATCTATTGCTTATTTAAGTTATACACCTCAGGTCGCAACTCGACTGTAAAAAGTTTTTTATGATCAGTTTCAAAGTGTTATATTTTGTATTTAATCAACTGGAAATGGGAAGTGTCATGCGTTAGCGTTTAGTGTTTTATATCTACTTTGTGATATGATTTGGGTTTGTGCAAATATAAATGGTTAAAACATTCTTTTTTGGCTTTTCATAAAAGGTGTCATGTATTCGGGTATGAGACACTTTTTCGAACCCAAATCGTGTGCAACTGTCAAATATCGACGTCTATGTAATGATTCATGTGTTTACGGACAGTTATGGTGTTTTTATTTCGTATTTTCTAATTTAAATTGCATTTTTAAAGGTGTCTCATACCCGCATACAAAATTTGTAACGATATGGACATTTTTTTTTTTTCGAACCAAAATCTAGTGCCACTATCAAATATCAATATTAATGTAACGAAAAATTAATAAAAGTTTGTGCTAACACACAGTCATGGGGTTTTTATTTCATATTTTCTGATTTTCATTGCATTTTTCTAGATGTCTCATACCCGGATACAAATTTTAAATTGCTAAAAAAAAGTACTCAGGAAATTGGCCATAACTTTTGAATGTGATGAAATAACTTTCAACGTCTTTAAAAAGAAAGTTGTGAGCATTTCTTACCTTTTGAACGATACATAAAACACCTGAAACAGTTTGACAAATAAAAAGTTATGGCTCAAAAACAAAACCCGTCTCATAACCGGATACATTCCTCTACTATTATAAACGAAGCTACAATACGTTGGCTAAATTTTTGTTGTGTAACTTTAATACTCCACTAATAGGAAGAAAACTTCCATTGCTGACAATCTTAGCCAGAAGACTAGTACAAGTAGTTTCATAGCAGAAATGGCGCCCAACGCGGGCCCCATACAATATTCGGGGGGTTCATGATTATATGCTTTACTTTGATTCTCATGTTGCACATATAAGCCCCAAGCCGGAAGACTCTTCGAACAAGAAAGGTAGTACATCTTGAAACACCCTATTGCGAATGTTCTATATATTACACATATGCAGCAGCTATCGCCTATATCTATCAAACCGTCCAATTGCACCAACACAAATAAAATTGAAACATTTACGAGATTAACAAATTGTCAATATCAGAAAGAAGGCAATTCCACCACCAACAGTTCGCAACAACATATTAACGTCAATCGTACAAGCGGCGGGCAATTACAATAGAACGCGCGCGCAAGCGCAATGCATTTACGATTGTAATGCTCTAGAACAAAATTCATAAAATGCAAGAAAATGCATAAATAATAAAAATTTTGAGAAAAAAAAGCAAAATACATAACGGCATTTGTAGTAGAAAATCATATGCGATCACTATCTGTTTTACTTACGAGTAGTGGAGGTACCGTTGTTTAGCCTGAGTTCAAGTTTCAATGCAATTCAGTGTTGAAGTAATAAATATTAACGGCATAAGAGGGTGTGTTTCTCTCCGAAACCAAACCAAATCAAACCAAATGGGTGCATGTGTATGACTCGTATGTATCTATAAGTAAAACATAGGATTGGTACCAGCCAGCAGTCATTAAAATCTAATTGGTTCGTTCTTCCATTGAAATTGAAAGTTAAGAAATACACAGCATATGCTGATTTAGACAGACTTTGATATACCCTACCTTTCGAAAATAAAATGCAGTTTAATTCAAATATTTCTCCATCAATAAAATGATTTTTTTTTTTAAATTAATGTTCAAAAAATAGACTCAGATAAAATTCTTTAATTTAAATAAGATCTTTTCTCAAACCAGAAATAATTTGAATAAAGCCAAATAATTTCAAAAACATTGAAAAATTATTTTCGAAATATAATTGAAGATACGAAAATTTCCGACAAACTCGAACTGAATCATTCGAAAATTTTTCAAAAAATCAAACAATGTCGGAAGAGAAACTTGAAGAAATCAAAACTATTGAAAATTATAAAAATATTCAACAAGTCAAAAAATTATGATAAAGTTGAGTTAAGTCCAAAAAATGAATATGAACTGAAAACATTAATGTTCGACTTTATCAATGTCATTCGCGTTTTCGATATTTTAAATTCACTTTCAATATTTCCAAAAATTTCTAGATTTTTTTGCTACTATTCTGGAGAGGAGACTAATTTAAGGTTGATTTTGAAGATAATGCAAAAATTTTTGTTTTGAATAATGTTCTATTTAGGGCTCTTTTTAAGAAAGCATTACCTTTTTTACCAAATACCATTAACTTAAGATATAAATGAACTTTTACAGATAGGTCTTTATGTTTTGTATGAAAATTTTTGGTTTTCTCATAAAATTGAAGTGTAAGCGGTCCAATCACCAAAAATATTGGATAGTTAACAATGAATTTTTGTTTCAGAAGTTTCGACAGACAAGCTGAAAAGAGAATTTATAAAAACAAAAATTTATTGCACGAATAGGGAATTGTTGGAAAAAAAGTTTTGTAAATAATCCTCGACTCCCCAAATGAATTTTGATCTTCTCTTTCAAAAGAATTGTATTGTTCCGATCGATAGGGAAAGGCCGAAGAAAATTTTTGGAAGCTGGTAGTTTGGAAAAATTGGACTAAAACTTCTAAGAGGTATCGGGGACACCCGTGACTGTTTCCAAGATATTTCTTCGACCTTTCTCTGTAGACTGGTACAATAAACTTTTTTTGTATTGTAATATGAGACCAAAATTCCTAAGAAGGGTTGGGGATTCCCTTGACAATTTAAAAAAAATTTTCTTCAATCTTTCTCTGTCGACTGGTGCTATAAACATTTTTTGTAAAATGTTTTTTGGAAATGTCGATTGATGCGGTTAGCCGAAGATACTTAAGAGGGTCGGGGATGTCTCTGACAATTTCCAAAATTTTTTTTCGACCTTTTCCAGTCGACTGGTGCAGTAAATTTTTTGCCTTTAATGGGCTCAAGACTCTTGAAAGAGGTCGAGGACGCCTCTGACAGTTTCCGAAAATTTTCTTCGAGCTTTCCCTCTCGACTGCTGCAATAAACCCTTCACAGTTTCAAAAGTTTTTCTTCGACCTTTCCCCGTCGACTAATGGATTTAGCTTTTTTTGTAAAATGGAACTCAAACTTCTAAGAAAGACACTCTCGACAACTTCGAAAATTTTTTTCAACCTCTTCTTATCGACTGGTGCAATAACATTTTTTTGAAAAATAGGACCAAAACTAGGCAGTGTCGGGAACAACCCTGATAGTATTCAAAATTTTTCTTCTGCGTTTCTCTATCGATTATATTAGAAAAATTTGCCAAAACTTCCTAAGAGCGGTCGGAGACACCCTTGATAGTTTTCAAAATTTCTCACTATCGATTGGTAATACAAAATGTTTTAATAAAGTGGTTCCAAAACGCCTGCGAGAGGTTGGGGTCGCCCTTGATAGTTTCCAAATTTTATTTTCAACTCTTTTTCTTCGTATTCACTTTGGGCCTCAGCTTTTGTAAGGTAATTTTTGCTCGCGGTCAAATATTTTGTAGATGTGATAACTTGCTACGACCGTTTTCAGTTTTTCCGTTAAAGCTAGGACTTTGAAATTTTGTCACAAGATTTTTTGATGGAGAAAGGATAGTTTACAATTGCCAATCCGATATCTATGAATATATTGGAAAATTGAGAAAACATTCAAGGTAAAAGAAGTTAAGAAATTCAAAATATGTATGAAGTATATAAAAAATAAAAAAGTAAAAAATTTTCATTGAATGGAAGAAATTTCTATGAATGAATGAAAGAAATCGAAAAATGTTGAAAATAATTGGAAAAGTTTTGAATAAATGAGGATAATATTGATATATGTAAGTCGAAATAGTAACGCTAACAGGTAACATGCATAATACTTTAAGCATTATAGTACTTTGCTGCCAGATGTCCTCATGCATAGATTTTCTTTAACACCCAATAAATATTCACACAAAAAAGTTTGGCAAATGAAGTACTGTCTTCTGTTTGTGTAAAATTTTCCCCAATTATTGCCAACAAACGTTCAAATTCACAACTTCAAAACATATACACCGATTGCCCGCATTTGTTGTCTTACATAATTCGCTGCAACACATTTTAACCAATATAATTAAAAATTATCAAAACTATTCAAAGCAAGATGATCATGATGAAAATAAACCACCAACAAAAATATTCATTAAAATTGTTTAATTAAAATAAAAAAAATAAAAAAAATAAGAGAAAAATTCGACTCCAATGCGATTGTAGAACAAGTTTACTTTAATTTGGATTGTAAAACAACAACTTAAAGATTTTGTTGCTATCCGATATTGTTACAAAAATATTACAAATCCACAGCCATAACAATCGACCAACAATGACCACCGCCGCCGACCGATCAACGCGACCAGCATAACGGACTCACCGAACTGCAATTAATTAGATCAACAATTTTATTTGAAACCAGTTTTTTAAATTCGATTTTTTTCCATTTTTAGTTTTATTTCAATGATTTTGCAGTTTCAATTTCAATTTTGTTTGCACGATTCTATTACGAATACCAAAGCCAATTTTTATGCCAGCACTCGACACTGATTTTGTAAGTCACCAACAATAAGTTGAGAAGAAGAAAAAAAAAAAAAAACAGTGATATATATATATTTTTTTCTTACTGACGAATTCTATGCTGCCAAAGCTACAACAGGAAATACCATGGAGCATGGTCTACAATAGACGACCATAATATATACAATTTTATATAATGGTTATATTTGACGGTGTACTTGCTTAGTTCAATAACCCAGTTGGAACAAGCGCTTAGCTATAGTATGGCAACAGTAATATCATGTCATGTATAATTAAAATATATTATCTAGTTGCCCCGGGAGTAACTTCATATGTTAGTTCCCGAAGCAATTTACAAATGTATGCACCTAATCTGTATTTAATCTCATCCATCTAAACAGTTTCAGAGATATCAAGAATTCTGTATTTAGGTATGTTATATGTCCAGATACCTTCATAATATACATTCATGTACCATAGTACACAAACGCAGATAAAGAAAGACATATAATAAATTCCATGATATCCCGGACGAAACCAAAGGAATTTTGAAATAAAAAAAATCCCTTAAGCTTTGTCGGAAATAATATCCTTGATTGGAAAAAAACCACGACAATTATTTTAAATATCCCACGCGAATGCGAAGGAATTTCGGATTGAAGTTTGTCCTAAAACCTCATCGGAAAACATGCATTTGAAACAGTTATGGGATATATCAAAAACCCGGGCGAAGCTGAAAGTATTTCGTATTAACGTGGATCCTTAAAGCTCATCAGGAAAAATATCTATGAACGCAAAAAAAAAATCATACAAATCGGACAAATGGTTCTCGAGCTATAAAGACACAGACAGATATTGTATTTACTATAATAGTATTAGGATGTCTAAATTAAAAACTTGGATTGGCTCATCAAAAAAGTTTCAAATAAAAGTTTTCTTTGAAATGATGTATTTTAAATGAGCAAAATAAGTATTGGTCTTGTCCAACACCAACACCCTTTTAATAAATGGAGTTTGGAAATTTCGAATACTCATCTCACTGCAGTACTATCACTCTTCTGCAATCACAAAAGCCCATATTGATGATATTCTTTGAGTATAGAAGATATTCTAAAGGAAAGGCGCTAATACTTATCCATATGGTGTTCCATTCCTTAGAAGAATGGTCACAATCAACCCTCCGAGGCTTGACTGAGTGATCTTATGCGTAAGGAAACCATTCACGAAGTCCCATAATTATTGTTATTTGGCAGGACAATAAAATCAATTTCGGTAAAAATAAAAATATTGTTTAGTCAAATCGAGTGAAGTACCATGCCAAAAAGTTTCATCTCGATCGGTAATTTTCCACCTGAAAGTTGGGTCGTTTTCTAGCGGAATTTTTCATATGTTATGTTGAAAAAGTGTACCGGCACCATACACAGTTTCTTATACCTGAAAATCCATATAAGAAGAAACTGGATACTATCAGATCTATATAGTCCTATAATGGCTTTCGATTTTTGGGTTTTATAGCCGATTATAGTGCTTTCTGTTCGGCTATTTACAAATTTGAACTAAATTATTTTCCATCACGTCATAGTTCTAAGTAATCTTTGTTTCAAAAGGCGAAAATCGCTGTTTTGAAGCATATTTATAGCTCTATAAATAACACGTATAAAAACCAGTGAAATTCATGATGGCAATGGCCCGTAGTGGTGCTATTGTCTCTTGGGATTTCACTTGCACAATCGATAGAGTTGGTCACTGACTTAGTGGACCAAACGTTATGCTGCTGTTAGTGTTAGCAAGTGCTCGATTCAGATTGCAGTGCGGCATGAGCAATGGTTCCAATCAGTTTATGTCTCAATAGAATCTACACGTAAACTAAGCATTGTCGATGGTTTTTTGTTTTGGTTCATTCTTGTTTTGGTTGTGCTACTTTGAGGCTGTTTTTTTTTTTTTTCATCAGCAGCGAATCTTTCGTCTAGCCATTATTTGTAGACGGGCAAGAAGACGACATTCTGAAGAATCAATTGACCTTCAAGTAGCCGTTTATAGTATTTTTTTAAAAAAATTTTTTTGTCGTTGGCAGTGATTTTTCATTTTAACAGTTTTGTCTGGCACAGTCAAGTTCAATAGAAAATTATTGATGTTTTTTGGCAATAAAATAAATGACAACAATTTAACAAGATCATGGCTTAATTGATAGAGTTGGCTGCATATAAGGGGATTAACTTATTTGTTGTGTATTTTCAATAGATTTTCAATATGTTGCTGCTTTCAGTCAGTGCAGTGTTTATAGCTAGAATTAGTTCAGTCAATTGACCAATATTCTAGAAACTGATCATTTTTTTGCTATTTATTTATAGGTCTCACACTCATCTCACACTAAACTTTTTCTTCCCCTTAATCTTTTAAACCAGACCTTCTGAGTTGTAAAACTTTAAGCGCACCACATCTCTCATATTAAGGAAAAATCCATGATAAACCAATCATTTAAATAAAACATAAACAAATCATTAAATGTTAACGATGCCACAGTTAGTGGTAGCACCTTTTTGAAAGCGTTTTAACTGATGTTAACGATCTGCCATCAAACACTCAATTTATTAGCGTTAATCCCAAGAAGACGACGACGACGACGAGTCTCTAAATTCAAAGCATTTACCAAAAGCCAGTTAGTCAATAACCAACAGCAACAACAACAAAAACAAAACACAGACCGTCCACAGTTTTAAACCAGCAAATATCAATTCATAAAGCACGTGCCTGCCCAAATGGTAGATACCTATGTACGTCCATCGCAATGTACCCTCATTGGTATGATTTTCGGTTTTTCGTTCATTTTAAGTGCGGCGCGGTTCAGTTGCAATGCGCAAAGCTTCAACTCATCGCAACTAATTACCATAAAACGCTAACGCTTTACGACAGCACTCGAGTTTTCAGCGTCGCTCATCACGTTTTCTTACACTGCCCGCGCCTGCTCCATAGTTTGATGGTAAGATGCGCCACCACACAAATTGCAGAACCGAACAAGAGACGTTGGTAAATGCAAAAACAAAAAAAAAGTGTTGAAGCAAAAGCCAAATAACCAAATAGACAGATAGACAGACAAATAAATGTTCAAAGAAGCGAATAAGCAAAGACCAACAAAGCATGGCGAAAAATTGCAATTGAAAGGTGCGCGCATGCTCAGCCTACTGTTAACAGTGACGATGGCATGACGTCATAATTGTGTTGAATTTGTGTAAAAACAAAAAAAAAAGTTATTAAAATTAAGCAATATTTTAAACGGTACATGGAGAAAAAAATCGGAATGGAATCAGAATTTTATTGCAATAAATAAAATTGGCTACTGGTTCCAATCCGATTAACTCAATAAATAAATAAATAAAACGGAATTGAAAACATGCCTGAATATATTTTTTCACGCTCTCCAAAGTAGAACAGACTTTTGTGGCTCTTCAATTTCATTCAAACTGTGTTTTGATATGAACCAAAAGTTCTTCTTTTTAAAAAATTATATAAAAATTTCTTACTTTTTATTTGAAGCCAATTGACTCCATTTGTAATGGCCCTTCCACCGCTGATGTGCAATCTCTTCGAAAACAACATCTATTAGTCCTGCTATCAATCTAATCTACTTATTAGCATGGTCTATGTTCGGACTGATCACGAAAATTGCTATTGCATGCATAGAATAAGTGCCAATAAGGCAGGAGACTTTATAGCCCTGATGAACTTACAACTAAAGTTCAATAGACGGCACAATACCGTATAGAATATTTTTTATACGGCTAACGGATCTGTTAGAATAGTTATGTAAATTTACAAAGGCTAAAGGTTTCTTTTTTTATATCCTCTTCCCTATCAGAATGATTCTAGACTAATTTAAAATCTAGTCATTGCCAAAGTATTAATATTATCGAATGCCCCAGATAGACGGCAGCTCTAGTCCACATTACAGACGCAATTATGTGAAACTTTTTATTGCATGATTTTAGGCATTTTTTTAAATACATATTTCACATAAAGAAAATTTCCCAATTCAGGGTCCAAAAAATTCTTATTAGCTTTTCTGATGCTTAACTCACTAATGATCTTATTTTTGATGTTTAAAAATTTTTTGGACCTTGAATTGGGAAATTTTCTTTTAGTCAATGTCTATGAAATATATATTTAAAAAAAATGCCTAAAATCATGCAATAAAAAGTTTCACATTATTGCGTCTGTAAAGTGCACTAGAGCTGTCGTCTGTCTGGGGCATTCATTACTGTAAAAAAATTAAAGGTGAAAATCTACTCTTACAAATAAAGTCAAAAAATTTTCGACATATTTCAAGCTAATCACATTAGTTCATCAATTTAGTAGTTGTATATGAAAATAAAATGTTGCATACCTTTAGGGAAAAAAAAATTTTGTTCGTTTTCTATATGGGGTAGGCGTGTCCGTTGACATACCATGCCCATTTTTGCAATATTTCTTAACTAGCTATAACTTCTAAGCGTGCGAAATTTCATTGTTATAAGAGCACTCCTTATATTTTAATCCGAAAACATGCATGAAGCCATACCACTGTGCTAAGTGTAAGAAATTAAGGCCAATGATATGAGTTTTTTATACAACCTAACCTGTCTACTTGCATTGTTTTATTAGGGGTTATGGTGAATCAATATTCCCGGGGAATTTTACGCAAACTTTTATACAGAATACACGGCAGTCTGAGTAAAATTTCACGATAACCCCCATTAACTTTTTGTTATTTGCAGCATTCAAAAAACAATTGCATATTTGAAAATACATAACATGAAAAAGTGCATTAGTCTTATAAAAATGAAAATCGAACCAAAACTGTAGAAATGCAAACGTTCGTTTCTTTAGTTAATTAAGCCTGGCGCAGTGAAGCTAATATTTCAGTATTGCCTTGAATAAAATTAATAATAACACAATAAATACAATACAACTTTTCTCTCAGTGTTAGCAAAACCCTTCTCTAATAAACCATGTAATGCTTCTTTCTAATCCGCAGATGAAGTCGTTGACCTTGCACTTGATTGTGATTCTCCTTCTGGGACCTCTGCAATACAACGCTGTCAATTTGTTGCCACGAACAACAGTTGCTGCAGCAACAGCATCATCATCGTCGTCATCAGCAATAGTGCCAACAGCAATAGCAACAACAAGAACAACGTTACAACCGCCATCATTACAAAAACCACAACGATATTACGTTATACCAACAACAGCGACGACGGCAGCAACAACAGCAATGACGTCCATCAAGCGACGTCAGTTGGCGGCACATGCCAAAATTGGTGAAGATGACGCTGCACAATTTGATTCAGCGCGTTTGGTGCGCAATGCAACAAAAATTATCGCCAGAAAACAACAATCACAACAACAACAAAATAGCGTGCGCCAAAATCGTAGCTTACAAAGTAATAGCAATGCAGCAGAGAACAGCAACAGCAATAATTCGGATGATAAAAAATATAAGCGGCTGCAACGACGCCAACCGTTTCGGTCAAACCAACACAGCAGCATTGCAACAGCAGCAGCAGCGGAGGCAACAAAGTCTCCATCACCACAAGAAGTGGCAGCAATACGAACATCTTCAAGCTCCTCAGAGCAGCAGCAGCAAACATCACAGCCATCATTTATGGCAAGTCATCGTCAGTCAAAGCAGCAGCAACACCATGAAGTGCAGCAGCAGCATCAGCAGGTTGCTGTTGATGATGCCGCTGTCGAATCGCAAGACTTGTTCAAACAACAACAACAACGTCGTACAACGAAAACGTGAGTTACCATTTACTTGTTGCCAATTTAGGTGAATTTTTTGCGATTGTTTTTTATGTTGCTTTTGAACTCTTTACGAGCCAAGCCAGATCTTTACTTCTTAGTTCTGCATTGAAAATGCAATCGACTTATTTTTTTTTTTCTTTAAAATTTTAAGGAAAAGGGCAAAATTCTTCAAAAAAAAAATCAGAAATAATTACCTTACACACGAATCAAAATAAAAACATAATTTCGATACAACTTTCGAGATTGACTTTTTTCATGCTTTTGATTTCGTTACACAATGCAACAGGAAAAATCCAAACAACTTTTTGAGTACCGTTCCTGAAAGAACTTGATGTTGTTAGCAATATCCTATCTGGGTTTTTCTAGTTTGGCTCCAGGCCGAATTTTATAGTAGGTACTATTGTATATAACTTGGGTTCAAAAGTTGCCACGGCTATAAGTCGTAAACCGTTTAGGACTTTTTTTCTTAGCTTCAACAACGTTGTAGCTATGGACTTAGGAAATGAAAATTTCCAGTAAACTGGCCCGAAAAAATTGGGTCTTGGGCCTCAAAATCATAAAAATGCCGAAAATTATACCATTCTTGGTCATAGCTACAAAACCGTTCCGTATTTTGAAAAACAACTTAAACAAATTTATAGCTATGCTTAATCTGAACAACTCTTTAGAGTATGCCAATAGAATTTGAAATTTTTTTGATACCGTTTTGTGCCTACACGTCTACGAATATCTTTTTTCTTATTTGAAAATTCACTTCGAATATTTTTGAATTAATTTTTCGAGAATTTTATGATTTTGAGGCACAAAAAACGGTATCAAGGAGTTCTCAAATTATATAAGCAAGCTCTAAAGAGTTGTTTAGATTAACAATGGCTATAATCTTGTTTTTATTATTTAGCAAAACATGGAACGGTTTGGTAAATATGACCAAAAATGGTATTTCGGCATTTTTTTGAGGACCAAGACCCAACTTCTTCGGGTCAGCTTATTGAAAATTTTCTATCCCTTAGTCTATGATTACAACTTTGTTGAAGAAAGAAAAACAGTATCTCAAACGGTTTACGAGATATATTTGCGTCAACTTTGGAAAACCAAGTTTGAACCGAAATGTATGCATTACTGTAAAACTCTAGTTCAAAAAATTATAGCTCTTAAACTGTTTTCATCGAAAAATGGGATTTTTGTGTAAAGTAGTCTTGTCTTCTTTCCACAAAAAATAGTTTAGAAGATACTATAAATAAATATTAATATAATATTAATCCCAGTACATACTAAAAAAGGTAGTCAAAATAGTATTTTTTGCCTAATGGCAGGAATCTTATTTTGTTTTATTAGACTTATTTACCATCTTTCCAAATTAGGTCAGAACATGAAGATCGGTAACGAACTATTCAAGTTATTCGCAGTTTTGTGAAGTCGTACAGGTTGATTTAATGTTCTAAAATGTTAAAAAAATCATAACACCAAAACCGTTAAAGATACTCAGGCATGTTCTGAAATCCGATTTACTTCGGAATCGGAATGAAAGCAATCTTCAAGAGCTTTGCATTTCGATAATCAACATCAAATCGGATTTATGTTTTGGTAAATCGTATTGGAATCATTAGTAAATTTAATTTTTTGAAATACAAATCCGATTCCATCTTATTTGTCGCAATGCAGAGCTCTTGAATATTGCTTTCATTCCGATTCCGAAGTGAATCGGATTTCAGAACATGCCTGACTATCTTGATTTTGATTTCATATGAAAGATAACTTAGATTCACTTCTAAGAAAAATATTTGGGATACTCAAAAAAGGAAGCCATGGAGGATTTTTTATAATTTTAGTACTTAAAAATAATGCTAAAAAGTATTAAAAATAGTACTTTTAGTTAAAAAGTATCCAAATTATGGACTATATTGTGCAGCAATAGTTACCATTTGCCGATTTTGTAATGTTTTCCACACACCCCCAAAATGCACATAAAAAAAATCGCAAAAATTTTTTATTGGTTTTGAACTGAAATGATGATCGACATGACAATTGGTCTCAAAGAACTATGTCAGAAAAGCAAGTTTAAGTTTTTTCTTGTGTGGAAGCCCTTCGTTCATTAAATATTTACTTTACATAAAAAATAGGCGTGTTGATGACTCCGTTTTGAGGTAAGCAGTTTCCTGATATGCATGAAACTATCTAGCTTCATTTCCTTTAATCGATTTTTCCCACGGGCAGTTAGATTTTACTCGTTAAATGGACTCCGAAAAAATGCTGATCAAGAATATTTATACTTTTTTACACCGGCCATGTACTTTTATAAGCTTTTCAATCAAAAAAGAACAAACACACAACTTTCTATTGATGGAATAAATATTCGGCCAGAAACTCTTCCTCAGACCTTTTTCCAATTTTTTTTTATTTCCTATACTTTCCAGTAAAAAGTTCAGCTGTCAGCAGTAACTGCAAGATTCCATTCAACACCTTCAATTTCGGATTTAAAAGCGATAATTGATTTAAGGCGCATTACACTGGCGTTAAGCCATCAAATTTTTGGCACGATTTGGGCGGAAGGTATTCGTACAATAACAACAACAACAAAAACAAATACATGCCAATTCTGAGCAACTCCAAATGATTGGAAAACATAATTGGGAAAGGCGTTTCTTGGCAGAGCCCATGTAGACTTAATTGATTTTATTTCTGTAAACATATTACAACAACAACTCATTAAGATCTCCAATCAAAGTTACTTTCACCTTTCTTTTTTTCTTTTTCCTTTCAAACAGACCACGCATGATACAACGTCTTGTTGCTGGACATATACAAAATGCAGAAGGACATTCCACTTACGAAATCTCCGCTGTAAGTAGCAATAGCACCATCTCAAATTCAACAACAACGCTTAAGCCAAACGCTTTGTATTTTCGTCGCAAACCGGAAGTGTTGAGCAGTAGCTACCGTCAGTCAAGGCTGGGCAGCACCAGCACAACCACAACAACAATGGCACCAATGATGAAGCTGAAAACGATAACACCGGCTGCTGATGAACGTGACGATGACGAGGCGTTACTTGATGATCCTGGTGATTTCGATAATTGGGATCATGGTATATTGCGTTTGAGTGCCGGTTCTGGTAAAGAAAATTCACCAAAATCCAAAAAGAATAAAGAAGATTCCAAGAAGACACTCTCCGATCAAGTGCGTGATGGCAAATATGGGTTGATTGAGAAAGAGCTGTTTCGTCGTCAACCCAAACGTCCGGGCGTCTTAAGCTATTTACCCAATAAAGAAGTACCGGTCGATAATGAACGCAATTTTGGTGGCTTAAATGAGGAAGACATTTGGCTGGCAGAGGATCATCTGCTAGTAATTAAGGGTGGCAGTCTCAATGAAGATGAACCCGATGAGCCTTGGCCAGCTATTGATGATTATGATGCGCCTGGACGGCAAATTAAAATACCAACAAATCCTAAAGTGCCGCCACCCTTTCCTGTCCAGCTCGAAGAAAACGGCCCCTTACAGTTTATCGGAAATAATAAATTCACGGTCGTCTATCCGGTCGCTAACGAAACGGTACCAGTATATACCGCCGGCGTTGAAAACAACTACGCGTCATCCGAAAGTGACGACGAGAAAAACCTTCTTACCCGGCCGGGAGCGACTGAAATTACTTCAACGGAAGCGGAACCGGGCTATCTCTACCCGGCGCCCTATCCACCATGGTTATATCACAACCAGACATTTGTCAATCCCACACTAAAAAATGCGCGTCCCATTAGCTTTCCGGGCTTGGGACCGTTTCCATTTCGACGCAATGGCTCATTGGAAAATGTCAGTGGCAATGATACAGCTGATTACTTTGATGAGGATGATCCTTCACTTTACTACCCACCGGCATATAGTTTTGTTTACAAAAACAATTACAGCAATCCAGTGCCACCAGGACCACTTGTGCCAGGCATTGTATTACCACCACCACCTGAACAATTTAGTCGTCTAGAAAACCATAGCAAGGGAACTACCACAACAACAACAACGGCGCCAATTACAGTCACAGCATTACCACCGAGACAGAGAATATATACGACAAGCACAACGACCTCAACAACTTCCACAACAACGACCACAACTGAAGTACCCTTCCGTCAAGTGCTCACCAAAATCACGGAATACACACCAAAAACTATTACGATCACCGCTGCAACACCAAAAGCACGGCCTTTACCCGAAACGCCACCGCCAACTTCTGCAATCATCGAACCAGTTCCGGTACCTGTCGCAGTTCCTGTGCCAATCTATCCATCCAAACATTACTCCACAAAACGTCCCAATACCGTGTCATTCGTGCCAACAACCGCCGAACCTGCGGTTGAGACCTTTTCCAAATCAAATCCCATCTATTACGAATACTTTGAAGCGAAACGTGAGCCGACAACAACAAATGTCATCGATGATTTTATATCAACAACAACCGCGAAACCCACGCTGTCTGGCAAACCGATTAAGATTTATGCGACCAGCAAGCGGCCCTTTAAGCAGCATCACCGTAACTACTTGCAACCGTTATCGGCAAATCGACCATTTGTGCAACAAGATAATGTTGTCTATATCACACCCAAACCCGAAATACGTCCGCAATACAACTATCCACAAGCGCCCATCTACAAGCCACGTCCGCTCGAGAATTTCGAACGTGAGGTCAATGCGATACGTGAAACGCTGCGTTTCTATCAAAATCAACAGCTACGCGACAACAATATACCACGCACACCGAAAGCAAAAACCATTTACGAATATTCCTTCGATGCAACGAAGGGAGAAGAAGACCATTCGCCTGAGCCCAATAACAATTTCCAAGCACCGGCGGAATTCGATGAGGAGCCATTTAAGCCTATGGTTACATACAGTCCACCAGTGGATGATGAAAATGCCTTCAGAGCAATTGCTTACGAAAAGGCCGATCGTGAACCATTACAACAGCAGCCAGCACCAAAATATCAATCGACAACAACGCTGATACCAGTACAGCCATCACCACAATATCAAGTAAGTCAAGGACGTCCAAAGAAGTTGCGTTTGGGAGCTGCCAAATACTTGGAGCAATCCTTACACGGCAACAATCAACAACAACAATATCCATTTGATTATCAGTCCACACCACGCACCATTTTGACTACGGAACCACCGTGGGTTTCACTGGATAAACAGCAACCACGCGTAGAATATCCTCAGGAACCGCCACAATCGCCGCCTCCACAGAGTCAACATCATTCAGTGGGTGTAGCACCTAAAAATCGTGGCTTCAACGGTTACTATTATGGGCCGCCACCACCACCACATCGACAAAACAATCGTTTCTATGATGAACCCTTTCAAAATCCAGTGCGTAAAATTATAAATAATTATCAACCACCACCTCCACCGCAGCAGCAGCAGCAACAACAGTATTTGCCACAACAGCAGCAACAGAACGTTTGGAGTCTAGAAAATGATACATATGTCAATTATGCACCGAATCGTCCACCACTAAATCCAGATGCAGAATTTATAAGCCCTTATCAAAATATTCCGCTTAATCCATATGCACAGCAACAGCAACAACGCTATGGCCCACTGCCTCCACCGTTATCACATCAGTCACAATATTATGGTCCACCGCAGCGTTATCCGATCAGGCAACAGGCACTACAGTCACAATCACAATCGCAAGTTCCGCTACATCGTGATATATTGGTGAATTATCGTCAGCCATTGCCACCGATTAATCCCGACAGTGAATATATTTCACATCCGCAGGTTGTGCGCAATCAACCGCAACAAATCTATCGGCCGAATGCATATCGATTACCTTCATCATCGCAGCAAGCAACTGCTGGAGATCAACAGTCGAATATTTACTATATAACGCCAAAGTATCGTCGGGGTAGTAATGGTAATCAGAATAATAATAACAACAATGCTCATTTACAGCATAACAACGGTAACAGGCAATGATGATTCAGGTTATGATTTTTTCAAAGAAAAACTATTCAAATCCTTAAATTTTGATAAAAAAAAATTAGAAATTTATAGCAAATTCTAAGAAGAATTTGTGTGATTTTATGAATTATAGTTGATTTTTCGTTTATTAAATACGGTGAACCAAAAATTGCACTCCAAATAAAATTGTGTAAAATTTCACACAAACTGTGCAAAAAGGTGTAAAAACCCAGCAATGAACTAATTTCTCTCACCATTGTATAAATGAGTAAATTTTTCCCAAATTTAAACATTGATATGAGAATTTGACACATTGCTGGGTAAAATTTTTTATACAATACTGTGTGACTACCTTTTTAAACAGTATACATACATACATATGTAAAATTTCATTCAGTTTTAATTAGAGTGTAAGCTGTGCAGATTTTGTTGAGTTGTATTTCTACTTACATCCTTAACTCCATGCCAGATTTTCTTACTATTTGCACTTATCGTGTATACGTACTGTTTTGTGCCTGAAACACCAAAAAAATTACTGCACTACTTACAAATAAAAAGAAAATCTGTTTTTCATTTCTATATGAAGGTACTACTAAGTATCACTTGTTTCCAGAAAAGATCTTCAAAAAGATATATATGCGAAAATCATTTCAAATTCTTCGCCATACCGGAATAAATCCGAAAAACTTGCAAAATAAACCACAAATAGAAAAAATATTTTGATAAAAAATATAGAACAGATAAAACAACGCATTTCTACGCGAAAGATATCCATGGTACAAAACTTTATTCGTCCTTATACCGTTCGAAAATTTACTGTAAAATTCTACAAAAAAAATGTTTCGAAAATTTAAATTTTTATTGAATACTTACGGAAAAAACAAAAATAAAACCGTATTTTGTAAAATGTAATCCTAAAAAACTAAACTTTTCTTTGGTAAATCAAAAAAAAAGTAAACATATTTCTTCTTCAGCATGAATATTTTCGTTTTACAAACACAATTATTTAAATCGGTTCAATATATTTTCGGCCAAAGCGTTACATATGATTTCCATATAATCAGTTTTATATACAAACATAAATATATGTGCAAGTTCATTCAATTGCAAGAAAAAATGCTCAAAGAACCATACTCTACGTTCAAGATCTTGCAACCGTACTTCCGTACTAAAATTGTCAATGCGAAAGTAACTCTGTCTGTCTGTTAACTAGTTTAAAACTTTGGAAATTACATAGAATAGTTTCTAGCCCTGACATTATTCTCTAAAGGAGTGAAAAGGTGTTTGGAATTTTGGGGAATCAATAATTGAGTGTTTCTGAAGCATTATCAGCAGGCTTTAATTGATAGTTTTCTGGAATATTTGATGATCCTCCAAAAACTTCGGAAGCCTTTAGGTGTGCCAGGATAGTATGGATGCAAGGTAAAATTGTCAATCGAAAATGCGATGAATTAAAGTTGAACGTAGAAATATGGTTCCTTGGGCATTTTTTCTAAAAGTTGAATGAACTTTCACAAAAGGGGGTAGCCAAAGTCGATAAAACTTCTTCCATACAAATTTAGCCCACCATAATTCATATACTATACATGGTTAGAATTTCTGAGCAACGAAGCAGATACATTATTTATCTGCATTTTTTCGTAAAGTCACTAATGCCACAGACAGACGGCAGCTTATATCTGGATTATAGACGTAATAATGCAAATCTTTTTATTGCATGATCTTAGAAATTGACTATAAAAAAATTTCCCAATTCAGGGGCCAAAAAATTCTAAAATATCAAAAGCAAGTAAAGCTAATTAGAATTTTTTGACCCTGAATTGAGAAATTTTCTTATAGTCAATGTCTATGAAATATCTATTTAAAAAATGCCTAAAATCATGCAATAAAAAGATTCGCATTATTACGTCTATAATCTGGATTTAAGCTGTCGTCTGCCTGGGGTAGTGATGAGCAAAATTAGACTTGGTCTTGATTCTTGTTCTTGGTCTTGGTAATTTTGCGAGACCAAGACCAAGACGCTGATATTTTTGCAAGACCAAGACCAAGACTGCTATGGTCTTGATCTTGGTCTTGCTTACGATAATCGTCAAGACCAAGACTGCTTTTCAGTCTTGGTTATTTATATTTAAAAGGTGTTTCACGTCCGTTTCTTAGATAAAATCATCTCTCAATTTGAATTTTCGCATCTTAAAAACCCAACTGCTTTGGAAAAATATAGTTTTAAAACTTTGAATGCTCAATATCTTTAGAAATTTTTTCAAGACCAAGACCGAGATCAAGGCTCAACATCAAAACCAAGACCAAGACTCAATGTGCAGGAACAAGACAAAGACTGCTATGGTCTTGGTCATGGTTTGGTGAATAACATTTGTTTTTCAAAATACTGTAGAGCTCTGAGTAGTTTCTAATACCATACCTGTGATTTTTCACTTTATCAACCCAATTTAAAATAATCAAAAAATCGGCTAGCAATTCGATGTAATGCTCAGTTAGAGAAAATTTTCCCCAGTGAATGTACAATAAAATAATATTATTTAGTGCGAAAGAATGTACAGGTCTTCCAAATTTTACATAGATTTTTATATTTAAAAAATTTCAGTGGACTCAAGTAACTTCTAAACATACAAATTGAATATTTGACGTGTTTCCTCTTTATGAAATAACAGCATTGTGCAACGCAAAAATCTGAATTTGATCTCGATAACTTTTTTTGACTAATTCAGAGTTGCTTATTCTGAATCCAACAACCCTTTTTTCCTATCACGTTTGAGATATCCTTAATTTAAAGTGCAGAAAATACTTTTTTCAGGCTTATAGTGCACATCCAGGAAAAAGTCTAGTTCACTTTTGCCAGCGGCATTGAATAGCCCTGATCTTGTTTTTTCAACCATATTTTTATTTTTTCCGATTCGATCATTGCTTTCCGAGATATCATCCATTGCAGTAAAGCTATACAAATTGAATATAGTCCTTACAGAGATTTACGATACCTTAACTTCAATGGATGATCTCTCCGAAAATAATGACCGGATCGGAAAAAATAAAGTTATGCTTTAAAGCAGAAGGTCAGGGCTATTCAATGCCGCTGGCAAAAGTGAACTACACTACGTCTGAAAATCAAGGATAACTAAATAAGAAAAAACGGTTCCTAGGTTCGGTATCAGTCATGCTGAATTAGTCAAAAAAAGTAATCGAGATCAAATTCAGATTGGTTTCAATTCAATTTGTTGCCCTGTGTAACCTTCGTCGTAAAAATAAAACGCTCTTAACGTAGCGCCTGTACGAGAATTCGTTGAAAAAACTTACCTGAGACAAAATTTCCCAGCATCCAATAAATTTAAAAATTTTCACCAAATATTTCGTTGAAATTCGAATGTCGGGAAACTTCTGGAAATTTTTGGAAAAAAAAAAAATGACGCAAATATGGAGTTCTTATAAATTTCTTGAGATATTGTTAAGTAACCTATGTATTTAAGAAATTATACTCATTTAAAAAGAAATTCATTCATCCTTATCAGCTTATTCGATTCGAACTAAATCGAATCGAGATTTGCTATCATATATTTTGATATCCAGTATCAAAATCGAATATTTTTCGAATTGAATCGAATCATCATTTAAATCTAATTCGGTTGTAATTTGAAAAATATTTGATTTTTATTCTGGAAATCGAAAATATATAATAGAAAAATCTCAATTCGATTTAGTTCGAATCGGAATCGAATTAATGTGACTTATTTCTTATCATTTTAATCTTTTTTAATATATCTTAAAGTATCTGTCTATTTTCAAAAGATACTCGCTATGCATAGCTAAGGTTTGTTATCAAAAAAACTTTTCTTTATTCTTAATTTTAGTTTTTTACAACAAATTAAAACTAAAAAAAATATATATATGGGTAGTTCTTTGTCAAAAAGGCCACCCCCTCTGCCCATTTCAGTTTTGAAAAAAATAAATGTTCAAGCATCTGAAAAAATCGGAAATTTTCTCAATTTTTTGATGCCGTCTGGCCTTTTTCGAAAAAATAGCTTTCTAACCTCAAAAAACGTGTTTGAAGAGAAAGTGCTACTAAAAAAAAGATAAAAATCGCCGAAAAATGTGTTATGCTGCTAGGAAATCTCACCAACCGTCTCTCTGGGCGGGTTTTTGGGATCTCTGAAGAAGAAACTGTTGTCAGACTATTAATTCAAAATGGCGGATCCAAGATGGCGGACAGTGTGACATCAAAAAATCAATTTCTATTGATGGATTATCACAAAATACGAGATTTGGGGTTTTTTGAGGTTGCTTATTACGATTATCGATTTCGATGTTAAATTTTCCGATACTGTCTCACCGTGTACCTGAAATTTCCAAAAATCATGGTGTTGTAGTTCAGACAGATGGAAGTCTTATAATCAAAAAATTTTCAAATGACATGAAAAAAAATGCAAACCACTGGTCACCAAAAAAGAGTGAGAAATAATTTAATAAAAACTTAAAGATTTAAATTGTGAAAATGATTACTGTGATTAACCGTAAACCGTAAATCGGTGACCTCAAAAACCCCAAAATTTCGTATTTTGTAGTAATCTATCAATAAAAAAAGGACTTATTTATGTCGCACCGTCCGCCATCTTAAATCCGCCATCTTAGATTTAAACACTGACATCGAATTCTTGTTTGGACACCCTTAAACTCCCTTATGGAGGTCGGTTAGTGAGATTTCCTTCAATTATTCCACTTTTTTCAGCGATTTTTGACTTTTTATTAGTTTTTTCTTTTAACTTACTCTTTTAACACGTGTTTTGAGGTTAGAAAATCATTGTTTTTTCGAAACAGTGAGACAGTATCGGAAAATTTAACATCGAAATCGATAATCGTAATTAGCAACCTCAAAAAACCCCAAATCTCGTATTTTGTGATAATCCGTCAATAGAAATTGATTTTTTGATGTCACACTGTCCGCCATCTTGGATCCGCCATTTTGAATTAATAGTCTGACAACAGTTTCTTCTTCAGAGATCCCAAAAACCCGCCCAGAAAGACGGTTGGTGAGATTTCCTAGCAGCATAACACATTTTTCTGCGATTTTTATCTTTTTTTTTAGTAGCTCTTTCTCTTCAAACACGTTTTTTGAGATTAGAAAGCTATTTTTTCGAAAAAGGCCAGACGGCATCAAAAAATTGAGAAAATTTCCGATTTTTTCAGATGCTTGAACATTTATTTTTTTCAAAACTGAAATGAGCAGAGGGGGTGGCCTTTTTGACAAAGAACTACCCATATTTATAAAAAATGCTAAAGTGGCGCAACAATTATTGTATTGTAATTAAGAAAATCAAAAATTATACGCCTATTTATATTTATTCCTGAAGATGGTACGGATGTAGCTGCTATTTAGCACTGGTCAAAAAATGTTTACTTTAAATACTATAGTTACGCATAGTTATCTAATTAAGTCCATGTGTTATTCCTAGCATTTAGTTAAAAAATATGATTATTTTGTTTTTGTAAATAAATTATTTTTCCTTGCAATGCCGTTATACAAAATACGTACATAAATACATATAAACAAGTAAATATCATTGTGTAATCAGCCATAAAAATTAAGTTCACTATATGTAATCGTCGTTATCTTAATCGTTATCTTATATCTAAATCTAAAAAATCTAAAGTGAGCAATAAATGTTTATGCAAATTACAGTAAAATAAATGAAAAAATAAACTGTATTTATTAAAAGTATTTTTTTTCTTCTCTAATTTGTATTAGTGCTTGTTTAAAATAAAAAAAAATTAAATTATGTTAATAATATTAATGAATTAAATGTTTATATAGTTGTACTTATTGTAGTATGCGTAATTAGATATTACTTAGCTATGAAACCTACAAATTGTCTTTGATAATTAATTGTTTTTTAAATTATGTAATTTAATTGATTGTAAAATAAAAGTTTTACATATGCATGAATACTTCACATGTGTATATATATATAAAACATGGCAAATAAATTAATAAAATATATTTTAATAAAGAGTGAATAGTTTTTTTTCTTTTAAATAAAAGTATTGTTACGAAATTTGGTCTTTCACTTTTTAATAGATCACTGACCATTGGATTGTTAAGATATCAAAATTAAAATTTTTTCCAATCTCTTTGAAATGTCTTTATTTTAATTCTTTTTTAACAAAATCTTCACAAAAATCACTTTTAAGCAAAGCAAGTTTATGTATGTATTCTCCTGGAACTCCTAGAAGGAGCATAGAGCCAAAATGGAAAGTCTTCATATGTTAACCCGGTTTTGATTTCCTTCTCCAAAAACTTTTTCTGGATAGTTTTTAATCAACTTGCCACGTCTTCTTCTGCCATTCGACCTGGTGACAGACTTATCTTATCTAAATTGTTTTCCGGAAAGCTATCCATCCCCACTTGCTTAGCTTAATCTCGTTTGCTACAGCCCTCTGATTGTATTTTTGGTGTAGTTCAGCGTTTGCTATAGTACAAGGCCACAAAGCCTTTAGTAAGCACCTTAAGCACTTGTTGACGAATACTTGCAGCTTGTTCATTATTTGTTCGGTATTGTTCGGTAACAAGCAACTTTTCGCAAACATATAACAACGCCGATTTCACATTCGAATCAAAAATGAGCACTTCCGTTTTGGTGGAGATAACGGAAGGCGACCATATTTTGTTCAGCTGAGCAAACGTGCCTTTTGCTTTAGAAATTTTTGAGTTGATATCCTATTTTGCTTCACCATTCATGGATACGTAAAGCTTTCAATGTCATCGTTGCCAGTTTTAAAAGTGATGTCATTTCTGGTTGGGTTCAGCTTCATGCTTTCAGTCTTGCATGCATTGATTTTTGGGTCGACTTTTTGCGATTCCAAGACAATTTTTTCAATCTTACTTTGCATATCTGAGAGTTTGGATGATACAAGGCAGATGTCTTCAGCGTAGTCGAGATCCTGTGGCTGTTCGGTAAAATACGATCGGATACCTCTTTTGACCGTATTTAGAGCTACTTTCTAGGATATCGCCAAAAACGATAAGGAACAGAGAAGATGATTGTACTTAATTCAAAACCTAGTGGTTTTGCGAATTTCGAAAAATGGAACTAAAAAAAGTTGTTCAGAATGGTCCTTGCAATTTTACATTTTCCGGTGTTCAACCGATTTCCAACCACACTGTATATGTAAAGTATGGAGTCTTCCTAGAAGACTATGAGCAGCCTAACCAAAATTTGCTGCAAGATGGCGAGTCATATAGTAAAAATGTTCAAAACCGACAGAGAATTTCAAATCGAAAGCTTGAAGAATTGTAATTTCAAATAGGAAGTATACAGAAATTCTCCAGATCAGGGTGAAATATATTCTATTGGGTGTACAACTTAACAACCGGAATTTGACGGTGGATGTTCGTACTAACAAATATCGTGAAAGATCGAACTTTATATATATGTCATTTTGAAGGTACATTTGACAGCTGTCAAAATCAGTCAACAAAACAATTTTATCTTGTGTGCATCATTATTATTTTTCACGATGAATAACTTCGAAAATTGGAGAAAAAGACAACATTTGCGGGAGGTTCTGTTGGGTCATTTTTTTGCAAAGAAAACTGCTGCCAAAAGTCATTTTTGCATCGGATCGTGACTGAGGATGAAAAATGGATCCATTACGACAACCCGAAACGCAAACATTCATATATGAAGCCCGGACAACCAGGACATTCCCAGCCAAAGGCAAATATCCATGGTGCCAAGGTAATGCTCACAGGTGACCTCTATTGAACACAATTAATACGTTTGAAGCGTGCCATCATCGAAAAACGCCCGGAAAATGCGACCAGACACGAAGCAATAATTTTTCATCATGACAACGCTCGGCCACATTTTGCTGCCCCAGTCAAAAATTACCTGGAAAACAACGGATGGGAAATTTTGCCTCACCCGCTTTATAGCCCAGACCTTGCACCATCAGACTACCATTCGTTCCGATCGATGCAGAATGCCCTATCAGGAATACGCTTCACTTAAGTTCAAGATATCGAAAATTGGATAGATTCATTTTTGGCCGCCAAGCCGGCGCAATTTTTTTGGGATGGAATTCATAAATTGCCTGAAAGATGAGGAAATATTGTAGCTTCCAATGGACAATACTTTGAATAAAATATATTGTAACATTTTTCCACAATAAAGCATCAAATTTCGCTAAAAAATTCCGGTTTTTAAGTTGTACACCCAATAAATACTACAAAAATAGCAGATTATGACTAAGCCTCTGTCTAAAATGCTTTTTCAGACATTCTTATGACTGCCAACTTAGGTAAAATATTAAAAAAGTTTAAACCTGCAGATGCCATGCGATTATTGAAACGAGTCATCTAAGATCCCAAAGATAGTCTTAGAAATAAACTTAAACTTAGCCAAACTCTCCGATTATACTACATAATTTGGGATACTCCGACAACAACATACAACTAAATACCTAAAACAACATTTAAAGCGCATAATACAGAATTCTCGCTAGAAAGCTTACAGGTATAGCACAATGACCTTTAATATACCAACGCATGTACACACTTAATGCACTGATACGCATTATATGCTTAGCATAGATATTTATTTAAAAAAAGAATCGATTAATTATCACTTAGCCAAGAACAATAACAACAACAAAAATGCTTCCCTAATAATATACGCGAATCAATAGAACAAAACGACCCTTAAAAACTGTTTAACTTCCGTAAGCTCTCCCCACTATCCTCCTCCACCATTCGTCCATCTACAATGCTGAACAAACATTTTCGGCTGTCAGTAATTTAACACATGGCCCCCCACACCCCACTTTCCATATAATTGTATCCATAAGCAACTGGAAAGCAACAGCGTCTCTAAATTGACATGACTTTAATTTTCGTGGAAATTTATTGGTTCATTGGCTTTTAATTCGATTAAGAGGAGAGAAAGTAATTGATGAGGGGTGGGGGAGCTAAGTAACGGGGAGAGTAAAAAAAACTGAGACTATAACTTTCAGCCTAGTTAACAAATATAGTTGTATCATTTCAAAGAAAAATATCATAGCTGGCTATAAGTTTTGAATTGTGCTTACAATTATTTCAATTGCATATTCATAGTATTTATTGCCAATGATTCGATGACCATGAAGTTGCCATATGTGAAAAATAAATCTATACAATCTTTTAAAACTTAAGTAGAGTAAATCAGCTTTTCGAAAGTTCAAATAAAATGATTTAAATCATATCTGTATGGGGCATTACATACCGTTTCGGATAGCATTTGACTTTTGCATCTCCGATTTTTTTGAAACTTTTTTGTCTTATAGTACCAGTTGAGATTAGCATGTATGATTTATTTAATTTTTTTTCATCAAGCCGTTTCATGTGGTTCCGTAATCCATGTGGTTACAATTACAAAGGTAAGAGAAACTTTTTTGTGGGGAATTATAGGTTCTACAAACAACATTGACATTAATAAAAAAGTAACCGTTTAAGGTAAATTCGACTTTATCGAATATTTTCGAAACAGTTTCTTTTTCGTAAATACAAATGAATATTATTTGTAACACCTGTAATTCTCCACAAAAAAGATTCTGATACTTTTTATCGTATGACTTACCATTTTCATTTAATTGCCTCCTAAGTGAAAAGTAATTGAAACCACGCGGATTACGGAACAGGCCTGATAATAGTTCATATATAAGTAATAGGTTTTGATGCTGGCAATACCTGGGGTTACCTCATATAATATAAAGCATGCGAACGATACAAATAAACACATGACTGACCCATAGAGCACAGACAGGTTTTAAAGGTTGTGTTGCGTTATTTTCCAGTTTAATACTATTTTTGTCGTAGGTCGTCGCAAAACGGACATGCGCGCTCTTTATTACACTCACTCACTCTCTACCGCTCTCTCATGCTTTTTACTCCTTGACTACTTTGAATTGTTATTATACCTTACAACGGTAGCACTTCAAAGAAAACAGTTTAATTCAAAAAATCGATTTCAATCGGAAAAAAAATCCTTTGGAGACATAAAATCAAATGTTGATTTTCTGAAGTTTTATACAAAAGAAAACTCGTAAGACAAGAAATCGGCACAAGGGCATAGACGAGGACGAGGACAACGAAGTAAATACGAATAGCACGAAGAAGAGAACTTGCGACTACGAGTGGAAAATGACATTTTCAATTGGAAAATTTTTCTAACAAAGTAGGAAGCAAAAAAAAAAAGTGTAAAAAATATCCTTTTGCAAATAAACCGTGACATTAAAAAGAATAAATTTGCATAAAACAAAAGGAGCAGCATTTATTTAAAAATCAACAACATTAATTTTCTGACTATTTTTTTTACAATCAAGGGAAATATATTAATTTAAATTTTCTTAAAAAGGAAAAAAAAAGGAGTGACACAGTAAGAAAATATTCATAAGGAAACAAAAACGGAGCAAAGAAAAAAGTCATGTGAAAAAACGGAAAGTGTTTTACTATGTAAATTGAAAATCTGCGCTTTTAAAAGAAAAACCTTTTTCTTTGAATTCTCATGAATTTTGAATTTTAATAAAAGCTACACGGAATTTTCCAAAATAAAATAAGAAAAAAAAAAATTGGAAAAAAAATCAGTACCCACTCACAGCATTTGATGAAAAAATGGTAACAATGACATCGGAAGTGGACAAAACTCAAACTTCAATTGCGTTGGCTGCCAAATCTGCAGCTGCCGCGAACGCCACCTCCTCCTCCTCCCTCTTATCCGCCCCCTCCTCCGATCCAACATCAGCAACTGTTGTTCCTCCTGCCACTACATTACTATTAACATCAATATCAACCACTACAGCAACAACAACAGCAACAACAACTACAATTATCATAAGCAACACCGATGCAACATCTAATGGCAATGCTGTTGTTGGTAATAACAACGTCGTCACTGCCGCCTGTTGTTCCTCCAATGCAACGACGACGGCGACAACAACTCTGACAGCAGTAACTGTAAATGCAACCACCACCACCACCACGCCCTCAGCAGCCGGTGAAGCGGTTAATATGAACAGCAGTAGCGCCTGCACTTCGAGTTCAAACAGCGCCAGCAGCACAAGTGGTTGCATGGCAGCTGGTGGTGGCGCCGCAAGTGGTACAGCTGCTGCTGGACAAAATAATGTCAAATCAAATGCAGCTGGTTCATACCAACAACCGCATGGGTCATCATCTGGTGGTGCTGGTGCTGCGGGTAAATCAACGCTGCCAGTGCCATCAAATAATCATTACAAAAAGAATGAAGATGCACCCAATATTATGGTATATAAAAAGGTAAGCTCTCATCTGTAGGAAGCTAGAATTATTGGGAACTAAAATTGTTTGTTACTTCCAGATGGAATCCATCATTGAAAAAATGCAAGCAGAATCAACTGGTGTCGTCGTACGCACCGTCAAAGCCTTCATGAGTAAGGTACCCTCAGTGTTTACTGGTACCGATTTAATTGCTTGGATTTTGAAAAACTACGATGTGGAAGATGTTACAGAGGCTTTACATTTCGCACATTTATTATCATCACATGGTTACATTTTCCCTATCGATGATCATGCGTTGACTGTGAAAAACGATGGAACTTTTTATAGGTATGTGGGGTAATTTGAAAGGAATATATATTATATCATCAGGTTTACAGTGCATATATTTGAAGAAATTTTCAAAATTGTACTAATTCCGGCATACACATAAGATAGTATCGATCCCCATACAAAAAAAAAAAAAGTTCGCTTTAGGGCCATTTTCACAATGTTCAGTTAAGCATTAACTGGAACTTTAACTGCCACTTTGACATAAAATTTCATACAAAATTTTTATTTATCTGAAAGTTAAATTTTAACTGGACATTGTGAAAACAGCCCTTAGAGTTTAAACCGCCCATTTTGAAAGCTTATCGGTTAAGATTTTTAAGAAAAAAAATTTTTTTCGACCTCAAATAAAACGCGATTTGATGTTTTCCTAATGCTCCGCCATTTGACGTTCGATCATCAAGTATGGTATATCGTTGTAAATTTCTTAATGTGGGCTATATTTCATTTTTAGAAGTAATTTATCTCAAATGTTTTTTTCGACTAGTTGCACTCATTATCTCACTTTTTACCACCCTAAGGTGCCAAAGAGCCGTCATAAAATTGAAGCTCATAAAAAATCATAAAATTTATACCATCAAAGTTTCCTCAAATTGTTAAAATTGAAGATGTTATAGCGAATCTAAAACTTCAGTACAAAATATGAAAAACAGGATGTTTAAAAACGAAAATCGCCCCCTAAAACTATGCAAAGTTCTTTTTTTATTTATTTGCATGCTGTTTGAAATGTCAAATGTTAAAAAAGGATATTGCACAGTTTTAGGGGGCGATTTTCGTTTTTGAAATATCCTGTTTTTCATTGAGGTTTTAGATTCGCTATTACTTCTTTAATTTCAACAATTTGGGGATACTGTAGAGATTTATTTTTACAACGTCGATAAGATTTTGATCTCATAGAGACGGATTCTAAGTCCGATAGCAAATTTTGCTGTAACCTTTTTAGCGAAAATATCAAGAAACAAAGTGTCGAAAACGGCATAATGAACCGTGTTTAATGCTCCGCTGACTCTTATACCCTTTATCAAAAGACTGCCAAAAAGTTTATTTACATACTTTGTATGAAATTATTGATTTAAGAAAAACTTGAGTAAAATTTCACAACTTTTGAACTTTACAAAAAGGTGCCTTGGGAATTTTAACAGCTGGCATTCTTGGCTAGTCTTAGCGTATTTCTACAATTTTATTGTTATCATTAGTTTTGAATTTTACCACATGCATGCTATAAACAAATATTGTCTCAATTATGTAGGTCGTAAAAAACATGCTAAAAAGGAAATAAGGCATGGCTTTTTATTACAGAAATCGGCCATGGGGGGAAATGCACCCTTTAAAGTTTTTTCAAAATATCTAGCGAACTAAGCAAAACTTCGATATTTTTTATAGAAAAGTTTTTGTAGAAAATTAAATTTACCATCGAAATAGATTAATCAAAAAACTCAAAAAAAAAAAATTCCTTACACCAAAAACTTTTGCCAATATCTTTTTTTGAGTCAGAGATAGATAAAGATATTTCACAATACAGAGCAATACAAAATAAAAAGTAAATAAAATTTCCTTTCAAATGATTTATTAAAAAATTTCTTAGGCTAAAAATTTGCCGAAATATAGCCAATTTTACATTGAAATTTTCTTTATGCGGTCGGAAAAATGGTTTTTACTCAAAACCTAGCCATTTAACGAAAAAAGTTTTGGAGCAAAAAATGCTTGGAACCATTCAATAAATTCGTGAGAATTTTTCGCAGAATTTTTTGGAGCTTTCTCAATTTTTTTGCTTTTGGCCAAGTTTTGAAAAATTGTAAAATGTCCCCAAAAATTATGAATGAATTTATATGTCTTCCTTGAACGATTCTAAGCATTTCTTGCTTGCACCACTTTTTTCGTAAAACGCATTGGTTTTGAATAAAAACCATTTTTCGGACCGCACAAACTGAATTTCAATGTTTGAGTGCCCATATTTCGGTCAACTTTTGACATATGCAATTTTTAAATAAACCATTTTAAAGTAAATTTTTTTTACTTTTTTTTTATATTGCTCAATGCCTTAACCAATCTTGGACCCTAAAAAAGTTATAGGCAAAAGAGTAAAATAAACACAAGATTCGTTTTTTTTTTTTTTACTTTTTTAAAAGAAAGACGTCAGCACATTGCCTGAAAAGGAAAAAAATGTTGCCTACTTTTTGGCTTCTCTACAAAATATTCAAAGCTTATACACAAACCAATTTAAATTTATATTTCCGGAATAAGCCACATAATTATTTTTTTTTTTTTCATGCAAACGTTTACTTTTTTATTACACAAATAGATTCCAAACCCCCTACTTTTGGCCATCAAACTGCTGGGAGCCTGAGAATACAGACTATGCTGTCTACTTATGTAAGCGCACTATGCAAAATAAAACACGGCTTGAATTAGCCGACTATGAAGCAGAAAATTTAGCAAAACTACAGAAAATGTTTTCACGAAAATGGGAATTTATTTTTATGCAGGTAAGCTAAAATATTGTACGCAAGAATATAGAATATCTCTGTTTATGAGACAATATTTGTATTAATATTCAGGCTGAATCTCAAAGCAAAGTTGCCAAAAAACGCGACAAACTGGAACGTAAAGTTTTAGATTCACAGGAACGCGCCTTTTGGGATGTACATCGGCCAATGCCAGGTTGCGTTAATACCACCGAAATTGATATTAAAAAAGCCTATCGACGTGGTGGCTCTAGTCATGGTACTGGTTCAGCGGGTGCATCTGTAGCCAAAAATCCCATAGAGCAACTTACACGTATTATAACATTGCGTAAGCAAAAACTGGAGAGACGCACCATAAAGATGTCGAAGGCAGCGGAAGCGTAAGTTGAATATTATTTAAAGAAAAAATTGCGTGAAATTTTTGCAAGATTACAAACATTTTAATGAATATAACTGTCTTTCTAGTTTGGTATCCTATTATGAACAATACAATGAGTTTGATTACTTTATTACATCCCCCGAATTGCCTAATCCATGGCAGACAGATAGCACTGAAATGTGGGAGGCTGAGAAAAATACGTGAGACTTAATATGATTTCATACATAGGCACAAGCTGAAAAAATGAAACGTCCGACACGAAAATATAGTATTACTTAGTTCGCGACATGCATTAAACTAGAGTGTATTTTATTTTAAAGTCCAGCTTCAATTCACCTAATGATATGAGTACTTGTTTAATTACAGCCCGTATTCATTCCATATTTTCATGTCGGACGTTTCAATTTTATCCTGATTTACTCATAAGTAACTTTTTATGCAAATAAAAATAATAATCCTCTTTTATTTCAAATCTACAGCAAAGAAGTTCCTCTGCGACGTGTCAAACGTTGGGCCTTCAGCTTACGTGAGCTACTTAACGATTCCATAGGACGTGAACAATTTACAAAATTTCTGGAAAAAGAATATAGTGGCGAAAATCTAAAGTAAGTCAACATATTTTCAATAAATATTTCTAAACTCAAATAACTTTCTTTTTCCACAGATTTTGGGAGTCTGTACAGCACATGAAGGCGCTGCCTCAGTCGGAAATCAAAGAAGCAATACAGAAAATTTGGCAAGAATTTCTAGCACCCGATGCACCTTGTCCGGTAAATGTTGATTCAAAATCTGTAGAATTGGCACGTGAGGCTGTCAATTCGCCGAATGGTCCGAATCGTTGGTGTTTCGATGTGGCCGCATCACATGTGTATCATTTGATGAAAAGTGACTCATATTCACGTTATTTACGTTCTGATATGTACAAGGATTATTTGAATTGCTCGCGTAAGAAGATCAAGTCAATACCGAATTTATTCGGTGTAAAACGTTGAGAATACGCCCACGCTGGGAGGGCAAGCAGTTTGGTGACACAAGAAGAGGTACGTTTGAAAAATGTTTAAGAAGGATATTCTGGTGATGTTGATTTTATATTTCAATCTATTTTTTAGTTGTAGAATAGGATTAAAACAAATAAAATATTGTTCATATAATTTCGTATATAAAATTTAGGCATTATAAGAAACTTTAAAAATATACATTGGACTAATTCAAAAAAAAAAAAAAACACAATTTTCGAAAATTCCATGATTTCTCCCCAAAATCTGGAAAAGGGTGTCAAAAAAGAGCGTTGAAAAATTTTAAAAATTTTTTGTAGCTCATTTAATGGTCGCTCATTATATAAAATAAAAATCGTATCAAGCCTTCACTTTTTTGACACCTTCTTTTTTGATTTTCGGGGGCTTCTAATACTGTAATTACCGAAACTTATTTTTTGTTGAATCAGTCTTATATATATAAATACACTAATAGCATTTGCTACTTTGCGAAAAAGAAAAATTATAATGGTTTTAGCCATTATCTTAATAGAAAAATAAAATATCTGCATAAAATAGTTTAGCAACAGTTTTGAAAAACAAGAATACATACATACGTAAGTAAGTCTTTAAAGAATTGTGTTATGTTTTAATATAATCTTAAAAATTAATGTTGCATATATGGAAAAAATTTTTATGTACAAAGTAAACTGCCAATGCTTAAGTTTTTATTTTTCACTTTAATAAGAACATCGTTTCTAAATTTAGTTTTTGAACTAAAGATTGAATTGACTCATTCATTCATTTAAATAAAAAGTTTTCTCTCTTGAGAACTCCTTCGCTAACGCATTCTTACCAAATTTTCCAATCCCTCGAAAATTCTCTTAATTCTGTAAAGATTTGTGTTGATTTTGATTACTTTTACGAGATGACGAGGTTTTCGAAGAACTTACACGTTTTGTGGATTACCATTGCTGTTTTTTTTTATGGCCTTTTAAAGAAGTCAAAAAACGATTTTTGCTAATTCACTCAATAATATGTGTTGATGTGTACCGCTGGGAGACTCACCCGTTATTGTATGCAGCACCAACATTTACCTAATCTCATTGATGTCACTGAAGTAAACTTCCACACCTTGTATCAAAGATGTCGCTAAAGTAAACTTTTACACCGTGTTTCAAACTACCAGGAAATACATATATCCCCACCCGTGTCTCAAAATTATGTCTCGAAAATACGTGCCTCAAATGTTGTCCCAAAATGAAGTAAAACACACCTTCCTTTTCACTTACGTTATAATTTATTATTTATTGATTTTAATTTACTTTGGGTTTTAGTTGACTTCATGTTCACGATCCGGTGCAAAAGGTCTTGCATCATAGCTTATGTAAATAAGTGTTGAAAAATTTTACTATATAACAACAAAATATATAAGATTGAATTTGCATTTACATTTACATTTTCTACACTAAAAACCTATAGCATAAAAATATCATGTCATTTTTTCAAATACAAATTTTTTGTTCATGCTCTCGTTCTTTTTGTTCATACGATTTTCTCAGAGAAATAAATTTTTTCGTAGCTTGCAATGTTTATACTTTTAATATTGCTCACAATCAAGTGGAAATTATTGCTATTTTGCTACTTTGCAAGTCTAAATGCTTCGGATCGTGAACACGGCTAGTATATTTAAGTTAAATTAAAAAATTGGTCTGTCATGTAATTTGACGAAGCAATCGCACTGACAGATGAGCGCGTTTACATTGCCATAATTATGACATGCATTTTAGGTGTGTTTGCGTACAAGTTCGCATCGCAGTCAAAATTGTAAGCCACTGTTGGATTGTGACGCGAACAATATGGGGGTTATCGTGAATCAAGATTCCCGGGGAATTTTCTCAAACTGCCGTGCATTCTCTATTGCAGTTTAAGAAAACTCCCCGGGAATCTTGATTCACGATAACCCCCTATGTGATTTTCCATAAGAAAATGGCCCTTAAGGCTCCGATACATAGAAGGCAGCGCGTGCAGCGTGCGCATTATAAGCTTTGACAGTTGATTTAAAAACATAGCTTCTTATGAAGAGTGATACATACAGAAAAGCGAACAACGCACGCGCTGTGTTCAATGCGTAGAGTTGTCCAACTTTCAACTTTTCGAACGCATCATTTGCGTTTGACATTTCGTTTCTTTTTTTAAATTTAACGTTGCTTCGTCGTCACTTGGGATAACCAGGACTTGATGACTTAATTGGCCAAGTCATAGACTTATATCGCCATCACCAATTACATTTCCATTTTGGAAATTAAAGTTTCAAATTAAAATTTTCTATTCCTTTGTTCTTTTATGAATTTAAAGTTTTTGACCCTACTGTACGTTTCATAACCTTGAAAAAGGCATATGAAACGGTTCTGACGTCAAGACACGCGCACCCGAAAACACGTCTGTACTCGAACGCGGACAAAACGAAAGACGTGTTTATTTATTTATAAATAATTTTCGCAATTGAAAAAATAAATTAAAAAAGAAAAAAATCAAAATGAAGAAAACGTCTTTCGTTTTGTCCGCGGTCGAGTGCAGACGTGTTTTCGGGTGTAGTCGTCGTGTGTGCCTAAGCGTCAGAACCGTTTCACATGCCTTTTCAAGGTTGCGAAATGTACAGTAGGGACAAAAAATAAACTCAAAAAGAACAAAGAAATACAAAAATTTTAAATAGAAACTTTAATTTCCAAAATGGAAATGTAATTTGAGATGGCGTTATAAGTCTACGACTTGGAATAACCAGGACTTGAAGACTTCTTTGGCCAAGTGACGACGAAGCAACGTTAAAACCCAAAAAAAAAAAAAATGAAGGAAAAACGTATAAGCGAAGTAGAGGAGCAAGTCTGCCTATATAATAAAGGCCATTCTGAGTGTATTTGAAAACGCGTTTACGCGTTCTATGTAACAGCACACGCGGACCCTTTATCTTAACATTTTTTAAGCATTTTGCTATGGATTTTAAGACAATTATTATAAGAAAAATACCAATGGAAGAGTGTCCAAGCAACTTCTACCACTTTAAGAAAATAGACCTGGAAAGAAGAGACTTGGATTTCTAAAAACATGAGTTTTTCAAGCAACAATTTCAAAATTCAACGTAATCACTTTTTGGAATTTTTTAGTAATCAAGGTGCCACTTTATTCTTAGTACTAATATAAAATATTAGGTTATGGAAAAAAAATTAATTTTTATTAGAGAAAACTATTCCTATGGAACATCACATACATATGTATTACAGATTCTACGTAAAAATAAACCGACTTTCAGGTCGGCTATCACCGTTCACTTTAACCGCATGTTTTTGTTTTGTTCGAAACCGATTTTTTTTAAGCTTTCAAAATTTGAAAGCTTACGCTCAAAAAAAGTTATTCATCTAGAAAAATTGGTACACATCCCAAGATGCTCAAGGAAAAATGTTCTGTAGCTTTTTTGCAGAATTTATAAAATTTCTACAGTTCAAATCTCTCAAATTTTTAAAATTTTTTTGACAGGCTATATTTATAAAATTCATCCCGAAATACTTTATATAACTTATGATTTATTGAAGAACTCAAAATCTCGAAAACCAAAACGTTGTTTTTAGAAAAAAATAATTGAATCTGTAAAGTACTTATATTGAAATTTAGAGAAAAACAAATATGCCTACGAGATTTTTCGATTTAAAAACTTTTGTATTTTCGAAACTACGTGTTTGATATTCAATATAATGGGATGTGACATTTGAAAGCTGATCACGTTCTAAATATTCTTCGAACTTATATATTCTGTTCTGTCACTGTGTAATTGATGCATGATGCATTCAAAGATTATTCATATGGGCTAGCCGTTATTGCTTGAGTGATTATTTTTAAATATTAACCGTATACAGTTTTTTCCCAAACACACGAAACCAGTATGCACATGAAACAATATGTAATCCTAATCTATACTCTGAAAACACAAATTTACATTCATTAGATATTCTCGTAAATCTACTCTAAACATACTACATGAATGCAATTAAATAACAAGATAAAATAATTATAATAAAATGTCATTTGTCAACATATCTCTCTCTTATCCATATGTGATTATTTTTTTTAATTTTAATTTTCATGAAATAAAATATATAAAACTGGCATTACATTAAGAAGGCTCGAAAAAATATGTAAACTTAGATATTTAAAAGCTTAGATAAATATAAAATTAAATAAAGATAGTTATACTTATGAAGCGAACTATAGTTTAATGTGTCATATGTGTACTTATAGAGAAATTAAAAAAGAAAAAAAAGATAATATTATATTATAGTTATTAAATATGATGAAAACAACAGGTATATTTTTGTTGCTCTTAATGTTATAGCTTTATATTAATGCATTTTTATTACAATAGAATTTGGAATTTTTTTCTAAAAGACTTGGGCAACAAACTTGTAAACAGAAATTGAACATTTTGTACTACCTAAGATTTTTCGAAAATATAAACTACCTACCTAAAAAAATTTAAAATCTGGAACTTAAAATTATGTAGCTCATTACATTCTGATCACAATTATTACAACTAAACATTAAAAAGGAATACAATTTGTAAGCCAGAGTATTTGTTCCAAATGTTTGCGTAGTGCAGAGATTGATTTTTTTTACATAAATTTTGATTGTGCAAACAAGTAGGTACATATGCCTTTACCATGGTATTAAATGACATTGCTATTAATGAGCCAAACATATTTACTTTACTTGTCGAACACTTATATGTAGACAAATCCCAGCGCGGAAAAACTAAAAATTTTATTTTAAAACATGTATGCTCGCTTAAGCGTAAAAATGCCTTTACCATGGGTACTAGGTGTACAAATATGAAACCGGTAATTTTTATTTAAAAAAAACACGTTTATTTTACGAAAATGGTTCCAAATTTAATCTTCAAAGTACTTCCCCTCGCTAGCTACACATCTTTCCCATCTTTCAGGCAATTTATGGATTCCTCGCCAAAAAAATTTTTCGTTTTTTGAGGCTATCCATTCATCGAGCCATTTTTGCACGTCCTCGTAAGAATTGAAGTGCGAATCATTGAGTGCGTGTTCCATCGATGAAAACAAATAGTAATCGGACGGTGCCAGGTCCGGTGAGTACGGTGGGTGGGGCAGGGGCTCCCAGTTGTACGATTCTACCAAGTTTTTATTGACCGCTGCTCGATGTGGCGATGCGTTGTCATCTTGGAATACAATTTTGTCATGGCGAAGTTGAAATTCGGGCCTCTTCTGACGTATAGCACGGTTCAAAGCGATCAATTGTTGATGGTAGCGTGCACCAGTAACTGTTTCACCTGGTTTTAGTAGCTCATACCAAATAACACCACGCTGATCCCAAAATATACACATTGTCTTTCGGCCGAAGCGATTTGGTCTTGGCGTTGATTTGGGTCGTTGGACGGGGCTCAAATATGATTTTTTCGTTTGGGATTGTTGAAATAAATCCACTTTTCATCGCCAGTGATGATTCGATGCGATTCAAAAGCGTTTTTCTTTAAATGGAAACAGAAAATCAATGCTTCCCGCAAATGAGAGTTTTCAGGCACAAAATTCGACATCTTTACGAGCGGAAAAAATGCGTTGTTGTATGAAACTTGACAAATTGTGAACTGAATATTGTTGACAGATGACAGAATGAACAATTAAGACATTTGGTACGGTTCGGAAGCTCATACATATACGGCTATCGACCGCTAGATGTCATTACCGGTTTCATATTTGCACACCTTGTAATATTTTTTTCAAAGAATATTTAATTTTTTTTCCACATTTATTATGGCAACTTTTAGCTTTTAGAACTTTCTGTGTCTTCGATGAAAGACTTTTTTTAAGCCAAAATTTCAAAATTTTTGTGGAATCTACCATGTAGGGCTGGCGGAGACAATTGTCTCACTTGTCCCATCTTTTGTCTAGTTCTTATGTAAGTAGTCGAAAATAGATTACACCTTAAACTAAAATAAATTCACTTAAATAATCAATTGTAGCAAAAGTGGTCCAAATGTAATGCATAATCCGTCATTAGTGCCAAAAGTGGTACAATTACGTATCGATTGTCTCAGTGAAATTATATCCTTACTAACTATGTAGTGTACGAAAGTTCGCCCACTGTGCTTAAGAGCAATTGATAATGTGTCGGTCTAATGATTTGCGCTGCGTAGAGATAACAGGGTTCAAAACCTCCGCTTGTTAATTTTCAATTCCAATTTATCGTTTCTATTAATTAAAAACCATTCGTCTGAAGTCTTGTGAGCCGAAAATAAAACAGGTGTAAAAAATAGCCGTGGTATAAAATTATAATAAAAAACAAATAATTAAAAAAAAATTTCTCCTGCACTGGGATTCGAACCTGAAACGCAATGCTCAGAAACACATACATAACAAACTCTGTAGCGCATCGGCTGTATAACTTTCTGACATTTTTCTGTTTAGTTTATTAGACCAGTCAAGAAAGAATCCGATATTTCTGAACATTCTAAGAAACATACATAAAACCTATACAAATCGATCCTCGGAATTTTTTGGGGAAATTATGTAAATTGGGGTATTCCACGTGAATCCATTTAGATATCATCACTTCACTACTATAGCTAAGTAACTTCGAAATTATCATTCTAGGGATAAGTAGCCGTTGATATACTTCATGGTTCGGTGCACAATCCTATCCAACCAGAGTACTCTTAAGTGGCACCATTGCAAAGTTATAAGAAAAAAAAAAAGAAGAAAATCAGATCAAAACTAGAAAATTGGAGTTACCTAGTTGTAGTATTGAGGTGTCGATATGTTGTTCAAGGGAAAATCCTCTATCGATCAGTATAGGTCTTATGTATCTTGGAACTGATTGGTCCATATATTTAAATAAAATTTTTTGAAATTAATTTTGGATTGATCATAGTGTAGTCTTTTTGTAATGCGAAAAGAGACAATTAGCTTTTTCTGGTCTCAATGTAATGCTTAGAAAACAATTGGCCTCTTTCTGGGCTTAGTGTCACACATAAAAGCACAATTGCTTTCGTCTAATGACGAAAGTTTTGAATATGATAAGATGAGAATTTGGACTAGTCGGTCGTACAATATGTACTTACCTAATGATGATGATAATGAAGTTTCTGTTGAAGTTATTTTGCTAAAAAATTCCTATTCTCGAACTAATTGAGGATGTTCTGTTAATGTTACTAATAATTTCCCACCGTATATAAGAAAAAAAAACAAAAAGTTTGTTAATGGTAATAATAATGATGATGGCGGATAGTGCTCTATTGAACAAAATGGCATCAAAATGCATACATGTTTTTTGTTATATTAAAATTTTTCATTTAATTTAGGCTTTTTATATAAAAAAGAAAAACAAAATGTATAAATAATATTAAATGTATCAAATTTCGTATAGCTATTGTGGAAAAATAACAAAATAAATAACAAATAGAAAATTAAAAGAATAAATAAATATATACTATATGTAAGTAGAAATAAAAATTAAAATTATACATATGTTATTATGTTTTATATGTTAAATGAAATCATTTGAGTTAAATGAAAAATGCTGAAATATAAAATAAAATGCAAGTCATAAATTAATAATAAAAATAATAAATTAATTATAATTAAAAATTTTAATAACACTTTTTCCTTAATTAGCACAACTTAAAAGCCACTCGCCGTTATCAGTCTAAATCAATGTAAACTTTAGAGTCATTATGGTCATATACCCCGTATAAACATTAGTATGGAGTTTGCCACAAGTATCACAGGTAAATGACACAATTGCTGCCAAGTAATTAAGTAAGTACAAAGTGGGTATATAAACTAATAATAAGTGCCTACTTAAAGTCTTATCAGTTTAAAATCGCATAAAGATTTATAGGGCTTACGGATATTAATGCAATAAACACCATGTCTGTAGCCTTTTATTTGCAAAAAACGAACAGTGAGAAAAACAAAAAATGCCTAGAAAATGTGTAGTGGAAATTTTTCTTAAACGTTGTTTACTTTTAATTTCATTGAATTAAATGGTTTATCGTTTATAATCGTCTTAGCAGCGGTACAAAAAAAAGTAAATTTTAATTGCTTCAATTTCATCATTGCGAGTTTAATAATCAGCACACTTTGTATAGAACTCCAAAAAATTATAATAAAAATAAAGACAGCAAACAAAAGCCATAGGTTCATTCCTATACATTGTATGTCTCATATAGATTCTAAAGTGATATATTCCACTTTTAATAAAAATTGAGCTAGCAATCGATTTTGGATTTCACTGTTCAATGCAACCGTTGCACAGTGCGGCAAAATCCAAATATCCTGGCCAAAAGTCCAAAAATAAACTTTAGTTCCGGGAAGTTTGGGTTAGATATTTTGAAAACAATTGTCCAGGATATC
This sequence comes from Calliopum simillimum, assembly GCA_951812925.1. Taxonomy (NCBI): domain Eukaryota; kingdom Metazoa; phylum Arthropoda; class Insecta; order Diptera; family Lauxaniidae; genus Calliopum; species Calliopum simillimum. The sequence continues at coordinate 12,518,812 of OX638372.1, read as the reverse complement.
AGTTACCGAGACAATAATATGGTTTCGACTTTTACTTTATAGCGTACAAACGTCAAAGCATTGAACATTTTTTGATATCGAAAACTTTTATTAAAGTTGTGCCAAATAAATATCGCTGGACAAGTTTTGTTTACAATTTTTAATAATATTTCAGCTACAACTCTTTAACTCTGTTCTATTTTAAATATTTTGGTGTATCACTTATATTCATAAAAGAAAAAATAACGGTAAAAGTGGCATATTTCTAAGAAACCCAAAATTTATTTTAAGTACATAGAACGCCAGAGTGCCAATAAAGAGTTCCACTTAGTTCCAGCAGTTTTATGGCATGATTTGATTGATTGAAGTATTGGTTACCTTCTCTTTCATTTGCAGCCCCCACTCTTGCCCACTACTCAAATTAAACTTAATAATACATACCTGCTCCAGTAAAAAAAAAAAATTGTTTGAAAATAAATTATTTTTTTAATAAAAATTAATTGGTGTACATGATAAAGAAGAATCTGAGTCACTGCTCTCAGTTTCTTTCCCCTCGGCTTCACTCTTTCCATCATTTTTATTGCCAATATTTTGAGAAAGGCTGGATCGGTTTTTTTTTTTTTTTTGATTTTTTCTGAACGAGGAGATTATCGGATCCGAGAATACCAACGTCATATGAAGTATATCTTCATTTGTTTTTTCTTTTGATATTTTCGTTGATCGATCTTTTCTGTAATTTCTGAAATCATTATTTCGGGCTTCTTGAGTAGATATAATTGGTATGAAGCACTTTTTTACGGCAAAGAGACCTCGGCATGACGAAGTAGTGGTGGGCGTATTAATATTTGGAATAAAGGCATTCTCTTTAAAAATGCTCTTCTCTTAAATTTAAAAAATTTTTGATTAAAAATGTTTAAGTTTTGATTTTAGGTTACATGGGAGGTGGGTGAACTTGGGTTTTGGCCATGCCCATTTTTTGCAATCATAATTAATTGGTTATATACTATTATTTTACTAAACTAAAACAATTTCTTATGAAACATGAAAGAGTTATGATTAAAATTCATTTTATGTCATATGAGAGGTGGGCGTTTTTAATTTTTAACCACGCCAATTTTTTGCGGATATTATTTATCAGTCGTATACACTTATTTTACTAAATTTAAACAATTTATGAATAAAAATAGTAGAACAATGGTCGAAATTAATTTTATGTCATATGTGAGGTGGGCGTGTCCGTTGGTCAATTTTGTCCAAATTTACATATATAGTTAAGAAATATTTAAGAACCATGCCTGCCTAGTTTAAAAACTCTACGGTTATTCTTTCGACTTTTGGCTGGGATTTTTGGATTTTGCCGCACTGTGCGTTGGCTAATTTCTATGTTTTCAGAAATGTCTATCAATTCCTAGCTGCTTTTGAGTTTAATTTTGGTGTTACTTTCAAAAATTATGTATTCCATTTGTTTTTACAAAACTAAACGCCTCTATTCCCATATTCAATGATTTAATGTAATTCTTTATATGGATTTACAACACCTTTACTTCAATGGATGATATCTTCGAAAGTGATGATCCGATTGGTATGGAAAGGAAAGTCATGGGAAATATATATCTCACAATTATTTTGAAAACTATATAACACATCGGCTGACAAGTTCTCGGTCTTATGAGGAAAACAAAACTGAAGATATGCAAAAAGACAGTAGTCATTGGGGGTCAGATCTGGACAGTACGGTGGGTGGCGGAACAATTCGTAGCGTAGTTTTATCATTTTAGTCATCGTTTTCATCGGCCTGTGATACGGTGCATTGTCTTGGAATTATTCTGCTATCCTAGTACTTTTTCATTTCAATTTTCGGTTCATTAGTCTTTAAGCTATCGTTGACCAAACAAGTCAATCGCAAATAAAATCTAAAATATGGAGCAAATCGAGTACCTTGTAGTGATGAGCAAACCAAGACCATAGCAGTCTTGGCCTTCGTCTTGATCTTAGACAGTGAGTCATGGACTTGGTTTTGATATTGAGTCTTGAGCCTTGGGCTTGGTCTTGATCTAGGTCATTGATTCTTGGTATCGGTATTGGTCGCAGTCGTGAAAAAATTTCGAGAGATTGTTGAGTATTCAAAATTTCCCAAACTTATTTTTCCTAAGCAGTTGGGTTTTTAAGACGTCAAGTTTCGACTGAAAAGCAGTTTTGATCATCGTGTCCAAGAACATAGCAATCTTGGTCTTGAAATGCTATCAGCGTCTTGGTCTCTAAAAATTATGAAGACCATGACTCAAGACTAAGACTAATTTTGCTCATCACTAGTACCGCGCTTTAATAAATTCCATTACCAAGTAAGAAAAATCAGTTCAAGCCATACTTGAAAAGATGTCATCCGTTTATAGGGGTTCTTATCCGAGTAAAACTATGGTGTACAAGTTAAATTAACTCTTTAAGCAAAGTGAGGACTTAGTTAAAGTCGAATTACGGCCAATCGAGGTGAACCCTTCGGAAATCATTCAAAAAGATCAAAAACTAATATTGGAAGATGTGCGACACTAAAGCAGACATAGCACGCAGAAATGCTTGTTGTATTAAATACATGGCATGGCTTAGGTCAGCGCAAGATGGGTGCAAAGAATGCTCACGAAGCCTCAAAAAAAAAAAAAAAAAACTGCTCGAGATTTTGGATCTATGTATTGAAGACAGAGAGTATTGGCTTGAATTGTTACTGGGGACGAAATTTCTATTTCCATTTCTTACCTCCCATTACGCTTTTCGGAACACTTTAAATGCATTATACAACAATTATAATTGAGGAGTGGCCGTACCAAAGGGCCTAAGTATCATTTCGTGGCAAGAGTAGTGTCATAATATGTAACGGGTGTCATTTTGTTAGAAATCAATAAAATTGTTTTCCGTTTTCACCAAAAATGTACTTAATAGTATGAAATTGATGTCATTATGTTTAAAAAATTATAACAGCCAAATAACCGACTATTAGGCACATAAAAAGTATGACATGGTACGAAATGGTACTTAGGTCCTTTGGTACGGCCACTCCTCAATTGTAAATAATTATTTAATGAGGCGACAATTTGTCACCAAATTTTGATGACATGGCGAAACCACTATATTACGTGTGCAATTTTTTTTTTAAGAAAAAAAACCCCAACGATATCGTAAATGACTTATTTTGCAGCAGATAATTAATTTTTCCCTTTTTAACAGAAAAAACTACAATGAACAGCTTGAGGTGAAAACATCCATCTTATTTAAATATTCTGGTTTTTTTGCAATTTGTTTGTGCAACTATGTATTTTAAATATATATTAACTAATATTGTGTTGATTAATTTTACTGGAAATAGTACGATAGCACCAAGAACTTTTTCCACATTACTAAACGCTAAGATATGGAAATAGTTCAGTGAACTACGTAAATAAATACATGCGATATAATGAAATAATGAAATTTATATGTATAAAATGTAGAAAAGACGTCAATGAAAATATTTAAAATATGGTCTGACGGAGGAGCTTAGAAAAATAGCAATGCGACTGATACATATGTGAAAAAACAATATGGATTAAAAACATATACCCCACGTGCTTCCAGGTTAACAAACCAAATTCATGAGCTAACTGGTCAAAGTACTTAGTTAAATGCTATTCAATAATTGCAAATAAAAACTAACTGTTTGTTAAAAACAAACAAGTCTTTATTGTAATTAACCTGAAAAAAAGTGAAAACACACCTTTTTCTTACAAATGCAATAAATTGATTTGAAGGTCTTTAGATACTCGTACCAAATCACTGGATGTGAGATATATTTTTTAATAGGTAACTCAATTAAAAATAAAATGCAAGCATACCATATGAAAATACTTATATTTTATAAATGGAACAACTTTAATCGATTAATATAGAAGTATTTCCACGAGAAGGGTATTCGTAACTCAAAAATAGAATCTACATTTTAATGAAATTTTAATGCTTAAAATATAAAAAACACATGCACCTGCCATATCAAAGAAAGATTAAATGAAATTTTCATGAAAAAAAAAGAATCAAAAAATTCTGTCCCACTATAAGCAGTGGTTTTTGGGACAGTTGAGTAACATTATTATGTGTCTAGTTGACAACAAAAACCGTTATCAGTTGAAAGTGTCGACTTTTGTCTACGTCGAACAGTAGTTTTGTACTTCTAGCCTTTTAAATGAAGTTTTAGGAGTTTTTTGAAAAATAAGTAATCTCTGTCGCGCCCGTTACCTTTTTAAATCAAAAGTTTAAAATACTGTGAAAATAGTACAATTAAGTAAGACAAAATGAAACGCCATTAAATCAGTGTTGTTATTTTTTTTTTTTTTTCACTTGTAAGTACCTTTTTATTATTTTGCCTTCCAACCCGTACCACATTAATTATTTGGTTTTTTAATTATTTTTTTTGGTTAAACAACTATGGAGTTTCCAAACAAGAACAACTTTCTGAAACATCGCAACCCATTATACCCTTATATTCTTAGGGGGTTTTTAGGGTTTTTGGCCCCCTTTAAAAAGATATGGGCTATAATGGGCTAAATTTCATAAGGTGTCACCAAAGACAAGAACTGCTTAAAAATAATGCAAATAATTGTACCAAAAAGCATTGAAATTGCCCTTTTTTAAATATTTTATTTGTTGACAAGATCGAGATAATTGACACTACTAAAGTTAATGCACCTTTCTGGTGTATTTATATGAACTAGAGTTCGCCTTGTGGCCGAAATTCGACCACTTTGATTTGACCATAAAATAAAGGAAAAAGTTTTTATGCCGTTCCTTGGTTGATAAAACACAAAAAGCATTTAATATTCTTCCTTAGGGTTCGGGTTATCCGCATCGGTGCAGCAGCTAAGTTGCAATATCGTACTTTCCATTTAGAGGCGTGTAACTCTTACTAAAGAGCAAACAGTTTTTGATATCTTTCTATACCAAAATTTGTAAAAATCAATCATGTTATCGTGCTATATAGTGCTAACTCCATATCTATACCAAATTTCATAAAAATCGTATGCAGCAGTTTTGCCGGGAGAGCGTTTTTTCCATTTAGGGGCGTGGCACTGCCCACTGAAAACATAATGGTCATGTTATCGTTCCTTAGTGCTAACCCTATCTCCATACCAAACTTCATTAAAGTCGATGCAGCGGTTTAGCTGTGAGAGCGTTTTTTCCATTTTGGGGCGTGGTGCCGCCCACTGAAAACATAATGGTCATGTTATCGTTCCTTAGTGCTAACCCTACCTCCATAACAAATTTCGTTAAAATCGATGCAGCGGCTTAGCTGTGAGAGCGTTTTTTCCATTTAGGGGCTAGGCACCGCCCACTGAAAAACATAATGGTCATATTATCGTTCCTTAGTACTAACCCTATCTCCATACTAAATTTCGTTAAAATCGATGATGCGGTTTAGCTGTGAGAGCGTTTTTTTCATTTTGGGACGTGGCACCGCCTACTTTGAAAAAAATATAGTCCTATGCACTGCTCCTTCTCAAAACCTTTCTAACAAAAAAAAAATCAAGCAAATCGGTTGAGATTTAGGTACAGAAACAGGGACCGAACCGATTTCGTTTGCCTATTTATATATAGATTCTACTTTTAATTTTAAAAATTGTCCTTAAACTGTCGCACCCGTTACTATGGAAATGCCCATATGTAAGTACATGTCTGCACATGCATAAATGGGGGGAACATATACGAACTAAGTAATGATAATTGCACGTTTTAAATACGTGTTAAAACTAACGCTCTATAAGAATGCTTAACAACCCTTATATTAAGGCAAAGCGTAATAAGATATTTTTACATAAAATAAAATTTTGAATATTTTGAATATTTGGAATCTAAATTGATAATTTAATAAACAATAGCGCTCAGAAAACATTGTGTTATAGTCGTTATGGCCGAAAAACTGCAGGAACCACTGTAGTAGTTCCGGGAATGCAAAGATACAGAATTAGCAAGATAACCCATGTTCAATACTTTTGGAATATCAGAGTCGTTGCCTTGGAGAAAAGTACAATCAATTAGATTATGGTTTTATATGTACCTAAAAAAGTTTCTTCGGAAATTTAAAAAATTACCCCAATTTGAACATAGTACAAATTTATCACATTTTTTATTCAAAAAGCATGTCATCATATCATTATTCAAAAATCGGTAAATGGTACCAATAACATCTCTGATATCGAATTTAATAACTTCACCTCAAATCCTAGTTTAGATTCTAAGCAATTATGGAAAAATCTTAAAGAATTAGGAATTGCAAAAAATAAATCCAATGTTGGATGGCCCTTCAGTTCTGAAGAAATGACTCAAACTTTATAGTCCAAGAGCCAGCGCTTAAAAACAACTTTGCGTTTCTAAAAGCTGAATTTTTTACAGTTGGTTATAGTAATTGTGTACATCAATAATCTGTCGGTCAGTCAAGCGAACTGTAGAACAGGCGGCTGCTATATGGCCTCAAACATGTAAAATTTCGATTTTTCTGCAATCAATTTCTAAAAGCTGAAACTTCTTATACACGTTATATAATGCATACAAATAACATTTTTATCGGTCAGTCAGTTGAACGTTAGAACGGGGCTAGTCAGCACGCCCCAATATATGTGCAATAAATGAATCAAGTCAAAATTATTTCTAAAAGCTGAAATTTTTTTTAGGGGTACTTAATTGTATATTAACCACAAATAAATCAGTTAGTCAACTATATTGTAGAACAGTCTTTGTCAGCAAGGTCAACAAAACAAACAAAAAACAGTGGTTTTTAAAAGCTGAAATTTTTTTTAGGGGTACTTGATTGTATATTAACCACAGATAAATCAGTCAGTCAACTATATTGTAGAACAATCTTTGTCAGCAAGCTCAACAAAACAAAAAACAATGGTTTTTAAAAGCTGAAATTGTTTTTTGTTTTGTTGAGCTTGCTGACAAAGATTGTTCTACATTATGGTTGACTGACTGATTTATTTGTGGTTAATATACAATCAAGTACCCCTAAAAAAAATTTCAGCTTTTAGAAACCATTTTTTTTTAGCCCTAAAAAAATTTTCAGCTTTTAGTAAACATTTTTTTTGCTTTGTTGAGCTTGCTGACGGAGATTGTTCTACAATATAGCTGACTGACTGCTTTATTTGTGGTTAATATACAATCAAGTACCCCTTAAAAAAATTTCAGCTTTTGAAAGCCACTGTTTTTTGTTTTGTTGAGCTTGCTGACAAAGATTGTTCTACTGATTGTTTGACTGACTGATTTATTTGTGGTTAATATACAATATAGTACCCCTAATAAAAATTTCAGCTTTTAGAAACCATTTTTTTTTTTAGCCCTAAAAAAATTTTCAGCTTTTAGTAAACATTTTTTTTGCTTTGTTGAGCTTGCTGACGGAGATTGTTCTACAATATTAATATACAATCAAGTACCCCTAAAAAAAATTTCAGCTTTTGAAAGCCACTGTGTTTTTTGTTTTGTTGAGCTTGCTGACAAAGATTGTTCTACTGATTGTTCGACTGACTGATTTATTTGTGGTTAATATACAATATAGTACCCCTAATAAAAATTTCAGCTTTTAGAAACCATTTTTTTTTTTTAGCCCTAAAAAAATTTTCAGCTTTTAGTAAACATTTTTTTTGCTTTGTTGAGCTTGCTGACGGAGATTGTTCTACAATATAGCTGACTGACTGCTTTATTTGTGGTTAATATACAATAAAGTACCCCTAAAAAAAATTTCAGCTTTTAGAAATAATTTTGACTTGATTCATTTATTGCACATATATTGGGGCGTGCTGACTAGCCCCGTTCTAACGTTCAACTGACTGACCGATAAAAATGTTATTTGTATGCATTATATAACGTGTATAAGAAGTTTCAGCTTTTAGAAATTGATTGCAGAAAAATCGAAATTTTACATGTTTGAGGCCATATAGCAGCCGCCTGTTCTACAGTTCGCTTGACTGACCGACAGATTATTGATGTACACAATTACTATAACCAACTGTAAAAAATTCAGCTTTTAGAAACGCAAAGTTGTTTTTAGGCGCTGGCTCTCCGGCTATTAGCGCCTCCGCTCTCACACGTTACTCTGCCTGAAAATATTTTCTGCAATTTTGAGGACAATGTTAGTTTCTCCTTTAAGTGTGTTACATTGTCTGAAGTCTTTGAAGCTATTGGGTCTATTAAGTCTGAAGTCTTGGTCTTGGATGGAATCTGTCCAGAATTTTTAAAGCCAATCCTTGCCTTAATCCTTCCTTTTATAGTGCACATTTTTAATACGTGTAGTTTTAGCAGCGAAATTGGTACCCTCTGGAAATCTGCCAAGGCTATACCTATACCAAAGAAGGCTAATCCGTCTTGCCCAGCCGATTATAGACCTATAAGTATTCCCCCATTTTTGCCAAAGGCTTTGGAAAAAAAGCTCTCCAACCAAATTCAAAGCTATCTTCTAAGAAGTAAAAAGCTTTGTAACTGGCAGCCTGGTTTTCATAATAGGCATAAGTAGCTGTGAATCGACAGTAATCAAAGTGACGTCCAATGTCCGTCTAGCATTAGATGATGGAAATATTTATGTTATGGTGTTGCTAGACTTCTCAAAGGCATTTGAATGTGATGATCAGGCAGCACTCCTGAGGAAGCTCAAAAATGAGTTTAATTTTTCACGCATGTCAGAAAAACTTATGTTTAGTTCTTTAAGGGATAGAATGCTTACCATTACAACTGAACAATGCGTTGATTGCAAATTGTGGTGTTCCCCAAGGCTCGGTTTTAGGACCCCTCTTATTTCATTGCTTATAAATGACTTGCCTCAAATTGTCCTCAAATGCCAAACTCACTTATACGCAGATGATGTGCTTATTTATTCGTCAAGGCCTTTAGGGCTGTCTAAAGACTGAATGTTTTAAAAATACGTAGTGAACGACCTTTCCGATTTATTTCTTTATGAATTTAAAAGCTTGTAATTTACCATGTCCATGACTCAGGGTCATGTTACACAGAAAGTCAAATTCAAAATAATCATTTAATTTGCTATGCTTTTTTCTTTTCAACTCTATTTCCACGATTGTGAATTTTGCGCGGAAAAATTTTGTGATTGCCAAAGTCATATTTTACTTTCTAACGCTCTCACAACGACTTGGAAGATAGGGACAATCTCAAAGATGTATCATTCATCATTCAAAAATATCGACGATTTTTCATCTTTTAGGTATCTCAAAATTCTGACGTGAAGAGCAAATCTGCAGCCGGATTGAGATTAATCATCGAGAAACACGACAAAAATGGCCATTTGTTTTCGATATTTATGACAGTTTAAATAATTTTGGTCCAACGAAAATCAGTTGTTTACGATGTTTTGGAGAAAACAAGTTCAAATTTGATTTTGAAGGAAAAGATTGGTTTTTACAATTTCCTTTCCAGGTCTTATTGATGAACGTTCCTTTAGGTTTTTATTGAGCTTCAAATATAGCGCAAATAGTATTTTTTTGATGCATATAAGTTAGTATATTTTAAAACCTATGGTGTATTTGGAGTTGTTTTGATTTTCATTTTCATATATTCCGACTCTGTTCAATTCAATGAAGAAAACCGCATTGCAAAATCTTCAGGGTATTCCTATCTTTCCGAGAGTTTTGCGATTATTTTGACTTTCTGGTCTAATTTATTTAACTTTCTTCATGGCTTATCTCTGTATTTTGATCATTTCACCCAACACCCAACTTTTTCAAATATATTCACGTTTATTCAAAACTGTAGAAAACGCTTCTAAAAGTCGTAATGAATATACATATTGGCAGAATTGTATGTTGGTTAGACAAATTTGAAACATTAAGTAAGTACTAGTATCGCCGGTGGCCAAATTTTGGGCTCTTACTTAAAGATAGATACACTTTACCGAATACAGTTTGGTAAAAAAGAAAGATAGAACATTGGTTAATCACTAATCGTAGTAAAATTTTTTTGGATGCAGCAGGCTCAGTATATCTCCAAACCGAATAACAAAAAAAGTGGTGTAGTGCTTGTGGCAAAAAATATCGAAAAAATCCTAAATATCGGTAAGAGTCCAAAAGTATCGAAAAACGTCTAAAAGTCTAAAAGTATCGAAAAACATCCAAAATATCGGTACAAGTGCAAAAGTATCGAAAAACATCCAAAATATCGAAAGAGCTCAAAAGTATCGAAAAACATCCAAAATATCGGTAAAAATCCAAAACATCGAGAAACATTCAAAACATCGATAAAAGTAAAAAAATATCGAGAAACATCCAAAATTTCGATAAAAGTCCAAAAGTATCGAAAAACATCCATAATGTCGGTAAAAGTCCAAAAGTATCGAGAAACATCCAAAACATCGGTAAAATTGCAAAAGTATCGAGAAACATCCAAAAGTATCGAAAAATTCTAAAAGTCTAAAAGTATCGAAAAACATCCAAAATATCGGAACAAGTGCAAAAGTATCGAAAAACATCCAAAATATCGAAAGAGCTCAAAAGTATCGAAAAACATCCAAAATATCGGTAAAAATCCAAAACATCGAGAAACATTCAAAACATCGATAAAAGTAAAAAAATATCGAGAAACATCCAAAATTTCGACAAAAGTCCAAAAATATCGAAAAACATCCAATATATCGGTAAAAGTCCAAAAGCATCGTGAAATCTTCAAAATATCGGTAAAAGTCCAATAGTATCGTGAAATATTCAAAATATCGGTAAAAGTCCAATAGTATCGAGAAACATCCAAAATATCGATAAAAGTCCAAAAGTATCGAAAAAACATCCAATATGTCGACGGTAAAAGTCCAAAAGTATCGAAAAAACATCCAAACTGTCGGTAAAAGTCCAAAAGTATCGAGAAACATCCAAAACATCGGTTAAATTGCAAAAGTATCGAGAAACATCCAAAATATCGGTAAGAGTCCAAAAGCATCGTGAAATATTCAAAATATCGGTAAGAGTTCAATAGTATCGAGAAACATCCAAAATATCGATAAAAGTCCAAAAGTATCGAAAAAACATCCAATATGTCGGTAAAAATCCAAAAGTATCGAGAAACATCCAAAATGTCGACGGTAAAAGTCCAAAAGTATCGAAAAACATCCAAAATGTCGGAAAGAGCCCAAAAATATCGAAAAACATCCAATATATCGGTAAAAGTCCAAAAGCATCGTAAAATATTCAAAATATCGGTAAAAGTCCAATAGTATCGAGAAACATCCAAAATATCGATAAAAGTCCAAAAGTATCGAAAAAACATCTAATATGTCGGTAAAAATCTAAAAGTATCGAGAAACATCCAAAATGTCGACGGTAAAAGTCCAAAAGTATCGAAAAACATCCAAAATATCGGTTAAATTCAAAAGTGTCCAAAATATCGGTGCAGAACATCGACAGAGTGCAACGAAACAGGTTTTGTGCAAGCAAGAGAACAACAACAAAATTTCTCTCACTCCACTGTCTCATTCACTTTCTAAACAACACAGCATAACACTGTGGGTGCTGTTGTTGTTGTAATTATATGGGAAACTTTGATCCTGTTTTTAAATGCCTTAATGGCAGCTTATGAGAATAATTTTCGGTTTTGTGCATTCTACACTACAGTACCTTTTATACATAAAAAAATATCGAAAATCGATTAAATGGTTAGCTCGCAAAAGGGAGGCAAAAAAAACTGTTCACGTATTTATATATAGATGTACTAATTTTAAGGCGCGTTCTAAAGTTACATCACATAAAAATTTATAAAATGAGAAATTTTACTTTCCCACAAAATGTGTAAAGTAAAATAGAATTTTTTTAAAAAAACGTGGCCAATAATTAAAATCTGTTTTAAAAGCAAATCACGTTTTTGCCAGTAGTCTAACAGGTGGTAACATGTGATAAAATACGTTTTTAGCTAGTTTAAAAAAAAGAAAACCAAACAAAAACTTTAAAATTTTTAAATTAAATTTTAATTACAATAGTTCTGCTTAGTCATATGAATACATACTTATATTTTCTCAGTATCATTACACTCTTTTCCTAACAACAGATTTTACGAGCATTTGGCATTTTCAGCTGCAGTAATAAAACTAAAAATCCCATTTAGTGTGCTTTTGCTGCATAGAAAATATGAAAAAAAAAAAGTGACACATTTTTTACGCATGTGTCCCACCAGTCCCACTTTATGATGATCATCCGTATGATAAGCGTGCACTCGGCTCAACCACGTTTCCAACAGACACAAATGAAACGACAAAGTCAAAAAGCTTACAGATAAACAGATACAATTATCCTTAGATAAATATCGACATGACACATTTTATCTGTTAAATTTATAATTGCAGTTATTCATAATTCCTTTACAGTTGAATTCCAACTAATTTTTGTTGTTTTTTTAAATTGTTCTCACACACAAAAGCCTTTATCATTGACGTGCAAAGGTGTTGATTTCTAGAAGAAAAAAAGAAAAAAACTGAAACAAGGTCTAGATACTAGTAAATGCTTCAACGTAATACTAATAAGCCTCTGTTGTTAATTTACATCATTCAACTGAAAGTGAGCAAAGAGCTGTCAACGTCAAATTGTAAAGTTATTTGTTTTACAATTTGCACTAGGAGTATCTAAGAGCATACCATATGTAGCTAGTGTTGATTTTGCAGATCTTATTAATAGTATTGCCCTAATAATTTAGTTCCACATTGGTCCGCATAATCAAACGATTTTCATATCTTTGCGCACTTAGTTGATCCACTAGGGCGAGTCTACATTATTTAGTCAAGATGGTAACGGAGTTGCTTAGCTCTCCATTTTGTTCTGGGGTATCCGAAAGCAGCAAATCTGATTTGAGCTTAGCCCTTAAACAAAAACTATGCAATTTGTAAACAGCTAATACTGAATACCCATATGCTTTTAAAATTTAAACAACTTTTATGTAAAATTAGCATATCTACCAGTAGTATTTTTTCAACTGATTTACTTGTGGAGGGGTAGGTCGCAACAACCAGTAGCAGAAAATTATAGATTTTTCCTCCTTATCGGCGACATAAGAGATTTCTTTTCTTCTAGAGGTTTTTAACCCATAGCCAAGCAAATTTAATTCATACGCTAAATTTGAAATTCTACATACATAATTTGACATATGTACATACATATGTGTTCATTTAAATATGTAAATATTTACGTGCCACTACGTTCGAATGTCGGTACTACTTTGCTAAGTACTAAAATAAAGTCAATCGACCAACTCAAATTTTTAGCGCTAATATTTGCATGTGAAAATTAAACACAATTTAAATACTCGTATTTGCACTACTGAAGATTTTGGACCTGGCTCAATAATTTTGCAAAAAACTTATGAAAATGGACTATGATCGGAAGCGAAATTTTACATATTAGTATTCTGCAAATAGTTCTTTAGAGGCGCATGCGCCCTATAGGACCAAAACAATAGTTCTATAACCATTAAAATCAAACTTAAAATCATTTAATTTTGTGAAAATCTTCTAATTCGCTTTGCTTTAGGTTGTGGTTGTTCATTTCAATTTTTGACATGTATAGTATTATTCTACAATTTGGCGCTAAAAGCCTCTGTATGAGTCTCACCAAAGCGCTAACCGGCAAATTTGCCTATGTTATAATCTGATGGTACGTATATGGTCATTGTCTTTTCATAATCTCATTGAGGAAAGGCGTATGGTTCGTGTCTGCACACGTATCGATAAACATCTTAAATATTTAAGGGTTCAAAAGTATCGAAAAATATTGAAGCACATCGAAGAAATCGATGGATCGAAAAATATCAAAAATATCGGTTAGTGCCCAAAAGTATCGAAATACAAAGAAGAAATCAAAAAAAGTCCAAATGTATCAAAAACATCTTAAATATCGGTAACAGTCTAAAAGTATCGGAAAACAACTAAAACTCCAAACATATCGAAAAATATCCAAAATATCGGCAAAAGTCCAAACGTATTGAAAAATATTTTAAATACGTCGAAAAAATAGTAAAAAGTCGAAATGTATTGAAAAACATCTAAAAGATCGGTAAAAGTCCAAATGCATCGAAAAATATCAAAAATATCGGTACAAGTCTAAAAGTATCAGAAAATATCTAAAAGTCCAAAGTAAAGTAAAAGTCCAAAAATGTCGAAAAACATCCAAAATAACGGTGAAAGTCCAAACGTATCGAAAAATATTGAAATACATCGAAGAAATCTGTAAAAGTCCAGATGTATCAAAAACATCATGTATATCGGCGAAAGTCCAAAAATATTGAAAAATGTCGAAAATTTTTTCTCATAACATCAAATTCTATATTCTTTCTTCAAGGATAAAAAACTAGTAAGGGTGTAACCTTTGGCCTGGCGAAACATTAAATACCCTACACTGCAGTATTTTGAAAATTTTGCTTATATGGGAGATGCCACGCCCTCTTGTCGGAATTCGCCCAGTTTTCGCTCAGAGCTTTCATTTATAGTTTTTAGCGTTTGAGTGAAATTTGGTTGGATTATTTCAAAAAACGTTTTCAGTATAGCGTTTTAAAGCTTTTACTTATGTAGGAGGTGCCACGCCTTCTTTTCCGAGTTCGTCTAGTTTTTGTTGAAAGCTTGCGTTTATAGTCTTTAGTATTTGAGTGAAATTTAGTAAGATTATCTCAAAAAACTCTTTCGGTATAGCATTTTGGAACTTTTGGTTATATGGAAGGTGCCACGCCCTCTTGTCCGAATTTGCCCAGTTTTTTCTCAGAGCTTGCGCTTTTAATTCGTAGTATTTTGGTTGTATTGTCGTGAAAAATACCATCTAAAGTTGAATTTTGAATATATTTTTTGTATAGGCGGTAGTCGTGTCCGTTGACCGATTTTGCTCCTTTTCAATCCCGCGATCTAACTTTGACGACGGAGGCAAAAAAATGTATTTCCACACACAGCCAGCCACCCAGCCAGCCAGACAGACAGACGGACATGGCTATATAGACTCAGAAGGTGACGCAGATCAGGAATATATATACTTTTCTATATCTGCCACGCCTCCTCTCTGCGTTACAAACGGAAGGACAAAGTGAGTATACCCTATGTGTAGGGTATAAAAATAAAAGAAAGAGACGGAAAAACAGCAACAACAACACGCAATTCATGAAGCATCAGTAACAATCAGTGACGGATTAACCCTAAGGCACCAGTAGGCACCTGCCTGGGGCGGCAGATTTCGGGGGGGGCGGCAAATTTTCGGAGTGTTAAAAAAAAAGTTTTTATAATTTAAGTATTGAACTTGATTTTATTTTACCTGAATGGTACTTTAAAAACATTCAAATTCAGCACTATTTATGCTATACGAATGGACAATTTAACCGATTAAAAACAACCATGTAGTGTACCATACGGTTAAATTAAGAAAAGTTTACTCAATGTCCAGGGCGGCACGCTTAAAGGGCGGCAAAATGGACTGTAGGGGGATTGAAATAGATATAGTTTAATAAGACCAAAGGGCTATAAGCTCAAAAACTCTTATCAAATGCAAAATGGACTGTATGGGGTGGCAAAATGGACTGTAGGGGGCGGCAAAATGAGTGATAGAATTAGATATTGTTCTATAAGACCAAAGAACTATAAGCTCAAGAACTCTTATCAAATGCAAAATGGACTTAAGAGGCGGAAAAATAAGTGATTGAAATAGATATAGTTTTATAAGGCCAAAGGACTATAAGCTCAAGTACTCTTATCAAATGCAAAATGGACTGTAGAGGGTTTGGTGAAACAAAAGATGAGGAAACTAGTCGCAGAGATAATTTCAGAATTTCTACATTCAATGTCATTTTAGATAAGTTGATCTGTGACTTAAAAATAAGATCTGTGTCATATGTGAAGGCTCTGGAAAAATTTGGCAGTCTAATTGATATGGCAACCTTGGGAACTAATGAACTGCGCGAAAGAATGGACACATTACGAAAAAGTTTTCCTGAAGATTTAGAAAAATCATTATGCGACGAACTTCTTCAGTTCAAATTTTATTGTGCTGAAAAAGCTTTAACACAAAATTTACCTAAGGATTTGCTTCAAATTCTTCGGAGAAATGATCTCTGCACATTGTTCCCAAATGTTAACATTACGTGTATAATGTACGTATGTACACCAATTTCCAATTCCACTGTTAAAAGGACTTTCTCTGTTCTAAAGCGAGTCAAAAATTACTTAAGATCAACAATGGGGGAAAGTAGATTGAGTGCACTTGCTATTTTAACAATAGAAAATGATATTTTGCTTTAATTAGATTGTGAGGATATTATTCACCAATTTGCACTTAGCAAAATTAGACGAAAAATTTTTCATGACATTTTGGTGTCTCTACTAGATATTTTGCTGTTATGACCTGAACTATTGCATGATTTATTGCTCGTCGAGTCAGGGT
Organism: Calliopum simillimum; assembly: GCA_951812925.1. Taxonomy (NCBI): domain Eukaryota; kingdom Metazoa; phylum Arthropoda; class Insecta; order Diptera; family Lauxaniidae; genus Calliopum; species Calliopum simillimum. The sequence goes on along the minus strand of OX638372.1, from coordinate 12,502,430 downwards.
GTTATGTTTTTATTATAATTTTCTTTTACTATAAAAAAATCTGAAGTCGGGGGGCGGCGGAAAAATAAATGCCTAGGGCGGCAAATTACTTAGATCCGCCACTGGTAACAATGCAAATGCGAACGATAATTTTTATGGATTTTTTCGAGAACTTCATACTAAAAGAAACAAGGTTCAAAAAATAAGTATTGAAGTTTGTTTCTTATCACACGTAGAATGTTAAAAAAAAAAAAATATTAAAATCGGTTCGGTATATTTTGCGCTAAAGCGTTATATAGGATTTACATACGTTTTAGCAATTTTATGTAAATAGTATAGTTATAATATATAGATGTATTTGTCCATGTTAATCAAATGTTACTCATACGACATGTTATATGTGATAACGTAGGAAATAATTTTGAATTTGGCTATAACTTTTGCAGTAACTTTGGGGTCGAAATGATGAGTGTTATTAGTTTACTGAAAAAGGGCCAAATCACATGAAAAAGTAATCGGTTTTCTGAAATACACTAACTAACTGTAGATATGACACTTGTCGCGCAACGGAAATTCTCGCCATAATAATATGACAAACAAAATATAAAACTGATCGGCACTTTTAATTACTAAAGTCAGCGCAAGCAAATAAACAACAACTCAACAATTTAACTGAGTAGATAGAGAGCACGCTATAGTACGTTTAACTCTTCCCACAACGATGTTGATGATGCGCAAACACTGGGAAACAGCTGAGCGCGTCATTGATTGCAGCATCAACATTGTTGGTATCGTGGTATCGACACGGCACGCTCGCTCGCTCGGTGCGGTACGCAACAACCAGCCAGAATCTCACTGCTGCAGGTTCTGCGATCAAACACGAAAACAGTTCAAACTCAACGCTGCTTGGCTAAAGTGGTGCAGATCAGTTAACGCGAGTAAATTATATAAAACGCTAAAGTGATCGTTTCTTTTTTTTGTTTTTTTGTTGAAACGTAAAGCATTTAGAACGGAACGCGGACGCGAAAAGAAAAAAGTCGCGTACAGAGGGTATATAGTTAGTGAGTGCGCGGATGGATGATACAGAAAATTAAGTGAGAAGAAATAAATAAACGAGGGAAAACAATATGAAAAAATATTCATTGGGAACAAAACTCAATTAAAAAGCAAACGAGAAACTCTGAAGAAAGATCATTGCAAGATCATTGTAGAAGAACCATGCAGAAAAAGCCGGTTTCTGAATAAAAAATAAAAAGAAGAAGCATTAAAAAAGGAAGGCATTGGAGAAAACAAGGAAATAAAGAGAAAAATTAACAAGAACCATATTGTGCCGAAAACAACCAACCAAAAAACGACTCAAGTCAGAACGAGGTAACAAACCAAGAAAGAAAGAAAAAAAAATCAACGTCGTCAACGCATTTAGCCTTGAGGGAGCCCTCCTTCATTGAAGACAAGCTTTGAGTTAAAACTTTTTCGTCTTACCGATCGTGCCAAAAAAAAAACAGGTGTCAACGAACGTCGTCTTTGACACACACAAGCACAATACACCACACACCACATATACTGTAATGGTGAAAATTTGCCTTTTGCGCTCCTTCGCAGCAGCTACCAAATACATTGGACGCGCCAAATTAAGCCTCATCGAATTTAATGAAAATAAATTTATGGACTGCTTGTGACCAGGGCAAGACGGATATACTTTAAAAAGACAGCACGCGAAAACAGAAAAGAATCCAGCAATAAATAAGCAGCATTAAAGATTAAACGCAAAGAGACAGCACGGAATTATTTAGGAATCGCATTTTCGATCTCACGAAACAGCATTGTTTTTTTGGTTGTAAAGTACATTCACCTATGCCAAAAATAACAACAACTTGTATTACAGCAACAACTACAATAAAAAAGTACTGCCTCACATAAATTACAACAATAACAGCCAGCCCTTCTTACTGCACGCGCTGCTTTCCCATCTCCATAGAGAGTGCAATATATAACACACACAAAAAAAAAATCGCATGCGAGAAAAAAAGACGCCGACAATTTTTTTGGCAAACGATCTCAGTTTATTTTGGTTTTTAAAAAGCGGCCACTTTACTTCTGCATAAGAATTTTTTTGTTTTTTGGAAAAAACACCAATAAAGCAGGGAAAATTTATATTTTTCACTTTCGGTTTTTACTTGAAAACGACACAAATTGTTACCGAACACAATCTTTCGAAACAGGAGCAACCTCGTTATTTTTTGGTTTATTTTTGCGTCAGAAATAAACAAACTTTAAAAATAACAACATTTTTTTGAGGAGAAGAAGAGCAGAAAACAACAAGAAATATTTTCTAAATTGATGTGAGTATTTTGTTAGATAAATGAACAAGCATACATATTAACATTTATATATAGGCGCATATCAACATTTAACAAACATATAAATATATGCATAATATATATATATCAAAAACATAATTACAGCACTAGACAATAAATAAATTAAAATTTTACTCAAAAAAAATAGAAAAAACAATAATATCCAAAAAAAGCATTGGTTTTCCATAATAGTTTCACCATAGAAGATCTTCAAAATAAGTTCTTTTAATACCCACTCTAAAAGATAGTGTAATTCCGATGAGGAATAAACAATAACAAATTGTTCCTATAAATGTCCCCTCTTGACATGCGAAAGAAACCGAACCTCAGGGAAATATTTTCTCGACAAACCCTAATACGTAGTTACACTGCAGGACCACGGACCATTCCAAAACTATTTTGCAAACTACTCCATGGGAGAAACCGACTAGTCCAAATTCTGGTCCCATCACATATAAAGTTCTATTTACGTTTAACATTAGAGTTATTCACGATCTGGAGTAACGAGCTGAGTAACAGGGTAAAAGTGCAATCGGTAACTCTTAATTGTGAGCATACTCAATACTTGCACGTATTTTTTTTGATTATCAAAATAATTTTAACTGACAAAAAAAAAAAAAATTTTTAAATGAATATTTTGCTCTCATTCTAATTTTTATTTTTGATGAACAAAAATTGTCTCTCAATCATAAACAATTTCAAACGTTTCTGTAGAAATAGATATAGTAAAAAAAGCAAAAGTGTAAGATTATTTTACACTAGAAAATAGCTTGACTATAAGGGTAAAAGAGTAACTTAAGCATATTTTGTTGTTGGGGTTGTGCACTGTTACCCTGTTACTCTGTTACTCAGGACGTTACTTCAGATCGTGAATACCCCTATTGTTTTTCATTGTGCGTAACCAATTATCTCCTTATGCATTACAATCGGACCAAAAAAAGGTCAATTGTCTCCTTATGCATTACGTTCGGACCAAAAAAAAGCCACTTTTTATTATTTTATTTATAAATTTCAACAAATTTAATTTGAAATTCAAATTTTACATAAAATGTCAAAAAGTTTCGTAGCCGAATGTGCTAAAGAGTTTATCATACATTTCTAAGCAATGTGTTACGGGTTCGAATCTCAGTTTGGATGAAAATTTTGTTATTAATATTGTTTTTATTTAATACCTCGGCTATGTTTGACATATCTTTTATTTTCTGCTTCGAAGACTCTTCAGAAAAATTTTGTACAAATTAATAGATATTTAAAAAATTTAAAATCATCGAGTGGAAGATTTGAACTCTGTGCAGCGCAAGTCATTAGACCGATACACTATCGTTTGCTCTTCTTCACAATTGACGAACTGCCACACACCACACAGTCAATAACGTTATTATTTTACTGATACAATCGATACACAATTGGACCACTTTTGGTACTAATGACGGATTATGCATTACATTTTGACCATTTTTAATACAATTGACAGTCTTTGCATTTCATTTGGACCATTTTTGATACAATTGATAATTTATGTGTATTTATTCTAGTTTTAGGTGTAGTCCATTGTTGACTACTTACAAAAAAACTAGACCAAAGATTGGACTATTGAGCCAATTAACTCCGTCGTTCCTACAGGGTAATAGTATTGGTCTTGCAAGTATTTTTGTTTCCAAACGACATCTCTATCCCAACTAAGTATTTTATCAGATTTTTTCTGTGAGAATGACATATGGTTCAAATCATAACCCAATACATATCAAATTAAACATTTTCCAAATCAAATTAAACTTTTTCCAACTCCCTTGTTCAATGTGCATCCATATAACAAGTTTCATAACGATAGCTGCTGTAGGCATAACTCTCGGGAAGATAGAGACAACCTCGAAGTTCTGTCCGTGAAGTTTTTTTGACGGGGTTTTGTTTGTTAACTTCTCCTGATTTGAAAAAGATTTAAACGAAAATCAAAACAGCAGTCTTGGTCTTGGCTGCTCATCCACCAATTTGAAAAAAGGTTAATTGTTCGAAAAAGTAGTAAGAGATTTAATTCGATTTAGAAAAATATCAATATGACGTGGAAACGGTTTTGTTTGGAGTGGAAAATCTGTATTAGGACATTTGGCGATTTATTCCTCTTATATTGACCTATGCCCACCTTCGGTGTTAATAAAAAGGTTTTACTACTCCTTACCTTTCTATCAGAAATGGGTTTAATACTTTTTACCCTTAGAGTGGAAGCTGTTCGAATTTTCACTGTTGGTTAAAAGATAGGAAATACTCGTAATTAGGGGAGTTTAATTTCAAAAGTTTATCTTACTGCTATACTATAGGCCACCAAACAAATGTAGTGTTTTAGAATAAATTAATTTACTGCGCTTACATCCTAGAGGTCCCGAGCAGTGCTGTCGTTTTTACTTCAATTACATTTTTATCAAAAACACTTCCCCACTTCACTTTTTCTTGAATCAAAAATTTGCCTTAAAATTTTTCTTTTCTTTTTATGAGAGTTCGGACACATACTTTTTTGTATGCCCGATGCCTGCCCTGACTGAAAACTAATTTGTTTTTTCAATGTATCAAGCGAACAAAGCAAAATTTCGATATACTTCACTGGAAACTTTTTGTAGAGAATTAAATTTGCCTTCGAAATAGTTTATAGACCACAAAAAGAAAGCAAAAATTTCGAATTATTTTTTACTCTTTTGTCTATAACTGTTTTAGGGTCAGAAATAGGTAAAGATATAGCAGAATATTATAAAAGTAGATAAAATTTCTTTTAAAGCGCTTCATTAAAAAATATTTTAGGTGAAAAATTGCCCGATATGTGGCCGGAAAATTTTTTTTACTCAAAAAAAGGCGTTTTACGAGAAAAGTGTATAATGCATAAAATAAAAATCATTCAAAGAATACGTTTTATTTTTCGGTACATTTTATAAGAAAAGTGTATAATGCATAAAATAAAAATCATTCAAAGAATACGTTTTATATTTCGGTACATTTTATAATTTTTAAAAAATGCTCAAAAAAAATAAATAAAATTCCAAAATTCTGAAAAAAATTCAGACGTGTTTCTTGGATCATTCTAAGCATGTTTTGCTTTATAAACTTTTTCGCAAGATGCTTTGTTTTAAGTAAAAACTGTTTTTTCGACCGCATGAACAAAATTTCCATGTTCGAGTGGCCGGCCATATTTCGGTATTTTATTTTTTTCATATTTTTTAAAAAAATATTTTTAAATTTTATTACGTCATTTTCATACTAAATGAATGAATTGAATAAATAAAATTGTGATTTTTGTGTTCAGTTTTTCAGAATTTTACTTCGCAACACTTCATTTTTTACAAAATTTCAATTCGGTCAAACTTTTCGAAATGACAGCACTGGCCTATTCCGACTGGTTTGATTCCTGGTTCGGTCATGGTAATACAATTTTCTTATTTCCTAATTTTTCCTTGTTTCCTTATCCTTTCCGTAGTCGTCTTCTGGGGCATTAGCGAACTATGTATGTCCTTATTTTGATTGGCGGACTATGTTTGAATTTGTTGTAAGTAATTTTACATTTAGGTCTCTATATTCTGTCGCTCATTGGTTTGGGCTGCGAGATTCTTTAACGTTTAATGTTTATCTTGAAGGCTTTTACTGTGTTGTTGAGGGAGTTCAAAATCTATGTGGAGTCTTGCCTCTGGTCTTTAATTTAGTATCTTTTCTTGCGAGTTTATTCGGTATATCGTTTTCTGTTCATGCTAGAAAGTACATATTCTTAAATTGTTTATTGTTTAACAATTTTATTTACTAAACTATGAAAAAACTAAACAAAAAAATGACAGTTCAAAAAATAATCAAATTTTCTATTTAATATTTTGTCCATTACTGTTTGGTTTATTTAAAGAAAAAAAAAAAAACATAAAAATAAAATACAAAAATGCGATTATTATAGATGATGCTCTTATGCAGAAAAGCAAATGAAAGAAAAATTGATATTTTAATTTTGTTTTTTTGTTTTTAAAGTATGTCACCACTGTTCATTTTTTTTTTTTTTTTTTTTTTTTACAGCAACAATTAATGAACAAATAATTTTTATTGTCTTATTTTTTCTGTATTTTATATTCTCTTCTATTACGTATTTTTCTTTTATTGTTTCACTATCGTAATTTATATATTTCCGTTTATATACATTTGCGTATTTTGGAAAATAACAATTTTTTTTTTTTGTATTGAAAACAACTACGCCTGGCGACAAGAAAAGTATCGCGAATTTTCTATATTTCCGAGTACATAGTTGGAAAAATGTCAGCGGCTTTTGACGTCAGGAATATTATTCACATAAGTTATCTAAATTAAAATGTTTTAGAATTTATGCTCTAAGATCAAAATTCTTATAATATCAGGCTAGTAAGTGTCCATGAAAAGGAAAGTTCTGTATCGAATGTATAATGCTCTGTTGAATATTGAAAAAACTTTTTATCTGCCTTACGAAGTTAATGAAAATTAATTTGGAATGGAGCATAAAAATAAATCGATCCTTTCTTGCTTGGACTTAGGCCCCTATTGCAGTTATTGATTTGCGATAAAATCGATGGCCATCGATTTTTTCTTCTAGCCCTATCTTTGAAACTACTTCTCCGATTCCACTGATTTATATCTTACATGTCATTTAAGGGCATTTGCAATCAAGTGGCGAAAACTTTATTGAAATCGGTGCAGAGGTTTCAAAGGTGGGGCTTGTAGAAACAATCGATTTTATCGCAAATCGACAACCGCAATAGGGACCTTAGTCTGGAAAAACCCAATTTTTTAAATTATCTCAAAAAAGATATCCCACATTATATCAAACCAAATAGAAACCGGAATTGAACCAAGCGACCTAAATATAATCTACAGATGAACTTTAATGAACTAATTATTTCGTGATCTCAGGTTTAAGCGCAATATAAGTGGGAAGGACCATTTAAACCACCCCAATGTATATTTATACTCGTATTTGGGTTATTCTACTCACGAAGGAATATTCTGCGGCTCCCCTAATCTTACATGTTTTTTATAACAATATTTAATTGATTTATTATCAATACTAAATGGCGAAATTATTTCTAGTATGACACTGAAAATAAAGTGCCAAATGCTCAACCTCCTGGCATGTTTCTTTTCCAAAATTACAGTTTGATCGGTAAATTTAACTCAATTTCAATTATTGATATGTATATTTTACACGAGAAATAAGATTTGTAATCAAAAGACTTTCAATGAAAGTATCAAATTTTGGGACTTATATTAAAAAAAATGTTATTGAACTTTTTCACTCGACTTTTATCTCAGCCTCCTGGCACATCAAAACATTTGAAAATTTTATGAATATGCGTATCTATCGCGTTGCTGCTTTATTGATGATATAGAACGAGGTAAATTTATCTTAGAATAGCTTTTGTTTGTCTTAGATCGTGGATATTTTAGTCGATACGCTGAGTTATTTGTGTGAAATTGCGTTGAGGCCAGTCAGATTCTCAAGTCCCTTTCAAGTATTTTCGCTAAAAATATATTTCGTAGGAAACATTTATTATATTTATAGCTTACAATTCTATAGCATTTTAATGTAAAAATTCATAGTTTCGTCGCTGAGCGTTGTATTGACGATTTTTTGACTGAAACGTGAAAATACCCCAGTCTACTGGCCTCAGTTTCCTAGAAACTTTAAGGTCTTATTTTTCTTTTTTAGTAGTAAAAATAATTGTGTTAACAAACAGCACACTTAATAAGATTATTTGCTTTGGTACTCAGCATACTGAGCTCATTTTGCTTTTAAACGGCCATAAAATTCTTGCATCTTATTTTTTCGATCGGCCCGGTTTAGAAAAGTACAAAAAAGACTCAAGCCGAACATAGACTACTTGATATAAAAAAAAAACTTTTATGTCAAAAATAATTAATTTTCCTTTCTTCGTGAGTACCCAAGGGGAAAAGAAGTGCTACAAAAACCATTCTGAATTGCTTTTTTTTTTCACCAATAAGCGCTTCTGCTCCGTAAGAACTATTCTTTCTTTTAAACATTGCATGTCCAAGGACATAAGCACGCTTGAGGCAAAAGGCGTTTTGAAGCGCTTTTTCAATAAAATTGAATCATTGTGTTATCACTTTCAATTCAATTAAACAAAAGTAAATAAATGAGAGAAAGGAAAATAGAAAAGTTAAATAAAAAAAAGTTTTGATAAAATAATTTTAATAATAAAAAATCAATCAAACAAAAATAATAAAAAAACACCAGAGTTGGGTTTGAACCCATGTTTTTCGTACAGCAACTTTACATGGAATCATTGTGCAATCAGTTTCAATTCAATTAAACGAATGAAAATAAATAAAACAAAAGAAAATAGAAAAGTGAAATAAAAAAAATGTTGAATAAAAAATATTACCCAAGTTGTTTTTACTGCAATCTTACAAAAAATCATTATGTAAGTGCTTCTAAATTTCTATGGGGACAAGCGCTTTTAAAGTGCTTGGCTCAGAGGCGCTTGAAATTTTTCCTCTTGGGTAGTATCACCCATATACTTACATGTATTCCATAAAATTTTTTTTCGAGCAAAGGAGATATTGGATTTTTTCAAAAACAAAAAAATAGTATTTATTCCTTATCAAGCCATTTACATTCGCACATCTATATATACTTGAGAAACTTTTACAATTATATATACATATATATATGTATATGTATATATTAATTGTGATACGTGACAAAAATATCATCATCATTCGTAATGTTACCATACGTACTATTTATTATGTATATATGTAAAAATTCACTTATGTATACATACGTATATGCATATGTTTCTAAATAACAATTTTCAGTAAACAAAATAAAGTAATAAATAACAACAACAACAACAACAACAAAATAAAAACGAAAACGCTAAGATACGATGAAAAATGTTTTGTCTCTTTGTCTTTTAAAATGAATTAGATTGGCGTTTTATTTATTTTTAGATTCATTTTTGTTATTTTGCATTTAAATTTCTACTCAATGAATACTTTGTATTGCGGCTTGTTTTTTTACCATATGTGAAAAATGTTTTTTCAGATACTCGTAATCAGTTAATAAGTTCAAAGAAATTGTTTTTTTTTTTTTTCTATCTTTCTTGTTCTGCTAAACTGATAAAATTTGTGCCATGATCTATAAAAACATATTACGTGAAAAATTAAGCACCCTTAGAACAAATTTAATGGGGGTTATCGTGAATTAATAAATCCCGGGGAATTTTTCTCAGACTGACGTGCTTTCTCTATTGCAGTTTTTAAAAAATTCCCCAGGAATATTGATATACGATAGCCCCTAATAGAAACTTCGAAGAAAATTTTTTCAAAGCAGTGAAATTTTCTTGCAAAATTTTAAGTTTGTTTTTTATTTTAAAATTCATTTGCAACGTAAAAATCATCAAACTTAATCTGTTTATTGTTATAAAGCGGGTCAGTTGTTTCAAGCCTGGGTCACTGTGCGTTTAATTATACAAATCCAGTTTACGAAAATTCTCATCTTAAGGCAAAACAAATGAAATTTAGTTTATATAAAATACAACCTGTTATTTTTGGATTATATATTTGCAAGGGTTGTTGACTTTGTGTTTTTGCGCCTTAAGTGCATTGTAAGTTACATTGGCATACAAACATATACTTATGTACTCAACAGAAAATTTCGATGCGCATCCCCAAGATGCAATAGCGATGCGCGTCCTTCTCGCATCTTAAGAGCTGATTTGTATGCGCATATTTTCTGCGCTATAGGAAGCGAGAGCGAAGCGCATCCATAGAGCATTTCTGAATGCGGGAGCGATGCGCATCCAAAGAGCATTTCTGGTAGCGAGAACGAAGCGCTTTCGGTCACGTATTTACGCAGAAAACAAAATAAGTCAATAAGTCAGCTTCGTAAGAGCGCGAGGATGGAGCAGTGGTCTAGCGACTGGCACTGCGATTGAGAGTTGTAGCAACCGTGAGGTCCCTCGGTTCAACTCCGGCCCAGACCTAACACAAAAGTTTTTCAACTTGCAATTTTTCAATTATAATTAATTTAGTAAAATAAAAATAATAATAATTACATCAAAAAAAATAATAGTCTTTGTGGCGAAAGAGGCAAAATTTCAATTAAAAATTAATTTTTTAAATATTTTTATTGTCATCCAAAAAGCATCCAAAGATCATTTCTGAATGCGAGAGCGATGCGCTTCGAAAGAGCATCTCTGAATGCGAGAGCGATGCGCATCCAAACAGCATTTCTGGATGCGAGAGCGATGCGCATCCAAAGCGCATTTCTGGTAGCGAGTACGAAGCGCTTCCTTCAAATGACATGCCAATGTTAATTTCAGCGCTTTGGGAAACGAGAGAGATGCGCTTCACTGCTGCTTTACACCAGCAAATAAACTTACCGTGAAAATAGAGCCCAATTCATATTATGACATTACTTTTGCACTTTGAATGGACTTACTTCATTGCCATTCTAACTTATGCTGACCATTTACTTGATGGCCCAATCGGGAACAGGGACGGTTTATCACCCTGTTCTAGACCCTATCTCGAGATTGAATCACGCTACTGAATACACAGCTGTAAAATGATGCTTGTTTCAAGCGGCTATCGGCGCAAACGGTGGGTGGCTCCTGGATCAACAAACATTTTTGAATTAAAGCGGAAAGCTTTAAATAAAATTCTTTAATGAAGTTTTGATTTAAGTCGGTTGGTTTCTGGCAGTAACAGCTGGTTATTAAAGGAAAATTCTTGTTTTTATTTTTAGCCCAGGAAAATAAGTCATTTTCTGCGAAAAAATTCCCAGTGGAAATTTTTCACCGGAATTGTCTCTATTTATGCATGATACACAAACTGTGAAAAGTCCATTGCAAAGTCGTGTGCGCATAAAAAGTTATTAAGGCTCAAAGGTCGCTAAAATCAGTTTTTTGCAAATATCTCGCTAATGCTAACTTTTACAGAAAAATGTTAGTCTCCAATTTTATATTTATAGCACAGGAAATTTCCTACAAAAATACGTTAAAAGTATTTGCGTACGACTTCTAGTTTAGGAGATCACCCAATTTAAAAAGTTGTTAACAGTTATGATATGAAATACTACCTATGAGTTCATATTAAAATATCTTACTTTTTAAATTGCAATAACTCTTCAATGAGAAGTTGTACAAACAAAATTAAAATGCCGTTTGAAAGATAATTTGATTTTCTATATACCGTACAAAATTTTTTTTTTCGAATGGCTCATGACCTTAAAAATATTCTTGAATAACCGTTAAGGCTTCGAAATTACTGGTTTTTTAAGGATATCTGCGAATTGGTAAGTACTACGATAAAAAGTAAGTGGACCAAATTTGTAGAAAATTACAAGATCTACAAAAAATAAGCGATATGTGTACACATAGAAGTAACCGTTAAGAAGATATTCCAAAAAAACCCTTAAAATGCCAAAAAACCGGTTTCTATTGAATATCTTCTATACGGTTACTTCTATATGTACACATATCGCTTATTTTTTGTAGATCTTGAAGACGAAAAGTCTTATTTTCCTGGGCTATTTTGACAAATTCAAAAAAAAATATTTTTACAGATAAAAATATCCAAATTTAAATAGAATTACCAATAAAAATTGTTTTTTTGAAAAAAAAATTACCAAATTTGTATTGCAAAAGAAGATTGAAATAATGTCTGCATTACAGATCGATTTTGAAATTTTTTCAAAAACTCATAAATTACGTATAAGAAAAACAAAGTATACCTACGCCCTAACAATAATTTCAGCAGATGGCCGGCTATTTAATTAACAAAGAGAAGCTCTAAATTGAAAAAAAAAAAACACCTTGAAAATATACAGAAAATGGAAATAAATTTCCAAGAAAAGTTTCATAAATAACCGCACAAAGTAACTAAAAAAACAAAAGAATAATATGCATATTTCCTATAGAACCTAAACCGCAACTACAAGTAGGTACATACATATAATGTAAGTCAGCAAAATTATTTCTCAACGTATGTAAATACATACGGGTACCTATCTATACCTATCTGGCAGTCCAAGTGAATAATGTTACAATTGCTGCGCCCGGCACAAATTCAACGATGAATGTACTTGAATATTAAAATGCATGTTGTGGCCCAGAAACCTATTTAGACCAAATTCAATTGTTGTTTTTGTTTTGTTTTTTTTTTTAGCCAGCACACGAGCTAAGACACAAAGCACAGAGCATAATATAAAAAATTAAATCTAAAACAAAAAAAAAAAAATTTAAAAAACATTTTAATGCTGCCATCAGCACAAAAATAAACAAAGAAATTCGGAATTAAATTACACATTGGTGGTCCAAAGGTTGACTGCCAATAAAAGCTAAAAAGAAGAAAAAAAAGTCTCAAAAAATTAAAAAAAAAAAAATAATTCAATTCTTCATAAACAAGAAAATAATAACGGTATTCACGAAGTAGGGCAGCTGGTGTGGCAGATGAGCTAAAAAGCACCGTGTAAGCTTATTTAGTGAACAACTATGTGGCTAAAGAGCTACGAAATCAGCTGTTTTTTGTTTGCTTCTGAAAAATAAAAAAATTTACTGTCAAAATTTATAACTCAAAATTTATGAAAATACCACGGAAGTGTAAAAAATTACCAACAGTTGTCCAATAGAGTGTTCAGTGACTTTTCAGCTTTACGCTTTTCATATGCAGGACCATTTATTCTAATTTTAATTTGCACAAACAAAAAAATTTTGAATTTTATTTAAATTTTTAACACAAATGTCAACATAATTCTGACATATTTTGCTGTAGCAGAAAAGCTATTCATATTTACTTTAGGGTTTTGTGTAGCAAAATAGCAAACTTGTAGCTAAATTTCTTAAATGTATTTTGTTGTTGTTTAGAGCAGATTTGCTCTTTTACCCTCCTGCCACACTAGCTGCCCTACTTCGTGAATACCGTTAATGTTTATTGAAAGTAAATATTTTGAATTTGGTTGCATACTCGCTTTATTAAGTTTTTTATTTCACCAGTTGTTTTTTTTTTTTTTTTTTTTTTTTTGTATTTGTAGAGTTGGTTTTGTTTGCCATTAAAATTGTTTTTTCTGTTTTGCCAACAGCCACAAAAATAAAGTGCAAAAAATAGAAATGGAAAATTTTTTTGTATAGTTAGAAGAAAATATTATTAATCTTAAAGTAAATATTGTCGAAATTTTTACTAAGAATTTTACTCATAGCATGCTTAAATACGAGTAAGCCAAACAAAACAATTTTTTAAGTCAAAAATTTGTTTGCTTTGCATTGTCGATATCATATTTTTTAATTACACTGGTTTCCATGAATTTTATATGTTATTGACATCTTCTTTATAAAAATGCGCATCATCTGGAAAGATGAGTTTTTGAGCAAAATCTATCATATGTCATTTGCTCCGAGCCAAATGGTAAAAGATATCCATTCGACTTTAATAACTGCCTTATAAGACTATAATCCGAGGTGTAACGATCTTGAAAACTCAAACAGAGAATTACAAAATTTTTAAATGAATTTTCATCTCAAAAAAAAAAAAAAAAATAAAGTAATTCTTCTCTTACAATGAGAGATTTATCCTTTACATTTGGCGCCCAACGTGGGATAAATCTCTTTATCAATTTTTTAAATTAAAATTTATTTTTTATCTTAAATAATATAAAATATTTAAGATGAAAATTTTTTAAGATTAAAGTTTATTCAACAATTTAATATAATAAAATAAAGAAATTTTAATTTAAAAAGAAATTCAGAGATTTATCCTTTACAAAGGTCTTCATACCAAATTTTCTTCAGGCTAGTCTGGCTACTGTTAAATTTCAAAGGTCTATGTTGTTTTCGACTCAGCGAACTGGATGCATACGAGAACAATTAGTGCTGTCAATTAACACGCAAATCTTATGAACTTCCACAAGCAACATAAAAATGTTCTTCTCCAAGGGCTTATTTATGCGGTATTTTTCCGTAGCTCCCTCACTTTTTTTAAAATATGAATAATATAGTGCTTTCTTCAAAAAATATGACTTTTTAAAATTCATTTTCTTATGCTATAGAGTGTCTGAGTTCGAAACTTTATGAATAAAATATATTTTTTTTTTTTTTTGACAAAAAAGTGTTGTATTTTTCAACATAGTCTTCTTTTAGCTGTATACATTTAATTCAGTGTTTTTCGAATTTTTGTATCCCTTCCAAATTATAGATATTTTCAAAGGCTTCAAAATACGCGTTTGTTTCAGTACCGAACTCTTAATTCGCCCCAAATCTGGAAACCGAAAATAGTCGCATTGGGCTAAATCTGGAGAATATGCTGAATGGAGTTGCAGTTCGAACCCCAATTTATGGATTTTCGCAATGATGATTACAAACATGTGCACCCATACATTGTATTGATGAAACAGCACCTTTTTTTCGCCAAATACTGTCGTAGGCCCACTTTGGCCTATTTTAGTGCACGTTCTCTCAAAAAAACCTATTATAATGATTGTTTCTTGGTCTCTGATGTTTTTTGGTAGATCCAAGTTTTGTCCATGGTGACGCAACGGTGCAAAAACTCGTTCGGATAGTCACACCGTTGCATTTATGGTCATGCATCTCGGCACTCATCGTGCGGATAGAAGTAGTCCAAATATTCATGTAAAATGTGATATACTCGCTCAAACACCTCCAACACCTTACGCACTATCATTTTCCGCTCGTCGAATATCATTTCATGTATTTATCGACGATTTCTGGCGTAACGACTTCTTTAGGCCAACCCACATATGGGCATATTCGAAAATAATCTCCTCTTATATGATCGGAACTTGTTTGAATTTATTCAGAATTTTAGGACCTGTTATGTGGCCGTAATGAGCGATTTAGACTTTTTAATCCATTCTGTCACCACGGCCCACATACGATTTTCCTGAATTTTACTCCAAAATATTTAGAAAGGTACCCCGTAACATATCTATTACTTCTGAAATATGTGCTCTCCCATATATTATCAGAAATCTCGATTTTCCCAAAATTTTTAAATAAAACAACCTCCTGACATCCTCTCGAATCGAAATTTTTTTGTTCACCTATTGGGAATTTCATTTTATACGTGGTTATTGAACAGGAAAAAAAAAATTCTCTTAAAACCTGGATCATATAAGAGGAGATTATTTTCGGATATGCCCATATAATTTCGGTGTCATTTGTGCTGGTACGACCATAACGAAACATAGTTAACCACTCTCTTACCAATGAAATTGATGGTGAAGAGTCCCCATAGAATTTATGAAAGTTTTTCTTGGTTTCGGTGAAGATTTTTTTAAATCAGTCGGAATGATGTATTTCCTACAACCCAAAATTAATTTTTCTTATAAATACTACAATATTCCTTAAGAAGTCAAAATATCTATATATGCATTTATATGTACGTAAAATTTTCGTCTTTCCCTTCAACATTGCTTTCTTAATGGCGCTTTATCTGGAATAAGCGAATACTTAAATCTAATTTTTGCTTATGTTGCTAGTGTTTATTTTATATTTCTGACTGATATGTTTTATTGCGTATTTATTGAATTTTGCTGATTGTTTAATTTGTTTTTTTTTTTTTTTTTTTTTTTAATTTTCAAGATCACGAGAGTTTTTTATTTTTTTCATTAAAGTATACCAATTTATAAACAAACAATTATGTGAAAATCAAAACCATTCAATAACAATTGCTACTCGTAAAATAAAACCAGTACGGAGAAAAATTCGAAAATTTTATAAATTGCACATTCATTCAACTTTTAAGAGTAATTGAGAATTTTTTGTTTAGCACTTTGAATTCTGTAAAAAAAAAAATGTTTAATTTAGATAATATTTATATACTTAAATGGTTCACTTCCTTAACATTGAGTTTCCATTAGCAGTACTTACGTTTGTTTGAAAATAATTTGAAATTATTCTTAAATTTGGAAAGCATACCAAATGGGGTCATCGTGAATAAATATTCCCGGGGAATTTTCTTAAACTGCAATAGAACATGCACGGCAGTCTGAGAAAATTCCCCGGGAATCTCGATTCACGATAACCCTTAATATGTTTGTCTCTTCTAGTATAATTAAAAATCAAAATATTTATTTCATATTTTTCTGTCACTTATCTTTAAATCCCCATCATTAAATAATATCTGACAATAAAGCTGTAAATAATATTGCTAATTCCCTATGTATTTAGCAAAATATCATAATGTTGTTTTCAACCTTTACAAGAAGATAAGGTAAAATAAAATCATAAAAGGATTATAAAGTTTGGCACTTCAGAGGAAAACATTTTTACTTTGAAATATTTCCGTCAACTTACAGTGAAGCAAATATTTTAAAGAGCATTTTTTAGATTAATATTTTTAATGAGTCATTGAAATATCAAAGATTCATGTATTGTATTATAATTAAATGTCTAAACGTGAATTTGTCGAGCTTGAATAAAAATATATACAACTAAATGCGAGATGGATTTACTCTAAATTACACAGGTTTACAATGGTTTTCGATTTCAGAACTTTAAAGATGATTATGGTGGTGAGAGACCACCTACTTATTTTCGAATCCAAACTTTGGCATAATCTGACGCATTTAACTTTACCCTGCAACTTTTCTAATTGGGTCATTATTTTAACATCCGTTGTTAGCTTCACTTTGCCTGAAATCAAATCTCATTCATATGTCTCAAATAGCTTCAGAGATATGACAAATTTTTAAGAATGAGGACGTGTGCCCCATCCATTTTTCATTGAACATTTTTTGCCCGCTGCCCATTACATACATATGTACCAAATCTCATTCATCTGTGTCAAATAGTTCCAGAGATATGACGAATTCGGTGTGGAGGGGGCGTGGCATAGGCTATATTTTTTTTCCATGCTATTAACTCAAATATTGTTCATATTTAAACCAAATCTAATTCACCTATGTCAAAAAGTTTTAAAGCTAAGATTGATTGTTTCGATTAAAGTAACAGTACCTGGAGACCGCTCCCTGCTCGGTCAACATTCTAATCTTATTATTTTAGTCGATATTTTTATTCATAGCTATTTTTTGTTATGAAACTTGTATCTTTTCACTTCTAACGGTCATGCTTTCAAAATTATCAATAAACCGATGAGAATAATAATAAGAAAAAACTCTGAATAGGTAAAGAAAAATATCAAAACTCAATTTTTTTTTTTTTTGGTGAAATAAAATGCCATAAAATAAATAATTGGGAAATGTCACGCACCCAAAATATTTCGTCTTTTGTATGGCCGCTGAAATATCTTATCTTCAAAGGATCATAACTCGGAAAATAAGAATCCTATTGGAAAAATCCGAAAAGATATTTGGATAAGGAAGAGTGTAACTGTTCGATGCTATTAATAAAAAAGAATTTCACCATTTTTTGTAGCTACGCTGTAAGACTGAACACAACGTTTTCATCAACTTCAAGCAAGGATATTTTAAAATCCTGCAGGTATAATGACAGTTCTGCTGATGAAGACGGATTCAGCCTCAAAAAGTACATAAGACTGCATATAAGATTTAAACAGTTCATTCCATTTTTTTTTTTTTTTACGCCTGAGTTATTAACCAAAATTTTTATTTTGATGAAAAAAGTAGGTGTGGCAATTATTAAGCAAAGCTTTCTTTTTCTTATGCTTTAGATACTCCTGATCCAGATCCGCATACAAAATTTTATCAAAATATGTTGTATCATTTGCGAGAAATAGCATTTAATGTGTTTTACTTGTATGGGAGGTTCCACGCGCAACGGCGATATTTTGGCCACTTTCAGATCAGAGATGCCTTATAGCAAGTAGGCTCCCCACAGTTAATTTTAGAATGATTACTTTATTAATTTTCATTTTATACCGTTTTATATTTTTGTGGGCGGTGCCACGCCCTTCAACGAGTTTTCTCAATATAACGGCATATTACATATTAATGCTTGTTTGCAGAGGTAACATATTCTAAATATTCATCAAAATTGTTGGAGTCGTTTTCGAGTAATATTGAATCAAAATTTTCAAGGGTTGAAAAGTGGGCGTGGCACTTCTTCGATCCCACCCACTTTTCGTCTGTTACAAGGTATTATTAAGTCGTACTCGCTCACCAAATTTCATCCAAATACCATGTCTGGTTTGCGAGTTATGACCATATCAAATTTAAAATTTAATGCGATACCACGCCCTCTGGTGAGCATTTACAAAGTTCAAGCCTAACTCATTCTTCATTTTATGTTAATATCTAACATTATCCGAAATTTCATTAAAATCGCTGTAGCCGTTTTCGAGAAAAAGTTTTGCCCGTTCCAAACAAACATACTTACATAAGTACATACAATTTTATCTCGTATAAGAAGAGAAGATATTTTTATATAAATAGCGTTTTCCGACCTTCGACGGCCTGGGAGCACGGGCAAGTATTTTTTTGCTTGATATTAACATCAATATAACACTTGTTAGCCCTTGGGAGCAAGGTATTTCAAATTCTTAATTTTTTCGATTGGTCTAATATGTGACGTTCTGTGTTTCTGCCCAAAATTCATCTTACTGGATTTTAGTAATCTTATATATGGGCCAATGTGGCCTTCTGGTTATTTTCAAAATGGTGGCTCAAGATGGCTCCTACAAACCAAAGGAAAATCGGGATCGTTTGGTTTTAGTCTCAAATTGTAGGTAATTTACATCCTCAAAAAGTTGACATGATATGTTGATGAAATCCAACATATCGGCTGAAACCTCAAAATCGTCAAGTAATGGAAAAAATTGTGTTAACAAATTATTATGAATCCAAAATCCAAAACGGCGGCTCCAACTTATCTCGAATTGTAATTAATCCATTAAAAAACCTTAAAATATCATGATTTTTTTCCATTTCTCAACGATTTTGAGATAGATTACAGATGGTCTGCTCCCTTCCAAAGGTTTTTTTTTAAATCTAAGGTTTTATTTTCATTATAAATTGATTGGTTTAAAAACAAATGTTAAGAATCATTTAATAAAGCACATTCATAAGTTCGGATGGATAATTTATAAAAATATAAATAAAACTGAAATATTTTAAGCTGATTAAATCTACCGAATAATGTGCTTAATTTAAAAAAAAAAAAAAAAAACATCAAACATGAGCTGAGAGTTTTGTGTTTTCTCATGACCATTTTGATCCGGAAAAAAAAACAAGTCCACTTAATTGTTTTAGTTCTTAGGTGATTCAACAAAAAGAAAAAAAAAGAGTTATTTTTTGTATAATACGATCTCATAAAAAAAAAAAATAGAAAGAATAGTCATTCATTCAAACGAAAGACCAAGAAATTCTTTCAAAGCTTAAAAGTTGAACAGATGTTAGAGAAATTAAGTTTGCTGGTTATGAAACCGGTTTCATTTTTTTATCCCAGTACAAATAAAATAAAGCAAAAGATTTAAAAATTTTGGTTTTTTTATTTAATTTTTTTATACATACATATATTTGCGAGCGGATCAAATTTTTTAACAAACATTAATTATTTAAAATTCTAAATTTATCTAAATTTAATTATAAATTAAAGTAAAATTATGTCATTTTCACGTATTTTTGACACAGGCAAAAAATCAATAAGTTTTTGCATCTTTAAAAGAAAAAAATTTTCGAAAGCTGAAACAAAATATCGTTTCTGGTAAAATCTAGATATATTGAGAATAAACTTACCACTTAATGTAATTCAAACAAATTGTTTACTTTTGCATTTCGCATGCAATTTTATTCGAATAATAAATACGAGTACACTCACTCGTATGTACTTAATTTGTTTTCAATGATTTTAAAGAAGAAAGGTATGTGATTGAAAAACATTTAGTGCTTTTTTTTTATTTTTTAATATAATTATAAAACAGTTAAGAACATATTTGCAAAGTTTTTATAATTTTCGTATTTTTATTACATTGACCCCAATACAAATACGTTGCTACGTAGCTTAATTTAAAAATAGTCATCTATTTTTAGAGTTCCGCATAGAAAACCAAAAATAGAACAAGAAAAAAAGATAAATGAACTAAATCTAAGATAAAGTTATTATCAAACTAATAAGCGTGGTAATTTTGGCATGGCAAAAAATTAAATACCTTACACTGCAGCATTTTGAAAATTTTGCTTATATGGTAGGTCTCACGGCTTCTTGTCCAAATTAACGTAAATTAATCTCAGAGCTTGCGCTAGCTCCATCTAGTATCTGTGCTTAATTTGATTTTATTACCACAAATGACACTTGCACTATAAAATTTTGAAAACTTTCGAGTGTATGGGAAGTACCACGAGCTCGTGTCCAAATCCAAATTTATTAACTAGTAATGAGCAAAATTATTCTTGGTCTTGAGACTTATCCTTGGTCTTGGTAATTTTGCAAGACCAAGACTCAATATCAAAACCAAGACCAAGACTCAATGTGAATAAGATTATGGCGATTCCAGATATGAATTACGCCATTTACTGTGAGTGTGATATATGTTACTCCAGAAATGCACCGAAATAGCGATTTATGCACTTTGGAGCAGGATATCATAGATTTTAATGAAACTAGCTTTCCCTGTACATATTTTTGTTTTTGATTTTTGATTTGCTTCAACTTTTCCAAAGATACCGTCTCAAAGTTATTCATAGCTTTGAAGATGCTGAGTGGAAAAATTATATAAAAAGAAAAGTGAAGTGATAATTTTTGACAAAAAAAAAAAAAAATTTGGTTCGGTTGTGGGCACCCTTAGAAAATCTGCTAAGAGAAAAAAAAAATTTATTTATTTTGCAAACATCGACTCACACAAATACACAAATTCAACAAACTCTGCTCAACGGCTTTAACAAAATCAGCGTCTGGATCGAATGGCATTATGCCTGTTTCCCTGAAACCAGACTTGATTGTCTTCGACTCAGGAGGTGACGCTGATCAAGAATATATATACTTTTCTATACCTACCACGCCTCCTTCTCTGGGTTACAAATGGAAGGACAAAGTGAATATACCCTGGATGTAGAGTATAAAAAAAGGGTGCCCACAACCGACCCAATTGGGTGCCCACAACCGACTTTGACAGACACTTTGAAAAGCAATAAGCAAATTCTGTTGTGTGAACATTTTTGTTGGATTCGGTTTTGAATCACAAAATATAATAAATTTACTGCATGAATATAGATTGCATTCAGCTTTTCGATTGATTCACTTCGATTTATCGCACTTGAAAAATTATTGAAAAAAACTTTTGTGCTTACTTTCACTTATTCAAAAATTGTTTTCTTCTCAGCATAAAGAAAATGCGCTTGTTGGCCTTGTTACATGCACGAAAACTTCGAGCTGTCATAATACGCACTTAACGTTTGTCAGAACAGCAATATTTGTTTTCTGTCAAAAGTTACGGGGGGTGCCCACACCCGACCCATGCCCACAGGCATATAGATAAGTACAGAAGTACAGATTTTTATTCTAGGGGAAATCTTAGAGAAACTTTGTACAATCCTGGAGGAAAATGAATAAACATATACAGTAGCACTTGCCACTTTCCAAATGGATGAGCAGACATGTGTTAACAAGGTGATTCAATTTGATTGATTCAATTTAGATATTCAACAAATTGCAATAGACCTTATAGGCGCTGCTTAAATAACAATTTATGAAAGAAAAGTCTTCAAAAACACTGTCATTTGAAGCTTTAATACAGCTGCTTTAAAGCTTTTAAAACAAACTTAAAAATGAAAGAGGAAACTCAACCAGTTGGCTTACAGTTTATGTATCATATGATCAACTACAACTAAGTATCTGGCTTTCTGACTGTCTACTGATGCAGCAGACGATGTGAGGACAGACAAATGTACTACTCGTGTACCCTAATATAAATATTTAACAGTTTAGCGCAACTCCACTTGGTATAACAGCGCCGCATCGTTTTGCAAAGACAACAAATAAGATACGGCACAGTTAAGATATCACGATAACCACAATAAAACAACCCATGGCAAGAATGAAATTAATTTTTTCTTGGTAAATAAAATTGTAAATGTTCACTTTGGGTACTCGTATGTTCTAACAAAAGAGTAGTAGGTACGTTTATTTACATAAAGCAGTGGCGTACTTAAGTATTGTTATATTATATATGAGAACTAAAATAGTTCGAGTATGCATGAAAAATCTCAGTTTACAAATGTGGTAAACAGAATCTCAATTGTTTACCCCTGAGAACGTTAATGTTATAAAAACTGATATTTAACGCGTATGTAGAATTATCATCAACATTTCCGCGGCAAAATCAACAACATACGAAGCGTCATAGTAAACATTAAAAAGTGTTGCAACAAAAAACCCATGAAATATGATCAGACCAGACAGACAGACGGACGGACAGACAGACTGAGAGTAAAACAAAACAATCGTTGAACCTATGAAACGTCTGCAAAAATAAACATGAAAATAAAAAAATGCAGAAAATAATAAAATAATAAATGAAAACCCAGTTAAATTTCTTAACGCTTTTTGCCATTCAGAATATGGTTTAGACAATTAGTTATGAAAAAACTTTTGTCTGGCAAAGTTTAATTGTGTGCGCGATTTTTCTACGTTTTTTTCAATAAAAAAGCAATTATATTATTATTGTATTAAATTGTATAAAATTGTATAATCTGAATGAAAACTCACATTGAATTGTTACTAAGTGATTAATTGTTAGTTAGCGGTACATTTAACAATATTTTCATAAATTAAAAAAAATATATAGCAATTTATTTAAAGAGTATCAATAAACGTAAATTTTTTTTTCCCGCAAAGTGTTAACTTTACTTAACTTACACTTAAGTATTGTGCTAAAATTTAAATAAATATTGACTTTGAAAGTGTTAAAAGCATCGTTGCGGTAATTAAATGCCGCTTTGCTTGTTTGCGGTTTAATTTATAATTTTTTTTTTTTTTAAATGCCTGTGGGTTCCCATAATTTTGACGTCACCATTAATTAGTAGCGGTAGTTTATTAAATTAAATCAGTTTCGGTAACTAAACACGCGTATTAATTGGAAATTGAAAAATAAATACATAAATCATAACGTCGAAGCATTAACAAAAAACAAAGGAGAATGGCACAAAAGTTTGTCTTAAATACCCCAAGTTTAAAGTCAACGCTAGGGACTAAGCTTTGTTAAAAATTTTATCATGTACGATAAATAGCTCCGTTTTTATATATACAGCGTGTTTTTTAGCAACAACGCCTCCCTTCTCCGAATATCGAGCGAAGTTCAATTAGTTTAAGATAATACACTGAACTTTCTTTTTATGTATGTACTATCTCACCCTGCCCGCTTGACTAGGCATATGCTTCTTCTGTTATTTCATTAGCTACAACTTTTCCGAAGAAACCGTCACAAAGTTCCCAATAGTTCCATTAATTTACGCGCCCTGCCACGCCATATAGTGGTCTAGAATACGATTCCAGCCGGTCATAAGTCTTTCCTGGTTATTTTCAATAAAAAAGCATCAGCTTTTATGTTTTTCCGGAAACAATTTTTTAAAAATCAAAATGCCAGATCCAAAATAGAGAATAATTTTCTCAAAAATTATCATACCGCGATACAATTTTGGGTAAGTGGTTTTGGAGGTCACTAATGCCGAAATCGGGATCAACTTTTTTGAAAACAAAACGGCGGATTCAAAATAGCGGAGAGCTTTCTCAATAAATGATTCTATCACAACAAAATTTTAGTTAGGGGGTTTTTATGGTTGCTGATTTTCAACAAATGACTACACTCCTAGCTTTAAACTTTAAAATTTTTTAAGAGATTTAAGGATGAAATTTGTTGATAGTCCATAGTCATTTTGACCAAGGCTGTCAGCGTTTTCAAATCACTGAGCCAAGCGCAGTCAGCGCAAAATTTTCGATTTTACAACAACTTCAAATTCCTCGAACTACAACAATCACAAAACCTGTTTTTTGTTGTTTTTTGGTGGCTCTTTTGCAACAACAACTATATTTCAATAATTTATTTAATTTCCGAGAACTACAGCACACACGAAAAATTGTTCTTGTTTTTTTTTTATGCGAAACAACAAAAACAATTTTTCATAAATATTTTAGTTCCGCGAATTTTGACGAGCTCAAAAAAAACAACAAACATTTTCTCAGAATTTAATAAATTATTGAAATATTCTTGTTTTTGTAGGCGAGCCAAAATTGGCTCACTTTTGTTCTACGCTGACACCCTTGATTTTGACTATGAATCCTTCGGGTGCCTTCGGAAACCTTCGGATGTCCTAGCAAATATTCAATTAAAGCTTGTTGATAATACGCCATAGATGTTTTCCTTCTAAGTAGTTGTATATGTAGATATTCTTCGTTTTGACGATGAAGAAGCCTTCGGTTGAATAGTATGAAAACCTTTCCTTACTTTTCAGTTTAATTGGTTAAATAGTTTGTGAGTGACAATGCTTCAGACACACACACAAATTGATTCCCCATACAAAATTCCACCACCTTTTTCACACCTTTAAGGGATGATTTCAGGTATAGAAACTATCCTATGTTCTTCTCAAACTAAGTCTAAGTAGGGTCAGCGTTTAAGGCGCGAAAAGGTATTATAGTACGGATTCTCATGTAACTTGTAGGTAGAGCTTAAGCTCAAAAAGATAGTCAACTTGTATTTCTCTCTATTACTCTCCCGATTCTTGGATTTCCTTCTTCAAGTGACTGTCGGTCTACCACTTGCCTCGTGAATTTCACTCAAGGGCTTCGCGAAAAATTTCTCTGTTTGGTTTCTGTATGTTATGCCCTTATGCCTTAACCATCTTCGTTTACGTAGCTTCAACTCGTTTGCTATTGAAATTTGGTTGCATTTTACCTACCAATTTCTCGAAAGACAAAAAATTCGATCAATATTTAAAAAAAAACTTTATGTCTGGAAAAAGGTCATGCATGGTGGAGTTCATTGAATCTTTTAAGGCATGATAATGTATGTATGTATTCTCCTTTAACTCCTAGGAGGAGCATAGAGCCAATATGAAACATCTCCATTCGTCGCGATCACTTGCGATGACTTTGGTCTCTTGCCACGACTTTCGCGATTCTTGGAGACATGATAATAGTTACCAAATAAATTTATGGTTGAAGCAAATATTTATTTGCCGCAAGCACTCATTTGTTGATAATTATCAAACCATGTTAACATTTAAATTTATTAAGAGCTGAAAATAAAAACTTTTCAAAAACATCTCTAGCATTAATAGATCGGAACTATATTTGAGAGTATTTTCACTTTCATTTGATTCATTGATAATTTTTTTAAGTTATTTTGATATGCTAAATTTTTCAGCAACATTTCATAAATTTATAACTTTTTTTCGTTTTTGTTCATTAATAGTTTTTGTATATACTTAACTAAGTTACTATTTCACAAGTCATTCCCCTTTTACTTTTGTTATATTTTAAGTCTTGAATCAGTCATTAATTTACATCTTAATTTGTAGCATTTTGAGATTATGACCACAAAGAATTAGCGCTATTAATTAATGTAAATTAATTCAAATGATATACACATAGTTGTAATCTTTTATTAGAATTTATAAATACATCATATTGTGATTTAGTTTCCTTGCTCCACAAAATATTACATCACTAGAAAAATCTGTATAGGCGTTTGTCGGAACAGGTTTGCATTAGCTGACCATACGAGACAGCTGTTGTGTCTTATTACATTATTAGACTTGAAAATTAGTAGACGATATACTTATTTCAGTATAGAAGTTCTTTGTAATTTTTAGCTACAACTTCATACTAGCTGATTAAAATCTGAAAATATTCTTTTTAAATGAATATTCGCACTTCTAGCCAAATGTCCACTTATACCAAACATGTAACCAGATGTTCACTGCTCAAACTAGATTAAGCTAGTTAAATGACTATGTCCGGAAACCAAACAATGAAGGTTGTCGCTAAGCTCAACAAGATTACAAGAAAATTTAGTGAAACAAAAGTTAACTGCAAAAGGTCGTTGGAGCAGAAGTCCAAGAATCCAATACATTTCATGGAGACGATTTATTTTGCTCCTCCTGGGGATAATAGAAAAAAATGTTTGGAATTGAATACATTAATACTTGAAATGATTCGTTTAAGCTCGCAGTAAATTCCGAAAAAAAGGTCAACAAAAATTTCACAACACCACACTGAAAGTGTTATTCAAGATGTTACTATGGAATTTCGAAACAGACAGGCGAATTTGGACAAGCAGAATTTGGAACTTCCCTTGTTATACCATATACTGACAGAGTTATTCGGCTTTTAAAACTTTCACATGAACTTTTATTGTTAATAAGGTGTAGGGTGTTTAGTTTTTATCAGACCCACAGATGACAACCATTTCTGTTTCCATTCAATTATGGAAAACAAATAATTTGCATTCTTATCAAGGAAAAAAAATTCTGCTGTTGTTATTGATATTGTACTGATAAATAATAGAATACTTGAAAACATGAATGCTATCAAAGGGTGTAAATATTTCTAAAAATTAATTAATTTCGAAATAAATACACTGATCAACATAAAACACTCAACTAAATCAACTTTAAAAAATTCAAAAAATTACAATTAATTTTCAAAAAATAATTCAACTGATGAGATTTTAACAAAATCATTTAGCGATGGATCTATATCTATAATCTAAGTTATGGAAAGAAGTGTGGCATGGAGGTTTCGTGGAATTTTGAAATTGTTCTAGTGGCAGATTATACTTTTTGTATACAAGAACATACTAAAAAATTAGATTTAGACTTTGAGCACAAAACATAAATTTCAAAAAGTTGAGTTTTTTCTACGAATTCTAAGGAAATGTAGTAAGCTTAGAGTAAATAAGCACTGAATGAGATAACATTATATTACTCGTATTTGCAAAATTCTTTCAAAGAAAAAAACATTAAAATGTTCAAATTTTTTCCAACAAATTATAATTATAAATCAAAGCGAATTAAACATTAAAGCTTTATTATAAAAGTGTGCATTGCTAAATTATCCGCATCATCTTTTAAAGTTGAAAATCACAATCACATGATGCTCTCTGGTGCTGTTGCTATATCTCGTTTTAATCTGTCACGTAGTTAAATAGACAAATACTTAGTACCTACAGTTCTTATCTCGCTATTCACGAGCTAAGATTTTGCAAAGCCTTCAACAACTATGTAAAATCGTTTGGAATTCACTGTACGGCGAGAAGTGACAAGTTGTGCCTGACCTCCAGTGTTATCACTTTTATTTTATAGTGCTGTAATACCACCAGCACCCATTAAAATGCTTTTGGGTGAAACTGATTTAATCTAGTTAATGAAACAAATGTAAATAGAATAGCAATAAATGTTAGATTTTATTTATAACTTAAGTTAAAGAAAAAAAATTCCTAATTATTGCTTTCCCGTATACGCCAATACCACATTCTTTGGAAATCGGACTTTTAAGATTATTGCAGAACTGAAAAGAGATAGTACGAAATAGATCACAAAGTTTACAAAGAGCTTACCTACTCGAAAGTATAAAGTTCCATTCCCAGCTTAAAAAAAGTGTTTTGACATTTACTTGCAACTAATGCTCGGCCGACGACAGTAGTGGATTCAGGATTCGACTATGGGGGTGCTAAAGTCGGACAATATGACAATTTTGAGATCTAATTGAACATTTTTCTTTTATATCCAGTCACAATTTAGACCCACTGGCCGACAATATATGAAGCGGTCTGACAGAACCATCCATACTTAAATTGTCAAAGATCGGTATTGAGTTTTTGTTCCAATTTGATAAAGTATAAAATTTAATGCGAATGACACCACTATTGTGTAATTATGTATGCTAAAAACTAAAGAAGTTGTGTCATCCTGAAAATCAAAAATAATAACTGAGCTTCAACATCACATGTATGTATTCTCTCGGAACTCCAAGCCGGAGCATAGGGCCAAAATGAAACGTCTCCATTCATAACGATCATTTGTGAAGACTTTTATTTCCTCCACGACTTACCCAACTCTTGGATTTCCTTCTTCAACGACTTTTTCCAGATTTTTCTCAAAACTATAGTAAGTTAGTTGTAGTATTGAGGTGAGGATATACATATAGGTTTTATCGACTTAAGTCAAGCCGGGCATTTTAATAGAGTCTAAAGGCAAATTTCAATTGTCAGAAATCAACTTTGTTTTGCTTTTTTTTTACCGCAAACAAGCATTTAAAAAATACTGCTCACCTTGCAGTGGTAAAGGATAAACAGGTTGACCTAAAATGCCAATGAAAAAGTTATGACCATAACTTTGAAAATAAAAATAATACAAGACCAATTCATAGCATATTTTGAAGACGAAAAATAGTAAGCACTTAGTGATGCATTAAAGAGAAAAGATCAAAACAATTTCGGGAGTTTTCTATGTAACCTCAAAAATCGTGTTTTTGGTTAGAATACCTCAAAAAATATACGTGAGAGAGCAATTTTGAGACTGAATTCGGATTCAACACCGACGACTTCACCGAAAGGGACTATTTTTGTTTTGGTTTGTTGATTTTTTTTTTTTTTTGTTAAGTGTACCGTTTTTCGACCTCTCTTTAAAAAAGGATCAGCTAAGATTTCGATTTAAGTGGATTTTTATTGTACAATTGACTATCAACAAAACCACGCTTTTCGTTTTCATTGGCATTTTAGGTCAATCCTTTAGGCGAGGTGTAACTGACAACACTTTCAAATTACACTTAACACTAAAATAGTTAAAATTTAAAAAAAAAAAAACTTTTAAATAAATTGTTTATTGTTGAAAATTATTAGATATTTTACGGCTTTAGAATAAACTAATTTCAAAAATATTTAATAAATAGATAATTTAAACGTGGAATTTCTAAAAGCCAAACATAAGAACAGAATGAGAATCCATCTACCGGCTGATTTACTCATCAGCACTGCGTTTGATTCAAGGTAATTTAAAATTTTTTATGTGTAATATGATCAGATTTAAATTTTTAAGTCATTTCAAAACTTTCGCTGTATTATGACAAATTAAAAATCAACTTGATATGATCGAAAATTTCGAAAATTGACTCCAAAGTTCGAATCATAATCTTAGTATATATTAATGCACAAGAAAATAATTTGTCCTACCTTTTTTATTATGTTAGAAATGGAGCACAACTTTGAATTATATACCATTAGAAAGGTATTTGTGTGTAAATGTGCACAAAGTTAAAACTATTTTAATATTTTGCCACTAAGCCAGGTAAAATTAAATTCAAATTTATCAATAATAACAACTACAAAATACGCGTTCACACAGAGCTAAAAAGAGGATACAACACAAGGAGTAAGATAAAAAGCTCACTGACACTGACTTCATATTTTTTTTTTTTTGTTTCGTATTTGTCATTGTACCAGGGATGAGCTTTTCTATTTCGTACCAAATAGCAAAAAAAGTACTAAAATTGTCCAAAAAGTACCAAAATTATTTAATAGGTACATTTGTGTTCAAGTTTTGACCATTGAGCGATTCTAGTATTAATTAATAGGTATTATAGTCGCTGTTTCTACTGGAGACTTATGAAATGATTTAGCCGTAACTCAACTCATGCATCATGTATTAAAAGTCAAATAAATCTGAAAATACCATACACATACCATAATATATATTTTTAAAAGCACATGGCATATGACCAGATCAATAACCATAAAAACAAACAAACAAAATCAATAAAAGTCAAAAACACTAAAAATTAACTGCCAGCATTTAATTAAATTATATGTACAAAACTATTAAATTGTTTATTAAAAAGTATGTATATATAAAACGAAATCAAATCACGAGATAAAAAATACGGTCGTAGCGCTTGTAATTATTCCCAAAGCTAATTGAACATTATCGTTAACATATTTTGCGATATTTCGTATTTTGTATTTTGTTCACTATTAATTATAAATAGAGAATACTCACAATTATAACGTTAGTGATTTCACAATAATGAATCATTAATTAACATGGAATGCATTGTCCTTCTCCATTTGTTGTAAAACTGGCTGATGTGAATAAAATCAACTTGAGTCAGTCAGTCAGATACCTAAATGGGAAGGTAAAACGATCTATACTCAATGTTATGAGATTTTAACTAACCTACCTACTCGAATATGCCTATGAAATAAAAATGTAAATTTTAATTTATTCAAACACGATGCTTTGTTTGTTTTTTTCTAAATTATTGATAAAAAATCATGAAAAATATTCACGTTGTTATAGATAAAAATAACGTACTTAGTGCTGCTGCCATTTCTCAGTTATGGGTGATACATTGTACATACTTACAATGCGCATTAGAATTTTATTGAGGATTTATTTAACACATTTTGTCACTTACATATACCTACTATTTATTGTTAAATATAAAATTTTGTTGCTATTTCAAAATTAATTTTAATATAACAGCTGTTTTATTGTAAATATACTTAATTTTTTTGTTTTTTGTTTTGTTTTTTTTTTTTAAAGGTACTAGGTGTGCTAAGCATGTGTCTAGAAAAAGATAAATATTTTCATTATTGCACATATTGACGTCAATTGCTAGTTAAAATTTTATATTTGTATCTAAGAAAAAAAAACACTTGGTTTAATATAAATTAATATATTACCTCATGTTAAAAATAAATTCCTTTAAGTCCTGCTGAAAATTATCAGTGTCAAAATGTGAACGCTTAGGGACTGTTGTTAACCGAAAGCATTTCACTGACCCACCTTTCTAAATTCTAACGTTTCAAATCAAATTTTTAAAGCTTATGTAGGGAATTTGATAAATTTTTAATTCAAGTGGTACACTTAGTTGTCGCTACAATTTTGCTGATTATTATGATCTACTACTATTTTAGAACTTTAGAACTCTTGGAGTGCTTCCTAAAACTCTAATCAGAACTACTCTACTATAAAACTTTTTATACCCTACACCCAGGGTATATTCACTTTGTCCTTCCGTTTGTAACGCTGAGAAGGAGGCGTGGCAGATATAGAAAAGTACACCTAATTCTGTTTTTACACGGTAGAATGGTTCCAGAAAAAACCGTGTAGAAAAAAACCGTGTAAAAAAAGACACTCGTCGTATACAAAAATAGGTGATTGGTTCCTTATCTTTA
Source organism: Calliopum simillimum (assembly GCA_951812925.1). Lineage (NCBI taxonomy): Eukaryota > Metazoa > Arthropoda > Insecta > Diptera > Lauxaniidae > Calliopum > Calliopum simillimum. The sequence continues at coordinate 12,470,973 of OX638372.1, read as the reverse complement.
AAACCTATTAAAATTAGTGATAAACAAGGATTTTTTAAGAACAAGTATTAATGTTTATTTATTAAGTCACATATATAATGAGTTTTTACTCAAGCATAAGTATTAAAGAGAAAGATATATGCAATCTTATCTCAAAAGAAATGTTAATTAAATGTATGACAACCCAACGGGGAACGAAAGTGCATTGAAACGACTTCAGTTGCGCTTCTAGGGAAGCAAGAAGCTGCTTCCAGTGCTGTTTTCACTGCTTATCTATTGTATTTTAACACAGATGTCCTAGCGGAGATGCACATCTTCAAAAGCACATGAAATACGCTTCCGTGGAAGCACACATTTGGAAGCATATGAAATACGCTTTCGTGGAAGTTTTTCAAAATTTTTAGTTCCATTTCACAAAAATTACTTTTTTTCTGAATTTTTTGGTAGATTTATTAACTTTTATAAGCAACAAAAGAAATAGAATTGGAAAAATTTTGTATGCTAATAGAGATGTGCTTCTATTGCGCTCTTTTTGGAAGCAGCTTTATTTCTTCCCGTTGAGAAGTTCAGGAACTAAAAAAAATCCAATAAAACAGCTTTGTCGTTAACAAAAAGAATAGGTTATTCAATTTTTTCGGTAAGAAAAAACTAAAATGATAATCATAAATACAGGAACATAAATTTAATTGCTGTCATCATCAGTTACTCGCATTCGCTTTACTTGTATGCACAATAAGGAAATTCCCCTAAATTTGTGAAATGAACACATTTCGCAAAAATTAAATCTGACAAATAAAATTTAAGCTCAAAAAATTTTGAGTCGTGCTAAATGGAATAAAATCGTGTAAAAATATTTTTAAAAAATTATTTTCAAACCGTGTTAAATCAAAACCGTGTAAAAAAGACCGTGTAAAAACGGAATTAGGTGTATATACATTCTTGGTCAGCGTTACCTCCTGAGTCGATATAGCCATGTCCGTCTGCCCGGCTGGCTGGCTGTGTGTGGAAATGCGTTTTTTGGGAAAACCGATCAAGATAATTCAATGAAATTTGGTACACTGCCTCCGTTGTCAAAATTAACGGACACGCCTACCGCCCATACAAAAAATATATTCAAAATGCAACTTTAGGAGTATTTTTTACGGAAATGCAACTAAAATACACATTAATTCTACGAATTACAAGCGCAAGCTCAGAGCAAAAACTGGGTGAATTCGAACAAAGCTTTAAAACGCTATACTGAAAACGGTTTTAGAGATAATCCAACTAAATTTCACTCAAACACTAAGAACTATGTATAAATGCAAGGTCTGAGCAAAAACTGGGTGAACTCGCAGAAAAGGTCGTGGCGCTTCCCATATAAGCAAAATTTTCAAAATATTGCAGTGTAGGGTATTTAATGTTTGGCCAGGCCAAAGGTTACACTCTTACTGGTTTTTTTTTCGGATACTTAGGAAAAATTGTCTGATTTTTCGATTAAAATTAAAAGTAGAAATAATTTGGTTGAAAGTTTCTAGGATTTTTTTTTTAGAACTCTTCGAGCGCTACGCATAACTTCAATCAGAAGTCCTCTACGATAAATTTTTGCTTCGGATACTTACTTAGAAAACAGAAATTTTCTGATTTTTAATTTAAAATTTAAAGTACAAATATTTTGGAAAAAAGTTACAAGAATTTTCTTCAGAACTCTTCGAGCGCAACCTAGAACTCCAATCAGAACTCATCTACGATAAAAATGTTTGTTTCGGATAAGTACTTAAAAAAAATGGTAATTTTTTGAATAAAATAAAAAGTAAAAATATTTTGGATAAAAATTACAAGAATTTTCTTTAGAACTCTTTTGAACGATACCCACAACTCCAATCAGAACTCCTCTCAGATAAATTTATTTTTTTCTGAGTAACCGATGGAACCTTATGAATAACATGAAAACTACGAATAATTCGGAAAAGTAGCTCAAAAATTTTCAGTAGAACTCCTGGGGCGCTATTTAGAAATCTCATGAGAAACTTTTTTTTCGCAAAAAATTTATTTATGAAAAATTATTTTATAAATAAAAAAAAAAAATTTACAAAAAAATATGAAGAACTCAATAACTCATTGTTGTGAGCTGAAAAATGTTATCAGAACTCTTCTACGTAAAAAATAACCGGTTTTAGAAAATTCCAAAGCCAACTTCTCACTCTCAACTGGACTACAGATCTTGTTACACAGAAAGTCACATTCAACATAATCATATCCGGTGCTGCGCAAAATGCTTCGGATCAGGTTCAGTTATTGGATTTTGTTGGAATTCTGCTTGAGTCTTTTTCGAATCAGGTTGAGTTATTGGATTCCGGAACTGGAGTCTTTTTCGAATCAGGATGAGTTATTGGATGAAAACAGCAATGGCATTCGTATAAAAGAGACTACTGTGTGCGTATCTTTTCATATAGGATGAAACAAGACACAAAACAAAAAAGAGGGAATGGTCATCATTTTTTTTTTAAAAACTGGAGTGCTTATGAGAGTCAAAGAGAGGACTTTTTGCGTATCTTTGCGTATAAGATAAAACGAGACAGAAAATAAGTTGTAGTTGTGCCCAGCACTAGTCATAGTATGATTCGGTGCACAATACCAAATCATGGAGTCACTCACAACAGTAGGGCAAAAGTTGAGAAAAAGTGCATTAAAATTGCATGATTTTTTTTTTTTTTTTAGGAAAAAATGGACAGTTCACTAGACGATTTCTGCTCAAACTTTTTAAATCCAAAAAAAAAAAAATCTATTTAAGCCTATTTTTTTTTTTTTTTTTTTTTTGATAACTTGAAAATATTTAAACAATTCTCAAAAAAAACTTTTTTATTTCTTCTTTTCAGAATGGTCCTTCAGAATCACAATACCATAGCTGCACGCAGCACTCACTCGCTGAATCACAGCAGCACAATGAGTGGAGGACATCAAAGGCCGGTGGTCGATCTACTTGTGGCTTTGATAGCCGTGCCGATTTTAATACTCTGCGCACTACAACTTGAGAAAAATCTACACGATATGGCCAGCAGCCCAGAAAGTCGCTGGCTGGTATTTGCACTCGGCATTGGAATGTTGATCGTTAGCGTAATCATTTGTGGTTACGTAACGCATCGTATGGGCGTATGCATATGGGCGGGACCCATAGATGAAGCTGGCAATAGAACCGATGGTCGAAATGTACCACATGTAAGTAGTTTTATTTATAAGAACGTTGAAGTTTTCATTAAACTAAAATTAACTTTTTTTTATATAAATTTTTACAGATCAATTCCCAAAATGATATACTAAGAATTGTTGACTCTTTGCCACCAAGTTATGATACCGTGGTGAAATTTGATATACCGCCACCACCTTATGATTGTCTGGTCATTGATATGGAGCAATGCAAAGAGGAACAACAAATTGAGCAGCAGGCAAAACAATCGCCAACTGAAGCTACCGCAATTCACATGTAAGGAGTGTTGGTTATCAACACTTTTTGTTGTTATTGCTATTGCAGTGCAGTGCGCCATTAGGCTATAATGCGGTGATATCACCTCACTTTCCCCAAAACAAAATATAAATACTTAGTGTAATTGTTCTTTCGGGGAACATTTGTACAAAGCTGAAGCAAACGTTGCAATACCAATCAATGGGAGAGAGAGATAAAAGAGATATATATTGGAGGAGGAAAAAACCTAAGTCGCTCTTCCATACGAAACAAATCAATTAGATAAAGGAAAAATAAAATGAGAACATTGTCTTTGTTTTTTAAAAGCTTCGAAAGACTTGCAAACGATGGACGCCACTGTTTTTATTCGCCAATAGTTTTATTTAAAAAAAAAAGCGATGCCGATGCAAAACGGTTTTAATCATTTTTTTTTTTTTTTAAAAATAATAATTGCATTTTTGCATATTTTTGTATTCTGTTGTAGATAGGTTCCAATTTGTGAAATTTAGCTATGTATTCATTTAAGAAAACACTAAGGGAACCATTGTAAATATTAAACAATTTATATATTTATATCATCTAGTCTGTTTTTACTAATTCGCTTAAGCATTTTTTAGTTGTTAAATAAATATTAAGGTTCTATACATTATTTAAGCGAATCCATGTTTTTAAGTCAAATAAATAAATAAATCTAAAAAATAAAAATCTCTTGTTTTTCTTTAAAAAGACGCTTAACCCTGAATTGTTCGTCGTTTCGACTACCAATGCTATAAATGTTTTGCTCACTACTTTTTTCAAGATAATTCGATGAAATTTGGTACTCTGCCTTCGTCGCCAAAGTTAGCTTGGGGGATTGAAAATGAGCAAAATCGGTCAACGGACACGCCTACCGCCAATTAAAAAATCATATGTCGAAAATGTATATGTTGAAAACTTTGAGTATTTTTCACGACAATGTAACCAACATTCATATAAATACTAGGAATGGTTTGCGCAAGCTCTGAGCAAAAAAGCAAAAACTAGGCGAATTCGGACAAGAGGGCGTGGCACCTCCCATATAAGCAAAAGTTTCAAAATGCTGTACAAAAAGAGTTTTTGTGAGATAATCCAACCAAATTTCACTCAGATACTAAGAACAGCAAAAACAGGGCGAAATCGGACAAGAGCGCGTGGCACCTCCCATACAACCAAAATTTTCAAAATGCTATACAGAAAGAGTTTTTTTGAGATAGTCCAACTATATTTTAGCCAAACACTAAGGGCTATAAATGTAAGCTCTGAGCAAAAACTGGGTGAACTTGGAGAAGACGGCGTGGCACCTTCCACTTAAGCAAAATTTTCGAAATACTGCAGTGTAGGGTATTTTATGTTTGGGCAGGCCAAAGGTAACACCCTTACTAGTTTTTCTTAACATTTTATTTTTTATGAAAAATTATCTGTGTTTAATTGTAAATAATAATAATGAACTAAAGGTTTGTTGAAAACCAGTTTAGGTATGTGTAAGTCAAACATTATCTTTCACGTTAAAAAATATATATGCATAATCATTCAGGATTAAGAAAGGTCTGCGGTTAATAACGTAACATCGTCTGAGGTCTGTTAGCATCATCTCCGAGAAGACTTATTGCCACTATCATCGTTTAAGAAGTATTTCTTTGATTTTTGGCGTACTTCAGCATTCTCTGCGCCGTCCAACACACTTGACCAAAAGATGCCCCGAAACAAAAAAATTTTGTTGAGTTAAGTTCTTGAGAGTGTTCTTTAGCCTCTAGTTCTTTGGTTTAAGCTTCAGGAACCAAAGAGTCATTAAAATATTTAATAGTTAAAACATTATTATGTAAATATCGTATTTTTTTTCTTTTTATTGATTTTTTTTTTTAATAAACAAAAAACATTAAGCTTATGATGGGCTCCAAAACATAATATATTCTTTCTTCTTCTTCTTCTTCTTTTAATCATAACTCTAATCGAAAGCTTATGCAAAACCAAGTAAATTTATAAATTACATAAACTATTAAAGTATATATGTATATTTTATAGTTTAAACTATAATTATAGTATATGCGCACATGTGTCTGTGTATGTATATTTATATACAGTTATATATTAACTTAAGTGTATTCATATTTTTTGATTCATTTCTTTTTTTAAATAATATAAGCAGAACCCGCTTTTTGACTACATAAATTGCAAAGTGATGCAAAGTGTACGTACAAACAACATAGCTATGTAAGTGCTGTAGTTTATGTGATTAAAAAAATTTTTATTATACATTAAAGTTTTAAAAAAAAAAAAATATGTTTCAACTACAATAACTTAACTTATATGCAACACATGTTTTGTTTTGTTGGTATTGGTTTTTTTTCTATGTTTATTTAAAAGTATTTTACAAAGCATAGTTAAGCATATAATATTTTCATCAACTCTATTTTTAATATAAAGTAAACAACAAAAAAAAAAATATCTGCAGTCCTTATGAAAACATATTTATAATAAAATCCAAAATAAAACTTCCTTTATACGCATTAATTTCTGCATTTTTAGAGGGAAACTATTTTTTCAGCGACTGAACAGGCTGCAAAATAAAAACAAAAGTTAAGAAAGTTAAAAAAAAATAACTGCTAAATTAAATTAATAATAATATCTAATCCACTAACTACATTAAACAAACGTTTTAAATCAAGAGTGTCAGCGTTACAAAATCACTGACCATGTGCAGTCAGCGCTGACTGTAACAAACTGTCTACTGTCGCTGTCTACAACAAACACAATATTTCAATATTTTCCAAATCTCTCGGAACTACAACACACATATAATTCGCCTAGGTGATCAAATCAATCGTCCGCGATATCGCATTCTGATCTTCCGCGATGCTTTGCTCGGGAGAAACTGTTCGGTTTTTCGAATCTTCTAGAAGAATCCGCAAATGATACCCTTGAAAGAGTCATCGAACGAATCTCCAAGATGATTTTTGAAGCGAAAAAATAAATTGATAAAAAAACTGATATTAATATCATAGCCCAGGAAAATAAGACATTTTCTGCGGAAAAATTCCCAGTGGAAATTTTTCACCGGAATTGTCTTTATTTATGCATGATACACAAACTGTGAAAAGTCCATTGCAAAGTCGTGTGCGCATAAAAAGTTATTAAGGCTCAAAGGTCGCTAAAATCAGTTTTTTGCAAATATCTCGCTAATGCTAACTCTTACAGAAAAAAGTTGGTCTCCAATTTTGTAGCACAGGAAATTTCCTACAAAAGTACGTTAAAAGTATTTGCGTACGACTTCTAGTTTAGGAGATCACCCAATTTAAAAAGTTGTTAACAGTTATGATATGAAATACTACCTATGAGTTCATATTAAAATATCTTACTTTTTAAATTGCAATAACTCTTCAATGAGAAGCTGTACAAACAAAATTAAAATGCCGTTTGAGAGATAATTTAATTTTCCATGTACCGTACAAAATTTTTTTTTCGAACGGCTCATGACCTTAAAAATATTCTTGAATAACCGTTAAGGCTTCGAAATTACTGGTTTTTTTAAGGATATCTGCGAATTGGTAAGTACTACGATAAAAAGTAGTGGGACCAAATTTGTAGAGAATTACAAGATCTACAAAAAATAAGCGATATGTGTACAAATAGAAGTAACCGTTTAGAAGATATTCTAAAAAAACCCTTAAAATGCCAAAAAACCGGTTTTTATTGAATATCTTCTAAACGGTTAAATCTATGTGTACACATATCGCTTATTTTTTGTAGATCTTGTAATTCTCTACAAATTTGGTCCCATTACTTTTTATCCTAGTCTTAGCCTTAACGGTTATTCAAGAATATTTTTAAGGTCATGAGCCGTTCGAAAAAAAAATTTACATGGAAAATTAAATTATCTCTCAAACGGCATTTTAATTTTGTTTGTACAACTTCTCATTGAAGAGTTATTGCAATTTAAAAAGTAAGATATTTTAATATGAACTCATAGGTAGTATTTCATATCATAACTGTTAACGACTTTTTAAATTGGGTGATCTCCTAAACTAGAAGTCGTACGCAAATACTTTTAACGTACTTTTGTAGGAAATTTCCTGTGCTACAAAATTGGAGACCAACTTTTTTCTGTAAGAGTTAGCATTAGCGAGATATTTGCAAAAAACTGATTTTAGCGACCTTTGAGCCTTAATAACTTTTTATGCGCACACGACTTTGCAATGGACTTTTCACAGTTTGTGTATCATGCATAGATAAAGACAATTCCGGTGAAAAATTTCCACTGGGAATTTTTTCGCACAGAAGCACTTTCTTCGTCTTATTTTCCTGGGCTACAAATGGCGATATAAAAATAATTTCATAAGAAATTGCAAACTTTTGTCTAATCCGTGAAAAATACCGGGCCTCCGAAATATTAGCCGTGTTCACGATCCGGAGCATTTGAACGGCAAAGTAGCAAAATAGCAATAATTTCCACTTGATTGTGAACAATACTAAAAGTATAAACATTGCAAGCTTCGAAAAAATTTATTTCTCTGAGAAAATCGTATGAGCAAAGAGAACGAGAGAGAGCATAAACAAAAATTTTTGTTTGAAAAATGACATATTTTTATGCTATAGGTTTTTAGTATAGAAAATGTAAATGTAAATTCAATCTTATATATTTTGTTGTTGTATAGCAAAATTTTCAACACTTATTTGCACCGGATCGTGAACATGGCTATTGTCTTTTGGAATAAAAGATAATTTATTTTTTCGAAATTTCTGAGGAGCTGACGTCATGGCGTAGTCGACCATCTTGTTTCGCGTAAAACTCGTCTGGAAGGGTTCTGAAAGTTCCTCGTAAAGAAGTTAGAATTTAAACCATCTTCCAGAAGAGTCTTAAGAGAATCTTTTTTTATTCGCCTGGAAGAACTTTAGACTATATGAGAACTCATAATTTTCATATGATAAATCATTTATTTAGTAAATTTGTATTCACACTATCAGTTTCCATATTTGACAACTCATAAGAGTTTCCGTATGACTTATCATATAGTCTGAAGCGGCTTTAAGTTCATCTTAAAGATGTTTTATTTGCAATGATCTTCCAGAAGAGTGTTAAGAAAATCTTCTGTTACTATCGGAAAGCCAGCGTGGAAGAGTTGTAAATGCATCCCAAAAATGTTGGAAGATTCAAAGATCTTCCAAATGTATGCTGGATTTTGTTGGCTCGTCTACAAGAAACACAATATTACAATAGCCATGTTCACGATCCGGTGCAAAAGGTCTTGCATCATAGCATTTGTAAATAGGTGTTGAAAAATTTTGCTATACAACAACAAAATATATAGGATTGAATTTACATTTGCATTTACATTTTCTATACTAAAAACCTATAGCATAAAAATATCATGTCATTTTTCAAATAAAAATTTTTCGTTTATGCTCTCGTTCTCTTTGCTCATACGATTTTCTCAGAGAAATAAATTTTTTCGTAGCTTGCAATGTTTATACTTTTAATATTGTTCAAAATCAAGTGGAAATTATTGCTATTTTGTTACTTTGCAAGTCAAAATGCTCCGGATTGTGAACACGGCTAATAATTTTCAAAATTTCTCGGAATCACAACACCCATGAAAAATTGTTATTCTTGTGTTTTTTCTTACACACAAGAATCGAACTCAATCAGGCCTGTTCCGTAATCCGTGTGGTTTTAATTACTTTTCACTTAAGAGACTTTTTGATGAAAACGGTGAGTCACATGATTAAAAGTTTAAGAATCTTTTTTCTGGAGAATAACAGGTTCTACAAATGATATTCATTTATATTAATTAAAAAGTAATTGTTTCGGAAATATTCGATAATTTTTAAAAATGTTTCCTAAACGGTTCCTTTTTTGTTAATGCAAGTCAATGTTATTTGTTGATATAATGTAATTCTCCACAAAAAAGATTCTTATACTTTTTATCGTGTGACTTACCATTTTCATCAAAAAGCCTCCTAAATAAAAAGTAATTGAAACCACACGGATTACGGAACAGGCCTGAATGTGATCCGAAATAGGTTGCGTAGAAAAATAAAAGAACTCAAACTATTTTTCATGGAAAATTATAGGATTATTGTGTTTGTGATAGGCGAGTGAAAAATGGCTCACTTTTGTTCTACGCTAACCCCCTTGTTTTAAATTGTTCACCATTAATAATATCTGGGGCATTTTTTGAGAGATTTCCAGATTTCAGAAGAATTCGAATTGTTAAAAATGGCGAAAGGTTCGAAAAGCATTAATTAACTCTCGAAGGATACGTTTGACTGTGAGCCCAAGTCTTTTACACCTAATTTAAAACCTTGTTAAATATTTGAGAAAAAGTTGTTATAATTAACATTTTTATTTAAATGGAACCCATTTGGTGTGTGCTGAAATTGCCTTTGCAAAGGACTAGCCATTAAGTTTCCTAGCTTTAAAAAAAAAAAAAAACAATCCAAAAGACTTTTAAACTTCTCAAGTTTTGTACTTCAGATCACTGTCAGAGATTATACGCGTATACTAGCCTCAGTTTGATCTTTTGCAAAATCAATTTGAGTGAAGGTTCATTTAATTTTTATTTTGCAATATTACAATATAAAAAAAAAAAATTAGAAAATGGATTTACCCACTTTTGTATTTATGGAATCTGTTGTCTTTGATTTCACTAACAATCAAAGCTTAATATCAGTGGCAACATATTAAAAGGAGATGTCAAAGGAGTTTAAAAAAATAAGGTATCTACAAATTAGGGATGTTATGGAGGTGGTTTTACCGAAATAGGAGTTGGAACCGCATATTTTATATATGATTTTTTGGAGTCAGAGATATACGATATACATATATATTGAATCCATCGTAGATACGAAAATGTTATAATTGATTTCAAAGCATTACGAACGTAAATTCGAAATTCGTGGAGTTTGAAGTACTTACTTCTTAAATAAGATTATGATATTTCTTCGGTAGTCATATCTAGTCGTCGAAAATTATATAAAAAATTTGAGTTTCGGGTTGAGTAAGTGATCCCAATCTTTGAATTTTGAATTCGTCGTAGCAATTTGAATTCAATAATAGCACTTTCGTAGATCTCACGAAATTAGTATCTACGATGGACTCAGTGATAGGCCTGCTTATGGATACTTTAATTTTCAAACTTAGGTCCGAACCAAAATTAAGAAAATAAACGACTAACATGGTCACATATCATAGAAAAATAAACGATATCATAGCTGCGATAGCGAAAGTGAAGTAATCCCCGAAATAAAATTTTATTTATATGAGGGTTGTTTGATAAGTGCGAGAATTCTTGAATAAGATGTTTTTTTCGCGTTGTATTTGTTGAATTGTATTTATCAATTTCTCTTCTTTTAGCGCGATACAGTTAGTTCGGCGTTTTTCTTATTTGTTTATTCCTTCCAAATAATAGGTTTTCTCATAGCGCTCAAAAGCGGTATTTTTTTCAGTATTGACCTCTTTATTCGACCCAAATCTCTTAAGGCCAAGCCATTTCTTCACTTCTCGAAATAGGAACTAGTCGTACTTTCAGTGCTTTTCTTCTTTCTTTAATACTCGATATTTAACGCTGCAAATTTTCAATCAACCTCCGTTATAACTTCCGATTCAAAATTTTCGGATTCGGAGGTCAAAATCAATCGGAAGTTTCGACCTTTCGGAAGCGGAGCCCGTAGCATCCCTACTACAAATGTACTTCTTATTGCAGCCTGTTCCGCAGTCCGGACTATTTAAAAACTTTGCATTTCAAAAACTTTTTAGAGGTTTTTTTTTAAAGCGTTTTTAACGACCACTCAAGACGGTTTACTTTTCACAATAAAGTAATCATCCCATTCGCTTTAGGCAGCTGTCAGTTAAAAATACACGCACGTAAGCGAGATGCTGAATTAGTGATATTTCGATTTGAGAGAATTCGCATTGAAGTCTTAGCATAAACTTGGCGGTTTTGTCGCCTTTTCATAATATCACTTTTCAAAACTACTTCCGCGTAAAAGTGAACTTAATACTTTTAAAATTTTTTCAAGAATAGCCAAATGAAAAAAATTACTTCAGGGGAGGACGAATTAATACAAAAATTATGTGTTCTTTAAAGCGAACATAGTATACAAATATGCTGAAAACTACCCTTTTATAATCATTTTGTAAGAGTTTTATCTACCATCTATAAAATATAATCTAAAATCTGTCATTAGCAAATATAGACGTTGATACAAAATCGAAAATTGACAACCAAAAACAACATCCATTAAAGTAGCGTAAGAGATTAAACAATTTTAAACATTGAATTGTTTTTAAAAAACCAATTTGTCATATTACATTTAAGGAAATTTTTTTTTCTATTTTTTTATTTATTTATTTAACTTGTATAATAATACAAGTCTGTGGCTACATTTGGATCTAAATATAAAATTTGTATATAATTTAAAAAAAAAAAAATTATTTCCGATTTTTTTAAAAATTCACCAATCTTCGATTTCGCACTTCACTCTTCCTTCTGTGCGTTTGCACGTATTTCATGTACATATATTTAAACTAAAACAAAGTTAACAAAAATAATCAGTAAAACAACGCTTACATGCTTAAATTTTATGTAGACTTATTGATGTGGTTATATTATTTATATATCTGCTATACAACGTTGAGGACTACATGTGATGCCACTGCGTTGCTGCTACTGATGTGTTATCATTTGAACGTGCAATTTCTTCGTGTAGCCCATGTCCAAGCCAAGTTAAATGTATTTTCTTATAACGTGCTGGGCACAAGTGCAGTGGATTGCCGCGTCTTAAGCCTTGATCTGTTTCACCATATTCATCAAGATATGGTGGTTGTATGAAACAACCTTTGTTCCGTCCCAAATATACAATTTGACAGTCACGTATGCGCAAAAATGGGCATATTTCCGCACCACAAAAGTTTGCATGATACGTACAAGCGCCTACATTACGCGTTGGCTCCAGTTCAGGCTGGCAGCAATATGACTGACCGCACAAAATTTCGCCACAAATCAAACACATTGTGGGTGATTTCATTTCTTCGCGTTCATTGTTAGGACAGATAAAATCGGAAACACTATTTATCAAATCGCTATAGTCTTCTGGCAATTGCACCAAAGTTGGAATTGCCCTATTGCATGGCACTATTTGCAAATTCTCACCGCTTCGTTTTTTATTTGTTACAAAATCATAATAAACGATATCAGGGTGTGAGGCAAAAGTTTCCAGTATAGTTGCGTATGGAGTTTCATTGTCAAAATATGATTCCAATGCGGTTTGTAGTCCCAAATATTTGCACATATTTTCATAAGTATCGCTACCTAAGGCAGTGAATTCATCAGGGAATTCTACATCGGTTATAAAGTGAAAGAGCAGACATGAACAGCGTAAAAATTCACGCATTTCCATCTTAATATGCTCAAAAAGTGCAGCTATAGTTTTTAAACTAATGGTTGAAATAACAATTGGTGTTAAACTTTCCATATCCACATTTTCGGCAGCGCTATCTGTCACTTCTTTTTCTTCTTCAGTGCTAGATGATTTTAATGCATTATCGAATGCTTTGCGTCTGACTGCTAAATTATATTTGCCGTAAAACTCCGCAATATTTTGTTGTAACTTTTCCGGTATATTTTTGTAATCTTGCTCAAGTTCTTCTGCATCAATATCCATGAAATCTTCGGAAGCTTCTCCCGGAGCTTCATAGAGTACAATAGCTTTAACAATATTTGCCAAGAAAAGCAGCTGCAGTGTATAGTACTCCATCATGCTACCGTTAGCAACAATCGATTTAGTACCTATAATAAAAAACCAAATTAAATAATCAAAAGTTAATAACGAAATACATAGAATCTATTGAATTACTTACGTGATAAAGCAAACAGCATATTTGGTACCATAAAAATTAGGGAAGTCATCACACCAAAGCAATTCCACTCCAACACTGATCCCTCCTTTTGCTTGAATATCATGTCCAACATCTTAGCCACGGGAACAACTAAATTGTTCACATCCGATTGTGTTAGATTAGCACCATACAAGCAACTAGCCCTTATCAATCCACTTAAACAGCTTTTGTGCCTTATAGACATCTCATTTTTAAACGGCTTATCAATAGCTCGTAAATACACCTCCAGAGCCTGCACTGTGTAAATACACGAGTTCCACATCCATAGTAAACCTTCACTTTCATTATCCTCAAAACTAGTTGGTGTGTATTGTCGTGCTGCTTTAATAAAATGCTGCACAAATTGCGTCCACTGCGCAGGCAGCTCAGGCATTTTAATACGATAAATTTTTGCTTCGGATACTTACTTAGAAAACAGAAATTTTCTGATTTTTAATTTAAAATTTAAAGTACAAATATTTTGGAAAAAAGTTACAAGAATTTTCTTCAGAACTCTTCGAGCGCAACCTAGAACTCCAATCAGAACTCATCTACGATAAAAATGTTTGTTTCGGATAAGTACTTAAAAAAAATGGTAATTTT